>CM019169.2:34929601-37329601 GCA_009739505.2 Apolygus lucorum
AAATTTTAACACTCAGTATGGTTCCGACCTCCGTACTCTTTTCGTGCCAATACCCAAGTGAAGAGAAATTTTCTTTTTCCCACGTTCATTTCGTGGTTTCCCCCCCGAAAAAGGGGAGACCCTGCAGTTTTATTGGGGTCTCCGAACTTTTCAATGCCAGATGTGTCAGCGATTTTAGCTCGAGCGGCCACCGGTTCATCGTCCGTCCTGTCTGGCTCCCTGGATTGTGGAAGCCTACGCCATCTGTTGGCCGCGCGGTGAACCTAATCTTCCTGCTGGAAGTTTGCCCCTGGCTATCCGCTTCCCGCCTTTCACAAGGAATTTCACCGAATTCTGTTAGCATTTTTCCTGAATAGTTAATGGTGTGGGACAGATGAAAATCGGGTTGATTTTGGAAAATAAGTCCCCTGTTATTTTTGGGAGACATTCAAAATTTATGATTTCGAAAAATTGCCGGGAAAACGGACCTCTTCAACATGAAGCGGGAACGCTCGATGATTGGCTGTTCGGATTGCCGTTCCCTCCCGTTGTTGCCCAACGGAACAACGAAATCGTGTTATCTAAGGGGAAAGTTATCAAACAAAAACAGGGGAAACCTGTATTTGTTTATCTTGCTTTTTATATTTTTTCTCTTCAGTTCTTTGATTTCGATCTTTACTGGTTTTGTGGAGTGTTGTTCCAAGGACTATACTTCACGATCTCAGCGCTTCAGGCGGCCGTACGTGAACTATTTCCAGTTGACGTCATCCTTCCAGTTTTTTTGAACGTTCATATTTTCTACACTGTTTTGTTTATTCGTAAATTAGGAAGTACGGGCTGAAAGTTTGGTGTAGGGTGTTTTTCGAAGTGCTGAATCCGATTTTGGGGTTAAAAATAGGAAATTCCGACATAGTGAAATTTTTCATTCCCAAAGAGTTCTTTGATATTACATACATTCTGTTCCCAGCTTCACTCTACTTTCCTTTCTTGTGAAAAGGTCGATTTCAGACTTCTTTGATGCTGTTATATCTTCGACGGATAAAACGTATAAAATGGCTGGTCTTAAGGAATGAGATGCAGCATTCTTTGCAATTCATACAGCTGGAGTTATGACTCCCACTTCTAGCGGAGAGACAAATACATTTTTGAAACCCCTTTCTTGTAGAGACCAAGGATTTTCTTACCTCTCGAAATCACACTAATCAAGGGGACAGGCTTCAGAATCGAAAGATTTTTCAATTAATATTTCAGGTGAAAATTAAGCAGGAAAACAAATACACAAGCGAGAGATCAGTAATCAGCAATAAATAGAAAACTCTGCAAATTATTACACAAAGGTTTATTTTTTCTGTTTAGATCGCTCGCTTTATTTTCGCTTCTTAATCGAGTTTATTTTGAAGAAATAAACGCTTCACACTCAATTCGAAGAAATAGGGAGTTGTGGTTGCATTCGTTAAGAAATTTGAATACTGGTTGCTATTAGCTCAGTTTTGCGTCCTTAGCAACTTGCTAAGGACGCAAAACTGAGTACAACTCGAAGAAACGAATAACGATCGCATTTCGGTCAGCTGAAACTTGAACGGAGATTAGGTCTTTCTTGTGATTCACACTCGTTTTCCCGATTTATCGGAAGTCCAACCCTTAAGTTCTCATAGGGAGCGAACGGTTGGTCCTACAGAGCTCTTGGTGGTCTCATTTGATTCTTAAAATTCAATACTATTTTAAATTAATGAAAAAACAATACCTTTATATCAAAAATTGTTGAGGTAGGGCGTTTTGAAAATTTCAGCCCTTATTTTTCAACCCCATGGAAGTGACTGACATCAACCAAAAGCTTCGGGGCACCAATTTTTTGGTGAATGTCGCTTAGAATATTGGGAAATAGTTAATTTCCTAACAAAAATAGGGCGTTAATACCCAAAGACATTCTACTCGGCGAAACGAATCCAACGGTACCAAAACTCGATTTTGGAAATTTTGTCACCTGAGTAGGGATGAGTATCGTTACAAAAGTATCCTAGTGGATTATTGATATCCGAAGTTTGGAATGAGTACCGATAATCCAAAATAGGTATCGAGTTTCGATACTCTGGTGTCTCAAAATATCAATATAAATATCCATAAATCATAAGAAAAATACTTTTTTCAACAATGTTTATTCCTTTCTCACTATCAGGAGTCCAAGCTGTGTGTATTTACACCACATAACGTTCATTATTAGTAACTGAGTATCTTATTGAAAATTTCTCTATAATAATATTATAGAGAAATGTTCAATCAGAAATGTTCAATGTAATGTACTCAGTTACTAACGGCTAAAACATGAAGAGATGAAGAAGGTGGAGAGGCTTTTGGATCACCACTCTTTGGTTGCAGGTCGACCCACAAAGAAATGGTCCAAAAGTGATCCAAAAGCCTCTCCACATCTCATGCTTCATCTTTTCATGTTTTAGCCATTACGTTGAATTTTTTCCGAAGACTGTTTCGATATTAGATATTTAGCAATATCGAATCCAAAGTATCGACATCCATAAATATCGGATTGTGCAGTATTGATACTAAAATATCGAGTATCGAATATCGATACCAATCCCTACACGGGATAGGCATTTTTTGCATAACGCGGTCCAATTAATTTTTACGTTTTGCTTTCACGCTTCCAGTGATTCCCTACCCTCATATTTCCCCTGATTTGAAAAGCTCTCTGGTTTAACTATGATTCTTAGAAATACAAAGAGGCATGGGAAGTTCCCATTATATAACTATTAGGAGGGGGGTGGATGCTTGGTTTTAATTCGTCATTTAACCCACCTACACACGCGCTACTTAATGCAAATTACTCAAGAGGCTGTCATTATAAAATAAATTATTATCCTTCGACTCGATAATCTCATTTTATAGCCCCTCTCATCTGCTGACTTGCAATGAATATTGATGGATTGGAGATGATATTTCGAATGTGGAGTTTCATTCCCTCCCACCCCTTTCAAGGGGAACTCGATCGCATTTAGAAACTTCGGAGTTTTGTGGACCTCCCCGAATCCGAATTTGAGAGTCGGGTCACGTGTAAGACGGCAGCTCCACGTGGAATGGTAATTGCGGCGAAATGCCCTGTTCCCACGAGTCCCAGAGATGTCCTTCTGTAAAGGTACCTTTACCTGGCAAGCCTGAATAGGCCTCTTTCGTGGCCAGATTTCATGGATTTAGTGTGTAACAACATGTTTTCTGGCTGGATGGGGAAACCTTTTAGGACTAAAATATTTATGCGTCACACATAAGATCATTCAGCTTACTGGGTTTCAATTTTCTCCATAAATTTGTCGCAAGGTGTTGTTTTGCTGTCATTCTGACAAAGATTCGTTTGAACAGAAACACTCCATAATCTTTCAGACAAATTCATCGTCAAGGCCAGAAAAAAAAGCTGCCAGTGCAGTTAAAAAAGGTATTAGTCCGTCTCTTCTTAAATGAGAGAGAAGAAAAAATTTTCGAATAAAGTTTTAGAAGTAAAAAAATTTTCGAATAAATTTTAGAAGTAAAAAAGTTGGACATGGGCAGTTTGGCAAAAGTTCAAAATGAGTTGCCAAAAGTTCAAATTGTTGTGTCAAAAGCTGAAACAAAACAAGCTGATAGCGCAGTTACAAAAGGTACTAGTAACTGCGGAAAAAATCCGTACCGAGGCTCCCTCTCTTCTTGAATTGTTTAGAAAATAATTTTACCTACAATACGGACTCCATATTTTATAAGTTGGCACAAATACGTATATTCGTTGCTGTCAGAGTTACCTACTCGTTTTTCAACGGCTGTCGAATGAAAAATGTTTTTTTACGTAGAAAACTTAATATTATTGACCGATTGATTTTTTCATCTCTAAGTCATGCAATAGTATTTATTGTCCCTCTTAGGCCTTCCTGCATGCCTCCCCTTGGCCCATCTTCCATTCGTTTTGATCTTGAGCTTTAATTTTCCAGTTTCAGACTTCCTGCTGCCTGTTCTCATAAGTTCTCACTTCACGTCATTTCAAGGGGTCTTTAAATCTCTCCTGATGTCCAAGCCACATAAACGGTCTACATAATTGTTTTCAAAAATTGAGTGTATCTCTGCGTTGTTTCGGATTCGCCATCGTCCCCTTTCGTATACTGCACGGTAAATGCTTATCGTGACTTATATATTTTTTAAGTTCTTATCTTCTCTATAGTACTTTCTCTTTGTCAGCATCTTCAATCTGGCAGAAGGTTGATCATTCAGTTGGCTCTCGAAGCTAACTGGCGTTCATACCCTGTACCTTCCTTATATTATTTTTATGGTATAGCAAATACCGCTTAAATGTGTACAGCGAAATCTTGTGAAAAAATAATAATAAAATGCGATTCCTAGCTACTTACGTAACGATTGAGGAGCTCGCAATGGTCCAAGATAAAGCCTCACCGACATAATTTCGAAATTTCATAAATTCTTCGAGATACGATCATCACTGATTGTCACCAATCTATTTCACTACCCCGCTGTGGTCAACAGTAGGCCTGAAATTAAAATAAAAAACGGCGTTAAGACGAATGTTTCCTATTTCCACGAAAATAATCAGTTATAAAGTTAAATCGATTTCGACGGCTAGGTCATCATCAGTAACAACTAACAAGAACTTGTATGACCTAACCGTCGAAATCGATTTAACTTGGTAACTCATTAGTTTCTTGGAAATATTACAACGTTCTTCTTAACTCCGTTTTTTATTATTAAAATGGGTTTCCTCAATCTCGTCGCAAGTTATTTCATTCGTAGTAGGTAGGCATGTACTTACAAACCTTCTGGGGATTTTTAAATAGGTAATAAAATCGTAGCTCTGTTCGTGAAGATGTTGCATTCTCAGATCCAGGAGGAAGATTATGATGATCGCATGAAAATAGTGGCAGATACTGATACCATAGAACTGAAAATGTACTTCCTTAGTAGAAAGCTTCACTATCGACCGTGATATAAGACCTACGAGTGAAGGGCTGCATACCCCTGAGGGATCAAACGTTGAAACCGACCAACCGAATACAAACTACTTGTTTAATCAAATACAGGAATAAGAGATCAGGCGGTAGATTTTCGGTTCTTTTCCATGATGAAAAAGGGCTCCCTCTGTTTTCTTATCATCAAGATGTGAGCCTGCATCAAGAGTGTTCATCAAATATTCCATACTCTCAGAGTGTATAGGGGAGCTGTGAGAGGTTCTTCAAAAACTTCCCAAGACCCGGAGTTTTTGCTTTTCACCATATTTTAACATAATTTCTCGACGCGTCACCTCGGAAACCTCTCTCAAGAGAGAGCGAGTCTTGAAGGATTTTGTTTACTCAGGGTATTGACCACACAGGGAGAAGCCGAAAAACCTTTATGGAAAACGGTGTTTAGAAAAGGTTCCTCTTTGAAATGAACCATATGCTCCAGGATTGACTTGAGGGGTTGATTTCCTAGACTAAACAAGGGGTTGGCACAGCAACCTCCTCATAACGTTTCTTGTCAAACTTTTAGGAAAAGGGCACGCTTATACATAGAATAGCTGGAAAGGACACCTGGCAATACTAGAGTACGTCTCGGTGAGACAGAGTTAAAATTAGGAGGTTCCAGTTGGATTTGTGAAGCTCATGTCGAATGCGTGAAATACCGTGAAAGAGAGCATGCTGACAGCTGTGTGCCTTGGTGTATTGGTAAACCGATGTTTACTTTGTTATACAGGGTGTCCCAGAATTAATCATCTAAACTTCATGGATCAATATTCTACAAGATTTTTCCAACACACAATGTCTCCTAGCAATTTTGAATGCGAAGCGAGCGCCATCTCCTGCCATAACTCCCGTTATTTACCAAGTAATTTCAAATTTGAGGATATTGTTAGAAATAGCATTACATTTCCAAACTACCTTGTGCAAAATCACGATTATTAAAAACATTAAACAAATAAATAAAGTCAAAAACCAACGTTAATTTTTTTTCAAAATTTGACTTTTTTATTGAAGTTTTTCTTTGATTAATATTTGAATTATAATTATAATTAGTGTTAGGTACCAGTTTGATCTTATTTTTTGTGTAGTCCCAGATAACAGCTGGTGGCATACCTAATAAATAATTCCTAGGTTAAGGATAATTATAATATTTTCAGTGAATAAAAAACCAAATTTTTGCAAAGCTCTAAAACTGTGATGCTATTTTGACTGGCAATTCTTCGGAAAGATAATACTTATTATTGGTCACACCGTTTATAATATTTTTTACTTACATTTTTCAAGTTCATGGCATTTTCTTTCATGGCTTCCCCACACTATTTATTCACAATTTTTCTCGTAACTATCCTCATTAAAGAAATAGAATCAAGTTGGTATGCCACAAACATGAAGTTGTTTATCACTGGAAACTATTGACTACCTATTACGGCATCGTCCATTCAGTAGCTTCAAGAATATCTTCTTCATGTTACTCACTTCCATGCTTGTTTGAGGTGTTTTGATTTTAATTAAATGCCATACATTTTTAATTTATTGATTTTAAATTATCTTGTAATTTTATGAATTTATGTGCAATGTTTATTTCCGCAAGTGTTTATTTTTTGTTTATTTATTTCCGCCTTCGGGAGTTGTGACGTCTCACAGTGAAGGATCGTCTGTCTGTTGGAGAAGCGTCGCCATATTCCTCGTTTTTCTCTCGAACCGTGTAAACCCATCTCTCGCTTTTTGGTTTATTATTTTCAATAATAACCCTTTGGAATCGAGCAAAAAAAATTTAACCCCCCCTCAAAATTTGATGTTTTATGTTTCAAGGTACGTAGAATCCGAAAATCGGATAAACAATTTTCCGTCCGTCCGCCGTACGCGGCACTTATCTTAGCAACCCGGGACCGATTTGATTCAAATTTGGTATAAGGGCTCCATTTAGGGTCTAGTTGTGCCGCGAAGCTTTTGCTTGATGTCAGTCACTTCTAAGGGATGAAAATTAAGGGTTGAAATTTTCAAGAGTGCCCTAGCTCGAAAACTTTCGAAATAAAGGTATCGTTTTCTCACTAATTTTAAATAGTATTAAATTTTTAAACATTTTTGAGACCACCCGGAGCTCTGTAGGACAAACCGTTTGCTCCCTACGAGTACTTAAGTGTTTTCCTTCGATAAAACAGAATCACGAGTGTGAATCACAAAAAAAGTCTTATCTCCGTTGAATTTTTAGCTAACCAAAACTCTTTTAGAAGCTTTTAGTTCTTTCTAATAAACTTGATTGTGAAGGTGTGAAGGCAGTATGGTGTGGTTGGTAGTACCTACCAATGGTTGGTAGGTAAAAAAATGTAGGTAAGTAAAAAAAAAAAAAAAAAAAAACCTGCAAATTATTGCCCAAAGGTTTATTATTTTCTGTACAGATCACCCTTCTGTATAGATCACTGGTTTTCCATCAATAGCACCCACCAACATCTGTATTCACCCTTGACCCTCCCTCTCAAATTTCAGCTTCCTGCGTTCAATAGGATTGAAAATGGCTTCGCAGCTCACTCAGCTGATCTGTGATCTGAAAAGTGAAGAAGATCTTCTCGAATGCTAAAGACGCCTGGAAGATCACTGATTAGCTGAGTGAGCTCCGAAGCCATTTTCAATCCTATTGAACGCACGAAGCTGAAATTTGAGAGGGAGGGTCAAGGGTGAATACAGATGTCGGTGGGTTTCAACGGATTCAGCCACATTTTTCTACCTCAAAGACTTTAAATTCAATCAACATTACTTACAACAGCTATAGGCTTGATACTGCTCCTAATATAACATTATAACTATTACGTATTGAATTTTGGTTGTCTGATGAGCATAATATTGCATTGCATAGTGGCCACTTGGTAGGTAGTATGCAAAGTAGGAAGGCATGTGTAGTACCTTCATTATAAATATTATTTTTGCATACTTATTCGTATTCGTTGGCATATACCTACACCTCAACATTAATATCATTCCTTTCCTTCCAACTTTAAATGGAGGTGGTCCTTCGAAGCTAACAAATAGACTCATAGATAGGTATCTCGTTCATCTTTACTCAGACGCCAGGTTCATATTATTTTTCTTTTCATATTTTTCCACATACCTATTTTCTATCTATTTTGTGGATTATATAATAAATTGACGAAGTAGTCCTGCGTCGACAATAATAATATCAATAATTATTATTGATATTACTCGTATGTATAGTGCTTGTTTCAATTAATAATAATAATTTTTGACCATAAAACAAAGATTTAAAAAAATGAGTACCTACTCTATTCCGACGAAGTGTACGAAATTGGAGAGAAGTTGCAAAGGATTGGGATCAATGGAAGGACATGGTTCGTCAAGCCAAGGGCCTCAAAGGCCTTAGAGTAGTAGTAGAAGTACCTAGTCTATTGTCAATAATAACTTAAAAATTGGGATGAATAAAAGTGTAGGTACGTAGTCTAATGGGTACCTAGTTAACATTTCATATGAGGGATGATTCGTGAGTAATCAGCATCTTTTCTCAACTACGTACGTTGGCGGCTAAATTCATCGGAATTCTCCAATTCGAAACTCAAATCATCCGAAATGGTTTGAGATTATCACACATAACGATGCCCACGATAATCTTTCTGCTGTCAACGTTTCTTACAGAAAATTTAATTGTCGTACTTGTACGTCTAAGAAATTATTACATCTCTATCCCACATTTCAAATTATAAGAGAACCGGTCGGATTTTGTTAATGAACGTTCTTGAAGGAGACATTCACGGGCCTCGATAATAATTAACCTAATAATTCATCCCATAAGGGGGAACCCCGCGACTGCCACGAGCCCTCGACCGAGGAAAATGGATGCGAAGTCCCTATAAAGGTCCCAGACCGCCCCAGGTCCCCTAATTTCCCCAAAGGCACAAACTACCCACTTCCGGTTACCCCTTTCCTGGAGAGGGTCGTAAGTTATAGTGTGAACCCACGTAACGCCGTTACGAATGATCAACAAATAGAACGGGCTTTCGAGGAAGCTCGAATTTTCGTTGGTCACAACCACAGTTGGGATTAGATTGTTTGAAAAAGTCGATAATGAACGTTGAAATCATCGAAACTTGTTGGTTTACTCAAGAGAAATGACTACTCAAAAGGCTTATTTCGTACCTATTTTTTGGTGAACGACATGTTGTTGAGTTGGGTCACATGAGTGACATGTTTTAGAATGTCCGAAACAAATTTCATCATAATATATTTTTTAAAAATTGTGGGCGTCATTATGATGATAAACTAATATCGATAATACTTTACAGTTATGTTGAATCCTCAAAACTCCCTCTTCAAATTAACTCCTACTTCCAAGCTCTTCACGAAAGTTTACAAATTTCTGTTTTGACATCAGCTTGGTGAACATGTCTGCAATTTGTACGGACGTTTCGACGTACTACTGGCTGAACAGTTTGTTGCAGAACTTTTTGCAAATGAAGAAGTACCTAGTGGACGTGTGAGACCTTGAGTTCTCTCGTGGAACTCCGGATCTGTTCAAAGTAACTGAAACAACAGTAATACATCAGCTACTATCAATACTAATCAACTGTGATCCCTAGAGGGGAAATATTCCTGGAAGGAACTAAATTCTTCTTGATTCCTGCTCTTAGGCTTCACCATAAATGGACATCAACCAACCTTGGTTTAACCAACTAGAAATTAATTCAATTGAACATGTTTGCGACCAACTAAGTGAACTCTCGTTATTTGACTTCCTTTATCAAGAAACCGTCAAAGTCGCTGTAGAGGTTCTCACTGAAGGACAGTTTCAACTCTTGATTGACGTGGCGCAGATAAGATCTCGCCAGAGAAAACCGATACCCACCAGGAAATATTTTGCATTGCACTCAAAGCAGTTCACGAATAGGAAACAACATACTCGGCCTTCATTACTTACGTCTTCAGATATCCTTCAGATTTATGTAACAATAAAATCTTCAACCATCACACCTTGGTAGGTTGATTAAATTGGAACTACGAATTATTACGCTGAACGAACATAATCTTAACCCCCATCAAAAACACATGTTTCACTCCGACTCTGGTACTTGAATGGAGTCTGATGACCCCCTCCCCCTTTGGGGTTTGTTATAAAAAAAAAATTTAAAAAATAAATAATGAGGCGTATATCTGAATAACATATTCTATTGCAATACTTAAGAAAAATGTTATGCAGACTTTCAGTTCCATTTTATATTTTGGGAACATTTTTCGACAAAACTATGTCTTTTAAATGTTACTTAGAATTTCAGTACAGATTCAGTACCAAGATACTAATGCTAATGTTCCATTTTACCAGAATCTCCATCTAACTCGATATTAAGATAAATTCTAGAAATTAGGTTAAAGAAAACTATTCCCAAATTAACAACGATATCAGGTAAAATCGCGATTATATCAGGTAATGATATTAAGAGGCAATATCGCGAAATTTTTCTCCGAATATCTGAATTTGAACCATGGTAACAAGCTTATTCGAGAAGTTTCCTCCTAAATGAACAAGAAATTAAGGTAATTTCGTCAGATGTGTCTTCACATTTCTGAATTTGAACCGTTTTGGGATTTTTTGATCGACGCGGGAAGACTGTTGTTGCTCTAAAGCCGCATTGCCAAGTTGGTTTAATGAATTACAACCGTTACAAATGATTATTTACAGAATAATATTGGTTTACAAAATAATGATACATTTTCTTATAAATTCATAAAGGATAATGTATAATTCACACTTCCTTGATGCCAAAATGGTGTCCCGGTTGAAGGGTTTTCGACCTCTATGAAAACTCGCTTCAGAAGTTCAGGGCATGCCAAAATTGTTATGCTCATTGTTGTTTCTGGGTTTTCGCCTGTCCTGAGTCTCACAAAGTAGCCTGTAAATTCTTACCGCGGTTTACTAAGGAGAAGAAGAAGAAGAAGAAGAAGAAAAACATGTTTTTTTATATAAGCAAATAGATTTACAATATAGTTGTTAATTAACAATTTGAACATGCAACACGACAATGGACCAAGGTCCTTCAATGGATTAAGAAGGTTTTATTCAATGGATTCTTAATATACTTGCAGTGCAGGAAAGTGTAAAAAACGTCTGCCAAGTGGGTGTGGCACATAGCTTCCTCGTATCCATAACCCGATTATATAGATGATCAGATGCGTAGTAGTTAATCTCAAAACACCAATCTCTAAGTACCTTCCACTACCCTCATAAGGGACCATCTACACGCTAATCTGGACAATCCTAGAAATTTTCATTAAATTCGGATGAAAAATTAAGTGAGTAGATGTATGTGATTGGATCAAAAAAATACTTAGCCTCGGCTGGGTTTCGAACCCGCGACCCCTGGGGGACAGTTGAAGTTACGGCTGTTACAAGCAATTCACGTTTGCGCATGCGCAGTCGCTTCTATCAGTCCGGGGATGATGATTTTCATAGGGGACTATCTACAACCTAATCCACATAATCCCTGAAAATTCCATCGAAATCGGGTGGAAAATGTGGAAGTTATGGCCGTTACAAGGAATTCACGTTTGCGCATGCGCAGTGGCTACTATCAGTCCGGGGATGATGATTTTCATAGGGGACCATCTAAATACTAGTTTGTAACATCCCTGAAAATTTCATTGAAATCGGATGGAAAATGTAGAAGTTATGGCCGTTACAAGGAATTCACGTTTGCGCATGCGCAGTCGCTTCTATCAGTCCGGGGATGATGATTTTCATAGGGGACCGTCTACACACCAACCCGCACAATCCCTGAAAATTTCATAGAAATCGGACAATAACTTCGTATAGTTATGCGCGTTACAAGGAATTCATGACAGACACACAGACAGACAGACACACAGACAGACAGACAGACAGACAGACAGACACGGAACCAAAATTGTTCAGAAAGGTCTAAAACGCAAAACGCGAGTGGAAATTTTGATTTTGGAGAACTTTTTTTTTTCGTCCTTGAAAAGTGAAAACAAAGCTTCCGCTACCTTGGTAGACTCGGAAGCAAAAAATACGTCGGATCCACATTTGCCTCGGGATACACTATTTAATATGGTGTGTTACCGCGGTTTACTATTTCTACACAGATAGAACGGTGAGATAATTTCGTATTTATTAAGACTTACAAACTTGTATTCATTTTGGTTGATGAATAAGAAACCTATTACGGGGTGATATTATGATGGTATGAGAGGTTCGAAACTAGAGGGCAGGACGCTGGAAATTGAAAGCACGTCGCCAGAACCTCCTTACCGCCCCCTTGTAGTTAGAGAGCACCATGCGGAAGAGATGAAACATAAATATTTCTGGAAGAGTTCCTTAACAATGTTTACCCCTGAAGTGAACGTGGAGGATAACTTTCGAAATCTGCACTCGCTGTACAAAAGGGGGGATGGAATTGCAGGACAGCAAACTTTCCTTGCGTTTGAATGTTTCAGTGCTGCTTACTGCAAGGAACGAATTCTCCAAGAAAAATAAGAAGACCAGTATTATACGATACTAAGAGACAAGTTCGCGACGAGGCAACTTCGAAGAACTAAAGAAAGGTCAATCTCTTCAGGAAAAACTGAACAAATCAGATTGAGTCATTCGATGAATCATCTTCAATTGTGTGAATCTCCTAAACTATTCCAATGTTTACATTAAAATTAATACAATTAAAAACCCGAGATTACAGTTGATGAATTTTTTTTAGGTTTTCCAACATAATTTTTCAAATTTTTATCTGTGAATAACTTTGGGGCGTGGAGCAAATGCATGAAAAAATTTCATCAGCTGGTATTAGTTACCTCGGATTCAATTCTTCGAAGGTTCGGCCTGTGAAGGAATGAAGAGAGAGGGAGAGAATGGGGAAAATCATACTTCATTGGGTTACGGATCAAAAATTAGAAAAATTAACGGTATGCTGCATAACAAACAATGGAAGGAAAAAAGCAACGGCACAAGGGATGATACCCAAACCGTTTTATTAAGGCTGATGAAGGCAACGTTGCATTTGCCGAAACATGTACCGACAATAATAAATTGAATAATAGACTCCGAAAACTACATAATGAGGAATTTCACCGATTTCTGTTTGCATTTTTCCTGAATAGTTAATGGTGTGGGATAGATGAAAATCGGGCTGATTTCGGAAAATAAATCTCCTGTTATTTTTGGGAGACAGTCAAAATTTTTAATTTCAAAACTAACCGGGAAAACAGACGTCCAGCGGAAACGCTCGCTGATTGGGCTGTTCGGATCGCCGTCTCCTCCCAGTGTTGCCCATTGGGACGACGAAATCGTGTTTTCTAAGAGAAAAGTTGTCAAACAAAAACAGAGGAAACCTAATTTTCCCCATCTCGCTTTTTCTATTTTTTCTTCAGTTTTTCGATTTCGAACTTTACTGTTTCATGAAATTTTACATCTGGGGACTATGGATTTCTCGATCTCAGCGCTTCAAGCGGCCATAAATGAACTATTCCAGCATGACGTCATTTTCCCGGTTTTTTTAAACATTCGTATTTTCTACACTGTTTTGTTTATTCGTAAATTAGGAAGTTCGGGCTGAAAGTTTGCCTTAGGGGGTTTTTAGAGGTGCTGAATCCGATTTCGGAGTCAAAAATAGGAAATTCCGACATGGTGAAATTCCTCATTATAATCCTTCTAAAAATGTGCGTAATGTGATTATATTTTATCAATTAGAGGTTGTAAAAGGAGTACAAAGTCAAAAGTAACCGAAGTCATTATTGTCTGTTGCCTAGCAGAGAGACAGCTGGAGAGTTTTAGGCACGCTTCGCCTCAGGGTGAAGCCAATTGAGACTGTTATGAGACCACCCCTGAAAAACCTGGAGCCGCAAGCCCGAATTTGTCGCCAGTTTCTGAAGATAATTCATGACGGCTCGACGGCGTTTGACCGAGCGGAACTCCAACAAAATTGGAATTGAGCAAGAAAAAGATTCGAAATGCTTGCATACGAGTCTGCAACACATTGGGACATTTTCATGTCAACCACTACACAACAAGGTAGTGAAGTAGATTTTGTTGTAGATACTGTAGCAAACATCAAACAGTTGATTGTTCTCTACGCAACACAGTGAGTCTATTTTATTTATTGGTCGCGTGAGCAAGTTTTCGTTACGATTTTTCAGTTTATGTGCCAAAGCAAAGACATGAAAATGTCAAAAACTTTTTGTGCTGTATGAAGTTAGAGTTTGGAAATTTGCGTTTAACCCTAATTGGACCATGTTGTCACTAGTGTGACCGAAAACATCTTAGGAATTCCACTGTTGTCCCAAGGTGTAACCAGATTAACTATATTTCAAAAATAATGGACAGAGCTGAATTTTTTGAACAATTTTATGTAAGTTATTAAAATTCAAACAATGATAATTATGACAAAATTTTAAAATATTTTCATCGATTTCTTCGGACATTTTTGTCATAACTCTATTTTGAGAGTTTCAATAGGCCACGAAAATTATGCTGTCCGTTAAATGTAAAATTCCAATTCAATTTTGGTTACTCCAGGGAGCTGTAGAGTTCCTGAGAAGTTTTCGGTGACACTAGTGGTACCATGGTCTAATTAGGGTTAAGGTGGGGGACCGAGAGGTATTTTATTTCAGAAATCCTGTTTCCTGTTGGAATTGTTTCGCTTTCTGGGGTTGTGAATGTTATGGTATCCCTAGGTTAAGAGGAAAAGGGGATAGAAAAACGTGGTCGATGTACGATTTTGAATTTTAAAATACTGTCCAGTTTCAGGCTCCCATAACTGAATTACATTGAGAACACATGTTTTTCAGCAGTGGAGAGGTAGTTACAAATTAATGTTTTATCGCTGTTTAGAATTGAAAAGTTTTCTTTCAAAACATCATCTCATGGCAAAGGAAAATTGTCTAGGGTTTCCAAATTCTTCCAAATAGGAACAGTCGATTGTAAGATCCAATTTCGAAATTTCGGCATGCGTTTTGAGGGAGACCATTTCTAATTTGGATTTGGAGGCCCATTTGACTGAAAAAAACTATAGATGTGAGCCATGTTGGCAAAAAATAAGTTTTAGGTTGTTGGAAGAAAAAAATGTAATTTTCTTTTTATTTAATATTAATTTGTTTAAAGATTTAAAAGCAAAACATTAAAAAATGGTTCTTCTTCAACAAAAATTGAAATAAAAATTCCGCATTCTCTGAAAGATTTGTAGGTATGATAGGTATTTAAATGTGCGGTTCGTCGTAGTCCACATCTAGGCAGTCTCATTCAATGTCATTATCTTCAGCTCCAGAGGCTTGGTCCAGTATTGGTAGGTACAGTTTTAGTAGGATATTTTCTTTCGTCAGGCCTTATTTTTGTGTGTGATTGGCCTCCTATTCCAAAGATTCAGAATCCGTAAAGCAACAAAAAGTATAAAAAATGTATATAAGCCCGTTTGAAAGAAAACTCTTCAAAATTTCACTCCTCATCCAAATATTGATCGATGATGATCAAAATTTTACAATTCATCAGATTCGTCCGGCGCAGTAATACTCATAATATGAGTCATGTTAAGTATTACTCTTATTAAGGTTGATAACAACATTGTCTTCAAGAGGGGAATGGGTAACTTTTCTTTCTCTGTCTATCTCTTTATTCTCGCCATTTTCTCGTAAGTCTCGACTGAATCCCGAGTTACGACTCTCCGTTTTGTAGAAGACCATCAATATAGATAAGCGTAATGGAATTTCAGAGCGTGCATAAAACCCCGATCCCCTGCGATTCAATATTTTACGTTAATGCTGAGATATCGTGGATATTCCCATTAGATCCCACAATGGTGACCTTAATGTTTCTTTCAGAAATAAATTTAGTTGCTGTCCTCTTTTACAACGGAAGAAACTCAAGTACGGAGAACACAATTTATATCTAGATAGAAATATTCATTTGTATTTCCGATTCTCTCATCATGTTCATTCCATCAATAAGTAAGCCATTGTGCCTCCCAGGTGCAAGGCTAAATGAGAAAGCTCAATGTACTGGGAAGGTCGACGTGGAAGCGGAGGCGTATCAAAATATGAAATAAAATGGATTGAACCTAAAGTGTCTGGTTTATTCCAAACCAAGAAAGTTGAAGCGAGCAGAATCTGCACTGATTGCATGATAAAGAGCTCGTAGTAGCACTCTATTGTCCACAGGGAGTTGAGAATTTCTTCCCAACAGCCAGTACATTTTTCTACATTTCAGGTTGATTTCTTCTTCTTCACATGTTCTTCCCATCTCAATTTAGTATCCAAGATCATACCCAAGTACTTAGCTGTATTTGCATAATGATATTGCTTGAGAATTAATGTCAACAGGAGTAGGGTTCACTTTCCGATAATGAGAAGGTTATATGCGTTGGCTTTGCTTAATTTCGTTTAATTCTCCACAGTTCCATGTTCCACTGGTCCATTTAAGGATACAGTTCACTGAATTCTTGCAGTTTTGTTGAGGCTTCCTCAATTTTGTTTCCTACAGCTAGGATTGCTGCAAAATCCTAATAGGTAATACTGGATGGGGAGGTCTCTTTGTATTTTCACTAGAAGTCCCTTATGCCAAACTTAGTCAAAAGCTTGGGAGACATAAGGAAAACTGCTGAACAAGTGTTCTTCTCTTCAAAACATTTTTGTATTACACTGTGCCAAAGAAATATGAAACGAGTAATCACAATGAAGGCAAATAAGAAGTTAAAGCTTAGGAGAACGTACGTGTCTACTGGAAAATTGAAGTATGAACATAAAAGTATTTTACTAACGTGTCTGTGGCACGTGTCGTCTAAAGGACGTCAAAGAAAGATATTAATTTTGGTGCAAAATACTCCTCAGTTTGTTACCCGATGTAAAGAAGGCACGGCAAAGCTAGGACCTTCGAATTTATACAAGTACCAGACATCAGTAATTTCGGGACGCTTCCATGTTCATAATAAGAAACCGATCATAAGAAATCATTGGCTTGTGAAGCGTCTAATTTTCCTGCTTATTCATATATTATGACCTGTTCACTCCTCATGCGAGACCCGTAACTCTTCGATGTACCGGGGGTTAAAAGGAACAAGTAGAAAACTAATTCTATGGTTACCTCTTCCTTTCCCTCAGTTAAAGTGTTAGCAAGTCCATAAATACCGCGGCAGTACAAACGTTTGGGAAAAAAGTACCTCTCAGGTACTCCGAAAAACCACTAAATCTCTCAATCTGTTTTTACCCTCTGAAAACCTTACTCTCGGGGTGTTCAACCACAAAATTACCGGGTTCCATACACAAACGTTCGGTTCAAAACATGAAATACGGTCGGATAATTCACAGTGGGTTTGAGGCGGTGAAGTAATTTTCGGTTTGAGGCCTTAATTCGATTCAGGAACCTTCCCTTTCTGTACGGAAAAGACCCAAACCTAAAACCGAACCCTTTTACATCAGAGGGGCACGGATTTACGGCTCTTCACTCGGGAGATTTTACCAACCAATTACATGGCGTATCTTACAGGTATACTTAAGTATGTTACCAACATGTAGGGTTGAATAATCATTTTTTGCTGTTTTGCGTTACCTTCTACCTCTATGAGTATGAATGGGTTATATTGCCTTTCGTTTTATTTGCAGGACCGTCTTTTTTTATGAGATTTACGAATATTTACAAAGTTTTTCAGTCGTTGATTGAGAAAAATTAAAATCGAATTAATATTATATTGATAATGGATTCATTGAAAGAGGGACGACTGAAGTAAATTTACAGATATTATCTGATGTTTTGAACTTGGAGCTGAATTGTTCACGTAATTCAGCATCACTTCGAAACTGTACTTGGAGTATCCATATCCGTGAGAGGCGTCGAAGAGCTGAATTTTTAAAAATGTTCTTTTCTGATTATTGAAATTGATTATCTGAGGTATCGAGTGAGCGAACGGGATGTAAGTCCGTCTTGTAGTAGTCTTGTAAGTAGTTGTTGACTATCTTGTCCTACGAGAAAGCTTTTTTGCCTTCTTTTATTGCTACAATGGGAGCAGATTAGACAGTCAGATTATCCACAACCTAATCCCATTTGCTTTCCCACCTGGCTGTATTTCACCGTCTCATCAACTTTCGTAGTACTACACGGTTTTTTACCACGGGTTCGGACTCAGCACGCGATGACTCGTCGACAACCGACTTTTTTAGGGTCTCGTAAAAGTTTTACACTCCACTTATGAAACGTCGTAAATAATCTTCTCTTCATATATACTGGAGCGTCAATGGGAAGCCGTCAGAAAGAATCTGAATCGTGAAGAATTTCATCGATTCGACCCCAAAACGTGGCATTTTTTTCCGAATTGTGGACGGTCTAATAGTTATATCCTGAACTTTCAGCAAATAGTGTCGGTATTGGAGATCATCACATTAAAGTAGGTCTTCAAGTACGTACGTAATTAGTTTCCTCTTCCCACAAGTCAGTAGAAACTAATGTGCCCTTGAGATTATAAATTAAAGCAACCAAAATAGAACAAATATTGAGTGTTCTACACAAAAATAATGCAAATTATTACACAAAAGTAGTGTTGATCCCTAGCCTGCATAGACGTGGCTTTTCCATGATCAGTACCTACGTATATTTTCGCTCATGGTCCACTATCAAGTTTATTTTGATAAAAAGTAGGTACACCTGCACCTGTGAAATATTGTTATCTAGGAGTTGTGGGTATACCTACCAACTATTTTCGTAGATTTCAACATTTTCAATCAATTGAAGGTGACAACAAGCCTTTGAAGTTGACTTGTCACTAGAGTAAACCAAGTTTCGAAGATTTTGATCTTCTTTCTCGACTGTTTCAGTCGATTGAATGTGAAAACAAGCCTTGACTACAATTGACTCACAAAGATTCTGTGTTAAATGTCGTGTAAATCCAGTGAAATACGTTTACTTTTCCGGTTCGTCAAAAAAATAACACTCAGGAAAAGAAAGTATCCAAATGAATGTATTCCATATCGAGAGCCCATATTTTTTGAAGTTATTGAATAATAAGAAGCTACAACCAAGATCCTCACTCATATATTTTTGTTCTCAACTTTTGTCCCCTTTTGAAGAGAATGTAGACTACTGACGCATTTTAGTAGAAAATTTTCGAAAAAAAATGTCGGGTTTAAAAAATGCTCCTATTCTGGGAAAATCTTTTTAAAAAATAATTGTGAATGAATTGGGTTTTGATGTTTGTTATGTTCATTTTCATGACACTCAACTCGTACAATGTACTCCTGTAGAGTGATAACATACCATTCACCCTGAAAAGGGTGATATTTTCGTAACAAAAAATCTTTACTTAATTGCCACTACAAATCGTTAGATGTCCAATATCCGAGAACACGTTCCAACATTAAGCAAAAAACACTGCAAACTATTACACAATGGTTTATAATTCAACTGTATACTGCCCTCCTTAGTAAGAACGTCCTATGTCCATTTTTGCACTTTTTGAGATGAGGACACCGTGTTGTAGCTCTCGATCAGGCGCACCTTTTGAGCTAAGCTAGAACCCCCTATGTCAACAGAAAAGGCTTCAATAATCGATTTGTCCTATGTCCATTTATCAAGTTTCACATACCCATCCTAGGCTAAAACGTCCTAATCAAGTCCTACTAGGCTTAAACGTCCTATGGAGAGGAAAATCAGGGACATAAGACGTTCTAGCTTAGTACACGGCATTAGAAAAGTTGATCGTACTAGGCTAAAATGTCCGTTGTGAGAATATCACGGACATAGGACGTTCTAGCCTGTTCAAGACCAATGAAATGTATACAACAACAACAATACTTATCAAATAAGAATACAAAAGAGCGGCAAGTCATCTTCTCACTAAGGTAAACCTCTGTAGTAAACTAAGTAAACCTCTGTAGTAACTAAGTAAACCTCCTCTGTCTTGTGCAAAACGTTATCTAGCGAGTTTTTGTGATTTATTTATCCACGGACTTGGATCCTAGTCAGAATGCCAAGTGGGTGTGGCACATAGCTTCCTCGTATCCATAACCCGATTATATAGATGATCCGATGCAAAGTAGTAAACCACAAACCATCAATCTCCAAGTACCATGCACTACTTTCATAGGGGACCATCTACACGCTAATCTGGACAATCCTAGAAAATTTCATCAAATTCGGACGAAAAATGTAAGTGCGTAGTGATTGGATCAAAAAATTGTTTAGCTTGAGTGGGAGTCCAGAGCATTGCTCACTGATCTATAAAGGGGTTGGTTGAATGGGATTTGAGATTCTCACGTCACACGCGAGAGCGACAAATGTATGGCTGTTACAAGGATTTTACGTTTGCGCATTCGCAGAGGCTACTGTAAATTTTAAGGTCTTGATTTTCATTGTGGACCATCTACAACCTAATCCGCGTAATCCCTGGAAATGTCATCGAAATCAGGTGAAAAATGTGGAAGTTATGGCTGTTACAAGGTAATTCACGTTTGCGCATGCGCAGTGACTACTATCAGTACGAAGGTGATGATTTTCATAGGGGACCATTTAATCACTAATCTGTAACATCCCTGAAAATGTCATTGAAATCGGATGGAAAATGTAGAAGTTATGGTCATTACAAGGAATTCACGTTTGCGCATGCGCAGTCGCTTCTATCAGTCCGAGGATGATGATTTTCATAGGGGACCGTCTACACACCAACCCGCACAATCCCTGAAAATTACATAGAAATCGGACAATAACTTCGTATAGTTATGCGCGTTACAAGGAATTCATGACAGACGGACAGACAGATAGACAGACAGACACGGAACCAAAATTGTTCAGGAAGGTCTAAAACGCAAAACGCGAGTGAAAATTTTGATTTTGGAGAACTTTTTTTTTCGTCCTTGAAAAGTGAAAACAAAGCTTCCGCTACTTCGGTAGACTCGGAAGCAAAAATGTACTTGATACAAGCGACAAAATTATTTAATCTCCAGGTTGACTTCATCTCATATTCATCTATCCAGTTATAATAATTATAACCTAACCTGCTGCAGCTCTAGATCTATTAATTATTAATAGATCTAGAACTGCAGCAGGTTACTAGTACGTACATATTTTTAATGGATAACCTCAAAATCCTTCCTACGGTAAGTAACTCGCATATCACCTTCACGTGATATCCTTGATATGGTAGATTCCTCTACCTCTCCTTGGTAGATCCTTCAAAGAAATTGGTTGTCGCCAAAAACCTTGAGTTTGAACTAAATTTTTGAAATAATACTCGAAAATCAATGGACATAAGACATTTTAGGCTAGCGTCACACTGTTACAAGCTGTCCTATGTCCATGGGTACTAGGCTAAAACGTCCTATGTCCAAATGTTTTCCGTAAATGACCTAATACAGGCCAGGCAACGAGTTTTCAAGATTTTTTCATACACTGGCAAAACAGGGGAATAGATTTGAGAGGTGATGGTCAAAAAACGATATCTCAAGCTTCAATGGTTTGGGTGGCGCAGAAGCCGAAACTAAAACGCGATTTTCTCGAAACTTGAAAAATGGACATAGGACGTTTTAGCTAAGGAGGGCAGAATAGATCACCCATCTGCTTAGTACGCGGCTTTTCCATTACTCCTACTTCCGGCAGTGAACAGTCTTTTGGGATTCACTCTCGTGTTTCTGATTTATTGTAATTCAAGCCTTTATGGTGAAGGAAGCGAACGGTTTGACCTACTGTAGGTCAACAGAACACTGTAACACTGTAATGTTCTGAGTGGTTGATTCTGATGTGTTTTATTATTTCAAAAAGCTAAACATGTATGTGATTCACCACAGTGCTTCCCAAGACTTGGGACACTATACTTAGTATAATGTAACGCATAGAGTACTTCAGAAATATAATGTAGGTACTCATTGCAAAAAATGAATCCAACCACTTTCATGGAATTGAGTGTACAAGGAGGAAAATGAGTTATTTACGTTTACTCAAGAGGAAGTAAGGTTGGAGGGATCCGTGCGAAAGTCCTGAATTATAAAACTGGAAGCCGACCTCCGGAAATGACCGTATGGGACCAGGCGGGGATAACGGGGAAGAAAAATACGCAACTTCTACCAAATAAAGTAAATGCGCTCGGGCGGTACGTTCATATTGAAAAGGGGAAAAGATGGGAGTTAGTTGTGTCAATAATAAAACACGTTGGATTCTCATCGTGCGAATAGAGCTGCACACGTGTCATGCGGTACATTTATAATACTATGGTGGTGTTATGACTCCATTTACATGTGTGAAGACCTATAAATTCTGCATCATGATTCATGAATGAAGAAAGAGGATGAAATGGACACCTACGATCGGACAACAGGCTGAGGAACTTCTTATCTATTGATCATTCAAGTTTTGTTCATCCGAGACAGTAGAATTGTTATGATCATGAACTATATTATGTATATAGATGTAGGGATGTTTCCTAAATAAAAGTGAATTTTGATGATGAAAAAGAGAAAAAAGATGTCTAAACCGCGAAAAATCGCGTCATGGATATGTCTATTGGATTTTCAATACATATTTTAAATGACAGATACGAAATGAACCATTACAGGAGACAAAATACAGGCTATAGAAATTACCCATAACAGGTGATAAATTACAGGCTCAGATGCGAAATGACATGACTGATGAAATAAATAGACCTGTCCATGTCCAAATACAGGCTACAGATCCGATACATATAATTGTATTCTAATCGAAAATATTGTCGGGAAGTAGACTCGTGTCTAAGAGATAATTTTGGTTTATTATTTTCAATAATAAGCCTTTGGAATCGAGCAAGAAAAAAAAATTTTAACCCCCCTCAAAATTTAATGTTTTACGTTTCAAGGTACGTAGAATCCGAAAATCGAATAAAAAAAATTTTCCGTCCGTCCGCCGTACGCCGTACGCGGCACTTTTCTTAGCAACACTGGACCGATTTGGTTCAAATTTGGTATATGGGCTCCATTTGGGGTCTAGTTGTGCCGCGAAGCTTTTGGTTGATGTAGGTCACTTCTAAGGGGTGAAAATTAAGGGTTGAAATTTTCAAGAGTGCCCTAGCTCGAAAACTCTCGAAATAAAGGTATCGTTTTTTCACCAATTTTAAATAGTACAGAATTTTTAAAAATTTTTGAGACCACCCGGAGCTCTGTAGGACAAACCGTTCGGTCCCTACGAGTATTTGAAGGTTTTCCTTCGATAAAACAGAATCATGAGTGTGAATCGCAAAAGAGGTCTAATCGCCGTTCAAATTTTATCTGACTAAAATGCGATCGCTGTTCATTTCTTCGATTTGTATACAGTTTTGCCTTCTGCGTAACCAGTAATCAAATTTCCATATCAAGCTTCTATTTTTCGAATCGAGTGTGAAGCGTTTAGTTCTTTCTAATAAACTTGATTGTGAAGGTATGAAGCCATTATAGTGTGGTAGGTAGTACCTACCAATAGTTGGTAGGTAAAAAAAAATTGGTAGGTAAAACAATGTTTGTAGGTAAAAAACGCTGCAAATCATTGCTCACTGATCAGATCACTGATCAGCTGAGTGAGCTCCGAAGCCATTTTCAATGCTATTGAATGGAAGTGCTCTTCCAGGCGTCTCCAGCATTCGAGGAGATCTTCTTCACTCTCCAGATCACTGATCAGCTGAGTGAGCTCCGAAATCATTTTCAATCCTATTGAACGCAGGAAGCTGAAATTTGAGAGGGAAGGTCAAGGGAGAATACAGATGGTGGTAGGTGCTATTGATGGAGAACCAGTGATCTATACAGAAGGATGATCTATACAGAAAATAATAAACCTTTGAGCAATGATTTGCAGCGTTTTCCATTGCACTTGTTCGATCTTAATTTTCATGTTCACGTTTGCCAGACAATAGACATATCTATGTCAAATAAACAGTTAATTTTGCTAATTTGGCTCCCCTTTCACGAGGTGCGAAGTGGATACTATCTTATCTATGACGCTGAGTATTCTTCTTCCATGGAAGATTGGGAAACTATCATGGAAGTAGGTTGATACACGTTAATGAATATTACCAACTCTATCTATCTGACTTTATTAGTTCACAATGAATTTAATCAAATAAGATAGGAGTATGATCAGTTTTTAGTGGTTCAGTTTAGTAATTATTCTTGTTTCACTTCTAAACTGAATATCAGTGAAGGCTGTTGTGGTAACACTGATCGTTCTGCTGTCTTCTCCGGTCTCTCGGCGAACATCTTGAATTTAGCTCCTCACTTGGTTTGTATTTTTAGTAGAATTCAACTAATTACTGTGACAGATTAGACACTCTACTTTCTCATTGACTTGTTCTGTGTTCAGTCCGTTTTACTAATTTTTTTATGTACATAAAACGAACGTATACATACGATATTCAAGTTGAACCTGTGTCTCGCGTTATTAATTTATCCTTGACTTTATCTTGTACCTCCTTAGCAACTTTCAGCCGACACGCGGAATAATGAATTGATAATCTGAACTATCCAAGCAATTATGATTCTATGTTTAACACAAAAATGTTTGAAATTACTGTACGAGATGAGATTATTGTTAGATTTAATGATATTGCTTCTGAGTCTACAAAAGTAGCGGAAGCGGAAGCATTGTTTTCATCTTTTCACTTTTAAAAGTTGGAAGGAAAACTTCTCCAAAATCGAAAATTTCACTCGCGTTTTACGATTTAGACTTTCCTGAACAATTTTGATTTCGTTTTTCTTTGTCTGGAGGTCTTTGTAACGGGGAAAACTATACAATATTACTGTCCGATTTTGATTTTGAGTGGAATGTACGATCGTAGGTTGAGATTTGGTTCTCTATGAAATTCATCGCCCCCGGATCGAAAATAGCCTCTGTGTTTCCTTGACAAGCCTAAACTCTACGGTTTTAATTTGATTCCGATGGGATTTTCAGGGATATCGAATGGATTAGAGGAAACTATTTGTCACGCCCACTTGGCAGACATCTTTGTTTGTACTTGACGGTCCCTTATAAATGTTGTCGCCACCTTGCCAACGGTTGCGACTACGCTGGCGAAAACGTGAGTTTCTTGAAAATCCCTTCCCTCACGATCTAATAACCCGATTCTAATTCGGAGAGTACTTAGTTGGTGGCTGGCTCAAAATGGCCCCTTTTGAATTTCATTGAGATCCGATATGTAAGAACCGTGACACTTGTAAATTCAACATGATTGCAAAGATGAATAAGGAGTCATTTTCCGCTATCACTCATTGAATATTTTAAACATGTGTCTTGGAACAGTATTGTTCTAGTAGATCTGGACAATTCAGTTAATTAGTGGGTATAATTAAATTGGCGATTTGTTCTGCCTCTAGGAAACTATACGTGTCGTTTGAATGCTTGTACTTTGGTTGAGATCAACCTAGGACTAAGGATGATAAACAATAGATACCTAGTACCTACACATTATCAATATGTTATCCTATGATCAATGAGGCTTGTATCTATGGGGTAGAGGGAAGCACCAATAGAGTTTACCTATTCGATCTTCGGATTTGAACCATGAGGGTATGAAAGTATGAAATGAGGGTATGTACATATGTATGAGGGTATGATCTTGTATGAAAGTAAATAAGTGCGCGTATTAAAGGTACTTCTTGTATGAAAGTAAGTAGGTACTTACAGGATCGCTGTTTGCAGTAAGACTGGGTATCTCTGAGTCGCGAATCGTTCCAACGAATCAGGTGTCAGAGTAATTGTTGCTATGTCACAGTCCATAGTATGTGACATCAAGTAAGGCTATCTTGCTGTCCTAACTTGGTTTACTTACCTTTTTTGTGATATACAGCTCAAACCAGGAAGCCTAGCTGCCTATGGCTGGGCGGTTGGTTTCAAATCTTTGGATTTTCAACATTGATCATAAGCTATTGGATATCTAGTTGATACCTTCCGATTTTCCACTGTTGCAGGCCAATTCAGATCACCAAGGATCACGGAACACCCTTCCGACGTTGTCGTACCCAAAAACGAACCTGTCACCCTCAACTGCAAAGCCGAAGGTCGACCAGAGCCTGTCATACGGTGGTACAAAGATGGAGATCTAGTCAACACTTCTCCACCAGATGTCAAAACACATAGAGTTCTTCTGCCTTCCGGATCTTTATTCTTTTTGAGGTTTGTGCACATTTTGAAAAATGTTTTATAAACGTTGCATCCTGGTTGGGTTGGTGTTCTTACCTACCTAACTTAAATGCTGCTCAAAAAATGCTGCTTACAATATCATCTGCTTATAAGCAGATTTGATTAAATTTCCTCGGTTGAAATTGATCAACAACGACAAAACATAGCTATCAACTTACAGATTTATCTGTGTTGTTGATCAATTTCAACCGGGGAAATTTAATCAAAAACAGACCATGATTTCTTGTAAGTTAAGTATTGACCTCAGACAGACCGACAGATGCGGAACACAAAACTTCCCCATCATCTTTTCTTTCAATTGGATCGAAATCAATCAGAAAACTACTAGGTAAGTAAAGAAAAGTCTCCCAAGTTCAGAAATCCGGACCTTGATTAGTGGGAAGTGATACTCGTAAGTCACGGAGAAAACTGTAAAGCTTAAATTGTTTCATAAAATACAGAAAGAGCTGAAGGGTAAAGGAAAATACTCTGTTTTTTGGTTTTTTTGGACCCGATTCACTTCAGATGTCCAGGTAGTGTCTTTCATGAAGTTTACAAAAAGTTTATTTGAGAAACATTTGAATTTTTTCAGTTTTTTTTCAAATTTCTAAACTATTTATAACGTTTTTAACCATTTATGCTAAGTACCTAACTTTTTAAAATATGTTAAGAAAATAAATTTACTACAGTTTGAGACCAACTTGAGCTCTGTAGTCCATCTATTCAGAAATTGAATTTTTTTCCGAAGGTGAAAGTTTTGGGTCAAGTCTGCGTTTTGAATATTTCATTCCCAAACTATTCTTTATAGAAAAATGTGAAGGGAGAGAGGAATTTAATGGAAAGTAAAGCTTCCATTTATAACCTCAATGATACCTATTTCTCTCATCGTTTTCTCAAAAATAAATAAATACCTAACAAAAGTCCTCGTTGAACATTGTTGATCACAAAAAATTAGTACTTTACGAGAGTAAAAGGCTCAAAACACAGCCTTAAAACTTCACTTTTTGGGGGAAAAAAAAACTTTTTCTAAATTGGAATATCTAATATCCGTAATTATTCAACATAAAGCTCAAGTCGTCTCAAGCTGAACCAAATTTAACCTGCTCTAAAAAAGTCTCTGGGAATAAATTATTGAAATAATCATAACTAGAAGTCATAGTTAGAAAGGGGTTTAGCGCACTTCGTTAGTCGTACAGTGTTTTCAGGGTTGAAAGTTTGGATTTAAACAACCCTCAGGGGTCCTAACTTTATAAAAGAATCGTAGATAGCGTTTGCAATGTTTAGCTTTTTGCTTCCGAGTCTACCAAGGTAGCGGAAGCTTTAATTTCACTTTTCAAGGTTGAAAAAAAAGTTCTCCAAAATCGAAATTTCCATTCGCGTTTTACGTTTCAGACCTTTCTGAACAATTTTGGTTCCGTGTCTGTGGGTCTGTGTGTCTGTCGTTAAATCCTTGTAACCGGCATAACTATACGAAGTTATTGGCCGATTTCGATTGTGCGGGTTGGCGTGTAGACGGTCTTCTATGAAATGCATCACCCCCGGAGTGAACTCCCTGCAAACGTGAATTCCTTGTAACAGCCATAACTTCCACATTTTTCATCTGATTTCGACGAAATTTTCAGGAATTATGTGGATTAGGATGTAGACATCCTCCATGTAAATCATCACCCCCGGACTGATAGTAGCCGCTGCGCATGCGCAAACGTGAATTCCTTGTAACAGCCGTAACTTCCACATTTTTCATCTGATTTCGACGAAATTTTCAGGAATTATGTGGATTTGGGTGTATACATGTAAATCATGTATATCATTACCCCCGGACTGATAGTAGCCGCTGCGCATGCTCGAATTCCTTGTAACTGCCATAACTTCCACATTTTCTATCCGATTTCGATGACATTTTCATGGATTATGCGGATTAGGTTGTAGATGTAGGTCACCAATGAAAATCAAGGCCCTAAAAAAAATTTCTCAGAATAGGGTGTGCGCCTGGGTAGGAAAAACTGTTTATTGTTATTTTTATTCTAAGGTAGACCTCATTCCGAGAATTTTGGTACCAACCGCGACCTTCTAGCGTGTGTGAATCTTTTCCTATGAATTTTTAAAGTTTCGACCGTTTATGAAGTCACAGTGGGCTGGGGGGTCCCGCCCAGGCGAGAGGGGCGCGTGACGTATAAACGGTCGAAACTTTGAAAAATCATAGAAACAGATCTACTCACGCTAGAAGGTCGCGGTTGGTGCCAAAATTCTCAGGACATAGTCTACTTTCGATTAAAAATCTAAAAGAAATCAAGGCGCACCCCCCATTGTTCAGATTAACTTGTTGACGTGTAGGGTCCCCTATGAGGGTAGTGGAAGGTACTTAGAAATTGATGTTTTAAAATTGACTACTAGGTATCGGGTCATCTATACAATCGGGTTATGGATACTAGGAAGGAATGTGCCACACCCACTTTGCAGACGTTTTTTGCATAAATTGGCTGGGCTATACAGAGTGTCCCAGAATGAACGATGCAAACTTCAGGAGCTCATCCTACGACTTATTTGCAGCAACTTTTCTGCCATAGCATTTTTTTCTAAAACCGCCTTTCAACACTTTTTAAAAAATTGTAATATTTTTTTTGTCGTGTTTTTGATTGTATTTCGTAAAATAGACCGTAACTAACTTACGTTATTTGAATTTGAATCAAATTTGAATTTGAGGATACCAATGGAAAGAGCATCACATTTCTTTTCAGCTCATTATGCAATAAACATTTTTCACACGAACTAAGTGGGTAATCTATTACGCCTAAGTGAACATTTTAGAGCTGAGCTGAATTTTTGTGAATTTTGATGAGTTGAAAAAAAATGAAATGCTTCTTACAATGGTATCCTCAAAATTCAAATTTGAAGTTCTAAGTTGAAATCCTTGAAATTTGGATCCTCAATTCTGGGACATCCTGTATAATGTATTAGGAATAAAATTGAATACCTGGTTGAATTCTGGCAATCTTTGGATTATTGAGGTTCTTATAGTAATATTTCATGTGATTCCTGGTGGTGAAATCAGTTCTGACGTCAAGACGATAGTATACCGTGAAAACGGTGTTATTTGCAATGAAAGCAAAACGTGAAATTTCCACGAGTGTCCCTTCTCCCCATCTCATTTCGTTCTCAACGATTTTATGAGGGTTGTAAATTTTACTTCGTCCTAATTCCTAGCATGTGAACTTCGACGGTTGATTCTAACGTAACTTGGATCTTTAGAATTGGTGTCTTTCTCGTGTAAATCGATGATAGGTATTACTGACTATTAGTGTTATTGTTCAAAATAGAATTCAGCGATTAATTTGGTATTTTTCTATTTCAATTAAAGGGTGGCGCACGGGAAGAAAGACCGCGATGATGGTGTTTACTGGTGCGTAGCTACGAATCAAGCAGGCAGCGCAGTTAGCAGAAATGCGTCTCTCCAAGTTGCAGGTAACATTCCAACTTTATCCTTCTATAAATTTAATCTTATATTGTTAATAGGTTTTGTAATTAAGCAAGTTAGTAAAATGATTGATTGATTGACTAAGCTTTTGATTTACATAACCAGGGAACATAACCAGAGAAAAGATAGGGCCAGGTGGCCCTCTCTTACACCTTCCCTGGCAACAGTTTAACTAAATATTTTTGCTTACTTCTTTCTTTTCGTATGTCTATTTCGAGGAAGAGGTAGCAGTAAGGACCCAATTTTTCTTTTCAATATTTTCTTTAATTAGGCGAGCGCTTCCGGGGCAAGTTATGGGCTCTTTTTCAATGCCATTTTCAAACATGTACATTCACATTCTACCTCCCATCTTCAACACACATCATGAGAGGTAGAATGGGAATGCAGATGGTTGAACATGGGCTTGAAAAAGGGGCCATTGTTGCCCCGAAAGCGCTCGCCGGAGTAAAGAAAAGATGTAGAAGAAAAACTGGGTACTTTCTGCTACCTTTTCCTCGTAGACCTACTAAAGCAGGTGCTCAAAACAACAAAAATTGCAATGGAAATGGATTCCAATTGTAATTTATAAAAATATCTTGAATCGTGAAGTCCTGATTCCAAAAGAAATTTCGGACTGATGTAGTCGTTTTGTGAGGCAAGAAGTATACGATTTCTGACTCCAGTCGTTCGGATTTGACTACTGCCTGGGAAATTTAATTAAAATAGTGAGAGGAGTGCGTTGCTAAGAAAATATTGATTTCAGAAACCCGGAGGTCAACTCAACGAAGAATATTCTTTTGACATAGATAATTTCTATATTATGTCTTTTGGCTGGGGTTCAAGGAATTTTTCGCGACACTTTTTTTTGCCTCAAGAAATGCAACGCGATACCAGTAAACAAATTCATAGCTGCATATCGGTATCTATGAAGCTAGGTTTTCTAGAATAATGCGATATATTACGTGCAATCGGAGATTTTGTTTGGAAAAAAATTCAATGTCAAAACAAATTTTTTTTGTTAATGGAAAAAGTGAATAGGTAGGTACATTATTATTAGAAGATACGCTACGTTGTTAATCACAAAATTGAAATAAAGTATCAACCTACTCATGCTAATAAATCATTCTTAAAAATTTGAAAAATAATATTCTATTGTTTTTCCCTCTAAGGGAGAAATTTGTTGGTTGTTACGAACATTTTGGCGTTTTGTGAAATATGTCTTTTGGCTGGGGGTCAAGGAATTTTTTGCGACACTTTTTTTTGCCTCAAGAAATGCAACGCGATACCAGTAAACAAATCCATAGCTGCATATCGGTATCTATGAAGCTAGATTTTCTAGAATACTGCGATATATTACGTGCAATCGGAGATTTTTTTGGAAAAAAATTCAATGTCAAAACAAATTTTGTTTATTAATGGAAAAAGTGAATAGGTAGGTACATTATTATTAGAAGATAATATCTTCGTAGCATATTATGCTACGTTGTTAATCACAAAATTGAAATAAAGTATCAACCTACTTCATGCTAATAAATCATTCATCAAAATTTGAAAAATAATATTCTATTGTTTTTCCCTCTAAGGGAGAAATTTGTTGGTTGTTACGAACATTTTGGCGTTTTGTGAAATTTGTCCGTGCCCAGGGATTTTTATTGGTATTGTGGTGTGTGGTATTGTATTCGAATACCGAATAACCCAACATGTTTTGTCTGTTCCTTATGTATGAAATAGAATGATTATTATTCTGAAGTAAAAGGAGATCAAAATGACTGGTTTATTTTCAAGTTGAATTTTCCAGTTGAAAATTTCCGCCTGTAAGCTATATGAGCATATACAAAACTAGGAAACTTTATAAACGGGGTCGATGATGTTCCGGAAAACACGCGATGTTTTGTGATTTTCGCGAATCCATGTGTACCAACCTCACGAGTAACACGGAATTCGGTACTTGGAAGTGGAAAAGAGACGAGCTGGCGCCCATGTCACGTTCGTGGCATTTTGGGGGCGAGTTGAGCACGAATGGGCATTCAATGTATTTCTCGTTTGCCAACTATTAATTAATAGCACGTGAGAAAGTGATTTTGCCATGTTATGTCTGCAGGATCGGACTGTGTGGATTTCTCAGAACATCCCGAGTTCTATATTGATTTACGTCATTCCTACATCACAAAAATATTGTCTCATGCCAGTTATGTGCAATTAGCCCATTCAAAATGTGTTTCTCGCAGGAATGTATTGAGAAGTTTATAATTTCCTCGATTCCTCATATTTTTTTGGGTGCTGAATCCAAATTTGAGGTTTGCCACAAAGATTTAGTGACGGAACATTGAAAAAAATGCTAGAAAAGAAGAAAAAAAGGGATTTTTGCTTGGTTTTTGCCTCTAACTAAACATCGATCAAATTTTGGCTCACAACTATTACCTATATACAAAATGAAAGCACGTTAATTTGCTTCAAATTTCTCTTTCTACGTTTTTCGGTTAGACGAACTGTCTAGGCCCAGAGCTGGTAGAATATATTATATTCTACCATACTAATATGTTACACATATTTTGCGTTTTTCATAACAACTGTCACCCCAAACATCACCTTCACTTAGAATATTGAGAAGCTTCACAAGGGCCTAACAACTACAAGATCACCAAGCTACTAGAGTTAGCGTAATACCGATTAATATAAATTCACAAAATACAACCTTTAGTTTATTAAAACAGTTATAATAACTGGTACTTAAGTAACTACGTACTTATTACAGTTTTTGAGTGAAAAAAGTTGATTTTCTCGGTGGCAGCGAAATACGCATATTTCCAACTGGCTCTGGGGCCTAAGTACCTAACGAAAAAAATTTACCTACAAAATGAAACTTGTCGCAAATTTAACGAGCTTTTATTTTGCATAGAAATTTTAAAAAACGAAAAAGTTATTTTTTGCATGTAACTCAGAAAGGATCAACTTACGGAATAAAATTGTAAATTATACAATTGCTGAATCCAAATCCACCAACATTTCGTGACAAAAAGTAAAAAAATAAATAAATAAAACGAAAATAGTGATTTTTTGCATATACCTAACTCAGAAACGATCAATTGTATAGTATACAATTTTTTTCGCCGTAAGTTGATTGTTTCTGAGTTATATGCACAGAAAAAATCACTTTTTTCGTTTTTGGATTTTTTTTTACTTTTGTAACGAAATGTTGGTGGATTTGGATTCAGCATCCTACAAAACATATGGAATCGAAAAAATCAGAAAAACACTTTCTTGCGTTTTGACTGGGCTAAATAGCTGAGTCGTATACTCTAAACCTATCAGATAATCTTAGGGGGCTGAAATTTATCCAGATGAATTTGAAAGCTCCATTTTCGACTCGTATCGACTTGAGTTAGTGACGGAATTTCATCATGACAATACCTAGGTATCTTAAGAATCGATGAAATTATCATCTCCATGACACAAATTCAGACAGAAAAGGACTGTTCCACCAGGCCTTGTGATCTTCTTTTTCTTCTTATCGATCCGATGCACACGCGTTGTGGCTTAGTCTGGTCATACCTAAAGGGGGGAGAGGTTAAAAAGTACTTTCATCTCGTTACGACGACGTTATGACGCCCAACCCCTAAAGATGGTTCTATTCTCGACGATATTAAGATCTCACCCTCCGACCAAGAGTTTCCAAGGCTCCCAGACCTCTGAACTTATCCTGGAAGATATGAGGATCTCTCAAAGAAGCTATGGCTCAGAGGTAGGGAAGGTACAGGGTAATAATAGGGGAAAGAATCCGAAGAATCTCCAATCACCTTTGGGTAGGTTACAGCGTTACAGCGGTTATCGTCTATCGGGAAGAAATACTCTTAAACCATCGAGAAGGTATATGGAGGGTAAGAAACTGACTCAGAACATTCTTTCCCCTTACAAAAAAAAAAAAAATCGCCGAGGATGTAGTAAATATGTTCATGCCAATTCAAGTGGTATAGTCTCATTGCACATTATTGTCATTTTTCGGGGTTATTCCCAAAGGGGGAAACCTGAAGGGGGATCCTGATCCCCTCAAAGTTTGGGTCAGAATAATTCCATTCCGTGTTTTCTCCCCACGTGTAACTTCCGCCTATGCTCTATTCGTTTGTGCGGGTTACTGAATTCACAGTTTTGAAACAAGGGGTAGAAACCATTATGGGAAATTTTCCTTAGCGATGTACTGCATGAGAGCTGACTTTAATCGTAAAACTTGGTACCTGAGATCTGATAAAATGATGTAGAGAATAGCTCTTCCTGCTCCGTACGTTCCCAAACCTTATGAGAGCTGACTTTTAGTCACAAGACTTGGTTCAAAAAACTTATGAATCTACACTCAGTATTCATTGTACTGAACTCCGTAGGTAGCTATGAATCACCTTCTTGAGGGTTGCAGATAATAACTCCATCACCAATCAATATAATATATTTATGAAGATACTCACTTGAATAATTCCGGGATTTTTACGTCCTGAATAATTTCTTTCTTGAATAATTCCGGGTTTTTTACGTCCTGGAAAACTTGTAACAAATTGCTAATTTGTTTATTATGCAAGAAGTTATTAAACTACCCTTTTTTTTTATCTCAATCGGGTTATTAAACTACCCCTTTCGTCACAAAAGTTGTCGCAAAAAACTTTTGTGACAACTTTTGACCATGTCAAAAAACAACAAATTTGAAATGTTCACTGCTAACACGCAAAAAATCGTGTCATGAATATTATGTCTATTGGAGTTTGGTTTATTATTTTCAATAATGAACCTTTGGAATTGACCTTGAAAAAAATTGTCAACCCCCTTAAATTTTGTTGGTTTACGTTTCAAGGTACGTAGAATCCAAAACTCGAATACAAATGTGGCCGTCCGTCCGCCGTACGTAGCCCTTTCCAAATGAGCTTTTGGTTGATGTCAGTCACTTCTAAGGGTTGAAATTTTCAAAACGCCCTAGCTCTAAAAATTTTGACGTTGAGGTATTGTTTTTTCTTCAATTTAAAATAGCATTGGATGTTTAGAATCGAATCACCCAGAGCTCTGTAGGACCAATCGTTCACTCCCTTCGATGAATCAAGATAAATCAGAAACGTATAAAGCAGGTTCTAAAATATAAATCAGGTTCGCCTCAAGATAAATCAAAAACACGAGCGTGAATCGCGATAGTGGCCTAGTCTCCGTTGAAATTTTAGCTCACCAAAATGCGATCGTTGATCGTTTCTTTGAGTTGTCTTCAGTTTTGAGTCATTAGTGACCAGTATTCCAATTTCCTAATGTAGGCACCTTCAACTCCCTATTTCTTCGCATTGAGTGTGTTTATTTCTTCAACATTAACTTGATTGTGAACGTAAAATATGGTTGGCAGGTAGTGAACATGGCCAAGCTGTGTGCTTTGCAGGCGAGTGATCTATACAGAAAAGAGAGTCTTCAGATTGATCGTTAGTGCGAATTTTGCTTGATTAGGATTCCGATTAATTCGCTTTGTCATGGGCAATTCGTTTTTGGCGAGTGTTGTGATCATTGAAAGTGCCCAGTGAGGATAGAATTAACTAATAATTAGTTGATTCTATACATTCTATGCGTCAATAGAAAGAGTTGGATGCGGAAGACAGTCCATCCAACATGAATAACAGCCTGGAGGGTGGCTTTCAATTTTGCATTAAATTAGTGGATTTAAAGTAGTCTGAACGAAGTAGGTATTTGTTGGTATGTTTTTAGCACAAATATTTTTTATGCAACCAACCCCTACGAAACCACCTGTAAACTACAAGGAGACCTGTTCGTATCCGCCAATGGCAAATACCCGAGAAATTTAAAAAAAGGTAGTAAAATGAGAGGAAAAAAATACGAGAAAGTAAGCAAATTGTTTAGTAATGCATGCATTCCAGGGGGCGTCTCATTGGATAAGGATTACCTAGTTCAATTTCAACGAATAAGATTAAACAGTTTCTATTAATTTTCATGCTCACGTAGGCCAGCCAATAGACATATCCACGTCAATGCCTTGATGTTATGAAAATTGTCTTTGAAATGCGTACTGAGGGCGTAGTTGTAGAGTTGAGAACTTGAAATTATTTAAAAAGAAACATACCATTTTGCATTGTTTTTAAAATTATTTCAAATTAAATTAAAACCATTTTGCATCGTTTTTGGGTTGCTCGCCCATTACAGGTGTATTTTCAATATGAGCTGCCATATCTATTGGTATTCTTTCCAAATAAGTACATACAGAGCATGAAATTCTACCTATGGCGCATTTACCGAAGTACCATTGATCGTGGTGATAGAAGCAAAGCAGGCGTTTGTGACTTTGGTACGCCCAAATTTGGGTTGGCACAACGCACGGGTAACTTTCTAGTTTTCCATTAATTGCGCTGAATTAGAAACATGCTGGTTTTTCTGCTCAATTTTATTCAAAAAACGCTTTGCTAACCTAAGCATTAGAACTGCCCTAGCGTCAATCAACGTCGAGGTTTCAATTCACCTCCCATTTATAACTAAAACCCCAGCGGCAAATGTGAAAATTCCTTCCTGACGCTCTTATCTTTTACGCTCGAAAACACTAAATCCTTCCAGTTAGCATGAACTACGACGAACGAAATTATAACTTATTTTTAAAAACCCCGTGAGACGAGATCTAAAAAGTTATAACTGGTTTTTGTATTAGAGAAAAAGAGAGAAAAAAATCGGTCCTGTGGGGTATCATTTTAACGAACGCACAGAAATTCCCGGCAGTACTGTAGAAGTTTCTGATAACGATGGCCAACACGCGACTCTGTTATTAATAAACCCCCGGTTATAATCACGTTGTGCACGACGTCAGTAGCGTAGCACGTTGTAAGGTTGGGAATTACGAGGAAAAAAAGTTTCTGAAAAAAACTTATGCGTAGGACTGGAGTTGCATTGATAAACGATCCGAAGACTGAAAAAACCGCATTATAATGTTACTAAAACGCTGCAAATTATTACACAATGGTTTATTATTTTTCTATAGATCACTCGTCTGCAAAGCCACCAACCATCCAACATGAAGATAAACATCGATCGTATTTCGGTCAGCTATAATTTGAACGGAGATTAGGCCTCTTTTGCGATTCACACTCGTGTTTCTGATTTGTCGTACGTCCAAAACTTAAATTCTCGTTGGGAGCGAACGGTTTGTCCTACAGAGCTCCGGGTGGTCTCAAAATATTCTAAAAATTCTATAGAATCTTAAATTGAAGGAAAAACAATACCTTTATGTCAACATTTTTTTAGTTAGGGCGTTTTCAAAATTTCAAAATTTATTTTTGAACCTTTAGAAGTGACCTACATCAACCAAAATCTTCGGGGCACAACTAGACCCCAAATGGAGCCCTCATACCAAATTTCATCAAAATCGGTCAATGCTAAGTGGCAAAAGTGCCGCATATGGCGAACGGACTGCCAAATTTTTATTCGATTTTTGGATTCTACATACCTTGAAACGTAAACCATCAAATTTTTTTTGGGGGGGGGGGGGGGGGGGTGTAACAATTTTTTTTCTTGGTCGATTCCAGAGGTTCATTATTGAAAATAATAAACCAAAAGGAATTCTACTTAGAATCCTCCACCTCTTATCTAGACACAGCTCCTACTTAATAATGTGAGAGCGAACAATGACATCTTCATGTTGAGTTCATTCACTTCTTCATGGATTCACTTCATGTTGAGCTGAGCGTCGGAAGAGTATTTATTTATTTTTTTAATTTATGGCGTTCCCCCTGTGTCTTTCAGGGGAGTTTAATGAGAAAAAAAAAGTGGGGATACAATAGAAACCCTTTGTTCTTGGCTGTAACAAGGATTTCACGTTTACGCATGCGCAGCAGCTACTTTGAGTCCGGGGGCGATGATTTTCATAGGGAACCATTTAAATTCTAACCCGCACAATCCCTGAAAATTTCATGACAAACAGACACGGAACCAAAATTGTTCAGGAAGGTCTAAAACGTAAAAAGTTAGTGGAAATTGTGATTTTAGAGAACTTTTTTTTCAACTTTGAAAAGTAAACAAAGCTTCCTCTACCTTGGTAGACTCAGAAGCAAAACCCTCGAGAGACCTACTTGTCTATCTCTCAATTGATGAACCAACGCAGAACATGAGTTGATAGAAACGTATAACTGTAACGAGTGAAGGAGAGAACATCTCGAATCATCCACAACCGATTTGTGGTGTAACGAGCACTTAAAAGAAAACCCACACAAGAAGTTATATACAACTGAGATGAACCTGATGTTACTCTATCGGAGGACAGTCGGGTCACCACAAGTTTGAAAAACTTGGAGTTCGCTGCCTAGAAAGAAGACGTCGGGATGGAACAGATAAATATTTAGTGGAGCCACCAAGGAAAGGGCGGTGTTGAAAGAAAAAAGTTGGGGTTAAGACGAAACCCAAGCACCCAGGCTCTGAAAAAACACCGACTGGTCGTGTACCGGCTAAAAAGGGTGAAAATAAAGTAAAAAATCGTAGAATGTGTACAAGACGATAAGGGGAGAAAGATAAGTTGCTCTGACGCTCATTACGATGCATCTTACCGTATGTGGATCGGAATACAACTCTCCACTTGTTGTTCCCGAAGGAATTTTAGTTGAGATCTCGTTGAACCAGCCCGAATTTGGAGCTTTTGGATAGAAAACCGATAGAAGACATCATACGATGAATTTTGCTTCTATGGTTGGAAGGAAAGCTCAAATGGAATTAGGTATAGTTTCTACGGATATTTGATTTTGATGGTGCGATGTATATCATGGGGAAAATATTGTGAAAATCCTCTGCTAAATGAAAATTGTCTTTATTGGAGAGCGGTTCCGAGTCAGAGCCCCATTATCAGCCAAGAGACTATAATATTCGAGCAGACCCGCCAGCTCCTAACGAGGTGAATGCTGCTATAGTCCCTGGACGATTGATGGGGTGACCAGAAACCAAGAGAATTTATATTTAGCAAAGAAGTCACAACATTTTTTCTCCATGTTATAGTTTCTACTTTAAAGGAAAAAGTCCCATTCGAGCATCATAAGTAAATGATCGAGTTTTCATTGAAATAATTTAACAAATTTTCCGCCATTTTGAATTGCGGATGATAATTTTTAGAAATCTTTACGTACTTGTCATGTACGGATATTTTGAACTGTTTCCGAGTATACTATTTATTAACTTATTTAACAAAGCATGTTTCTCTAAAATCTTTGAGAAACAAGTTTTTGGACCCCATTGAGTTGTCAATTTATGAGCTTTGAGCGTTTTTTTACTTTTGAAGGAGTAGGAGGAGGAAAATCCAACCAATACCAATTATATATTATAAGTTGGGAATTTCCTGGAAAAACACGCTTTTGGATCCCATGGAAATGTATTTTGATATCGTATAGATACATATATATACATTCGTTGGTATATGAGAGCTCTATAACTATGTTCCTTGTTAAACTAGAATATACCGATTTAAAACCCCAATAAAACTCTTTGCTACGTATTGATACTTACACACCTTATTTCGTTGGTAATATTTCTCCTTTCCTTCATATTATTATCGGAATCGTATCCTTATTTTCTTCAATGTTTGAAATCACGTGTAAGTTATTTGTTGAAGAAAGTCCCTAAAATGGTGTCTAACCAACTAATAATTTTATGGATCTCTAAAGAACCAGAATAAATTCTGAAATCCTATCTTTGACGTAAGTTATGTGAACGATTCTGCTTAGGAAGAAACTCATTCATGATATTCTAATAAACGAAGAAACCAAATGAATCTCGCTTTTTGAAAAATACCACTTTGAACCCCAAAAAAAAACTTGGGACCTCACAAGTGTTTAAATAAACAGGCGAATTCTGTTCGAGAATTCCACCTAATTAAGACGTTGAATTTTAAATTGAGAAAGAGATAAAGGGAGAAGGTATCGCTCTATTTGTGACGCGGAAAAACCTGGTTGTGTGACATTCAAGGAGAAACTGGAACTCGTGGCGCCACAAAGAGGATTTGCATAAGAGAGTGGGCGTCTGAAGGAACAAGTGCCAGCTCTGAGGTATTCAAACCGTCCTTCGGATTTGGAGGTGAGTCATTACGACCAGCTCTTTAGGTGAATGCCTATGCTCCTCAAAAGTATAATATTATATGGATTTATTGTATCTTGGGGAAAACGTATTCCAAGTGGGTGTGGCACATAGCTTCCTCGTATCCATAACCCAACTGTATTGATGATTCAATGCATAGTAGTTACTCTCAAAACATCAATCTCCAAGTACCTTGCACTACCCTAATAATTGACCATCCATACCCGTATAAACACTAAAAATTTCATCGAATTGGGATCGAAAATGTAGAAATTATGGCTGTTACAAGGAAATTCAAGTTAGCGCATGCGCACTGGCTACTATCAGTCCTGCTGGCTACCCACCTTCTACTAGGTAGCCTCAAGAAAACGTCTAGAGAAATGTACACGCTAAAATCCAGTAATAACTACAATTAATGTGAAGATTACAGCATAGCATTATTAATCAAAATAAATATAAAGATAATTATCAACGCTAAGTTGACAATTAATGGGTGGTTGGTTGTTGGTTGGCTCAACTAATTAACGCTAAGTTAACTAACTTATTGCATACAAGACTTCGAAAGCTAGTTCGACCGAAAAATAAATTAACATTTCTAACCTGATTCCTACCCTCACCAACCGATATTTTTGGTTTTCCACCAGAGAAATGCTGCCTACACCACATCCAGGTTTCTGGCTGCCTCCCTCCAGTCACCTGATTATCGGAACCCCTTCATACAGCATTTGGTTTTCAATGTTACAATCAGACCTTCAATTTGAAGAAGTAAATAACTTCTACGTCACTTCTTCTTCTACTTACCGACCAAATTTCCCGATAACCAAGTAACCTTATTTTTTGTCTACTGTTGACATTTTATGTCTTTACTATGGCACATAAATGAAAAATCGTCACGCGGGGAGCGTTACGCGGAAATTTCTGATGATTTTCGCTTACATAAAATGTCTCTCGTGGTTGCGTACTTGTACGAAAGCTGTAGCCACCGATCGAGATTTTTTTCACTGGTTTTCTCATCTTTTTGCTCAGGAAAATGAAATCTGGTTAAATTTGGTTCAGCACAGATACCGGGAGATCTCATTGAAAATAAAATCAGGCAGATTGTTACCAAATCAAACCCTGTTGTTCACAAGACTTTAAACATCCAGTAAAAATTGAAGTTTCACACGGAACTGATAGTCGTCCTCGTTTTTTGGTGTTTTGAAGTTGGTCAACAAAAATACGGTAAAAAGGACTTGAAAAAAAAGTCACAGAATTCGTTTCCAGTTACTTGCTTCAGAACTTCGCAACGCTAATGATCTCGAAAGTAAAGTGGAGAAGAAGTTAACTCGGTAATTAAATCATTTCATGAAAATCCCCTCACTAATTATCCGAGAAAGGAATAATGGGAGTTTTCCCTTTGCGTGAGTACAAATTAGCGCGGGTCTTCTTTCATCAAAATCTGTCAACAAAGTTTTCGATTGAATACGGCTTATTGATAAGTTTTAAGTAGCTTTTTCAGTTCATCGAGCCCCCTATTGAAGGGGGGAGGTGGAGAGCAGAATTGTGAGAGTAACGTTGTTTCGTATTCCACGATTTTGAGGGATGGGATTTCAGGTAACCTAAAAAGCTAGTAGTGGGTTTTGCCTTTGAACGTGATAATACCAAATTTCTGAACGATTTTTGCCTAAATTCTTCGGGTAGTTTGGGGCTGGACCTAAGACAAAATTGGTATCACCATGATTCAAGAAGTTATGAGTAACGATGCTCAATAATAAACTTTTTTACTGCAACTGAATATATATTTTATTCTCTTTAGGAAAACTATACTGCCCATCCAATCGGTAGACGTTTTTCTTGTTTCTACGCTCCGTTTCTGTTTAAGACAAACCTCTTGTTTTGTTTTCGTTCCCGTATACAAAATTTGCTTGCAGAAATGATTTAAAATGATATGTTTTAAGGATTATGTGACGCTTACTGCTTTAGGGAGCTTCTTTATACTCTTACACAGCTATGGCTCCCCATGACATCGGACTATGTGAGTTTCGTGAAGTGAATTTAGTCGCCTTGAGCCAATGTTGACTCTTCCGTTCTCCATAATGTGTAGAAGGTTCCTGCCTTTCATTTCAGATTCAGGGCAACTCGAGGAGTCATAAACAGATCAAATCGAGTTCATCAAGCTGCATCGTTATGTGCTCCCATCAAAATTTAGATCGCTTCCTGTTTAGGCAAGTTAGATAGTCCTAAATTATGACGTCATCACACAAATATCCGGTCAGTTTGTTCCGAATAAATGCAATTCTGTAGTGCCACCACTCTCCTAACACATACTCCTCCGAAGCTGCATTGTCACTTTGAATTGTCTTTATATGTTATACGCTAACCCACAATTTTAAATAGAAGCAATGAACTTGATCTATAGGTTCAAAATGCAAGGGTACATTGTAATCCCTAAATTGTAATCAGTAAAAAATTGAGCAATACCTAAAATTCCTGGCACAAGACGTCCCCAACCAGAATAGTTGGACTTGAGAGAATAATAATTTTGACATTCTGAAGTGGGCGGTTGTGGAAATGCCGGAGACGATCATGCGGACTCACCCGAGACAGCTTCGAAAATTACGACGAGCCTTGATTGAGACGGAAATTATGTGAGGGGACCGCACTTGAGGTGACAAACTCCGAAGGATTTACGACGTGGGTCGCATCATTATTTTCAATCAGAGTTCTTGAATTCCAGCAGGAAACGACCGGCAGATTACGTTGATGGTTCAGTTGGAGATTCGAATCGTGAACTACTCTGAATATACGACCGCTCATTATGCGTGGTTTAAGACGAGTCGACATTTTGGGGACACTCGCAATATATGTGGTTAACTTGATACACTTTATGGTTTAAAAAGAGGGATAAAAAAATTTATTGGACATTTTTGAAGTAAAAAAGTTGGACAAGGACTCCAGTAGTTGTTGAAACGTTAGGAAAAGTTTAAAAGTTCAAAATGAGTTGCCAAAAGTTCAAATTGGTTTGCCAAAAATTCAAACTGATTTATGCCAAAGGGTTGTTTTTTCTTTCTGATCGACTATGTTTTTCTTCAAGATGAACAGGTCTTATAAGTGAAATTCATTAAATTTAATAAATTGTTCTCATATTTTGATTTATTTGCTTGTTTTACCAATTTTTTAACGTTCGATGGATTGGCTTTGTCGGTTTAGTGATTTGAGGGTAAGTACCTACCCTTAGAAATAATAAAAATAGTTATGTCTTTATTTACAAAAATGTAAGGAGGAGAAATTCATCAAGTCGCCTAAAATCAATAACGTCAACAATAATAATCTAAAAATTGAGAGAGTGGTTCAGCCGATGTGAAATTCCCAAAGAGATAGTTTCTGATAATGGACGACAATTAATTATCTGCAACAATAATCCATTCGGTAGCAGGCAATTTAAGAAATGTTTGTCACAAAACAAAGTTATTCTAACGACTAGTAGCCCAAATTATGCAAAAGGTCATCCTCTAGCAGTACCTAAAGGGAATTAAAATCGTCAAGAATATGTTGAGGAAAATTTTTAAAACGGGCGAATTTCATAATAAAGTCATTGTTACATTATCGCAACACTGAAATCCTCAGCATAGGCTTCTCACTAAGTTAAATGCTTGGTAGCTGATAATAGAAAAGGGAATTGAGAAGAGTGTTGTCTATTTCCAAGAAAATAATGAGTTACAAGTTAAATCGATTTCGACTGTTAGGTCATCATCAGAGTAACAAACAATAACTGATGATGACCTAACTGTCGAAATCGATTTACCTCACTTGTAACTCATAATTTTCGTGGAAATAGACAACGTTCTTCTAACTCCGTTTTTTATTAAAATGGTTTTCCACGATCGTTGCGAGTGATATTATTCGTGGTAGCTGATGATGAATTATTACCTATTGAGATTATAAGGTCAAAAACAATAATTGCATCATGGACTTACCAAAAGTAGAAAAATTCAGGGATAAAACCTCATGGGAAAGCAGTGCGGGAAGATCTTGGATAGTTGAAGGGCGTAGTATATAAATTGATTGTTGAATTCATTTGAAGAACTGTAGCCGTTGAGTGTTTGTAACCTCACGTCGGAAGGGGAAATACACGGCTGACTAGATCAGTCGAGGAGTACTGTATCTCGTAGCCAGGATTCAATTTATTTCCTTTTTTTTTTTAAATGTATGGTTATCATTAAGAGGATACGTGAGTAACTATTATAAAAAATTAACTTCAGTTTTCCCAGAATAATTCTTCAATTTCCTGAAAAAGATGTGATAGTTGTAGTTATCGAGCTGTTACTGTCTATTTTCGTGACGTCACGGCGACCAGCTGTTGTGGTCGTCCCCCGATCCCACTCCGCTCCCTACTGCCTTATTTACCTTCATTTTAATCAAGTTCTCTCCGCGCCCTTCACATCTCTCCACATATTTCAGGTAACCTAAAAATAACGAATAACAGTTATGATACAGTTACTGTATCAATTGACACAAAATTTACAAGTGATTGCATCATTAACTTCGGATCGTGCAAAAGAAAAACTCTGATTATTGCATCAAAACTTGTCAGTGAGTGACATCTGGCAGAATTTATATCTTCATTATGGGTAATAATTCAACCCATAATTGCATTTATTGTAGAATGAAATTAATGTTATGATCAAGGACACAGAAGGGTTTTGCCATCAAACGTCGATTTCGTTTGTCTTCGTTTTCGACTGTAGTAGGTGCTTTAGTCCCTCCTTGGGATAAATTATTCTCATCGCCAATGAGCGCCCTGTGAAATTTAAACTTGTGTCCACCAGATACAAATTTAGCTCATCCTGCTGGAGTTCAGTTAGAAATTCAGTTTTAGCATTCTTATATAGTCGCCCTGTGAAATTGCAGCTTCTTGAGTCCACCAGTTGCAAATTTAGCAAATCAGAGAGCATCACAGTTTGTTATTCAGAATCACTTGTCTTTTTGCATAGTTTTGTTAGGTGCTTTCGTATCACTCTATTGGATTAATACTTAATTATTATCATCACCATGGCCCTCTTAAGTGACAGACATTTTCTACGTCCCATTCAAACCAATAACCCCCCCCCCCCCCGTAAAAACATCTTAAACGTAAAAGGCTCTTGGTCAATATGAAGTGCACTTAGAAACGAAAACTCCGCTCCTCTTGAGATGATCACTTTGGAAATCAATATTACCTCATTTTACCCTTATTATTTTGATCGATCACTTTTCATCCAAGTAAATACTCATTTATTCAGACAGACCACTCGGGTGGGTTTTCCTTCCATAGAGAAAGCTCCCAGCAACCTAATGTAAATCCATGGGCTATTTGAACCCCCAGCTATTAACATATATTTGCATACAAGACGTTGCTCTAATGAGGACTTTGCCTTTCGCTCTGATTATATTAGGGGACTATAGATAATTCAATTTCGTGGGCAGATGCGATGCGAGAGGTCCCCCAAAGCCAGCTCAAGATTAACAGCGAAAATCAGATAAGGATGGCTGAATGAATCTGAAGAAGATTGGGTACATTCTCCTGTCTTATCCGCAGTTTATTATATCCGATTTGGATTCAATAACTTCCTAAGTACTCATTCCAACTTCAACTCACATACTTATTTTCTGAAGTTGAATGTGTGTTCCAGAGAAAACGGTGTAAAAAAAACAAACATTGTTCAATTAACACGTTGATTCAATTGTGCTAATTCGGGACAATAGATCGTGAAGATATCGTGTTTGGACAGATTGATACGATAGGGAAAACATTTATTCGTAATCTGAAAACCTCAAATGATGGGCTTAGGGAAAAAATTATGGATCTCAATGAAAAGTGAATTCGATAAACATGAAAAAAGAAAGTTTCCTCTTGCCAGATTTACTCTGGCAGGTGACCATAATTGTATACATCGTAATTTTTTTCCAATGACTCAAGGTTTATATTTAAGTTGAACTAATTCTAGAATAAAATGTTGACATTTTCCAAGAACATAGGACAAATTAATTCTATTTTCGAATTTACTTTACAATTTTCAAATTCACCTCAAAAATTCCAATCTTCGTCAGCCTGAAGGAGTGCAGATATGAACGTTCAATGGTATCGTTAGTGCCAGCCATCCTGGACAGGTTATCGCTGGAAACTTTCGCTGTTAGGGTTTAACCTCTATTCTAAAATAAATTGTTTCAGGCGTTGTTGCAGGTTGTTGAACCTTGGTTGTGGATTTGGCCCATTGTAAAGATTGTTGAGAAACCCTCTTGGTGGAGCAGATTTTCCTTCCTCCTCCTTCTCTTTGCGGAAGTCTATAATAGAGCTCATATAGGGGCCAAAGAAAGTATTGCGGTGGAAAACTTCAGTGGGATGCGCTGCCTGAATCTTCAAACAACGCGCAGGTCTGGTGATTGATAAATTGGCTTCATGAAAGCGAATCAACCCTCTAAAAGCTTTTGTTTGCTATCGACCACAGTTAAGGGTGTCGGCTTTTTCTTCCATGACTGATAACATCTCTCCACTGATCGGGTAACTCATTGATGACATTAAACTCATCTCCAAATATTTTTTTAAAAAATACCTTCAACGTTTTGCCCTATGCCCTTCGAACATGCTCGATCCCTGGAAATTGAAAGCATCCCTCCATAAATATCTTTAATTTCCGTTGACTATTTAGAAAATTAGGCGTGTGGCACAATTTCAGTCAAAACTTGTAAATTTTCACCTTAAAAAAGTTGAAATAAGCTCTTGCAAGGAAACGTAATCGACGAAAAAATAAATAAGTAACTTGAAGAGCGCATAAAGTTTATTTCAAATACTTGGAAATTTATGAAGTATATATTTTAATAGGATATACGAGAATTCACGTCATCACAACAATGGAGAATAAAATAATTAGGTGCTTATCAACTTTCTTTTTTTCATTTGTTTTCATGATTAATTTGTTTGAGAAGTTTTCTTGAGTGTTTATGAAAATAAAAACCTTCTCTAATCAAGTATATTTGATCGACTGGAAGTCCCGACGTCTTTTTTCCTCATTGCCCTTGAGAAATTAGTGGAAGCATTCGCCGCTCTGTTCTTGGTTTTTATTAGCTCTCTTGAATGTTTTCCACAGGCCCTAAGGGTCTTTACTGAGGGAAACCTGAATCCTTAGGGTCTGTTCGCAAAACATCCTTTTAATCATAACGTTTTTTTCTTTTAGCAGTTCGCCTCGACGGATTGTTGAGTTTTATTTATTTATAGGAAGTAAAGCTTTATGGAAGTCAGGATGAAATTTCTTGGTAGCTTTTCATGAATATTATTAGCTGGATGCCTCATGCTATTACATCCTAGTATACCAAACAAGTGGGTGTGACACATTGCTTCTTCGTAACACGACTGCGTGGAGGTATAGAGATCCGATGCGTTCTGGTTTCGATCATCCGTACAGTTGGATTTTGAGTAAAAAACGCAAGCTATGTGCCACTCCCACTTGGCAGACGTTTCTCATCAGATTCTTGAAATCATGCTAAGAATACGAGGCATTTTTGAGTCAACCCCTCATTTTTGACCGTTCTATAGAAGTCACTGATGAAAATCACGAGAAATTATGTCAGATTTACATTTATTTACTGAACAGACGGATTATGGTAATAACGTCAGAAATATATCTATACGTAACCTCTTTTAACGACAAAAATATCACAACATGATCTATAGGACAGCCATGCTCGTCCTAATCCTTTATTTATTGTGGGACCTCACGATATGAGAGGGAAATGGGAAAGGACACTTGACTGCAAGGGCTTTTCTTTTCTCTTCCTGGACACATAGATGACAAACCTTGATTTACAGTTATCCCCATTTTATTAAAATTCCGTTGGGCTGTAAAAGCAGTAAACTAAAGATAAAAATACAGGCAATCGGAAAGTCAGAAGGGAGGCAATAACAGTCTGAGGAGGTTGCAGTGAGCCCGTATAAAGTCGCTTTTTGGTGCCCTTTGTGAGCAGAATCCGACGGTCAGAGGTTGCTCACTGCGTTGTTCATTTAAATTTATGTAAATAAAGGTCTGAGCGAAAGGGCGGTGTTCCAAGGGACTATTTGGCTCCGAAAGAGGAGCCGGATTTTCCTTGAGATTACCCTTAATTTGGGGAAGAGCTTTTGGGGGGATTTTGGGTGCGATCGATGCTGAAACCGTGAGACAATAGTATTCATTCGTTGAAGTTTTTCCTGTATATTTAGAGAAATTAATTCCGATTTAAATGGAATTATTCAAAACAAATTTCGTGTAGACTGGCAGTTTTTTTGGGCCAACTATTTCAGAAGTACCGTTTTTTAATTAGGTATGACATAATTACTTTTTCATAAACCGAAGAAACGGATGCTTTGTAGTCTTGCAGCTGGTCAAAAATGTCTACCTAATGGATGTGGCAAATTGCTTCCTCATTCGGTTTTTGCTTAATCAAATCTGATTAAATTTAAGAGAGTGAATTTCATAAGTAATTTTCTAATGTTGCATTTTAAAACTCCTATTTACAGGAATATTTACATACCTGGTTTGGAAGACCACAGTTTCCCTGAAGAGGAATTCCCTGCTGTTTAGGAGCAGGCAATAGGGCTTGACTACTTGCGTTGCGAGTATTCTCTTGAAGACCCAACCGATACAACCTAATGGAAGTGAGTACTTCCTGTTGAAGATAACTCCCGGAGGTAATTTGCTACTCTAATATAGGAGCGAGTACTCTCTTGACTTGCGTGAGGAGCATACTTCTCAGGAGAGGAAACCGCCACTAACTAACCCATGTCAAGGTGGGGCAAGGAAAGTCCAGCTACATACCTTCAAAGTTTAAGCTTGAGAGAAAAAAAGGCAGTTACTTCTATTCAAGAATGCAAGTGACCTAAGAGCGAATGAGTGTCTAGGTTAGCTACCTGAGCTTGTAAGGAGCTGCTTAGGATCCCCTGACTAGATTCTGTGGAACTCCCTTCTGACGATTCAATTTATTATAATATGATGTTAATATTCTGCCACCTCAGTAAACTCTGAAACAGAATAATAAACCGTTTTGTAATAATTTGCATCGTTTTGGTCTCAGGAGGTGATTACGTTCAACCAATCGGCAGACGTTTATTTTCCGATTCTGAACGGGCTTTCGGCTTCTGAATGAATTTTCCATTGTGGCCTAATCGTCCCACCTGTTAGCCCTTCAGAAGAGCGCGGATTACTTCCGACATTTCATTCGGAAACAACACCTCTTCCCCTCGAAGAGAAAACTTTCCTCATTTGCGGGAGAAAACAAGAGGAGAGGGAAGGGAGAAAACTCCCTCGGTGGATGCCGCGGTCGGGGCGGTCCACCTTCAAAGGTTTCCCTTTCCCATCACGGCCAGAGTTTCTCCGGGACACTGTGGTATAAGCGAAATGAAAGGAGTAGAGAAAAGCCGGGCGCAACTTCAAACGGTTCCGGCGATATTAAACATCGTCTCAGCGGGCAAGAGTCCCTCCAAGTACCCGTCCTGCAGAGCACTCTTCCCCTAGAAGGCACTCCTTGACGTTTCCTCTCCACAGATTTTCCTCTTCGGTTCTTTCGGTCGACTTCTCGGTACCGGGAATTGGTCGTAAAGCCTCATCTTCCTTCTGTACCTCTTTTCTCCTGCTGAGAGAAAACACGGAAATCGATTATACGCTCTGAGAAGAAGTCATTCCAAGGATAAGCGGAATGAAGGGAAACGCCCGCAAGGTATCGAAGGGGTTCCAAGGAAAAATAAGTGATTAACTCGCTGTAGAGAGTTTTCCTCAGCTCATTACCCCAGAGAAACTCGAGATTTCCAATCAGCTCTTCGTCGGGCTGTTGATGAAAAATCTTCCTGAATAGGATTTTCGCATCATTACTGAGTTCAAATCGATAATCACAGAAGTTTTTCGTTTTAAAAATCTCGTACATATCTGAGATGTTTACTAATTTTCAGCTCTTTAAAATCTGTAAATTATTTAAAAACTATGAAACCCGTTGATATTTTCTCCTTCCAAGTATACCAAGGTAGCGGAAGCTTTGTTTTCGCTTTTCAAGGTTAAAAAAAAAGTTCTCAAAAATCAAAATTTCCTCTCACATTTTACGTTTTAGACTTTCCTGAACAATTTTAGTTCTGTGTCTGTCTGTCCATTATGAAATCCTTGCCACAGCCATAACTTCTACAATTCCCAACCTATTTCGATGAAATTTTCAGGGATTGTGCGGGTTGGCGTGAAGATGGTCTCCTATAAAAATCATCACACCCGGAGAGATGATAGCCGCTGCGCATGCGCAAAAGTGAAATCCTTGCCACAGCCATAACTACAATTCTGGTTGAATTTCAATGAAATTTTCATAGAATTCATAGAAATTTTCATTATTTTCGGGTTGGCGTGTAGATGGACTATGAAAATCATTATCCCCGGATTGATAGTAGCTGCTGCGCATGCGCAAACGTGTATTTCCTAGTTACAGCCATAACTTCTACATTTCCCATCTGATTACGATGAAATTTTCAGGAATTATGCGAGTTGGGGTGAAGATGGTCCCCTATTAAAACCATGGCTCCCAAATTGAAAGTATTTTGAGCACATGCACAAACGTGAAATCTTTGTAACAGCCATAACTTTTACATTTTCCAACAATATTCAGAGGTTGTGCTGGTTGACGTGTGGAAGGTACTGAGTGACTGATGTGTCGAGATTAACTATACATCGGATCATCTATAAAATCGGGTTATGGATACGAGGAAGCTTGCGCCACACCCATTTGGCAGACGTTTTCCTGTGTTTTCGTTCACTTACCGATAATCAGACCAATTTTTGCATCGCTTCAGGGAGTACAACCAGCCGTTCCTTCTGTTTCCAGACGACAAAAATCCTCAGAAAATGAAGTATGTTTTTTTTCCTCTTTGCTTACGACGACTTTACACGTACCACCAGAACTCCAGAAGCACAATGCAGCCTCCCCTGGACCCTCCCGTCGCTATAAATCTTGACTCAGCGGTAGCCTATATTTCACTCGTACAACCCCTTTCGGGTCGTTACTCCTAATTTTTTTCCCTACCTCCCACTCAGAGGGATCTGACCCTCTTTTTTTCCCTTCCAGCTTCATTACGGAGTAAACAAGGAAAAAGAACTTTTCACGCGCAGATTAAACGGTACATTTATGAATAAACGCGGAAACTCGGAGGAAAAGAATCCAGCTCGGAAACAGCTCTGTGAATCGACTCTACAAAGAGTTCAGTTAACTCTTAATTCGAACTTTCAGAATCTGAACTTGAACTGAGCATCAATTTCCATAAACTGATTAATTTCAATCGATTATCCACATAGCGTTCTGAAACATGATATTTTGTGTTAAACGTTAGTATTTGGCGGGTGTTGAATAGTGATGGGATGAGCTACCCTCAGTGTAAGACCGCCACTAACTATTCATTCAATAAAAACCACAAGAAGTAAACGAAGGAGTACTTAAAGAGAGCTCTATAGTTCAACATAAGAGCAAAGTATAATTCAATCCATTCAAGGTGAAAGGTAGAAAAGTTCAAAATCGATTTGTCTGTTATTACGAAGGAAAATAGGGAATTTGCCTCAATTTGAGATTTTGGAATTTCAAGTCAAATCCTATACTAAGGCCGTAGAATAACGTTCAACGCCAGGAATACCCAAGGGGTAAAAAATTACCATAGAAGAAAATGCCTAAACAAGTGAGGCCTCTGTCAAAAAACACCGCGAAATTCGAGGGAAACTAGTCACGTCACACCCCGGGGTTCCACACTGCTGTGCGCTCTGGCGTAGCGAAAAAGAAGTTTCAGCAAATAGTACCAAAGAACGACAACAGTAAGAGCCATAAGCGCTCTTGTGATTACACGAAACGATTCACTCAAATAATGTGATTCAAATATCGAAACTAAACTAATATAGAAACTGAATAAGAGAAGATGAAGAATAATAATAATGCTTGATAAACTAATACTTAAGTAGAAACTTATTGTAAAAAAGATTTAGTAAAACTGCTTTTTTTTAGTCACTTTCGCGTCTGCGTTCTTTCTTCCAGTTTGCAGCGCAATTCTGTGTTCGACCACGTTAGCTAAAAGTTTCATGAACGCTTCCAGAGGTAGCATTGTTGTCGTAAGGAGCAGCTGGTCCAGTCGCAATATGCCCCACTATACAGATTGTTGCTACATTTAAAATTCCCATTTCCCTAAATTCTCTAAATTTTTTGGATGCTTTTTCGAGCAGCACACTTTAGTTTCCTTCCCCAATTAATTAGGTAAGTAATTATTTATCTACATTAGCGGAACGGTTGGGCTTACAGAACTCTGGGTGGTCTAATTTGACTCTAAATTTCAGGAAATTTTAAACAAATGAAGAAACAACACATGTGTATCAAACGTTTTCGTGCTAGCTTGTTTTGAAAGTGTTTTCCCCTACTTTTTACACGTGTCTGACAATAACAAAACCTTGGGGGCACAACTAACCGATTTACCAAATTTAATCAAAATCGATCCATGGAATCTGAGTAAAGTTCGGCAGACGAGCTGAAAATTTTTAAATCTATTCTTAAAAGTTGTCTCTTTTTACTCGATTCCAAAGGTTTATTATTTGAAATAATAATCAAATTAAATATAAACCAAAATGAACCAAATGAAGGGTTCAAGGAGAGAACCAACTAAGTAACTCCTGAGTTTCTCAGAAAATATACAAAAACACTGGTTTTTTCCAATTCAAGGTGCAATCGTATACCTGCCCCTCTCTACCCATGGCACTAACATTCCCATGGAATTTTTCGTTGCTAAAACCCCAAGTTACGGAGACTTACTGCGTAAAAATAAGACCGATCCCAGCAACCCAAAACAGCTCCTGTTGAGGGTAATATAACACAGGTAAAGGCACTCATGGGACTAATACAAACTGCGGACGAAAAAAGTCTTTAGAATTAACGGATTTTTTTTTCTTGAAACGGGCCGCTGTGGGACTGTCAATGTCAGGGCTAGGAGTTATTGAAAGAGGGGCCGAGAGGAAAGATACAACAGTGATAATCTCGGTCGAAGGCTCTTGAAAAAGAGATACATTTCAAGTGGATGGGGTCAAAAGTAGAAACGAGGAAATTGGAAAAAGGGCCGGAAAAGCGGGAGCTGTTTCCTGGGAAGTTTGCACCAAACTGAAACTCACCCCCAGGGGCTATTCAAGGTAACGAGCTTTCCGCCATCCTTCCTTAACTTGCTGCAAGAGATTTTAGTTTCTTTGTTTTGGTCTTTTTTGTACATGAATTATATACTGCGAGAGGGAAGGGCATCGTTCACTCAGTCTGGTTGACAACTCAATTTAACTTTTGGGGGATTTAAACAAGCGGAAAACAGAAAGGGAGGTTACAAGTTGCAACGTAAACATGCGACGTGGGGACTGAGAATTGTGAATTACCAAGTTTTCTCTGGGAGGAGGTTTTTCCGTCATTAAAAACACAAGAGAACCCCGGGAAGGGTGGAAAGTGTCGAGTTGGAAAATTACGCCTGACAACGGCTTGCAAGAAACTTGGCACTCATTCGCAATTTATGTGTCGATGACATTGTAAACTAGTGATGCGACAGGAATTTCGTCCTTTCTCTTCCTCATGACCAAAAGTGGAGAAACTTTGTGTTCGGGCTGAAAATCAAGAGAAATATAAGTGATCCAAAAAAACTTTTAAAAAAGTCCATTCATGCAGCATGAATTAATGAGCGAATTTTCGAAGAAATCTTTTGCATCCGAGTCTACCAAGGTAGCGGAAGCTTTGTTTTCACTTTTCATGGGTGAAAAAAGGCTCTCCAAAATCGAAATTTCCATTCACGTGTCAGACCTTCCTGAACAATTTCGGTTCCGTGTCTGTCTGTCTGTCATGGAATCCTTGTAACCGGCATAACTAAACGAAGTTATTGTCTGATTTCAAGGAAATTTTCAGGGATTGTGCGGGTTGGTAGACTACCTTGGTAGACTCGGAAGCAAAATCTTTACACTATGACATTGGTGCAGGTGTTTCCACAATTTCCATCTGATTTCGATGAAATTTTTTGGGATCATGCGGATTGGGGTGTAGTTGTTCCTTTTCAGGGACCAAGGTACTTAGAGACTGATGTTTTGAGATCAACTGCCATGCATCGGATCATCTGTTCAATCGGGTTATGAATACGAGGAAGCTGAGTGCCAGACCCACTCTGCAGACGTTTTTCTTTACAGTCTTAAGGGGGCGCGGGACTCGAAGCTCAGATCAGCGCCAACCGAGAGATGTCGCTGACTTTCGTGATTGCTGAGGCGAGTTAATTTTCCGCACTTGTTATCCGCAAAAGCGCTAGCATCGCTCGGTCCTCTGGACGTTTTTCTCGTCCAGAATTTTGTTGTGTCTGTAACCTCCCCCTCCCGTGTCGGATAACGGAAGGTGTTATCAAATCCAGGTTTTGATTTCGCGAAGGCGTTTTTGTGAAGTGCCTACCTACCTGGACTACCATCCCGTTTATGATCTCTCTCCGTGTTGTTCCGAGTTTGAATAGTTGATTTGTTGAGCAATGATCCACCAAGGAAGGACAGGAGTTCGAATGAATACACATGGACGGAATTAGTTACAGGAGAACAAAACGCCCTTGGAAAGTAACGTTTGCAAGTAAGTATAATTATGTTATCTACTTCTTCCTATCCTAGTACTTAGGTGTCTTTTCGCAGCTAGGTACCTACCTATTATTTGAGTAGTCATCAATAATATTCCATCAAAAACTTCTAGTTGTTGAACTTGAAACTGAAACTTTATTTTCGTACAGCTTCACATTACCGTACTTATGAAATACGTAATTATAAGATTGCATAAAACAATGGTAGGTAGGTTAGTAAGTAGAAAGAATTACCTAATTCGTCCTGCTTTTTGCAAGATAATTTTTTTTTAAGGGGCATGACCATTTCGCGGGATAGTCCCACAAAATTGTCATGCTCCCCCAACAAACATTACGCATAGGTAGTTTTTTGTGGAAATTAACATATCAATTAGGTAGTGAGGATAGCGGAAAGAATAGGTACATAGAGTTGAGAATCAAACCATTTCTTCTAGAAAACCTTACCGAAATTACTATAAGTTGTATAAATGGCTCTAAATTAGTCATTTAACGGGTAACTTAGATTATGGATTTTTGAATCCTCTTCAAATTAGGACCTTTCATAATGCTAGGATTAATTTGGTGGACCTGGGCAGAGATGGGCGAATTCTTATTCATGAATACGAATATAATCGTATTCACATTTTGAATAGGATTTCCCTCGTATTCGTATTTTGAATACGATTTTATGATTTCCCTGAAAATCGATTGTTTTAAACGATTTTCCCTGAAGATCATAATTTTTAAAATTATTTTCTCCCGAACTCTGGGGATATTTTGTGCAAAAAAACGTACGATTTTCATCAAAAATTTCGTCGAAATTTCTATATGAATGGTTGTAGGGACTTGGGAGGGGTCTCATTCGATTCGTCGTGAAAAATCCTATAAGAATTTATGAGCGTTTCGAATTTTAACTGATTATTTTGACAATTTTATGGAATAAATACGAACAAAATTCCGGTGAAAATCATAATTGTTTTTACTGATTTTCAGCGGAAATTCCACGTCGTAGTTTCTATACGGTTGGTTGTAGCGACCGGGGGTGGTCTCATTCGATTCTGCGTGAAAAATCCTATAAGAATATGTCAGCGTTTCGAATTTTGATAGATTGCCTATTTTGACAATGTTAGACCATAAATATGTCCAGAGTTCGAGAGAAAATCATTTTAAAAAAGTATGATGTTCAACCTATTAAAAAAGATTATTACCTACTGGCTAAACATACCATACCAGATGAAATTGTACGTAGGGTGAAACAGATTTGTGTAGCAAACAATGTCTGTAGGTACTAAATATTCTCGAAACTATCACACTCCCTCCAAAAGTCATGACTGATGGAGTTGAATTTCTTTAAATTTTAATTATCAGGGACATGAGTATTTTTCTTTGACGTTAGTGTTGGATTGAATCCTGCAGCTGCCTACTTGGCTAATAATATAGGAACATCGTTTTATTCTTAGTATTTCGAACTCGCTAATAAAAATCCTGATTATTCATAATTTTGTTTGTTTGTTGTTTGTATCTCTTCCTACATGTTTATAGTGAAATTATCAATAGAAACCTAAATTTGTTTTGTTTTTGTTTTTTTTCAGGAGTGATTTTACTCAGAATTGTATTTGACTGGAGACTTTTCTGGAGCAAGTCAAGTCATTGAACCAGCACTAGGACCGTTTGAAAGCAACTTGTCCATCATATTGATAAGACAATGAAAAGCTGCTCTGTCTAGCAAGCATCCTCACCTTCAGATGTAAAATTAAATTAATTTTTTAAAAATTCAAATGGTTGGTAATAAACAAGATTTATTGTTTCTGCAGTTTGAGGTTACCTAATGGTCAATAAATCATTTATACTACAAATCGATAATGTTTCTATAATACTTCCTATGCACTTTACTATGGTAGGTAGTTACCGTGGATTTAATAGTCCCATAATTAGTGGTTTACTGTAGCAATAAATAATGGCGTACTATTTAATTTTCAAAATTCCCAAAATTACTCATTTCAAGTTCACCTAACACTTTGTATGGTATGGGAGAGTAAAAAATTGATTGAGTAATAAAATTAAAGTTTCATGCATTAGTTCTGCTGGGCAGTCCGTCGAAGTTCACATACCTATTCAAGGTGAAAAACACGAAATAAGCTGTATATGGTGTCCTGGCTCCATGGTGGCACCACTATTAGTTCCATGGTGATACAGAGAATAATTCATGAAAATCCGGAAGTATAATGAGAGTTTTTCCTCAATTTCAAAGCTTGGGTACAATTAGTAAGCTCTAAAGGAACCGAAATTTTGAAAAATCGGATATTTTGTCAATATTATTCCCGGTGCTAAATTTGACACCTACTCTAGATTCTTCTTTCTACTAGATATTTTTCCGCGTCGAACAAAAAAAGAACCACGAAAATCAGTTGAGAACTATGGGCAGGGCAGAGTACACACGATTTTGTCACATACACTTATGGTTTTTTTCTCGCGGATTTGGATTCAGAATGTTCTAAAACGGATTAGTGTGTGGTTATTTTTCAATTCTGTTGAGTGTTGTCCAACTTCACCCCAGATCAATCGCATAAGGACGCCCAAGTCTTACTGTGGGGCGTCCTAGAAAGGATTTACCAACTATTTAGGTTGAAGTCTTATTTTCAGCCTACTTAACAGAGTGAAGGTAAACAAAATTAAATTACATATTTTGAATCACTACTTCGCCCTCTTTCCAAAAAGTGTAGGTCTGTTGAAATTATATGGTTTTCAGCATACCTACTGACGTACTCTAAGGTAAATTATGCAATAGTACTAGAATATGAATTTCCCCATCGCCCTGATTCCAAAAAGTACACACCTAGATGTAGGTCGAGGTTAAATTTTAGGCATACCAACTGAAGGTATGGTCATTGTGGGGGGTTAAATAAATAATAGTACCAGTTTATGAATTTCTACATCGCCCTGATCCCGAAAATTACTAAGTAATTATTTGACATTGTATAGGTAAATTTTTAATTTAATTTTTTTGTACACATACTTACCTTTTAATTTAATAATATCAAAATAATAGAAAAGTACCTACATAAACCATAAATTTTACATAAAAGTAAAAAAAAAATTAATGAAAAAATCAGTCTTTTTGATGGTTATGGTCGAATTGTTGAGATAGATATTTGAAGGTTGAAACTTTAATCAAGTACTACGCACAGTATCATCATTACAATGTTTTTATGAATTCGAGAAAGCTATGTGCCGCACCCTCACGGGAGACGCGATTCAGAGGACAAGCACAAGACTCAGTGAGGTCGTACGGTACGACGTTGCCAGATCCACGCTAATGTTTGCATGGCGATGGGTGGTGAAAGGGGTGGAGGCCCGGTCCAGGGATACAGATCCAAGTCCATGAATGTTAGCTACGATATTGAGATTGAAGGGGTAGAAAAACAATCACCTCCTTGGTCACCCGTTTCTCGGAGGGTCGGAGGTGCACTGTAGTTTCTCCTCTCGCCTGCAGGTAGCGCATGAAACCAGGGCCTCTTTTAACGCACTTCTTTCAAAATCACGGAACTTTGTCTTCACGTAATCTCCGTGATTTTACAAGTTAGAATTGTCCTCTTTGAATTTTCAGAGGTTTTAGTCTCCCAAAAAGTTCCCTACGAAGAGTTTTTATCAAAAACAAATTTTATTTAAAAAATAAATTTTCTATTTTTTTCAATTTTCAATTTTTTTGACATTTTGGCCCGTATGTATGAAGTATTAATTATTTAATGAATTTAGAAATTTTTTTTGAGAGGAAAAACTGAACACTCACAGAGAAAACGTGAAGATAAGGGAAACCACTGAGTCCCGCGAGGTCGTTTCAGAATGTTCCAAAATGAATTTCAGTGAAGACATTTTTCGAAAAAGTCCATTCTAAAAATTTTGAGACCATCGCGTTAGCTTTGTATCTACAGGGTGTCCAAGTAACTACGCTCCCCCCACTTATTTTCTCTAATAGTGTAAGAAAAAAAATCGGATTAACGCTATTCTTCATAATTTTTTGCGTAGAATTCAAAAATGACAAAATTGCGCAGTGCGCAATCGCGCAACCATGCGCAATCGTGATCAACTTTGTTTTTTCAAATGAGAACCCCCATTTTTTATTGCAGATTCGGATTCTACGTCAAATTTCATGAACATTTTACTCAGACAACTTTTTTTTTTGGACGCGCGCAGCCCGCTCAGCTAGCGCTCAAAGATGCGCAACCCAGAGATTGCGCCAAATTTGAGATGAAGGTAGACCTCATGTGTGGCACATTACTTAGCACTGCTTTTCTACGCTTAATCGCGTGGTGATATCCCTCTCTTGATTTGATTTCAATTTTCCGCATTTACAGCCGAAAAAGTCACTTTTTGAGAAGTAAATCATCGACTTTCCGTGGAATCTTTTCCGATTATTGTTTCCTCCACGATTTATTTCTCCTCTGACACAATTTTATAAATTTTACAATTTTGTTACACTTCATTGGGATTGATTCATTACCCTTCATAAGAAAATCGATGACTTCCACCTCAAAAAGTGACTTTTTCGGCTGTAAATGCGGAAAAATGAAATCAAATCCAGAAAGGGATATCACCACGCGATTCAGCGTAGAAAAACAGTGCTAAGTAATGTGCCACACATGAGGTCTACCTTCATCTCAAATTTGGCGCAATCTCTGGGTTGCGCATCTTTGAGCGCTAGCTGAGCGGGCTGCGCGCGTCCAAAAAAAAAGTTGTCTGAGTAAAATGTTCATGAAATTTGACGTAGAATCCGAATCTGCAATAAAAAATGGGGGTTCTCATTTGAAAAAACAAAGTTGATCATGATTGCGCATGGTTGCGCGATTGCGCACTGCGTAATTTTGTCATTTTTGAATTCTACGCAAAAAATTATGAAGAATAGCGTTAATCCGATTTTTTTTCTTACACTATTAGAGAAAATAAGTGGGGGGAGCGTAGTTACTTGGACACCCTGTATACGGTAATTTATTTATTTATTTATTTATTACAAATTACGTGAAGCAAAGGACATTGGTCCTATTGAATGCAACATACTAAAATTAATGAAATAAAGCCACTGCCGAGATTAGAATTATAAAAATTAAAAATATATAAAATAAGAACACTTTTGTGGTAAATATGTGAAAAAATTATTAAATGAGCGAAGGGGGATGTAATTGAGTAAAGGAATAGAAAGAGAGAGAGTGAGAGGAATGAAATAGAGATAGGTAGAGGGGGAAGGAAATAGAGGAAGAGGGGGAAAGAAATAGAGAAAGAGGGGGAAGGAAATCAAAGAAAGGAAGAGAAAGAAAAGTCAGCTTTCATAATGCGCCACGAAAGTACGCCGCAATCGTGTCAATGTTGGGAGGGAACTTACAGGGAAGGGAACCCTTACAGTAGAAATGATCAAAATGTGATCCCGTTGCTTTGGAAACAACCTACTTTCACTAACGTCATCAATAGTAACGCTTTTCGATTCTTTGTACCAAAGTAAAGAATCTTTATAATATAAAGATCAGATATTATCTGATCTTTTATATCTGATATAAAATGTCAAAAAAGGCCAACACATTCTTGTCCAAGCACTTCAGTATTTCCAGAATCAGGTAAAAATTCCTACAAGAGTAATTGACAACATAATATTCAAAATAGAGTCTACAATGCGATAACCTTCTTTATCTTGACGAAAAATGAAATCAATCACGATTTTGGAATAATATACTGGTCGGACTGAAACGTATATTTTAAAAAATTATGAAGACTTGAACCTCAAGCTGTTGCCCTTTCATGCATTCACATCTTTTGATCTTCATTTACGACCATTGTTCAACTATTCAGGCTCCTGCTACGGACTTAATACGGAGGCTTGGTAAATTACAATTGAAGAATCAACGATGAACCGTTCTTCGAAACAACAATGACTGAAAATCGATTCCTAGGAGGCCATTGATCTTTGGTTCCCATATAAAATTCAATTAAAAGTCGTCGTTCACCCCTGAGCTTCATTATTAACGACAAGGGCTAACTCGAACAATCATTGATTCATTGAATTCGAACGTACTTGCCCTGCTTACGTGGAAAAATTCCGATAAACCGTCTCACCCAGCCCTAATTCCCACCAATGAATTGATTATCCCGAATTACGACTTGAACTTTGTCGTTATTGGAATATTGGGACGATGACTGATCATGCCGAAAGATTGGGTAATGATCCCAATCAAAATTGAGATGAGGGAAATTACCGTGAAATCTATGGGTTTTCAGCTGGAATTATATAAATACTATTAATAGCGAGACAATTGCCATAATTTTACCATTTTTTTACCTTTGTGGAACTTTTTGGATTAATCACTGTCCAAAATTCAGGAAGTTGAAACAGGATGTGATTTCTGAACTTCCTCATTTCTTCAGATTTATCTTATTCCTTTATCGGACTGGTGGAACTCAATTAAAACATTTCAGTAGGCCAAAGTATTTTCTCTTCTCAGACCTTGGAACAACTCAGTAGTCTCAGGAGAAGCTCTAGAACCTAAACCCTACGGAAACTGACTGAACACTATCATATAATCAACCTTAGCGGACTTACGATCTGAAATGTTTCACTTTACAAACTTGCATGGTATCCTAATGAGAAAAATATCGTATCGCATGATTGCGTTGAGCATTGCAGGTGTTACAAATCGGATGAAAACAGAAAATAGTTGAATAATTTCGTGAAAACACTCTAGTTTTCAAACTGTCAGGCTATGTAATGAAATAATGTGATCTGCTAGTCTAGAGTCCATTTTTGAGTCCAAAACATAGATAATTTGTTTTCCAAAAAGTGAAATTTTCATGTTAATGCCATGTTTTGAGCCAGTACTCTCAAAACTACTCATTTTAGAAAGAAGTGTAGCGAGAAGAATTTGAAGAAAATTTAATCAGCTTCAATTTGAAACCTTAATCATACCTATAGCCATCATGAATTCAAAGATGAATAAAAACAACTTTAAAGAAAAATTGGTTGGGGGGGGGGGGAGGATTAACAAAATGACTAAAATTGATATATTTTGAGAAAATATTAAACAATTTCAACAGTGTCCAATTTGATAGTTATTTGTTGATGTATTTTGATAATTTTCATAATAAATTAGGTCTTAGCCCTTACTACATTTATTACCAAATTTATTGATTGAAACACATTGAAATTACAAACGGATCACCAAGTTAAACAAACTACTAAATACTAACTAATACAAATACTAAATTCTTCACACAACATAGCTTGGAAGCGAAATGTGCATAAGACGCACTTCAGCATTGCTTTTTGGCTGATGAACCTTTTTTAGCGGGTGCATCTTTTCTTGCTCGTGGTGTCATTTTCAGGAGAGTCTGAGTAGCAAGTTCCTACTCCACGGGTATGAGCTGTTGCTCACTGGAGACTTATCTCCAGCCCGACTTACTTTTGAACACGAAAATTTCCGATTTTTGAATATTGAATATCCTCAACTATTCAACCTACGGAACTCAGGTTGGTTTTCCAAAATTTCCGTTTTGGAAAATATTAGTACCTATTTTGGTTTATAATAAACCGTTTATTATTTTCAATAAAGAACCTTTGGAATCGACCAACAATTTTTTTGTAACCCCCCCCCCCTCTCAAAATTTGTTGGTAAGGTATTTGTTGGTACTGTTTTTCCATCGATTTAAGATTGATTTACGATTGTATTGAATTTTTAGAGACCAGACGGAGCTCTGTAGGGCCGACCGTTCGCTCCCTACGAGAACTTGAGGGTTTTCCTTCGATAAATCATAAACACGAATGTGAATCGCAAAAGAGGCCGTTCAAAGTTTAGCTGACCAAAATGCGAATCGCTGTTCGTTTCTTCGAATTGTAGGTACTCAGTTTTGTGTCCTTAGCAACCAGTACCTGATCAAATTTTCTGATTATGTCACCCACAACTCCCTGTTTCCCCGAAATGAGTGTGAAGTCATTTTTTTTTTAAAAATAAACTTGATTGTGAAGTAGGTGTGTGGTAGGTAGGTTGTATCTATGATTGGTTGGTGGTAACAAAGCCGTGTTTTTTGCAGTCGAGTATAGACAAATAATAAACCTTTGTGTAATAATTTGCAGCGTTTTTCGAATGAGGTAAAAATAAGGTATTTGAATCCGCCCATCTGGGCAGGTATTCCGTAATTCCGTTCGTCTCGAGACAACCAACCGGTATTTCGGGCACCTTCGGGCGTTTATTATATCAAGTGGAGCTCGTGCGAAAAGCGGTCGGCATCGAATTGTTCTTGGATAAGATTGTATATAGCGGGAGATAGAGAGGGAAGTGTTGTCGGGAAGGGGGCTGAGGAATGCGATAGTTATGCCCGGAACGTTCTAAAGGGTTGAGAGGCGTTCGAGCTGGCTGCTTCTACGAGATGTCTTTATGTTATTAGCGGGCTCTGGCATCCTGTGGGATTCACAGATACCCATCTAGACGAGTCAATAACTCTGAAGCGGGTCCCAACCTCGTTCTAAATCACTGAGTCTAGCCTGTCCAACGATAGGGGCCTAATTAGCAGTGCATCCACCAAACACAACCCTCAAATTAGTGATTGAAAAATTTGCTGCAATGAGCAATTGCTTACCTAAATGATAGAAAACGAAAAGATTAGGATTAATTACAAGCGAGATGTAAACGGATCGTCAAATGTTTATCTCAAACTACTTAAGTACTCAGGTATTGTTATCTATTGTTTTTAAAATTCCAAACTACCAATCTACTTCATACTGTTTCGTACGTGGAGCCTATTTGTGTGAAATTAATTAATATTACCATCATTTTTCTGCAATACTATTTATAATTAGAATATCAGTATATTCTAATACCGGAGGTACAGTAACCTCCGGAACCGGTTCATTAAACCAGCTAACAGCCGTTGGTTTGATTAACATTGTTAATTTTTATAAACCTTTTCAATTCTTCATCATTCCAAAAACGTAAACGTATACGCCTGCTCAAAATTAGAGCACCACCATCTATTTCTTCGTTTTTCCCCTTTTTTTTCCCGTATCAAGTTTGCAAACACACAAGGAAAAAGGTAACCACAAAAGGCACAAATTCGAGAAAAAAATATGCTTTTAATAAATTAAAGAAAAATGTAATTCTTGTGGTAAAATTATAAACAAAGAAAATTTGGAAGATGGATGGACATAATATGTCCATAATATTATTATGGACATAATATGTCCATCCATCTTCCAAATTTTCTATTTTTTTAATTTCGGAAAAACTCAAATTCAACAAAACTATTATTAACCTTCTTGACGATTATAGCTTGAAAATTTGTTGAAGAGTTAGAGAGTTTAGTGTAGTAAGCCATTATTTTAGGAATTGTGCACTGGTGAAAACTTCTTTTGCGTTTTTCTGAAAACTCCGTTTTTGGACAACGGCTCCTTTGTGCTTTAAGGTATCGATATATGATTGAACCTCCCGCAACCGTTCTGGGGCTTCTTTCTAAATCTCTCCTAAATCTATAATAAACACTGAATATGGCCAAGTGTTCCAAAACTGGTCTAGGTATCAATAAACAAGCGATCGTTTAAAAAAACCTTCTTTAAAAACAAGCTATTATTATTTGTTAATAATCAGCTCTACGTCATAACAATACTGCATTTTCATTCGATTTATACATGCATGCAACATTTTGCTTCCTCACTACCGAAGGTAGGGAAGCTTTGTATTCGTGAAAGAAGTGAAAAAAAAAATGTCCTCCAAAATCAAAATTTCCACTTGCTTTTTGCGTTTTAGAGCTTCCCGAACAATTTTGGTTCCGTGTCTGTCTGTCTGTCGGTCTGTCGGTCTGTCGGTCTGTCTGTGGTCAATCCTTGTCCCGGGCAAAACTATACTAACCTGTGGTCCGATTTTGATGAAATTTTCAGGGATTGTGCGGGTTAGGTCCTAGACGGTCCCCTATAAATTTCAGCACCTTCGGATCAGCTGAGTGAGCTCCAAGACCATTTTCTCTCCTGTTGAACGCAGGAAGCTGAAATTTGAGAGGCAGGGTCAATGGAGAATGCTGAAGGTGCCTGAGTGGTCACTGATCAGCTGAGTGAGCTCCAAGGCCATTTCCTCTCCTGTTGAACGCAGGAACCTGAAATTTGAGAGGGCGGGTCAATGGAGAATGCTGAAGGTGCCTGAGTGGTCACTGATCAGCTGAGTGAGCTTAAATATTACAGTGGAAGAAAGATAAAGAGGGAGAGGGAGCAAAAACCTTTTCAAGGTATGTCACATTTTAGCCATTAGGCTCTAAGCGGAAATCATCCGGGGGTGCAGGGGGCGAAGCCCCCGCCGAGGCGCGCAGCGCCGAGTTTTCGCCAACTGATTCCATACGTCCATGTTACAATGAGTGAGGAAGCTATACTGCCCACCCAACTTGGCAGACTTTTTATTCGAATTTTGGATTCTACGTACCTTAAAACGTAAACCAACAAATTTTGAGGGAGGCTTAAAAAAAATTCTTGGTCGATTTCATTATTGAAAATAATAAACCAAAATGGGAAAAACATAACTGAATGATCGGTTTTTCCCATTTTTCTCTGGCAATTATTGCTGGATTTTGATGATTCCAGCGGCAATCTTTCAGTTTTTCAATTCCCTAGAACCCATGCACTAATACATTTCTAAAATTCCTGAAAATTTCAAATTTAGCTACAATTTTTAAAGTGTTTGTTCCTACAATTCAGGAAAATACTAACCCGAAACAAGGAACGAACGGCGACCGACTGAGACCTTCTTAAACCTGAGTTCCAGAAGAAGAGTGAGGATCTAACAGCATGAATATGTGCAACCTCCACGTCCATCTTCCTTCACGAATCATTACAAAACATAGCAAATGGCAAGTTGGGGTCGGGAGTCCACCAGACGACTTCACCTCGATCATTAGTCGTGCAAAGCCCTTCAAAGGCACGTCGTTAGCAACAGGAGGAACCCTTGCATTTTCCTGGCAACTTCAAGAAGAAGATTGCAAGGCTGGGAGGGATGGAGCAATATTTGCCTTCAACTTCCGAAGGGATGTGCATCTTAAGGGCGTCGTTTTTTCCATCTTTTCCCGTGTAGGTCTTTTCCCCTCTTGGAATCACAAGATGCGAAGGCGGAAAAACGTTTGAGTGACGGGCACTGGGGAGGGTTGCGGATTATTTATGGTTGACGTCGAAGAATAGATACGAGAGAAAAATATCTCGAGGGCGTCTCCTTGATTCTACGACATGGCTTTTCGATTTTCAAATAAATCCCCAGGGTATGAGCAAAACTTTCGTGGTATCACAATATTTTGATACAGATACTAGGGAATGTTTTCAAGACCGTGCACTCACCATATATTTAGAAAACCAGAGGACCCCCTTCGTTGGATTCGTCCAAGAAGTGGTTGGTGAGATTAGTTTGTAGCTATTCAGGGAGACTATGAAAAGAGATCTATGAAAAGTGTACACTAATAAGAAAATAGAATACTTAAACTAATCAACTGAGAGAATCTCAATGCTGTCGATTTGAAAGTCTGCTTAGAATGTGAAACGGCCATGGTCATCCACAGCAATAAGGAATGATTTGGTGTTGTTTTGACCTTCAGATCTTTTTACTAACTCCCCGAAGTCTAAGATTAGTGTATGAATTGGGGTGGCGGCCATGAATGAAGCAAGGAAATCAAGAAAGAATGAAGTTTTTCATAATTCCTAAACTTCAGAACCTGGCATTGGTGACATTAATCCTGTGAATCCAATGATGGATGAGTGTAATTCCCAATTCTATTCCCATATGAAATTAATATGGCCTTTGAATCTACAGGGTGCCCCATGTTGAGGACGGGAAACTTCGGGAGCCGATTGTACAACTAATTTAAGTAAGGAAATATCTCCTAGGAATTTTGTTTTAACCCCTTGTTTTTCCAAGTTTTTTTCAATTTTAAGATTGTTTTCCTGTTTTTGACCTTTTGGCTCTAAAATTACTATAACTACATAATTTACCGTGAAAATGTAAAAATAAGGGCACCGTCGAAAAGGGCATCAAATTTCCCACCTTTCTAGTGCCTACAAAAAAACTATTTTTTGGGTCTTGATGAATGGAAAATCAACTCTTAAGTAATTTTTGTCTAATTGGCAAAAAATTACTCAAAAAAACTAACAACGAAAATGTAAAAAATAACGTAACGAGTTGATTTTTCAACCACCAGCATGCCGAAAATAGTTTTTTATAGGCACTGGAAAAATGGGAAATTTTTACGATAAATTAGTTAGTTATGGTAGTTTTAGAATCGAAAGGTCAATAACACGAAACAAATTTTGAAATTGAAAAAACTTGGAAAAACAAGAGGTAAAACAAAATTGCTGGGAGACATATTCTTACTTAAATTAGTTGTAGGATCGACTCCCGAAGTTTTCCGGTTCTCGACATGGGACGCCCTGTACAGAATTTTTCAGTATTGAATTTCTCAGTATTCTTAGTATTGAAAATTTTCTAGATGTATATCACAGTTTTATCTTTTCCTCTCTTCTAAGCTAGTATTCTTGAGAAATATGCCAACAGCATAATAGGCTCAGTAATGCCCATCTTACCTATTTTACAACGAGTCATACACCTATAAAATCTGTTACTTTAAGGCAAACAAATTTTGTACCATTAAATAATGATTAACAAGAGGTTTTCATTATTTTTCCGACCTTCACTTTTGACAGTTAGGTCACGGCAATATCGCAATTTTTGGTAGAAAAAAAGCCGTAAAATTAATCATTAAATCTGGCTGTTGAACCTTAGATGTTCGTAGTTTTTTTTAACTAACTATATTTTTCGTTTTTTGTTGCAGGTTTGTTATATGAAGAATCCCGATTTGGTGAGTGGGTCTTCTGCTCTGGACGGACACACCGTCGATCAGCAGCTTTATTTTCGTTTGACTCAGAAAACACCGCAGTTTTGAGACTGCTTTGTGTGTAGAGTACCTAATCAAGTTGTATTTGCTTTAAGGGTCTTTTGAGACTTCGAGATTAACACAAAAAAAGATTTCCAAGTTCTTTTGGGATCAGGAAAATACAGCATACTTTTTATTACGTACAAAACAGTATTTGTTTAGGGATGAAATTGGGAAGACTGAAAAAAAGGGTGAAATATTATCTCGACCTCATGAAGTTTTCATAATCCATCTTCCCCCTTCTGAACCTCATCTGGGTAGCTGAAGATATCTGTACCTTTACCCTCGACCAACCAACATTTATTAAAAGTCAGACCGCAGGAAAGGTTATAGGGGGCGTTCCTTAGGGAGGTTTCAACCTACCCCGTTTCGACCTCGGGAAGCAGGGAAATTGAAAGGTTACCTTCAGGCATGGAGCCCCCTTTTATGGACGGGATCTTGGCTTGAGGGAGGGTTTGAATTAAGTTCATCCACAATGTTCATCTTGCACCAGCGTATCTTTCTCTAAGGTTTCGTGGGAGGAACCCAATTTTCAGGAACGGGAAAGGTTTCATCAGATAATATTTATCAAACTCGTTGAAATTTGTTGACACCATGGTTGTAATAGGATGTGCGCACGTAATTTTTTAATTTTTTCTTTCTTAAAGAAAATGCCTTGAAAAGAAACAAAATTCGGCTCCCACACAGAAATAGAGCCCCCAAAAAATTACAGTTGATAAGGAAAATCATCAGTTTAACAATCCCGCGAAACGCCACGTCAAAAACGCTGGAGAATGTGATTGGCTGGCTGTCGCGAGGTAGCCAACATCGTGGAAATCCATCTCAATTGAAACTTCCGTCATTATACCGTACATCAACTAAATTCCCTCCCCTTTATAACCCCCAAACGACGGCCAAACGCCTTCAACTCGTACCTACTACTTCACGTCAATATTTCATCTCGAATTTATTTTACCTGTCATTCTCACTTCGAATTTGCTGTCTTTTGTCAGATTTACAATGAGTTACTGACGTTCGAAAGGAAAGATTTCCTTCCACGGTCTCATTCCGGGATGTACTGAACAATCTGATGCGGAACAAGTTGTTATCGATCCCCAATAAAAATTTCTTAATAGACGGTTTCATCAGCATGCATTGAGCATGTGCCGCCACTTATCAATGATATCACGCGCTATCAATCTTCGGACCAACTCGCTTGTCATACATTCTCGCTTCACATATCTGGCGATTCATGAGCATTAATTCCCTAACTTTCCTACTCCAAGTTTTTATTTTAACTTGAAACAAGTTGTTAAGTGAAAATGTTGGGAGTAGGAGCATACTTTTCCGTTCATTTGAACACAAATAGCGTGTCAGGGGCACTTCTCCCATGTACCTGATTGTGTTCCAAATCGCTATTCTCCTTAGTTCTCATTCCGTTTTCGGGATTTTTTACCGGCCAGGCAAACATGTAGTTACTAATTCAAGTCTGCTTAACTTAATAGAAATCATGGCAGTTCACAAGTGACCATTCCCTGAAAATCCTCGAAACCCCCATCTGCCTTACCAATATCGCCCTTCGTGTTGTTGGAATGGGCTGTCTGTGTCAGAAAGTGTTTTAAAAATGTTCATTCATAAAATATGAGTTAATGAGCGAATTTTCAAAGAAATCTTTAAAACAACGGTGAAGAAAGTGGAAATAGCTATTTATGGAAGAGTAGTCAGCCTAGTGGGTTTGGCTGCCAAATGTAATAAGTATAAATTGTAATAAGTACCTTCGTGGAGACGAGTATAACATGATTATGTACTCTCAACGTCTTCAAAACATACTCTATGCAAGCAGTATGTTGGTCAAAATAAACTAAGAATCGAAAGAAAGCGTGTGGGTACTCGGAGTTAGGGGTGAAAGAATATTTTATTTGTTGAAGTTTATTTAAAATTCTTTTAAGCAAGGGGTTGATCGTACATGTTTAATAAATCGTGCCAAACTTTGGAGGCTCACTGATAACAGGCGCGCACGCGCATACTGATGAAAATGTCTATTTGACGATAATGATGGTATTAGATGCTGATCACAAAAGCGTCATCGAAATTTAGAGAGTAGGTTCACAAACAAGAAAAATAGAGTCGGTACGTCCTCAACAGGGACTGCGAGTTCGTGTTCCTAGTTCAGTTGAAATAAAAGAAAGATAACTTCATGGTGGCTTTTAATTCGAAACTTACCTTCTGTTTTTCTGACCACTCGATTCATTCGTTCAAGAATCCGAATTGTCAATCAGGAAATAAGTCTATCAACGGGATATTCTCGCTAGTTCCTTGTGAAAACCTATCTTGTACTTCCTTCCGAAGCTCCATAACAATGTTGGTTGAAGGGAAAAGACCACACAATGGCACATTAATAGTTTTGAAAGCTGAAATTTGTGAGTTCCGATCCCCTGAATTAATGTAGGAATGTAGAGACGAGAAACGTAAAACGTCTAAACGTCAAATTGTCAACAAAAGGTAAACCAACATCGATTAACCAAAATCCCATATGTGCGGTGTGCGGATTTACCGCCGCCTAGCTGTCGTTCCGCTTCAAGTTTCAGCTTGAAATGACGTAAAAAGCACTTTGGCGGCACAGCAAGCTGCCAAACTTTCTGAGTGCAATCCCTTATGCATGAAAACATTTTAGGTTATTATCTCTGGCTTTTCCGAATCGGAGGGTTCCTAAGAACACAATTCATGCGTTTTTCCCCCCCGATTTTCGTTTGATGCGTACACCCTATTTAAACGTTTAATATACCTAACGCATGGTAGATTACTCTGAAAAATTGTCTTAACCCTAAAATCTTCACTTGTAGAGATGAGGTGTCCCAATAATCAGCTGGAAATTTTCTATGACTTTTTAGAGGCTTCTTTATGATGTTATGAACTCCAAAACCCGGAAACATGAGATTCATATTATTATTGAAGGGGTTTTAGAATCATATGAACTGTAGCTCATGGACAAGTTCACTGAAGCTAAATTTGGAAGTTCCATGAATAAAATTAAGCTTTCATTGACAAAAATAAGACATAGTGCCATCTCAAATATTACAGAAATTTCAGTCTTTCAAAAGGCGCTCAAGACCGCTTGAGAAGAGAAACGTTGGTCTTTCTTTATTCATTGTAGCTATTTCTTTGATTTTTACTCATCAAGTTTTTGATTGTTGAGCATTTTAAAGCGCCTGCCAAGTTTAGTAGACCCTCCCTTACTTGTGGTAACATGAGCGTACTTTGATGACTCCAATGGAAAACAGGTGAGGTTGCTGAGTAGAGAAGATACTCAACAATAAATTATTCACGACTCTATTAATAATTTGCATATTTTGCACTTATCATCCCTAAATATTTCATCGGACTTTAACTTCATCGGTGGTTTTGCTGAGGATAATGACCACAAAACAACTGTCAGATGGGTCGTTTTCATTCCACCATTAGTGAGTGAGCCAACTACCTACTTATCTACGAGTTGGTTCAATCCACTTTTGAACTCATCTCAGGTCATAACCATCGGACTAAGTAGGAAGCAATGTACTGTCATTTTAAGTGCCATTTTCACGGTGAATTACCATAACCTACTACTCCACATTCTATAACGAGAAAAGGTCGCAGCTTGTCGCGATAATTATACTGAATCACTTCTGATCTTTAAAGTTTTTGGCGTCTATTCTAGAGAGATTCTGCGCCAAATTTTAACCACGAGTGGTTATTGTATTATTTCACATAATTTTTGCAGGATTATCAGGGGCGTGGTGTCCATAAGGCCACTCAGGGTCTAGCCCCGGCAAAATTACCCTCTTGGTAAGCTAGATTGTTACCTCAAAGTTGGAAAAATTCCCTTTGAAAAATGTTCTTTTCAAAATTCAAGTAAAAAAAAAAAAAAAAAAATCAAAAAAGTAGGTAAGTGTATCATCAGAACATCATCTTAGAAAATCAATTAAAATTCGTGTAAATATTCAAGGAAAAAGCAATAGGGAGCGAAGATTAGGGAGAAATGGCGTGCTATGTCATGTTAATGTAAATCACGTCCGGTGGCGGCTCGAGGCAAATTCATCATCATTTTCATAATGTTTTACAATCCAATTCTTTTACTTCTACAGCTAAAAAATTCTCACGTTTTCAACAACGCCTGCAATTTGCAAAAATTTTTAAAGGGCTAATTTTCGCGAAAGGATTGATTTGATTTGGAAAAAGTTTAATTTGGTTCGGAAAAAGTTCAAGTTGGTTTGGAAAAAGATTCTTTCGGTTCGGAAAAATATTCATTTTGGTTTATTATTTTCAATAATGCGCCATTGGAATCGAGCAAGAAAAAAAATTGTTTAACCCCCCTCAATATTTGTTGGTTTACGTTTCAAGGTACGTAGAATCCAAAAATCGGATACAAATTTGGCCGTCCGTCCGTCGTACGCGGCACTTTCCTCAGTTAGCATTGACCGAATTTGATGAAAATTGGTATATAGGCTCCATTTGGGGTCTAGTTGTGCCCCGATGATTTTGGTTGATAAAGGTAACTTTTTTTTCATTAATGGGACGGGGCAAGCCCTTAGTCACTTAAACCGTAAGTGATGATTCGATTGATTTGTTTAATTTAACATAGGTATACCATTAACCACACAATTTTAAAAGAAATAAATCTTTTAAGAAAAATAAATCAATTTTTTGCTGAGTTAACTTTTACTTATCTTCTACCTTCTGAAGATGTAGGCCTCCCTACCACCGTACATTATGACTTGCTAGGAGCTGGGAAAGATTAAAATCCACCCATTTCTTATCATGGGACTTCTTGTTCTATGAAAAAGTTGTTGGTAATGCTCGATTATCACCGTAGGAAGTCACTCTGAGGTGCGAATCAACCCCACGACTCGTTTTTAGCACATTATCTCCGCATACATTTTTGATTAAAATTGATCCCCGAATATTTTATTAAATGGAATGAAGTTGAGGTGTTATTGTTCCCCAGTGGGTCCTCTGTGTGTTCTTGGGTGAATTTCGTGTATTTTCTGGTTTGGAGCCCCACCACTTTGGAGGTCACCAAATGCCCCTGAGTAATATCAACTAGACTATTTCCACTGTCAAGTTGATGTATGATAAATCTGTAAATTCAATTTTTATCGGTCTTCAAATGTAATTTTTCCCATTGAAATAATTGATGACTGCTCGACTCACTCATTAAATGTTATCACCTGCCGACTTCAGCTTGTTTCTTTTACTGGAAATCGTTTTTACTGCGTAGGGAATTTATCTCTGTAAAAATCTCTTATTCCAAGTACCTGTCAAATAACTTTTTATGTGCTCTTGTTACGGTAGAATTTTTTCTACCAGAATATTTCTCGCTTGTGAAGAGAAACTTGGGTCTTTCTTTAATCATTGCAGCTTATTTAGACATTTTGATGAGTTGTAAGTAACGACATAATGAGTAGTTGGCAGTATTAATGAGTCAGTTGTTGATTCATCCTATTTGTGATTCAGTTCTTCCTTCGTAGGCTATTTCATTCTATTATTGCCTTATAGTTTGTGGATTCCAGGAATATTTTTATGGTCCATTCATCTTCTTTCTAGCCCATCAAAGTGAAGCGTAACTGTAGGGGAGTATCTGTTAATATTCCATTAGCTTCGGTTCGGAAGACGCCGTGGCCTCCGGGGCTAAAGAACTTTCTCTTAATTATAAAACAGTGTTTTGATTCCGGCGCACCGGTGTTACTCTCCTGTTACAACTGACATTGATTACAAGGCGGAATCGAGGCTCTTCAAACTAACGTGAATCATGAGGTTCAAGGTGGAATGCAATTATGTTGTGACGCCGTTGAAGAGGATGCAGTCTGAACATCTGCCATGTTGACATGAGCATCCCATGATTGGTGATTTATTATTGTTCTTATCGTATGCAATGTTTTCGTTAGAAAGATTTATTTGGACGATGTACGAACCTGTCTTGAATATCGAAACCCCTGAGTACGAAATTGGAACTAAATCAAAAATTCAGCCTAAGTACAAGAATAATCCCAAAAGTAAATACCTATCACCGATTTTTAAAATTTAAAAATATTTTATTTTTTAACTGTGACATTTTATATCTTTACTTTGGCCGTGTTGACGGTGTTGGGGGAGGGGGGGGGGGGCAGCATTACTCATACTGTCACTAGTATTCCTTCAGAACGCAGCGCCGCCAGCATTCCTCCTCTATGTAATGTTTTTCAATGATTTCCACTTACAACCAAGTCGTTGATACGGTGATCTTCGTGATTCGTGCTCGCAAAAAAAAATCGTTCACCATTCGTTGGTAAGTCCTAAATTTATGCATAAATGATATACTGATGTAAAATGAACCAACGTGTTGCCGACTCGTATGCAAGCATTTCTTTGAGTGTTAATAATGATTTATCATAAGATTTTCTTCTTGTTTTTTCCTTGGTTACGATACCTGAAAATCCCCTACTACTAGGAAAGTACCACGGAAGTTTTGTATGCGGAGTATTCAACGTGGATTTTCAATTATTCTGACAATTAAGGCGTAATCATTCCTTTCGTAATTTTATTATTATTATTTTTTTTTCATAGGTATTTTAAATCACAGGCATGTTCTTCAGGTACCTTGAATATAATTTTGGTTTATTATTTTCTGTATCAACCTTTTGAGTCGACCTAGAAGATACATTTTTTAACCCCCATAAAATTTCTTGGTTTATGTTTCCAAGTACGTAAAATCCAAAAATCGATTGAAAATCTCCTTCCGCCGTACGCTGCACTTTTCTTAGTTATAGACCAATTTTGATGAAATTTAGTAGGTGTAAGTGCTCTGTTGTGAACTTAAATATTCTTACTATGAGAATTAGGTTTCCGTGAATCTCGTACGAACAGTGAATCTTTTATTTAAACGAAACAAAGTCTATTAGAAAGAACTAAACGCTTCACACTCGATTCGAAATCATAAACTCAATTTTAAATGCTTGCATACGAGTCTGCAACACATTGGGACATTTTCATGTCAACCACTACACGACAAGGTAGTGAAGTAAGGTTGTTAGTTCATGTACCCAAGCATCAAAGTTTTCGTGACGATTCTTCAGTTCATGTGCCAAAGCAAAATGTAAGGTTGTTGATTGTTCTCTACGCAACACAGTGAGTCTATTTTATTTATTGGTCGCGTGAGCAAGATTTGCTTAGTTTTCGTGACGATTTTTCAGTTCATGTGCCAAAGCAAAGACATGAAAAGCACGTGAAGACGTGAAGCGTTTATTTCTTCAAAGAACTTGATTATAAAGCGAAAATATGGTTGGTGGCAAAGTAGATCACAGCTTTGCCAGAAAGATAACACACAGAAAAATAATAAACCTTTGTGTAATAATTTTCAGCGATTTTGTTGTTTTTACCCCTACCTATCTCCCGCCATTCCCCCCAACCACACTTTCACAGTACTTTTCGGCTCTAGATTGCATGTCTGTGAGTTAAAATACATAGGTACCTAACTTTTTTTAAATATTTTATTTTTCGATTTTAATAAATGCTGATATTAAATTTTGGGAATACACTAGTAAGGTCACAGGGATCCCAATACTAATTCGGCCCTCTTCTATCTCTGCCGTACAGTTTCAGTTCTATCTAATCATCGGCTGCTTCGTCTGGACACTGTTAAGTTTTCAGGAACGTCTTCAACTTGAAAAGTGCTTATAATTGGCTCATGAAAGATCCAAATCAGGAAACTGAACCACTCGGTACATCCCAATCATGGAATGATGAATTCATTCGCAAACTCGTCAGGTTCATCAACTGATCTATTCGATTCACCTCTCTCATCAAGACGATCTCGAAGAGGCAGATGAAGCTCAAGTATGCGATTCACGGTAGCTCATGAAAGTCAAAAACCGTCATGATAGATTGAAAATCCGTTAATTATGACAAAAACATGCGACCGACGTAATTTTCTGCTCCACTAATCCGTCAGTAATGGAGCAATTTTTATTTTTCGAGGTATAATCGAACCAATCAGAAAACAATGGCACTTTCTTGGCCTCGAACGCCCGACCCCTACTACATATTCAACAATCACGAAAGGTAATTGAGCGTTAAATATTTATAAGGACAAAAAAAAATCCCTTAGGCCCCGTTGATTGACAGACAATTCAATCCCTGGATGGGCAGGTTAGTTACCCTTAGATAGTCAAGTGTTGTTCTTGTGTAGCAGTGTTGATTTTCTCACACATTGTCGAGGCATCTGTTCAGTAACGCCTTTGTCCGAAACCCAGGACTTAACGAAATAGATAGGATTGAACCTGAAGAAGACGTGACTTTAAGATCGTCATCTTGAAGGATGTGACGGCAACTAATTATGTGAGTTACGGAGGTGACATGAGACGGTGCCCACACAAGCCAAGGGATTCATGTTGGGTGCTTGGATGACGACCCCTTCAACTTAAATCGATGTAATATCAACTAACACTCGATACGAAAGTTCAGTAAGCGGGGAACCAAATCCGTGCCTCAGTTTAATATAGATAGGATGTAGGGGAAATACATGTAACTTTGGCCGGTTTTTGTAAAATTCAAATTTGATTACCCAGAACATTAAACCGAAATTGTATTTTTTTCTCATTGTGTATTTTAATGTACATAATATTGCTTATGAAAACCATTGATCCATTTTTGATCGCTGCGATGCTTCATATAGGTATTTGAATAAGAAAATGAATAAAAGACAAATCATGCCTAACCTAATGAAAATATCTAAACTTTTTCAATATCATCAAATTTTGGGTTTTTACGCTGCAAATTATTTCACAAAGGTTTATTATTTTCCCATATAGATCACTCATCTGCAAAGATCACAGCTTTGCCGTGGTCACTATTTTTTACCTACCAACCACAGGTAGCTACTACATAATTATCTTCGCAATCAAGTTTATTTGGAAGAAATAAACACTCCAAAAAATAGGGAGTTGTGGTTCCTTCATATGGAAATTTGATTACTGGTTGGAAGCAAAACTGAGTACAATTCGAAGAAACGAACAGCGATGGCATTTTAGTCATTTTAAATTGGTGAAAAAACACATCAACCAAACGCTTCGGGGCCCAACTAGACCCCGAATGGAGTTCTTGTACCAAATTTCATCAAAATCGGTCCAGGGTTTTTCGGATTCCACGCATTTTGAGGGCGGTTGAAATTTTTGCTTGGTCGATTCCAAGGGTTAAATATTGAAAATCATAAAAAAAGCCAACACCTTTGTTTTGTTTTTCTTAACCATAGCTTTAATTGGAAGATGTCTTTTAAAATTCGCCCAATGACTCAAAATCCATTGCAATTTGAGTTCCTATTGTGTAAAAATCACAGTTATCCAATCTACGTACTTTCCGTTTGGTTCTCCAGCAGGCCAATTTTAGGTCCTTGGGCCTCCAAGGTGCGACAGCAATACCAAACCGACTAAATGAAATTCTCCCCGATAAGCCACCTTCTCCATGGCGTATCTGGAGGGCAATATAGGGCCTTCTAATCCTGGATACTCGTGCATTATAGAAGACCGCTTCTCCCATGGTATATTGTCTCTAACGGTTTTGTGCCGGGAGAGCCTACAGAGGGACCATAACCCCCTCATCCCGTGTGCCTGAATTATTCACATCTTTGGGGAGAAAGGCCAGATGCGGCTCTTGAAAGAACCGCTTTCCACTCTGGTTCCTCCAAACCCCGTCCCTCCACACTTCTGCGCCTTCTAACGAGTTTTCCCCTTTTCCCTTTGTTGCAATTTAGTTTTCCTCCTCTTTTCGTCTTCCCCCAACGAGGATAATGTAGTATTTAAGGAGTGGGGACCTTCTCTACCATCCTTTTCGAGTCTTATCTCCAGTGACGTTACTCACGGCTTTACCCTCCCTGCAGGCGTCGGTGGATTTCCGTACTCCTGCCTAATAGGGTCGTCCAATAAATATCAACTAAGCGTTTGGAAAATAGCCCAATTTCATATTCTAAAATGTGGAAAATATATCATCGGACGTACATTACTCAAATGTTCTTCAAAACACCTAAATTTTGTTTGTCAATAGGTTGAAAGGTGATACTTTCAAACTCCACCTGCAATTGCAAGCTTCCTTTATTCCGAAATCTTTCAGCTGGATTTGATTTTGTTGTAGAAAAAAAAAAAAAAAAATACAACAAAGTAGAACGAACCATAGGAAAAACATGATGAGTACCAAAATGTTTTAAAAAAGGACACTCTAAACATTTTGAGGCGATTGCAATAGCTTCATTTTTCTTGAAAATTTGCAAAGAAAAAGCGTTACGTTACTGTTGGATGAAGGGAGCCTCCGTGTTAATGGGGGGGGGGGATACTTATCTATGCAATGTCACTCGTATTCCTTCTCAACGCAGCCCCGCCAGCATTCCTTCTATATGCAGCATACGGAAGTTTATCTTCTTCATTCGTGTTCGCAGAAAAATCGTTCACCATTCGTTGGGAAGCCCCAAATTTATGAATAAATGATATACTGACATAAAATGTACCAATGTGTTGCAGACTCGTATGCAAGCGTTTTCTTTGAGTTTTAACATGCCATAGCTCTATAACCTAGGTTTTTGGTTTATTATTTTCAATAATAAACCTTTGGAATCGACCAAGAAGTAACATTTTTAAACACCCTCTCAAAATTTGTTGGTTTACGTTTCAAGGTGCGTAGAATACAAAAATCGAATACAAATTTGGCCGTCCGTCCGACGTACGTCGTATGCCGCACTTTCCCCACTTAGCATTGACCGATTTTGATGAAATTTGGTATGTAGGCTCCATTTGGGGTCTAGTTGTGCCCCAAAGATTTTAGGTAGGTACCTTCTAAGGGTTGAAAAATAAGGTTTGAAATTTTGAAAACGCCCTAACTCAAAAAATTTTGATATAAAGGTATTGTTTTTCCATCAATTTATGAAAGTATAGAATTTTTAAAAATTTTTTTGAGACCTCTCGGAGCCCTGTAGGACAAACCGTTCACTCCCTACGAGAATTTAAGGGTTGGACGTACGATAAATCAGAAACACGAGTGTGAATCGCGAAAGAGCCCTAATCTCCGTTCAAATTATAGCTGACCGAAATGCTATCGATGTTTTTCTTCTTGTTGGATGGTTGATGGCTTTGCAGACGAGTGATCTACCTATGTAGAAAAATAATAAACCATTGTATAATAATTTGCAGCGTTTTTTGCTTATAGCCATACATAATCATGAGAACCAAAATGTTTCAAAAACGTCCATTCTAAAATATTTGAGGCGATTCCGTACTAATTTCATTGTTAATAATAAAGATGATTTTGAAAAGTAATCATTACCTGACAACTCTGGTAGGTGCTAGGAATTCTGACTAACTTTTACCAGTTCTGAATCCATCAAGTTTATTCAAGTTAGTCAAGGTTACTGCGCAGTCAGATTTTTCGAGTCATAACACGCACGATCGATGAATTTGCTCCCTCTTGCACAAATACACTGTAGATAAACCGCAAAACAGCTTGTTTCCATAAACTGCATGGCGCTGCAAGAGCGAAAAGGGGTGTATTCTATTGAAAGTGTAGATTCAAACACTCCCTTTTTATCATGAATCTATAAGCCCACCCTCTAATTTGAACCAAAAGACTCCCCCACGCAAATATTTGCGTCCCCAGTCGTAGGTACCCCTCACTCCAATCCTACAGCCCTCTCTCTAACCATATTGCCAGGGGGAGAGAGATAACGAAGAACCGCAGGGAGTAACGTGTTCATTTCCCTGGATACTCGACCGCCCCCCTAACTCTCATTCATCCGTCCCTCGCCTAGAAAACAAATTTCGACTTCGGATTACTGCTATCTAAGCGTCACAGGGAAGATTCTATCAGCAGCGACCCTACGAGCTGACTTATTGGGAATTATCTGCACAACTTTCCCTCGTCTCCACCCGAGTCAAAATGGCCTTCTTCCTGCCAGACGAAATCCCTAGATACTGAAAATGCGAGGGCGCAACTACCTTTTTTTTACACCCTTGGACTCATAAAACAAGTTTAAGATGGGAAGTTAGTGCGAAAGAATGCCGGTTGTAAGAGCGCAAGTTAACGAGTTCTTCAGGAAGATAAACGCAATTAGTGTAAGGGAGGAGGATGGAAGGTTGTAGGTTGTTCAGGGAGGGTTAAAACCCAGAATGGCCTCAGGGTAGGAAAAAGCAGGGGGCTCGTGATGCTCTTTTTACAGAGCTACAAGTTATTATAAGGTTTCCCTCTCAAACCCACAATCATAATGATGAACGAGTTTTGAAGAAATGGAAATACACACAATTTTGTTTATCTTTATTGCCAACTTTATTGATGCTTCCATCCTATGCAATTCCTGCAAATGTCGGTTAGAATGAATTAGCTTCGTTCGAAATACGCTCCCTGATTATTACACAACAGTTTATTATTCTACAGTAAAGGACGAAGCTTTTCCATTAAATAATGTTTATCGAACCATGTTATAGAGCAAGGTTTAAAATGACAGAGAGAACCTACAAGAAAAACACCGTTGGTCTACTTTCGTCTGTGAACATTTGAAACTAACTTTCGTGTTTCTCATTTATTTCTTCATCTCTCAAGTCCTGATAGTGAGAGTACGGTTGATCCTGCAGAGCTCTGGGTGGTCTTACGAGGTTCAAAGAGTTGAGGCGTTTTGAACATTTCAAGCCATATTATGCACCTTCAACTAGTCAACAAATGGAGCCCACTTAGCAGGTTTAATTTTTCAAGTCTGACAAGTGGGTTTGGCACATAGTTCCATTTCATCCATTGTATAGATCACTCGGTGAATTGTCGCTAATCTCTATACACCAATCTACTAGTACCTTGCACTACACTCATAGAGTACCATCTACACGCCAACTCGGACCAATTCCGAAAATTTCATCGATTTCGCTCGTTACAAGAATTTGCTACCTTGGTAGACTCAGATGCAAAATCCAATTTCATGGAATTCCAATCAGCAGGAAAATTATGAGAGGATTGAAAATTATTCTGAAATTTTTGATTCTAAATCCTGCTATGCTTACTAGTCGTAGGAAAGCAGGAATTTGATCGTGAAGTTCATCCACTGGCGCACTGATGATCGCAACCATTTTGAAACAAAATAAATCCAGTGTAGGAACACGGCATTCCTCGTGAGGAAGCTGCATCGACCACCAAACTAGGCAGACATTTTGAAAGCCCTCTCTGAGATCCTAGAATGCTACATGTCAAAGTAAATAATAAAATTGGAGGTCCATATTTTATATGAAAATTCAACGCATGACATTTTTTAGGACGTCTCACAGTATGACTTTGGCGCCCTTATGGGATTAATCTGGGTCGAAGGAGGACAACACTGTGTTGACATATGTTGTCTATTCAAGGCTTTTTTTCAACTACGACGACAGAATTATGAATTTTACCTTTGATGGGGGGGGAAGGGGGATTAAAGCTAGAAAACGCGCATTTTCGAGGATAATCTTCAATTACCTACCGATTTGTGTCGTTATTTTACTGTTGTAGTTAAATCTACTCGAATATAGTTGTGCATAGTTGTGCAGTCGGAATTTCGAAATTTGTATTTAAGGGGGAGGAGGGGGGAGGGATATTTACTGAAATTCAAACTCGTCAGCTACCTTCCAAAGAGAAAACGCTGCAAATTATTACAGAAATGTCTATTATTTTTTCTGTATTTTTTTTTCTGTATTGATTTTATGTAGATTATTCTGTATAGATCACTCTTCTGAAAAAAACTCTGCTTTCCCATTGCTTTTTTTTAAAATTATTATTATTATTATTATTTTGTTACCTACAACAATAGGTACCTACTTACCACACCATTCTGCCTTCACACCTTCACAATCTAGTTTATTAGAAAGATCTAAACGCTTCACACTCGATTCGAAGAAAGTCTATATGGAACGATAGAGTCTATATGGAAACGAAGGGAGTCTATAATATAGAGTTATATTGAGTTAATATAATAGAGTTATATTAATATAAGTTATATTAATTAGATATATTAATATAATAGAGTTATATTGAGCTTTCTTAGCAACCAGTTATCAACTTTCCATATTATGGAAAGTTGATTACTGGTTGCCAAAAAAGCTCAATATAACTCGAAAAAACGATTAGCGATCGGATTTTAGTTAGCTAAAATTTCAACAGAGATTAGACCTCTTTTGTGATTCAAACTCGTGATTCCGTTTTATCGAAGGAAACCCCTCAAGTTCTCGTAGGGAGTGAACGATATGTCCTACAAAGCTCCGTTTTTTTTTTTTTTTTTTTTTATAAACCTTTATTTCCAAAAAATTTTACAAAATTATGGCATACAATAAGAAATCCAGCACAGACCATTTAAAGGCCTGCTACAATAATGGAAATTAATCCCCTATATGGGCAAAAGCCCGTGGCAGGGGATGAGCAGCCACTATGACTCCCATCAAGCCAGTAGAACCAGTTATAACAGCTACGCCTACACCAGATACAAGTGCTGGGTAACCTCACGATTTACCAAATTAATAAATCCAATAATAATTCTTTACTACTTAAGTATACTTAAGTATAGATTTACAACAAATGTATGTATAAAACATATGCACATAAAATTCACAAACAACAAATTCATTGTTCCAAAGCTAGCCGGCCCACATAATACGATTTTAATTTTTCTCTGAAACCTGCTTAATTGAATTCGCACCAGAGTAAATAAATGTCTTTAGATCCGTCGGAAAACCGTTGATGATTCCAACCGAACAAAACTCATAGAAATTCTTTGCAAGTGTTGTAGTGTTATGGGGGACTACTATATTACTATTTGTTTTAAACCTAGTACTAATTTCATGAGACGGGTAAACAAAGTGCTTAGATTTTACAAAGTGCCTTACAAATGCCAGCTCTTTCAGCATGGAGAATGGCAAAATTTTAAATTTTTTAAAAAGAGGCATCGTGTGCTCTCGAGAATTTTTCCTTGAAATGATTCTCACAATGGCTTTTTGGGCTGTGATTAATGGGGCGAGCGTAGTTTGATACGCTCCACCCCAACAAGGAAGACAGTAAGTCAGTAATGGTTTAACTAGTGCAAAGTACACAACTCTAAGTAGTCTATCAGAGAGGAAGGATTTTAAACGGGCAAACAAATACATGTTCTTCCGTAGCATCTGGGATACTTGGTTTATTTGCTTTTCCCATCTCATGTGCTGGTCAAACCAGACACCAAGGTACCGAACGCAATCGGTCATGTCCAAAGCCTTACACGTTACCTTACAGTTTTTGAGTGAGCATTTATCAATGTGTAATTTAAGGTCACAATTAGACGGGACACCCGCAGAATTCAGAGCAAACGCCACATACTGAGACTTTTTAACTTTCAGACTAAGTTTATTAGCATTTAGCCACAAAAACACCTTACGTAACCCAACATTTGCCTTAGAAAACGTTTCATCCCATGTGTTCCCATTAAAATACAGCACTGTATCATCTGCAAACAGTATCTGAATTCCCGGAATGCCCAACTCACCCAAACCATTTATATAGATTAGGAAGAGCACTGGCCCCAGGATGGGTGGTCTCAACAATTTTAAAAAATTCAATCGGTACTATTTTAAATTGGTGAAAACCAAAAGTTCAACCAAAAGCTTCGCGGCACAGCCCCAAATGGTGGAGCCCTTATACCAAATTTCAACCAAATCGGTCCATGGGAACTAAGGAAAGTGCTGCGGACGGACGGAAATTTTTTTATTCGATTTTCGGATTCTACGTACCTTGAAACGTGAAACATCAAATTTTGAGTGGGGGGGGGGGGGGGTCAAGTAAATTAATTTTCTTCCTCGATTTCAATGGTTCATTGAAAATAATATACCAACTGTTTAACTAAAAATACTTCACTGAAAAATGAAATACTATAATAATATTATAGTATTTAAGTCATTTTTCCAAACTTATTGTTGAGTAATACGAGAGATCGCCGAATTTAAGGCCATAAGTTTGGAAAACTGACTTTGCAACGATGCATCGTTGCAATTCCATCGTTTCAATGCATCGTTGCGTTCCATCGCGATGGAACGACTGGATGCTTCTTCTCGGGGACACGCGCGTCCCTCGAGGACTCGATTAATTCTGAGCGGTGCCTTGTTTGTTCGAACGATGACCAGCGAAGGGGAGGTTCGTACAACCTCGGTCGCATTCGTTATGGAAGGACAACACCGAAACTGGAGGTGAAGCGGAAATCCCCGGTGCCTCTAATAAAGACGCCAGTTTCTGGGACTCCTCTGGTAACGAAGTCCCTGTTATGAGTCAACTCGCGAACGTTTTCTCGCTCCCCTTTCTAACCGGGCTCGTGTTTACACCTACTTCCACCCCTCATTAGGGACCTCGCGTTTCCTCTTGATTCGGTATAAGCAGTTTAGTCCCACTTTCTGTCACTATGAGTTATGGCTAACAAGATTTAGACCGTTGGGAACTTCGTAAAAGGGTTTTATACGACTCGGCGAATAAAAGCAGAACGACTCCCGGACAATGCGAATTCTCAGCTTGTTAACGAAATTTATCATGTTTCCAGACTTTAACAGCCAAGTCCGTAATCCCGGCCAAAGCCTTAGTGTTTAGCCATTAGCTTTTAATACGATGACGTAGAGCTAAGAAAATAAAATTTTCAACATACAAATATTGTATGTTGAAGGTTGGATCACGTTTCTATCCAACAGTTCTTTGACTCTATCCTGGACCCAAAATGTACTTTTTCCTTGAAAGTATGTCGATACCTTAAAGCATAAAGGCGTCCAAGGACGGAGTTTTGTGAAGAACGCAAAAGAATTTATCAATAGCGGCTTATTAACTAAATTCTTCAATTTCTTCGAGAAATTTCTCAGCTATAATCGTCTAGAAGAGCAATAAAGGTATTAGCTATAATGATTTTGTTGAATTTGAATTTTTCTGAAATTAAAAACATAGAAAAATGTCCCTAAAAAAAAATGGGAAAAACTTGTGGATAAACGGATTTTTCCATGTTTTTCCCTTATTTCTTCGGCAATTATTGTTCGATTTTGATGATTCCAGCGGTAATATTTCAGTTTCTCAATTCCCTACGGCCGTGCACTAATGAATTTCTAAAATCCTTGAAAATTTCAAGTTTAGCTACATTTTATGGGAAAAACATAGCTAAATTACGGTTTTTCCAATTTTTCTCTAGCAATTATTGTTATACTCTGATGATTCCAGCGGCAATATTCCAGTTTTTCAATTCCCTAGGGCCGTGCACTAATGAATTTCTAAAATCCTTTAAAATTTCCAATTCAAGTACAACTTTTTATGTTTTTGCGCCTTCGATTCGGCTAAATAATAACCCGGAACGAGGAACGAACGGCGACCGATTGAGACCCCCTTAAAGGGACACTGAACTACTTATATACAACTGGTTTACTTGAGGGTGGTTTGCTGAAAATCATTTCGACAATCTTGAAAATGGCACACTCACTTGAGCAATTTTTTGAATTAAAATAATCTCAATGAAACCAGGTAGGCATTCCTACTATCATATCAAAAGAAAACAGCATTCTTCACAACGCAGATTCAGTATTTTTTAACAAACTTCCTACCCAAAAAATAATTCAGTAGAAAGTTAAGAAAACGAGTGAGAACAATCAAAACGGACGGAAAATTTTGGTTTATTATTTTCAATAATTGGAATCGAGCAAGAAAAAAAAATTTTAACCCCCCTCAAAATTTGATGTTTTACGTTTCAAGGTACGTAGAATACGAAAATCGAATAAAAAAATTTCCGTCCGTCCGCCGTACGCGGCACTTTTCTTAGCAACACTGGACCGATTTGGTTCAAATTTGGTATATGGGCTCCATTTGGGGTCTAGTTGTGCCGCGAAGCTTTTGGTTGATGTAGGTCACTTCTAAGGGGTGACAATTAAGGGTTGAAATTTTCAAGAGTGCCCTAGCTCGACAATTCTCGAAATAAAGGTATCGTTTTTTCACCAATTTTAAATAGTATTGAATTTTTAAAAATTTTTGAGACCACCCGGAGCTCTGTAGGACAAACCGTTCGGTCCCTACGAGTACTTGAAGGTTTTCCTTCGATAAAACAGAATCATGAGTGTGAATCGCAAAAGAGGTCTAATCTCCATTCAAATTCTATCTGACTAAAATGTGATCGCTGTTCATTTCTTCGATTTGTATACAGTTTTGCCTCCTGCGTAACCAGTAATCAAATTTCCATATGAAGCTTTCTATTTTTCCAATCGAGTGTGAAGCGTTTAGTTCTTTTTAATAAACTTGATTGTGAAGGTGTGAAGCCAGTATGGTGTGGTAGGTAGAACCTCGCTGGTAGGTAAAAAAAAAATGTTGGTGGGTAAAAAACGCTGCAAATCATTGCTCAGAGGCTTCTTCACTCTTCAGATCACTGATCAGCTGAGTGAGCTCTGAAGCCATTTTCAATCCTATTGAATGGAAGTGCTCTTCCAGGCGTCTCCAGCATTCGAGGAGATCTTCTTCACTCCTCAGATCACTGATCAGCTGAGTGAGCTCCGAAGCCATTTTCAATCCTATTGAACGCAGGAAGCTGAAATTTGAGAGGGAAGGTCAAGGGTGAATACAGATGTTGGTGGGTGCTATTGATGGAAAACCAGTGATCTATACAGAAGGGTGATCTATACAGAAAATAATAAACCTTTGAGCAATGATTTACAGCTTTTTTTATTCGATTTTCGGATTCTACGTACCTGGAAACGTAAACCAACATATTTTGAGGGGGGTAAACTTCTTTTTCTTGGTCGATTCCAAAGGATCATTATTGAAAATACTAAACCAAAAGTCTGCCAAGTGGGTGTGGCGTTTCCTCGTGTCCATCCTTTGTATAGAATCTATCGGAATCATCTGATGATCCGATGCATTGTAGCTAATATCAAAACATTAATTTCTAAGTGCCTTGCACTACACTCATATGGGACCATCCACGCCCCAACCCGCTCAACCTCTGAAAATGTCATAGAATTCGAACAATTTGGTATAATTTTGCCCGTTGGTAGACTCGGAACCAAATCTGTGTCCTGAGATACCATTGGATTAATCTCTAGTCCAAATACACTCAAGTAGGTGCCGCTTTATAATAGAGGAATTGTTGGTATAGTTTCTAATACACAAGCTAGAACCCTTATTAGTATTATGAAGATTCGGCGGCTGCTTAGAAAAAGTAACACGTGAGACTCATTTTCGATCTCTTCCTATAATATCAGTCTCCCATGAGCCTTTTGTGAAAGTTCAAAGTCGATTTATTAGATATTATTTTCGCGTTATGACGTTCTTTTCTGCTTCCTTTGTGTACAATCCAAGTCATATAACCTTGTTGGGAAGGCTCAAAGTCGTAACATAAAATATAGTGGGAACGTTGAAAGTTGAATAGTTTTCTAAAAAATTTCGCGATGTGATACTCATTTTTAGTCCTTTCCTGTAACATCAGTCTCTCATGAGCCTTTTGTGAAAGTTCAAAATCGATATATCCGATATTACTTTCGCGGTATAACGTTATTTTCGGCTTCCTTTGCTCCATCCAGGTCGTATACCCTTGTTGTAAATGCTCAAGGTCGTAATATCAGATATTGTTTTCACGATTTGATCGTCTCTTTCGATTCCTTTGTGTCAGATGATACACAAATGATGTGAACGTTGAAAGTTGAATATATATTTTTTGGTTTATTATTTCTAATAATAAGCCTATGTGATCGTATCGCAAAAAATTTTTATAACCCCCCCTCAAACTTTGTCACTTTACGTTTCAAGGTGCGTAGAATCCAAATTTGCAATGTCCGTCCGCCGTCCGCCGTCCCCCGTCCGCCGTCCGCCGTCCGTGGCACTTTTCTTAGCAACACTGGACCGATTTGGTTCAAATTTGGTATATGGGCTCCATTTGGGGTCCAGCTGTGCCGCGAAGCTTTTGGTTGATGTAGGTCACTTCTAAGGGGTGAAAATTAAGGGTTGAAATTTTCAAGAGTGCCCTAGCTCGAAAACTCTCGAAATAAAGGTATCGTTTTTTCACCAATTTTAAATAGTATTGAATTTTTAAAAATTTTTGAGACCACCCGGAGCTCTGTAGGACAAACCGTTCGGTCCCTACGAGTACTTGAAGGTTTTCCTTCGATAAAACAGAATCATGAGTGTGAATCGCAAAAGAGGTCTAATCTCCATTCAAATTTTATCGGACTAAAATGCGATCGCTGTTCATTTCTTCGATTTGTATACAGTTTTGCCTTCTGCGTAACCAGTAATCAAATTTCAATATGAAGCTTTCTATTGGTTTATTATTTCTAATAATAAGCCTATGTGATCGTATCGCAAAAAATTTTTATAACCCCCCCTCAAACTTTGACACTTTACGTTTCAAGGTGCGTAGAATCCAAATTTGCAATGTCCGTCCGCCGTCCCCCGTCCGCCGTCCCCCGTCCGCCGTCCGCCGTCCGCCGTCCCCCGTCCGCCGTCTGCGGCACTTTTCTTAGCAACACTGGACCGATTTGGTTCAAATTTGGCACATGGGCTCCATTTGGGGTCTAGTTGTGCCGCGAAACTTTTGGTTGATGTAGGTCACTTCTAAGGGGTGAAAATTAAGGGTTGAAATTTTCAAGAGTGCCCTAGCTCGAAAACTCTCGAAATAAAGGTATCGTTTTTTCACCAATTTTAAATAGTATTGAATTTTTAAAAATTTTTGAGACCACCCGGAGCTCTGTAGGACAAACCGTTCGGTCCCTACGAGTACTTGAAGGTTTCCCTTCGATAAAACAGAATCATGAGTGTGAATCGCAAAAGAGGTCTAATCTCCATTCAAATTTTATCGGACTAAAATGCGATCGCTGTTCATTTCTTCGATTTGTATACAGTTTTGCCTTCTGCGTAACCAGTAATCAAATTTCAATATGAAGCTTTCCTATTTTTCCAATCGAGTGTGAAGCGTTTAGTTCTTTCTAATAAACTTGATTGTGAAGGTGTGAAGCCAGTATGGTGTGGTAGGTAGTACCTAGCTGGTAGGTAAAAAAAAGTTGGTAGGTAAAAAAAATGTTGGTGGGTAAAAAACGCTGCAAATCATTGCTCAAAAGCTTCTTCATTCTTCAGATCACTGATCAGCTGAGTGAGCTCCGAAGCCATTTTCAATCCTATTGAATGAAAGTGCTCTTCCAGGCGTCTCCAGCATTCGAGGAGATCTTCTTCACTCCTCAGATCACTGATCAGCTGAGTGAGCTCCGAAGCCATTTTCAATCCTATTGAATGGAAGTGCTCTTCCAGGCGTCTTCAGCATTCGAGGAGATCTTCTTCACTCTTCAGATCACTGATCAGCTGAGTGAGCTCCGAAGCCATTTTCAATCCTATTGAATGAAAGTGCTCTTCCAGGCGTCTCCAGCATTCGAGGAGATCTTCTTCACTCCTCAGATCACTGATCAGCTGAGTGAGCTCCATAGCCATTTTCAATCCTATTGAATGGAAGTGCTCTTCCAGGCGTCTTCAGCATTCGAGGAGATCTTCTTCACTCTTCAGATCACTGATCAGCTGAGTGAGCTCCGAAGTCATTTTCAATCCTATTGAACGCAGGAAGCTGAAATTTGAGAGGGAAGGTCAAGGGAGAATACAGATGGTGGTAGGTGCTATTGATGGAGAACCAGTGATCTATACAGAAGGGTGATCTATACAGAAAATAATAAACCTTTGAGCAATGATTTGCAGCGTTTTTTTCCAATCGAGTGTGAAGCGTTTAGTTCTTTCTAATAAACTTGATTGTGAAGGTGTGAAGCCAGTATGGTGTGGTAGGTAGTACCTAGCTGGTAGGTAAAAAAAAGTTGGTAGGTAAAAAAAATGTTGGTGGGTAAAAAACGCTGCAAATCATTGCTCAAAAGCTTCTTCATTCTTCAGATCACTGATCAGCTGAGTGAGCTCCGAAGCCATTTTCAATCCTATTGAATGAAAGTGCTCTTCCAGGCGTCTCCAGCATTCGAGGAGATCTTCTTCACTCTTCTGATCACTGATCAGCTGAGTGAGCTCCAAAGCCATTTCCAATCCTATTGAATGGAAGTGCTCTTCCAGGCGTCTCCAGCATTCGAGGAGATCTTCTTCACTCCTCAGATCACTGATCAGCTGAGTGAGCTCCGAAGCCATTTTCAATCCTATTGAATGGAAGTGCTCTTCCAGGCGTCTTCAGCATTCGAGGAGATCTTCTTCACTCTTCAGATCACTGATCAGCTGAGTGAGCTCCGAAGTCATTTTCAATCCTATTGAACGCAGGAAGCTGAAATTTGAGAGGGAAGGTCAAGGGAAAATGCAGATGGTGGTAGGTGCTATTGATGGAGAACCAGTGATCTATACAGAAGGGTGATCTATACAGAAAATAATAAACCTTTGAGCAATGATTTGCAGCGTTTTTTTTTTTTAATTTCGCCATGTGAGACTCATTTTTGGTTTTTTCTGCATTATCAGTCTCCCACGAACCTTGGATTATCATAATCTGGCCTTGGAAATCTTGGATTATCATAATCGCAACAACCATAATCAAGCTGGTCGATGTTATTTAGCTACTTTTGGATGTGTTAGTACGAAATTACTGCTCAAAAGGCTCGATATGTCCATGATATTTGAGAAGGAAGCTATCATTTGAATACAATCGTCTTGATACAGAGAAAGGCCGACCAGTGTTGGATCTTTCGCTTCATCTTGGAAGACTGCAGCAGGTTTCCACTCTCGGGGAGATGGAGGAAAACGAAGAGCTCCTTTACTGCGTTTTCCACTTCCCTGATGAAACTGGGGGATCTTTTTGAGCCATTGACTATACAGGCCCCGTTTTAAGGAGATCTTGGGCCCCCAGCTGTAAAGCGATATAGTCTCTCCTTTGGGGGCTGAAAGTTCTGTTTATTAAAGACTGAATAAACGAGGATTCAAGTGAAGCATCCTAGATCTCCAAGTAACCGTAGCAAACTTGAGAGAATGGAAGGTGAAAAACAACTTCTTGCGTCTCTGGACAGTAAAATTCAGTAACACATTCATTGTCTCACTTCTCGCTTCTCGTCTCAAGAGGTGTCAGTTTCATAGCATCCAGCCTTCAGACGATTGTTGTAGGGATAACAAACGTTTATTTACTTCGTATTATTATTTATCTCAAGATCAAGCACTTGCATAGGAATCGTACTAATTAGCAGCAGCGGATAATATCCTTGAAATAATGAGTTATAAGAATGAGAAAGGTTACTAGGCACGCTGCTAATTAGTACGATTCCTATGCAAGTGCTTGATCTTGAGATAAATAATAATACGGAGCTTACTATAAATAATAATATCTTACTATAACAATAATATCGAATGCTTACTATATTATAGTAAGCAATTACGAAGTTAATTAAGATGATCATTCGTGGATTTTCAGGAATAAATATAATAATCTATGGAGGAACATGTACAATGTCCCTCACACAAGGGTGGCGTAGTGTCATTTCTGACCGACTTGAAAACAAAAGGAAGCGGTCTCTCCGAAAACTTAATGTCAAAAACAAATTTCCTGTTCATTCCTGTTCATGGAGCATGAATTAATGAGCAAATTTTCAAAGAAATCTTTCAGTTGAAGCTATGGTTAAGAAAAGGAACAATTTCTTCTAGAAAGTTTTTTTTTACACGATTCTTGGTTTTTTCGATTTTCAGTATGTTTCCAACATACTGTATGCAAAGGGTATGCTTTAAAGATGTAAGGAGTCTATATTCACGTTCTACTCGTCTCTACGAACTCATAGAGTAACCACACGGCTACAGCATTTCCGGGTACAACATTACAAAATAAAAATACTTAATAAAATTATTTATTAAAATAAATAAGTACTTTTTTAATTTTTGGATAATTTTAATTTTTGGAAAGTGCATATTGTTTGAAATATCACCAACGCCGCAACGCCCAAACCATTGGAGACCCAAAATATATATACTACGTATATATATGATCTTTGGAAAAACTTCAGGGATCTTTTCAGAATGTTCCAAAACGGATTTCAGTGAAGAAAAAAAAGAAATCGAAAAAGTCTATTCTAAATATTTCGTGGCCATTGCAATAGCTTCATTTTCCTTGAAAATTCGCTAAAATTATCATCATGATGAAAAATAATTTAGGGCCAAAATTATCGCACGAAGAAATTGAACTTCACAATTTGAATATCAGATTTTGATGTCAAAAATGATATTAATGATTTTATATTTCCTTCGCGACAAAAGGCACCAGTGTGTCCAGGTACTAGACCAGTATCCACTTCTACAATTCAGGCTGAACTATCAAAATAGACGGCACTAGCGACGACAGTTGGCCCCCTGAGGACGTCCTGAGACGTCAGTCGTACGGGACAACCGCTCTCATTAATGCAGCCCGACCGGCGCTGTAGTAATTTATGAGCCGAGGAAAGCCCCTTCAGAAGGTCTCTTCATCAAAAAGAAGTGGAATACGTAAGGAGATTCTATGAAGAGCATGAAGAGAAAGTATGAAATGAAAGAAAAGAAAAAAAAACAGTGAAGGATAGAGAGAGGGAGAGCGAGAAAGAGAACACTCAGTCAAAACATCAAAAGACAAACGTTTTCTTCTTTTTTCTATTTATATGTGGAGTGCTACCCCATCTCGAACCTCCACCACTCAGACACACAGACATACCTAACTGCTATACTTCATCCCACGGGGTCATATTTGAATATCTCCCGTCCGTAGTAGTTGGTATTCCACCTCATCGGCCCTTTGAATGACGGTTGAAGGCTTTCTCCTTCCATTCGCATTATCATAAAAACTCCTCCGCAAAAAACGGTTCCTCGACATAACGTACGAATGAATATTCTTCGTAGGGCTGTTTTTTACGTTTTTACTTTTATTTCACCGTTTCTTTCTCAATGCGGTGAAGTTCTTCGGAAGAGTTGAACGATGGGAGAATATCAAATGTGGCCTGGGGACAGAGAGAATGACTATTGATTCGTTCTACCTGTACGAAGGAAGACAGGAAGTACGTTCCAATCACATTCGAGTGTACGAAAATCGGACGGATTCCGACTGAATCTCGTCTTATCCTGGTGGATGGACAAATTCCGTGAATCAGGTGAACGTGTGAGTTCAAACAGGGGAGGTTGAAACAGTTAGGAACTGGTGAGGTCTAAAAGAGCCTAACTGTTTCCTATCTATCAGAGAAAGATGCCAAACCCTGTTGAAAAAGCAGACCTCTGCTACCACCCAGTGATCTGGGGAAAATCCAACTCAAAAATATTCTCATGAAACAACAACATAAATACAAAAGTAAAGAAAAATAAAGATATGATGAAAAAACGAAAATGAAAAGAAATTAAAAATACTTTGGCAAATAAAATCTGAAAAAAAAGTGAAGATGAATAAGGGTCTCTGAGGAGCCTTTGTTATGAGACTTAAGTTGAGTCTTTGAGAGTTAAGTTAAGATAGGTTCATAGGGAAATATTTATCTCCTCATAAAAGATAGTTTATAAAGCGTTATCTGTAGCTTGTTGAACTAGTGCATTCTATTCTTACCAGGCGGTTACCTATCCTGTTATTTTTACCTTTAAGAGGAAAAGGCAAACGACAAGTTTCCGGTAGTTGAGAATGTCACGCGACCCTTTTCTTATATCTTTGAACTTTATGGTCGCCGAGGGTGCAATCTGGGTTAAGTTTTGCGCGAATTAAGGGCAGTCTCTCTCGTTCTCGGGCCCTTTTTAAACGGTTGGAAATGCCAATGCACCTCGGTCCTAATGAGAGGGCGATTAGCGCTAAGGGCTCGCCTCAGGCTACGTGTAACGTGGTCGTAACCGGTAGTCGTTTGTCTAACCTCTTAAATCTGAAAATCCGTAACTCTGCAGACAGTTAAGACACCCTTAAGATATTCATTCAAGTATTTTCCTCTTTTCTAAATAATGGTATAAAATTGTAGGATCCAAGGCGACTTCCTGATTTTGAGTTATTATTTTCAATAACGAAAAAAAAAATGTAACCCCCTCTCAACATTTTATGGTTTACGTATGACGGTTTACAAAAAAAAATTAATAAACATTTTCCAAAAATATTCCCTTGGGGACTAGTTGGGCTTTGAAGCGTTTAGTTATTGTCAGTCACTAGGGTTAAAAAGAGAGGCTTGAAATTTTCAAAACGCCCTAAGCTGGAAAGTTTTCAAATAATTTAAAATACAAGTCAAGTTGTCAAAGAATTGAATTGCACGACCCAGAGCTCTGTGTGACTAACCCTTTGCTAATGAGGATAATTATGACCAAATTAATTTCTGTTCAATCATGTTTTGGTTTATTATTTTCAATAATGAAACTTTGGAATCGAACAAGAAGAAAAAAAATTCATCCCCCCCCCCCCCCCAAAAAAAAAATTTGATGGTTTACGTTTCAAGATACCTACGTAGAATCCAAAAATCTAATAAAAATTTGGCCATCCGTCCGCCGTACGCGGCAATTTCCTTTGTTCCCATCGACCGATTTTGATGAAATTTGGTGTATGAGCTCCGTTTGGGGTCTAGTTGTGCCCCGAAGCTTTTGGTTGATGTAGGCCACTTCTACGGGTTGAAAAATAAGGGCAGAAATATTCAAAACGCCCTAGCTCAAAAAATTTCGATATTAAAGTTTTTTTTTCTTCAATTTAAAATAGTATTAAATTTTTAAAATCGAATGAGACCAACCAGAGCTCGGAAGGACCAACCGTTCGCTCCCTATGAGAACTTAAGGGTTGGACAAATCAGATACACGAGTGTGAATCGCTGTTGAAATTTTAGCCGACCAAAATGCGATTGTTGTTTGTTTCTTCGAGTTTTACTCAGTTTTGCGTCCATAGCAAGCTTTCATCAAAATTCCTAATGAAGGCACGCGCACCTTCCTATTTCTTCTCATTGAGTGTGAAGGTAAAATATGGTTTGGGATACAGAAGAATAGTAATCCTTTGTGTAATAATTTGCAGCACTTTTTCATCAATTTAATATGGTGTTCATTTTTTAGAAACGATTTAAACCGCCCAGTCGATCTAAAATATTTTAATGCACTTTTATTGTGAAATTGATCAGAACACTCGAGTCATGTTGTCTTGGCTTGTCCTTCCCTAACAACCAAGAATCAAATTTCGTACTGACGGCACCCACAATTTTGGAAAAATGAATTGCTGGTAGGAACTTCTTAAAAACAATCTGTTATGTTGTTGGTACCCCGATAATACGGTTGGAAGGTGGAATGGAAAAGCTATGTTCTTTGCAGACGGATGATCTCTTTACAGAAAAATAATAGACGTTGTGTTTTTGAGTCAGAAAATTCAATGTTGAGTAGTTCCCACAGATGTTTTGAAAATACTTTTCCAAATATTCACTGAAGTTTTATACCTAATAATCGATTTTGCTTCCAAGTCTACCAAGGTAGCGGAAGCTTTGTTTTCACTTTTCAAGGTTGAAAAAAAAAATCTCCAATTTCCACTCGCGTTTCCACTGACTGTCTGTCTGTCTGTCATGAAATCCTTGCCACAGCCATAATTTTTACAATTCTCATCCGATTTTGATGAAATTTTCAGGGATTGTGCGGGTTGGCGTGTAGATGATCCACTATGAAAATCATCGCCCCCAGACTGATAGTAGCGCATGCGCAAAAGTATATCTCCTTGTTACAGCCATAACTTTTACATTTTCCAACAATATTCATAGATTGTGCCAGTTGACGTATAGAGACCCCTAAAAGGGCAGTAAAAGGTATTTAGGGATTGATGTTTTGAGATCAACTACTATGCATCGGATCATCTATACAATCGCGTTATGGATATGAGGAAGCTACACCCACTTGGCAGACGTTTTTCGATGTTGATCAAAAAATGTCTGAGGCAACTGATTTTAAATTTATTTTATGCAATGTTTTAGATTCATTTTGAAGCACACGTAAAATAATGTAGAGTCATTTAAGTCATAACACAACCATTTGATTCAAGTTTGAGTGAATGGGTCTTCCAACTCCACTTCAGCTTCACACCACAGCTACACTTCACCCAATACTACCAGACGAATAGAGATAAAGTAGCATAGCTCCACTTCAGAAACAGATTCAAATGGAGTAAATAAAAAATAAATAAATGAAGGCAAAAAACTGCCTGCTTTTATTGTATCTCAGCCTTCAAGAACTGAGTGGGCTGAAGAGGCAACGACGGGGGGTTTTGCATAATATAACAGCCAACCGGAATGAAGGCTTCCCTCAAAGGGTTTACTTAATAAGTAAATTGAATACGGACAAACCGCAGAACGGAGTGTGGAGAGGAGGGGAGAGATAACTGGGAACCAAAGGGAATGGCAAAATAAGCCAGACTAGGTACACCCAGACATCGGGCTGGGCGAAGTTGGTTCCGGAATTACGGCCGGGTCGTCGCCCGGATGATGAAGCATTCATGAGAAGCTGAATTACTTAATGGAGACGGATTTCATAGTCATATTGTACAGTGATGGTTGGAGCCGTCAAGTTTGTCAATCACTATCATCGAGAGGAAATTAGAGTTAACTCTGAGCTTCGATCACCGGAATTTCTGTGCGGAGTCAGAATTCAAGAGTCGCTCAAAATCAGTTAAAATATGTTTTCGAAAAATCGCTCATTCGTTTATGTTGCACGAATGAGACTTTCTTCAACGCTCAAGCAATCGAAGGGAATTAGTGTTCCGTGAATTCAGGCTGACAGATGTCACAATTTTAACACAAATCGATCTTCATACGCGATATCATCAGTTCAATTCACAAATACTTTTGTTTTGACGTCTTTTCACATCTTTCGAACTAAGCACACCCCTGTCACATACTCCTAGTCCAGCGAACCGAAATAAACAACGAGGCTTTCTATCATATTTTTCTCCTGGAAGTGGGTAGGCAGGGTTCAGCTGCTCCAGATGATAAAAGGTGCGATTTTATCTGGAAGTTTGCCTCGTTCTTTGTCCTGGCAAACCGTTGTACACGTTCGCTTCGAACTATTGTGCTTACTGCTTGGGTTTGAAGTGTGTTTAACGTACTGTGAAGAGGGTTGAGTGGAGGAGGATGCAGGAATATGCCAAGAAGCTCGCTGATGGTACAACTTTTTGTATTCATACTGAGAGTCCGAAAACCAATCAGCAATGCTTCAGGCATCGATTCTACCACTAATTTGCAACAACTTTTCCCCATTAACGTTTTTTCTTACTCCTCTTAAAATGCCTCTTCTTTCATTTTAAATAACGTCAAATTTTGCTGAAATATCACGTTTTTCGCATTTAAACACCATTTACCCCTTTAATTTCATAGTAAACATAAAAAATGAGTTACCGTTGGAAAACTGACGACGTGGAACATATTTTAAGATTTTGAAGGCCTCTGAAGAAGGCCGTTTCTTAGTTGGAAAAAATCCCGAAATGGTTTTTAAAAAAACAGAAATTGCCAACATTTTTAGTTTGGGGTTGAAAGAATATCCTAGTGTAGAGTTTTTCTGAACTGGTCAAGAGCTCATATGGAAAATTGAAAGCTCTTTCTAACGACGTGATCAGATTTGAATTAGCGTTATAGTTCTTATAGTTTCTTATAGTCCTTCATATTAGTCCTTCTTATAGTTCAATGATATTATCATAAGTCGCGTCAATTAAATTGAATTATAATTTACCTAACTCATAAAGTTACGACCAATATCGTACATTTCATTAGATTGGTGTCACTACACAACTTTAAAATACTCTACAATAGGTAGGTATTCGTTTGTTCGAAAAATTCGCCAGTTGGGGTATTATGTTATGAAATCCAATTTTTGAGTTGGGGTAACCATTTTTCTCGTTTTTGAGAGCAGACCCGAATCCAAAAAAAAGTACCCACCAGTTAGGGAGGAGCTATGCTAAATACTGACTAGGAAAAAAACAATTTTCCGAGGTTCCTTATTTGAAACTTTAAAAATGTAACGCACCTATCAACAAATTGCTTCTGATCGTTCATCACCATGCCCTTTCTCTAGATTCAACAAGATTTCAACTGTAGGCTGGATAGTTTGAAAAGGTTCAATGGCAGAATCTACTACTTTCGTCTTACGTGAGAGATCTTGTGGGGCCAGGAATACTGGTGACACAGATGAATAATGGTAAATTGACCTCTGGGAACATTCAAATTGGATCATCTATATATAGTAAAATTAATAATCACAAATTTATTGTACGGTAGTGAATGTAACGGAAAGTTGTTGATCTTAGGCCTGTTTTACCTTCATTTTTATGTTTACAAATTGTTTATTTCGGTGTGTGTGTCATCTTACTACCTGAAATATTTAAATTGTTAATATATTTACACGTTCTTGACAATTTTTAATTTGTGACATATATTTCAAATTACTTGATTGATTTTTGACAATAGGGCATGCTGTATCTTGTTTGAACTGGACGTTTTTCGTTACTAATTTTTGTAACCTGTTCTGAGAATTATCAGATTTTTCGGTTTTGATACCGGGGGTGGAACCTCATTTCATAATTGATTGATTAAGGTAGATTGAACTCATTTAGAAGATCCAGAAGAAGCTAAACGTTAGGAGAGATGCTTTTGATGTCACAAAATAGTTGGAAAACGTATAATACTCCGAAAATTGGGTCACCTGAAAGTGTTGTCTCAGCCTTTGTGATGTGACATTTCCCTACTCCGCCGTCTACACCAAACTAAAAAAGGCATTTTATTGAATATTGGAACAAATTTTGAGCATATTGGGTTCTTATCAGAGGGGTTGCAGTTGAATAGGTCAAAACTCTAGAAAACGCGATGTTGAATCAGGTTTGCGAATAATTGTGATCGTTTGCCGGGAAATACACCGTTCTACTCCGAGCCTGGTTATTGCGATTACATAACAAGATTAGGTAAACAGCGAACGAGGAGCAATTACCCTAAATGAACAGACAATATGATGACAACCTACACTGTATGTCTGCCTCAGCGCAACCATGTCGGCGCCTTCTAGAACAACGGCAATGCATCATTTTGCTGTCAGCTCGAAGGAGTATATCAGGTTTCGTCAGTAAACCACCTCTGCCATTGTTAGAGCTTATTGTCTGGGAGCAGGTTCACTATTATAACAGTCCAACTCTAACAATAAGTGGAGTTCCAATTCAGTATTCTATCACGATCGAAGTTGAAGCGATATTTTCTCAGAGCCATAATTTTCAAGAAAGCCGTCTACAAGTTGACTCGAGCCTCAGGCATTCGAATGTTCTTCGATGGTGTTCATTTCATGCGAGTTATATCGATTTATTATGTCAGTTTAAAAAGTCTGCCGAGTGGGTGTGTGGCACATAGGCTTCTCGTATCCATAACCCGATTTCATGGATGATCCGATGCATTTTAGCTAATCTCTAAACATTCATCTCTATACCTTGCACTTCCCTCAAGGAGACCATCTACCCGCTAACCAGCACAGTCTCTGAAAACAAATTTCATCGAATTCGGGAGGAAAATGTAGAAGATAGTAGGATTTTACGTTTGCGCATGTGTTGAGGCTACTGTCAACCCGAGGCGATTATTTACATAGGGGACCATCTCCTAATTTTACTGAAATATGAATGAAAAGTAGTTTGGGGCTGGTCTTGTTATGGTTTTTTGTTGATTTAATCTCGATGGAATCAGTAAGAGCTACCCTTTTTGCAGCGATCCTATTGATCCACATTACTAAGCCAAAATGCTATTCTGTCCTGGAAATTTGGCAGTTTTTGAATTTTTGGTGAAATTTTGTAGGTTCTTGAAATCTGAAGGTACAAAGGCCTGCCATGGCACGAAAACTCGTACTTGCAGTAGCTCATACAATCCAAGCTGTATTATTTAAAACCCTCAGATTATTCACTAAATGCCCCTTAGTTAACATTCTGTGGATTTATTGCGGCCTGGAAATGAGTGAAGGGTTTTATCTACCCTTTGGTGGCGGGAAGGGGAGGGGGGGGTCACTTAATAGCATCTCCTATCTACTAGCTGCCCAATTGGGTTCGGGCTCCAACAAAGCCGTAGTTAGCATTGAATGGGAGACAGCATCTCAAGTTAACAAAGCCCTGGACCTGGTGGGTGCCGTGGAATCCACTTTCGGTTTGATTAATGGTGCCTCTGATAAGAACCTGTAATAAATTGGGCGACTCTTTATTATGTAGCTGGAAATCGGAGAAGTAATGTATTCATGGAGACCTTTCGGATTCTGCTCCCGAAGTTGAGCCCTACAATGCCGTTATTTATTACTCGTTACTCTTAATTGTGGTGTATGAGAGAGATTTATGGATATTCAGTGTCTGTAGCTGTTTCTCCAGAAAAACGACTTTTTTTTATCGGATGAATTTCTGGCACATCTAATCCTTCTATTCTGATGATAACTACACTTATATAATTATAATTCTTTGCTTCAAGTTGACCTAATATAGATGTGAATAACTATTTTTCGGTTTCCCAACTGTAGTTTGAAAAGGCGTACATTTGTAAACAAAACGAAAGAGTAGTGGAACCTCATCATTCACAAATCAAAAAATAAATACATTTTCCAAGTTATGTGGTCAGTGTAAGCTTCCTCATCTAGAACAACTTGGCACCAATTGGAATTGGAATTACGTAGAATTAATTAGTCTACGTAGTCCACACATAGAATTAAGTCTCTCTGAGAGAGTAAGAACAATTCGTTGTATTATCGAACTGAACCTACCTCTAATAAGTTCCCCGACATGAAACAATATTTTCACGATCTTATTAAGGGTGTTGATAAACATCAACAAGATGATGTCGATTCTCATTTTCGGAACCTACTGATAGGATAATGAATTATTGGCCTTCAAAATACGTGAAAACATCGATGGCAAATTCTTTTTTTGAGACCAATTCCATTTTGAACAATTATTCAAAGACATTCTAACATAGTTTACAGGAGTTAGTGCGACTACCTATGGTCATTGGACCATAGGTCGAAATTATTGAATTTCTTCTACTGAGTAGCACCACTTGTCATTTAGTAAAGATGTCAACGTTTCTCTGAACTGGGAGTATTTCAGAAGGTATACTACTGTAGACTACTGTAGTCTCGGAAATTTAATTTAGCAAGAGTTTTAATAGTTAGGCTTCGTGAGAATTATCCCAAACAACTGGGATTGTGATGAAATCAATAAGCATACCTACTGAGCCCACCCCCAAACTACCCTTCTAATGTGCACAAAATTTCACAAAGCTATCTATGTTTAAGTTTATAAGGGGTATGAAAACTCTCCACGTACGTCTCAATTTTTCAACGTAGAAGCACCTCCAAAAGTTGAAATCGAAAAAAGCGACTGTTTTAGCAATTATGAAAGTGTAATGTTCTTTTTCATTTAGGATAAAAAAAAGTCCCAAGCTAATCCTCGGTTTCGAATATTCGATCCCCTCTTATTATATGAAGTATTTGAAAGAACGACTGTGATGACATTAATAAATTAGAACAGTGGATAAAGTTAGGTACGTGAACCACGACAGGGACCTTGAATATCATGGGTCGTTGAACTCTGAAATCCTCCTCGTACATTGCTGATCCCAGACACATCAGTGATCAATACACAGTACACAGCAGTTTGATTATTTATTATATCAAATCGAAGAATTCCAAGAAGCTGGAAAAATATTTTTGATTGCAGTATTGGTCACGCCGTTTATAATATTTTTGACTTACGTTCTTTGTTCATGACATTTTGCTTCTTGGCTTCCCGACACACTTAAATATTTTCTCATAACTATTCACATTAGGATGAAGTAAAGTTGACATGCCACAACCATTAGTTGCCTATCAAGAACTACTGATAACTACCTATGGTGGCATCGTCCATTCAGTAGCTTTAGGAATTTCTACTCCATGTTGTATACTTCCATACTTGTTTGAGGTGTCGTTTTGTATCGCAATTTAAATGCCATAATTGTAATAATATATTAAATATAAATTACCTGTTTATTTTTACTAATTTCTGTGTATTGTTTAATACCACAAGTGTAAAAAAGGGGTGAAGTGTTTGTGCTGTGCCTTCGGGATTTGTGACGTCACATCGCGAATTCGTCGGATTCTTCTGATGGAAAGCCATTACCCTTCTCGTTTTCGCTCGAACCATTCAAATCCTCTCGCCTTTTTTTCCAACTTAAATATCAATCGTTTGACGTTCATCATTTTTGAAGTTGTTTGGATCCTTCATACCACGGATCGGTTAACTCTGAGCATCGGGTGGTGCGTTCTATCGTCTGGCGACTTCGTCGTGGACGATTTTCTCTTCGCTTTGGACGGCGTATCCTGGAGTGCAGGTGGCCGACCTACCTCAACGTTCAACGCCACGGCTGGAGGCGGATGACAAAGAGTATCTCGCTGTATTACGTCAAACGAGGTATTTTTCGCCGCACCATTGTAAGTTGCATTATAACTACATACCTACCACCTTTCTTGCAATACTTGGGATTTGGGTTCGATCTACACCCCCCCCCCCCCCCACTACCATCGTTTGGAGACCACGTTTCCCCATCGTCTTTCAACGGATTCAGCAACATTATTTTCTACCTCAAAGACTTTAAATTCAATCAACATCACTTGCAACCGCTATAGGCTTGATACTACCGCCTATTATAACATTATAACTACTACACTATTGAATTTGTGTTGTCTGAAGAGCATTTTGCATTGTATAGTGGCCACTTGATAGGTAGGACGCAAAGTAGGAAGTCATGTTGAGTACCTTCATTATAGATAATTATTTTTTTGATACGATTTGTATTCATTGCCATCTACCTACCTACACCTCAAACAACAATTTCAGTCGTTTCCTTCCAACGTTAAAGGGAGGTGGTCCTTCGAACCTAACAATAAATTAATATAGGTATTAGGTATTACAATATCATTTCATCTACCATCAGGCGCCAGGTAATTGGTTCCTTCAAGTTTTCCACATACCTAGTCTCTCTTTTTGTGGACAAAACAATTTATTCTTAAAGGACCCCGCCTGCGTCGACAAGTATCTATTAGGAATGAGGCTGCTCTATTGATCTGTCTCGTGCTTTTATAATCATTATAATCATATGTTCAGTTCAAGTACGTGTAAAAAATAAAGAGTTCTCAAAAAGTTGTAAAAGAAACACTGTTCTGATCTAGTTGATATAATTTGTGCAAGGCTAAAACTATCAGCCAAGTTAAATCTAGCAATTTATACAGTACCTATGAATTATATAAAAGTATTTTGTCGTACCTAGATGGCTTGATGTGCATTACAACGGTACAACCGACCAGTGGACAGTAAATCAAACCAATGTTGTTACTGGGGTGAGCTGATATCCATCGAACGATCCAAATGGTCCAGGGTATTCCCTTCCTATCCCCAGGTTCCAGGTCGGAGGGCGTGCAGCGGCCCAAATAATTATTCGAATACTGATCACGGCAGTCAATACCTTTGGCCATGTTGCCATGGAGGTTAATTCCATAATGCCGCCTTAACGCTGCCTCCACCATCGATCCCGTCGACCTGCAATTCCAGCAATTTCCCGCCTCCAGTTTCCAAACGAGGGGGACGAGACAGGAGAAATTCTTGTCAAGAGCGATCGTTATATTTTCTTCTTCTGGATCGTTCAGTAGTGATTGCCGATCATTCACTCCATTTTCAGTTGTACACCGAAGCAACCTCTGATTAAGTTATATTCATGTCGAATTTTGGCCATTTTGAGTTTGATATTGGTTTGAAGCTCATCCCCTAAAGAGGGTATCGTCCCCAAACTGTCAGTTGGCAGCCAGAGAAAACAAAAAGTCCTACAATTTTTTTTTTTTTTAATACTGGTTCTCAGTAACCGAAAATTTTCCATATTCTAGTTAGATCTCCGCTGGTCAGTGCTAACTTTGCACTTGTTATTGTGTTTCTTGGTTACTTATAAATCCCTGAAACATCTTAAAGCTTGGTTCACATAGGTGCGTAATGTCCGTAATCCGTAGTGCGTAATTGGATGCTATTGACTGGAGCCAATTGATGGGGAGCATTGAAAAATTGGATATTTTACGCATTATGGACAAACTTTGATAAACTTTGGTAAAATTCGTAACGACCTCTCGTCGTTTGTTCACAACTCGTTTATTGACTCAGTTTCGTTTATTGACGAAACAACCCGAATCATTGTTTTGTTTTGGAAACAATTCTGCGCAGAACGTACTGCGCGCTTCTGAGTAATAGCGTAATCAATCAGCCATGTGAATGCTTTTGCGCCCTTTCTGCATTACGGAACATCCCCACTTCTCTTCTTGCGCATGACGCAATACGGACTTTACTCATCTATGTAAACCAAGCTTGACAAACAATGTAACAAGAACAGAAAATAGTCAACTGAATTTTGCTGATTTTTGGATATTGAGAACTTCTTTTAACAAAATCTCGTTTTTTTCGTTGTTTGATCGGATGAAAGGTAGTAGGGGAAGACAAAAGTCCAAGAATGGTTTTGAAGGGACAAATAAAATTTCAACTAGGATCTACCTATTTTATAAGCGAAATATTTTAATTTTATGTACCTACTTACCTACCAATTTCCAAAAATTACAGTATAATTATTTTTATTTAATTTTAATTTAACCTCACTTGTTGTCACATGAACATCATCATTCAATGTTGATATAAAAACGTTCCGTTTGGGATGCTTCAGCCTCTAGGGTTCGATGAGACTTATCCGAAAGATGCAGAAAATGCACACACAAAAGTGGATTATGCTCCCTTTTGAAAAAATATCGGAAGATCTATTAGGAAACGCTTGCATACGAGTCTGCAACACATTGAAACATTTTCATGCCCCCCCCCCCCCCTCCCCTCCCGAGACATCTGGGAGACATCGACTCAGCTGATCTGGGAGCTCGATTTTCGACTCAGCTGATCTGGGAGCTCAATTTTCGACTCAGCTGATCTGGGAGCTCGATTTTCGACTCAGCTGATCTGGGAGCTCGATTTTCGACTCAGCTGATCTGGGAGCTCGATTTTCGACTCAGCTGATCTGGGAGCTCGATTTTCGACTCAGCTGATCTGGGAGCTCGATTTTCGACTCAGCTGATCTGGGAGCTCGATTTTCGACTCAGCTGATCTGGGAGCTCGATTTTCGACTCAGCTGATCTGGGAGCTCGATTTTCGACTCAGCTGATCTGGGAGCTCGATTTTCGACTCAGCTGATCTGGGAGCTCGATTTTCGACTCAGCTGATCTGGTAGCTCGATTTTCGACTCAGCTGATCTGGGAGCTCAATTTTCGACTCAGCTGATGTGGTAATATCAAACTGTAAAGTACCTACCTAACTGTAAAGTACCTACCTGTAAAATACCTAACAACTTCACTTCTGATGGTCATAATCATCATTGTGGCGACTTGGGACAAATTTCGTCGCAACAAATTTCGTCGCATCAAATTTCGTGACGATTTTTTTTTCATGTGCCATATGAAAGACATGAAAATGTCAATAATGAAGCAGGAAGTAATTGAAAATGGCCAACGTTTCTGTCACGATTCCCCACAACTTACAGTTTTGGAGATGTTACAGTAATATACGAGGCGATAAATTAGCGAAACACGTATGCTAATTGTTTGTTTCCAAGTGATGGTGCAATCAATCATCCATTAAAATACGCACAAATAATATATTAAAAATTAAATATTAATTACAATAAATCATCAAAATTTCAGTCCGAAGTAGTTCGTCTTTTTCGGACGAATTTTTAATTGGACACAAATAACCAGACTCTGATGCAACCCGAAGGAAGCCACCTGGGGGAGGACAAAACCCTAGGTAATTGGCTTGGAAGGGGGGGGGGGGATCAAAGGCTGAGGGTCTTGTTCTGAGGTCAAACATGACAATTTCCACATTTTAGTTTTAAAAAAATCAATGCCCCATCAATTTAGTGTAGTTTCAAATAAATAATCATTTCTCTATTGGACTGTACCTACATACCACACATCTACTGAAAGGCATACGTCTTTATGTTAGACATAAAATGTGAACAACGAAATTAAATATAATACACACGTAATTTACTAAACTGCAAAAGAAAAATTTTGATGTCCCGGCCTGGAATCGAAGCTGGGTCTCCCAGATTAGTGATTGTTGCAGTCTGGATACCTAATTAGGTATTAAATTTGTTTATCGGTCTCACATAACGCTTTTCGATTCTATGCGCCCAAGTAGAGGTATAAAATGTTTAAAAAACTCGTCCCTTCGGGCACCGCCAGGAGGCAAGCCCCCTGGACCCCCGGATGGTTACTGTTTAGAGCCTTCGGCTAAAATTCAAGAAACATGGAACATGTTTTAGCCGGTTTTATTTTGTTTGTTGTTTCCTTCTACTAGGAATTTGTTGTCTGTTGTTTTAATTTAGCTTTTTATGGGACAGCTTTTCAAATTGCTCGTCATTACATTCACCTCTTGATGTTTCAAAGGTATTTTTATTATTGAGAAATCAAAAAAAAAAAAAAGACGTCGAGGAACACATCGTAATTAAAAGACTAGGTTACAAGATCCTTTGATTACTTTTTGGTAAAAACGATGCCAGCTAACTACGTAAATAAAAATCCGCTGAATCGAAGTTGGTACTTACCAACCTGGTGTAGGTGACATAACTTCGACAGAAAAATTAAAACATTTTCTGTTCTTTATTCATTCATCTTCTTTTATTTATTTATTTAAAAATTCTTATTATTAAGAAATTGAAAACATCTGAAGCGTCAAAGAACACATCACAACTAAAAGCCTTTGATTGTTGATAGTTCTTTCAAATCAAAGGTATATCTCAGCTTCTTCCATATTTACTGCTGATTTGAGGGCTTTTCAACGAGTGGCGAACAATGTTCTTGGGATGAAAACTAACGGCGATACATTTTCCTAGAAACGGGTCGGTTGTAAGTGAAAATCATTACAAAAATCCAGCGCTACTTTCGTTCCACGGTTAGGTGATGGCTAAAGCATGTTCCACGCTAAAAGTGGTTTACTGATAAAATTCTGGTGGTTTTTTTTTTCATTCCAGTTCAGAAAAACGCCATATCTTGGAATGGCTAGGCAAATCAAAAGAACTGTTTGCATCGCTGTTCCTCGCTGTGATTTACTCTCCCGCGGGTGATGCAGTCATTAGACGTTTCCTTGACAAACACAAAAGTCCTCTCTCCTCTTGACAAGCTTTGGCGGTTTTTTTTTTTTCTCACAAAAGGGCATACTCTCGAGAGGTTTTTTTTCGCACTCGCTAGAAACCCTTCCAAGGGTGGCAATTCCTTCCCCATCCCTTCATATCCGTCACTTTTGAACAATTAGAAAACTGGAGAGCTCTGCATAAAACATGACTGATGATTATTTTCAAGGAAAGAGCGCTTTTTCGGGGAACCCGGGTAATGAGCTTTCATTATTTTCCTCGGGAGGGCGCTAAAGACGTCAGACTCCCATTGTCGGTTGAGGTATTATTCATCAGAATCATTATCTTTGAGAGGAATTAGTTATGGGTTTCAAAATGGGTTTGAAGAGGGATTGTTGATGAGCTTGAAGAGCGGATTCTCCGCTAGAGGGCGTAAATCGCTTTGAATCAAACCGTATCTTCGAGATCGCGCCGTATCTGTCTTGCGCTAATTGCGACCGCCTGTCGAAAGCACTTTGGAATAAATCCCCGAGATAAAAAGGGTTTCTGATCAGTGAAGGACCCCACAAATCATCAGACCACACTGCGGGATGCCTCTTGAAGTTGGAAGTTTCACTTTCTCAACGACTCTCCGAGCTTCATTTCCATTGCCTACCGATAACCAAGTTGGGATAATAAAATCCAGTGGCCGAAAAATATTCTCAAAATTCTGGTTCTCATCAGTAAACATAAACAATTATTATAAAAGCTGGGTCCTAATAATAACAATAATTATTCATGTTCATCAAGATAGGCTCATTATTTGCTCTTTTCCCTTTGTTCTAACTTTTGGTTCTGTACTCCTGCAGTCATATCGAAGACCATGATAATAATCCTTTAAAATATTAACAATTTCTTTGGTGAGCATCATAGCTATAAATTGTTCAGTAAAACTTCCGCAAAATCTTCAAATTAGCGTCTTAAACCTATTTTTAAAAATCCAATTTAACCTTTGGGCTACTACCATTCTTATTCAGAGTTCCCCGCTGGCCAGGAGGTTCTCTCTGCCTAATTCAGTAGACTGCTATCCTAACATCAACAAAACGAGCCCAGATAATGTTCTTTGCATAATTTCTAGACATTTTGGATTTGGGAGTCCATATTAAATTTTAAAAAAGAAAGACTGACATGTACTTACTTCTAATGGCAAATACCTATCTCAAAACTAAACACAAAATTTTCAAAGTCAAACATTCAGTGCACATAAAAATTATAAAGTTCTGACGGTCCGATAGGCGAAAATGTACTCAACATCCAATTAACGAGGATCCCACGAAAATGCTCTTTCCCTCACTCAACCTATCTCAACAATAAGCCCGACACCACGGCCTCGATTGGAGAGAGGCTGAACATCCATACTTGCACTGACAATCACTGTAAATGCCCAACAATTAAGAAGGATCATCTTGTATATCTCGGAGTGACTTTTGATAGATAAATGAAATGGGATCTCCATGTAAATAGTTTATGTTAAAAACTAAGGCAATGTGCATATTATTTTCATTAGATTCTTCTCCAAAAAACTAGTGCGAAGCATTTATCAGTCACTATTTGAATCAATATTGCAATATGCATTGTGAAGGAGGACATATAAATATGTTATTACTAAAATATTTAAAATCCAGAAAATGACACTGAAAGTAATTTTTAATAAAACGAGACGTCACCCAACAGATGAATTATTCGAAGTGCTAGAGTTTGATACGGTATACTACTTATATGCAAGAAATATGCTTAAATTCATCAAAATCGAAAAAAGCGCTTTATTCTTAGACATTAGGAAAACAAATGATAAACTTAAGCTGCCGAAACTTGAAAATAAATATGCCCAAATGACAACTAGATATAAAGGTATGTAGGAAATCAACAAAAAATTTGATAGAATTACAGAAATTATCAACATTAACAATGAAAACTTACTACGAAAAAAATGGATAAGTTGTTATCTGAATACAAAATTAAATACTTCTTAATAAACTGAATTTCTAATGTAGGTCAAAATACAATATAGTAATTTGATGTTTGATACAACAAAAAAATGAAAACAAACGAATGAAAACTTCAATTATCGAAGAATAGGAGAAAATAAGGAGTCCAATCAACTCCGTGCAGGGCCAAAGTTTTTAACCATCCAGCACAGTCATCCGACAACTATAACTGTGCTTATAAAAATCATCTTAAAATTTCAAGTACCTAGTTTCTTTGATGTTGTCACAAAAATGAAAATATTTATTTTAAATTAAGATAATTTTGTATGCATGTACCACGTTACATGATGACAATAAACTATTATTATTAGTACAAGAAGAAATGCAAAGACAATCACCATGGTGCTTAAATTCTCTATATTTCTTCTTGTGATTCTTGATAAAAATTGCTGAGAATATCGATGTTACGACTAAAAAGTTAACAATTAATGTTAACAGATTAATAAAACAATTTTTAATATACATTGTTTTATTAATCTGTTAGGTAGGTTAGGTTATTAATCTGTTAGGTAGGTTAGGTTGAGGTAGGCTAGTTAGCCCGCAATTTCTGTTCACCAAACAAAATAGTAATTTGTAGCAATTGACATCAATACGATTATAATCACCTTTATATAACAAAATTCATATGATAATAGAGAAAAAGAGCATTTCACAACCATGTTACGATCACTTGCCGATAAGTAGTGTGAAATACGATTGCGAATCGTCTTTTATGCGTTAAATTTTGTTTTATAAAAGTAATGCATTATATTTGTCTTCCGGTAAAAATTGTCACGAAGCCTCCTCGTCAAAGAAGGAATCCACCCATTGTTGGCCTACAGGTTATAACTATTTTACATATTTTGATTATTCAGTTTTTAGGCTCTTAGACTAAAAAGAAAGCATATTTTTCGAATATTTGGATAGTTTTAGAGTATTATTGAAAAACAATATTCTCGAAAAAAATTAAACTGCAATCACCAGAAAATTGTTTTTGTGAAACTGTTGGATGCTTCTACTTATTTTACTTGAATATCAGACCCATCTCATGGGATACAGTCTCCATTTTGGGTCTAGTTGTGCCCCGAAGGCTTGTTAGTCAGTTCTAAGTTGTAAAAAGTGGTGGAAAACATTTTCAAAACGCTATAGGAACGTTTTATTTCACGTCGTATTTCATGAATGATTTTAATTGCAGTAAAACACAAATAAAAAACGAAGCAGTGACTTGCCTAGACTTCTTTATCCTGTAACATAGTAAAAACAAGTTTTCAAGCCCCTGTGGTTCTCACGAAGCAGTAAAACAATTATCGTCCTCGGTAAAAACGTAAATTTTTACTTTCATTGCGTTCAAAAAGACATCATTTTCACCCTATGAAAGACTACATTGGCATAGAAAAAATATATTGGACTAATAAAACGCATAAATGAATTCATAAACGTACTCTATAATTTTAGCATATAGATCCCTTTTCTAATTATAACCTTTCAAGGAACTTTGCAAAGATCTATCGAAATTAGTGCTGCCGCTCATGAGTGAGAAAGGTAAACGCACTTTAAGGAAATTTTGACAGGTACTCTTTGCTCCCACGTTCTAAATTCAGTTTTTCCAAGTTATTACCGGCTTGAAGTGGACCAAAAACCCTCCCCCATACAATACAACAGGAAATATTTTTACAATTTGAGCTTCATAGGGTAAAAAACTTCATAGGGTTCCAAAGTCTAATTTTGCACTAGTAGTTGATAGTGGGAAAGAAGATTTCTTCAGAAGTCACCAGTGGTCTGCGTTAGTTTGCTAGTAGTTGACATGCGATTTGTCGGATTAGTCATAGTTTACGAATTGAGGAACCAAATTAAGGCAGGTTCTTATATAAACTCACTTTATTTTGATTAAAATAAATCACAGTAAAACCAATAGGGAAATAATAAGTTAAGGTTCTTACTTAGATCTTAATATCGATTAAATCAGACTTTCTTTGGCGAATCACAGCTATTTTTGAGTACATAATAAAATAGGCACTAATAATAACAATTCAGAAGCCATTGGAAACCAAAACCATGACTTGGAACTGCAAATCCTATATACCCTATAGTCCTATATCCTAAGCTTTTCTCATTTATTCAAGGAGGTGTCGACTATTAGTTCGTTTACCTTAAAAACTCACAATCTTCAGTTATTGTCTGTTGTAAGAGATGTGCTTTTGTTGGGAGCAAAATAAATTGTGTAACTCGGTTTCAAGAAAGTCCCCGTAGTAACAGGTGGTCTAATTTATGCATGAAATTATATCACTTAGTTGTCACGTTTCATGCTTTATCTTTCCTGTCGCCTGAGAAACAGCTCTTAGAGATGATTTATTGTGACACCGTTAGAGCTGTTACCCTCCCGAAAAACGAACCTAAGTTTTGTTCTTCTTTACTACCAACCTTGATAAATGTTTTTTTCATAAGTACTTGCAGGATCATTTTCGCGTCGCCTGACTTCAGTTGTTTTCTCTGTTAGACACTTGTTTCGTTAAACTCGTTTGTGTGGTAGAAAGTTTTATTATAATATTTGCCGTTTTCGAGACTCTTCCCTAGTTATCAAAAGCAACCAGATACATCGGTCTTACCAAATTGTGTAGAAGAAGATTTAGAGCCATTTAGATAATTTTCGAAGAAAATTAAGCTGTTTCAATTAATTCTAACTTTTTAGCAACTTTTTATGAATTTTTCGAATTTTTTTCTCAATAAAATCTGTTTTGGAATGCATCAAAATACATAAGAGAAAATAATAGGAATTCTGACAACGAAAACCAAAATAACTATTGAAGGGGATCATATTAAGAATAAGAGATACATCAAAGAACAATAAATCCTACGATGTTATCACGATTGAAGAGATGATCATGAAACAGAACAAAAAACTGTTAGTTTTTCAAACAACCAATGAAATTAATATATGGAAGACCACTACAGCCTTGTTGGATAGTGTTGGTGAAGTCTGTTTTCGAAAATCGAATAAAAATTTTTTGCCACTTAGCATTGACCGATTTTGATGAAATTTGGTATGTAGGCTCCATTTGGGGTCTAGTTGTGCCACGACGCTTTTGGTTGATGTAGGTAACTTCTAAGGGTTAAAATTTTGAAAACGCCCTAACTCAAAAAATGTTTATATAAAGGTACCTATTGTTTTTCCATCAATTTAAGATAGCAAAGAATTTTTAGAATTTTTTGAGCTTCTTATTGAAGAGCTCAAAAATGTAGAAGTCTCATTACATTCAACAGTGGTGTGAATTCAACTCCGAGTCATGCGCCATTTGAAACTAACAAGGAGTAAAATTCAACTCTATTCTGTGGACCTTATTGTTAATAACAATTACTCATTTACCTTTCGAAGATGAAATAAAGATAGCGCACCAGATGAGTAAATGCGTCGGCAACTGGGACACAACTGAATGCATAGCTGGAAGGGAGAGGTTCTACATGTCGGCGAAATACTTGAAAAATCAATTCATCTCCCAGGAGGAGTAAAATTTACTCCAAATTAGGATTCTAGGGTTAAGTGGTCTTATCTTATTGAGAAGTCAGGTCAAAGTCTTATTGATGACAATATCATGACTCGATTACAATTTAATAATATTTTCCTTTCGTAACGATGATTACGTTTCTATTTCATTCGAGACTTAGCTAAAAATTTAGTTGTTAGATGCTCCTCCTACTTAGGGCTTTCGAGTTACCATCTCTATTAAACAATGAGTAGATTGCCTTGCGTTCATAAAATATTGCGATGATAACATTCCGTGTCGATCCCCGGAATAGGCACTAGTAAGGAAATTATCTCACTCAACTTTTTATTACTTCTGGGCACGTGATTTGGCCTGGACGATGTTATCTGTCTTGTTGATGCCCCTGCCGACTCATTCGGAGGTTGTGTGTTCTACAGATTTTGATCGGAGTGTTCGACAATTGAAGGTAGTACGTTTTCACTTGGCTGGAACGTGATCGGAAATTGCTGCGGGTCATGGAGGTAACCGACGTCAGATGGGACCACATCAGGCAACGGTGTCATTACTCAAACATTCACTCCCTCGGTTTTCCTGGTTCAAGTGAAAATTTATCGATTTTCTTAGATAAGAGAAATAATTTTTTGTTCAAAATGAAAAGTAGCGTGGGATGGAATGGTTGTTTATTATAAGCCTATTACGGAAGCTGAAGACACGCGACGCAATCTGTATTCTACCCACCAAGTACAGTACTTGGTGGGTCCTATTTATTTTTTGCGGAAGTACCTTCAGGATGGGTGATTTTGTTGTACTCACCTACCTTCCCAGGCAGATTTGGATTGTACGTAGTAGGGGTTAGCCCCTAGATCTTCATTTCCATAGTGGTTCATTATGAGAAATTTTGACGAGTAAAATATACTGGTAAAATATGATAAAAAGAAGTTGACGTGATTTATTGAAGGAAAATTTATACTTAGCAAAAAATTAACAATTTCGGGATAAAACGGATATGATTTAGCAATTTTGCACAAGTAACGTTAAAATGTTAACTTTTGCCATGTATGGTACGTGTATGGTACATAGCTTAGTAGTAGCCGTTACACGTTCGTAGAAATTAATGATCTGATTTTTAACGTCCCACGCAATCTTCGAATGAAATCGTTTGGAAACTACAATTTATGAATGTTTTATGATTTATGTAGAAAAATAACAATTGCATGAATTGTTTATTATTCATGGGTCAAAAGTTGTAATACTTGAATCTTTTCTGATATTTTTGGACGTATCAATATCAGTCCTAACATTTCGTGGGTAAGGCACGACTATTTGGAACGGACCAATCACAATTTTTAGTTAGGTAACTACATAGAATTATACTACCTTCTCGTCTTATTGTCGAAGAGAGAGGTGGAAGAGAACTATTTTTAAAAAGTAATAAGTTAGGTACTTAATCTTGAAAAGTGAATTTTTTTCCTTCCTGGAAAAATGAAAAAAAGTCTGCCAAGTGGGTGTGGCACTTACCTTCCTCAGATGCATAACCCGATTGTGTAGATGAGCCGATGCATAGGAGACCATCTACACGTCAACTCGCTCAATCCCTGAAAATTTCATGGAAATCGGACAATACCTTCATACAGTTTTTCCCGTTCAAGGATATCATGACAGAAACAGACAGACACTGACACAAAATTGTTCAGGAAGGCCTAAAACGTAAAACGCGAGTGGAAATTTTGATTTTAGAGAACTATTTTTTCAACCTTGAAAAGTGAAAACAATGCTTCGGCTGCCTTGGTAGACTCAAAAGCAAGAAAGTTTAATTCAAAATGAAAAAACGCTGCAAATCATTGCTCAAAGGTTTATTATTTTCTGTATAGATCATCCTTCTGTATAGATCACTGGTTCTCCATCAATAGCACCTACCACCATCTGTATTCTCCCTTGACCTTCCCTCTCAAATTTCAGCTCCTGCGTTCAATAGGATTGAAAATGGCTTCGGAGCTCACTCAGCTGATCAGTGATCAGAAGAGTGAAGAAGATCTCCTCGAATGCTGGAGACGCCTGGAAGAGCACTTCCATTCAATAGGATTGAAAATGGCTTTCGAGCTCACTCAGCTGATCAGTGATGTGAGGAGTGAAGAAGATCTCCTCGAATGCTGGAGACGCCTGGAAGAGCACCTCCATTCAATAGGATTGAAAATGGCTTTGGAGCTCACTCAGCTGATCAGTGATGTGAGGAGTGAAGAAGATATCCTCGAATGCTGGAGACGCCTGGAAGAGCACTTCCATTCAATAGCATTGAAAATGGCTTCGGAGCTCACTCAGCTGATCAGTGATCTGATCAGTGAGCAATGATTTGCAGCGTTTTTTACCTACAAACATTGTTTTTACCTACCAACTTTTTTTTACCTACCAACTATTGGTAGGTACTACCTACCACACTATAATGGCTTCACACCTTCACAATCAAGTTTATTAGAAAGAACTAAACGCTTCACACTCGATTCGAAAAATAGAAAGCTTGATATGGAAATTTGATTACTGGTTACGCAGAAGGCAAAACTGTATACAAATCGAAGAAATGAACAGCGATCGCATTTTAGTCAGATAAAATTTGAACGGCGATTAGACCTCTTTTGCGATTCACACTCATGATTCTGTTTTATCGAAGGAAAACCTTCAAATACTCGTAGGGACCGAACGGTTTGTCCTACAGAGCTCCGGGTGGTCTCAAAAATTTTTAAAAATTCTGTACTTTTTAAAATTGGTGAAAAAACGATACCTTTATTTCGAGAGTTTTCGAGCTAGGGCACTCTTGAAAATTTCAACCCTTAATTTTCACCCCTTAGAAGTGACCTACATCAACCAAAAGCTTCGCGGCACAACTAGACCCCAAATGGAGCCCATATACCAAATTTGAACCAAATCGGTCCAGTGTTGCTAAGAAAAGTGCCGCGTACGGCGGACGGCGGACGGCGTACGGCGTACGGCGGACGGACGGAAATTTTTTTATTCGATTTTCGGATTCTACGTACCTTGAAACGTAAAACATCAAATTTTGAGGGGGGGTTAAAATTTTTTTTTCTTGCTCGATTCCAAAGGCTTATTATTGAAAATAATAAACCAAAAATGTTATATCAAAGTATGAAATTCAAAAAAACTTGATTTAAACGCAGGGCATGATCAGAGATTCCTCGATGGCCGTTACTCGCTCATCAGCGCTTATCACTGCATCTAGCAGGTTTGGTTCCTGCAGGAGGCGCGCTCTCTTTGAATCTCTTCTCAATGTAAACCGGGGAAACTCGAAGGGAAAAATAATCTAGAGATAGCTATAGTTTTCTTTAAGAGAATCGATTGTTTTTTGCCATCCTTAGTTTGGTTGCTGCTCTCTTTGAATCTCTTCTCAATGTAAACCGAAGAAACGGAATTTCTCAGGTACGATTTTCATTTTTCATTCCCATGCGCGCGCCTCGTCATGATCATACTTTGTAATTACGTGTTAACTAATTGGATCCCTGTTGGTTTTACTCTACTAGTTTCAAGTACCAGTTTTCTGTGATTGTTTACGCTCGAGTTCAGGGTTTTGGTTTCATCTTGAGTGTTTTGTCGATAGATTTCAGTGTAGTTACCTACATTTTGAAGGTTTATGTTTATGTGTTTGTTAGTGAACACTGCATCGGGAAAAGAGGATACGATCAATCAGCTTTGAGCGCTTTACGTAGAGTGGAGGTTGATCATCGCGATCACAGCTGAATCATCGAATATTAACCAACATCATGAGGCTGGGCGTGTTCCTACCAAGGTAGAAATAAGTAAGTAACTTCAATTGAGAAATATATAGAAAATAATATTTTGAGGAGGAGGAGGAGCCATTTCAGGGCTTCCAACCAAAAAAATAAGGACGCCAATCGGTTCTTCACGTTGCATCGCGTGGCGGTTTTATCTCAATATGCCCCTTATGGTTATACGACATGTTGTGGTGACAGTGCCGAAGTAAAATAAAAGCCTCTTATTCCATTTTGGTTTTATCCACCAGCGACTGCAGAGAGACCTCGAGCTAGGGGTTAACTGGAACTCATGGGATTTTTGGGTTCGGTTTCAGGAAATCGATTAAACTTTGGTTCTTCGAATCCTGATTTTTTGTGAATGAGATCGTTAATGTGTCACAATAAATATCTACACTCACCATACACCATTCCACCGTGCCGTTATACCTTATATCACAAGGCAATTAGTTTTGACGCGGCGAAGGGTGAGATGAACTATGGAGGTAAGGTAGTTCCCTTAATCTAATTTGCACGTTCGAATTTACAGCTTTCCTCCTCGTCTCGCAAGAAAATCGATGACGTAGCAATTTATCGTTTAATTCCAGTCAACAAACTTAACAAGGGCTTAAGTCTTACGATCGAGAGAGGTTAACGTTATTATCAGGTTTCTCTCGCTACCCCTCTCGAGTTTGAAGGCTTGATGGTTTTGTGGGGAAAAGGTTATCAGACGGGTAGGTAAGAGCTTTCTCCTCAAGATGGGTTCTCCTGAAGTGAATTCGTTTTCCATTAAATTTCCTTTAAAAGGGGAGGAAGATTGTGGAAAGTCTATTAATAAAACTGTACATGAACCTCCGATGAACTTTCATTTCTGTGATGTGATTTCTCGATTCGTCTTGTTGAACAATGAAAATGAAAGTAAATAGAAGTGTCCGCTTAAAATGCAGATTATTTCACGAATTTTATTTTCAATTTATTATTGTTAATTACCATCCTTTGGATTCGAACAAAAAAAAATGTTTCAATATTTGGTATTCAAAGAATAAAATTCGGATGTAAAATAGTGAAAAAAATTCGTTTGTAAAAGAAAAAATTCCTACGCGAAAGAAATTCCAATATTTGATATTCAAAGAAAAAGATTCGGATGTAAAATAAATTCATTGACGATGAGAACATTTTATAAGCCTGGAAAGGCTTGCTTTTATTATTATTATTATTAGGTGGGAGAACTGACGGGAGCTGATTTACAGATCCCCTTCACTGCGACCTAAAGAGGTCTATTGTGGAATGCCTCCAGGCTGTATTGCTTACTGAGAAGGGTTTATGAAAATTGACAAATCGCCAAATTTTCCCCACTTTTCAGTAAAGCAGAGAAGATCAGTGTAACCCACCTCAGAGATGGTGTCAGGAGCTAAGACATCTCTTCCAAGGAATGTGTATCTGGCTCGATCCAGTGCTTTGCAGCTCTTGATGACCATTGTTAGTTTGCCCTTCTTCTTGAGGTGATATCGAAGTGGGCCTGTTAGCAGTCATCATCAGTTAGCTTCTTAGGCATAGAGTTCATTAGCCCGTTTCTTTGAGAGCGTGACAAATAGGTTTGCCAGTATCTTACTCGCTGATTTCATTCCCAGTTGTTAACGACTTTCTGTAAGCAGCTTTTGATGTTCCCAGACGTGAATTCTCCCCAAAGATGAACGATTGAAAAGCAAATTCACTATGTGAACCGTTTCATACTTTTAGGACATTGACTCCATCGCAAATTATTGATCATGAGTCACAAATTCAATTCAAGTTATTAAAGGGACCGAAAATCGTGTAGATCGTATTGAAAATTTTCACTTCCATCAAGTCAAGTTAAACGTTTCTCTGAAACTGTTCATTCCTGAATGAGGGTAACTTCGGGTAAAATACATAAGTTGGTGGAGTTATTGAAAATTAGGTTGCAAAATATGCCAAATAATTTTTCTACGTCTGTCTCTTTTTCTAGCTCTATCAGTAACAAAGATGACCTGAGTTCGCTTCAGTCACTTTCATTTTCTCCAAGTTACTGCGTTTGATTGAGCTCCACCAGGATGATTTCCCATCGACTTCCATTATTTTCCATCTAGTCACTTCCGCCGGATCAGTTGATTTTTCTAAAACTTCACTCCGGACGAGCGAACCCATCTTTCATGCTTGTCAGAGAGGTAATGGAGTATTTTCTAGGGTGTTCGTACTGAGAACAATGGGAGACAAACGCCAAACAACTGACCCCTAATACGGGTTATTACAACAATGGAAACCGACCCCCATAGGAATAGCAGGCTTTCACGAGGGGTGAAGAATCGTTGAATTAATTACGAGTTTAAGGGCGATGGATACATTTGCATGACAAAAGAGCGTTAGAAAAACTGAGTGGCGTGTGCGATGCTGACCGCATAAACCTTGTGGGAGTTAATTTCCACCCATTTGGTACCATTTTTCTCATAATACACTTATGCCAAACTGGAGAATGATATGGAACTGAATGAAGATAGAGACAAGTCAACCGTGGCAAATTGATATTTCATCCTATGTTGATGAAATTCATAGAGGACCGTCCCGAGGCCCTTCATCGACCCTGAAAATGTCATAAAAATAAGTAAGGGAAAAGCTCCAATAGCGGACAGTAGTGGCACCAGTAGCTGCAGTAGTACCAATAGCGAACACTTGGACAAAAAACGTATAAAATACAATCTGAGTATGATTTTCAAGCATTTTTTAAAAATTATCTTAAGGAGAGGTTACTTATGTTATTAAAATAATGTAGGTAGTTAAATTTCATGAAAGATTGGTTAGTTCGAATTACCAGATATAAAACATATAGTTAAGTAATCCATGCATTCCAGGGACGTCCCATTGGATAAGCATTAGGTCAATTTAAACCAATTGGTAAGCGATAAAACTTTTTTTATACCCAACATGCAAATTATAGTTCTCCCCCCCCCCCTCCCGCCACCAACAACGGTGCCAGTCAAACACCAAAGCGGAAATACTTCGTAACGTTGAACTTTCATCTATTAGTTCGTATTCAAGGTGAAACACACACAAAAAAAACCACAAAATATGGTTTATGTTGTCCTGGCACCATGGTGCCATTACTATTAGTTCCATGGTGGTACAGAGAATAATTCATAAAAATTCAGAGGTATAATGAGAATTTTTCTTTAATTTCAAAGCTTGGGTACAATTAGTAAGGTCTAAAAGAACCGAAATATTGAAAAATTGGATATTTTGTGAATATTATCCCCCCACTCGCCTCCTCCCCGTGCTAATTTTGATACTCTGGTGAAATAGTGTGCAATTTGGAAGATTTTTGAGTCGACCAAAAACGAAACAACCAAATCGGTTGGAAATTGAGGCCTGGGCAGAGTTTACATGATTATGCCCGCAAACGCACGGTTTTTAAGCATTAACCCCCCCCCCCTCTTTCCCCCTCTTAAAAGGCAAAATTCGAAATTCTAGCGACGTAGTGCACAACTAGATAGTTTTCCCCGTCAAATTAAAAAAGAACCACGAAAACCGGTTGGAAATTGAGGCCTGGGCAGAGAACACAAGATTATGACCAAAAACGCACGTTTTTTGAGCATGAAAAACCCTTTTTTCCCCCCTTAAAAGATAAAATTCGAAATTCCGGCGACGTAGTGCACAACTAGACAGTTTTCCGCGTCGAACAAAAAAAGAACCACGAAAATCGGTTGAAAACTAAGGACTGGGCAGACGAAACAAGATTTTGTCACACACACACACACACACACGCGCGAACAGACATATACACCTATGGTTTTTTTCGCGGATTTGGATTCAGAATGGTCTAAAACGGATTAGTGTGTGGTTAATTTTTTGTCTGTTGAGTGTTGTCCACCTTTACCCCGGATCGATCGCATAAATACGCCCAAGTCTTACTGTGGGACGACCTAAAACTACTAATTTCGATTTAAGAAACGATTTTTGTAGGTACCGACCTATCTGTGATTGCTTCCCTCCGTTAGCGAGAACGACATAATACCATTTTGACCTCCATCTTGACATTAGTAATTATAAGTAGTATTTTTGATTGCATTTGAATTTGAATAAAGCCTACTTTGTTACGTTTCCAACATTATTTCTGCTGTAATCTAAAGTTTGCCCGCCTTTAGGGCATTGACTGTCCGCTACTCCAACATTTGATGTTGTTTCAAATTTTAAAAATTTTGGTGTCCACTACTGGTAAATAGTGGTCTGATGAAGAAAACAAAAAATTAAAACTGGTAACGACAATTTATTGGGTATTTTTCCATCTTGAACGATAAAACTACTATGGATGATCAAAAAAAGCTCCCAGAAAATTTGTTTGTGTTTCACATGTGATGTAGGAAATCTGAAATTATCAATGAGTCTTCAACATGTCCGCTATTGGGGCTTTTTCCTTACTTGGTGTCAGAATTGACCACAGACAGACGTGTAACTCAAGTTTTTCAAGAACCTCCATTGTAAATCCTTCAAGGATGTTATTTTATTTTTTATCGGAAGTTAGGCTGTTTGTTTCTGTTAAACATATAAGTAAAGTTAGGTAGGTTTTAGATAAACAGACATATTCTATTACTGAACCAATTTTAACCAGTGTCAAGCATGCAAATAGCTGCTTCCCAAGCAAAAACCTGAAGCTCCGAGAATAAAAAACTCAGGTACCTACGCGGAAGTTGGCCTGCGAGGCGAAAATATTCCAGAATGTTTCCGGCTTCTTTGTTGTAAGGTACGATTACATTCAAAGGAACGAGAGAACAGGACGAACCCTTTTATACGTCTGAAACAGTCTCCTAAAAAGCGAGCAGGTAATTGGTCAATCTTTGTCTCTGTTTTCTCACTAATTTGCATGCTTTCGTTTTCGCTTGTCCTCCATGTGGTTTCCACTCTTGTTCATTCGTTTCCTTTTGTGTTCCGGATTAATTAAAGTCTTGCGTTTGTTCCAGGTATGTGGTTTATCAAGAGACGTTGATGGGCGGTTCGCCCTTTTTGGGTCGGTGAGTGAGTTTACATACTTTTTGTTTGTCTTGCAATCCGAACATCCGTTTGGCGGGGTTCACATGGTGACCCAGTCAACTCAGTGACTCTATTTTCAAATTCCCTATTGGGGTGCAACTCAGAGAGACAGCACAGTGCTGATTCATTCGGCAGTTTTTGTTGAAGAGGGCTGCTATCGTAGTTTCCTGTTTTGTGGCTCGAGAGATCAAACTCAGTGGGGATCGTTGGAGGAAGACGTACAAAATACTACACCTACTGTAGAAAGAACGCTTTTGAGCCTTGATAAATAGAATTGCTAGGTAAAAATTATAAATTCATTGTTATATCGTTTGGTAAAGGCCCTGAATTTCCCTACACCGTAGGGAAAATGGTCTTTATTTTCCAAGCTCTTGTCATTATTTTCCTAGAAATTGAGATCATAATTACCTAACATTGTTGATCAAAATCTCCTCTACAAACGCTGCAAATTATTACACAAAGGTTTAATATTTTTCTGTATAGATAACTCGCCATGCCACTACCTACCAACTATATTTTCGCTTCACAATCAAGTTTATTTTGATGAAATTAATGCTTCACACTCAATATGAAGAAATAGGGAGTTGTGGGTGCCTTCATTCGGAAGTTTTAAAACTGGTTGGTAAGGACCCAAAACTGAGTTTATATCGAAAGTTTTTGAACTAGGACGTTTTCAAAATTTCATCCCTTATTTCTCAGTCCTTAAAAGTGACTGACGTCAACCAAAAGCTTCGAGGCACAACTAGACCCCAAAACGGAGCTCATATACCAAGTTTCATCAAATCTGTCCATGATAACTAAGAAAAGGGCCGCGGACGGCGTACGGCCACATTTTTATTCGATTTTTGGATTCTACGTACCTTGTAACGTAAACCAACAAATTTTGAGGGGGTTTAACATTTTTTCTTGATCGATTCTAAAGGTTCATTATGCAAAATAATTAACCAAAAACGAATCATCTATTCAATCGGGTTATGGATACGAGGTAGCTATGTGCCACACACACTTGGTAGACTTTTTACACGTTGCAGTTTGGGTGTCGGAATGAAGAGGATTGCCAAAATTCGGGTCCTGTACCATAATTCACAACGATATCGTAGAGAACACCTCAAAAATGTGTATTCCATAAAATACGTACCTTTTTAATATATTGTGTAAAAAAGTGTCTCTGCAATACTGGGTCTTGTTAGTAAAGTTTCCCACATAGCCCCAGTAGTCTCGAAACTTGTTATTAGTAGTGAAAACCGTGGAGCTGTTCTTGATTGGTCATCTGATGCGGGATTGAAATCAACATCACGATGAATCCGTATTTCCCCCAAACTACCTACCGATTTGAACCCTGTAAATGGAACGAAAGCCTACGATGTACAGTTCAATTATCCGACAACGTTTTAAATTGACCTATCCGAACCTCGAATACAACTGTAATGAACTAGCTAGCGGCAGCCGTGACAGCGACCAGTAATATCGAGTATCGGGAAACACGGAACGAGTAATTTACCCCGAGTAATTCACCCTGAGTAAAAGGGAAGTGAGAGAGCGGGGCTGCTGATTAAATTGAAACGTCAACCTAGTGCTTCCCGTCTAATAGAGTTAGCGACCCAATGCATCACTCTCGACCCAATAAGCATCAAACAGTCAAGAATTCAGCAGAGAGGGATACAATAGTCGGAATGGTCGAGAGGGTCGACCGGGATAGTCGAAATAGCTCAATAAACAAAAGGCCCCGAATGCACCTTTGACAGTCGCTCGTTCATCAGCGAAATAATGCATAGTTGGGGATGCAAGGGCGCCGTCAGGTGGATGCGCCCTTCGTGAATATCCTGGGAATTTGGCATCAAATCTCTCTTGTGCTTCCTCTTAATTGGAGCAAAACTTTGTATTCATGCTGCATATCAAACAAAGTGAATCCTTCAAAAATCAAAATGAAAAACGACATAATTTCCCTTGGGAAACGAAGATGCTTGTTTATTTCATCAATATCCGAGATGCAAGTGAAAACGCTGCGAATTATTACACAAATGTTTATTATTTTTCTGTATAGATCACTCGCCTGCACTGTACGTAGCTTTGCATTGACACACTCTAACAACATTTCGCTTCACACTCAGTTCGAAGAAACAGGGAATTTCCAAATTTTATTAGGAAATTTGATAACTGGTTGCTTAAGGACGCCGGTTGTGAAGCGCAAAAGAGGCCTATTCTCCGTTCAAACTTTCGCTGACCGATATGCTACTTAATTCTGCTTAGCAACCAGTAATCCAATTTCCTAATGAAGGCACCCACAACTCCCTATTGGATCTGGATCTGATTCTTATAATTTTTCACAAATCAGATGTCAACAACCTGCTACTTCATAATATGAATGCTACTTTCATAATATGGTTATATTATAACCTGGCACCTCAGTTGTAACTGGTGTCATTTTTGAGTCCAACGACATTTTTTTATGTTTTTACTGGAACCTAATAATCTCAGGACCGTTCGACTCATCTATGAGGATTTGTGGTGGTCGAGTTTCTGCTGGATGGACGCTACTGATCGGTTTACGGGATAGTCTCATCCGTGAATGTTAAGGTTTCATAAATATCTCCTGAATTACATTCCTGAAGTTCGTAAACTTTTTTTCATTTTCCGTTTCAAACTGTTCTCATTCGCAACCCAAGCCCGGTGACCGTCCAAAGGAGGAAAAAACATGGTATTTTATTGAAAGAGAGAATACGGGACCAAAGGAAGATTGCTTCTTGCTAAAAGGCACCCAGTGAAAGATGAAGGAGTGGGAAGGAGCGAATCGGGAAGAGAATTTCTTCATATTGCCTTTAGCCCCACTTTCCACTTCTCCATCCACCGAATCCAATAACCCTCGACTTCTTACACCCCCTCTCCCTTTTAGAGGACTATCCTTGCTCTAATACAACAGTCAGATATGCATCCTGGGAGGATAATCTCTTTCCAGTCCACCCAGAAAATTCCCTTCGCCCAAAGTGATTTCCAATCCGCTTACAACCTTTTCCGACCTTCGTCTCTCCCGGGCAGACTGAGCCCTGAACTTCCCATGTATTATTCATTTCATAGGCCGCTGCTCTGGGTAGCATTGTGCTCCGATTAACTCGAATTCCATCACTTTGAAATCACTATTTGCGCAGAGGGGGGTTTGATCCGGTTCGACTGCGAGAAAAGTCGCACATGCATAAAGAATGAGTATGGCTACCCCCATTCAGAAACTTGTATATTCAAATACCCACCAGTAATGTACTCGGTCTGTAATTGACCCATCATCCTTCGGTATTCCTAATGTTTTTTTTTTTCGTTTTTTGTTTTTTAATTTTTTTTTCTTCTTAATTTTGTGCTACTTTTAAAGTCAGACGTGAAGACCGTCCCTGAGTGGCAACCCTAATCAAACACTTTTACTACATTTCTTATTACCATTTCCTGACTTGATGTCCTGAGACTAGAGCATGAATGAATCTTGTTATTTTTGAATTATTTGCATGCCAATTTGAACTTTTGGCAAATCCCTCACGTTTCGATAACTACTGGAGTCCTTGTCTAACTTTTATACTTACAAAATGTTCGATAAATGTTTTTATCTCTCTTAAAACAAAAGAGTTTGCTGGAATTTATTGAAGTATCGTAAATTCAGACATGAAATATTCAAACGAGTAGCCCATCAAAATGTTTGCATATCAAAAACACTTCCATAGTCCTAAAATCGAAAAACAAAGTGTTTGTAAAATTGCAAATGAAAAGAATAATTTCCTGAATGATAATTAGTTTTTCACTACCAAAAATAATTAGTTTTTTGGTATATTATTTTAAATAATTGACAATTATTACCCCTCCTTCCCAAAACGTTTCAAGGTAGGTCCGTAAAATCCAAAAATCAAATAAATCGCTGCAAATTATTACACAAAGTTAATTATTTTTCCATATAGATCACTCGTCTGCAAAGAACACATCTTTACCATTGTTACCACCAACCAAAAACATCGATCGCATTTCGGTAGGCTAATATTTGAACGGAGATTAGGCCTCTTTTGCGATTCACACTCGTGTTTCTGACTTAAGTCCTTGTCCTTGTAAATCATTGTATACTTATTTTTTTTACTTTTGGAATTAAACAAGCGCATGGGTGTAGAGATTTTAAAAATAAGAATAATGCCACAAGAAACATGAACCATGTCGATTATTTCCTGATAAAAATGGGAAAAAACTGGTGATGAAAACTGACCAACTATGAGAAGCCTGGGAGATGGGGGAGGCATGAAATAGTTGACAGGAGTGGCAACCGTTCAACATTTGATTTCCAGCCCTTAATTTGTCAAGATTTCCGAAACAAAAGAAAGAACAGAAATCAAGGGAGATGGAGAAATAGAAACGGCTCTTCTAACCATGAATTTCCTCCTTGTTTCTAACACAAACGAACCCTTCACTCAAGCCGAGGAGAGCTTTCATCTCGAAAAGTTCTCAAAACAACTTCTCCCTCACCACTTCTGTCCGAAACCTGGAAAGTTCTCACCTTAACAATCGTGCAATTAGAGCAGGAAGGGCCTTTTGCCGCATCATTTACCTGAACTCTACCGTGCGTTCTGAAACTTTAGTCTCCAGAATTTCAGTACTTCAAATGTTAGTTGAGTCTGAATGATAACATACCGGTTTTGCTCAACTATTAATTTCCATTCTCCTGACGTGAATATTGAATTCAACTTAGATTCCAAATGTTGGTTTTTGTGTGATTTTGCGAAAATCTTTTCCTACTCTTATAATCAAGAGATCTCCTGATTTGTTCAATTTCACTACTTCCTACGAACAACATGTATTACTTGAAATAGTACACTTTCTGAAGCTCAAGAGGGAAGAAAATCAGTATTTGAATAATTTCCAACTATATTGTTAGGAAGTACTGAGCTTCTCCATTTTCCATGTTATTTTATAACATGTACCTGTTTAATTAATTATTTATTATGAAAGAAAACGGGACAGATCCAATTACAAAATATAGTGTAGTAATACAAAAAATAAGAATACTATTTACTATTATTAGGTTACCAAATAAAAACCTTGAGTCGAATTTTGTTTTTCAAGCAAGAACTCTGTCTTTCATTTTAGGAGTAACCAAATTTATCTATAGTAGCTCTCTAAAATCACAACAATATCAACCTTGAAACATGAGGCTTTCAAATAATCTATTGAAGCTTATTTGGTTGTATTTATTGCGGGGAAAATCAAGTGATTAGGGACGAGAGATCCGCTCGGGAATAAAAAATGTTCAATTTCTCCCTTGCGAGGGAAAAACATTAAATCATGTTTAATGTTTTTCCCTCGCAAGGGAGAAATTAGATTGTCGATCACTCAGCTGATCAGTGACCACTCAGGCGCCTTCAGCATTCTCCATTGACCCTGCTTCTCAAATTTCAGCTTCCTGCGTTCAACAGGAGAGAAAATGGCCTTGGAGCTCACTCAGCTGATCAGTGACCATCTTGGTACAACTAGACCCCAAATGGAGCCGATATAACATGGTAACTAAGAAATCGGTCCGTGGTAACTAAGAAAAAAAAAGTTGCAGATTTGCGTGTCGGAATTCACAGAATGACCCCCAGCCCTAAAACATTAAACATGTTAAAAAATTATCGAGAAGTGCCTCGTGTCTTTTAGTCGTATTTATTTTCCGTATGTTATTGTTGAAGGACTTGTGTCTATCAACATAGAAATCACTAGCTGGAAAATGTTCCATTCTATAGAAGCCTAGGTTCTATCGCCAAACCTACTCCAGGTTCTATCACCAAATCACGCCCAAGTGAAAACCTCATTTAATAGTCTGACCTGTAGTGGGAGAGACGAAGCTTCCTTATGTGCTGTACTAGATAACACATCATAGATAGACATAACATAGATAACCCCTTGAAGACCACCCTTGAAGAACTTGGAGACCTGTACAATGAGTGTTACAGTGTTATGAGTGTTAAATAAAACTTTTGAATTGAATTGAATTGAACAGCTCTTCTTCTCCCTTCTTCATTGTAAAGTGATGCAATTCACACGTATTTCAATCCTCTCACCTATTCATCGTATGAAATTCGGCAAGGTTATGAAATGTCATATGAACTGTGTCTATTAGTTGGATTATCTAATATACCTACCAGTGATGCTTCGAACAAAAATTCATGGACAGTCATTGGTATTGATCCAGTTGGAGAAGTACCAGACAGATAAAGTGGCTGTGGGACGGACCGACCAGAAGTTCACTCGATTGGTTTTCCCAAAGGTTTTCCCCTCCCCGAGCGGCCATGATTTACTGCAGGCATTACCCCGTGATGGATCGCAGCGGCTGCCACTCCACCGCAAAACACGGTTGCATTTTTTTTTTTTTTAACTTCACCAGGTCGATTTGGAAGCAATGACGCGTTATCCCCCCCCCCCCCCCCCCATCAGAAACTTGCCGAATGAACGGCATTCATGTATATCAGTCATCACTTTGAACTGGATTGTGCACCAGTTTATTCTGAGAAGCCAAATATAGAAAACTCTCGCAACGGAATCCTTCCACAGGAATGATGTCAAAATGAATTCATTTTCAATAAGGTCCAGAAACACCTTTTTCCACGATCCAATGCTCACTCTGAGCTCTGAGTAAACAGTGAAGGCTTCAATTCAAGACCGAAAAGCCCTTGATCAGGTTTGTTGCACTGATGTCGTCTTCGTGTTGACCTTACTATTTCTTGATTATCAAACTCGGATTGTATCATTATCAATGTAGACGACGTTAATTGATTGAAGAATGGCTTCTAGAAGTGGATGTTATCGACTAGGGCGTTATAATAAAATTTATAGCGTTGTTGCATTAATCATCCCAGCTTAGTGTTGCTTCAGGAGGCGACATCGTAGGACTTACCATTGGTTAATGACCTCCCAGCGACGCGAAGAGCGAGACATTTTAAACCCTTGTTTTAGTGGGAAAACAACGTCAGGAAAGGGCGAAGACGGTGGTTTGGATGGAATCGGGACGAAAATCGATTCATTTCCACCCCACCACGCTCCAGGCGCTCCCCTAATTAGGCGTAATGGCTTCCTAATTAAGACAGTGAAGTGTTGTTGTAATTTTGTAATTAATCTCCTCCAACTTGTTCGGGGTCGAAGTCTGAAATCGAAACGCATCCCGAAGGTATCACGTGAGTTCCCGTACGATGCAATCTAGGATTCAAGCGAAACCCACACCCTTCGTCGTGGAACCGATTTCTGCCAAACAGGGCCAGACAAGCTTGACAAGCCGTTCCCGCATCGTCTCAAAATGATGGATGGGTTTCCTGCTTTGGAGATTCAGACAGCTTCCCCCTCCACCGCCATCTCTGTCATCTGAAGGAAACAAATGAGCGATGCGTGGGATTTTCATTAAACCTTCAACAACCTCACTTAGACGCTGAGGGTGAAGATTTTCAGTTGAACTTGCCGCCCGTCCTGAGACCTCTTCATTCCCCTTTAAATTAGTTTCATTTTGAGGGAAGCAAAGCTACTTGGAGGGTTTCATCGTATTAAACTTAGTTAGGCAACTTCCGTCGAAAGTCCTTCGAGACCCCAAAATACAAAGTAAAACCACTCCTCGGTTTCTGCAACTACGTTGTGAGATTTCCGCACATTCAGTGAATTACATTTCTTCACTCTCACAGGTTCCCATAGTTCCTAGCGATAAATTTTGTTGGATCTTAAATGATAATAGGATTTTATAATGATATATACCAGTGCAATATCATTATTGTTGGATTATCGTTATTCTCTTACGAAGGTAGGAATTACAATTATTATTGAATCTCTTCTAGATGTTGTACAAACAAGTCTTAGAAACGATAGAAGTATATTTATTATGGTCAGCATCAGTGCAAAATTCTGTTTGTACAAAAATCATTCATCAGCTTCATCGCCTAACTTATCCGGTTTTACTCCATGATGTGAAGTCTTCCGACTTGAAAGTGGCTAAAAATCGTCATAGAAATGAGATGAAGCGATTTTGGCAAAAAGTGTACTGTTCCCGTTTGATTTTAAAACTCTATTAATCTATTTCCTTCTAAAATAATCCATCATATTTAGATCAGATGTTCATGACGTTAGAACTTTTTAATAAAACTCATTATTCTAATTTGAAAACTTGAACTTGTGACTTATGTTTATATTTACAATTTCTATTGTTATATTTTATCCTCTTCAATCAACAACATGTACTGAAAGGATTTTGCACATTGGGTGTCCATATTCATTTTTTATCTCAGCATAGAGACTTTGACAATAATAGTTGTCAAAGTTTCTGGAAACTGTATTCGACCAACGATTGAGATACGAGCCTATTAGGATGCGGGTAATGTATTTCCTATTTTTGCAAAAGAATTGAACTCCGTTAATCGTTTCTGAACACTCAAAAACTGATTCTCTAAATTTCATCTAAATTCTCTAAAAGTTCATTGCAACAGGAAGCTAATTTTTCGAAAATTCGCTAAAATGAAAAGAAATTTTCAAGTTTCTTTAGTTATGAAAAATCCTGCAAAATTATTATACAACGATTTTTGTTATTTTCACTCTCTTTTGTAGAGAATATCACAGCATACGAGTGATTTTATTATCACGCAAGGTTCACTTATTAAGTTTATTTTGACAGAAAGTATCTACAAGCTAAACATCGTTATTCCAAAGTTGTGGGTATCTTCTATACGAAATTTGATCCGTGGTTGATGAGGAAGAAACAAGTGAACGACATAAAATTCTATTATTAGAGGAAACATTTAATTTGTTGAAATTTGGGTCACTTCCGTCAGCGAACGTTCGTGTGCGATTCACACTCGTTTTTTCTGACGGAGGCAACCTTGCGAAAATACTGCTACTACAATCTTCTAAGGACTCGGGGTAGGTAGGTTAATTTGCAATGTTTTTATTGTTTTTCTTTGTCAGCTCCAAAGATTTTCTATTGAAAAAAAAAATAACTTAAAGAAAGAAGTGAGTACGAAATAATCAGGTAATAATCACTTTGATTGAGAGAGAGATTATTTGTGAAGGCACATTGTACATCACAATTGTCAAACATATAAATAACGGTAATTAGGAAATAATAACAATTTTCCTTCGTCATGCGTACTCATTCATTGTGTGAAAATATTTGAAGTGACTCTCTGTCCACATAAATTGTTGGAAAAAAGCAAACTGGTAGAAACTCAACCGATAAATTATCGGAATAAGGAAACCAACCATCTGCTCCCTCCTAGATATCGTCCTTTAATCGTCATCTACCCTTCGAATGAAAGTGATTAACGATGAGAGAGACCGGGGAAGTTTTGGTGGAGAAGTAATTGCTCGGATCAACTGCTCAACCCCTCCGACGGCCACAAGAAATCCTACTGCTAATACCCTGCAGACCCTTGGCAAAGTTTGTCTGTCGTCCGAGACTTTACTACCATATTGTGAGGGTCGAAGAGGGTGGAGACAAGTTCACATGTTCTCCCCTGTACGTGTCGCTATCATACCAGGAATGGTGTAACGACTTTTATCTGCTACGGATGAAAGATGGAAGGAGTCAGGACAACCAAGATTTACCGCAGTTGCTAACTTCTATGTTTGAGTGTAATAACAGCAATAGTTCAATTCTGTCTGTTATGGTAAAACGACATTTTTAGTTGTTTTTCACGCTAAATAAATGAAAAGAACGCTGCAAATTATTACACAATGGTTTATTAATTTTCTGTATAGATCACTCGTCTGCAAAGCCACCAACCATCCAACATGAAGAAAAACATCGATCGCATTTCGGTCAGCTAACATTTGAACGGAAATTAGGCCTCTTTTGCGATTCAGACTCGTGTTTCTGATTTATCGTTACACCAACCCTTAGTTTCTCGTAGGGAGCGAACGGTTTATCCTATAGAGCTCTTTATCCTATAGAGCTATCTTAAACTGATGGAAAGACAATACCTTCATATCAAACTTTTTTGAGTTTGGGCGTTTTCAAAATTTCAAACCTTATTTTTGAACCCTTAGAAGTGACCTACATCAACCAAAATCTTGGGGCACAACTAGACCCCAAATGGAGCCTTCATACCAAATTTCATCAAAATCGGTCAATGCTAAGTGGGGAAAGTGCGGCGTACGGTGGACGGCGGAAAGAATTTTGATTTATTATTTATTCGATTTTTGGATTCTACGTACTTTCAAACGTAAACCAACAAAGTTTGAGGGGGGTGTTAAAAAAAAATCATGAAATTAATTCATAATTATTAAATTAAATTATATTTATTAAAATTTTATTTTTCACTTCTTAGTGGTCCTCAATTTGAATCTGAAATTAACTTACCCGCAGTTTTTCGATCAGTTTTCGTAATGTAGATCTATTTCCATACTGTGAATCAGTTTCCGTACGGTGAACCAGAAGCCGTAGGGTGGACCACATTCTGTAATCCGGATTGGTTTCCATATTTATAGATAAGTTTCCGTATTTTGGATCAGTTTCAGGAGGTTTTTTTGTTACTTTCCTACTTAGCAATCTACCCTCTTACCCCCCAACTGTTCGACTTCCCTCATATTTGGATTAACGAGGGAGCTATGTGCTACACCCACTTGTGTGTATCCTTATATCCCTCATATTTTATGGCGGGGAAACTAACATACTTGAGCATTCATAAACACGTTTGATACGGCTCATGCAGGTTCTGAGCGAATAGCCCACCATAATTTCCCCCTTCCTAATCCCAGCAGCACATTTTAGTTATCGGAACCACCTCATATAGCATATCATTTTAAAGCTTACAATCAGACCTTTAATTTGACTATACACAATTAATCCGTCATCGACTCAGTCGAAAGTCATAGGGCAAGAAGAGTGAATTGCGGACCGACATTCCCGAAAACGGGAACCACGTTTTCCAAATTCTTTCACGAATTTTCGATAATTCTAACAAAGCAACATGGAATCTGTTTGAAACGGGACCACCACAGATACTGGTAGAACACATTTCAAAAAGAATCAGGCAGATTGGTACCAGAATAAAGAAATGCAAAGCGCTCTTTAGCGCCCCTTCGGCGCGTTGAAAAAAAACCGTTAATTCAGTTATGTTTTTCCTAAAAAATGTAACTAAATTTGAAATTTTCGAAACTTTTAGGAATGCATTAGTGCATGGGCCTCGGGAATTGAAAAACTAAAAGATTGCCGCTGGAATCATCAAAATCGAACAATAATTGCCAGATAAATAAGGGAAACCGAATAAGGGAATAACCGTTTATTCATTAGTTTTTCCCATTTTTCTCTGGCAATTATTGTTCGATTTTGATGATTCCGGCGGCAATCTTTCAGTTTTTCAATTCCCTAGGGCCGTGCACTAATGAATTTCTAAAATCCTTGAAAATTTACCAATAATGAATAATAACAATTAATGAAAGTACTATTTCTTAAGGTTTTGCCCCTTAGATTTGGCAAAATACTGACCCGGAACGAGGAACGAACGTCGACCGACTGAGACCACCCCCTTCAGGACCGAAAAACTTCGGGAGTCGATTCTACAACTACTTTTGTTTTAATACCCTTGAATTCCCAAAAACCAAAGTGTGTTTTTTCAATTTTGTTTTTTGGAATCGTATTTTCCACCTTGTCACTAAAATTACCATAACTACCTTAATTTACTTCGGAATAATGGCACCGTTGGAAAGGGCGTTAAATTTATCATCTATGTTGTCAAATTGGCAAATATTCCTATTTCGACGAAGACATGTCTTTTGGCTGGGGGTCAAGGAATTTTCCGCGACACTTTTTTTTTTGCTACAAAAAATGCAACGCTGGTACTAAGCAGGGTTCTCTAGAATACTGTAATATATTGCGTGCAATCGGATACTATTTTTTTTTTTTTTTTTTAGGAAAAAAATTTTAATTTTCAAATTACACCTACAACAATAGACATAGCCTTGATCTATTGTTTTTCCCTCTAAAGGAGAAATTTATGTTGTATTCTTTATTTCCAACTTTTTTCTTTTGTTGTTTGGTTTTCCTTACCCGTAGTTTTTGACGTACCTAAACACCAAAAACTGAACGACGATCTCAGCTTTCCAATGGTATAATCAAAAAATATTTTACTATCGAATTTAGGAAACCAATTTGTGTTTGAAAGCCGAAAAACGTAAATTTTTTCAACGAAATCGACGTTTTGATGGAGAAATTTGGTGCTTGGAAGGACCTCGGAGTCCTTCCGTCAAAACGTCGATTTCGTTGGAAAACGCTGCAAATTATTACACAACGGTTTATTATTTTTATATAGATCACTCGTCTACAAAATCACCAACCATCCAATATGAAGAGAAAAATAAAAAATTAAAATAAAATCAAAAAATAAAAAAATCCAAAAAAAATCGAAAAAATCAAAAAAAAGAAATCAAAATCACCAACCATCGATTGCATTTTGGTCAGCTCTAATTTGAACGGAGATTAGGCCTCTTTTGCGAATCACACTCGTGTTTTGATTTATATATATATATATTTCAATATAAACCCTTAAATTTTCGTAGGGAGCGAACGGTTTGTCCTACAGAGCTCCGCGTGGTCTCAAAAAATTCTAAAAATTCTATAGAATCTTAATTTGAAGGAAAAACAATACCTTTATATCGAAATTTTTTGAGTTAGGGCGTTTTCAAAATTTCAAAATTGATTTTGGAACCCTTAGGAGTGACCTACATCAACCAAAAGCTTCGGGGCACAACTAGACCCCAAATGGAGCCTACATACCAAATTTCATCAAAATCGGTCAATGCTAAGTGGCAAAAGTGCCGCGTACGGCGTACGGCGTACGGCGTACGGCGTACGGCGGACGGACGGCAAAATTTTTATTCGATTTTTGGATTCTACGTACCTTGAAACGTAAACCATCAAATTTTGAGGGGGTGTTAAAATTTTTTTTTTCTTGGTCGATTCCAAAGGTTCATTATTGAAAATAATAAACCAAAAAAAATCACGTTTTTCCGCATTCAAACACAAATATTTTCCTTTAATTCTATCATTACACGCTTATAAACCTATAAACTTATTTTTTCTTTTATTTGGCATGAAAAACGTCGTTGTACCACAGACTCATGACACAGAATTTCATGCCAAATAAAAGAAAAAATAAGATTATAGGTTTATAAGCGTAAACAAGCGTTTAAGGTGTTAAACGAAGCTATGGTATATTATACCAAAAAAAAATTATATTATAGCAAAATGTGTAGATAAATTTGTTGTTTCTAAAGCCTTGCTTCATTTCGATAATCAAGTAACACCATCAATCAGGTATCGGTGAAAATTGCCTTTCATATGAATTTTAATTCTAATTAACCACCGAAAAAAACGGTTAGCATAATACAATGAGACCTCTAATTATTCGTGTGGTTAAGTCATCATTACCACTTTATCACTTTTATTGTTATCAGTACCCAGCACTACCTGACAACATGAAGTATTTGACCAGAATTCTCGAGACTGAGGGTCAGGGGCGTTCAAAGTGGTAAGTGAGGTTCGTTTCAAAACGGCAATTTAGCCCAAAAGGGCGTAATTTCAAAGGGGATGTGACACCTTCCCACGATGAAAACGTCAGAGCTTATTGATGGTGGTCTTATTAGGGTACAGGTAAGCCCCTCGGAAACGAATAGGGGGAAAATAGCTGGAGGGGGCGAAGAAGAAGATGGGACGAGGTAAAAGAATTAATCAAATCAAACCTTCGTGGGAGGTTGGAGAAGGGGAAAAAAGCTCGCGTTACCGAATTTAATTAAAAGGCCCAGCGAGCACCTGGCTAACTTCCCAGGATGATACTGATGTATCTATTACGGGAAATCATGGGGAAGGATGTGGGAAGAGGGTTTGGTCAGAATCACCCCATGAGAACTTTACCAAATGGCTGGTCAGAAAGAAAACTACTTCACTTTCAATATGTGTTCAAAATGTCTGAGGCCCTGTAAATACGTATCTACGGCATCCAAAGTTTTAGCAAATTTTCTAAAAATTAAGTTATTGCAACGGTTTCAGTATTTTATCATGGAACTTTATTGAACGATTTCTAATTATACGACTGTTCATAGTTATGTATAAATCTGTAAATAAATATTTAAGTGTTGGGTCACTCCGGACGATACTTGAGCTACTATCAAGCAAAAATGTCGAGTTTATGCCGAAATATTCATAATAACAAACGAAAACAAGAGTTCGTTAGCCAGAATTTTTCAGCAACTCGAAAAAATCAAAATTTAAAATAATAAAAAGGGCAAAGCGTTTTTTAAGGGATTCCATGTTTTATTTAAAATTAGGTACCGTCTTAATCATTTTTCATGTTATGTAAACGAAAATAATATATGTATAGGTACATGACAATTTAATGCTCATAATTTCTGATTGCGTTATAACTCCAATAATTGAAAATTCTCCAAAAATGGGTAAAAATTGGTTTTTTGGGTACCTGCACTATACTATACTGCCGTGCTAAGCCAGAAAGTCGTATCTTGGCTTCACCCAACTTTCGGAAAAACGACCTAATAGGTTTCGTGGTGAAATAACTCTTTCACGGGATTATTTTTCCTCCTTTTACCGCAACTAAAAGTTTTTCTTATAGAAAATTAGTTGCTGAATCGATTCCTGAGGTCAAAATTAAACATTGTTCAGTGTATATTGTCAAAAACTGTATAACATTTTTCCATTCTTATTTTACTTACATTTAGGTCAGATATACTAAGCCTTGAAGTCGTATCTCGATCTTGAATTCACGTTTGCGCAAGCGCAGTGGCTACTATCAGTCCGAAGGTGGTGATTTTCATAGGGGACCATCTAAATACTAATTTGTAACATCCCTGAAAATTTCATTGAAATCGGATGGAAAATGTCGAAGTTATGGCCGTTACAAAGAAATTCACGTTTGCGCAAGCGCAGTGGCTACTATCAGTCCGAAAGTGGTGATTTTCATAGGGGACCGTCTACACACCAACCCGCACAATCCCTGAAAATTTCATAGAAATCGGACAATAACTTCGTATAGTTATGCCCGTTACAAGGATTTCATGACAGACAGACAGACAGACACGGAGCCAAAATTGTTCAGAAAGGTCTAAAACCTAAAACGCGAGTGAAAATTTTGATTTTGGAGAACTGTTTTTTTCATCCTTGAAAAGTGAAAACAAAGCTTCCGCTACCTTGGTAGACTCGGAAGCAATAAGAATGGAAAAATGTTATACAGTTTTTTGACAATATACACTGGAAAATGTTTAATTTTGACCTCAAAAATCGATTCAGCAACTAATTTCCTATAAGAAAAACTTTTAGTTGCGGTAAAAGGAGGGAAAATAATCCCGTGAAGTTTTCCCGAAAGTTGGGTGAAGCCAAGATGCGACTTTCTGGCTTAGCACGGTAGTATTCGGGTAGGTAATAGTGAAAAGGTTCCTAAAGTCACCACTAAATGCTGAGTTTTCAGAGGCAAAAAGTCGTATCATGCCGAATCAGAATGCAAGAACTAGTATCGTCGAAAAACTAAGGCCGATTCTCGTAACTGCGTCAAGATACGAGTTTTCTTCTTCTGATTCGCTCTGATACGACTAGTTGCTTAGCATAATCAAGTTAACATGCCTTAACGCAAAAATCGGGAGGCTTTTTTGAGGCATTTCTAGTCGAGATACGACTCTGAAACTTCGAAAATCGATAGAAATCGACCCCCTAAACCCCCGGGTACCAATAACCCAATTTGGTCAAATTTTCACGTTACGACTTTCTGGCTTAGCACGGCAGTATACACTGTACCTGCATTATACTTGTCATACCCAAAACCGTGAAAAGCCAATAAAATTTGATTGGGTACTCAACTGTCCGTGGGGCTGAGTAGAGCCTGAATATTGACTTTACTGAAAATCGGAAAAAGTCATAGATCTGCATCAGAGTATGTATCCTTTCCCCTTTGTGGAATTCCAAGTTAGTATTTTAAAAAATGCTTGCATACGAGTCTGCAACACATTGGTACATTTTATGGCAGTATATCATTTATGCATAAATTCGAAACGAATAGAACACGAATGAGGAAGATAAAGTTCCGTATCAACGACTTGGTTGTAAGTGGAAATCATTGAAAAACATTGCATAGAGAAGAAATGCTAGCTGCGCTGCGTTGAGAAGGAATACTAGTGACTTTGCATAGAGAAGTATTGTTGGCGGCTCCCCCCCCCCCTCCCAACCCCCGCCCACCAACAAAGAGGCTCCCGCTCACCCAGCCGTAACGAAACGCTTGTTCTTAACCTTTTTTCGTTTATGTGTCCAAGTAAAGACATAAAATGCCAATATACCCAGAGAAAACAACAAAATCACACAATTCCTCGCAAACTTGACAGAAACCATAAAATGTATCATTTATGAAGTCAAATGTGAATGACGGTAGTTAGTTGGGCGGCAGCAAGATGGTAAGCCACATGAATAGTGCAAGGTTATGAACCTCCGTTCGATGATTTGCAGTGATTTCTGAACGTAAGCAAAACCTTTCATCGTAATTTTCTTTCTTTTCCGATTGTTTTTTCCCTGCGCACACACTCACAGAGTGGGCAAGTATGTTTCTGACGTACCCTTCTCTCAATCGGATTATATTCGGAGGGAGGGTGACATCTGTGATTTAGGATATTAGACACCAGTGAGAAACAGTTCGGTCTGATATTAAAGATTGGGTGTTTATTGGGCGTCACTTGGGGGTGAAATGCAGCTTTTAATAAAGAGAGAGAGAAGTCTAAAGGTAATATGAAATGCTCCCCTAGTATGCCAAGTACGCTCAAACGAAACAAAGAAGAAATTGAGCTGTAAAAAAGTACCAGATTGTAGTGATGGTTGATTTGGTTGATTGATTGTGACAGTCAGTAAAAAGTACGTATAAATGTTGACAAGAGTAGGTTGTTCGTTCTCAGCAAACGAAAAAAAGCCAATTCTGTGCTGCGTCTGAAATTTTCTCGTATCCTTGCTTTCTAAGGACTGATCAAACCTGCAAACGAAGAAACTTGAAATAAATAGCTGCTATTTGTGCTCTCAGATCATCATATTATTATTTTTCATTATAAGTAGTCAAAATATCAAATAACAAAGTTCGAAGAATTTTTGGGTCGTCCAGACAACTCAATCACACTATTAAAATCACGTTGAACTCTGGCTCATAACGTAGATGGACTTATTTACAAATAGATACCTAAAATTTCCTAAAGTAAAGTATCCCAAAAGTCGTACGGAACGACGACGAGAGTCGAATGATGTTGGTTTAAGTAATAAGTAATCCTTATCACTATGATATTAGTGATAAGCACAGATTCTAAAATGACATCCAGCACCATTTAATGTAAATTAGATATTTAAAAATAATAACTTCTTCAAAGTATGTCTAGTTAGATTTTGCTTCCGAGTCTACGAAGGCAGCGGAGGCATTGCTTTCACTATTGAAGATTGAAAAAAAAAAGTTCTCCTATATCGAAATTTCCTCTCGCGTTTTACGTTTCAGGCCTCCCTGAACAATTTTTGGTTACCTGTCTGTTTGTCTATCTTTCATGAAATCCTTTTAACGGGCAAAACTATACGAAGTTATTGTCCGATTTCGATGAAATTTTCTGAAATTGTGCGGATTGGGGTGTAGATGGTCCCCTACGAAAATCATCGTCCCTGGACGGACAGTAGCCACTGTGCATGCGCAAACGTTAATTTTCTCCCGTAACTTCTACATTTTCCATCCGATTTCGGAGAAATATCCAGAGATTGTCCTAGTTGAAGTGCACACGATCCCCTAATACGGCAGTGCAAGGTACTTAGGCCCACTTTCACCAAACATTGTTCTAACGACGTTTAGCTGAACTCATTTATAGTTAACCGAGACAGTTAAACCGGGCGACAGGGCGGGCGTCTTTCACCAACTGATACCATCGTTAAACTCCGTTACAAACAACGGAGTTTAGTTAATCTTCAAATGTTGAGCGGAATGAACATTGGACAATGAAAATTGGACATCAAGACGTGTTGAGACAATAGAAGCGTTGACAAATAACCACCACCGCGCTTGTTATCAGTAGATTCCTGCCTCTTATCTTGAAGAGAGGCCTGATCTTCGATTGTTGTGGAGTTTTTTTCGCACCCACGGGCAGTGATTTTGGTGGAGTTTTTCCGGATATTAACACAGAATGTGTTTTTGCGATGACCTACCGAAAAAAAATCGTCACGAAAAAGCGACAGAAAAAACCGTTACGCGCCTTTTATAATGATTTTCACGTGCAACCAAGCCGTTGGCAAGGAAATAGAACTCCCGCAGTGTTCATTGCACAGAAATTGTTCACCATTCGTTGGAAAGCTCTCAATTTATATAGTATTTTTCTTGTAGTTACATATTTATTTATATAATATTTATAGGGTTCCGTAAAACCGTCAAACTTTACCCCACCAGGGGTAACTTTACCCCAAAAAGTGAGAATCTTCAATTATGACGTAAGCGTGGTAGAACTTAGATAAAAGTTAGCTATTGTGTTTTAGTTATTCTCCACATCCCAGAGAATCGATGTGGCTTGCGATGGCGCCTTTATCCATGTTATCAGCTGTTATCAGTCGTAGTTTCCTGTTCAGCTGTTTTTGTCCTGTTTCTTGTGCTCCAAAATTTCTTCCATATCAGGTGTTTGGAGTGGATTTACTTGGCAAACCCTCATCATATCACTTTTAATATCTTATTTTGAACAAAATACACCAATCATATTCTCAAAAAAGTGTTTTCTTAGTTATGCTTTTGTTTACCAAAAATTTGATGGTAACTTTACCCCAAAAACCGGGTATCTTTACTCCACTATAAAGGTTGGGGTAAAGGTAGCCTCACTCATATTTTTCTTATTTAATCTCGAAAAATATTTGAGTTTTATAATTTTCGCAGTGTTGAATGTAAGGTTTCTAGTGTATCTCATGTCAGAAGTAAGAGATGGGGAGAAGAAATGAGAAAAAGCTTGGTACGCGCCCCTACCGAAACTTTACAACAATCATATGAACATAAACGTGCTTTGGTCTCATAAGTTGTGATTTACAATATTATTCACTCGTGGGTTAACTTTGAAATTTACCATTGCAATTCATTTGAAAGTTATCGAATGTGAAATAGACTTTTTCTGTGATTTCGTTAAGTCATTCGTTTATCGTTTATTGTCCTTCAATATTTCTTTACTTGTAGAAAGTTTTGCTCGATTACCAACATAAGTCTGTCTATACTGGAAGACTGAAATTGTGATCTCTCAACCAGAAATATTGCATTTCAAGCAAATTCGTTGAAATAAATTATGAATAAATGATCATTGGAATTTATATTTTTCTTAGGTATAACTTGTATTTTTCAAGCTAAAAAGTTCAATTTTTCAGAATATATTTTATAATAATATTATAAATACTTGATATTATCAAGTATTTCTGGGGTAATAAATTCAATCCCGACTAGTAACATTGCACCACTGCCCGTTTCTTTAGCGATAACCGTGAGTTTTTCAGAGTGGAGTAAAGATAGACGCACTCGTAGGTAACTGTACTCCAACATTTAAACAATTAAATAAGGGGGTTACAATTATCTGATCAATGAGCTCGACCACTCAAAATGTTCAGGAAGCCCTGAAGATCAATTCACGTATTAAAAAAAATCAATTTAACCCATTTCGAGTGGGAGAAATTGTATTTGGAACTGTTTTGGAGTAAATCTTGGAGTAAAGTTTGACGGTTTTACGGTTTTAGACCAAATTAAATGTCTAACAATTATTTATTTTATTATTGCCAAAGACTCCACATTTATTATTGTTGTTTTTTATTTAACGGATGACTAGCATCGCAAAAACACATTCTGTGTTCCTATGATTTCATACAGAGAAAAAGAAATAAACCGGGGGGTGCAGGGGGGCGGAGCCCCCGCCGAGGCGCAAAGCGCCGAGTTTTTATTGCTTTTTTCTTGCTCCGGTTTGTGGTAAGTAATACTTCTTTTTATTACCTTTGTTAAGCATCATCACATTGAGCTGCTACGAGCGCATTACTTGAATCATGATGAATCCTAGTGAAACACAATGACTGCCGCCTTGTTGTTGACAGTAGGCATGTAAAAATACTTCGATATTTTAAATTATTGCAGATGGATACAAAGAAGAGAGCCCTCAATTTTACGGCCACAGAAAAACTAATTTTGGCGGAGCTCGTGGGAAGGGAATCTTGTATATTAGAGTCCAAAATCATTTGTCGAAAATAATTTGCAATGGCAAATTCATTTGGTAAACACTCGAGAAACAACATCACGTCAAATAAAAAACTAATATCACTTGGTATCAGTGCGCGGCCATATTGAATATGAATTTAACGGAGATTAACTAGTTTATTTGGGCGATTTTCGACCGTTTAAACGCGAACCCCCCGAGATGGCGTTTAAACTCGTAAATCGCTCTGGTGAAAGACGTGGATGGCTTAACGGCGGTTACCTCTTATATTATCTCGCCTCTTTTGGTTTAAACGTGTTTCAAAGTTTTGGTGAAAGTGGGTTAGAGATGGATGTTTTGAGATTAACTACTAGGTATGCTTCGAATAATCTATACAATCGAGATCGGTTCTTATGTCGGCCCTGAAACGCGTCGGCGAACGATCACGGCTACGAAGGTTACCGGAACCGGAAGTAACTTCAGCTATGAACATAGTGATACAAGCAAGCTATGTTCCACACCCACTGGGCGGGTTTTTCAGTTTATTCTTGTCCTCCACTTCCCCTAGGAGTTTGTATATTGATAGTACCACCAATGAATGAGTGATTCCAATAGAAATGGCTACATTGAGCAAAAGAGGACACTAATCGATTCTCGTGGACCCTTAAAATCCTAGACACTGACTGGGGGATTCATTCACGGTACCGAAATTTCGCAAAAGCAGCTTTAAAACCAATACTGTAAGTGCATTTTTATTTTGGAATAATTTAACTGTTCACTTCCCTCGGGAAAGAAATAACCTGAGTTTCGTTACCTACTTTTATGAACATAATTCTATTGAAGGGAAATGAAATCCATCAATACAAACTCAAAAACAAAACATTTTTCCCGAGGTAATTAATTAATTATGGTACCTAATTCTTGATTGCATAATTTCATTTTGGTTTATTATTTTCAATAAGGAACCGTTGTAATTTTCATATAAGTATAGGAATAAGGAAACTATGGCCTGAAGTCGAGAGGTATCTTGTGATCATGATCATCAGGAAGGCTAGAGATTAGTTTCATTCAATTTTTACAATACCTCCACTATTCATGAGCACGAAGACACCGTATTTCACTTTACGACCCTCTTCGACATCCTACAGAGAATTCCTGAATTCTCTGGGGAGGCCTTCGCTCCTCGGATGCTCTTAGCAGACGAAAGCAGAATGGAAGGGTAGAAGAAGGTATGCTGGTGTAATGCATGGCTGGAACTTTTCATACTAGGAACATAAATTACCCATATAATCAAGGACTCCTGGGAAAGTAACTTTTAGGAACGAGGACTGGGTTTACGGCTGGGAAATTCTTCTTGCTTGAGGAAGTAAAGGAGGTTTTCACATTAGGCCTGAGAGGTTGAAGGAGAAAGTAATAAACACTGCATAGGTAAACACGTGTATATGACCTCTTCTAACCACTTTGCACGTGACAGAAAGGAGCATTCAACACCTTGGTTACGAAACGTTGAGAACTACTGGCCTAAGTCTGGGTTGGGGTTTAGACACACGAATAATCGATCGATAGAATCGACAACCCGCACTAATTAATCGGGTCCTTAGAAAGCAACTGATTATTTCAAAAACTTTCGTCATAAAGGTATTTCTTTCATCAGTTTAATCTAGTAATTAGAAATGACAAAAAAGTATCAATTCTTTTGAAAAACGCTGCAAATTATTACACGAAGGTTTATTATTTTTCTATATAGATCACTCGTCCATTGTCACCACCAACCAACTTGAAGAAAAACATCGATCGTATTTCGGTCAGCTAAAATTTGAACGGGGATTAGGCCTCTTTTACGATTCACACTCGTGTTTCTGATTTATCGTAAGACCAACACTTAAATTCCCGTAGGGAGTGAACGGTATGTCCTGCAGGGCTCTGCGTGGTCTCTAAAAATGCTATACTATCTTAAATTGATGGAAAAACAATACCTTTATATCAAAATTGTTTGAGTTAGGGCGTTTTCAAAATTTCAAACCTTATTTTTCAACCCTTAGAAGTGACGTACATCAACTAAAATCTTCGGGGCACAACTAGACCCCAAATGGAGCCTACATACCAAATTTCATCAAAATCGGTCAATGCTAAGTGGAGAAAGTGCCGCGGACGGTGGACGAACGGCCAAATTTTTATTCGATTTTTGGATTCTACGTACCTTGAAACTTAAACCAACAAATTTTGAGGGGGTGTTAAATATGTTTTTTCCTTGGTCGATTCCAAAGGTTCAATATTGAAAATAATAAACCAAAAACCATCGATATTTTTGGATGTTAATTGTTCCCCCGAAGTATCGGAAAATCGATTAGAAAATTTGAGAATCAGTCCGATTCATTTCATCATAAACCCCTACAAATAAACTTTCATCAACAACAATCACAACCACAACGGGGAAAGAAAATTTATGAAAATGATTGCTTATCACAACCTGACGACCATAACATGAGAAACACCACCGCCTGATGGAACATAGAATTCAGGACGTCATTCAATTATCCCTACTTATCAATATCCCTAATTCAATCCCTTTTTGATCCTCCCCCCTCCCCACCCTCTATTTCAATTATCCCTGTATAATTGATGGAAGATACATGAAGAAAAATTGGTTTGTTGTCATTTACGCAGTATTTATACTGCTTTTGGTTTATTATTTTCAATAATAAGCCTTTGGAATCGAGCAAGAAAAAAAAAATTTTAACCCCCCCTCAAAATTTTATGTTTTACGTTTCAAGGTACGTAGAATCCGAAAATCGAATAAAAAAATTTCCGTCCGTCCGCCGTACGCCGTACGCCGTCCGCCGTACGCCGTCCGCCGTACGCCGTCCGCCGTCCGCCGTACGCGGCACTTTTCTTAGCAACACTGGACCGATTTGGTTCAAATTTGGTATATGGGCTCCATTTGGGGTCTAGTTGTGCCGCGAAGCTTTTGGTTGATGTAGGTCACTTCTAAGGGGTGGAAATTAAGGGTTGAAATTTTCAAGAGTGCCCTAGCTCGAAAACTCTCGAAATAAAGGTATCGTTTTTTCACCAATTTTAAATAGTACAGAATTTTTAAAAATTTTTGAGACCACCCGGAGCTCTGTAGGACAAACCGTTCGGTCCCTACGAGTATTTGAAGGTTTTCCTTCGATAAAACAGAATCATGAGTGTGAATCGCAAAAGAGGTCTAATCGCCGTTCAAATTTTATCTGACTAAAATGCGATCGCTGTTCATTTCTTCGAGTTGTATTCAGTTTTGCCTTCTGCGTAACCAGTAATCAAATTTCCATATCAAGCTTTCTATTTTTCGAATCGAGTGTGAAGCGTTTAGTTCTTTCTAATAAACTTGATTGTGAAGGTGTGAAGCCATTATAGTGTGGTAGGTAGTACCTACCAATAGTTGGTAGGTAAAAAAAATTGGTAGGTAAAACAATGTTTGTAGGTAAAAAACGCTGCAAATCATTGCTCACTGATCAGATCACTGATCAGCTGAGTGAGCTCGAAAGCCATTTTCAATCCTATTGAATGGAAGTGCTCTTCCAGGCGTCTCTAGCATTCGAGGAGATCTTCTTCACTCCTCACATCACTGATCAGCTGAGTGAGCTCCGAAGCCATTTTCAATCCTATTGAACGCAGGAGCTGAAATTTGAGAGGGAAGGTCAAGGGAGAATACAGATGGTGGTAGGTGCTATTGATGGAGAACCAGTGATCTATACAGAAGGATGATCTATACATAAAATAATAAACCTTTGAGCAATGATTTGCAGCGTTTTAGTGACACAAATTGTTTTAAAAAAACGCTGCAAATCATTGCTCAAAGGTTTATTATTTTATGTATAGATCATCCTTCTGTATAGATCACTGGTTCTCCATCAATAGCACCTACCACCATCTGTATTCTCCCTTGACCTTCCCTCTCAAATTTCAGCTCCTGCGTTCAATAGGATTGAAAATGGCTTCGGAGCTCACTCAGCTGATCAGTGATGTGAGGAGTGAAGAAGATCTCCTCGAATGCTAGAGACGCCTGGAAGAGCACTTCCATTCAATAGGATTGAAAATGGCTTTCGAGCTCACTCAGCTGATCAGTGATCTGATCAGTGAGCAATGATTTGCAGCGTTTTTTACCTACAAACATTGTTTTACCTACCAATTTTTTTTACCTACCAACTATTGGTAGGTACTACCTACCACACTATAATGGCTTCACACCTTCACAATCAAGTTTATTAGAAAGAACTAAACGCTTCACACTCGATTCGAAAAATAGAAAGCTTGATATGGAAATTTGATTACTGGTTACGCAGAAGGCAAAACTGAATACAACTCGAAGAAATGAACAGCGATCGCATTTTAGTCAGATAAAATTTGAACGGCGATTAGACCTCTTTTGCGATTCACACTCATGATTCTGTTTTATCGAAGGAAAACCTTCAAATACTCGTAGGGACCGAACGGTTTGTCCTACAGAGCTCCGGGTGGTCTCAAAAATTTTTAAAAATTCTGTACTATTTAAAATTGGTGAAAAAACGATACCTTTATTTCGAGAGTTTTCGAGCTAGGGCACTCTTGAAAATTTCAACCCTTAATTTCCACCCCTTAGAAGTGACCTACATCAACCAAAAGCTTCGCGGCACAACTAGACCCCAAATGGAGCCCATATACCAAATTTGAACCAAATCGGTCCAGTGTTGCTAAGAAAAGTGCCGCGTACGGCGGACGGCGTACGGCGGACGGCGTACGGCGTACGGCGGACGGACGGAAATTTTTTTATTCGATTTTCGGATTCTACGTACCTTGAAACGTAAAACATAAAATTTTGAGGGGGGGTTAAAATTTTTTTTTTCTTGCTCGATTCCAAAGGCTTATTATTGAAAATAATAAACCAAAAATGCATGTTGAAAACAATTTCAACATGAAACATGCAGGTACTTAGTTGATTTTGTGAAACTTAATAGAATAAGTAATCTTTTCTATAAGTTTTTCGGCAAAGGTTACTAGGAAAGGTATCGAGTCGCGAAATTTTGCTTAGTCGTTGATACGGAACTAAGGATCGTTTAACCTGGTGTAACCTATGAGATATTTTGTTATGACGCGGTGATTATATAAGATTCTGATTTAGTGGGAGGAAAGTAGCGAAATCATGTGAAACGCGTGAGATAAAACACATTCTGTGTTAATTTCGTCCGAAGTATGTAAATAGAGGTAAACGGGGGTCCAGGGGGCTTGCCCCCTGTCGAGGCGCGAAGCGCCGAGTTTTTAAAAGGCCATCGAAATAACAGAGAAGTAATAACTTTCCGATGATGTTACGCTGGTAAGAAGGTGATGTATTAAGGATAATAAGAAACCGTGTTGTAATAATTTGCAGCTTTTTTACATTCAAATTATATTTTTGTAGTTACTGAAAACTAATGCAAAATTTGGCAACAGTATAGCCGAAAACGTAATGTTGATGAGTGAAATTCATAGCATTCTGATTTAAGACAGTATAAATTACCTATCAGTTGAAGTCTATGTTCAGTCCCATTTAGGTTTAAGGAATATATTAATACTCAGATTCAGCTACACTGCCCATTCTCTTGGCGTCCATATTGTCTTTTCCTTATCCCTAATTTTTTGAAAGCAGCAGAGTCGTGCATCATGTTTGATTGAATTGAATCTTGGAGGTTGATGACTTGGGAATAAATATTGTAGGTATTTATTGATCTTTATGATTGATTATTGATCTTGGGGATAATATTGTACGAGTATGGCCTGCATCGTACTCATTCCTTCGTGAAGATCCTAGTTTGTCCTCCTAGTTTGAACAATGGGTAGAAAATATTCCTATTTTTTATGAAATCTTCCGATATTCCCCACGAGTACGCCTTCCCTTCAAATACCACCGTTGGTGCCGCAGAAGTCGTGATATTTCCTCTTTTATCACGATCACCTGTTGTGCCAGTAATATGTTCGCTTTCCCACCGTTCGGAGATCATTTCTACTGAGACGATCAGGAGCCACGATAAAGCACTTCTCACAAATAACCGTGAATTTCTATGACAACGAGACACTTCCTTACATGGTTCATGTGACCATGTAGTTATTATTGTAAACGTTATTTGTACAATTAGTCGTTAATTTGTATCAAATTAAAACGAATTTCAAGACTAATTTTCAATAAATTGACTCTTTTGACAATACGAGCATTATTGGTAATACCAGGATGATATATTTTGTAAAATTAAATTTTGTAAAAAATTAATATACACCGGTAACCTTACTTACCTAACACGGACAAGGGTTAGTTTCGACGACTCTAGGCGGTCAAAAAGTAAAACTAAGCAAAGCGTTTGAGATTTTCTCGTTTTTTCGACTTTATTTCACTAAAGCGTCCGGATCTTCCAGTAATTTTTGAGAACGGATTTTTGAACTTCTTTTTGCAAAACCAACCATTTTCGATCACATTTTGACGAAGACAAATTAGTCTGTAGAGTAAAATTTGATAAATCTCGGAAATTTTAGGATTTTTAATCGTTAAAAAGCACCAGTAATCCTATTTTTTTCCTTCCCTAAATATAAAATGAAAACAATGCTTCCTCTCCCTTGGTGAACTCGGAAGCAAAAATTACCTAAGACTCAGCTTTCCAATGGTTTGTTAGAACACATTTTTAAGGGAAACAATTGTGTTTGAACGCGGAAAAACGAGTATTTTTTCGACGAAATGAGCGTTCCGGCATGAGGTTCCTGGAGGTGGTTGGACGAAGGGGTGGGTTGGGAAATTGAACGATTCTTCCAACGGAATAATAAATTTTAATGTTCCACTGTATCCAGAAGGAGTTACGGATTTTAGTGACATGAGGTCGAAAACACGAGAAAAATCTAAAAAGTGAAATAACTTGGAAACGAAGATTCTAAAGAAAAGAGCTAAGAGACACTTTTAGCTCGGCTTCAGTCGTAGTTTCAGTGTCGTAGAAACCATTACCCGTCTCACCTACCTACATCATCTCCCAAGATGTTAGCAAATTTGAATGGTCGATGAACATTTGATACCTTCCTGCTCTCTAGAATGGGTGAACTTAAGGAGAGGTAGGTAATAAATTAGTTCATAAGTACCTTCGCGAGGAAAATGGTAGGGCTGAAGATTTCGTACTCGAGATACGGGAGAGTTGTCAACAGGTGTTTAATCATCTTAGAGTTATTCCTTCTCGAATGATTTACGTCTTCATTAAAACGACGTCGACCTTCCCCACAGTGGCGCCCACGGCGCCGGCGCCGTATATTCACCTAAATAATCGCCCCAACCCCCGCAGCGCCTCTCTTCTCTCTCGACCAAAAATGAGAACAAATAAGCCGAAAAAGTTATGTCCGAGCGTTTGTGGTCCCCGAAGACGTAACTATTGGCTCTAATTTCAAGGGATTTTAATCATCCCATTAGTATTTTGGATCGAGAGATTCGCTCATGCTGGGGAAGGAGTCGAACCAATAAATTTTAGGCAAGATTAATGTTCGGATTTAAAGGTATGATGATAAATATTCAACTACCAACTCCTAAAATAATACGTGGGTCGCAAACCTGTTCTCTACTGTGCACCTGCCGCGGCTTTTTGGTTACTTAAGGCTCGGTATTTCGATAAATTAGTCGTGATTTGTGGTTTCAACGAATGAAATCAAACAAATAGAACGATACGCAGAAATATATTTCAATATTTCTGGAGTTATTGACACACAGCAGGTTGTGATGTAATTCTGCCTACTAAATAGATGGAATATATCTTGCAGAGAAACTGTTGTTGACATTTTTCGTTACTAAATTCTGAAAATACGTTTCGATCCTTAGAATCGAACTATAGACCTTACAGGAATCTTTCATATTGTGAGATTCTGTTTACTTTGTGTAAGTGTGATGGCTAATGCGTGACTCAATTCTCTAGAATAAAACGCTGCAAATTATTACACAAAGATTTATTATTTTTCTTTGTGGATCACTCGCCTGAAAATAACGCGATTTTGCCATTGTCACTTCTTACCAACTATATTGTCGCTTCACAATCAAGTTTATTTTGAAGAAATTAACGCTTCACACTCAATTCGAAGAAATTGGGATTTGTGGGTGCCTTCTTCAGGAAATTTAATCATTGATTGCTGAGGACGCACAACTGAGAACAACTCGAATAAACCAACAACGATTGTATTTTGGTCAGCTAAAATTTGAACGAAGATTCGGCCTCTTTTGCGATTCAATCTCGTGTTTCTGATTTATCGTAAGTCCAACCATTAAGTTCTAATACTGCCGTGAGAAGGAAAAACAGCTTATCTATGAAATTCTGGCCGCCCGAAAAATGCCTCAAGGATTTTGAGCTTACCACTCCATTATTCGTCTCCAGTTTATAGTTATAAGTCCACATTTTCGATCGTCTGTTAGGTTACATCCTATCGATCGTGCTGATATCGATTAAATACAAGAAACATCGAATTTACTTTGATTATTCATAGTTAAGCTCTTTCTCCCAGTTAATAACCAAAACTGTGGCAGCGATTTGGAGGAAAAACCACTTGAGCTGTTTTTCCTCCACATCTTATACAAATCAAACGAACATTATATTTGAGAAAAGTTTTCTCAGAAAACCACTTATAATGTTAGGGAAAACCAGCTCAGCTGTTCAAACAACTTCTCAAATTCAGGGAAAACATCTGATGTTACCAATGGAGTGAGGGGATTAGGAGGAAAAACCACTTGGCTGAAGCGGAAAATGGCTCAGCATGAAAGATCTAGTCGAACGATTTGGAGGAAAAACAGCTTATGTATAGTTGAGTGGTTTTTCCTCCACATTAAATTACGAAAGACCAGGCCAAGGCGTGCTAACCGTCAAAGATAAGCCATTTTTCCTCCGAACGATCAAAGGCAAGCTGTTTTTCCTCCACATTAAACTACAGAATTTCTAGTTGAGCTTTTCTGACCAAATTTTTCAATTTCGCGATTTTATTATTTAAGCTGTTTTTCCTTCTCACGGCAGAATAGGGAGCGAACGGTTGGTCCTACAGAGCTTTGGGTGGTCTCATTCGATTCTAAAAATGCAATACTATTTTAAATTGACGAAGAAAAATACCTTTTTATTGAAAGGTTTGAGCTTGGGAGTATTGAACATTTCAGCCCTTATTTTTCAACCATTAGAAGTGACTGACATCAACCGAAAGCTTCGGGGCATAACTGGATCCCAAACGGAGCTCATATACCAAATTTCATCTAAATCGGTCTATCGGAACTAAGGAAAATGCCACGTACGGAGAACAGCTGGCAAAATTTGTATTCGATTTTTAGATTCATTTCGTATCGCATTAAAATCAGTGTCATTGCATTCAATGGCGTCAGACTAGTTATTAATTTGCCAAGTTCAAGACTTTTCCTCTCACTCCCGAATCTCGTCTAATTTTCATCAGTTCCATGCCTCAGAATCAGCTCAAGTTTTGCATCAATTTGTCCCATCTAAATCGAAATCCACATCGTAAACAACATGTATAAATAATGAGGCCACCCACAAAAGCCAGAGTGGTCAAAAGCCAGAGCACCCCCTTCAGAGTAGCATTGATCTCGTGACCACCTTATTCCATATCCATGGCGCCTCTCATCACGCGAGACTTGGAAAACAAACAGAATTATACTTCTCAATTAAGATAAAGCTGGGGGCCCTTATCATAAAACCAGCTTGGGCAATAACCTAACTCATTGTTAAAATAATTGTTCGCATTTTTATTGTTCCAGTTTTTTATCCTCCTTAACCCCCATAAATCAGTAATATAACACGGATTATTTCAATTTGGGGCTTGTTTTTAAAACAGGGGCGTGTCCCAGTTCGTTTGAGCATACTCGCCGGTGAAACGATGATGGTAGATGAGATTTCATACATACGAGCATCGTGGCGATTGCATGGTTTTGGTTGCATAATAAGTCAGGCATTTCTTAACTGGATGTAACAAATTATGTACAAAATTAAGTGAAGATAAATTGTAAAAGGTCCTCCTTGTGGGTTCGGGACGTAGCTTCCTCGAATCCATAACACAAAAAAAGATTTTCTTTTTGAAATCATAAAAGGCCCAAAACATACAATTCATGTAACTTTCACCAATATCGGCCTCCAATAATTAAAATAATATTTTCTTCATCATTGGTAGACTTCGATTCATGCTTCCTCTGGCATCAGCAGTATGCGAATATTTGAAATCGAAATAGAGAGCGTTGTTTGGCAAAGGAATTTGGATCGACTTCTGCGGGGGTCGTGAGTTCACTTCTCATCGCAGGCAGCGTGCGTTTTTGTGCGTCCGGGGCTCTCACCGCCCCCCTCGTCCAACCCAGGGCGGTGAAGCAATGGGAAGCCAGGAGGAAATCATCAGAACAAATTCTGATCTTCCCTTTGGAAGACAGCGGATGACGTCGGAATGGCAGTCGGACGAAAATCCAACTTGAAATGGAATGAAATGGAAATGTTGTATCTGGAAAACAGAATTTTAAAATTACCTACTGCCATAATGTATTCATAAAAATAAAATAGGGTGAAGTTGTTTTTGTGAAGTAAGAACAAAAAAGAAAATCCGCGAATTCTGTCCATCATAGTGCTCACTTAAGGCGTCAATCCCAACGGAATGTTGGATAGAAAGCGTTCCCCTTTGAGATTGCTTATCGACCCAACCGTACTTCACTCCAACCGACCCCCGATGCGAAAACGCTGAGACGAGCGTTTTTTGAACGCCAAGAGATTTTGTGAGGAGCACCTGATAGAAGTGCGACATCTGCCGTTTAGTGTTTGATCCTTACTTTTCTCAGTGAGCCATAACTGCCGCCTGGTGGTTACTGGCCTCGTAAATCACGTATAAACTGCGTCACGTCCCCCTGTTTCTCTCCAACACGTGGAACGCCGACAGACAGACACTGACAGAAAATCACTCAAAATGCCATAAAAACTGAAAATTCGAGTGTGATTTTTGTTAACAAATGTTTTGCTCCCTCACTATCGAAGATGAGGAAGTTTTGTATTCGAAAAATCCTCCATTTGCTCATTCATGATTCATTTTGGTTGATGTAGGTCACTTCTAAGGGTTGAAAAATAAGGGTTGAAATTTTGAAAACGCCCTAACTCTAAAAATGTGTATAATATACAAATATTACTTTATATTATAAAGTATCAAAGTAATAAAGTATTATTATATTATAAAGGTATCGTTTTTCCATCAATTTGAGATAGCATAGAATTTTTAGAATTTTTGAGACCACGCGGAGCCCAGTAGGACAAACCATTTGCTCCCTACGATCAAGTTCGAACTTATTATAGGTAATACTCGTAATCAATAAAAAATGTAACCTATATGATTGAAAGTGTTTATAGTGTTGAATAAATATTCATTCCATTGTGAAAAAAAACCCTTATCTTTTCTGTTAGACTGCTTAATCTATTTGATGGCTATGCTCGTCATCATAAAGTATGGCTTGAGCTGCACTTCAACGGTAACACCAAGGTGAGCCTTCATGAATGATTTCTGAGTGGTTTCTGGCTCTAGGGGAAAATGTGTGTCACTTGCAGACATCAATGCTGCCAAAATTCAGAAATATGAAGTTGTATGAAATATGAAGTTTGATTAGCAGCGCTTGCCAACATACAGCAAAGTGAAAATTAAGGTCGTTGAAGCAACGATTACCTGGTGTGGGATATGGCATGCCAGGACAGCCAAGGATCTGGTACGAGCAGGCAACTCATCGTTCATCCTAGAGTGGATGACCTTCCGAGTCCTGACAGAAGGAACATTTATCTGGTTAGCATTCAAGGCCATATAGATACAGCTACCGACTGTTAAAAGGGCAGATGTATTTATTTTTTGATGTAGGGGTATGTTCATGAGCAATTTTTGCTACAATTGATAGTAGCGGTTAAATATATTTTTATTATCAATACAGCAAGTAAAAAAAGTCCTCCAAAATCAATTTCTCCGTTTGCATTTCCACTCACAGTCTATCTGTTCTAAGCCAATTCAGATTCAAAGCAAAATATTGATAGATTTTACTGTAATTTTGATTAAATGTGTGGGATAGCCCACAAATAGCCCCCTATAAGTTTCATAGTTGATAGACTAACGCTAGCGAGTGCACATGATGTGTAATCGTGAATTCCACGTGAGTATCCATTCTAATTAATTTAATTTAATTAATCTTGTCCAGCTACGTTGCTATGGTGGGGGAAAATAATCCAGGAAGACTCCTCAAAATTATAACTAGGATATTTTCGGAATTAACGAACATGTCAGTATTCAACTCGTTCGTTCACTTTGTTGGGTAGGTTACTATCACTTCCTGTGAATTCGTGTGACGTTTGCGCTCAATGAATTTGTGCTTGTTTTTGGCACTACATTTTTGGTAGTCCCCTGATTACATCCCGAGTTCAAAAAGAAAAATATCAGCTCCACTATATCATCTGCAAACGTGGCCGTTTTATTTCCCTCAATTTTTGAGTGATCGCTAGTGTGAAGGACACACAGAAGAGTTCCAAGGACGCTACCTCGTGGAACACCTCCATTTATCAACGTGGGGTCTGAAAAATCAGCGTATTTTATTCTGAAATAGCGGTTCGTAAGATAAGACTGAAGTAATCCGGCATATTTTACTGGCAGCATTTTACGCAGCTTGAAGTTGAGACCTTAGTGCCAAACTTTGTCAAAAACCTTAGTGACGTCGAGAAATACGGCAGAGCAGACTTTCTTTCTCTCGAGTGCTCCTTCAATGATTTATGTGTAATTCGATGAACTTGATCAATGGTGGAATGCTTTTGTCGAAAGCCAAACTGATGTAGTGGAAATAGGTTTCGCTCTTCAATAATTTGTATCTTTTATGGATAAACTTTTCAAACAACTTAGATAATATGGGAAGCAGTGAAATTGGCCTGTATGAACTTGGTTGTGGCTTTCCGGATTTTGGTTTCATTATAACTTCAGCCACCTTCCACAGTTGAGGGACGCACTGAAGTTTATCAAGAAAATGATTTATTTCAGTTTCAAACTAAAATTTTTCAGAGGCAGGACTTGGGGGAATCCTTGGAAAATTCGTTTATCTCCCAATCGAAAACATCCCTCTCTCTCTTTGAAGTTCCTCCGAACTTGAAACATTCGCACCTGAACATGATTGATACGTGAGCCAACTCTGAAGGAGGTTGGAGGGTGTTCCATCACACTCCGCACGTCAGCCCTAAGTGGATTGCCTCTTCCCCAGGAGCGTCTATTAATTTTGCCTGACAAGCAACTCGGTTTCCTGGGATGAAAGCAGTAACTACAAGTCAGAAGTTGCTTCGCATTGATTGAGATAAACATTTTATCCGTTTCCTGCCTTCGAGTTTCCTACCCTTTCGAGAAACCTCAAAAATTTCTAATTCTAATTCACCCATTTACGGGATTGGCGTAGGCAGGGGGGAGGGGGCCAAAACTGAACTATTTCCATTATACCATTTACTGTAGGTAATATAAATATTTAAATTAATAATTTTCAGTAAAAACCTCAAAACACACACTTTTGAAACCTAGTTGTTGAATATTCCGGTGATTCCGAGTTATGCCCAACTTGAGTGTAGACACCCTGTACAATTTGGTTATGAATGATTAATTATAATTCCTCTCATGGCTATTCAAACATCGAGACTGTCAAGTAAAAATTATGATTTGAACATACCGTACTTCCGCGATTGTAGGATTTCTCGTCCTTACTGGTGAGCTCAGTTTCGTTCCACCAACCTAAATTGATAAATGTATCCAAACCAAATATTTTGGTCTTTTTTTTAACCTTTTAAGCGTATTGTTTGTCCCTGCTAGTCCAAAATGAGACCTCGACGAAATGGAGAAGATAATCCGCACCTCGGCTGTTGCTGAAGATATGTCGAAGACAAGCGTCTAACTAAGAAACTGAGGAAACGGCTTTCATTCAGCTCATTTCCTTGTGACTTCTAAGCAAAATGCCTCTCATACACTCTCCGCCTCCCGGATTCCCTTGAAAACATAAAGTTTCTCTATAAAGTAAGAGAATGACGAGTTCTCTTCCTCCTCCACCCCCGCTTTCACATCTCAAGAGACACTTTGAAACACTGAGAGGCCCTCCGGGGGACCGTAGCGTATGCAAATTCCAGCCATATGTATGCAAATTTGAACTTGGTACTTCACAAGAGCCGATAGTTACTTCAATTTATATTTTATAGAGCTCCTCTCAACACTTTCCGTCCCAGGCGGCGTTTCCTCAACTAAGGAATTTACATTGTTTGTTCTCGGCGGTGAGGCGCTGGTTTCAGCATTGATGTTCAAAACGCAAAAGTTTTTATGTAAATCTTCAGCTTGTTCGAAAGTCAAATGGTTTTAAGGCCTCATTACACACCTGCTCGAAGCTCTGAAAGGAAAAGCGCTGCAATTATTACACAAAGGTTTATTATTTTTTTTTTTATAAATCACTCTGACAGAAAAAAGGCTGCAAATTATTACACAAAGATTTATTATTTTTTCTTTATAGATATCTCGCCTGCAAAGAACTCAGCTTTGCCATTGTCACTACCTATAAACCATAATTCATTAGCAAATTTGATTACTGGTTGCTAAGGACGCAAAACACTCCAATTCGAAAACAATTTGGATGAAAATATGGCCTCTTTTGCGATTCACACTCGTATTTCTGATTTATCGTAAGTCTAAGCCTCAAGTTCTCATGGGGAGCGAGAGCCCTGAGTGGTCGCATTCGATTCTAAAAATTCGATACTATTTGAAATTGATGAAGAAACAATACCTTTACATTGAAAGTTTTGAGCGTTTTTAACATTTCAGCCCTTAGTTTTCGACTTTTAGAAATGATGAAACATTATTGATGTAAGAATATTCGGATTTAGCTCAAAATGTCCTTCAAGAATGAAGAACTTTGACGTCCTACGTCAAAATTCTCACAATGGAAAGTCTCAATGGTTGATTAAATTCACACTGATGTCAAAGGATTTGACATCAAACATCATTCAACTTTTTTTTTTTTTTTTTTTTTGTCGACTGATTTGGAATGAGGTCAACTGGAATAAACTCCTTCTTTACGGGAAATGTATCACCTTCATCAGGGCTCGAAGGACGTGTTACTCGGTGAGCATACGTCCTTCGAGCTCTGAAGAAGGTGATAAATTTACCAAAATCTCGGCAAAGGAGGAGTATAATTCCAGTTGACTTCATTCCCAATCAGTTGAAATAATGTGTTTTGTTGGATCGATCTGCATAATATTTCTTGCTGTTGATTAAATTGTAAAACTTCAATAAATTATGTAATTAATACCAACTTAATTGGAGAAAATGGGGGACATAAAATAAAATCGTTTTGGACTGGCTCAGTATAATTTATGTATTTTACATCTTTAAGGTAAACTCACACTAGAGGTCGCTAGATGGCATCGCAAGGGGTCGCAAAACCGCCTTGAGAAATGCGCTCCGCCCCGACTGCAGTGTGCGCACCTCAGTTTAAATTCAATTGAACTTATCCAGGCGGATTTTTGCGATGCAATGCCCCAAATCATTAATTTTGTTCTAATGAACGTAAACCCTGTTTAGGAAAGGCAGTTTGAATATCATAGTTTACTCAAGTCATCACGGCTCCCTAGTAATACCAGTTGTCAATCCAAATTTGTCCGTTTGTCATAATTTGTACCAACAAGGCCCTTGAGACATCCTCACCTCACATAACACAGGGCTCGGAAAAATATTCCGGCCCTTTTCAGTGGATATGGAAATGACGGACTTGTTGCCTCCACCTGTCGCTCGCCAAACCTTCAAGCACTCCTTGGGGCCACTTCTAGAAGCCAGTTCTTTTCCGCAAGTTTAAAGGTACCACCACTCTCAGGAAGGGCCGACCTTTATTTTTTTCCCCTTCACCAAAATCACTTCCACGGGACCCATTACTGACCACCCTTGGCGACCGCACCACCATTCATTATTTCCGTGTGGTCCTAACCCACACCCCTAAATTAATACCTCACCCCCTACGTTTTTTCTCTCAACCGGGGCGGCACTTTTTCCTAAGGGTAATTACGATTTTGAACCTTTTTTAATTTTCTTTTTTCAAGGTATATTCAACCCCTTGACCCTGTTATATTTTAATTCTCCTTTGGTCGGCTTCGCGGCCGAAAAAAAACCAGTCCCAACCAGAAAAACTTTATTAATGGCTTTTAAGAAATTAAAAGTCGTAGTAAACATTAAAGAGTAGAGGTAGGAGAATAAAATAAATCTGAATGATTATTCTCACACCAACACTTTCTATGTTGATGTTCGTTTCAACGTTATAAATTGTGTTACCGAAGTGCACTGGGGCAGTCTCAAGCTCCACAGTATAAATAATCACCAGAGTACCTATGTATTGTCAAGAGAACATCCAAACCCACTTGTTACGATTCGGACTCGCGTAAAGGATTCAACTAAGACTTTTCATTTTGATGACTTTAAGGGGGAAGTTTACTTGATTTACTTGATGGCCTAAAATTAGAGAGATTTTGATCATTTTGAATAATTTGGTTTCTGGTCTGTGAAAACCGGATTACCATGGAGGACTGCCACTGGTCTATTAAAACTAGTTTAACAAATAAAAATTGTGTAGTTTCTGATCTATGTAGAAACCGGATTACTACGTTTGGGACTTCTACTTCTTTTTGGTTTGAGTGGTGAGAGGTTTGCTTTTAGATTGTAGTAACTCGATTTTTGCACATTTTGAAATTGTTGGATTCAGAAAAACAGTAAAAAAGATATTGCTGTTAATAAACTGATGGTATGACAACGAAAAAAAGAAGAAAAGTCTACCGAGTGGGTGTGGCACGTAGCATCCTCGTGTCCATAACCCGATTGTATAAATGCACTGCAGTAACTAGTGTTAATCTCAAAACATCAATCACTAAGTACCTTACACTACCTTCATAGGAGACGATCTACACGTCAACTCGCACAATCTCTGCATATTGTTGGAAAATGTAGAAGTCACGGCTGTTACAAGGATGGCTCATTTGCGCATGCGCAAAAAATACTTTAAATTTGGGGTTCACGATTTTCATAGGGACCATCTCCACCCCAACCCCCACAATCCCTGAAAATGTCATCGAAATCGGACGATAATTGTAGAAGTTATGGATGAGGCAAGGATTTCACGTTTGCGCATGCGCATCGGCTACTTCGTCTATAGTGAAGGAATTAGGAAGAATGAGAGTGAATTATTCTCATGGCATTATCCGAACTTATATAGTACAGTTATTATCAGAGATGTTCTAAATTTTACCAGTACCTAATTGTCGTTCCTTGGTTTGAAGAAGTAACGGAGTTTTACGACTTAAATTGTACATTTTAACTCATTCCCTCACTCATTACCTAATTCCCGCACTACACTGATTTTAATCATGATCATGTATCTCCCTATTAACGCATTTCTATGAAACAAGTTTTTGTGGGCACAAGCAGTAGCCTATTTTGAACGGATTCACGAAAAAGGAAGGATAAAATTCTTGATTTTCATTTTATGGAAATGAGAACTGAATTTTCAACGAAATGGGAGGTGCGTAAAGTCCGAAATGCGTAATGCAGAAAAGAGCTGAATGATTACGCAGAAGCGCTCAGTACGTTCTGCCAAAACAATGATTCTGGTTGTTTTGTCGAGACCAGAGTCAGTAAACTTTCTTTGAACAAATGACGAGAGTTTGTTACGAAGTTTACCGAAGTTGTCGAAGTTAATCCGTAATGCGTAAAATATCCAATTTTGGTTTATTATTTTCAATAATGAACCTTTGGATCGACCAAGAAAAGAAATTTTTAACACCCCCTCAAAATTTGATGGTTTACGTTTCAAGGTACGTAGAATCCAAAAACCGAATAAAAAGTTGGCCGTCCGTCCGTCGTACGCCGTCCGCGGCACTTTCCCCACTTATCATTGACCGATTTTGATGAAATTTGGTATGTAGGCTCCATTTGGGGTCTAGTTGTGCCCCGAAGATTTTGGTTGATGTAGGTCACTTCTAAGGGTTCCAAAATAAATTTTGAAATTTTGAAAACGCCCTAACTCAAAACGTTTTGATATAAAGGTATTGTTTTTCCTTCAATTTAAGATTCTATAGAATTTTTAGAATTTTTTTGAGACCAACCGGAGCTCTGTAGAACAAACCGTTCGCTCACTACGAGAATTTAAAGTTTGAACGTACGATAAATCAGAAACACGAGTGTGAATCGCAAAAGAGGTCCAATCTCCGTTCAAATTAAAGCTGACCGAAATGCGATCGATGTTTTTCTTCATGTTGGATGGTTGGTGGCTTTGCAGACGAGTGATCTATAGAAAAATAATGGACCATTGTGTAATAATTTGCAGCGTTTTTCAAAACGATACTCTGCTCCAAAAATCGCCATCCGCAAAGATCAGTCCCACCCCCTCAATTGGCTCCAGCCAATAGCATCCAATTACGCACTACGGATTACGGACATTACGCACCTATGTGAACCAAGCTTCACTCGATACGCTAGCAAATTATGACCATCATCGAGATTATTCAGTCACTCACTCACTTGTCGTCCCCTGTGGCCTCAAGTTCTGGAGACCCTCAGCCGTGCTTTGAAAATGTTTATATTGCGGGCTTAAAGGGATTCTTGGAGAATAGAGATTTCCTCGCATCATGCGCATTTTGTGGCACTCTTGGGAGAAATTTGGGTGATGCGAAGAAGCCAATCGCCATGTGGGAGCTGAGGGGAACGAAAGCGTCGACGACAACCAAAATAGAATCAACCGGAAGGTAAACCAAGTTTACCGGATGGAAGCAAGGGGATCGAGTTTGGCGTGAAAACCACTTTTCCTTTTCTCTCTCTTTCTCTCTCTCTCTTCGCTAACCACGACGTAGCTACGTGAAGCGGAAAAATTGTGTCGAAAAGCGGTGACATCAATGGCGCTGTAGCTCCACAGGTGGTGCGTTCAACGAAGAGATTTAGCGCAACAAAGTTTGGTAGTTGGAAGGAGAATCTGTTGGGAGGTTTTGCTGAGAGAGCTGGACCTCCTGTTCTACCTCCGAGTTTCGTGATGGCAGCTTATTCTACTTTCATTGAGTTAAACATGCCGCAAACGAATTGTAAATTAGAGAGGAAAAAATTGAGGAGCTTGATTCCAAAAGTAACTATATCCATTTTGGTCAAACGTGAGAAAAACGCGGAAAACCCTAGCGAACTGAAAAACTTGCTATAAACCAATGAAGTTATTTTTATATATTTCTGAATTATAATGAATATTTTTGGAAAAAAGGTAAATTAGTTCGAAGTTTAAAATAATTTTGAACGAGATTTGAATTATCATATTTATGGATATTATAGTTCTTTTTGAAACAAAACATGGTATTCAGTACTTTTTGGAACCAAACGAAATGGAAATAGTACTTTTTGAAAATAAACGGAGTGGATAAAGTACTTTTTGAAACAAAATGGATGAGTCCGGCATTGCGCTGGATACAGTACCTCCCTCGTTTTTCGATTAGATAGATTTCGATTGATAGATTATCTTTTGCTCCAAAACAATTGCATTTTTGTGAAGTACTACCCCCTAAAATCCTGGGAAAGTTTTAACTCAATTTCGATGAAAATGGTCTTTAGTACCTTTTGCAATCAAACTCCTCAATTATGCTCCCTGTATTTGATCTCATTAGTATTGCAACTGATCGTCTTACTGTCTGTATGGATGGGTGCATTGCTTTTCCCATATCGGAACACCGTCAAAATGTCCCAAGGACTAGTGTTCACCGACAGTCTATTAAATAACAGGGAATTAGAGTCAATTCACCTCTCCCCGAAAATTTTAACTTACCTGCTCTTGGTTAACAGACCTTCAAGACAGGGTGTTCGGTATTTAAAAAAAAACGAAATTTCAGAAATTGATTCTGCAACTACTTCTGACTTACAATTTTTTTTATTAATCCGCCTCAAATTCGAGACTTGGAGATTTTTTTGTTTCCGACCTAATGTCACTAAAATGTTCATAATTCCTTAAATTTACAAGATAAACTAAAAACGCTGCAAATTATTACAGAACGGTTTATTATTTCCGTGTGAAGATCACCCGTTTGCGAAAGAAAAGTCGTTGCAATTCATTGTCGAATGAAATCCCTGAAGTTTCGTCCTTATTATACCAAACATCTAGTATATAGATTATGAAATAGATATCATTGTAGGGAACTCTTCTACCTGCAAACGTGTGTACAGAGGTGGATGTGCAATCTAAATTTTCACATAAATCGGTCTGAAATCTAATTTCCCCTCTTATTTTCTCACAATGAAGCCATGGAGTACCCTGTTCAATGTTCATCAATACCGTTACGTACGTCCCCGAAATGGTTCTCCCCTTCCGAGGTGCTGCCCCTTATCTATCACCGCTATCATAGGTGGGGGCATCCTCTGGCGTGGCCCCTGTAGATTTATAGGCGATGCCTCGGGGGTATATATATTCCACGTAACATCCTTCCCCTCACAGTAACCCCCGTCCACAAAACGCAGTAATCATGTCGGCAGTTATCGGAATATCAAGTGGTGTTCCGCTTTAATTTATATTCAAGGGAGAAACCAACCAACGGATTAGCTAATGGCTTCATGATGTATTCTGGTACAACATGAACTGACTATTTAGATCACGCCAGCAGTTTCGTTCTATGATATACCAATCAGATGTTAAATGGTGTTCTTGTCTTTATAAATAAATTCTTACAGAAACCAGAATTTTATTCCTGCATGATTTGTCATTTATCAAATATTTTTTAATCGAATACGTGTCGAAGGAACGTATGTCTGTCTCAGGAACTTACTGATTACATTGAGACCTGTCAAGTCGCATGGACAATCTTATTTTTTTAGGCTTGCAATCCTAAGCAAACCTTCGCCAAAGAGGGGTGTTTTCATTTTATCGAAAAAATTGTTTTACCGGACAGACAGAGAGAGACAATGATATAAGCAAAATCGTTGGAATAGCTCTTAAGCGCACTATCAGAGTAAAAATTCTGATTTTTGCTTCCGAGTCCACCAATTTAACGGAAGCTTTGTTTTCACTTTTGAAGGTTGAAAAAAAAATGTTTTCTAAAAGCGAAATTTCCACTCGCGTTTTACGTTTCAGACCTTCGTGAACATTTTTCATCCGATTTCGATGAAGTTTTCAAGGATTGTGCGGGTTGGCGTGTAGATGGTCCCCCATCAAAAATCATTGCCCCCAGACTGATAGTAGCCATCTGCGCATTCGCAAACTTCTATTTCTTTGTTACTGCCATAACTTCTACATTTCTCGTCTGATTTCGATGACATTTTCACGAATTATTTGAGTTGGGGTGGAGTTGGTTCCCTATGAAAATCGTGGCCTTCAAATTGAGAGTAGTTATTGCGCATGCGCAAACGTGAAATCCTTGTAACAGCAATAAGTTCTACATTTTCCAACAATATGCACAGATTGATGTTTTGAGATTAACTACCATTACCTATGCATCGGGTCATCTATAAAATCTGGTTATGGTTACGAGGACGCTTTGTGCCACACCCATTTGGCAGACTTTTTTTATTGGCACGATTAGAAAGTTCTCTTATTCAGGGTAGTGAGGAAGATGAACCTTGGAAAAGCAGTTTCAATTTTAATGTTCATTAGTGTCATCTTCGTTATTACAGATTGTGTGACCTCATATTTTTTTCGGGACTTCTCAAGAACTGAAGTAAATTTTGAATTCCAGCGGCTGCAAAGAAGAATTTCAAACGGGATCATTACGGTATAGATTGCTGAAAAGAAAATTATCCTCCCGCATAATATTCAACGTCACCCTTTTTCAGGCCTGTTCCTGAAAACTTTTTCTGAATCTTCGTCAAGAAACTGTTTCTCTCAAAAGGTTGAGCCGATCAGGCGTTTTTGATACGTAAACTGGGATGACGGGATTCGATTAGAATAACCAAAGGACCTCCCTAGTTCAAAAACTTCGTGGAATACGAAAGACGTGGGAAGGGGGGGTCTGTCACAACTTTTAAACCCAGTTTTCTCCTTGGGAATTATGATAGAGAGAGACGGTGACATAATTTTCTTTGGGGGACAGAAACTTTGGAATTGTTGAGACGAAAATCCGGATTGACGTAATCGATTGAAGACAGGATGTTTGTGACGTTTGCTCAACCGCGTTGACACGATCATCACTGTCTTGGGCTTGGCCCAGTTTAGGCGGTGGAGGATTTTTCTCCCTTGTAATACTGAGCTACATTCCTTTTGTCATACCCGGCCCACGGTAGTGATACCGATTGTTACATTTCGAAAGAATTATCGGGGATTGTGTGGTTAGAGGTATTGATTGGTCCCAAATTAATTTAATCGCCTTCCCGAATCGATATCGCAGTCGCTTATACAGGGTGACCCATGTTTCGGACCGAAAAACTGCGGGAGTCGATACTACAACTAATTTTAGTAAGAAAGTGTCTCCTAGCAATTTTCCGTTAGACGCTTAATTTTCGAGTTATTTTAGATTAAAGATTTTTTTCGTGTTTTCGACCTTAAGCCACAAAAATGACCATATCTCGCTTAATTTACAAGCAATTCAAAATCCAATTACACCGTTGGATAGAGCGTTAAATTTACTATCTTTCTAGTGGTTATACAAAAAATTTTGTAAGGTCGTGATGGGTGAAAAAGCAATTCGTAAAGTCATTTTTGTAAAATTGTCAAAATTTCCTACTTTTTCTTTTGATTGTTAAGGTTTTACTTCCACATGATTTTCCACGTACCTCTACGTCAAAAACTGCGCAAAGATCTCAGTTTTCTAATGGTATATTTTTTTTTTTAATTTTACTCCGCTAATTATGGGTGAAAAATACGTTTGAATGCTAAAAAACGTGGTTGCGCTCATGGAAATCAAGGTTTTCTGGTTCGTTGGGCCTCGGGCAGGTTCGTCGAATTAGGGGTGGAATTCCACGTCATTTTCAACGCTATTAGACTGATTCCATCACCGTTGGTATGTGAAAGCTCGGTATTGAATTTTGGTAGGTCTGAATCTTTTTTTATTTTTTTATTTACTTGGTATTTATGCACGAATTAAATGTTCAATTCTCGCAACATTCTCGATTGTATGAAAAAAGAGATATCTCATAAATAATAGCGTGTAGATGTGGAATAAAAAGTAAAGATAAAAAAATGATATTTTAGAGAAAGTAAAAATGATATTTATGAACAAAAATAATCTTTATCTTCATCGAAGTACATTACTGACTAAACATAAATGAGAATAAATTATCCTCTACTCCGTCTTTGACTTCGTTTGTCATTCGTCCGGATACCCGTAAACACAAAGCAAAGTTTTTTACAGCCAAGTAGAAAAATAATTGATTGGTAATATTATTACCAATTGTATTAAAGAAGGAGGAGATCACATTGAGCACTTACTCTGAATCGGTAAGATGATGACCACTGCTTCAAATTTTGGCATTCCTCAATTATTTTCTACTTGGCTGTAAAAAACTTTGCTTTGTGTTTACTGGTATCCGGACGAATGACAAACGAAGTCAAAGACGGAGTAGAGGATAATTTATTATCTAATTTATGTTTAGTCAATAACGTACTTCGATGAAGATAGATTATTTTTGTTCATAAATATCATTTTTACTTTCTCTAAAATATCATTATTTATCTTTATTTTTCATTCCACATCTACACGCTATTATTTATGAGATATCTCTTTTTTCATACAATCGAGAAAGTTGCGAGAATTGAACATTTAATTCGTGCATAAATACCATGTAAATAAAAAAAAATAAAAAAAGATTCAGACCTACCAAAATTCAATACTGAGCTTTCACATACCAACGGTGATGGAATCAGTCTAATAGCGTTGAAAATGACGTGGAATTCCACCCCAAATTTGTCGAACCTGCCCGAGGCCCAACGAACCAGAAAACCTTGATTTCCATGAGCGCAACCACGTTTTTTAGCATTCAAATGTATTTTTCACCCTCAATTAGCAGAGTAATTTAAAACAAATTATGCCATTAGAAAGCTGAGATCTTTGCGCAGTTTTTGACGTAGAGGTACGTGAAAAATCATGTGGAAGTAAAACCTTAACAATCAAAAGAAAAAGTAGGAAATTTTGACAATTTTACAAAAATGACTTTACGAGTTGATTTTTCACCCATCACGACCTTACAAAAATTTTTGTATAACCACTAGAAAGATGGTAAATTTAACGCCCTATCCAACGGTGTAATTAGATTTTGAATTGCTTGTAAATTAAGCGAGTTATGGTCATTTTTATGGCTTAAGGTCGAAAACACGAAAAAAATCTTTAAATTAAAATAACTCGAAAATTAAGCGTCTAACGGAAAATTGCTATGAGACACTTTCCTACTAAAATTAGTTGTAGAATCGACTCCCGAAGTTTTTCGGTCCTTACCATGGGACACCCTGTATGTGCGCATGCGCAGACGTAAATTCCGGGACATAAGGATATTTCCTCAGTGCGATAGCTTTCCATGATGTCCGGTAGATATGGAGGGTCCTTCAATTATATCATTTAAAGACTCCAGCATGTCTGACAGTTACGGCTCTATTCCTGACTATACCTACTGAAAACTTTAGACAATATATTGACTGAATTTTAACTTTCTAAATTGGAAAGTTAGAACCTGCTCAGGTTATAATAACGGAAATACCCTTTTCGTTTTCATATGCCGACACCATTCAGAGTGCAACAACAACAACAACGATTTCATGTCGGCTTATCATTATTTGTTTATACTTATGTGCATAGTAAATTTATTAATAAAACACGTCTAACTTTTGTTAATTCAAGTCCTCAATTTTTGCCATCGAGTTCAGGTTACTGTGATTACTTAGCGCTGACTTAGGTATTGGTATTCACAGACATAGTAAGGAACTCACTTAGGTGAGTTCCTACTGATTAAATTCTGAGCCAAGGACCACAGCTTCTCATATTATTATCATTTTAATCGAATTTCTTTTTTAAAAAAGTAACCATGACACCGATTTTAAAATCTATTTTTTGTTACTCGAGTTTTTAGAGAATCGATTTTATTTGACCCGATTTAAAAATCGGTTGAAAAATCGATTTTTTTCATAACGATACCCATCCCTTGAGTGATGTGTTGAGCGTCCTTAGCAAGCAGTAATCAAATATCCTAATGAACGCGCCCTCAACCCCCTACTTCTTCGAACAGAGTGTGCAGCGTTTATAACTTCAAAATAAACTTAATTGTGAAGCAAAATGAGGTTGGTAGATAGTGAAAATGGCTGTGTTCTTTGCAGGCAAGTGATCTATACAGAAAAATAATAAACCTTTGCGTAATAATTTGCAGCGTTTTTTTTATAGAGCTGACACATCAGTGAGATGTTGAACGGCCCTTCTTTAACCCATACTGTCTTGGGGTTCCTCCCCTGATATTGGGAAAGGCTCGTCTCATGATTCGAACTGACGACCGGAACTGCCTTCACATTTTCATCCTAGTTACAGAATGTTGGCACGCGCTGTGTACAAACTCAGTGACCGTCCATTCCGCACGTTTCTCTACGGCGTAGAGGCCTCTATCTCCTTCAACGCCGTTAATAAGACGGCTTATTGCGAAGATACGCCTCCCCTTACAACATGATGAGGGTAAAGACTGCGTTTGAGTCGAGTCTGTCCTCTCATTAACCCCGCTCTTCTGGCCGATCATGAAGGGTTGTATTTCGTCATTAAAGAACCCCCACCACCACATCTGCTTCTTCTTCAACTGTGATCTCCTCATCTTCGACTACCCAATCCCCTTATCGTGTTTTGTGGTGTTTAGGCAACTAGCCCCATCGCTCGAAGATGAACAAAGGTAACATCAATAAATCATTTGGATAATATCCTTTGGACCTTAGAAATTGAGCAAGAAGAAAAAGTGATTACCCCTCAAAATCAACGTACTTAAGTTTCAAGGTATTTAGAATCTTTAAATCTAATTTTGAAAAAACTCCGTAAAAAAATTCCGTATAGCTTTTTTTGGAGTGGGAAAACTCTTTCGTCGAGCAATGGTGGTTCTTAAGCGACAATATTTATCTGTCAATTGATCGGGAATGAGGTCTTCAAAATAAAACACCTCTTTTGCCGAGCTTTCGGTGAATTTATCATATTCCTCAGGGCACAAAGGATGTGTTACCGTGTGAACATCACAATCATCAGCGTCAATCAACAAACCAGTAGTTAGAGATGCCACCATAACTGGTGGGAAATGAAATTCGGATTTATTGCAGGCGAAGTGAAAAAAAGGGAGGACTTTAAAACATCATTTCAGCTAAAAATATTAGGAAGCACTGTCTTGGGAAAACGGTGTTAATTACATGAATAGATAACAATGATAACCTTTGAGCCCTGAGGAAGGTGATAAATTCACCGAAAGCTCGGCAAAAGAGGAGTTTTATTTCTGAAGACCTCATTCCCAATTAATTGACAGATTGTTTGTTGGATCGATCATCATATTTGTTGACAACATTTATATTTGCCAAGAAGTCGAAGATATTATTTGAAGTGATTTATTTCGATTCTTTTCATATTCCCTTTTCTTATCGTTCTAAAGAAGTAACCCCTGAAGAAGACTATAAAGTAGATTGTGGAATAGCGAAGAAGAACAAACAGTAAAACGTACGAAAGAAACGGTAGATCAGGTAATGAAGTTGCGAGCTTAGAAAACAAAAGGGTCTACTTTCAAGGTGGAAGAGAGGGGAGGGAATTAAGGAAATTGCGATCTCAGACTCCTCGAAGGGAGGAAGGAAGCATCAGTGAGGTTTTTATGGACTGATATAAACTTTTTAAAAAGTCCTGGAGAAAGGGAAAAATTAGGGGGAGGGTGAATCTCAAAAAAAAAAAAAAAAAGTTGAGTGGTATTTTGGAAAGAACGTTAACTACTCCGGTCACGAAGCGATGCGTACCGGAGGGAGTGACGTTTCCGCACGATTTTCCTTCACCTCCCTTCGTTACCTACCGATCTCCTCCTTCACCCTACAAATCCTCCCTTACTCTGCCTCACCCAAGCGGATTTTCATTTTATTTTCAACGAACCTTTACGTGATTTTGTTTGTCGGAAGATGATGTTTCGAGAATCAAACTTGGGAAAAAAATGAAGCCAGCACGAAACTCGAATTTCTGTGAAGATTTTCCAGATTCTCGTTCAAAAAGAAACTTCAAAAAGTATATATAGGTACCTACATATTTTTCGGAAATGGTCGAATTTCGATGTCTCGTTCTTCGTCGTCATTATTATTATTATTATTATTAGGGTGATTTCGTAAATCAATCATAAGTCATTTCCTAAGGTTGGTACTTTTTTTGGTGTTTGCCACTATTAGGTACTACGTCAAATTTAGTGACTCAACAAAACCCCCGAATGAGTGCTTCTTTCACCTGTTGAGATACCTAAGTTTTATTCGATTTCATTTTCATTCCACCTTTGAGGCTGAGGAAATTTTTTAGTCACTGGAGTAACCTGTCCAAAGAAATAATTATTTACATAATCATATACAATTATACCACAAGCTTGGGAGGGTTAATAAGACCCTTGTTGTTGTGTACATAACATTTTAAGGGGTGAATGAATGAGTTCACTTGATATCAATAGCAGTTTTTAAAATCCATATTTCCTTCAATATCTATACCGAGTTTTGATCCCTAGATACGAGTTGTAACAAGTTGGAAAAGAAGATTTAAGCGATATAGCATTTTCACGTCAAATTGGAGGTTTTAGTCAATAATTTGGAGATTTTATATTTCAAGTAGACGGGTTTTCATTTCAAGTTGGAGGTTTATCACTTCATATTAGGATTTCACATACCAACTTGGAGGATGTCTGAAATACGTGATTTAATTCTGAGAAAGCAGTAACATCGAGTTGACGTGTGAAACGAACCACTTCCGTCCTCCTCCAATTTTAAATGAAACCCTCCTATTTGATATGGGCAATCTTCAAATTGATGAATAAAACCTCCTATTTAGAATAAAAAATCTCAAAACTGATGCAAAACCTTCAATTTGAAGTGAAAATGCTATAGTTTAGTAGATAACTGCAAGTGTGGCACAAAGGAAGCATATTTTGTTTGAAACTACCGAAATTTGATTTTAAAATAACTTGTGATAATATTGTTCTTTTAACATGTTTAATGTTTTAGGGCTGGGGGTCATTCTGTGAATTCCGACACGCAAATCTGCAACGCTTATTTTTCTTAGTTACCACGGACCGATTTCTTAGTTACCAAGTTATATCGGCTCCATTTGGGGTCTAGTTGTACCAAGATGGTCACTGATCAACTGAGTGAGCTCCAAGGCCATTTTCTCTCCTGTTGAACGCAGGAAGCTGAAATTTGAGAAGCAGGGTCAATGGAGAATGCTGAAGGCGCCTGAGTGGTCACTGATCAGCTGAGTGATCGGCAATCTAATTTCTCCCTTGCGAGGGAAAAACATTAAACATGATTTAATGTTTTTCCCTCGCAAGGGAGAAATTGAACTTTTTTAACTAGGATTTATCACTTTCCTCCCACTTCCTCCCCTTTTCTCTTCCTTCATATCATTTGAAGAGGGGGGTCATTTTATATATTCTTAATAGTAGTTTATTCTTCATAATTACTCACCATGTCTGATAGTGATGACAAATCTCGAACTCAAAGTTGCAGGACATTCCGAGTGCAATTTCAAAACGGAAAATTTACTGTCAACTGGATTTGCAGTTAGAATACCTAACTAGCTGTCAAAGTTAGCTGAGTCTTTTCCAGTACTCAAGTATAAGTTTTCCTGTTTTTTCAATACTCAAGTATTTCTTGTTGAGGACGAGGAATGTTAAATTTTATTGTCGGATATTACTTCTTATCGCGACAGAGCGTTCTTACAACAGCAGATGCTAACAAAATGTGATTCATACCTGACCGAGTTATCTGGCTTTCCTAAATTAAATTTCAGTGGACTAAAAGTGCGAGTACTCTGCACTCATGTTCTTCATAATCATATTCCTCAAAATAGCCAAAAAGTAGTAATGAACGGAGTGAACAAGGTGGTTAATTTATTCGAGGAACGCGTTTTCAATGTTCCACAACTGTGGGGGCGAACGGGCGTAAAATATTTGCCGCGAGCGGCCACAAATTGAATTTAATAGCCCGGTATTATTTCTGTAAGGTTCCTTCCAAAGGAAGATATACATCTTGAATTTTCAATCGAACAGGAGCCAGGGAGCAGGGCGAGCGTTGGCGTGAAGAATCGATGGGACCTCCGAATGTTCAAGCGTGTAAATTCTTTAGAGTTTTTTTTCCTTCTATTTCAAATAGCTATTTTTAAAATGGTAGAACGAGGCCTGAACACGACAGAAACAGAGAGGACACGTTGGTTTAGCATTAGTTTTTAGAGCGCTGACGGAGGAAGAAATGTAAGTTAATGAGGATGTTTGCCTCGGAACAAGCGAAACTTTGAGTATAAGAACTTACTAACTAAACTCAGGGCCGTATCCAGAGGGGGAACCGGAAATGAAATGAAAGAAGAGAAAAATAGGAAAGAAAAAGAATTGATTATGTTAATGATGAATTATTGATTTTGCTGGATTGAAGTACTACTGCACTGAATGATTGATTTTGTGGTCGAATCTTGGATACTCGTCACGATAAAATAGGCGTTGAAGGTCAACGGATGAACTCGAAAAAAAAAAGATTTGAAAAAAGCAACAGGAGATAGTCAGAAAAACGCTGCAAATTATTACACAAAGGTTTACTATTTTATAGATAATTATAGATCACTCTTCTGCAAAGAACTCGGCTTTGCCACTGTCACCACCTGCCTACCACGTACCTACAGCGATCGCATTTCGGTCAGTTAACATTTGAACGGAGATTCGGCCTCTTTTGCGATTCCCACTCGTGTTTCTGATTTATCGTAAGTCCAACCCTTAAATTCTCGTAGGGAGCGAACGGTTAGTCCTACAGAGCTCCGCGTGGTCTCTGAAAATTCAATACTATCTTAAATTTATGGAAAAACAATATCTTTATATCAACATTTTTTGAGCATGGGCGTTTTCAAAATCTCAACCCTTAGAAGTGACCTACATCAACCAAAAGATTCGGGGCACAACTAGACCCCAGATGGAGCCCGTATACCAAATTTCATCAATTTTGAGGTGGGGGGGGGGAAATTTTTTTTCTAGGCCAATTCCAAAGGTTCATATTGAAAATAATAAACCAAAAACAGAAGTAGGAAGTGAGGTGTAGAAGATGGCTGCCATCAGACCATGCAGGGTTGTCCGGAAGGTTGTTGAAGTGCTTGAATTTGGTAGCGCAGAAATCACATGGCGATATTTTATAATTTTGATGTGTTTCTTTAATAAACGTAATACAATATATTAAGATAAATGTGATGAGCAAGCTTGGATGCAAAATTAACAACAACATCGTGCATGGATGTGAAGGTGACGAGAACCTATATGGAGAGCACCAAATATAATTGGAAGTATTCTGTGGTGATAATAATGATAGTAAGGTGACGTAAAGAAATGACAATTAATATTTGTCTTTTATATTATAAAAGATGTGAGTTTTTCAAGAAATGGTTTGTGCAAAAGAAACGGATGCTAATATGATGCTAATGATGGTGGATTTTAGGAAGGTGGAAACTGACTGAGGTTTTGAGTACAATGTATGACTAGTTGGGCATGAAGTAAGTTCAAAAACAGATAACAGATCTTCTGGGGGTGTGGTTTGGAGTTCGTGGGACTGCTTCCCCACGTTTATGTAAATTTTTAAAGGAATTCAAGTTAAAAAATGACGACCTTTCCGAGTTATGCTTGACAATCACTAGAGACACTCTCTACATCATTATTAATCTACACTTGTTTACGTAATTCTAAATTATCTATCTATGTAATTACTTGTTTTTTTTTTGTTTTTTTTTGTCATTATTATTGACTATTTTGAATTTGTTTCAAATATTAGGTATTAATCATCGTTTTGAAATATCTTATTATAAACTTAATTGTTATGACTATAATAGTTGTTATTATGCTGTGTCGTATGGCAACCCGATTTATGGGCAAATCGCCAATTTTACTGTAATAAAGTGGTTGTTCTCTCTCACGTCCCATCAACTAGTTGGGCCAACTTGATTCCAGGTTTTGGTCTCAATCGCTCCAACATTTTCATGGAGCCCCCATCGGCCTGACGAACAAAGTTCTTCTCTTGGATTCGAAATCTTGGAATGCAGCTTGATACAATCAACAAACATCACATGGCACCATTCGTGTAATGCAACTTGACGGGACTTGAAGTTACGGCTTTTGTACGAGTATTTACTATTTTACTCAGTGAACTCTTTTGGTGGTCACAAGACCACTAAACTAATGACCAGACGGGGGGAAGAGCGCGTAACAACGAGTCGTAAGTGGCCCTTTCACGGAGTCACCAATTTATCAGTTTTCTCTTTCCAACTCTCCGTTCTCCCTTCTGGTTTTGTGAGGAAGGGCGACTCCCGCAGTAAATCAAACATATCAGGCCCTGGAAATCTCAAGCAATTTGTAGCCCCAGGGGCGGCAGCCGGATTTACATAGGGCTGATGATATCGGGACGAGTAGACTTGGGTGTCCGGGGTTAACTTCATTGTTATTGTTTTGTTTTGGGGGGGAAGACCGCAGGGCTCAGGTGGCGCGAAAAGGCATTAAGCAGACAGTTACGATAGGTCATATATAGAACTGTCTTGTAAGGAATTAACTACCTTGTATGGCATTAATAGGACTGCCTGATTTGAGGACAGAAATTACACCTACCTAAGCTGAAACTGTGAACCACTACTAAGACTACAGAGCGGAGAATCAAGGGTTAGTAGTAGAGAAAGGCGGGTTCTGGCACCAAATAAGATATAATATATCCCAATGTTCGAAATTATGGAGGTAAGATTTGCAGAACCACTTCGGTTTTGCAACCCTTATCGTGGGAGATCTTGTATAATGGGGTATAAATCGTCAATTACATTGAAGGAAACTTTGAAAATTCGCACATTTAGGTACTCGAGGGATTCGCAGCATGAAAGGATTTTTTGCTTCCGAGTCTACCAAATTAGCGGAAGCTTTGTTTTCACTTTTCAAGGTTGAAAAAATAGTTCTCCAAAATCAAAATTTCCACTCGCATTTTACGTTTCAGACCTTTTTGAACAATTTTGTTTGCGTGTCTGTCTGTCTGTCTGTCATGAAATCCTTGCCACAGCCTTAACTTCTACATTTCTCATCCGATTTTGATGAAATCCTCAGGGATTGTGGGGAGATGGTCCCCAATGAAATCATCACTACCGGAATGATAGTAGCCGCTGCGCATGCGTAAACGTGACATCCTTGCCACAACACCTACAGCCATAACTTCTACATTTCTCACTGGATTTCGATGAAATTTTCGGGGACAGTGCGAGTTGGCGTGTAGATGGTCCCCTATGGAAATCATTTCCCCCTGACTGATAGTAGCCACTACGCATGCGTAAACGTGTATTTCCTTGTTACTGTCATAACTTCTACAGTTTCCAAAGAGATTCAGAGATTTTGCGGGTTGACGTGAAGAGTCCCCTATGAGGGTAGTGGAAGGTACTCAGAGATAATTTTTTGAGATTAAATACTGCATCGGATATACAGGGTGGTCCTTAATGAACGTACCACCCTTTCAATTTCGTTGGTTGTGGAGAAATAAAAAAACCTGTCGAAGTAACTCCCCTTATTTTTTTGTAAAGAATTCAGGAAAAATACTTTTGCGCAAAAAAATTGCGCGCAATTGTGCGCAATTGACACTAACTTTGTTTTTTCAAATACGAACCCCCATTTTTTATTGCAGATTCAGATTCTACGTCAAATTTCATGAGAAATTCATACCTGAATCGATTTTTTTCATTACGTACAACTGGTACTTTTCGCGCGCAAAGTGACCAGGGTGCGCAAAAGTGAGTTTTTTTTCAACCCAAGTGTGGCACATTTTTTTCATTATTTTTGACGCAGAATCACGTGGTGAGGTCCTTTCTTCGATTTCATCGTTATTTTTCCAAATTTAGAAGGAAAAATAATGTTTTTGGACTTTATTTTCCCTCCCCCTTTCGCGACACGTGCTGGGGACCGGCTATGGCAGGATTAAAAATAAATGCCTCACTTCTAAATTAGAAAACAAAATATTGGAAAGTAGATAGGTACTTACCTACTTTAATGTAAAAAAAAGAAAAGAAATTAAAAGTTAAGAAATCTCCGAAAAAGTAGTAATAAAAACTAAGATAGTAATAATCAAATTAAGAAATCACAGCAACTGCTCGAAATCACCTCTTTTTACCTGCAGACAAGTAACAAGTAACTTTCAATTTTTTTTAAAGGTTTTTAGCTTTTTGATTTTTTTCACATTAAAGCAGTAAAGTAGTTCCTACCTATTTAGAGGAGAGCAATTTATTTTTAATCCTGCCATAGCCGGTCCCCAGCCCGTGTTGCGGAAGGGTGAGGGAAAATAAAGTCCAAAAACATTATTTTTCCTTCTAAATTTGGAAAAATAACGATGAAATCGAAGAAAGGACCTCACCACGTGATTCTGCGTCAAAAATAATGAAAAAAAATGTGCCACACTTGGGGTGAAAAAAAACTCACTTTTGCGCACCCTGGTCACTTTGCGCGCGAAAAGTACCAGTTGTACGCAATGAAAAAAATCGAGTCAGGTATGAATTTCTCATGAAATTTGACGTAGAATCTGAATCTGCAATAAAAAATGGGGGTTCGTATTTGAAAAAACAAAGTTAGTGTCAATTGCGCACAATTGCGCGCAATTTTTTTGCGCAAAAGTATTTTTCCTGAATTTTTTACAAAAAAATAAGGGGAGTTACTTCGACAGGTTTTTTTATTTCTCCACAACCAACGAAATTGAAAGGGTGGTACGTTCATTAAGGACCACCCTGTATATACAATCGGGTTATGTAAACGAGGTTCTATGTGCCACACCCATTTGGCAGACTTTTGTAATTACACTCGTTATTTGAAAACCGATTTCATGTCTTCCTAAGTGAAGATCAGAATTTGTTCTGATGATTTCGCTCATGGCTTCCCATTGGCCTCACCGCCCTGGGTTGTGACGAGGGGGACCTGCGACCGACTTACCCGAAAATATGCTCCCGAGGCGAGCCCCGAACTCACGGCCCCGCAGCCGGTCCAGTCTCGTCTCCAGAGACCCATGCCGCAGCTCGCTCAGCCACAGATTTCGATTAAATTAAGGCGGGGTACTTGCGGATTATCCTAAACCAAGAGGAAGTTGGAAAGTCGATTCAGACTGAGGGGTAGTTTTTTTTCCATCCCTCCGACAAACGAATCACCTTTCCTGGCTGTGAGGGAGTGCGGGCAAGAGCTAATTTAAAGAAGCGACACGTGCCCTGAAACCGGGATTAGGGTCGGTGGCGGAACGAATGAAGTAACGAACAAGCACAAACACGCGAGAGAAGCAAAGGTTGACGTTGTAAGGTGATCCCAGTTGGACGTAAGGGGGCGTAATATAAAAAGCGTCGTACAAAACACCTTAGCGACTCACAAAACGCGCTTAGGCTTCTGGACCCTTTTTATTTGGCCACTAATGAGGGGACCTTTTTCTGTAGCTAAAAAGGTGTGCTGCCTACACGGGATTTTTGGCGTTATATTTTTCCCAACTCTTCTTTGTGTGCTTTTTATATACATGTATGTCCGTTCTCTCTCAACATAATCAGGAAGTTGTGTTTCAAGGGGTTTCTTTGAGCATTGTGAGGATAAGTGGTTGAAATAATCTGATATTGTTCAGATTGAAGAACGAAGATAATTGCTAACTTGTTAACCCTCAACGGACAGATGCCTTTAGTGTCACACCAAGGACAGATTCGCGCTCTTAGTCTTTTTCGCGATTCCTACAATTCTTTTCGAACTTAGATGCATCTCCCGTACAGAAACGATAGTAGTTGGAAATCCTTTCCTTCTCGTTAGCTATACCTAATCAATTTTTTGTATTTTTTGCTACCTTGCAAGCTATGTTTTCAAATCCTATGTAGTCAAATCAAATGAAATTTATATAAGTAGGTACCAATTTTCAGTATAGGTATTAGGAAATATTTGGATTTGAAAATGGTCCTAAATAATTGTGATGAATGATTTCAATAAACTTTAATCCATTTGAACAACCGTTTATTATGATATGGTTCCCTAATCAACCCGTCAACCGATAGGACCGCAGACAGATTGGCTCCTAGAGTGCAGCCTAGACGATTTTTGGCACTTAAGTACTCTCTTCCGTTTCGGTGGCGGAACGAATGAAGTAACGAACAAGCACAAACACGCGAGAGAAGCAAAGGTTGACGTTGTAAGGTGATCCCAGTTGGACGTAAGGGGGCGTAATATAAAAAGCGTCGCACAAAACACCTTAGCGACTCACAAAACGCGCTTAGGCTTCTGGACCCTTTTTATTTGGCCACTAATGAGGGGACCTTTTTCTGTAGCTAAAAAGGTGTGCTGCCTACACGGGATTTTTGGCGTTATATTTTTCCCAACTCTTCTTTGTGTGCTTTTTATATACATGTATGTCCGTTCTCTCTCAACATTATCAGGAAGTTGTGTTTCAAGGGGTTTCTTTGAGCAATGTGAGGATAAGTGGTTGAAATAATCTGATATTGTTCAGATTGAAGAACGAAGATGATTGCTAACTTGTTAACCCTCAACGGACAGATGCCTTTAGTGTCACACCAAGGACAGATTCGCGCTCTTAGTCTTTTTCGCGATTCCTACAATTCTTTTCGAACTTAGATGCATCTCCCGTACAGAAACGATAGTAGTTGGAAATCCTTTCCTTCTCGTTAGCTATACCTAATCAATTTTTTGTATTTTTTGCTACCTTGCAAGCTATGTTTTCAAATCCTATGTAGTCAAATCAAATGAAATTTATATAAGTAGGTAAGGTGCGTCGGGGTAAGTTCAGAAATGGGGTAAGTGGGGAGTATGCCTTTCACTAGCAAACATAAGGGCTGATACGAATATCCTTTTTGGGTGTTGTAGAGAACTACTTCAAGTTTCACAAAACACCACTAGAGTGTCCTCATATCGGTTGTAACCTTCACGGTGAGGTTATCATATACCACATGTGATTTCATCTGTGAGGTAGAGGTGATCAACTATTTTTCAACCCGAGTTCAACCTGCCTCTAATTGGGTATTGCTAGTGACTGACAAGGTAATTAGACACTTTGAATGTTGCAGTTTAATTGTACTATGACATTTTGTTCTAACTTTGGTTATTTTGAAAATAAGACCTCCTCTGCACTTTCCCCGTTTTTTCCTCCTATGGGGGGAAGTGCAGAGTAAGAAACATGGGCAAGTGCGGAGTTCCGCACTTCCCCCTAAATGGATGACCAAGGGAAGAATGGAGCGTACACTCAAGCATAATACTATGTATTTTTCATCTACTCTTGTTGTGAACTTGGGCACTTTTAATGTAACTGGGAACTTTTTTATTCGCTCCAGTGAAGAGGGAGAACGAAAGATGACTTCCCGAGTTGGGGTGGAGATGGTTCCCTATGAAAATCATGCACCCCCCACCCCCAATTGAAAGGTTAGTGCAAGGTACTTAGAGATTGATGTTTTGAGATTAACTACTATGCATCGGATCATCTATACAATCGGGTTATGGATACGAGGAAGCTATGTGCCACACCCACTTTGCAGAGTTTTTTCATTTCGAAGTTTTATGCAAACTTTTGCAATGTTAAGATAACCATTTGTAGTATAAGACTGTAAAAAAACGTTCTTATTCGTAAGACTGATGACTTACAGTGATTTAAACAATTTTTAATGAAGATTCAAAAGTTTGAATTTTGCAAGATTTTTATGTGTTTCTCTATACCACGTTTTTAACTTTTCAAAACTGTGTAACTTCACCAATTTCTGTCCGATTTTAACTTTGCAAAAAGCAAAATAATGCCTGAAACGAGCTCTTCCACACACTTCCCCCTTCGCATTTGTAACTCCAACGACATGAGAAATGAAGGGATGCTCCGCACTTACCCCATTTAGGCGGGGTAAGTGAGGAGTACGGACAAAAATTATAGTATTGCTCGAAAAACCCACTATAACTTCAAAAAACCTTAAAATAACTACAAAACTGGTTAGAGGATAGTCCGAGGTGTGTAGTGAAATAAGGAAAATAAATCTAGCTTTAAAAATGAGTTTCTCAGGATCTACCAAAGTTGAACTATGCAAATTGTACTCTGCACTTCCCCCGACGCACCTTACCAATTTTCAGTATAGGTATTAGGAAATATTTGGATTTGAAAATGGTCCTAAATAATTGTGATGAATGATTTCAATAAACTTTAATCCATTTGAACAACCATTTATTATGATATGGTTCCCTAATCAACCCGTCAACCGATAGGACCGCAGACAGATTGGCTCCTAGAGTGCAGCCTAGACGATTTTTGGCACTTAAGTACTCTCTTCCGTTTCTACTTTACAGCTAAAGAGACGGGAAATCGGAGGTAACCCTTGTCTTCTGGAGACTAGAAAACCTCATCTGTTCTCGAAGGTTCCTGTTTTCCTCGGTATAATCTCTTTAGCACTGGATTTCGTTAAATTGCAATTCGTTCAAGATTTGCACTTTTTTTTGGAGTGATGAGCCAGTTTTTGGTGATATTTGAGAGGGACTTTGTACTTGAATGAAATTGGTTCGGATACAATAGTTGAGGTTTATTTATAGTCAAAGTTTGAAATTGACGCAAAAACTGGGGTGAAGTTAAAACATGAGGGATGCGCCCTATACGACCCCTCTACTCTAGGAGATCATAATAATAGTTCTTCTGGACCGAACACTTTGGGTTATATTTTTTTCATTGAGAAAGATGTACCTTTTTACTCTACCCTTGAAACACCAGGGAAGAAAGAGGGAGTATTAAAAAAGTTGACCAAGCGACAAAATAGCCGTCGGGAGTGAGATTTACGGCAAGAAGAAACCCGTAGTAAACCACACGGAGTACTCAGTATATCATATTATCCCGAAAGTCGAATGGAACCAGTGACCAGTCTAAATCGCCAATAAGAGAGTAACTTCTCGGATATGGGGGCCAGACGATATTCTAGAGGGTTTGACCCAACGTCTCCCGCAGGGTGAAATATACAGCACACTATAAAAGAAAGAGGGGAAACAGATCGGAAATAAAACTCAAGCGTTACTCACATCGTGATTTAGAAAACTGCGAAAATAGGGCTCATAAATAACGAGTATTTCACCAGTTCACTCAGTGTTGTACACTCGGCGAGTAAAAGCCAAAAAACTCCTGTTTTCGGGAATCCAGAATAACTTTGTCAAAGGGAGTGGCACACAGCTTCAATCTCAAATTTCAAAACAGCAATCTCTAAGTAACTTACACTACCCTCATAGGGGACCTTATACATGCCAAACCGCACAATTCCTGATAATTTATTCTAATTCGGTCGAAAAAGGTAGACGTTATGGCTATTACACGGGTTTTACGTTTGCGTATGCGCAGAGACTATCGGTTCGGGGCCTTGATTTGAAAACTTTTTCAAGGATTTGATGACAGACAGCCAATTTTTCAGACACGAAAAACACGAAACCAAAATTTTCCAAAACTTACAACGTGGAAAATTTGATTTGGGGAAAATTTTTTTTCTTCTTTTTACCTTGAAATGTGAAAACAATCAAAGCTTCCGCTAACATTGTAGACCCGGAAGCCACAGATGAAACTCAAATGAAAATTTTGATGAAACGTGAAGAAGCAAAACACTTATTGGCGTTTTTGTGGACTTACGCCCTTTAAAAACGTCTGCCTAGTGGGTGTGTCACATAGCTTCCTCGTATATAGAAGATCCGATGCATAGTAGTTAATCTCAAAACATCAATCTCTAAGTACCTTCCACTACCCTCATAGGGGACCATCTACACGCCAATCTGAACAATCATAGAAAACGTCAAATGCGGATAGAAGATGTGGAAGTTATGGCTGTTAAGAGGAATTCACGGTCGCGCATGCGCAGCGGCTACCATCAGTCCGGGGGTAATGATTTTCATATGGGCCCTGTGTTCAACCTAATCTGCATAATCCCTGACAATTTCATCGAAATCGAACAATAACTTAGTATAGTTATGCGGGTTACAAGAATTTCATGACACACACAAACAAGGAACCAAAATTGTTCAGAAAGGTCTGAAACGTAAAACGCGAGAGGAAATTTCGATTTTGGAGAAATTTTTTGTTCAACCTTGAAAAGTGAAAACAAAGCGTCCGCTACTTTGGTAGACACGGAAGCAATAATATTAAAATGAATGGATAAGGAGGAACGCAAGTATCTGTGTAAAACATCAAGTAATTTTATTCCAAATTTTGTAGGTACCAACGTGATGGCTTGATTTCTGACTGTTGACTTCGGCTCAAACCTAAATACATAAATAAATTAATGGTTTACATCTACTACAATGCAAAAAATAATGAAGCCGCGTCTACCTACTATAAGACGTGAAGAAGCTTTTTTCTATTTTTCAACTATGAATTTCGATAATTTATACCCAGTTAAACTTCTCAAGTAGGTTGAATACTAACTTCAATCGGATTTGTAGATCTTCCGACACGTCGAGTAAATCGATATATTTATTCCAAAGTGATGTTAGTTACGTTTCAATTCACCTACCTACTTACTTCGGCAAGTTTTTCCAAGTATACCTTCCGATAAGTCGATAAATGTTTTCCTATGTTTGTAATTTTTTTAAAGGATTTAATTCACCTACCTACCCTACTTCAACACGTTTTTCCAAGTAGATCTTCCGATATATTGAAATATCGATACATTTTCTCCGATATATCAAAGGTATCGATATCTCATTGACGATGTATCAAATGGAAAAGAAAAAGACCCACTGACTTTATTAACAATTAACTCATTCTAATTGTGCATTACCCCGATTGTTATCACCTTATTCTCAAATTGTTATTAGTTTATAATATCCTTGTTTATTCATATATTTATTATATACTTGGTGATTCATACACTTGCACGTGAGGCTTGTCACTGGACAAGAACTTCGCTAACATGTACCATGTTACATTCCTTACACACATTATCGCCAGCACAACTTAAGTGTAAGTCTAAAAATAAAGCTGAAATTTAAAAAAAAATTGACATGCATGGTCTGACCAGTTGGGGATGAGATGGTTTTCAATCCGGCCATTCGACTACACAGCATCCTACCGAGGTAGTAAAAATTCGACCCAATTACTATTATTATTACTATGTTATTTTATTACTATACTATTTATTACTATATACTATATTATTCACTCGTATCAAGGAAACAACAGATTTCGTCCAACAAATGAACATCTCTTTAATTTTTTAGTGCTTACTAGGTTCTTACAGAGTAGGAAATACAATAATATCTTTGTCTACTTTGTCGACGTTTTAGGATTATTCAGAAGAAGGAAAATATTCTCACAATGATACGTTTAAACGTTGCTGGAATCAATCGGGACTTTGTCATAAAAGAGAGTCAATATGGAGCTTGAAATCGGTTGACAGAGTCTTCGAAGGGAAATGAAAAAAACGAGAGGAAGAAACTGCCATAGCGGAGGAACAGCTTGTAAATTTGTGTCACGGAACAAGTGAAGAAATATTATATTGAGAGAAAGGCTGAGGGAGAAAGTCGATAGGATGAAGGAAAAATAAGAAAAAAAAGTATATATCTTGTGGGAACAAAAAGGTTTACTTTAGCTTCGACGGGGGTAGATTGAGTGTACCTTTGGGCTAAGGTTTTGGAAGGATATTGGAACACGGGAAGCGGGACCCGTATTCTTTTTTTTTCTTGATATATTGCGCGATCAGAATAACAAAATATCTCGCGAAAAGCCGCGATAGGGTATAGATCGGTTGGGAAAATCTTTTGGCTGAAAACAATCATGTTGTGAATGATGGTTAAGAGCGAATACTGAGAGATTTAGGAATGAGAGAAAATGTTGTTCGAATTGGAAAAGAAAGATGTCAAATAAGTACCTGGATTTTGTATGGTTAATTCAATTACCCAGTGGCATGAAGTAAATGTGGGGTTTAATTTTGACTTGATGTTATCAACTGGACAATCTTTCCTCCTACTATTGCTGGGCTCCATTTTTCTATCACAAGGTTTTATAACTTTTAGAAAATAATTAGAATTTTTCAGTAAGAATGAATTTTCATTAAAGTTCGCAACTGGTCTACATAATGTCAACAGTTTGTTATCAAATGAAAATAAAGTGAAGTTGCTAAATTCGCAACTCTGCTATTATTATTGGTATCGTCTTCCCATCTCCAGTCTATGTAAGTATGCTTGAGAACTGGATGAACGATTTACTTCGTTGATAGTCAAATAAGTGCGTTGGCAACTCTTTTCGCTAGTCCTTGTCCGGCTTTTTCACTCCCAAAGACGTTCAACAACTGCTTTCTCTCGTCAAAAATGATAACAGTTACTCTCATTCTGAACGATGATTCGTAATAAGTTTTTGTCGTGTGTATCTATTATATTATTGAAGCTTTTTTGTAACAACATCACACTTGGATTTTAAAATGTTATTTTTTGGGGGTTTTCCTATAGTTTTTGTATTTTAAACCTTTTGAAGTGAGCCTTTGATTGTAGGTTGTTACCAAGTAAATTCAAATTTGAGGATATCGTTGGAAAGAGCGTTAAATTTCCAAGCTACCTAGTGCAAAACCAAAATCTTTTGGCAATAAAACATTTTCAAAAAATCAAGTCAAAAAGAATAGTTTTAAATATTTTTGAAATTTGACTTTTACTCATTTGAATCGAAGTTTTTACTATGAATCCCCGCCTATTTCGATGGGTGCTCTTCGGAAAACACTTGCTAAAATTGTCAGCTTTCCAACGGTCTATGAATTTTTCTTTTTAAAATTCAAATTGGAAGAGTAAACCAAGTGTCAAAAAACGTGGGTTTTACTAGAAAATCGAGTGTTTTATGCCACGTATGGTCACCCTCGATCCCAAGATAACTTCCGATTTTTTCGACGTAAGGTCGAAAACCCAAGAAAAAACAAGGCGTCTAAACAAAATTGCTAGGAGACATTTTTTGTTGGAAATACCGTGTAAAATCAAACCCTGAAGTGATGACACCCTGTTTAAGTACATAGCGATGAGTAGAGTACACCGATGAAGTGAATCTTGGTAACTCGTTCTTACACCATGAATCAAATTTATCGTTGAATATTCAATACAATATTATTAAAGCTGCTCCTGATGAGAAAATCGAGTACCATAAAAAGAACGAAGCACTTGGAAAGGAAGGGTTGGCGGTTCGCCACTCCGCACCGGATCTGATAGCCTCAAATTGAACAGGCATAGGAATCGACCCTTCATCCGAGAAGCCTGGCACCGTAAAGCCGTACGAAGGGGCTCAAGTTATGGTAATTCTGCTTGATAACATCAATGAGTCGTACATCGAGCAAAAGCCTCTCAGAGTAAATTCCTTCCCTTTACCCCCTCCCCTTTCGGCGGCTTTCCTCTAAATATGGGTGCTAGCCCGAGGGTAACCTTGTTCACGAACCTACAAAACATGATTTCTTTTTAATTGAATCTTCTTTTCATCGATTTCAGCGTTGAAATCGACTTTACTTGTTACCGCACTAGCAAAGCATGGAGATTATTGACTATTCTTCATCAACCCTCCTCCCACATAGCAAACCTAAACTTCTCCATTTTATTTGTAGTATGAAAGTGAAGAGTTGAGAGACTGATTTATATTGGTGTATAATTCCTTATGAGGTTTTAACAGTGCAAGATCACGCTTATTAATGATTCCACGTTGGCCTTTGGGCGGAAGCTATCATTGATTTGATCATAGGTGGGATTTCTTGGGGAACCATCTCTAGGTAGTCTCATCCATACAATTCTCAAACATTTTATCGAATTTGGAAACAAAATATAGAAGTTATGATGGCTGTTATGAGGGGTTTATGTTTGCGCATGCGCAGAAACAACCATCAATCCGATGGCACGGCAACCTGCACAATCCCTAAAAATGTCATTGAATTCGGATAGAAAATGTAGGAGTTATGGCTGTTGAAACGTTTTGGGGACTCTCAGCCCGACTGAAACACAGACATGAAACCGAAATTATTCAGAAATGACTCAATTCGTAAACGCGTGTAGAAATTTTGATTTTTGACGAAATTTTATTTTATTTTATGAAAGTGACAATGTTTCCTTTACTTTCGTGTGCCTGAAGCAAAATCGGTTACATTGACCGAAATACTTGGAATTTTGCACATTTGAGCTTCATTATTTTCTAGTTGTGCTCTCAAGCGTCTAGTTATGGTCAGTCACATTCAAGGTGTGAAAAACCTATCCTGAAAACTTTCGGTATTAGGTAATATAGATGCTATTAATTTTCCATCAATTGAAAAAAGTATTCAATTTTTAAAATTGAATGGAACCACTCTGTTCCCCATAGGAATTCAAGGGCTGAGAAAACATTCTTCGGAAACTCGAGTGTTAATCGCAAATGAATGTTCACTAACGGAAGTTCTCCAAACCTATGATCAAATTCGACCTATTTTGTTTTCATGTCACTCCTTCTTCACTTATCAAGAGCCAAATTTTGTCATGAAGACCCTCTTGCACGACAACATGATTGGTAGGTACTATCGAGGCTAAATACGAAAAGATTAGTTGTGAAATCTGCCACCACGTGGCAACAGCAATATGAAGACATTTTCGTTTACTTCTCATTCGAGCAAATATGCAAACGGATTTCTCTTCAAGACTCTTGTAGAATTGTGGTTAATTGGTTGAAAAGTGTGCAAAAAAATTATTGCTTACTGTCCCAAATTTTTTTTTTTTTTTTCAAATTACAGCTACTTGCACTACACTCTAAGAAAGAAAGAATACTCTGAAGAATACAAATCCGTTCACAATTTCCGAATCAAACGACTATGAGTTCAAGATGTTCTGAAAGCTAAAAGCCACTTTTTGAAAATGTTCAAAATTGAAAAAAAAATTTGGAACCGTGAACCAATTTTGCACATTATTTGAACCAATTATCCAAAATTTGACGTCAATCTCCATTTGAGGCGAGTAGTTTCAAAACCGGCTAAATCCAAATTCAAAAATTTTTCAGGAAACGCAAAAAACGTTTCCCCGCCCAGCACTCAATTTTAAACACGTTAATTTGATTTCATTGCTTAGATTGGAGGTCCTACAGTGTTTTATCACAAATTTTGACTTTGAAAATGGTCTGGGTTCCTCAAAATTCAAAATCAAAGTTTGGATTGAGCCGGTTTTGATGAAATTTGGGTAGTTCGACTAAGATATTTTGCCATATTCCTAAGAGTTTCCTCTAAAATTCTATTATTCATGTCGAAAATCTCATTTTTTCGGTATTTGTATGGTAAGAAGCTTGTAGGTTCCAAAAAAGACGACTGCATAACAAAAAATAGAAACAATAATTTGGAAACTTTTTTATTGAAATATGAAACATTTAGTGAAATCTTCTAGAAAAAATCATAAAAAATGAATAAAATGAATTAAAAATAATATAATAAAAATGGTTTTTATATGAATGCTGATTCACATACATCAATAGGTTCACACCTCTCTTCTTCATCCCCTGAGTTGTCTGTGGGATTGTTCACTACGTCTCTTTCCTTGAACAGTTTGTAGAGTTTGAAGACTACTCTTCGGACTGTTAAACTCAGTAAGACATCCATAAGCAATGGTAACACCGAACGAAAAAGTAGGTAAGTACCTACTCTTCAAACACAGAAACGTACCTTTGAAGTTTCTCCCTTGCTACCTTCCAGTTTTCGGGATTTTTCTTCATTCTGCGAGGACAATCTGTTTTTTTAGGATACACTTCCATGGTACCTAGTACGTAATTAATCAGAAACACAAACAATTAAAACGTGTTCACAACAAAAAATCGTAAGCAAGACTGTGTTGCACAGAAACTGCAATGTGTAACCTCCCGAGTTTTCGCCGAAGGCAGGCGCGCTCCTAGCGGCTCAACTGAGAAGCATGGATTGAGCCAGTTTTGACGTGAAACCACCACTTCAGAGGGGTTTTTCTACTGGATCTAACCGGATTTGGCCCGTAAGACTTCACAGGGTGATAGATTGCATCGTGAACTTGCGAAAAATGGAACAAAGTGTATTTCGGAAAAATGTGGATTTAGCCGGTTTTGAAACTACTCGCCTCATTTGCGTAATTTAAATACCTCGTTTCCGTTCTCAAAAAAGGAGGAGTAAACTAAATTTATCCCTGTTGGTGCTGCCATCTCTTATCTCAGAATCTCTCTAAAACCTTGTGACATTTCGCCTAATAGAAAAACTGGTCGGCACAGAAAAATAATAAACCGTAGTGTAATTATTTGCAGCGTTTCACAAAATTGACAGATTAGGAGAAGTTCGGTTGACCCAAATTTTCTCATGATGAGAAACTCGTATCATAATTTTTTTGGCGTTTTCGTTTCTAATTTTTGTAGAGCGATTTTTATCTCCAACCAAATCCCTGGGAAATCGCTGTTTATTTATCCGTTTATTCTCCCGTTCGGAAGAACAATTTAGAAAAAAAACCTTGTTCGACTATCAGGTTTTCTCCGTGGATATTGTTGTGTATCCCCCACTTTGAAACAGAACAGGAATGAAGAAGGAAGTTATTGTTCCTTCCGACCTCCTCCCTCCATCACCACTTCACCTGTTTGAATGGCTTCCGATACAGATGATTCCTTGAACAGTCTGCCCCCACTCCCTCACAATGCTTCCTTTGTTCCTAGTTCCCATACAATCCCTCTTCCCCATCTCTTGTATACGTCTTTTCAAAGTATCCCCCAAGAATAACACGGAAAACACGGCCTCTCAGTTTTCTCCCATCCTCTAATTCGCACGGAGTTTTCTCTGTTGTTTTTCTCGCTGAAAAACTCTCTTCTTTTATTTCCCTCTCTTTTCCTATTCTTTTGCTCTTGCGTTTCCGGGAGAAAATCTTCTCTCAGCATGTTTAAAAAAAAAACGTTTTGACACCCGTTTTTCTCTACATTCTGTGTTAGAAAACTCCCTGTCGGTTGCTTTTGTACTCGTGGTCATTTGTTTAGACACACCAAGTTGAATTTATACTACAGTGAATGAACAACATTTTTGCTTTTTCACCATCAAAAATAGGGAAGCTTCGTAAACGTGCAGCCTGACATAAACGCTGCAAATTATTACACAGCGGTTTATCATTTCCTGTAAAAATCACCCATCTGCGAAGAACACGCCTTCATCCAACCGTTCTAGGGACCAGTGGGAGGGACCCTCGAACGAGAAGCTCCTATGTGGATCAAGTGTACCTAAACTTGATTCATTTCACCATCACCTCACATTGCTTAACCGTAATCTTCAGGGCGCTGGGTAGCGTCAAAAAAATGCTTAAAATCGTAGCTATTTTAAATTAATGAAAAATCAATACCTGCACATCAAAGTTTTCAAGCTAGGGCGTTTTGAAAATGTTCTCCCCCATTGTTTACCGCGAAGTGACTGACGGTAACCAAAAATCCAATCGGAGCAGGTATCCTAAATTTAATTATATTTGGTCCATGGGAGCTGGAAAAATGCGTACTAGGGGCTAAGTGATGGTAAAATTGTTATTGGATTTTTGGATTCCACATACCTTGAAACTTAAACCAATTTCTTAGGGTAGTTACTTTTTTCTTACTCGATTCAAGAGGTACATTATTGAAGAACTCGAAACTGAACGTCGAAATTACCGAAACAGGTTGGTTCACACGATAGACAAGACATCTTCAAAGGTTTATTTTCACCTCAGATTGACTGAAAAACTCGAAATCAAAGTCGAAATTACCGAAACAGGTCGGTTCACACGATAGACAAGACATCTTCAAAGGTTTATTTTCACCTCAGATTGACTGAAAAACTCGAAATCAAAGTCGAAATTACCGAAACAGGTCGGTTCACACGATAGACAAGACATCTTCAAAGGTTTATTTTCACCTCAGATTGACTGAAAAACTCGAAATCAAAGTCGAAATTACCGAAACAGGTCGGTTCACTCGAGAGACAAGACATCTTCAAAGGCACATATTCACCTCAAATTGACTGAAAAACTCGAAACTAAACGTCTAAATTACCGAAACAGGTTGGTTCACACGAGAGACAAGACATCTGCAAAGGCTTATATTCACCTCAGATCGACTGAAAAACTCGAAAATCAATGCCGAAATGACCGAAACAGGTTGGTTCACTCGAGAGACAAGACATCTTCAAAGGCTTATATTCACCTCAGATCGACTGAAAAACTCAAAACTAAACGTCGAAATTACTGAAACAGGTTGGTTCACTCGAGAGACAAGACATCTTCAAAGGCTTATATTCACCTCAGATCGACTGAAAAACTCAAAACTAAACGTCGAAATTACTGAAACAGGTTGGTTCACTCGAGAGACAAGACATCTTCAAAGGCTTATATTCACCTCAGATTGACTGAAAAACTCGAAAATCAAAGTCGAAATTACCGAAACAGGTTGGTTCACTCGAGAGACAAGACATCTTCAAAGGCTTATATTCACCACAGATCGACTGAAAAACTCAAAACTAAACGTCGAAATTACTGAAACAGGTTGGTTCACTCGAGAGACAAGACATCTTCAAAGGCTTATATTCACCTCAGATTGACTGAAAAACTCGAAAATCAAAGTCGAAATTACCGAAACAGGTTGGTTCACTCGAGAGACAAGACATCTTCAAAGGCTTATATTCACCACAGATCGACTGAAAAACTCAAAACTAAACGTCGAAATTACTGAAACAGGTTGGTTCACTCGAGAGACAAGACATCTTCAAAGGCTTATATTCACCTCAGATTGACTGAAAAACTCGAAAATCAAAGTCGAAATTACCGAAACAGGTTGGTTCACTCGAGAGACAAGACATCTTCAAAGGCTTATATTCACCTCAGATTGACTGAAAAAATCGAAAATCAAAGTCGAAATTACCGAAACAGGTTGGTTCACTCGAGAGACAAGACATCTTCAAAGGCTTATATTCACCTCAGATTGACTGAAAAACTCGAAAATCAAAGTCGAAATTACCGAAACAGGTTGGTTCACTCGAGAGACAAGACATCTTCAAAGGCTTATATTCACCTCAGATTGACTGAAAAACTCGAAAATCAAAGTCGAAATTACCGAAACAGGTTGGTTCACTCGAGAGACAAGACATCTTCAAAGGCTTATATTCACCTCAGATCGACTGAAAAACTCAAAACTAAACGTCGAAATTACTGAAACAGGTTGGTTCACTCGAGAGACAAGACATCTTCAAAGGCTTATATTCACCTCAGATTAACTGAAAAACTCGAAAATCAAAGTCGAAATTACCGAAACAGGTTGGTTCACTCGAGAGACAAGACATCTTCAAAGGCTTATATTCACCTCAGATTGACTGAAAAACTCGAAACTGAACGTCGAAATTACCGAAACAGGTTGGTTCACTCGAGAGACAAGACATCTTCAAAGGCTTATATTCACCTCAGATTGACTGAAAAACTCGAAACTGAACGTCGAAATTACCGAAACAGGTTGGTTCACTCGAGAGACAAGACATCTTCAAAGGCTTATATTCACCTCAGATTGACTGAAAAACTCGAAACTGAACGTCGAAATTACCGAAACAGGTTGGTTCACGCGAGAGACAAGACATCTTCAAAGGCTTATATTCACCTCAGATTGACTGAAAAACTCGAAACTGAACGTCGAAATTACCGAAACAGGTTGGTTCACTCGAGAGACAAGACATCTTCAAAGGCTTATATTCACCTCAGATCGACTGAAAAACTCAAAACTAAACGTCGAAATTACTGAAACAGGTTGGTTCACGCGAGAGACAAGACATCTTCAAAGGCTTATATTCACCTCAGATCGACTGAAAAACTCAAAACTAAACGTCGAAATTACTGAAACAGGTTGGTTCACGCGAGAGACAAGACATCTTCAAAGGCTTATATTCACCTCAGATCGACTGAAAAACTCAAAACTAAACGTCGAAATTACTGAAACAGGTTGGTTCACTCGAGAGACAAGACATCTTCAAAGGCTTATATTCACCTCAGATTGACTGAAAAACTCGAAAATCAAAGTCGAAATTACCGAAACAGGTTGGTTCACTCGAGAGACAAGACATCTTCAAAGGCTTATATTCACCTCAGATCGACTGAAAAACTCAAAACTAAACGTCGAAATTACTGAAACAGGTTGGTTCACTCGAGAGACAAGACATCTTCAAAGGCTTATATTCACCTCAGATTAACTGAAAAACTCGAAAATCAAAGTCGAAATTACCGAAACACGTTGGTTCACTCGAGAGACAAGACATCTTCAAAGGCTTATATTCACCTCAGATTGACTGAAAAACTCGAAACTGAACGTCGAAATTACCGAAACAGGTTGGTTCACTCGAGAGACAAGACATCTTCAAAAGCTTATATTCACCTCAGATTGACTGAAAAACTCGAAACTGAACGTCGAAATTACCGAAACAGGTTGGTTCACGCGAGAGACATCTTCAAAGGCTTATATTCACCTCAGATCGACTGAAAAACTCAAAACTAAACGTCGAAATTACTGAAACAGGTTGGTTCACTCGAGAGACAAGACATCTTCAAAGGCTTATATTCACCTCAGATTGACTGAAAAACTCGAAAATCAAAGTCGAAATTACCGAAACAGGTTGGTTCACTCGAGAGACAAGACATCTTCAAAGGCTTATATTCACCTCAGATTGACTGAATAACTCGAAACTGAACGTCTAAATTACCACCAGTTCGAATATGACCTCCGAAGGTCGCGTGTGATGATACCCCGGAGTGTACCTGTTGAGTATTAATTTCATTTTCCCATGCTACTTACCAAACCTTCGTATTTGATTGAAAGTAGAGTTTTCCATCAATAACTAGGACGAGTAATTTGTACGACACAAATTGCGTGTAACCCTAATTGTACCTTTTTTTCTCATCTTAGGAATTCCACAGCATTGCGATTTTAAAAAATTAATAGACAAGGCTGAATTTTGTGAACCATTTCGTTTTTTTTTTTTTGTTTTTTTTTTTTTTTGTACATAATTAGAAGTCAAAAAATTATGGTATGACAAAAATTTTGAAAAGTTGTTCTTCGATTTCCTTTGAATATCTATCATATCTGTATTTTGAAACTTCCAGTAGCCCACAAAAATTCTGCTCTTCTTTAGATTTAAAATTGCAAATTTAATTTTCGTTTCTCCGGTAACACTTTGGGGCCAGCTGTGGAGTACCTGAGATGTTTCGGTGACACTAGTGATACCATGGTCCAACTAGTGTTAATCCTGCATGAATATTCGTGGATAATCAATTACCAATTGCTGTAAGGATAATTGATTCAGTGATAAGTTGAATTTAGTGACAAATAACTGTAGGAACTTGTATTAAGTCAAGATGACAGTCGGTATTGGAAGAACATAAGGGGAGGATACAATATCAGAGGGAGCGTTCTGTGTTGGGGTGAAGTAGATGAACCCTAGGGTGGTTTTATTGCGGCTGTTAACGTAATTATAGGAGTAAAAGTTATCATGGGGTATACGTTTCCTGATGAAGGCTGTGTGACGTCCTGGGACCCGCGTCTAATTCGGATCCAGAGCGATATTCTTTTCCTCCCCCTTGTCGATAAAAGGCCATCGGCTATTTGCAGTCTTTGTGAGGACAGCCTATGGGTTTGCTTACGATCCATTAAACACCGTTCGATATCTCAATCCCGTTTAGAGTGAAAGAGCAGTTCACGGTATCAGGCTGATGAACTAATGACGCTCTCGAATTACGGAGTATGTGTTAAAGGTTCTACGCCTTCTCCACAATACTATACGGGACCAAGATTGAAGTTTACCACAAGGTTAACCCTAGTAGGAAAAATTGCGTTCAAAAAAGTTGTATAATCGATTATTTTTCGAGACAATAGAAAAGTACCTGAGTTACGTAACCCCACAAAGGACTGGGTTGGATGAAGTTTACCGTAGTTATGTGCTCGGAATCGAGAAAATTAATGGCCGATCGTCGTCTGTGTTAGGACTTCGCCTTGTATCCTCGATTTTATAGGTTATCAGAACCAATTAATTAGCCCTTATTAATTATTCACAGTAGAAAAATAAGATCGGAAATATCCAGTATTTAAACACATATCTAGTGTTCACAAAATTCAGCTGGAAACAATAACTGCCTCGCAGGTAAAGCCAAAGCTGTCTTACCAAGATGGTACTACCATTGTCTTTCAAATGACCAAAGCTACCTACGTTTCTCCATTTGGTAATATTTTACCCATAAATATTGCCCATAAACTATTGTTTATCTAGTATTCGAACAGAGAACAGATGAATATAAATCATAAGATAGGTAGAAGGTACCTTTAGGATTCGGCGGCCTTATCGATTTCTGTAGGTTCTGCTTTGCAACTTGAGAAACTGGGTAAGCTAGTGAAACTAGAAAAATTCACTGATTTTCCATCTAGTTTAATTCCGTAAACTTCAAAAATTACCGGGCGTAAATGATTATATTTTGAAGTTACAGTTAAAATTTTACTACCAATAAGTTCCGTAGCAAAGACTTGGTTGTAAGATGAAATCATTAGCTCTCTTAACTGTAACGTGACCAATTTTGTGACTGAAAATAGTGCAAACATTTTTACGGTTTTCTGCGCACTACGCCAGCACAGGGTTTTTAAGGTTGCAAATTTGAGGATAAAGAACCCTTAGGGGCTCTGACAACAAAATTTAAAAATCGTAGATGTGCAATTTGTGTGTGCCCTTGTGCAATTAAACCCCTGTGCAATTTTACCCTTTGATGTAGAAAGATCGAAAGACGGTTCTCGAAAACGGCGTAGCGTTAAGCTAAACCTGCACGACTGGGCGGTACTGCAAATTTTAGTATCCTCTTCAGTTCATACACAAATTTATTTAGCAAATACAGTGTCCACATTGTTTGTGCTAAAATTTCAAAGAACATGAAAAATATTGAAAATAGTAGACATTTTGGATTTAAATTGACTACACACATGCTATTGTTGGAAAACTTGTAAAGTTTATAAAATAATTTGGTACTTACTATTTCAAAAACTTACCGCTCTTTTTATCGGTGTAATTTATTCAGAATGTTTTACAGTAACAGTAACAGAAACCGGCCCCAACATCCCATTCGGTATCTCGGATGGGGATGTGTACCGAACGAGCTAGGGATGATTTCTTACTGTGATAGAACAATTTGCTCGTCAGAAAATGTCCTTGAACGTCTGTAATTATACAAAACGACATCCCTGCGTTCTAGTAATAAACATCGTTTGAAAATTATGATAAATCACCTACCGTTGACCAAAGCCAAAACATTCCGAAGTGAAAACGGCGCGTTCTGTTGTGTAGGTATGGATCCAAAGAACAGAAAAACAACCTCAAGAGGGTCGATTATTGGTCGATCCTGCGTTGAGATCTGTGATATCAATGTTACGAACAGATTGGAATGCCCCTGTGCATGGCCATGATGTAATAAAACATAATTTGCGTTGAAAGTGTTCCGATATTATGCCATAAATATCCATTGCTAACTGCCCACCATCACTCAAAATTGCAGAAAATATTTTTTTAAATTTTCACTTTTTTGGACTGGAGCCAAGTTCTTACAGACCAATCTCACTTCTAACAGTATCATCAAAATTATTTGAAAAACTAATCCCCAAGCGACTATCAACCATAATCGAAGAACGTAAGCTGTTTCCAAGGCACCAGTTTGGCTTTCGACAGAAACATTCAACGATCGATCAAGTCCATAGAATAATACACATAACTGAACAAGCCCTTGAAGAAAAGAAAAGCTGCTCAGCCGTCTTCCTTGACGTCGCTCAGGCGTTTGACAAAGTTTGGCATGAGGGACTCAACTACAAGCTGCGAAAAAATCTACCAATAAAGTATCAGTTCGGCATACTTCAGTCTTATCTCAACAAACGCTACTTCAGAATAAAGCAAGAGGACGCATACTTAGAACCACAGCTAATCAATGCTGGAGTCCCACAAGGGAGTGTTCTTGGACCCCCAGAAATTGAAATGAACACCACACCCACCTTCGCAGATGATACAGCGATTTTGGCAGTCGGAGAATGTAACACTGAATCCACTAACAAGTTAAATCAATCAATATCCAGGATACAAAAGTGGACAGCAAAATGGGGAATCAAAATAAATTAAACTACCTTAGTCGGTACATGTCGATTCCACAAACAAGAAAATCGATTATATTCCGCTACATTTCAAGGGAAAAGTTATTCCGAATGCTAATGAACCCAAATAGCTAGGCATGAATAATTAAATTAAATTAGACGCCGAACTTAGATGGAAAGCCCATCTCAAAAAAAATAAGGAAGAACTACTTCCAAAATTCATACAAATGCATTGGCTGATGGAGGGACGGTAGAAATTGTCAATCCAGAACCAATTCCTTACACCAGTTTGGACTAATGGAGCTCAGCTATGGGGCTGTAAGGCTCAGACAAATCGAGACATCATCCAAAGATTCTACAACAATGTGCTAAGAACGATTGTCAATGCATCATGGTACTTTCGAAACGAACGTCTCCATCATGAGGTTCGGATCGAAACAATAAACGATGCCATAAAGCGACAAGCTGTGAGACACCTACAGCGGATATGAGGTCACAACAACGAGGAAGCAGTCCAACTCCTTGATACAAGTGATGTCATCAGAAGATTGAAGCGTACCAAACCACTTGACCTAGCTTACTTGTGAAGCAGTGAAGTGAAACATCCACCATAATCAACAAAACTCAGTGATGTATCTTAGTTTTGAATACTTGTTCCATATTTTCAAAATAATATTGTTAATAAATTATACTTGGTGCAATAAAACATTTTGAAAAAAAAATTAATTCAATTTTAATTTATTATCAATTTTATTTATTTTTCAAGTTAAAACGAGTGTCTTCAGAGGTCATCTAAATGTGTTAAGATTCAAGCAGGTTTGTTTTAAAAATAAAAACGGCCATGTTAGATTAAAATGGTTGTTTTTTATACTAATTCGCATAAAGTTGGTACGTGGTAAACAACTTCATCCTCCGGTGTTGCCTTGACGAAAACACGATGATGTAAAGTCAATTCATCAGCTTGAAACTGTTTTTCTCTTCGAAAGCAACAAACCTGAAGAGCACCCTCCTCGAATTTCTCCAATTCTTCTCATGTCTGCTCCCCACTGGAAAGTGCATTTTTCATCCCACGAAGGCTCTCGTTTTCCCCCTTTCGAAGTAACAAACACATCGGGAAAATATCGCATGGGATTCAAAGGTCTTTCCGTATTCCTTCATTTGAATCCTGAACGATAATCAATGGCAGACTGAGATGTGCGACGTACATTACAGGAGAAACCCCTGACGATATTGAGTAAACTCCGGCTTCAATACCTCCTCTGATAGATTCCCGATCTATTTCAGAAATTCAGATGATCTGTTTATACATCTCAGTTTGATTAACGAGTATCATTTAAATAGATATTGCGGGCTTTTAACCCAAGCGATTCAACTGTTTTGCACGAGTTGTAAACATGATGATTATTTCAACCTCGATTGCTGCCGAGTTATTCAAACACTTCCGCCAATCAAAGTCGAAAATAAAAAGGAAGAAGAGTACGAGAACAAGAAACTTTGAGATTAGTATTGAAATGAAAGTCGTTTTCCATTTGAATATTTATATATTCCAATATAGGTACCATGTTGCTGCGAGTATGTCCCTTGAGCTGTGGGTTATGAATATGAAGTTTATTCTAAATTTACGTCCTATAAATTGAAAAAAATGCAACCCTTCCCAACGATTTCTCACTCCTACGATAACACTATTGCAAGACTATAAATCAGAAATACGAGCGTGAATCGCAAAAGAGGCCTAATCTCCGTTCAAATTTTAGCTTACCGAAATGCGATCGATGTTTTTCTTCATGTTGGTTGGTGGTAACAATGGCAAAGCCGTGTTCTTTGCAGACGAGTGATCTATATGTAGAACAGTAATAAACCTTTATAATTAACTACTCAGAAATCTATCAAAAAACACCCTAGTTGAAAGCAAAACCCTGAACTTGAGCGTAAACAATCACAGAAAACTGGTATTTAAATCTAGTAGAGTAAAACCTAAAGGGATCTAATTATTCAACACCTAATTACAACCCATGATCGTGACGAGGCGCGTAAGAGAATGAAAAATATGAAAATCGTAGGTGAGAAAGTCCGATTCTTCGGTTTACATTGAGAAGAGATTCAAAGAGAGCGCATCTCCTACAGGAACCAAACGCGCTAGATGAAGTGATAACGCTGATGAGCAAGTAACCATCGAAGAATCTCTCATCATACCCTGCGTTTAAATATTTTTTTTTTGGATTTCATACTTTGATATAACATTTTTCATTTTGAATTAAACTTTTTTTAAATTAAATTTTGAATTTCTTGCTCCCTAGTTTACCAAGGCAGCGGAAGCATTGTTTTCACTTTTCAAGGTAGAAAAAAAAAGTTCTCTAAAATCAAAATTTCCACTCGAAGGGATCTTATTATTCAACACCTAATTGCAACCCTCGATCATAACAAGGCGCGCAAGAAAATGAAGTATGAAAATCGTACGTGAGAAAGTCCGTTTCTTCGATTTACATTGAGAAGAGATTCAAAGAAAGTGCACGTCCTGCAGCAACCAAACAACAATCGACAAACAACAATCGATTCTTAAAAAAAGGGTGTGCGTCGATGTACCCCGCGCCGATGTACCCCCCGGGCATAGTGTCCCCCGTATTGTCCCCCGTCATTCATGACCGCGGAGGTTTTCATTCATGACGGGGGGCACTATGCCCGGGGGGTACATCGGCGCGGGGTACTTCGATAGCAACCCTAAAAAAACGACCCTTTTAAGGAAAACTAAAGCTATCTCTAGATTATCCCCCCCCCCCCCCCCCCCCGATTAGTTTCTCCGGTTTACATTGAGAAGAGATTCAAAGAGAGTGCATCTCCTGTAGGTGCCAAACCTGCTAGATGTTATGAAAATCATGCCCAGCATTTAAATCTAGTTTTTTTGGATTTCATGCTTTGATATTATAGTATTTCACCTTTTAGTTAAACCTTTTTCGTTTTGAATGAAGCCTTTTGTATGAATGGTATGTATGAATGGTTTACCAAGTTAGCGGAGGCATTATTTTCACACAAGGTTGAAAAAAATTCTCCAAAATCAAAATTTCCACTTCCGTTTTACGTTTTAGGGATGTTGTTAGGGAATATGGGAATGTTCTTCCCTCCTTGAGTTGAATATTGTTATTTGCGTTTATTTCTATGTTCTTGTATACCTAACCCGGTTGTTGTTATTCTATCAAAATACTCCCAAATGATCACAGTTACCTTAATTTTGGGTTTTCCTTGTTCTGTTCCAGTTCTTCGTGACGAATTTCGATCTGTTCCCGTTGGAACGAGAGTAGCTGCTGGGGAAACTGCGTTGCTAGAGTGCGGACCTCCAAAGGGCTATCCAGAGCCGTCTCTTTACTGGAAGAAAGACGGTCTCGTTGTAGACCTTGAAGCTACCGACAGGTATTTCTATTACACTCTATTATTATGTAGTTGATTCAGAAATTGAGTTTTCTCGCCAACTGAATTGGAGCAACTTCGACCAGTTGGTACATAGTGCATTTGACAACTGCATAATATATTGTATGCAATATTCCCTATTGGTTCTTATTTAGTTATATCACAAGTGCTGGGAAGCAAAAAATGAACCTATCAAACTGAAAAATACGAGCTGCATGTTTTGATAATTGAATATGCCAGTGGTGAAGGGAACTAAGTAGAAAATATTATAAGTATATGTGAAGTAATATAAGATCTCTTTAGAACAATAAACTTTAAACTGCATTTAGCAAGTCCTTCATATTTTCAAGCTCACTTATCAACTGTACATTCATCTCTTATCAACCACCACCTTATCCCAAGTCCACATATGAGTGATCTATGTAGAAAAAAATAAACCTTTGTGTAATAATTTGCAGCTTTTTTAACCTAATAATCATAGCTGCAAAAAAGTCCATGTTTTTTTCTTTTTTTGACATTTTCATGTCTGCTTTGGCACATAAACTGAAAAATCGTCACGAAAACTTGCTCACGCGACCAATAAATAAAATAGACTCACTGTGTTGCGTAGAGAACAATCAACTGTTTTCTTATTTTGATGCTTGGGTACATGAACTAACAACCTTACTTCACTACCTTGTTGTGTGGTGGTTGACATGAAACTGTCCCAATGTGTTGCAGACTCGTATGCAAGCATTTGTTTTAAAAATTAAATCTTCATTATGACTGCTTGACACTATAAATACTCCATCTGCTGTCTTTCCTACAAAAATTCTAAAATTAATATAAATTTGATTGAGTACCATTTCGATTTATCGGTGTCTTCTCTAACCTCCCTGAATTTACCTCGTTATAGAAGACAGTTGCTGAGTGGGCAGTAGGGGTACTAAAAGAAAATATTATCGACAACAACCGGTGAACAGTTGAGGCTACATAACTACGACACATTCATTGTTAACCCCTTCCTTTCCAGCATTCTTCAGTTGTAAGAGAATGTTAATAATTTTCTCTTCCGTGTTGCAGGGTACGAATTGTAGATGGTGGGAACCTGATGATTCGTGAGGTGAAACCAAGTGACGAGGGTCGTTACCAGTGCGTTGCCCAGAATATCGTGGGTGTGAAAGAGACGTCACCTGCGTCTCTTACTGTTCACGGTGAGTTTTATGGAGATAATTATGTTCAGGTTGGGCTTTTCATAAACCTTACTTTGTATTGCTACTATTTCCCTTAAACTACTATTTAAACATGACAACGGTTTTGTTACGTTCCTCAGACGTTTCTTTCTCGAATAACATGTGGTTATATTGTAGTTCATTGTGAATTAAGAAACACCTGGAAACATTCAAACGACTCACCTGCCCCCTTTTGTGGGGTAATTGCGTTCCCAACTTTCCTCCCGAATTATTGGTAATTATAGATAATTTAATTTATTAATTAATAATAATTTAATTTATTAATTATAGATAATTCACTCTCTATCCAATTTCCTATGGTATTTTCTCACAATTTTTTCCTAAAAAGATGAGACAAGCATTCAACAACATAATATATTGACGGGGAAAAAAGGGTAGTAAGCAACCAAACCAAAAACTACGGTAGCCAGATGCAAATTTATCTAATGATATAAGTATAGGTAGTAAGATTCAGGAATATCCAGGTACTTTCTGATGTTGTCAGTCCTTGAGGTGGTCTCTCACAAAGGTGGGTTTTGTTGTGAGTTTGAAGAGGTAACAAGGCAGGTAGAATGGTGAGGACAAACCCATCAAGTAATTGTTTGCGAAATGCCAGATACGATAATGATTTTTGCCAAAATCTATAGTAATCCAAGTATCTTGGGATGAAATTTTAAATATGTTGAGAAAAAGTTATGGCTATTGATTCTAATTTGGCTTATGAAACGGATTAGTTCTTGTTGGGGGATGATTTAGTTAGTTTACTGGAATAATATTATGAACGTTTTATTCAGAAATAATTCTTCAGAAATATATGTTTGCCTGAATACATCTTTGACAGAATTTAATTAGAGTACGAGAGATTGAATATTCTTTGATAGAAACCAACACAAGGAAAAGGGATGATGAACAGATGAAAGAAATATAAGGAAGATATACATGGATATATTACACTGTATGCAATGAGGTTTCTATCTATCTATTCAGGGAAACAGAAGAACTAATAGAAATTTCCAATTAAATTTTCGTATTTGAACCAGGAGGGTAAAGGAAGTGAACTTGTAGGAAAGTAGTTAGGTGGGTGCTTACAGTTCGTTGCCTGGTGTGAGACTGGTGAGCTATCCCTCATGGTTGTAACGTAAGACATCGTTTGACCGAATCCCTACTCAGGTATTAGAGCAATGTTTCTTTGTCACACCTAGTATTACACCTAGTAGTACACCTAGTATCTTCTGGTTCAACAAAAAAAAACTATTTTTCTAATATCTAAGTTATAACTACCTAATATGTTTTAAAATATATTTATTTTTTTAGTTGATTAACTGAAAAAAGATCCAAATTCCACATGAAGACGGGAAATTTAAGGCTCTTTCAAACGATATGTCTATTTTCAAGTTTGCGTTGTAAGGTTGGTTAAGGCCATTTTAGTGATGTTAGATCGAAAACACGAGAAAAGAACTTGGAAGTAAAAAAACTCCAAAAAACAAGGGTTTAAAAAGAAATTGCGAAGAGGAATTTTGTTGGAAATTCGTTTAAGAATCGACCCCTAGAGGGTTGAAACTGTTAAGTGTGGATAGAGGTGCAGGAATGTCTGCATTGGTTGTCTCAAGAATCTGATTCTGGTGGGTTTCCAAACATACCTCTCACATTGCTCATCGAACTGGTGGTAATCAGCTGATGCAATTCGCTATTCCTCATGGAATATTATTTGTCTTTCGATAATAACGCTGTTTAAACTCTGGAGATGTTATGGATGAAACAACGAGGTCCCAATTAATTTCGCTCAATTAAACCCCTCTACGAATACAACCTCCAGGGTCCGGATAGCCGAATGGTAATTGGAAGACGGGTTAACGGCTGAGGGGGGGGGGGGGGGACCATCATATCTGATTGGCGCGGGTTCAGGAGCCCCTCGAGCAAATAGGGGTAAACCTCCGTAGTAATTAGATGTTCCCGCGTGCTTCCCGTAAACCTTCTCTGCGGAGACGTTCCGGACGTGAAACTGTGGGTTCTAATCCCTTCTCGATGCTTCGGGCGACGTTTCATTCATCTGGGAAATGGAACTCATTCCACTAGGGGCACAAAGTACTGGAGACAAGTTGAATAGGGGTCAGTAGCTAGAAAACAAGTACCCAAGTTCCAAATCAGTACACAAATAGAAAGATTGGATTCAGTTTATATCGATATTTCTCAATAGGGTCTCTAAAACGTGAAATAATGGTCATGGATAAGATTCGAAAAAATGCTACCTAATGGTTTTCTATACTAAAAACTCGTCGCTTCCGTCAAGCCCCCCTGGATCCCCCAGAAGCTATCTATTTGTAGCCTACGGTGTAAATCATAAAAACATGGAACATGTTTTAGCCAAATTTAGTGCAGAACCTTTGGTCGTAGATAGGTATAATACAAAAGTTATATTTATTATCCATAGCAACATATGTAAAATGCATTGAAAAGCTCGGCGCTTCGCGCCTCGAAAATCAAGTGTCGAAAAGGCGGGTGACTGGATATTAAAATTATTTTTCTTCATGCTCCCAGAGTGTTTAAGTAATATTATTTAATTACTAAATACTTCATTAAATGTTAAAAAGTCAGTCACCTTTGTCACAACCTATAGGTTGCCAAATTCAATCACCCTGGAATGGTACTAATTGACATACCTATTTCTCATAATGATTCTGTATGTAATCATCAAGCTTTGTCTTAATTCCAAAATCCGAAAAATAATATTGCATTTTTAGAATCGAATGAGACACCCAGAGCTCTGTAGGACAAACCTTTCGCTCCGTGGGTTTTACCTACGATAAATCAGAAACACGATTGTGAATTGCATAGAGGCCTGATCTCCGTTCGTTTCTTCGAGTTGTCCTCACTTTTGAATCCTAAGCAACCAGTAATCAAATTTCCTAATGAAGGCATCCACAACTCTTTATTTCTTCGAACTGAGTGAAGCGTTTATTTCTTCAAAATAAACTGGATAGTGAAGTAGGCAGGAAGTGACGAGTGATCTATATAGAAATAATGAACCTTTGTGTAATAGTTTGCAGTTTTTTTGTTTTTTTTTGTCATTTAAACACTATTTTCTTCCCTCAAATTCCATAGTTGGTGGAAATGAAGCAAGTTTTAAGCTTTTAAGGGCCTCTTGAGAAGACCGTCTTACAGCAGGAAAATTGACAAATTTTCAAGTTTGAGGTAGGTAGACTATCCTTTTTTTGAATTTTCATGAAAACTGGAGGAGTTATGACCATTATAGTGTCTCAAGATAAGAAAGTTAAAAAAAAATGCTGAAAGGGGAAAGTTTTGCAAATTAGTTGTAAAATCGTTCCTGATGTTGTGTTGATTAATTCTGGAACACCCTGTATATTTGTACCTTAACCTTTTGCGGTCGTACGGCATGTGTGACATGCCAGCCCACCGTTGTTAGCCTGGACGTCAGCTATTGACGAGGTTGAGTGGCTAGTGGTCGTATGGCATGTGTCACATGCACTTGTTGTTAGCTCGATCTATTCGTATGGCATGTGAGACATGCCACCACTTTTATCCTCAATTACTTATTCCTACGAACTTCTAAATAATTTCTGGGCGGTATTTACCTATCTCAGATTCCTAGGCAACGAAATGCTTCAATAATTCGGGCGTCAAACTTTTTTCCGCTCCCTCCATATGAATTGCCAAACGGGGAACTCGTGGGAGGGATTTTCAGCTGGGAATTTTTTGGTTGCGATCATACTCTTTTCTCTTTTCTAACTGTGCTACCTACTCTATTCAATCAATCCAAATATTTTGACTTATTTTATCTAAATATTTATTTTCTCGAGTTACTTTTATCGAGTTACTTTTATCTCGAGTTATTATTATTATTATTTATACTCGATGGCGAAACGCCTGTGGACTGAGGCCGAGTTATTAAGTCTTCTTGTCAAGAAGTTCTTCAAGAAGTTCTTGAAGATGACGACTTTGACGAGGATGATATTCCCGATGAAGATGAAGATGGGGATGAAGGTGAGCCTTCAGGACTTGAAGATTCATCCGACGAGGAAGAAATTACCCTTCCCGTGTCGGGAATGCTATAATATAGGGTATTTATTATATTATAATAAATACCCCTAAGTACTCTTGTCAGACCAAATGGAAAATGCGGGTCCTGACCTTGGTGTACCCGTCGCATTCCAAATAGTTCTACCCAAGCCATTGAGCTGAGGTAGTTGAAATTTTTGCACCGTGGATCAAAGGTAGGTAGCACGATTTGATCAAAATATGAAAGTATTCCGCCGATCAGAACCCATGAAAATGGTCCATTGAAAAACTAAAAACATATTGTTTAGTAATGCATGCATTCCAGGGGACGTCCCATTGGATAAGCATTTGATCTTTTTAACCAGTTGCTAAGCGATAAGACTGTTTCTCTCGATGTAATTTATTTATTACTTTAGGCAAGATAGTGACACCCCCCCCCCCACCATTATAAACCATAACACTTCCAGCGGCATGATAGCATCGAATCTGAAGAGCATTTTAAAATCCATGATCTACGCCACCCAACATGCGAATTCGAGTTCACCCCCCCCCCCCCCCACTCACCACCACCAATGGTGCCAGTCTGGCACCAAAGCGGAAATACGTCGTAACATTGAACTTTGATCTATTAGGTTCAGTAGGCAGTCCGACGAATGTCACATCCGTATTCAAGGTGAAACACCAAAAAACCCAAGAAATATGAGGTTTATTGTGCCCTGGCACCATGGTGGCACCACTTTTATTTCCATGGTGGTACAGAAAGTAATTCATGCAAATCCTAAGGTATAATGAGAATTTTTCCTCAATTTCAAAGCTTGGATACAATTAGTAAGCAGTAAAGGAACCAAAATATTAAAAAATCGGATATTTTGTGAATATTATCCCCCCACTCACCCCCTCCCCTTGCGAATTTTGGTACTCTGGTAAAATCATGTACAACTCGGAAGTTATTTGAGTCAAACAAAAAAAGAAACACGCAAATCGGTTGGAAATTGAGGCCTGGGAGGAGTTTACAAGATTATGCACGCAAACGCACGTTTTTTAAGCATTAACCCCCCCTTTCCCTCTCTTAAAAAGCAAAATCCGAAATTCTGGCGCCGTAGTGCACAACTAGATAGTATTTCGCGTCAAACGAAAAAAGAACCACGAAAATCGTTTGAGAACTAAGGCCTGGGCAGAGTACACAAGATTATGCCCAAAAACGCACGTTTTTCGAGCATTAACCCCCCCTTTCCCCCCCTTAAAAGGCAAAATTCGAAATTTCGGCGACGTAGTGCACAACTAGATAGTTTTCCGCGACGAACAAAAAAAGAACCAGGAAAATCGGTTGAGAACTAAGGCCTGTGCAGAGTACACAAGATTTTGTTACACACACACACATACACACATACACACATACACACACACACACACACACAGACATACACCTATGGTTTTTTTCGCGGATTTGGATTCAGAATGGTCTAAAACGGATTACTGTGTGGTTATTTTTTTTTCTGTTGAGTGTTGTCCAACTTCACCCCAGATCGATCGCATAAGGACGCCCAAGTCTTACTGTGGGACGTCCTAAAAAGCGAGTGCCAAATTTTACCTCATTTTTAAGAGTGAAATAGTAATATTTTAAAAATAATTACGAAAAAAATAATTTGATCATAGGATCCAGTCATTTATCCAGATTACAAATCAGTCGGGGAAATTTGGAAAAGTTTGACTCAATTTGGAACACAAACAATATTTGTAAGAGTGTTAGATAATTCCAATGTCGACGTAAATACCATTACGTCCAGGCTAACTCATCATCCCAGAATAAGCTTCGTCCAGGCTACCAAATTGCGGCTGGCATGTGACACATGCCATACGACCACAACGCTTGGTTCACCTTCGCAGCCTCGCGACCGCAAAAGGTTAAATATATAAACAGTTTTCCTTACCAATTTCTTACCATTTCTTGTTTTGACATCGAGGGAATCAGACGGATTCAGGAAATTGAACCTCTGTAACAATTAGGTGTTCCGATGAGCATCCACGCAAATCTACTCGGTGGTTGTGAAGATGTTCCCGACTGTGAGGTCCTATACCTTCCCGGCTCGGTTAGTGTCATTTCGTATTCCTTCACTGTGCAGCCCATATTCCTGAATTACTCTCCTCATGCGGAGAGTGTCCCTGCAGGTTTTCGCTTTATGAATACAGAGGCTGCTTCCCTTCCTTTTCGCGGTGAATTGTCACTTCGAATCGTGGAGCAGCAACCGGGTCACGAGTGAGGATATTTTTTACGACCAGAAATTTATTGCAGAAGGTAAAACACCGTCTTCCACCTATCCGAGTTTAGATACCTGGCAAGCATATAACCAGTTAAATTCATATACAGTTTTCAAAGTGTTCTCCTCTACAAACTAGATTTTATTGGTACCTTTCTCTTTACGACATGCCAATGAAAACGAATCTAGAGTTCGGTATTTAACGTCAAACAGTAAAGCTTCCTCCTGTATCATAAAATTAAGTTTGCGCATGCGCACTGGCTGCAATATGTCGGATGACGATGTAATTTCTTGTGGATGACAATCCCTAAAACTCAATTCCTGGATGGAGTTCCTGAAGCAACTAAGAACCCCACGTATGTACAGCTTGTCTCAGAACTAGTCAGCAGTACTTCAGGAATCGATCCTACTACTAATTTGCAACAAATTTTCCCCTTTGCTGCACTTGTTTTTCACTCCGCTCAAAATGCCACTTTTGGTTTATTATTTTCAATAATGAACCATTGGAATCGAGCAAGAAAAAAATCTTGACCCCCTCAAAATTTGATTTTTTACGTTTCAAGGTATGAAGAATCCGAAAATCGAATACAAAATTTTCCGTCCGCCCGCCGTATGCGGCACTTTTCTTAGCAACCCTGGACCGGTTTTGTTCAAATTTGATATATGGGCTCTCCATTTGGGATCTAGTTGTAAAGCGAAGCTTTTGGTTGATGTCAATCAATTCTAAGGGGTGAAAAATAAGGGTTGACGTCACACCGTTAATATATAGGGTTGGTGAGAGATAGGATGAGTAAGCCCGTCCCACAACCGTTAGACTTGCTCAAAAGTTGGGAAAGTCTTGAAGTATGGTTATGAAAAGATTATAAAAAAGTTATTGGAGAGATGGTTTGGGTTGATGGTATGTGGTCTGAAGTCAAGTGTTGAGTTGGGATAGAGTGCGGGCCCTGGAGTTCTGAGGTATTTATACTGTGGGGGAAGGTCTGAGGACAGGTGTCCTACCCCTTCTCCCTTGGGTTGGTAAATGTACTTCAGCGTCCACCCTCTGTCTTTTATTTGATAAATCTACCAGAAACTAATCAATATGATTAGAAACTTAGAAAATATGACAATAAATTATCACTCCTAAATAAGGTAGTCTATCCACTTTCTTTATTTTACAGCTGCAAGGTGATTCGCTGGAATTATGTTGCTCCACATTTTCGTAGGCCGTTGATGACAAATCGGGTTTTACTCAAAAATCTTGGGAGAGCTTCAAAAATGGTTGATAATGAAGAAACAAAAGTTCTTGGATACGAAGAAGCGAGTTATCTGTTCTTTGAAAAGACCCCTCTCCCAAACATCGAGCTTCCTCCATAAAACCCGGACGTCCGGATGAAAACAAACTCCAAACCCCGGAAGCGACCCTTTCGTCGACTCCCTGAAAGTGGAAGACACATTAGCAATCCCCCCCCCCCCCCCCCCCAGGGGTCGGTGCGTGTTCAGGCGCCATGTGCGTACGCCCAGAGAGGGCGAGGACGGCCCTAAATATCAATCTGAAGCTCGACTGAGACCGCACGCACAACTTGGTCTCATACTAGAGTCCTTTTAAGCTCTAACAGTGCGAGCACCAGAATTAGCAGAGTTGCACCCTCGAGGGCTTTTTGTCTCGATTTCCGTCAGGCGCTTGAAAATTTCCTAAGTGATCTTCACTTGTTTGCTATCATCCATTCAGAGGCGCTTCACCCTTGCAAGGCACTTCTAAGAATTTTACACTGCTTGAAAATTTTTACCCATGATTAGTTTTTTTTAGAATGCTGTGGCGACTATGGAACAATAAACTAGTTTCATTGTGATCAATCTCAAAAAAATTTCATTGAAATCAAACCTCCCGAAAAATGCTGCAAATTATTACACAAAGATTTATTATTTTTCAATATAGATCACTCGCCTGCAAAGAACTCGGTTTTGTCATTGTCACCACCTACCAACCATAGATACTACCGACCTACTACGTACCTACGACGATTGCATTTTGGTCTGCTAAAATTTTAACGGAGATTAGGCCACTTTTGCTAATCACACTAGTATTTCTGGTTTATCGTAAATCCAACCCTCAAGTTCTCGTAGGGAGCGAACGGTTTGTCCTACAGAGCTCCGCGTGGTCTCTAAAAATTCGATACTATCCTAAAATGATGGAAAACAATACCTTTATTTCAAAAAATTTTGAGCTAGGGCGTTTTCAAAATTTCAATCCTTATTTTTCAACCCTTAGAAGTGACCGACATCAACCAAAAGCTTCGGGGCACAACTAAACCCCGAATTGACCCCATGTACCAAATTTCATCAAAATCGGTCCATGGGAACTAAGGAAAGTACCGTGGACGGATGGCCAAATTTTTATTCGATTTTTGGATTCTAGATACCTTGACACGTAAACCAACAAATTTTGAGGGGGGTTAAATTGTTTTTTCTTGATCGATTCCAAATTTTTATTATTGAAAATAACTAACCAAAAATTGTTAATTTTTGGAAAGGAGCATGTTTTAAGCTTTTTAGGGTTTCTGAAGAAAACCGAGTTTTAGCTGGAAAAAGTGACCAAAATGTTTTCAAAAAACGGTAATTTACAAACATTTTCAAGTTTGAGGCAGAAAAACATTCTTAGTGTACAGTTTTTCTAACTGGTCAAGAGCTCTTGATTTGGAAAATTTAACTCTCTTTCCAACGGTATAGTCAGATTTGAATTGGCTTGGATAAAACCATTTATAACCATTTTAGAGCTGGAAATTTGAGAACACCAAAAAAATTCAAATTGAAAAGAGTGGGATTTTCTGCGGATTATAAAAAAGTGCTAAGAGGGAAAATTTGTTGCTAATTACTTGTTGAATCGATTTCTGAAGTATTTTTGGTTGGTTCGGGGACACCTGTAAATTATAATATTAATCGTATGTGACGAATCGTGACCCCGGATGGCGAGCAACATATTCCACCCACAACCTCTCTAGGGTCAAAGAAGCACAAGTTGCTGCTGATGAATGAAGGAAAATGGAGCTGTTGTACTGAACGATCAGCATGGTTTATCGAATAAGTTCTGGATAAGATACTTACCTAGTTGGAATCAGTCAAATGAATTCGATAAATCTTTGTTCCTTCCAAGCACAACTTGAATGCATCACTGCAGCTATTGGTTGATTGATAGTCATGATTCGCTTATTGACAGACATCTCAACTTGAAGTTGATGGGTACAAAGATCAATCTAAACTACGATACCAAGTTTCTTACAAATTCAGAACTTGAGTGAAGAAACTTGTTGTTGTTCTGAACTTGTTCTGAGTTTGTTGGATTTCTCGGCACTTCCATTGCATTTACTTCGTCTTCCCATTTAATTTTTCATCAAACACTATTGAGCCAAACTTCCTTTAGAACGGCTGCTCCAAATCCCTCCTCTCCCTTTCTTTAAACCTATGTAGGTCTACACCCGGCAACCTGTCACCTTCCGAAAGCCAATTCGAACGTGAACCAGATAACACGCGACCGGCACGTGCGATATCATTCTCCTCCCCTCGCTATCCTTGTGTCGAAGGATTAGGAACCCTCCCTGAGAGCTGGGATGGACACTGGTCATTCTCCCTCGACAACAATCTCTGAGCTACGAGAATAGGTGCTTGTTTTAGACTTCGGGAATCTAATTCAACATTTACAAAATTCCCCAGAAGCAATTGAATGGTACAGGGGGAAAACCCCCATCATCGCCATTCCTGTCGAAAGTCAGCTAGCAACGCTACCTGCAGGATTTTGTGGTGTACTTTCTGAATATGCAGTACTTTCTGGTGGAAAACACCTTTATCGCCTTGAAAAAGCAGGTTGTAGTTACGCTAAACCGGGGAAAACCACTTCATCGAGTACGTCTGTGGGGAAGAACCCAATGATTACAGTTTGAATGTCTCATCTCTTAGGTAGTTAGGTCGAGATAAATGTAATAAGTACTTTAATTACAAGTTTATATTATTAGAATTGAAAATGACGAAACACATTTAAAATTTCATGTAAGACTACTTTTATTCACAATGTTAATGTTTGCAATATAAACTTTACATAAAACATTGGTTGCTATGGTAGTATTTAACAGTTTAGTAACTGGAGTGAGCTCGTTACAATAATGTTACCTACTTTTCCTTCCAAATAAATTGTATTTTTTTCAGCTCAAAAATATTTAAATTGGGGTTTTCGAAATTTGTGTGTTATTCATCATAATCCTTACTTCCAATTTGATGAGTTTTAAGGATGAAAATCTGCGCTGGAGCAGCTAGTTCTTCTGGACATATGTTATATTCCTTCACCTTTCAGAATGCTTTGAATTCTTTTAACTAGCACTGCAGTGTCATTTTTTTTTGTTTTAGATAGTAGTGGTAAAGTACTGCGAAATTGTACTCTTGATTTTTTCCCCTTGGATCATTACTTTCACATTATTTGTAAACTTTCAGTCTCGTTTTTCCCCCTGTACCCTTCAATTTTCTTTTGGTAATTCACAGGTACAAGTCATTGGTATCTACAATTTATTAACAGATATCTCGTAATTCGCTGTACTCCGGCTGTACTTTATGCATATCGTCGGTATTGGATCGGTAACCACTTGTCAACTCTCCCCACAATATTTCCGATTTTCTGATATTTCATATCAGAGATAAAACTCCCTTATTAATCGGCCTCTACGTTACAGTGAGTGTTCCTAGCTTTTAAAGAACTCACAGTTTTTAGTTTTTTCCAAAATTTGATTTGTCACAAGTGGTTATTATATAATATATAAAACTATATTATATTATATATAAAAATTATATTATAGTTATGAATGTTTACCACGATAAATTGTTGCCTCTTATTTATTTAAAGGCCTAGAAAATTTTGAATCTATTGTTATTGTTTTGTTGAGTGCCTGATGCTGTATTTATTTTGCAAATTGAGTGAGAACCTGATAAAGAATATGGACTGGTTAGCGCCCTCTCCTCATGTGTGACTGCCATTGAGCCCTGATGAAGGGAGTATATTTTCCGAAAGCTAGGCGACAATGGCGTTTTTCCGATTGACCCCAGTACCGATAATTGATAATTTCTTAATACCGTGGGTCGATACACTCTTTTACTTAGGCACATAGAATCGAAAAGCGTTACGCGAGACCGACAAACAAATTCGGTAACACTCAAGAATTATTAATCTGGGAAACCCCGGTTCGATTTCAGGCCTTGACATCAAAATTGTTTTAATATTATAAATTACGAGTATATCATTTTGTTGTTTACATCTTATGTCTGATGTTATGTGTGTTTTATGTTTTTATGTTAAGTAAAGACATAAAAAAATGTCTCAATAGCTTGCAGACTCGTATGCAAGTATTTTGACTTGAGCCAGAAGTAATGGAGGCGCGTCTAGATTTAAACTACCTACTGAACTAAGTGAATCAGGTTTTCTAAACTTTCCTGTAATAGGGGAGGAAAAGGCATTTGTTTCTCTTATTTTCCCGACTTTCATCCCTAGTCCTGAGAAGGTAGGTATAGTGAGTTGAATTGTTTCATGTCATTTTACTCTCCATAAATTGTTACCGTTGAGGTCTAAACCATGTTGGTACCGTGTCTGAGGAAATTTACATAGAGATATTTACCTCAGTCAAATTCACGGTGATCGCATCTTTGGTAGGCACTGCGCAAGCGCCAACGTGAATGCTAAATAAGCCAACGATGGGATTTTCTGGGATTATGTGGTTGTGCCTCTGAATGGTTCTCCTTGAGTGTCATGGTAATCTCATCAACAAATTTGTTTGGTCTTCTTTTCACTTCACCTTGTCAAAACAGTATTTTCGCTCCCAGTATTTACTTCGTCTTCCCATTTAATTTTTCATCAAACACTACTGGGCCAAACTTCCTTTAGAACGGCTGCTCCAAATTTCTCCTCTCCCTTTCTTTAAACCTATGTAGGTCTCCACCCAGCAACCTGTCACCTTCCGAAAGCCAATTCGAACGCAGTAACATCCTGGCAGACTGATTCCCATAGTTGTGAAAATGAAAGAGTTGTATGCAATTTCTCTGCAATCAAGGTGGAGTTGGGAGCATTTTCCGCAGTGGGAAGATACAAAGGGTACTTCAGAGCACAAAAGAAGTATAAAATACAACAAAAGCGAAGTTTGAAAAAGGCCGCCAGGAAAGGGATCGATCAATAAAATCGGTTCTGCAACTGATGATGGGAAGTTCGGCCCATAGTCCCCAGGGAGCGTCTGGAAGATTGATTATGTTTCTTCGCAAAGAATGAAACTGAGGTCCTGGTAGATTGATCCAAGCTATTGTCCAGCCAGAACCGGTAGGAAAAACCGATGGTTAGAGGAAGGAAGGTGGATCGGGCACGTGAACAGACTAACCCCTTTTTTCCGATCTCTGGGAGAATTCAGTATTCAGAAGGAGGTCTGGGGAGGTCACAATACCCTCGACAGAAGCCCTACCCTATCCATATCGAGTGGATTTGCATAGCCCTGACATGGACCTTTCTTTCTTCCATTTACCGCCCTATTTTTTATTCAGACGAGCGATTCACTCAATCCCTTTTCCCCTTGGCGTATAACCGCTAGTAGGTCTCGAGTCTAAGAATGTGATTGGAATACGATTGACAGCAAGACCTGGTACGTTGCGGAGTACTACTGCTGCAAAATGTCAGGATAGGACCTACTAACTGTAACAAGAAGATCAAGACAACGGAAACCTATAATAAATTAGAGATGATAGCGTTTCTTCGTAAGGCGGAAATCATTTCGGACTATTCCTTACGAACGAGGGATTAAACGTGGGGATTGGGGATTGAGCAGTGGTAAATAACCGTGCCATTAATTAATAATAATGTACCTTTATATAAATGAATATCTTCTGGTGTAGAAAACTGCAGTCAGCTTGACAGGAACCGGTGGAATTGACCGGGAGGAAGTAAAATCAGTGATGAACACGATAAAACTAACTTCTTCGATGATAGGGTTTCTTCGAACGACTCTAGTAACTCCAATTTAGAGCTTAATCACTTCGGACTATCCCTTCCAAACGACGAGATTGTCTCATGGTAAATGATCTAAAGTAGACTAAAGAAGAGGACTCTTATCATTAAGTTTTTGCCATAACCTAATTTTTTTCTTGATGCAATCTGGGCATTTCTACTATTTATATTGTTGAAAAATTGGATGGCGAGCATGATCAATGTAAACAGTAATAATTGAAAAGGAATTTGGTGCTGACATAATTAGAGGCTAGCCTTAATTAATCGCTATGTACCTTTAAATGTGACCGTCCATGGGAAAAGGGACCTTAAGTTAAAATGGCAAAATGTTCAGGAAAGCAGTTTTAAGAAAAAAATGCCAAAAAAATCGATTTTTGGGTTTTGATCGATTCTGATGCAGCAACTATCCCTCTTTATGGAGATACAGGCCGTTTGCAAGGTTATATCGATTAAATAATCGAAAAATGGAAAAAATCGAGAGAAGGTCAATCTCAACAAAAGGGACCTTAAGTTAACCACCCCCCCTCTCCATAATTCATATGGAGCGGAGGAGGGGATAACTTAAGGTCCCTTTTCCCAAAGCAGTGTTTCCAACAGTTTCCAAGAGATATTATCTCTTGTTTTTCTATGATTTGGCCAGATAACGATTTTTGCTTGTTTAATTTAGAACTTGAGAGAAATAAACTGATAGGTACGAAATTTGAGCTAGGAAGAGGTAAGTAAGTGGGGATGAACCTGCGTCACTGCCAACCGGTCGCAAGACTAATGGCCCAAAAATGTTCAGATATTGGTTGTGAATGAGTACCTAATGGATGAAAAAAAAAATTGGCTCAAAATTCCTGTTAGAACGGCGAATATTCACATTTGAACACTTGAAAAATGTTGGTAAACTTTGAGGCTTGTTTTCTGAAAACTGTGTTTTTCGAAACTCAAACTTCGAAAACTCATAACTATTTGAAAAAAAATCGTAGAATGTTCAGATATTGGTTGTGAATGAGTACCTAATGGATGAAAAAAAAAATTGACTCCAAATTCCTGTTAGAACGGCGAATATTCACTTTTGAACACTTAAAAAATGTTGGTAAACTTTGAGGCTTGTTTTCTCGAAACTGTGTTTTTCGAAACTCAAACTTCGAAAACTCATAACTTTTTGAAAAAAAATCGTAGAAAAATTTTGAAAACACCATCGTGTTCAGCTACTCTTCTACTATTCGAAAATACCAATAACTCCATTTTCACAAAATCTAACTTAAGGTCCCTTTTCCCATGGACGGTCACAAATTATTTAATTAATACCTTTTGGCTCAAACACTGTACCCACCTCGAATCACAGAGTCACTGACAGGAACCTGTGGAATTGAGCGGAAGGAAGTCAGATCAGCGGAGTAATAGTATCTTGAGGGAAACTGGGAATGACTACTTGAGGTGTTTAAACGATAAAAGCAGCATTATCTTTGTTTAAAAGAGTAGAATATCTTTGTAGGGTAGATTAAAAGGGTAGTGATAAGTGGAACCTTTATTACCCAGAGGGACGGTTTTACTTGAATGAATGGCTAACTTTGTATTTATCTGTCACCAGTTTGTTCAGTCGTGAAACGAGATAGCAGTTCGTGGTGGCCGTCCATTTTTATATCAATCACGTTTCTTATCCATCCAAACCATCGTATCAGATTAGCTCGTGAAAAAAATGAGACCCACTTTGAGCGTTCATTGCTGACCATGCATTCCTTCCCGGTGGAAATCACACTCGTCATAACAGTAAATACCACTTCCTCGTGAACGGTCGACAGAGATGACCCGATAAATTCACGGGGAAACCCCGGAAGCGGCTTTGGCGATGTTTAAATAAATTGAGGGACATTTGGGGTGTTGAAGGGTTGCCCTGACGGGAGGTCTGGTCGGGAAATGGTCCGTTGCCACGCTATATTGACTGTAGAACAGCCTTTCTCGGTGGAAATAAACCCGGAGATAGGTACCCCTTTATGAAAGGCAGAAGACTCTGCAGCAGTGAAGCCCCAGTTACGGAGATCTTACGACTTTTGGTGGGGGGGGTGATGTTCAGTTTCAACGGGGTTTTGTACCTTCCACGTGGAATTTTGGAGATTCCCAATACGACCTTCGTCAGGTAGAGCTTTCCTTGACAACTTGTCTTCCAGTGACTTTTGACCCCCATTGAATTACCCAAAGAACACACTCTAACTTAATCTTATCAACTCAGCCCAGGGTAAAAGTATTGCCTGAAAAGCTTTGTATTAAAAAAGCAGATCGAAAAAGTCAGCAAAATTAAAATTTTGCTCAGCAATTTACCTTTCCAAACATAGTTAACAGTTCCCTTATCTGCCTGCCAATTCCTGGTTCCTGTACCTAAGTTACCTCAACAGCAAGGGGCCTGGCAACTTAGCAGACTTTCTTAAACAGTTGTATGGATTTTTATCCATATAAATTTTGGTAATTTTTACAAGCTGTTATTTACTTTCATCTGTCCCAATGTGTGTAATCAAATCTTGCAAGTTAAATTTGATCCATTGAAATCCGATTGAGCTGAAATTTTGTATGCATGTATAAATCGGATGACAATCCAATATTATTCACTTTCAAAGGACCATTTTATAATGGACATACTTCAATTCGTAGAGGACCGTCTTCCAATTCATGAAGGGCATCCTTCAATTGAAAGGGGCAACCTCCATTTCATAATCCTCCACATCATATTTTTAATCGTAGATCACTAACGAGCGATTTCATAACTAATTTAACATTATTTTACGCTACTACTACGAACTACGTCGTAGTAAATCTCTAATCAAAAATACTAAAAAGTTAAAAATAAAATTAAGAAAAAAAACTTTGGAAAACAAGTTTTTATTATTTGTTAATAAAATGAACTAAAAGTTTAAAATAAATTACGTCCAATAAGAAATATAACACTTTATAAAGATAATATTTTATCACAGTCCCAATTTTATAAATAAAAGCGTGTTGCATTGTGATAGCAATGGGAAAAAGAAGATGTTATAATGTAGCATCAAATATTATGTGACGCGCTTTTATTTATAAAATAGAGATTGGGATAAAGTGTTATATTTACAAAGTGTTATATTTCTTATTAGAGGTAATATATTTCTAACTTTTTAGTTAATTTTATCAACAAATAATAAAAACTTGTTTTCAAAAAGTGGTTTTTTTAAACTTTTTAGTATTTTTATAACATTGCCGTTAACTCTTGATGATATTCTCTTCTCGATCGCTCAACAATAATCTCTCGATAATCCATGGAAACCCAGGACAATATGATGAGACAACATCTCAAAATACGAATAAGCTCACAAGAATTTTCAAGCCCGGGACCAACGAAGTTCACGAACGGGGATTCTGACACTTTGCTTCAGAGGAATTATGGCGCTCGACCAATATCTGGTAAAGTGAAGAAGCAACTTCCGAACTAATTACCCTCTCGAGGGCCTAAAGCTATAAATCAAGAATAGGGCGGACCCAACTGTTCAACTTGGCGTTCAAACTTCCGAAGCGTCAGTGGGGAAGTCACCCTTCCAGCACTGAATTGTAAGTCCTTGCAACTGATCGGTCCGCAACTTTTCGTGGTGAAATAAACTCTAAATGTGCTTTTGTAGTCGGAATTGTGAAAAATGGGAAAAGAAGTTGGAGAACAGTTGGTCAGTTGAAAGTTGAAAACTTCTGGTCTAATGTGGTGACCAAACTTTAAGTACAGCCAAAAGAAGAATTTTAAGCGGAAGATTCTTAGCTACAAGAATTTCGATTCACTTATCATTTTCGAAAATAGACTTGCCCGCTTAGGGACACTTGATAGTTTTGAGGGGGGGGGGGGGATATTTAGTTAAAGGTTTGACGATTAGGTATCTTTCCAATACGAACACTTCTCGAATAACTTCAAATGAGTCATTTTGCAACTCTTCAAAGTTGTTCACCCAACTGTAAATAACGACTCAAAAAATTATGTTACATTGCTCCCCCGCTTGTAAAGATACGGAAGCTTTAGATACCCTTGCTGCAGGTCACAAAAATGTGGGTCTTATACAATCAAAATTTTTATTCTAGCTTTCAGAACAACTTTGGTTCTATGCATGACCGTAACTACCCAAACGTGTTCTGATATATATATTTTTTTTTTTTAATTTTGATTTTTTGAATTCTTTATTTATTTTGGAGATTTTGCGAGGCAACTAAGAGAACCCCAATGAATTTCAGCAACACTGGATAGTGAAAGATTTTACTTGAACATCAATCCCTCATGAACTGATTGCCAAAATTTTCTCAAATTTGGGTGATTAGGGTCCTATAAGAATGCACATTGATTTAACGATCAGACGAGAAAATGTGACAATTCATCAACATAATGAACTGGTCACCAATCGTTTTTCTGAATTTCAATTCTAAAAATGATCATCATGAAAATTTTATCTTTAATGGGGGAATTTCTGAGTGGTTATTTCACTATAATGTAAATGTTCAACCAATCATTCATCCACCATCTAATTCTATATACCGTCCTTCAAACAAGTGAATGTTTATTACCCTCCAGAATCAGATTTACGGGGAACCTCTTGCCAGAAAACAGTGTTTATATAAGAAAATATGCGGTTTATGGTGTCCTGGCATCATGGGGGCACCACTATTAGTTCCATGGTGGCACAGAGAATAATTCATGAAAATCCGGAGGTATAATGAAATTTTTCCTCAATTTCAAAGCTTGGGTACAATAAGTAAGCTATAAAGGAACCGATATATTGAAAAATCGGGTATTTCTGTGAATATTATCCCCCTACTCGCCCCCTCCCAATGCTAATTTTGACACTCTGGTGAAATAGTGCGCAATTTGGAAGATTTCTGAGTCGAACAAAAAAAGAAACACGCAAATCGGTTGGAAATTGAGGCAAATTGAGTTGGAATTGAGTTTACAAGATTATGCACGCAAACGCACGTTTTGTAAGCATTAACCCCCCCTTTCTTCCCCTTGAAAGGCAAAATTCTAAATTCCGGCGACGTAGTGCACTACTAGATAGTTTTCCGCGTCGAACAAGAAAAAAAAACACGAAAATCGGTTTAGAACTAAGGCTTGTGCAGACGACACAAAATCATGCCCAAAAGCGCACGTTTTTTTTAGCATTTTACCCCCCTTTCCTCCCCTTAAAAGGCAAAATTCTAAATTCCGGCGACGTAGTGCACAACTAGATAGATTTTCCGCTTCGAACAAAAAAGAACCAGGAAAATCGGTTAAGAACTATGGCCTGGGCAGACGACCCAAGATTTTGTCACACACACACACAGACATACACCTATGGTTTTTTCTCGCGGATTTGGATTCAGAATGGTCTAAAACGGATCACTGTGTGTTTTTTGTTTTTTTCTGTTGAGTGTTGTCCAACTTTACCATTAAATCGATTGTATAAGGACGCCCAGGTCTTACTGTGGGACGTCCTAAAAAAAGAAAGATCCGTTCAATTTAGGTTCAGTTTGCGACGTTTTCTCCGAATAGGCGCACGAACGAACAAAAAGGTTTTACGAGTCCCTTCTTTCTCGTACTCATCTGTGAGTTGTCGTAGAGGTAGAGAACCTGCTTACGTTCATATTAAACTCTCAAGGGCGTAAGTCGAGAAGAAACGTGTCACTTGGTCGTATAATACGTTTCCTTCGGCTTGGGAGGAAGGACGAAAATCCAATCCTTCCCTGAAGTGATATTGTTACGAGCTGGGTCTCTCCGTTGGGGCGTTTACCGATATTACCTTCCTTGCGAAGGTGGGAAAGGAACGGCCATACCATCCTTTTTTTTCGGGATAGCTTCGTCCAATTCCCGGTCTCGAAAGAAATGTTCCCATTTTTCCAAAGCAAATGGACTGGTGGGTGATTTCGAGAATGGAAACTCAGGCTAGTCTGAAGGTGTTTTCGGTGAAACGTACTATTAGCCAATGATAGGTACTGCTAATCTTCTAGCTTCTAGACAACTAGAAATGAACGAAAACGTGTAATACCATTTTTATGAAGGTATCAAATACCTGGAGCAGGAGAGTATTTGACCATAGAAAGCTTATAAGGGCGATCGCAGAAATATTTCATTTTATTACCGAATAGTATTTGTATTTTTGTAATACGTAAAGGTATTGAATAGTTGTATAAATGTTGATCATCTTGGTGATTCCATTCGTTTCTGAAAAACTGAACACTATCCTAAATCAATGAAAAAACGCCATGGAACTTTCATTAATTACAAGTAGGTAATCATTTATGCTCATTAGCAAACGGTTGGTCCCACAATGCTCTGGCTAATGTCAAAAAATTCCTGAATATCGCCATTATTTAAAATAAATAAATAATTGTACATTGAAAGTTTTTTAGTTAGAGCGTTCTGAAAATGTTTTCCCCCACTTGTTACTCCTAAGGAGTAAATGAAAATAACTAAAATCTTTGGTGCACAACTAGATCCCGAACGAAGCCGGTATCCCAAATTTCATCAAAATTGGTCCTCGGAAACTGGACGGACGAAAAAAATTTTATTCGATTTTTGTTTGGTTTTTCCTACTTAGAAACATAGACTATCAAAATTTGAGGGTGAGGTTACCTTTTTTCTTTCTCGATCCCTAAGGTTCATCATTGAAAATAATAAACCAAACAGAAAACTCAATTTTGCTATCCTCAAGAGTAAAGGCGTCCTTAGAACTCTTTCGTGATGATGCTAGTGTAGGATTGATCGCCTATGGGAATATATGCATTATTATTATAATTATGGATGTTCAATAACCACGGCACTCAGAGAGATGGATTGAATATTTTATTTAAACTATTATTATTATAGATAGTGAGAGAGAAGGATAGATAGAGAAAAAGAGAGAGAGAGAGTGAGGCCGTTTGTTTAGAACGGAACCCCATCCATTTTCTTTCGGAGTTTTATGGCATTGAATGGAAGGACATTATTACTAAGTAGGCACTCAATAATGTTAACGTTATATTTTTGTTCTTTGGAACAATACCCTGGATGAGATTTTGAGGTTTCTCTGAGTGCAGTTGTACGAGAATGAGAAAACATCAAGTCAGCTGGGTAATTGTTTGCACAAATTCTCTCTTGTTTATTCTATGGCGATCATTACCTACAAAATGGGCTTAGGAAGTGATTGGATAACCGTACACTAATATACTAATTACTGAACCACTAAATTCTGGTTCCTTAAGACTATAATTGGTACTCACATGTTGGGATTTTCTACTCATTTCTTCAACTCAAATTACCTATGCTATTGTACAAGCATTTATTGGTTTGTTTTGAACTCGTAATTTGTGCATGCGCGTATCCAATAGCATCGTTTTGGAACGGAAGTCAATACAAAAGATCTTCCATCCTCAACATTCGGGAGGCCTCAGGGGATTAATCTCAGACTAGTCGTTAAGAGGCGGAAGGAACCACTTCGGGGGCGAGAAAAGACGGGGAACTTGGGGTTATAATAGTATCCAGCCCTCGCATCCCCTGGGTAATCTACCTGAAGCATTCTGTAGAATCGTGGAAAAGTATTGTCTCGAAAGGAAAGAAGAGGTGGTTGAAGAAGGCGGCTCACGGAGTAGAGATGGTGGGTTGAAAGGGAGAAGCTCACGGGGAAGAGATGTAGAGGGCGGCGATTGCCGAAATGGGCGATTCGGTATTTGTGCGTAGTGGTAGGTACCGCTATCACTAATGAAATACGTTTGGGAACATGAGAGGCGGAGAAAATGGGTTCGGAAAGGTGAACTAACGGCCAGAGCTTTTCCCGATTCTTACATTTGAGAAAAGGACGCCTTGGGAAACCCTGAAACGGCTATCCCACGAGAAATACAACGTAGGTGAGACACCTCTAAAAATAACCTTTTCCAACCTAGCCAATTCCGTGAAATTTAATGAAACTACCCTTCCTTTTTTCATGCTATGTCTATTTACTTGTACGTTGGAAAGTTTGAAATTATCCGTATCTGCATGATTTTGTTTTGATAATTTTCCGCATTATTCCACCCATTCCTGAGCATAGAATTAAAACTAGCACCTTTTCACATCTTGATGATACTGGGGTTTGTTTACATTGTATTGTTGATGCAGTTCTCACATTAATTGAAAGCATATTTATTTCGAGTCTTCTCAATCTACAGGGTGTCCCGAAACCGATCTCCAATATTTTGTAACAACTCTTCCCTCTTATCACTTTTCTTTTACTCCGCTTAAAATGCCATTTTTTTCACTTTAAATTTTTTTCGTGTTTTCTTCCTACAATGGTCATAACTCCCTCATTATCCAAATCTAAACATAAAATCTGATCACACCGTTGCAAAGAGCGTTAAATTTCCCTTATGATGAGCTCTTGACCAGCTCAGAAAAACAGTACACTGAAACAAAGTTTCTACCTCAAACTTAGCAATTTGTCAATGTCTGTTTTTTTTTCAAACATTTTGGTGATTTTGTCTTGCTAAAACCCGGTGTTCTTCGGAGGCCCTCAAAAGCTCTAAACGTTCTCCTTCTATAAAATGGCTGGTTTTTGAGTATGAATGCCCTGTATTGGGCTTGTTGAAAGTGACGTCCTTAATAGTATTCCCTATCAATAATCCATTGTAAGTAAATGCGTTCCATGCTGAATAAAAGAGCCTTGATTTTAGTATCCCCAAATAACACTCTAAGCTAGAAAATTCAAACTTTTACCAATGACTTACTATACCGGTCAAGAAAATAAACTTGTCTCAAAGATCAAGAGTTTGAAACCAAGTAACTCCCTGTAATCTACAAATTTTGTCCCTGTAGTCTTCAAATTGGTCTCTTTCTTTTTAGTCGCCTTCTAGCACGTTCCTCGAGTGGGTTGAGTGCTGCGATGTGAAGGTTTGGTGCAGTCTGTTGTAGAACTGTGCTTTGAATCTTGAACTCCTAGTATGTTTAGGTCGCGGTGGATGGGTTGATGTCTTATGAACCATGATGAGTTCTTTCGGAGACATCTATTTTGAAGAACTTGGGATTTTTCGATTCGTGTATTTGAAGCTGAACCCAGAGACCGCAAGCGTGTGTCCATAATGGCCGAATCATGGTTTGGTAGTGAAGTCTTTTTGACTGTAGACTCAATGATAATTTGTTTCAGTGACGTGATTCTGCTGCTAACTTTCTTAATAAGTGCCGATATTCTGTAGGTTCCATACCAGTTTTGAGTCCAGTTCCAAACCATTTCGACGGAGTTATCGAGCGGTATTTCTTCGCCATCAAACGTGATCAGACGTCACTTTTCTTCCACATTTCTCTTCAGGGGGAATCTGACTACTTTGGATTTTGTGGGGTTCACTTTGATTCCCCATTTTTCACTTTTACTATCGATATTGATTTGCATTGAAATTATGAGTTTGCTTGTGTTACAGTGAAACCGTTCTTCTCCAAAGAGCCTTCCGATGTGACGGCGGTGGCAGACTCCAGCATCGAGCTCGAATGCAAAGTCGGTGGTGATCCGACGCCCAAAATCCTGTGGAGACGCGACGACGGGAAAATGCCTGTCGGAAGAGCTCGGATAACCGACGAGAAAAACTTGAGGATCGACCGCGTTCAGCCTGAAGATGAAGGCGTGTACATCTGCGACGCTTCCAACTTAGTGGGTGCGATCACTGCCAGAGCCACCCTCACTGTTCATTGTGAGTACCGAACACTTCCAAATTTACAATTTCAAAATCTCCCGAATTCTCATGACCGATACATCATTGAAACGAACGTCTAAACTACGAGTACACAAAATTATCATGGGGAGGGTGCGAGTGGGGGAAAATATTCACAAAATATCAGAATTTTCAAAATTTCGATTAAGTATAGCTTGTTAATAAGGAGGAGGAGACCTCCAAATACTCCCGTCAAAACGTCGATTTCGTTGTAAAAAATTCACGTTTTTCCGCGTTCAAACACGAATTTCTCCATTAAGTTCCATTGTAAAAGATTTTTTGATTATACCGTTGGAAAGCTGAAATTTCGAGGATGTTATTTATGAAAACCGCATTAATTTTCTTCAACAGGAAATGGGCAAAAATCTCGTGGGAATTTCGTCAAGAAACTCGGGTATTGCAAAGTTAAAAAGTTTGGACTAGGAAAATCTAACTGGAAACGAGGTTAAAAATGTGTATAATAGCTTATCTGATGAGAGATTCAATGGTCTTATTAAAGGTGTAATCTGCCTAAAAATCGGTGGATTTGCTTGAAAAATAAGGGAGTTATAATCGTTTTAGTGAGATAAGGTTCAACATTACGAAAAAAATCTTAAAAGTGAAATCACTCGAAAACGAAGCATCTAAACAAAGATTTCTAAGAAGCACTTTTTGTTGCAAATTATTTGTTGAATCTACCGCTGAAGTTTGGCCGTATCTTTCAAGGACACCCTGTATACAATCGGATTAAGGATACGATGACTCCTCAAAAGCTCCTAAGCTTTGACATTGAGGGAAAATTCTCAATATACCTCTGGATTTTCATGAATATTACCATGAAAATAGTGTACAATAATGTACAAATTTCATTAATATACCACTGTGGAACTAATTAGTGGTGCCACCATGGTGCCAGAACACCATAAACCGCATATTTCGTGGGTTTTTGTGTGTTTCGCCTTGAATATGGATGTGAACTAAGACGGACTGCCTACCGAAACCAACGGACGAAAGTTCATCGTTATGACGTATGACCGCTTTGGTGCGAGACTGGTGTGGTGGGGGGGGACTCGAATTCGCATGTTGGATATCGTAGATCATGGATTTTAGAATAATTTTCAAATTCGAGGCTCCCATGACGCTAGTAATGTTATGGTAGAGAAGGGGGGGGGGAGACCTCTATTTTTGCTCAAAATACTAACTAAATTACATCGAGTGAAACAGTTTTATCGCCTATTGACCTAATGCTTATTGAATGGAATGCAAGCATTACTACACAATATGTTTTCCTTGAATCAGATGAGATAAGCTCCGATTTTGATAAAGCTCAAGATAATGCGAAGCCGCTCATTCAAGGGAAAAACGCTTTACTTAGCGGTGGATAGATGGACACTGCCAGTGTGGTTTAGACGTTCGTCTCACCAAACTCTGCATACTGTTGCTTTGACAACATGAAATTCTTAGGAAGTTTTTCCTTTATATTTGTTTACGATCACCACCCCAATTGAATGTAAAAACCTCTGAATAACACTTGACATTCTGAACCACACTAAAATGGGGAAATGAAGCTATAACAGCAGATAAGGATTGAGGCGCGTCGGCGATTCAAGATATTGCGGTACTGTATTCCATTATACTCTTGATAACTAATCAGATTAATTAACCTTGATTAGATCACCATTTGGAACGATGCCACGAACCCTACCCATTGTCCCTTCGTTATCTAGGACTACAAGGGAGACAATGGGTAACTACGAGCCAAATGGGGTAATCGCATACCTCGGAGTTCTAACAACTGGTTATCAGGGGATGTGAGCTTACCTACAGATGAACGAGAGTGAAAATGTATGTTGGCATGGTAAACGCTTGTACGTACCTTGTTTGTAACCAGTTGTAGAAATGAAAATTAACCTTGTGTTACACAAATCGGGACTGTCGCCGTAATCTGATAGTATGGTGAACCCTGAATGCATAGCAAACCTAAACAAAACTAAACACGAAGCCCTTTGGAGCCGCATTATAGTCAAGTAAGAATGACTTCTACGTCAACTGAATGTGGATGGGGTCAACTGGAATTAAACTCCTCCTTTGCCGAGCTTTCGGTATATTTATTACCTTCGTCAGGGCTCGTTGGACTTTTTACTCGGTGAGCAATATGAAATGAGATGCGATATGAATTAATTGACGCTTGGTATGATCACTGAGTAAAACACCCTTCAAGCCCTGACGAAGGTAATAAATTTGCCGAAAGCTCGGCAAAGAAGGATTTTGATTACAGTTGACTCCATTCCCAATCAGTTGACGTAGTGTTTTCTTGAATCGTTCTACATAACGTTTGCTGTATGACATTTTCTGAATGACTTCAGCGTTTTTAAAATGTCAACGGTAACCGGACATCTGTATTATAAGGAGTACTGTTGCATCAAATGTGTATAACAAGAGTCCACTTTCAAAATTACAAGGGCGTACATTTATGATGAACCGCTGGCAATGAAAAAATCATAACGTAAGGGATGTAATCATCTCTGTGCTTTTTTGAACCCTTGGTGTATCGTAAACCCTCCAGAAATAGTCCTAAAAACCAGTGTGAGATGGAACAATGTCACTTCCCTTGAGTGGTAATAAAGGACTTAATTCAAATTGTATAAGTCCGAGTCTATATAAATTCAAAATATAATAAAGTTTTATTAACGTCATAAAGAGGGTTGCTTCAATAGCTCTTTTATTTTATAATATCTTGATGTCAATCAGCCTTTGTCGCTCATCGTTTTGCCCCGCCCAAGAAGTAGTTTTCGTTCCATCCGTTCTTTTTATACGCCCTGAGTTTATTGCCACGGAGTTGATATTCTACGTGAGATGTAGGTACAAGCCAACTATTTATAGTAGTTATAGTTGGCTTATTTATAGACCTTATAAGGTCTCACCTCACCTACTTGTGGGTTTCCTTACTCCACACCACTGCATTGGTGATATAGTATAGTCAAATCGTAAAGAACCAACCGATTCCTGTTGATTCTAAAAATACCATCAAATATTGACGTTTCTGCCCAATCACATTGATGAATTTCCAGATTAACCGTTAATTTCCCGCTTATTTAATTTTTTTTTTTTTTTTTTTTTTTTTGGATAGTTTTTACAATTTTGTTGTATTTTGGCAGACCAAATGGGGTAGAATTGCTGGTTCTGATTGATCGAGGTGTATGAGATTTTTCTTAAGGGGGTCTCAGTCAGTTGCCGTTCTTTCCTTGTTCAGGGTCAGTATTTCTCGAAATTGAAGACGCAAAAACTTAAAAAGTTGTACCTAAATTTGAAATTTTAAAGGATTTTAGAAATACATTAGTGCACGGCCCTAGGGAATTGAAAAACTGTAATATTGCCGCTGGAATCATCAAAATCGAACAATAATTGCCAGATAAATATGGGAAAAACATGGAAAAACCCGTTTATTCAGTAGTTTTTCCCATTTTGGTTTATTATTTTCAATAATGAACCTTTGGACTCGACCAAGAAAAAGAATATGTTAACCCCCCCTCAAAATTTGTTGGTTTACGTTTCAAGGTACGTAGAATCCGAAAGTCGAATGAAAACCGTCCGCCAACCGTACGCGGTAAGTACTTTCCCCACTTAGCATTGACCGATTTTGATGAAATTTGGTATGTAGGCTCCATTTGGGGTCTAGTTGCGCCGCGAAGCTTTTGGTTGATGTCAGTCACTTCTAAAGGGTGCAAATTAAGGGTTGAAATTCTCAAGAGTGCCCTAGCTCGAAAACTCTCAAAATAAAGGTATTGTTTTTTCACCAATTTAAAATAGTATAGAATTTTTAAAAATTTGTGAGACCACCCGGAGCTCTGTAGGACAAACCGTTTGCTCCCTACGAGTACTTAAAGGTTTTCCTTCGATAAAACAGAATCGATGAAAATTGGACGATCTCTTTTTGGACACCTCAGGAGGGGGATGTGTAGTGAGATTCTAAAAAATATCTTCAAGAAGAGGGGTGGCTATCGTTATTTTCCCAAAAGATACTTCAGGACCTGGGAAAACAACTTGCTAAGAATAAAATTGTGATAAAATGAACAAGAACTTTATATTTGAATTCGAATATGAACAAAACAAAAAGTATCTTCTTCCAAACTACTGATTTTGGAGGTTTGAAACAGAGTAGATAGGTACCTAGTTTATCATAATAGATTCTATCAAATTTTAACTAGACACAACCATCATCCTATTATTCTAAAAACGAATAAATCTACGAAATAATCCAAATGAAATTGTTGGCCAAATAAGACTTCTCTCTCCTGGTTCATCTTATTGGAATATTGATGCAGTGGCCCCCACATCCTGAGGTTTCCAATACTTGGTACACCAGCTGATGACCCCTTATGATCCTAAAGTTTCCAAAAAGACACCATAGAAAAATCGAAATTTTCTAATATTCTTGGTTATTTTCAGCCAACACTCTTATTCCCTCAACATCTTGAGTTGTTTTTCTGTAAGATTGAAAAAGAAACTTGGTGAACAGTTATAATTAGATATCTGAACAAATTCATGAAACCAACCTTTGCTATTCCCCGGTTCATGGTAGAGGTGGGTCTGATCTTATCGCAATATTATCTCAGGAATCTATGTATATCCCGCTTTTTTAGCCAATCGATGAAGTATCAAGTTAGCCTACAAAACATGGGTTTTGACTTGAAAGTGGTTGAACAGTGTTGCAGAACGCTTAAAGCAAATTATTACACAATGGTTTATTATTTTTCTATATAGATCACTCGTCTCCAAAGCCACCGACCATCCAACATGAAGAAAAACATCAATCGCATTTCGGTCAGCTAAAATTTGAACGGAGATTTGGCCTCTTTTGCGATTCACACTCGTGTTTCTGATTTATCGTACATAAAACCTTTAAATTCTCGTAGGGGGCGAACGGTTTGTCCTACAGGGCTCCGCGTGGTCTCAAAAAACTCTAAAATTTCTATAGAATCTTAAATTGAAGGAAAAACAATATCTTTATATCAAATTTTTTGAGTTAGGGCGTTTTCTAAATTTCAAAATTCATTTTTGAACCCTTAGAAGTGACCTACATCAACCAAAATCTTCGGGGCACAACTTGACCCCAAATGGAGCCTACATACCAAATTTCATCAAAATCGGTCAATGCTAAGTGGCAAAAGTGCCGCGGACGGCGGACGGACGGCCAAATTTTTATTCGATTTTTGGATTCTACGTACCTTGAAACGTAAACCATCAAATTTTGAGGGGGTGTTAGAAATTTTTTTTTCTTTGTCGATTCCAAAGGTTCATTATTGAAAATAATAAACCAAAATTTGTTTATAAAAAGATACCTCAGAAGTGTTAACAAACTAGTCTCCCATCAAAACCAAGATTTCAATCGAAATTTGATTATAGGTATCGATTCTAGGATGTTGAAAATGAAATGCTATGAATATGAAAAACGCCTGTCAAGTAAGCGTAGCTCAAAAATGTTGAAATTTATAAGAGAGCCACGTGAGGCCCGACGCACACAATTTCTGAACTAAGGCGAAGATTGAGCACAATCTCTAAGAATTTCATCGAATTCGTACTGTAACTTCGTATAGTTCTGCCCGTGACAAGGAATTCATGACAGACAGACGCGAAACCAAAAATGTTCGAGAAGTTCTAAATACGTGAAACGCAAGACGAAATTTTGATTTTGGAAAACTTTTTTTTTCAACCTGAAAAGTGAAAACGATGCTTCCCCTTGGTAGACTCGGAAGCGAAATTATGCTCAATTTTTCATGTTATCGCTGTTCAATACTGCGTCACTCTGTCATTACCACCCTTGTGAAATTACTACGTCGCGGCAATTTTAACCATTTACAGCCATTACGCTGGCCGTCCCCCTTGGAACGAGTGAATGATCGGTTCCTAAACTGTTGAGGTAGAGGGGTCGAATTGCACAATTATTGCCTCCTCTTCTGACCCTTCTGGCGGACTGTAATTTGTCTGGAATAATTACTTGTCTCGATGTTTAAGTAGAGTCGAGGGTAGTAAAGTGGTTGAAGTTGTCTTGTGTATTTTTTCCCAGTGCTTTTCGATTGCATTGCAAACAATATGGACGACACGTACTTTCTCATTATATCTTGTGAATAAATAAAATCTCCTTCGCTCTTCTCATGGTAACATCCAACAATTATAGACGGCTTGTTTGGTATCTCAAATTTATTCCAAATGAGCTCGGACAATAATGGGGGGTGCGCCTTGATTTTTTTAAGATTTTTAATCGAAAGTAGACTACATTCTGAGAATTTTGGCACCAACCGCGACCTTCTAGCGTGAGTAGATCTATTTCTATGATTTTTCAAAGTTTCGACCGTTTATGACGTCACGCGCCCCTCTCGCCTGGGTGGGACCCCCCAGCCCACTGTGACGTCATAAATGGTCGAAACTTTAAAAATTCATTGGAAAAGATTTACACACGCTAGAAAGTCGCGGTTGGTACCAAAATTCTCAGAATGAGGTCTAGTTTGGTTTAAAAATAACAATAAACAGTTTTTCCGACCCAGGCGCACTCCCTATTACAATTAGCAAACTCTGTTCAAGAAAAATATAATCTTGCCCCTATCAGCCTTATTGCATAGTTCGATGGTGAGATAATAGCTCCTCAAATTCAGTGTTAGGATTTTTATAGTTTGGATTGGATTGGTATAGAATAGGATTTGTATAGGATTTATTGTATAGTTCGATGGTGAGATATTGAGCATCGAAGGACAGCTTCCCAATTTCACTAAGCTGTTTGCTCCAATCAGCCTTACTATATGTATAGTTTGAAGATGACATATTGAGCATCATAGAATAGTTTCTCAAATTCAATGTCAGGATTTGCTGACACATTGATTTTTTTTTTTTTTTTTTTTTTGCACGTCCGTAACATTCTTGTTTTTGACCGTAACAGCCTCTCCTGAGTTCACGACGAAACCTCAAGACGAAACGGTGTCTTTGAACGGTCTGGCGAAGTTCGATTGTGTGGCCCGTGGAAACCCACCGCCATCAGTGTTCTGGACCAAAGAAGGATCTCAGCTGCTCATGTTCCCCGGAAATTCGTATGGGCGGATGGCCGTCTCCCAGGACGGCAGACTCACCATACACGGCGTCCTTCGTGAAGACTCTGGATTCATAGTTTGCTCGGCCCTTTCAGTTGCTGGTTCAGCCACTGCCAGAGCTTTTTTGCAGGTACGTATCCAATACTAAAAAATTATGAAAAAAAATTGATGACTTTTCCCGTAAACGCTTCGAACCGGTTTCAAAGAGACTCCAAATCAGACTCCTGTCCTATCCGAGTATCCATCATTGTTGAACCAGTTCCCCCAACTTTCAATATAGCAATCAGGCACCCTTCCAAGCCTGGAAAATAAGGGTGGTCGCTCAGTTCCTCTAAATTCATCAATATTTTCAAATACCCTCCATTTTTGGTTTATTATTTTCAATAATAAGCCTTTGGAATCGAGCAAGAAAAAAAAAATTTAACCCCCCCTCAAAATTTGATGTTTTACGTTTCAAGGTACGTAGAATCCGAAAATCGAATAAAAAAATTTCCGTCCGTCCGCCGTACGCCGTACGCCGTTTTTCCTTACTTATCCCTCTTTATTTTGCTTTATATTTTAGGTGAGATCAGTTGGCGACGTTCCCCCACCAATCATCGAGGTTGGTCCAGCAAATCAAACTCTTCCTCTTCACTCAGTGACGACTTTGCCCTGTCAGGCGTCAGGCGATCCAAAACCTCGAGTAAAATGGCTCAAGAATGGCAGTGCCTTATCTCCCAGAAACCGAGTGACCATATTTGACAACGGAACTCTACAAATTGATGGTAAGTCCTTGTCATAAGCATTCGCCTACTTACTCGTGTTTGTGTCACTATTAGTGCTCACCAGGTACAGACTATTTCCTTTCAAACTTGGGATTATTTTGTATGAAATTCCTGTAGAAGAAACAGTTAAGTAACTCTGGTTCTTGACTGCTCGAATCCAGCTAGGCAGAAAACTGTCGCAAATGGGAGGGAAACGAGTGGTTTGTAACAACGAGCGCTTTTAATCGAAAGAGGGAAACTTGGGTTGGTTGAACTTCAGGAAGTTTTCATCTGAACTGAGATTCAACCCTGTTCAAAAACCTACGGCTTAAACTCCGGTGAAATAGGGGTTTGCCGACAATGAAGGAGAAGGAGGTGGAGGGGTACTCTCGGTTAATTTAAGGGAGACAATAAGATTGGCCCTTGATTACGCGGAATTAAACTGTTACAGGGAGAACCCCGAACAAAGGGTGGGGTCTTTAGGGAGATAAAGTAAGAAAAGCGTCGAAAAGGGGTTGGTAGTAAGTTAGGTAGTTTCCCTGTCTTCAGCGAGTTCAATGGTTCAGAAAAGAGAGATGCCCAGCAGTTTGCTATCTTCTCAAATTTACTGCGTGGTACGGTTTCGTGGGGAAGGGGGTCATCGAGAAAATTGGTCAGTTGTTGGTAAATTCTAGTACAGAGGCAAAAACCTCCTTGTGGCGTTAATCGACAAGCTTACTTAATCAACTGGCGATTGGGAAAATAACCAAAAGTGGTCGGTTCAATGAGCTTAAATAGTTCAACCTTTGAGGTGGTTAGCGTATAGTTGTATCAAGAGACCACTTTGAATTGAAAAGTTGCAATGAAATGGTTTCACTGGAGTTTTGTTTTATGAAAAATGCTTTCGTCAAGCAACCAGAGGTGCTTTACTCGTAAAACGGCATCCAAAACTTCGGTGGTTAATCATTTTTCTTTTGGGAAAACTTAAAATTATGAATATGACATTATATAATCAGCAAGTTTCCTCCACACATGTCCCTTCACTATGCAGAGCGCCTCAAAACCTCTCTCCAATATACAAAAAATTACACTTATATTTTTCCACCGTCCATCTTAGATATCAAAATTATCTTTTGGAATTAGGAACCTATCTAATTACTTTTTTACCTTTTATTCGTGCACCTTATACAGGTACGAAAATCAGCGTAAGAGGGTCTCAGTCAGTGAATAAACGGTTTTCCCTCTTTTCTCGGGTAATTATCGTTCGATTTTGATGATCGATGTGGGATAGGGGAGGCACGGGGGGTGTTGGGTGGCAATGTTGCTCCTTCTGGCGAGGGGGGGGGGGGGGACTGAGCGGCTGTTCATAAGAGATTAAACTAACCCGCAACGAGGAAGGAATGGTGACCGACTGAGACCCCCTTAATATGAAGAAATATAAGTTTCAACAAAAAGAAGGGTTGGTACAGTGTTACCTACATGAATGTCACAATACCTCACACGAACAATAATTATAATTTCTATAATTATAATTATTATAATTTCTCACAAAACAATAAATTATTTTCGAGAAATTTCGTATACCAAACAGCTTGGATAGTCTACTTAATTATAATAATGTGAATCACGATATAAACTGGGTAAACAGCGATATATTAAGCAACGTACAGCAAGCTCGACTACTTTTATTCCTAATTCTTGAAATCTTGCTTCTTTAATAATAATAATAATAATGCTTATGTTATAAATAAGTCATGGTTTTAACATTCCCTGATCACCCATGAAATATTTTTGAAGAGTCTAATGTGACGTTTCATTCAAGAATTGTTTCAATGTCTTTTCAAATAGAGTGTTAGATTGTTCGCGAATATTACATGGCAGTTTGTTAAAAATCTTTATTTGTAAATTCAAATCGATTTTGAGTAGCTGAGAGCCTGCAAAATGGTACGCTTATGTTATTTCTTCTTCTCGTATGGTGTGAGTGGATTTCTCCTCGCATCGAAAATGTGTACTTCTTAATGTAGCAATACGAAAAGATGTACGGATTTATTACCTTCATTATCTTCATTTTCCTGAAAACACTGTTTACAGTGGTCAAAACAGTGGTCCAGGTAGTTTGCCTTGTTCATTATTCTTATCATTATTTTTGCACATTTTCAATGTCACTTGAGTTTTCTTTCCCTAGCTTACCTTCCTAATATTCATACCTTTAAGCACAAAGGCGCTAAGTCCATCCTTCTTCCACAATTTTTTATTTTTTTAATTTCAGAAATACCCAAAATCAACAAAACTATTATTGACCTTCTTGAAGGATATAGCTAGAAAATGTTTTCAAGATATTAAAGATTCTAGTGTAATAAGCCATTATTTAAGGAACTGTGCTCCGGTGAAAACCTTTGCGTTTTCCTCAATACTCCGTTTTTGGACATAGAGCATTTGTGCTTTAAGGTATCGATATCATCTACGATGAGTTTACTGGTTGGTAAGAACCTCTTGGGTCGCAATGTTGAAATGTTTAGCAATCCGATAATAAATGAGAGAAGGAATTATTCCCACGTTGTCAAAAATCCCTCAACGTTTTAGAACATCGTGTGAATGTATTCGATTGACACGACACACAGGTTGCTCTCGTGGAACCGAAAAAAGGGAAATAAAAAAAGAACTCTCTCGACTTTTCATTGGCTAATTCGATTTGGAGCGGTGGGGACGAGCTACCACTGCACGCACGTCAATCAGACGTCAAATGAACGTCCCAGTGGTGGGTCGCACTCTGCCACACGCACAGCCTCGTCTAATTCAGCTTTTCCTTTCTTTCTTTCATTCAACCGACTCCAGATTGAGTGGCTAAAGTTAAAACGTCTGCCAAGTGGGTGTGGCACATAGCTTCCTCGTATCCATGACCCTATTGTATAGCTAATCCGATGCATAGTAGTTAATCTCAAAACATCAATCTCTTAAATACCTTCCACTACCCTCATAGGGGACCATCTACATGCCAATCTGAACAATCCTGAGAAATTTCGTCGAAATCGGATGGAAAATATAGAAGTTAAAGGCTGTTACAAGGAATTCACGTTTGCGCATGCGCAGCTACTACTATTAATCTGGGGGAGATGATTTTCATAGGGGACCATCTGCACGCCAATCTGAACAATCCTAGAAAATTTCATCAAATTCAGATGGAAAATTTATGTGTTATGGCTGTTACAAGGATTTTACGTATGCGCATGCCCAGAGGCTACTGTGAATTTTAAGGCCTTGATTATCATTGAGGACCATCTTCAACCTAATCCGCATAATCCCTTAAAATTTCATCGAAATCGGATAGGAAATGTGGAAGTTATGGTTGTTACAAGGAAATTCGCGTATGCGCATGCGCAGCGGCTACTGTCAGTCCGGGGGTAATGATTTTCATAGGGGACCGTCTACACGCCAGCCCGCACAATTCCTGAAAATTTCATCGAAATCGGACAATAACTTCGTATAGTTATGCCGGTTACAAGGATTTCATGACAGTATGACAGACAGACAGACACGGAAACAAAACTGTTCAGAATGGTCTGAACAAAATGCGTTGGAAATTTCGATTTTGGAGTATTTTTTTTCAACCTTGAAAAGTGAAAACAAAGCTTCCACTACCTTGGTAGACTCGGAAGCAAAATTATGTTGAGTGAAACTCGCACAAGGAACCAGTTCGGAAGGGCATCTTCTGTGAGGAACGGGTGAAACACACAAGTAAAACTTTTGGACAAACTATGCAAGGAGACAGAATTCAGTCTATTCTATTTTGGTTTGTGGAAGGTGGGTAGGTAGGTACCTACTGTCAGTACCTTACAAAGTCAGATGTCCTTACAATATCAGACTCCTTATCAGCAGTCGGATACCTGAAAAATCTCAAGATTCGAGACAACCCTTATTAGGTTACTCACCTTATCTTGAAATGTTTTTCAGCAATATCTCGTTTTAATCATAAAGTCGTTGCACGATGTGTACCTAGCCTTACCAACGTTACAGATAATGAAATTACCGACCTGACTGCTAGACCATAGCAAATAAAGAGGTGAAATATTCCCTCATACTACTTTAAGTAGGTACCTACAGTGTTCACCCTAACAGCAAGAATAAACATAAAGTAGGATGGATCTTAAACTTGAAACTTTATCATGAATAGAATAATAACTAGCCATGGAACAATCCAATCTTTTGGTGCCTCATGGGGAAAAATTGACTCACCTCATTGTAACATAGCAACTTTAAGTAGCTGTTATGCGCCCTGTTTTGGAAGAAAGCATGAAATCAGCCTCTAAATAGAGTCAGAGTATCCATTATGATGGTGTTACTCTCTCCGGAACCATCTTGAACCTTCCGAAAATCGAATTTTGATTCCTCCACCAAGGAAAGGATAGGGAGATGGGGGGAAGTTCCCGCATCTTTCGTGATAAACCGTAGGTACTTTTAAAAGGTCAAATATTTCCATGGCACCTTCCTAGTAGTGGGGGATTTTCAGAGATCGTCACCAAGGTTCTTAAAACAAGAACAAAATTAAACGGAAAGGTTATAACAATTTATTGATGTCGCACTGGCTTATTTTAAATGGAATAAATTTAAACTTGCGAGAACTTCCCACCAATTTGTTGAGGAAAGTTAAATTGTCAAATTTAATCCAATTCCAAATCACATCGACAAATACAAATGCAATGATCGATATAGACTTACGATGAAGTAACAACTTTCATCAACTCCGATCATCATCCACTACTCCACTTCACTCCACCATCATTAATACCACTCATGTCTGGGCAAGACACACAGAACTTGGAAAAAGAAACCCACCACCACCTCCCAGTTGTTTCCATCTCGAGCTGTGCTTTTTATTATTATTATTATTTTAATTTAATATTTTATTTAAATTTTATTTTCTAACAAGTGCGTTTCTGTCACGGAACCTTTTGGTTACGGCCCTCCGGAGACCCTCCCTTGTGGACGATAGCGTTGAAGACTTGTGAAAACATTTTTGTGACGGCAAAGGATGGATGTATTTTCGCGAAGTGGTTGTTCAGATTTGAATGTTCCTGAGGTAAAGTTAGACTTTCTCTCGGCAAATCGACCTGCAAATGATCCTGAAAAGAAAGCATTTCTAGAACGTGATGTGAAAGCTGATTCGGTTACCGTGGTAATTATTATTTGATTGCTAATTTGATTAAGTACCTACCTGATTGATTTCGTGGTTTGATTATTCAACACAGATTCCATGTTGGTCACAATCCAGAATCAAACTTCTACTGTGGAATATCCTAGCAGGTAACTAAAGAAACAAATCAGTCAGTTCGAATACGTAAGTAGGTAGAGACTAGGTAAGGTACTCTCAACAAACAACAATGAGTGCTCAGGAGGTAATCACTGCGTTGTTGACGGCAATGCCTTCCTGTTATCAATGACTTGGACGATTTCTGTTTTGTTTCAAAGAGTGCCTAATACGAGTAAGGGCCGGTTTATCAGTCACTTTTTACCACCCGGTAAAGCAGATTTATCCGATGGTCATCGGGTAACTCAATCGTACGCGTTTATCAGTCCCCAGATAGCCGTTATCCGTAGTTTAAAGTTAACTGGTCGTCCGAGGACCGGATAAAAAGTTACAGGGTGGTAACTCGATTTATGCAAGGCTTTTTAACCTCAAAGAGTCACTTCTCGTGTTTTTGTTTCCCAGAACGTTCGTTTTTGCAAATTGCGTTGTTGATTGTTAGTGAATTATGCTACAATCGAAAATGGATGTGTGGGGCTCTTTTTCAGACAGCTGCGACGAAGATGTGTGTTTATGTTCTTCCCCTGCAGTGGGGAAGAAGGCGGCAACATAGTTTGATCGCAGATTGACCATTTGGAAAAGTAGGACGATTGCGATTCTTTGATGAGATTTTGATTGGATAAAAGAATAAAAAACCTTGGTGTCTGTCGGCGACTTCAGTGGCGTCAGTAAAAGCTCTGCCTGTAAAATTGTCAAGGAGGTGTGCCTGGGAACTGCCAGGCTATTCGCCCAATTTATCAGAATACCAGCAACCGAGGAAGTATTATTTCAATCTCGGATGGAATTTTATTTAATAAACAAAAAACCAGGTTTCCTGGAGCTGTGGGTGCTATGGACTGCACGCATATGAAAATTCAGTCACCAGGAGGGTCAGACGCCGAAAATTTTCGAAATAGAAAAGGATAGGTACCTACTTCTCTATTAACATACATAATATTTCGTCTGCAAATTTGAAAGTTCTGGACATAGTGGCTCGGTGGCCGGGATCTTGTCATGACCAGACAATTTTCAACAAAAAACAATAGGTTCTGCCGTGCCAAGAAGGAAATAGGTACTGAGATCGAGAAAAGAAAACACAAAAACAAAGCACATTGCTTCATCCTCTTCTAATTTATTCTATTTTCTGATGCAAAACACACTGCGAAAACGATTTTTTTATGTGGAGGAAGCTAGATTTTATTGCATGGAAGAAGTATTTCTTCCATGCATAATCGATTATTCGGCCTAACAGACAGTTAATTTTACCAGGCAGTTAATAGTTACCCGAGTGTAAATTTCGCACTGATAAACGGCACCTTTATAGTATCCATAAGTTATCCCATCGTTAAAGTTAACAGTGGTATACGTAAACCTCCGTTAACTTTGGTGACTGATAAACCGACCCTAAGCCTTCCTTTACCTACGGAGGTGATTATTATTGAGAACCTCTACCTAAATAATAAAGGGTGTTTGCTACGAGGGTAGTTCGGAAAGTAAGAGTACTCAATTTTTCCAGACTTTGCAAAAATTTTATTAAAAAAAAATAAAATAACAGGGTATTACAGGCATACATCTAAGTTATTTTCCCAGGTAATCGCCTTCTCGATCAATGCACTTTTGCGACCGTGAAATGAGCTTTGTAATCCCCTCGTCATAAAAACTTCCCGCCACCTCCTTGCTCCAGTTTGTGACAGCTTTTTGAACCTCCTGGTCGGTTGAAAAATGTTTCCCACCAAGGTCCATCTTCAGAGAAGTGAACAGATGGTAATCAGAAGGCGCCAAGTCGGGGGAGTAAGGGGGGTGGTCTAAAATTTCCCAACCGAAGGAGTCCAAAAGAGCCTTGGTGAGGTTCGCCGTGTGCGGTCGCGCATTGTCATGCAAAAACAGACTCCCTTCGTCAGCATCCCTCTTCGTTTGTTCTGAATTGCCCTTCTGAGTTTCTTCAAGGTTTCACAGTATCGTTCCGCATTAATGGTTTCTCCATGTGGCAAATATTCAATCAAAATGATGCCTTTTCGGTCCCAAAAAAACCGAAGCCATGATTTTTTTCGCCGAAATTTGGGTTTTGAATTTTTTTGTCGATGGTGAGGTGGTATGGCGCCACTGTTGGGATTGTCTTTTTGTCTCAGGAGTGTAATGAGCTACCCAAGTTTCATCGCCTGTCACGATGGAGTCCAGAAATGCCTCACCTTCCACTTCAAATCTCTCCAAAATGCGGCGCGCACCTTGCACTTGGCGGGATTTTGAATTGACATTGTTCACGCAAACGCTCACCAACACCAGAGTTTTTGTACTAGCGAGGTGGTTGACCTCTCAATTTCTTCAGGAGATCCCCCCCCCCCCTACAACGCAGTGCAGCTAACTTAGGGAAAAAAAATTGTCCCATCCCGTGAGAGCACCAGTACTCTTACTTTCCGAACTACCCTCGTATAAGAACGTTGAATTTTCACGGATCTGCAACTAATTTTGCAACAACTTTTGACCAATTCAAATCCTACGTTTTTATATTTCAAGATTTTCATGTGATTTTGACCTTATGTCTACTACAATGGTCCTAACTCCTTTGGCTTGCCAGATAAACGTAAATATGAGGAAACTTTTCACCTGAGTTACGTCGAACACATGCTTTGTTATAGCTTGAACTTCAATGTTTGTCAACTAAGTACCCAATTCTTTAAGAATGTTCAATGCCAAATTCTTCTAATGTTCTGTTGAAAAATGGATGAGTCCGCTGTAAAAACATTAACGTTGCATCAGCTTTCCATCGGTCTATCAAGTCTTTATCTTTGAGCAGTTTTTGATAGAAATTTGTGTTTGAACGCGGAAAAACAATATTTATCTATCTACGTAGTTTCTCAATAGCTCAGTAGTACGTTGGTTCTACTATAGTGATCTAGTCACTCATATATCTCCATATTCTTTCCACTTTTCTCTGCTTTTCACTTGTGGTAAGAACGGGGTTAAACTATACTAAGCATCCCAGCACGACTAAAATGTATTCACCTGAATCGTATGGAGCACCAGAAAGATGTCTCCCTCAAGAATGGAGATCTCCCATGTTTGAATGGCTGACTCAACGTCGTCCCATGTCAAGTGAATTGGCCATGGGGATTCTCTGCGAAAAGCAGGGAGGCTTTCTACGTTTGTTCAAGTCTGAGTACACTTCCGAATTACACGAATTACTTCCCCGTCTACATTCTGAGGGCAGCACCTCTCCCAGTCCACGAAGATCCCTGAGTCCTAAATCAACAAAACCTTTTCGTTACCTCCTTCGAAAGGGCCAGTTCACCTCTTAAACAGTCAGTTTGTCAAAGTAACTACTCCTTTAACGAGAGGAGCAAACTGTGTGTCATCACTCAACGTGGGGGGAACTCATCTCTGACTCATTCTTGAACAAACAAGAAACGCCAGGAAGTAAAATGCCGGGTAAATATTGTAATATCGCGAGTTGAGGTTCCCGCCATCCATTCTAAGTAGTATGATAAAAGTTTAATACTTATTTGTTTACAATATCGATACCTTGAAGCACAAAGGCGCAATGCTCGTCTTCCAAACTTTCTATTTTTTTTATTTCAGTAAAAGTAAAATTCAACAAAACTATTATTGACCTTCTTGAAGATTTTAGGTAGAAAATTTCTTAAAGAAATAATTTTCTTTAATTATTAAAGAGTTTAGTGGAATAAGCCATTATTTTAGGAATTGTGGACTGTTGAAAACTTCTTTTTTCGTCCAAATCTCCGCTTTTGGACATATCGCCTTGGCGTTTTAAGGTATCGATTTACTTATTACGCTTAGCCCTAAATAAAACTCACTGATAACTCAATAACAGTGAGCGAAACAGGTTTCTTTAAACAAAATAGACAAAATGATCATCCACCCATTCAGCTACTTGTTTATCGGCTCAAGACACAAAGACATCTACAAGGAACTAGTTGCCTTCATGGGGGATGCTAATATTAAAGTATAAATGATTATTATCTATTCTACGTTACCTTCAATCAATATTACAGATAATTTACTACTATAAACTGGTACTTTTTAAGATTAAAAAAAAATTATTATGTAAAAAATGATATAAAATTTAATGATTATAACAATTATTATTAAAATGTATGGCTCACTAACACAAAAACATCAACGAAAAAATTACATTGTTGCTGGTAAAACTGCTGTTTATTCAAAATTGGTTCACACAAAGATGTGAACCAAAATGGTGTTAACCATAATGATGTTGTCTGGATGTTTTTCTCAAGCGTAATATTGATAGCACTATTTCTTGATAAAATTGGTTCGCAAAGTGAAGTTATCGTGGATCAATTTTTGATCTGTGACACAAAGGCTTTCTTCTTCTTCTTCGAATGTCTTTCTCAGTTCTCCGAACGTTGGCGATTACTAAAGAGAGAGCATTTCTGTTTTCTGCTCCATGGAAAAGGTCCCCTGCTCGATGGATTCCAGTCCATTTCCTGTTGTTTCAAAGCCACGACATCCATCCGATTCCACGCCTTCCCTCGATTTTTCCCTTCATTATCAGCTGCTGAAGCCGATATTTCTCTCCTCGAAGGACGTGGCCGAGATGCGATATCTTTCGGAACTTGACGGCAGTCACAAGTTGAAGCTCACCACTGGCACGCTGCAACACCTTCTCTTTCGTCATCCCAGAAGTCCAAGGAATATAAAGCATTCTACGATGGATCCACATCTCGAAAGCCTCAAGGCGGATCAATGAACTCATTTTGAACGTCCAGGTCTCGAATCCATAAAGAAGCGCGGTAAAGTAAACAAGTAGGATTTTTGTCCGACTGCCATGTGTTGCAGACATCATCAGCTGTCTTCCAAAAAAGAAAATCAGAATTTGTTCTGATGATTTCGCTCACGGCTTCCAATTGCCTCACTGCCCTGGGATAGGACGAGGGGAACAATGAGCCCAGAACGCACGAAAACACGCCCCGGCGGCGAGACTCGAACCCACGACCCACCGCAAAAGCCAGTCCGAGAATCGCCACCAAAGAAAGCGCGCCGCAGCATCCAGTCACATAGCACCCCCCATAAAGAAGCACTGACCATAGATAGCACCAATGGCTGCCGTAGTTTGAGGCATTTGTTGCATAGGAGCGCACTCATCTTCCTGAAGCTTGATTTGGCAGCTTCTATTCGACATTATTTAGAAGAAATAGCCGTGCATCATCATAAAGGCCATATCACACGAGCGATTTTTCAGCTTTTTTCCGCAGAAAAATCGCTGGAACGTGAAGAGGAAGTTAGAATAAGTTAGGCGAAGTTGAAGAAGAATAACCGCAGAAAACTGCGAATAGAGCGCATTCTGGCGGCCAGCGATTTTCACTCTACAAGTTTTGGATCAGGTTATAGTAGTGTGGAATTTTGAAGCAACGTTTTAGCGTCGCTCCCACTCCCAGAAAAAGTAATCACTTTTTTTAAAGATGGGTGATAGCAGAGGTATTAGTCAGAATAGGACCTAAATCTACAATTACCTATTATTTTTAAATAAAAAATAAGTGTGTTGAGCAAAAGTCACGAGAAGAATGTATTTTCCTATTCAACAATAAATTGTAAAATAGGAATCACCTGTTGTTTAGGTAATTGATGGGTGGGAAACTAAACTTGATTTTCGGTCCTGGTAGGTAATTAATTAATTGAAAACTTGGCTTCTTTATTTTTTTCACTCGCCAACAACTTTACTTGTCTCTGTGGCGTCACTACGATCTCGTTTTCTTCAGTTTTTGTGCTCCTGCCATATTATTCTTCAAAATGGACCCTATTTCCTTGATCATTAGTGGTGAGTACCTACCAACTACAATATCTTAACTTAAGTATATAAATTATGTACCACTGTCCAGTATTTTGTCTGTCAAACATGTAAGTATTTGTACAGAAAGAATTACTGAAATCTGATGGTTCATTGTTAAAAATCGTCATTGTAAAAATGAACGAAGAACTGATTAATTTTTCTCTCGGAAAACTGCAGAAAACTGAACAGACGTCGACTAGTAGATCAAGGAATGCTACAACCACAAATTACTTATCGATGGAGAACCTTCGAATGGTTTCCTTCCAGCTTTTTTTCCCCGCACAAAATGGCGGACTAGAAAAATTAGAACGCGTTCTAAATATTCCAAAGCTAGAAAAATCGCTCCACCAGGGTGCAGGCTGTGCTATGGGGGGGTGGGGAAGTGGAATTAAAAACCCGCTGCATGGATACTTGAAACACTGTACTTCTTCCCTTGCATGGATACTTGAATCACTGTACTTCTTCCTCTTCACGTTCCAGCGATTTTTCTGCGGAAAAAAGCTGAAAAATCGCTCGTGTGATATGGCCTTAAGGCTGGTGGACGAATGCCATAAACTTACTTGCTGATGTTGACATTCAAGCCCATCCAGGGAAGGCTTCATAGATATAATGTTTTCCCTTGCATAATTTTTTGCCAAATTTCGACGAATAAATTCATTGGAATAAGTTAGAAGCCCTTATTCACTGGAAAAATACTCCAAAAATTCTTCTTCTCACGAAGTAGTTGGAAAAACATTCACGAGATGGCTCTGAGGGTTTGAAAACAATTAGGTTCCGCCCATGGGACACCATGCAAGCAAGAAAAGATAACTTCACTGTGTGAACCGATTCCAAAATTTTTTTTTTTTTAATCCGAGATGTCATCAGAAAAGTACCTAGCAAGATAACCTGACTGTGTGAACCAATTTTGAACAATAAGCTGTGCTACCTATAAAGATGAGTTTTTTTCGTCGATATTTTTGTGATAGTGTGTTGGCAGTACGTTTCACTCAAGTGTCACATTAGTATTACTTAATAATACGTAAAGTACCTTGGTCCTCGCACTACTGTACCCCGAGTAAACATCGTTTTTTTAACTTGATACGTTTAAACGTTAAACGTTTCATTTTTTTGTAAAATGTGTACAAAATATAAGACAAAACTGGATAGTAGATGCTTGAAAATCTTTTTGAAAAAATGTTATTTACTTTATAATTTTATAAGTAAATTGGTGTAGTTAGATTCTCCCTTGGTTTATAGTCATTTGTCAACGATTTAACCGACTTAACACTTCAACTTTTCTCAACTCAACTTTCCACACGGACCCTGTTCTAATCCGGTTATTCAAAGCGCCCACTTGATTATTCTGCTAAATGGATTAATCAGAGGAGTTTTCGGCGGTTGAATTTCAAAATGAAAACGGTTGAAAGTTCCTTCAAATCGGATGAATGTTCATAATTGATTAAAAAGCGCGAAAGTTATTAACAACCTCCCCCGCATTATGAAATAGGTAATAGCGTCCTCAGTCAAGCCTGTTTTCTTGATTAGAGCAGTTATTTATGAAAGCCTGAACTATTTGGGTTCATTTCATCGATGAATGGATTCCGTTCTGAATAGGTAAATTCAGCAGTCCTTTTCAACTCTTGTCTGCCTCATCTCCCCCAACTTATAGTTCCCAGTCAACTTATAGTTTGACTGATTTATTATTTTGATATGATTGAATTACTACTTCGTCCTCTCTTACATCTCGTCACAAAAAGTAAAAATCCAATATAACCAACAGATATGCCAGACATAGGTAAATATAAATTAAAACTAAATTTAGTGTGCCTTTGAAATTGTGGTATTTTGTAAAAACAGAATAAATTAAATGTTAAAAAAAAATTTTGTGTTGATTACAAATATGCCATTTACTAGCATGAATTCTGATAGATAATAAATTATAGTTAACTTCAAGCACATCAGCATCAGTCTTATGACGATTCCAGTTTAGTTTTACAATTTTCTTAAGCAATTTCACAGATTTTTTAGCATTGAACAATTCAGTGTTTTCATTTAAAGTTCTTATTGCTTGAACCTGAAAAGATTAATTGAAAACTTCCGTTTGGTGAATAGTGAACAACCCTAGGTTTTTTCTTGGTTAATTTCTTTCTCTCTAGTCATTGGCATCTACTCTACCAATTTATTCTTTCAGGCAAATTAGATTTTTGTTTCCTAAAAAATAAGCACGACGTGGAAAGGGTTTTATTCCCCCGGGTCATCCAAGTAATGTGTATTTGAGTTTGCGATCTTTTTTGAGTTGGTTTTTTTTCGATTTTTAGGACGTCCCGCCGTCTAGTTGCCCTTATGGGATTAATCTGAGTTGAAGGAGGATAACAACCAACTTTGAACAAAAAAACCACGTAAAATATGTTTGACAGCTTCCGTGAACAAGAACGCTGAGAAAAACATAAATCAGAGTTGAGTTGTAGGTAATCATTATACTTTGAGAAATATTATTACTTTTACTATTACGGTCATCATAATAAAGTATATTTGGCCAGTAAAATTTCGATAAACAGGAGATTGATCATCCAAAGTTTTGGCGTTGTAATTACACCAGGGAGTAATCGTGTATACCTTTCTTCAATAGTAATTGGAATTTAGGTATAATGAGTAATCGAACTGCTTTTCTAACTACTCTGGCATAAATTCTGCTGAAAGTGCTCGAAAAAATGGGTACCCTATGTAGGAGGGGTACCTACGCCTATTGATCTATCTTTTTGAGATTTTTGTTTCTAGTAGATAATAATAATATTGTAATATAATGATAATGATATTTGTTATGACTAATAATATTGTAGTAATGTTATTAGTATTAAACAATATAGGGAATTTTACAGTGAAATGAACGAAAAATGAGAGCACCGCACGAACCAGGTTTGTTGAATAATATCAAAATCCCGAAAATTCATCATTTCTCTTTTCTTCGGAAAAAACGAAAGGAGAACGGTCGCTAATTACTGAACTACTTCATCAATGAAGGATCCTACAATAATAATGATGTTGTTTTGTAGACTAATTACCTAATAATTGCTAATAAATATGTCGACCATCAATGTTTCAGATCTGGAAAGCAGCGACTCTGGACTTTATACTTGTACTGCCATCTCCGAGAGTGGGGAGAGCTCCTGGGCTGGAAGTCTCTCCGTCGAAAAAGGTACGCACCCTCTCCGTGTCCTGTCAAGGTACACAAGGTACAACCAACCTGTCAGGTATTCTATTACGGTGACACCTGTCTGCACTGTATATGAAATGTGGGGTGAACTTATCGTTCATGTTTCTCCTCGCAGTTTCAATAACAAATTCCTTCATTTTCGAAAAGTTGGTTTGACGGTGATGAAGGCGCTCATTTTAAAAGCAAGCAAAGCATCGACTTGTAAGAGTATATTCGAGCTAATCACATTCATTAAAAATATGTTATGGTGAGCGCCCTCTGCAGGTTGATATGGGATTCAGACTGTTTTGACCATTTTCGGTCGCTAATGTAAAAGTCGCAATGGGGAATTTGCCTCACTTTTTTTTTCGAATGAGGGTTTATTTTGCTTCCGAGTCTACCAAGGTAGCGGAAGCTTTGTTTTCACTTTTCAAGGACGAAAAAAAAAATTTCTCCAAAATCAAAATTTCCACTCGCGTTTTGCGTTTTAGACCTTTCTGAACAATTTTGGTTCCGTGTCTGTGTGTCTGTCTGTCTGTCTGTCTATGTGTCTGTCTGTCTGTCTGTCTGTGTGTCTGTCCGTCTGTCATGATTTCCTTGTAACGCGCATAACTATACGAAGTTATTGTCCGATTTCTATGAAATTTTCAGGGATTGTGCGGGTTGGTGTGTAGACGGTCCCCTATGAAAATCATCATCCCCGGACTGATAGAAGCGACTGCGCATGCGCAAACGTGAATTCCTTGTAACGGCCATAACTTCTACATTTTCCATCCGATTTCAATGAAATTTTCAGGGAATTTACAAATTAGTATTTAGATGGTCCCCTATGAAAATCACTACCTTCGGACTGATAGTAGCCACTGCGCATGCGCAAACGTGATTTCCTTGTAACGGCCATAACTTCCACATTTTCTACCCGATTCCAATGAAATTTTCAGGGATTATGCGGATTAGGTTGTAGATGGTCCCCTATGAGAATCATCACCTTCGGACTGATAGTAGCCACTGCGCATGCGCAAACGTGAATTTCCTTGTTACGGCCATAACTTCTACATTTTCCATCCGATTTCAATGAAATTTTCTAGGATGTTACAGATTATCTTGTTTTGATGTTGTGATGTTTTGAGATTAACTACTATGCATCGGATCATCTATACAATCGGGTTATGGATACGAGGAAGCTATGTGCCACACCCACTTGGCAGACGTTTTTTCTATATTGATCACTCGTCTGCAAAGCCACCAATCATCCAACATGAAGAAAAACATCGATCGCATTTCGGTCAGCTAAAATTTGAACGGAGATCAGGCCTCTTTTGCGATTCACACTCGTGTTTCTAATTTATCGTACATAAAACCCTTAAATTATCGTAGGGGACGAACGGTTTGTCCTACAGAGCACCGCGTGGTCTCAAAAAATTCTATAGAATCTCAAATTGAAGGAAAAACAATACCTTTATATCAAAATTTTTTTGAGTTAGGGCGTTTTCAAAATTTCAAAATTCATTTTGAAAGCTTTGAAGCTTTGTTTTCACTTTTCAAGGACGAAAAAAAAAATTTCTCCAAAATCAAAATTTCCACTCGCGTTTTGCGTTTTAGACCTTTCTGAACAATTTTGGTTCCGTGTCTGTGTGTCTGTCTGTCTGTCTGTCTATGTGTCTGTCTGTCTGTCTGTCTGTGTGTCTGTCCGTCTGTCATGATTTCCTTGTAACGCGCATAACTATACGAAGTTATTGTCCGATTTCTATGAAATTTTCAGGGATTGTGCGGGTTGGTGTGTAGACGGTCCCCTATGAAAATCATCATCCCCGGACTGATAGAAGCGACTGCGCATGCGCAAACGTGAATTCCTTGTAACGGCCATAACTTCTACATTTTCCATCCGATTTCAATGAAATTTTCAGGGATTATGTGGATTAGGTTGTAGATGGTCCCCTATGAAAATCATGGTCCCTTGACTGATAGAAGGCACTGCGCATGCGCAAACGTGAATTTCCTTGTAACGGCCATAACTTCCACATTTTCCACTCGATTTCGATGAAATTTTCAGGGATTATGTGGATTAGGGTGTAGGTGGTCCCCTATGAAAATCATTGCCCCCGGACTGATAGAAGCGACTGCGCATGCGCAAACGTGAATTCCTTGTAACGGCCATAACTTCCACATTTCCAATCCAATTTCAATGAAATTTTCAGGGATGTTACAGATTAGTGTTCAGATGGTCTCCTATGAAAATCATCACCTTCGAACTGATAGTAGCCATTGCGCATGCGCAAACGTGAATTTCCTTGTAACGGCCATAATTTCTACATTTTCCATCCGATTTCAATGAAATTTTCAGGGATGTTACAGAGTAGTGTTTAGATGGTCCCCTATGAAAATCACAGAGAATGGGGTATTTCGGTGGGTCGGAAATTCAGGTTTTTGACCTCAAATTTGGATTCAGCACCCTTGAAAACCTATATACTCCAACTTTTAGCCCAATGATACTATAACATGTGGTAGAAAAATTAATTAAAGAGATCACACGTTTGAAAAAGGCGGGCCGCTATAAATGCACACACACTAGGCAAGGACTACGCCACGCGCGTGTGTGAGTGGAATGTTGTAGTATCCAAGAGGGGTTTCTGTGCATGGATACTTTTTCAAAGACAGTTGGCTAGCTACGTCACGATTGGCTAGCTACGTCACACCATTCAAATCTTCAACTTTCCTTAGCTTCTCTGATTTTTTAAAAACATTTTCTCGACGAACAGACCCGATTACCGTTATTCCTGAGCCTTACTCTTTTGGAAAATAAAATTAAAAAAATTGACTGAAATACCCCATTGTTTTTCATAGAGGGATTCTTTCATAGAGGAATGGTGTCCTGTGAGAATCTCGAATCCCATTAATTGCAGGTCATCGGTAGCTCAGAGGATAGAGTCTTGATTAGAGCTCCTAAGGTCGCGGGTTCGAAACCCAGCCGAGGCTATGTATTTTTTGATCCAATCACATACACCTACTCACTTAATTTTTCATCCGAATTTGATGAAATTTTCTAGGATTGTCTAGATTAGCGTGTAGATGGTCCCCTATGAGGGTAGTGAAAGGTACTTGGAGATTGGTGTTTTGAGATTAACTACTATGCATCGGATCATCTATACAATCGGGTTATGGATACGAGGAAGCTATGTGCCACACCCACTTGGCAGACGTTTTTATGGAATAAAACCATAGTGAGCTGCTCGAAAACGCATCCAAAAAATTTATAGAATTTAAGGAAGATGGAAATTTTAAATGTGGTGGCAATGTGTAAGAGGCAGCCATGTTTGAAACTTGACGGATATTCTACCAATCTGACTTCAAAGGAGGTTCTATGGCGCTTACCACAGAAGCGGAACATACACGAACTTTTAGCTTCCAAGTAGTGCGCACAAGAGTGCGCCGCGAACTGGCAGGAAGAACCCAGACACAAAAGTGACCAAAAGAAACAATATTACTCACTTTTTTACAATACGAATCTACCTACTAGTTTATCAAGCATTATTAGTCTTCATCTTCTCTTATTTAGTTTCAAGATTTGAATCACATTATTCGAGTAGCCATTTCACTGGATTGTTTTGTGTGGCGGTGCTAGAACTCTGTCTGTTGTCGGAGTTGTTTTCGCGTCGTTTTTTTTTTCGTATGACGTCAACAATATTCCTCGATTTTCGCGGTGTTTTGTAACAGAGGTTCACTTGTTTAGTCATTTTCTCCTACGGTAATTTTTTCCCCTTGGTTATTCCTAGTGTTAAACGTTATTCTAGGGCCCTATTATAGGATTTGACTTGAAATTCCAGAATCTAAAATTGAGGCAAATTCCCCATTACTGGCGCAGATTTTTCGAAAAACTTCTTCCTGGTCGACATGTAGAATAAAAGACTGATAGACTCGTACTCACGTTAACGAGGTCACGAACAAACATTCAGCGTGCCATATTCCAGGTTATTAATCCTATGATCCACAAAATCTTAAAACCATACTTCTCTACAATTATTTTTCAGGTTTTTACGTAATCCGTAATATTCGTTGATCCATTGTACGGATGTTTCATGCATTGAAGACTGATTGAAACCGTGTGTAATATTTGCTATTGAAACAGTCAAATATGGGTATAACGGTGAATTATCAACTCAAAGATTTTTATTGACATTTTATGTCTTTACTATGGCACATAAATGAAAAGTCGTCACGCAAGAAATTTCTGATGATTTTCACGTACAACCAATTTATTAAACATAATACATAAAATGTCTCTCGTGGTTGCGTAGGTACTTGTACGAAAGCTGTATCCACCGTTTGTGTTTCCTAGTTACTTTCGGTGTTTCTGTCGTACCTCCAAAATACGTTTATGGTCGAATTATCAAATACCTATGTGGTCACATGCAGGTGTAACTCCGAAAAGGGAACCAAGGTTCTTAACGGTCATTTGACGCCAGTCACTAGCCAACTCTTCTCCACTTCTCCGAGGTCCTGCCAGAAAATCAGTACTTGGACAGGAGAAGGGGTAGGCTACAAATACCCTTGTCGGGGTCCCACCAAGTCATACCATCTACAAATCTACAGGCGAATTGCTCTCTATCTCCTCCTCACCTCTCAAACTCAGACTTAGAATTTCTTTATGCTTTAAAGAATAATTGAAATGGGAAATCAAAGTGAAAAAATTAGTAGAGAAAAGTTTATCACGCTTGATCAAAACTATAATGGAGTAAGTTATCCAGTAAAACCACTACCTACCAACCATATTTTTGCTTTCTCAATCAAGAGAATGATCAGAAACCATAATTTTCAACAAGCTGGTTTCTACACAGACCATAACTAAACTCAATCTTCAATCAGTAAATTCATTAACTTCACTAGCCAAACTCATCAATTTATCCCTTTATTAAATTTCTCATTCAATATTTTATTCTAAATTCACAGAAAGTACAAATCATAACAGTTTCTAAACCAGGAATAAATATTTTCCAGGGCCGAGTGCAGAACTGCACAGGAGTCCAGACCCTTCGGCGTTCCCGCGACCCCCTTCATCGCCCAGACTCTTGAACGCGACCCAGAGCTCTCTGACTGTCGCCTGGGACCCCCCTCCAGGAGCCAACACACTCATCGGATACACTCTGGAGTACTACAGTCCCGATCTTCAGACTGGGTGGGTCGTTGCTGCTCACAGAGTCAGCGGCCATTCATTATTGGTGAGTACACCTACCTAAGTGAGCCCTCACTGATTACAAAATAAAGCCATAAGAAAATCCTGGAGAGGCCTGTTCTCTTGGTCTGCATTCAAAAGACAGACGGGGTGTTCACTAAGAGCACCAGGTGAGACCCGAGTACTTCCAAGTTCTTGCAAGGGAAATTGGAACAAAATGTCACCCTCCAAACTGGGTTTTACGTGCTTTAAAGAAATTGGTGACCCCTGAGAAGTTAAGATGGGCTGTAGCTCCTTCAAAAAGAAGTAAAAGTGGGCTATAAGACTCCTTGAGTGGACGGGTTGTGTCCAGCCAAGTAACAGCATGGTTCGGGGGTTCTCATTCCTTTTCTGGTTAAAATCTTTAGGACTAGTTATCAAATAGCTTAAATCCCTGAAGCGTGAAGAAAAACGCTGCAAATTATTACACAATGGTTTATTATTTTTTATTTTTCTATATAGATCACTCGTCTGCAGAGCCACCAACCATCTAACATGAAGAAAAACGTCGATCGCATTTCGGTCATCTTTAATTTGAACGGAGATTAGGCCTCTTTTGCGATTCACACTCGTGTTTCTGATTTATCGTACGTCCAAACTTTAAATTCTCGTAGTGAGCGAACGGATTGTCCTATAGAGCTCCGGTTGGTCTCTAAAAAGTCTGAAAATTCTATACAATCTTAAATTGAAGGAAAAACAATACCTTTATATCCAAATTTTTTGAGTTAGGGCGTTTTCAAAATTTCAAAATTGATTTTGGAACCTTTAGAAGTGACTCATATCAACCAAAATCTTCGGGGCACAACTAGACCCCAAATGGAGCCTACATACCAAATTTCATCAAAATCGGTCAATGCTAAGTGGCAAAAGTGCCGCGTACGGCGGACGGACGGCCAAATTATTTTCAATAATGAACCTTTGGAATCGACCAAGAAAAAAAATGTTAACACCCCCTCAAAATTTGATGGTTTACGTTTCAAGGTACGTAGAATCCAAAAATCGAATAAAAATTTGGCCGTCCGTCCGCCGTACGCGGCACTTTTGCCACTTAGCATTGACCGATTTGATGAAATTTGGTATGTAGGCTCCATTTGGGGTCTAGTTGTGCCCCGAAGCTTTTGGTTGACGTAGGTCACTTCTAAGGGTTCCAAAAGCAATTTTGAAATTTTAAAAACGCCCTAACTCAAAAAATGTTGATATAGAGGTATTGTTTTTCCTTCAATTTAAGATTCTATAGAATTTTTATAATTTCTGGAGACCACGCGGAGCTCTGTAGGACAAACCGTTCGCTTCCTACGAAAATTCAAGGGTTTATATTGAAATATATATATAAATCAAAACACGAGTGTGAATCGCAAAAGAGGCCTAATCTCCGTTCAAATTAGAGCTAATCGAAATGCTTTTGATTTTTTTTTTTAATTTTTTGATTTTTTTTTTTCATTTTGGATGGTTGGTGATTTTGTAGACGAGTGATCTATATAGAAAAATAATAAACCAATGTGTAATAATTTGCAGCGTTTTATTCGATTTTTGGATTCTACGTACCTTGAAACGTAAACCATCAAATTTTGAGGGGGTGTTAAACATTTTTTTTCTTGGTCGATTCCAAAGGTTCATTATTCAAAATAATAAACCAAAATACAAAATGGTTCTTTATGTCCCAAAGGCTGGTAAATACTCGTCTCGAGCCACGGATAACTATTAGCCTCTCATCCTTCCTACTTAAAGTTGTAGAGAAAGTAGTTCTCCAAATATGAAACGAGAATTTCTTTCCATAAGTCTTCTGCAGAAATCTCAGCATTCATACCAGAAGGGCGAATCTACAGACATCTGGAAATTGAGAAATCTGTTGGATTGTTGATATGAATGGAGACTCAGGAGGTAGGTCAGCTCTTGGTTGCTTCCTTGACGTAGGAGGTGCTTTTGACAACACGGAGAGGAATATTGATCCTCAAACAATGAACTGGATTGAGGTCATGCTAGAAGAGAGGATCGTGTTTTCTGAGCTAGTGTCGAGTTCACTTGCTATCATCCCTTCAAGAGGATACCCGCAGATGAGGGCATCTCTTCCCTCTACAAAAGCTCCTATTAGCAGACTATCTCCTTGAACTTTAGGAGGAGGGCTTCGATGCAGCAGGATGTGCAGACGATTTGGCCATCATTGTAAGGGGTAAATTCGACTATATCCAATAGAATGAAGGTTTATACATGTGAAACCAAATAAAACAGCGTTTGGTTCCGAACCTTAAGTTGTTTAAATTTAAAAGAAAACCTTTCTACGCTTTTCCTCCTTTTGTTCTCCCCCTTCCGGTCATTCACGACTCAACATGAAGCACCTGTTGAAAAGCTTCCCGTTTGAAATAATTTGGAGAAATTAATAAGTGATACGAAAATTTTCCATTCAAATGGTGCCTTTTCAAATTTGGTGCCTTTCTTTTTCCATTAATCGTTTTCCAATTTTTCAGGTAAAGGACTTGAAGCCCGACACCCGCTACATGTTTATAGTCCGAGCCGAAAACTCTTTCGGGCTCTCAGTTCCGAGCAACATCTCTGGCACTGGACGTACGCTGAGCAAAGACTCGCGAGCTGTTGCCCCTCAGCAGTTGGACGAGGCGAGAACAAGGCTTGGAACCAAAGTGCTGAGTCTGATGGAGCTCGGAGCGACTTCCTCCACAAGTGTCAGAGTCACGTGGGAGGTGAGTGGATTATTTTAAAATTTCAGGCACACCTGGGATGGAAACTTACCTGTACGTTACAGACCTTCTAATGAGGGATAACGTTTTCAAACTTAACATTGAATCCAAATCTGCAATAATTATTGCTGGTTATCAATCGAAAATAACGAAATTAGTCATCCTGTACCTGAATGAATGAATAAATTAATATTTTTGTATTTATTCTCGTTACTTTTTAGATACAATACATTCAAAACAAACGAAATTGTTACAGAAAGAAACAATATATAATAATATAAATTAAATAAGTAAACTACTTCTAGGACTATTTACTGGCATGTACTGATGTACTTTTTTTTGAGAGAGAGACTTATATTTATATAGTATTAACACTGTACAGTTCATGAAAAATAAGTCTTAGGACAATAACATGTCTATAACAACAAACTGAACAAAAGTTCAGTAGTATGAGATACCTGCTGGATGCCAGTCTCCGGGTGTATTATATTACGGTATTGAGAACTTGAAACAAAATACTTCTTTAAAAAAAGTCCATTCGTGCAGCATGAATTACGAGCGAATTTTCAAAGAAATCTTTCAGTTGAAGGTATGGTTAAGGAAAGGAACAATAGGGTTTGTGGTTCTTTACCGCTGAATCGAAGATATTCTATCATCCAGTTCTTGAGAGTCGGTAGGGTTGATTAATATTAGTCAATTTTCGCCAACGTTTCCGTGTATTTATACACCATCATCAGGGCTTAATATTGTTGTGAGGTTTTTTTCCAAAAAACTTCGAAAACATTGAAGTAAGTAAAGAAGTATACTGAATTTACAAATAAAGTCACTCGCGATGAGATTGTGGAAAACCATTTTAATAAAAACGGAGTTGAGTAGAACGTTGTCTATTTCCACGAAAATAATGAGTTACAAGTTAAATCGATTTCGACGGTTAGGTCATCATCAGTAACAAACAATAACTGAAGGTACATCACAGAGAGCATAGCTTATATAGTCACAAGTGAAAGGGAGCTTGAATCCCATTGGTCGAGAAAGTGAAAGTCATACCCAATCAGATAAGTGAAAGGAAAATCCTATTGGCTCAGAGAAGTGAAGGGACCTGGGAGGATCATCAAATGCCAATCAAGGCAGACAAAGTGAAAGGGAGCTCAAACATTGGTGAGGGTAACATTGTGAAGGGGAGACCAAGCTATTGTAGGAAGGAACCTATCAACGGTGAAACATGATGAGGGACCACCTCATTCAGACATTTACCAGACCTATCACTCTTAAGAATCTCGAACTTTTCAAGCACATCCAACATACCTCCCTTCGGGCAAAAATGAGGAAATTCTATGTACTGTCCGTTTGTTAGATCAAAACTAAAGTTATGATTGGATTCTCTTAGGTGATTCGCAAAAGCAGAATCACCCTTGCTATCCCTGAAATCCTTCTCATGCTCTTTTATTCTTTCCCTAAATTTCCTACCAGTTTGAGCTGAGACGTTGGCGAAAATTGACTAATATTAATCAACCCTACCGACTCTCAAGAACTGGATGATAGAAAGGAACAATGGTGTTTCTATTTCTCTTACAAAGTTTGATTACTCGATTTTAGTTTTTTTGATTTTCAGTATACCATACCAACATACGGTTTGCAAAGGGTATGCTTCGAGATGTTAGGAGTCCATATTCACGTTCTACTCGTCTCCATGAACTCACAGAGTAGGAAAAGAGTTGTTGGTTACAAGCTTTAGTTTATAGAAAGATGCGTTCTGCGTGAAAGATTCGTTAACTCTGGGCAACTGAAATCTTTAAGCAGCATTTTAAACCTGTTACAAATCAGCCATTGATTTCAAGCGAGTTTAGACCAGCAACACTTACTTATCAATAAACTTCCTATTGTTCATTGTTTCAAATTTTGTTGGATTTGAAGTTAGTTTATGTATTAATTTTATCACTTTGAAATAAACCACGGGTCTAATTGAAACATATTTTGTAATAAAGTACCTAAGTATATTTCAAGCTTTTAGATTTTGCAAAAAATTGAGGGAAGTTAACCGCATAAAATTCAATTTTGTTACCTTAAATTTGAAATAGTTGAGAGAAGGGGGCACAAGGAGACTCAATCTCTACCTACTCAATTGCAATTTTCGTACTGTCAGATTGTTTGATTATCTAAGTTGATTTTCTTTCATCTTCAAGGTTCTCACTGGCGACGAGTACCTCGAGGGAGTGTACGTTAGGTTCCGCGAGCTGTCTGGCGGGTCCCACATGTACAACATGGTGACCGTCATGAATGCCGGGGCCACTCAATATACGGTCTCCAACTTGAGGAAATTTACCAAGTACGAGTTCTTCCTGGTGCCTTTCTTCAAAAGCGTCGAAGGGCAGCCCTCCAACACCAAAATAGTTCAAACTTTGGAAGACGGTGAGTGATTTCTGTACTGATGATAGATCTTTGAGGCATAAAAAAAACCTTCTGGAAAGGAAATTTTACCTAATTTGGGAAACCTCGAATTTTTTCAATCGGAAATTAAACCATGAGAACCAATATTTTTTCAAGATGTAAGCACGATAAAAACTGCTTTCTAACGGTTTAGTCATTTTTATTTTTAAAGTGAGATTTTTCCCAGAAATTTGTAATTGAACCTGAAATTTCCTTTCCAGAGAGCTTTTCCTTGCTTCAAACCTCGACTCAAAGAAAAGGTCAGGCATCTAACCGAAAGGAAATTTGATGATCCAACGGTTTCCTCAAATTAGAATTTACACAGAAAATTAAGGGGATTACGACCAATTTAGTAACGTAAAGTCAAAATCACGAGAAAAAAATCTTAAAATTGAAAAAAACTTGTATAAACAAGGGATTGAAAGAATTGCTAGGAGTCATTTTTTGTTGGAAATTAGTTGTAGAATCGACCCTTGAAGTTATGTGAACATAAGTTGCGCCTCCCTGTACATCAGTACAGATGTAATATTGTTGAATATTTTGGACGGACACTCTTCATTGAGTAGATGATTCCTATAATAGGACAATGTGGGGTGTTGCTCTGACACCCTCGATATCTATTTCAATAAAACCTCAATAGGTATGATCGAGCGCAATTGACGTTTAAAAGATGATGGGTTGAAACACGAGACAATTTTGAATTGACTATTCATACCTGGGAGCGAATTGGCGCGTGGCGTAACGGTGCAATTGTTTGGGGAATTCTCACATAGTAAAAACGTGTGCCAAATTTGATGGGTAGTACAGCTTCCTACGAGGAATAATGTGGACATTTAGAACCTATTGGTTTGAAAATGACTGCGTTGTTCTGAGCAATAATATCGAGGTAATTACAGAAAACCTCCCTCTCCCCTTGGAAGCTTCAACTTAAAGTTCTTTCGAGATACCAGGGTAATTTTAGTTCCTAAAACATAGACGAAAAATAGTTTGAATAATTACCAACGAACGTTTCATGAAGGAGAGGCGACCACAAGTGCACCTTAGAAACTAAGTTTATACCCAACCATTATGTTAACACGAGACATTTTCGTGTTGAAAGGGTGAGCTACTTCCTACCATCTCTTTCATACATTTCTGAACCACAAATGTAGGGATTTGAAGAAGAATTCCGTTAGCGGTTCAAAAGTACCCACAGTTGAACGAATTTCACTACAAATACCACAACCAAAAGATTTCCTTATTTGTTTGGTAGTTATGCAACAATAAGGGCGTAATGTGTAAAACAAGAAATTCATATATAGCTGATGCAGTAAAGAAATCCATTCATGTAGTTAAGTTTCTACCGAGTTATCGTACCTCCTACGATTTACCTGCTAAAATCGTAACGATACACTGGAGTTTCTGTAAGAATACATCTTTCACTTGACCGGAAAAAATTTGGAATGAAGAACGATTCATTTTCGTGTTTCTGACGACTGACCAGCAAGTGGCTGGAACATGATCGTGAATTGCACTACCTACCAAAGTTTATTCCCCTGGGTGTTGAATAAGGGAATGGAGCCCGCACACACACACACACCCCCTCACATTACGGAGAATCCCTTTGTGGGATTCAGAATGGGAATTGAAGTGTCTGGATCTGACGGAAGAACCAAGAGCTACCTGCAATCAAGTAAGAGGGGTTTATTTGACAATAGAAGTAGTTGCCAATTGGTTTCCTATCACTATCAGCTTTCAACAACCCTCTATTTGGCAGAATCAACCAACAGCAAGAGGACCAGATTTCTGTGTGGTGAACAAGTAGCCACTGTTACTACGCTGCAAGTACACTACACTACAAGGCTACTTGTTCACCACACAGAAATCTGGTCCTCTTTCTGTTGGTTGATTCTGCCAAATAGAGGGTTGTTGAAAGCTTTCCACGAATAAAAGTATTTGGAAACCACATGGGACTTTTATTGTTTAAAAAACCCTCTTACTTGAATAGAAGAAAACGTCCAAAACTACTATATGCATCATTAATCTATAATAATTATAGATAACTTCCTACCTGGTTATGAGTGTATTATTAGTTGGTATCATTAAAATTGTATACATAATGTTTTTTTGTTACATGTGACCTTAATTTCTCATGTAATATTAACTTTGGTAACAATTCATTCTTGAGTATTTATTATAAATTATTTATGTCTGCCTAGTTTGACATTTTCTTGTGGTTTCAGTTCCCTCTGCCTCGCCTACAAGCATCACTCCTGAAGTAATCAATAGTACATCCATTCTCCTTAGATGGTCTCCACCGCCTCCACAGCATATCAATGGGATTCTTCTTGGCTACAGAGTAAGTCTTCGGATCAATTATGTCAATTACCATTCTGTTCCCTATTGTCTCAAAACCATTAGTTTTGAAACTCGATACCCACTATGAAATAACAACACTTTCCATCTTCAACAGGTCGTTCTGAGAAGTAATAATAGTCTGAGCGAATCACATTTGAATACCACGACACCTTCACTTACGCTGGCACGACTGTCGCCCCTCGCTGGCTACTCTGTGAGGATATGTGGCTACACGAGGGCTGGCCAAGGCCCCTACAGCCCAGACGTGCCCGTCACCACTGCAGAACCCGCTTCCCGCCCCAGAGCCTACACCCCCTCTACGCCGACCTGGCTGCTCGTCGTCACCGCTGGTTCCGCCCTGGTCTTAGGTCTAACTTGCACAGTCGCGCTCTACCTTAGGCGACGTCAACTCACCAAAGAGCTAGGACACCTTTCAGGTAAAAAAACATCAATATTACCTATTCTATGAACTCATTCAGTACACACAGCCTTTAAGAGTAGGTATCTACCTGAGAGGAAGCAACCCATATTAATAAGCACCTCACTAGAAAAAGAGTGATGACTCACTGAGCGACTCTTTGGAAATTGATGAGCTTGTGATTGGAATCATATGAGTAAGGCATTTGAAGCTTATTAAAGGAAGTTCTAGTGATAGGACGAGCATTGCTGCCTTGGTCCGTTTGGTTATTCACCAAATACACGATACAAACTTTCATCAAATCACTTTAATTACCTACAAGATGTAGTAAAACAATTAAAAACTCTTGAATCTCAATTCTTGATCATGCCAAACTCAGTTTTATCTCACATGTACCAGAGGCCAGCTGGGCAGTTGGCAGAGCAAGGCAAACCTCTATCCAATCACTTGAGTCATTAATGAGACAGACATTGCTGACTACGATGAGAATCCAATTACAGTCACCCGTCAAAGTCTAGCTCCATTTGTTGATAATCGAGTGGATTACTTCCATTGTTGATCCATGTAAGCCCTTTTTAATATTTTGTATTGTTACCCACGAGTTACCCATTTTCCATGTCAGGAGACCTGCAGAACTGTGCAGTTGTTCGCAATCTTGTAAAGAATCACTTTCAGTTCTATGTGTATTGGTTCTGTTGTTATCAGCTACCTCTTCGCATTTCTGTCCATTCGCTTCCTTAGCTCAGTGGTAGGAGCTCCGATTCTGAATCGGAGCTCCTACTGAGGGGCTCTGAAACTGAGCTGAGGAAGCTAATGCACAGAAATGCGGAGAGGTAGCTGATCACAACATCCCCCCCCCCCCATTAAGAAATCTTAGTTACTCCGTTACCTAGTCAAGGAGGTGAGGGGCAGCTTTGGCCAGCGTTTTCCAACCCATTGAGAACGTGCTATTTTTGACGGCTTCGGAGTTTTTGTTATTTTTCCTTATTGATGGGGCGGGGGATCTGCTGACCTCAATGTTTGCCCGAATAGGCAGTGGCTCGACTCGTGTCTTGGGAGGGAGTTGTTATGATGAACCAATCTTAATGAATTATTGTTTCTCTGAGAAATGCTGAGGACACCATTCGGGTCCGTACGACTGCGCCACACTGTTTAATCATCAAAAATTAACTTCCCTCGACCGGGGATCGATCTCCTATCGTTCCAATTCTGAATCGAAGCTCCTACCAATGAGCTAATGAAGCGAATGGACAGAAATGCGAAGAGGTAGCTGATCACAACATCCCCCCCCGTTAGGAAATCTTAGGTACTCTGTTACCTAGTCAGGGAGATGAGGGGCAGCTTTGGCCGGCGTTTTCCAACCCAGTGAGAACGCGCTATTTTTGACTGGATTCGGAGTTTTTGTTCCTTATTGACGGGGCAGGGGATCTGCTGACCTCAACGTTTGTCGGAATAGGTGGTGGCTCGACTCGTGTCTTGGGAGGGAGTTGTTTTGATGACCCAATCTTAATGAATTATTGTTTCTCTGAGAAATGCTGAGGAGACCATTCGGGTCCTACTGACTGCGCCACACTGTTGAATCATCAAAAATTAACTTCCCTCGACCGGGGATCGATCTCCTATCGTTCCGATTCTGAATCGAAGCTCCTACCAATGGGCTAAGGAAGCGAATGGACAGAAATGCGAAGAGGTAGCTAGCTGAACTACAGTTCTGTGTTTACTGGTTGTTTCTCGAAAGATTGTTCTTCATTCGGTCGTATCCCATTAAATAATTTCTGTGTGGAACCCTTGATGTATTTTCGACACCATGCAAACAAACCCTCAGGGAAGCATGATCTTGCAATTTTACCGACAAGCATCCGCTCAATGTATCATCCGTCCACAATACTGTGGAAGTACTTATCATCTCTTGATTGAATGATGAGCCGACCTCTCAATTTTCATCCAGGTTATTTTGGATGCCGCCTTGGAGACAGGTCATTGATGCTCTTACGTGAAAACTGAATCCTTGGGTTTTTACTGATTCTCCCAGCAAAAATAATTTGAAATTTGATCTTACTGTAGCTATTTTGACTTACTGTAGCTATTGCGTCAAACGAACTCTGGAAGACAGTAAAATACATCGATCTGGCTTCAATATTGATTGAACACTCAGTCATGACTCTGTGCTCACACTATATTTTCGTTGCAGTTAGTGGAAACGAGGTTTCTCTCCTACAATCCACCAATAAAGATACGCTCTGGATTGATCGTGGAGGATGGACTAAAGACGTGACTCAAGGAGACTACGCCGAAGTTGACACTCGAGGTCTGACGACTTTCATCAACGGACGAAGAGATCAGCCCACGCCTTACGCCACGACCACACTTCTGAACCGCAGACCTGCTCCGGTGGGTATTCCATTTATGTTCTTAGGTGGTACTCACGAAATATTTCCAAAATTTACAATTTCACACCATTTCGTGTTCTGGATCTTTCTTTAACAGCCAATGAGGAATTTCACCGATTTCTGTTTGCATTTTTCCTGAATAGTTAATGGTGTGGGATAGATGAAAATCGGGTTGATTTCGGAAAATAAGTCTCCTGTTATTTTTGGGAGACAATCAAAATTTTTTATTTCAAAAAATAACCGGGAAAACGGACCTCTTCAACGTGAAGCGGGAACGCTTGCTGATTGGGCGGTTTGGATCACCGTCTCCTCCCAGTGTTGCCCGTTGGTATGACGAAATCGTGTTATCTAAAAGGAAAGTTATCAAACAAAAACAGGAGAAACCTAATTTTCCCCATCTTGCTTTTTCAGTTTTTTTTCTTCAGTTTTTCGATTTCAAACTTTACTGGTTTTGTGAAATGTTGCATCTGGGGACTATAGATTTCTCGATCTCAGCGCTTCAAGGGGCCGTAAATGACCTATTCCAGGATGACGTCATCCTCCCGGTTTTTTAAAACGTTCATATTTTCTACCCTGTTTTGTTTATTCGTAAATTAGGAAGTACGGGCTGAAAGTTTGTAGTAGGTGGTTTTTCAAGGTGCTGAATCCGATTTTGGGGTCAAAAATAGGAAATTCCGACATGGTGAAATTCCCAATGTCATCATTTTAACGCTCTAAAGATTAGCGAGAAGGATTTCTTGTACAAATTAGGATTAAAAAATCGATTTGTATTTTGTTGATTTGCCTGAAAAAATCGTTCAGGTTTTCAAATCTATGTGATGAAGAATGATTGCTAGCTAACGAGCTAAAATTTAAAAAAAAAAGGATGGGAGTAGCTCCTACCGCCACCTTCCAATCAATCACTTTTCACTTTTCACTTTTTCAATCACTTTTCTGTTACTACCAGCCGTGTGGATCTTGGTAGAGCGCTAGCTCGCGTTACCAAGGCTCCATTGAAGCCACAGCAGAAGCTGCGCCTCCTCCGCACGTACTTACTGCCAAAGCTAACCTATGGGTTAGTCTTTGGCAGGCTTACGGCGGGGAGGCTGCAACAATTAGATCGAGAAGTTCGCTCTGCTGTGCGCTCTTGGCTGAAGTTCCCTCCTGGTGCCTATTTTCACGCACCGGTCAAATCCGGTGGGCTTGGCATTGTGTCTCTCTCGGCATGTATCCCTTCACTGCGCCGCCGGCGCCTGCTAGCCCTTCAGGGGTCGAGCTGGGAGGTCGCCCGTGCAGCTGCTGATCTTGATTTTGTCAGGCAGCAGTTAGCATGGTGCGACCGAGCAACACCATCTGCTCCAAAACCCAGTTCGCTGCTGCGCTGCATGAATCGGTGGATGGTAAAGAACTCCGACAGTGCTCCGAAAGCCTTGTCTCATCCCAATGGGTAGATTGGGCTTCGGAGGGCATTGGGGCCCGCGACTACCGACACTTTCACGCCATCCGCGTGGCATCTTTGCCAACTGCGGTGCGGTGTTCGAGAGGTAGTCGCGGGACAACGCTACCCCTTTGCCGTGCCTGTCGGAGTGGAAATGAACACCTGTATCATGTGGTGCAGCAGTGTCCACGAACTCATGGGGGCCGCATCCTACGTCATGATGCGGTCGCCAAGCAGATAGCAGGTGCATTGTCATCTAGCGGCTGGGATGTTGAGAGAGAGAGATTGTATCACATGCCAAGTGACCAGGGTAAGAAGCCCGACATTGTTGCTGTCAAGCCCGACCAGTCTTGCATTATCCTGGATGTCCAAGTTGTCAATGGCAGCTTGGACATGGAGCAGACTTGGCGGGCCAAGATAAGGAAATATGACACAAATGATTTACGGCAAGCAGTGTCGGAGCTAAAAGGAGTGGCACCCAACAACATCAGGGTGATGGCTGCAGCCTTGTCGTGGCGCGGTGTGTGGTGCGGGAAAAGTGCCACGGAGTTGCGCGAGTTGGGCATCTCAGTAGGCGTACTCCGTGGTATCACCACCCGTGTCCTGCTCGGCTCATATTTGAACTGGTGGTCGTTTTATAGAGGCACTTCCCTTCATCCTTCTCTCCCACCCCCACCTTCCTCATCTTCCCTCATCCCTAGGGCCGGCGTCGGGTGAGTCCTGGGCGTCCTCCCCATTATTTTATTTATTTATTTATTTTATTTTTATGGCGTGCCCCCTCCGTCAAAAAAAGACATTTTGTCTTTGAGGGGAGATTTAGAAAAAAAAAAAGAAAGAAAAAAAAAAAAGGATGGGAGTAGCTCCTACCGCCACCTTCCAATCAATCTCTAACACCTCCAGTTGGGATTGAGCCAACAAATCTTTATGATCCCGCCTCTGGATACTATATCCAGTTATGCATGCTTGCCATCCATTTTAACATTGTTAGCACATTATTATAATAATAATAACTTTCTTTATTTGTTCACCTTTGAAATAGGTATAAATGCGTCAACAGTCAACAATAGTTCTAAAAATAGTTTACAATAGTTTTTAAAATAAATTCATAATGAAAAATGTGAGGGGCAGTCCGGCCGGTCCCGGACCCACCCACCATGGCGGCTCCCTGGGCTACCTCCTATTTCTAGGCAAGCAGCCCTAACCATCGAGCCGCCCCCGGGCCGTCCGGACCACCCAACACAAAACACCACTTCGATACACACCATACACACTAATAAAACGTCAAATTCTTAAAAAATAATGTAACAATCACAAAAAACAAGAAACACGAAAACATTGTTATCACAGGTCATAATCACTTTTCAATAAATATAAAATAGGACAGGTGTGTATCACAGATTGCTTTTGTTTTTCAAATAAAATAGTTGACAATTTAAAGAAAGGTAGGAACAATATCACAGTCACAACACGCAAAATATCACAGTTACGAGACATGAATATCACAGATGCCACACACTAACTTCAATTTTCGAGAAATCCAAACAGCTTAATTATAATTATAATCACAATATAAACATATATATAAATATTGCAAGCTCGAGTACTTTTTAAAATTTTCCTCGGCTGCTGGTTCTTATATTGTTGCAACTCTAATAATAACGCTTACTATGTTATAAATAAGTTACGGTTTTAAAATACTCAGATCACTCGTGAAATATTCTTGAAGAGTGTAATGTGGCGTTTCATTCAAGAATTTTTTCAATGTCTTTTCAAATAGAGTGTTAAATAGTTCGCGAATATTACATGGCAATTTGTTAAAAATCTTTATAGATGTAAATTGAAATTGCTTCTGAGTAACTGAGAGTCTGCAAAATGGTATGCTTATGTCATATCTTCCTCTCGTACGGTGTGAATGGATTTCTCCTCGTATCGAAAATGGACTCTTCTTAACGTAGCAACATGCGAGATAGATGTACTGGTTTATTACGGTCATTATCTTCATTTTCTTGAAAAGAGGTTTACAGTGGTCCAAGTAGCCTGCCTTGCATAATATGCAATAATAATATTATTATTCTTATCGCTTTTTTTTTTGCATTTTCATCACATTTTCAATGTCACTTGAGTTTCCCCAGATGTGCAAACCGTACGAACATTGAGCATGAAATACCCCGAAATAGACCTCTCTCAAGCAATCAGAGGGTAGCAATTATTAGCTTTCTTCTCTATCAAGTTGTCTCCATTATGTACTCTGTGGCTCAAACCAAGCGCTACAAAAACTACTGTGAAGACTCGATGAGCTGATTTCGATCGAATTTTGATGGAAGTTGGGTATTGTTCACAATTAAACGTAGGTATCTACTTAATTATAAGGGTAGCCTCTGCCCACAAACGAACCTGCCCGAATCTTAGCAAGACAGACCCTAAAATGTCCTGATGGTAATAAAAATTTGGTAATAAAAATTAGAAGCCTAACCGGCTTCTAATTGTTCTTATTGTTTTAAAAAATTTTAAAAAAGTTATTTTCTATCGACACTAGCTTTTGTTTTTTGTTAAAGAAACGTCTCAACAACGTACGACTTTTTTCGGACAAGGGAGGGACTAATTGCCATCAACCTTTTCAATGCTTAACTGGTTTCTAATTGGTCTTATTTTTCTTCCAGGAATTGGTACCTCTTTCTGAAACGAAAATCGAAGAAGAGGCCAGTATAATACCCACCAACAACAGTGACACAGCTATGTACTATGGTAAGATTTCAGTTTTGTAGATTATTCATGTACAAAATTATTTCATTGTAGGCATTATGTCGAAATGCTTTGTCAAACCAAGTTTGACTAAGTTTCTCTTTTTAAGTCTCTTTTAAAAATGACAAGGTCTTTTCGTAGGTACCTAATTGACCAAAATGCGTGAATAAATCTGCTAAGAAAACATTTCCTTGTCTCCATCTAGATTGACTCATATCTTTGCCAAGCAGCAAAGTTAACCAAAGTATGTTCCTTATCGTATGTATGGAATAAGATAGTGGAAGACTCCATTACTGTACTTTTGTTGTAAAAATATATCGATATAGATAATCGATACCTTCTCTCGGGCTAAGGGCGCCCCTTTTGTGACTCAATGAGAGATGGCGCTGTAGTTGCTAAATTTTTCTCGGCTTTTTTCAATTAAATTGAGTTTTCTGTCGTGGTGTTGGGGCAAAAATTGGCTAACCTGAATGAACAAAGTTCATGATTAGAGATGAATAAATTTTGTCCAATTTTATAATTTTAATAAAAGCGTATTTAGTGAAGGGACAATAAAAATAATATTGTTTTAATGTTGTCGTTCATTGGCTGTTGAGGCATATACACCCAGAGGAGCTGAGTGGCTCCATCTGGGATTAGTCCCGTAAATTCCAATCCCTGTACCATTCCCCATTTTGGATCCATGTGTATACCAGAATAGGTCGTTGGGACAGCATTGGGAGATTTGCCGCCCCTCTGATCTTATGATTGATCTGTAGGGGTGTTTCTCGGCGAAAGTTCTAGGCATAATGTCCGCCACCATGTCAAGCATGGGGTTGCACGAAAGGCCCAGGATTTTGGAGTGGCCCTGGAGGTGTGACTCCCTCCACGTTCCATTCCATTTCTGCCTCAGGGCTGCCATGGCGGCCTCCCCTTTTATGAAGATATCAAGGGAGGGAAGTCCCAGGAGAATCTCCGCCTCAGTATTTCAGGCTGAAGTACTTGCAATTAGGGTGTGCACTGGGGAAAGTCTGCGGAGGGGACACCGTGGTGTCCACGTCCGCATTCTCTCGGACAGCCAGGCTGCGATCAAGGCTTTAGCCGCTTCCTCCATTAACTCAAAGTTAGTGTGGGACTGCTTCCAGACGCTCTGCTTCCTATCGCAACACAACAGGGTTTCTCTGGAGTGGGTAGCAGGACATAGCGGAGTAACGGGAAATGAGAAAGCAGATGCGCTGGCCAGAAGGGGCTCACTAACCCTGTTCATTGGTCCAGAGCCAGCCTTCGGCATTCCCAAATCTTCCTTTAGGGCGACCATAAACCGGTGGGTCACTAAAGAAACCACTAGTAGATGGTCAAACCTTAGAGGACATGCTCTAAGTAAGCGCATAGTGGCCAAACCCAACACCAGCGCCACAGAAGAGCTGATGCAGCTAAGCCGCAAGGAAGTCAGGTTAGTGGTTGGCCTGGGTACGGGCTTTACTCCACTCCGATTCCATCTCAACCGCATTGGGGTAAATCAGAATACAACCCTCTGCAGGCTGTGTGGAGAGGCCGAAGAAAGAGCCTCCCACATAATATTTGATTGCGAAATGCTATCAAATCGCAGGTTTCACCTCCTCGGGTCATCTACACCTATGGAGGCTTTTCCCAGCACAAATCTAGCCAAACCGCTACTGGCCCTTACCACAGGGCTAGGACTCTTTGACTAGGAACAGAATCCGGGTAGCACAATAAGCCACTAGGCTTCAGCGCTTTGGGCTTCCATCACCCCGATCCACGGATTCATCTACAATCTACAATCATTGGCTGTTAAGGAATTGGGCCTGGCAACAACTCTCCTCCCGCTCCTCCTGATTGATTCCCCCTTGCTTGTGATTTTGCTTCTGAATCTACCGAGTTATGTTGAATAACCAAGTCTGTTGAACTGTAGTTCGAAGTTTATGATGTTCATTTCAATACTAGCTGAAGAGCCCGCTAAAAGCAGGCAAAAACAAATCTTAGTTAAGTGAAACCCGTAATACCGTGACATGAAATGTTGACAACAAAATTATATTTAATCACGTAATTCATTAAATTAGAAAATTTGTTCGATGTCGGCCTGGAATCGAACCCAGGTTTTCTAAACGATCGGTGACGTACTCGTACAGTTGGGATTTTATATCTATTACGTAGAATGTAAAATAATTCATTTAATAAATCATTAGAATCATAAATTAATGATAATACTTCCCTGATTCAGGGGCAGAAGAGCAAAAGGTGATTATGAAGGAAAAACTGAACCAGCCGAAGTTCAACAGCGCTGGAAACGTGGCGGCCTGCAATTGGTCAGAATTCTTGCCGCCTCCTCCAGACCACCCTCCTCCTCATATGAGGGCAGCTCGATCCATCAACCAGGTGAGTTTCTTGAGTAGTGAGAAATAGTTGATACTTGACACGAGGTCTGTCCCAAAAATAAATATTACAATTTACAATTTAATAATAAAAATTTACAAATCAAATTTATCTATCTGCGATGGAACATTTATTTCGAGTTTTAGCCTGAAAGTGAAAGTTGCTAAATCACATTTGCAGCATGAGATGAGTAATAAGCAAATTTCCATATAACTATTCTAACCGATTATCAGCGATCTTTGACATCAAAAACCTCAACGCTCTACTTGTCTGACAATTTAGAGGCGATTCACAAGAATATGGTCAAGAGTTCAAAATTTTGAGGCCATTGCAATACATTAACATTTGAACTTATTGGAACATGTTGAATATACCTAATATGGTAGTTGAAAAAATCGGGGTTTTTTGCGGGAATTGGAATCTGCGATGAAGAGATCTCGGCTACTGATGAGTTATTACGTTTTCGGGTTCGTCGAATGTACAAATAGCTGATTCCCAAAACATAAAATTACAATCCATTAATTGAATTTTGGATTCCTGGAATGATACCTCCTCCAGAAAAAAGGGTACCTTATGTTACTACGATTAAGAAGGTAATTTCCATTAAATACTGAAAAAACACGTTTTTTGACATTTTGTCACCTCAGAGTTGTCAAACTTCTGGTTAACGAACTCCTCTTTTCGTTTCCTATGAACATTTTGGCACAAACTTGGTAGTTTTTCCAAACAAAAGCTCAAGTTGCCGTCCAGAGTGACGTTCACAAACAGGAATACCTAATATTTTAGACTGTTCCAGAACGGATTTCGGTTCCATTTTCAAAATTTTGAGGACATTGCGACCATATTGACTTTATCTAGGAGCTTCCTACTCGTATCAGGTATTTGAAAAATCTTTTCTCCTCTAGAATTGGGATCTGCAATAAAAAGTTTAAATTCTCATTCAAGAAAAAAATTGTTTTTGTCCAAATTTTACGGTTATTTTCAACTCCACTCACACCTTTATGGAAGAGAGAAGGAAGTTCTACAAAAAAAGAGACCTTTTTTTTACACCTACAACTTGCATAATTCAATACTCTATTTGATGGAGATTCGACCGATTTATCGGGAAATTGGCACCCGGAGCACGTCACTCTTCCGAACGTACTTTATGTAAAACTTGTTTTTCAGTCCTTGATCAGTTTTCGGGGCCTGAGTTCCCAAAGAACAATACCCCCCTAACTACTACGTCTCTCGCTAAGTTTTTTTTTCTGGCCAATCAGGACGTCTGCGTAAGTCCAGGAGTGAACAGAAGGTGCCCCCCTCCACTTCCTCCAGCCAGGAACTACTGGGTCGACTCGAACAACTCAATCGCTTCCGAGCCAGCGAGAGCGAAACACTACCCGCCACCCAATCAGAGACCTCCTCCGGTGAGTGATCATTTCAACGAGATTATTTGACTGATTTTTGCCGATGGTGATAGGGAGAAAAATTCTGTGACTCCTTGCTAATAAAATTCTCTTTATTGGTTTTATAGGAATGATGATATAGAGATTTTTATACTAAAATAGAGAATTTTATTGGTGAAGGAGTCTCAAAATTTTTCTCCCCATGAGATTATTTTATCCGAAATTGAGCTGAAATATCTTGCAAATCCCTGCTAACCTACCTACAATTTTGGCTTTGTAGCAAAGACTTTGACAAGCAAAGTCCACAAAACAAAAACATTTTGTGATGAGCTTCACATTAGGTCGATTGTCGCTTAAGAACCCTCGCATCGATTTTCAGGGCTGTCATGTTGGTTGATTATTTTCAATAATGAATCCTCAGAATCGACCAAAAAAAAGGTCCCCCACCCCAACTTCATAATTTGGGCACTTTCCTAAGCTAGGTACCATAGACCGATTTTGATAAAATTTGGTTTATGGGTTCCATTTGGGGTCTAGTTTTGCCCCGAAGCTTTTGATGGATGTCAGTCACTTCTGTAATTTTCAAATTAAGGGTTGTAATGTTCCAAACGCCCTAGCTCGAAAATTTTTGGTTTAAAGGTATGGGGTTTTAAGGTAAAAGAGGTTTAAAGGTAAAAGATGGGGTTTTCATCAATTTAAATTAGTATCGAATTTTGGTTTATTATTTTCAATAATAAACCTTTGGAATCGACCAAGAAAAACAAATTTTAACACCCCCTCAAAATTTGATGGTTTACGTTTCAAGGTAAGTAGAATCCAAAAATCGAATAAAAATTTGGCCGTCCGTCCGCCGTACTCGGCACTTTTTCCACTTAGCATTGACCGATTTTGATGAAATTTGGTATGTAGGCTCCATTTGGGGTCTAGTTGTGCCCCGAAGATTTTGGTTGATGTAGGTCAGTGATGGTCCAAAATGAATTTTGAAATTTTGAAAACGCCCTAACTCAAAAAAATTTTGATATAAAGGTATTGTTTTTCCTTCAATTTGAGATTCTATAGAATTTTTTGAGACCACGCGGTGCTCTGTAGGACAAACCGTTCGTCCCCTACGATAATTTAAGGGTTTTATGTACGATGAATTAGAAACACGAGTGTGAATCGCAAAAGAGGCCTGATCTCCGTTCAAATTTTAGCTGACCGAAATGCGATCGATGTTTTTCTTCATGTTGGATGATTGGTGGCTTTGCAGACGAGTGATCAATATAGAAAAATAATAAACCATTGTGTAATAATTTGCAGCGTTTTTAGAATCGAATCAAATCACCTGGAGCTCTGTAGAACCAACCGTTCGCTCCATTTGAGAACTTGAAGGTTGGACTTGTGATAACTCAGAAACACGAGTGTGAATCACACAGTCCCTGAAAATTTCGTCGAAATCGAGTGGAAAATGTAGGAGTTTTGGCTGTGTTTACTCTGTGTTTTACTTGAGCGCATGCGCAAAGGCTATTATTGAACCGGGGCGATGATTTTCATAGGGGACCATCTACACCCAACCCGCACAATCCCTGAAAATTTCATCGAAATCGGACCATAACTTTGTATTTCAGATTTCATGAAAGACAGACTCGATACCACAATTCTTCAGGATGGTCTAAAACGTAAAACGCGAGTGAAAATTTGTATTTTGGAGAAATTGTTTTTTTTTTTTTTAATAACCTTGAAGTTGAAAACAATGCTTCCTCTGAGTGTGTCTCAATTATTATTGTGATATGTTTAAAACCTTCCAACCTGACTCAAATGAGTTTATGGGTGGGTTCTCCTCTCCTGTTGGTTGGTGGTCGCCCTATCAGTCCTGGGGGCGGCTCTATTGTTCTCTTTTCCCTGTTGGGAGTGGGATCCGTGAGGATGTCCTGCGTTGGGGGCGGCTGGTCACTGGCGTAGCCGTCGTTTCCCTCGTGGGTATCCTTATGCGGGGAGCCGTCATGGTGGGTGGGGCCTGGGGCCGGTCGGGTGGTGCTGGCTGGCGGGTGGGGAGGGGGGCTCTTGCCTGTGCTCCCTTCACCCACTTGTGATCGGCACTGCCCTTATTGAATTTGTAATTCGTAATTGTATTAAATACAATTACAACTTGTTGTTAAATACAACTTGTGATCGGCTCTGCCCTTATTGAATTTAATACAATCACGAATTACAAATTCAATAAGGGCAGTGCCGATCACAAGTGGGTCAAATTTTGACGTTTGTACTGCCTATTTTTAGATTTGCAAATAAAAAACTTGAACTTGAATTTGAATTATACCGTTTCAGATACCGAGGTACAATAACATGGGGCAGTCGCAGAGCAGTAACAGCAGCGGCTCATCCTGCCCGTACCACCGCTGCCACAAGACTCAAAACGACGAGAACGCATCGCTCTTGTACAGACAGCCAATCAAGTGAGTGGGGATATTAGACGACTTTAAAGATATCATAGCTGTACAGTCAGCTAGTGTGGCAGAGTGAGTAGCTCCCTGTTATCCTCCTTCCTTGGGTGCAATTGGGTGTGCGCCATCAAACAAAAATCGGGGGGAAAATACATGAATTGTGTTCTTAGGAACCCTCTGATTCGGAAAAGCCAGAGATAATAACCCCAATGTTTTCCACATCATCACGAGGGAGAAACTCGGGCAAAACGACCATTTAGGGTGGTAAATCCTCACATCAGCAAATGTGGGATTTTGGTGTGTTGAAGTTGGTTGCATTGTCAAAAGGGTCGGGGGTTGAAGGGATGCCTCTCAGTTTTAATGAGGAGAGGAAATTTTTTGGTGGCCTACGATGATGATAGGAGTTTTAGTTGAGAAGGATATTTATGATGTTGGCAACCACTCGACAGCCAGACAATCACATTCTCCAGTTTTTTGGTTTATTATTTTCAATAATGAACCTTTGAAATCGACCAAGAAAAAAAAATTGTTTAACACCCCCTCAAAATTTGATGTTTTACGTTTCAAGGTACGTAGAATCCAAAAATCGAATAAAAATTTGGCCGTCCGTCCGCCGTACGCGGCACTTTTGCTACTTAGCATTCACCGATTTTGATGAAATTTGGTATGTAGGCTCCATTTGGGGTCTAGTTGTGCCCCAAAGATTTTGGTTGATGTAGGTCACTTCTAAGGGTTCCAAAATCAATTTTGAAATTTTGAAAACGCCCTAACTCAAAAAATTTTGATATAAAGGTATTTTTTTTCCTTCAATTTAAGATTCTATAGAATTTTTAGAATTTTTTGAGACCACCCGGAGCTCTGTAGGACAAACCGTTCGCCACCTACGATAATTTAAGGGTTTTATGTACGATAAATCAGAAACACGAGTGTGAATCGCAAAAGAGGCCTGATCTCCGTTCAAATTTTAGCTGAACGAAATGCGATCGATGTTTTTCTTCATGTTGGATGGTTGGTGGCTTTGCAGACGAGTGATCTGTATAAAAATAATAAACCATTGTGTAATAATTTGCAGCGTTTTTAAAGTGGCTTTTGGTGGGATAGTTGAACTTATAATTTTCCTTATCGCCTGTAATTTTATGGGGGCTCTATTTTTGCGTGGAAGCAAATTTTTGTCCCTTTTCAAGGCATTTTCCTTAAGAAAAAGTAATAATAAAAAATACGTCTACACACCCTATTAGATCAGTTTTTTACACTAGGGAAACTTACTTGAACATGTTTGTTCACGTTTAATGAGGATTGTGCTGGTTCTATGGAAATAACAACATAATTTCCTTACATTTTTTGGGAGTTTTGCAGTAGGGATGGGTATCGATACTCGATATTTCAAAATATCGATACTTTTGTACCAATACTCGATATTTTAGTATCGATACTTCACTATTCGATATTTCTGGATATCGATACTTTGGATCCGATATTTCTAAATATCGAATATCGATACATTTCTAGCGGAAAATTCAACATAGTGGCTAAAAAATTAAGGAAGTAGACAGGCTTTTGGGTCATTACTCTTTGATTGCACAAATAACGTTGTTGTCATGGAGAAAATCACCCTGCTTGTACTCTTGATAGTGAAAAATGAATAAAAATTGTTTAAAAATTATTTTTCTTGAGAATATTGGATATTATTGATAGTTTGTGACAACAAAGTATCGATACTCGATATTTTGAAATGTCGATACTCATGCCCAACGATACTTGGGATATCGATACTCGGATACGATACAGTATCGAAACAAAATATCGATACTTTTATAACGATACCCATCCCTATTTTGCAGTCTGTCAATAACTAGACCGTTAATACGAGGGATAAAACTGGAGAGGAACCACGTAAAAACTGCACAAAATGTACTTTTTGTCTTCCATTTTTCATGAACGACAGAACGTAGGTAAGATCTGATTACATGTAGACTGGTCGGCCTTTAGTTACTAACCATCATTAAAAGTATATCAGAAAAGCCTGATTTCAATACAGAAAATGCTGAAGTAAGGATAACTGTGCTTGGAATTGCTGAGGGAGTGGTCAATAATGGCGGACATTCGAGGAAGGCAGGTAGATTCGATTATTTGGAGCATATCGATGGTAGGTACTTGATGTCTCGCGAAAACCACCAATAGATGTGCAATGCATCGACGTAAGAATAATACAAAATTATTCTTATCTCTATTGTGCAACAGAACAAATATGTTCTGCTGGGAAACCTACCAAAAGTTGATGATGACTGGCCGTAACTAATTTGAAGATTCTAACCTCTTGTCTCTCAAGTGAGTGGAATCATCTTGTAACTCTACTTTTACGTTTTCAGCGACGAAGCTTATTCACAATCGAAAGACAAGTGCGTGCAGTCCACTTTGAATTGCAGATCTTACCGGCACAATCAAGAATGTAAGTACTTTCTGTCGCATCATAAGTTAAAGTTAAGTTATTACACAATCATATTGAGCATCATAGTTTCATGAAATGTATTCATTCCCACGTTAACTCTCGACTAATCAATATTACTCTCTAGAGAGTAATTTCTTTGTCGTACGAGGAGAAAAGTAGAATAGGTACTGTTCGCAGATAGAAAGAATGCGGTTGGCCAATTTCCCGAAGGGTATACCTGCTAACATAGACGACTGCCTGTTCCAAAATCTTAGGTAGCCTGTTGAGTCAGGCTGGAGAAAGGGCCGAGCCTCAGTAATCGTAATCCAGGCATCGAGAAACTCGAGTCATAATAAAGTAGAGAGCCCCTCCACTCAGCCAATTGTTAGGGAGGATTTTTATCTCGACTGTGAGTTCACTTGCCCTTCTTTTTACCCTTCAGTCGCCTTTAAAATTTGAAAGAACGAAAGAAGCATCATCCTTTAGGTACTGGAAGCGTGATTTTAGTTTTGAATGAATGAATATACATTCTCTTGATTGATAAGACTTTCCCAAGGGTAAGGAACCTGTTTTATTAGTGTTCTATATTTGTTTTGTTTTTCCTGTAATAAATCAATCCTTTCACTTCATCTCGGTCTCATTTTCTTTGGCTTGAGTGGTAGGTAGAAGAAGGACGATGTTTTTGGGATTGTAATACACATAGACACCTCACCAAACCATCCGCATTCTTTCAATCTGCGGACAGTATGAGCAGTAGAAGAGGAGGTCGGGAGGTCAAGAGGACGTATCAGGATCACTTGGTTAACCCCCAGCCAGATCTGGCAGAAAGATTGGACGAAGAACTGGTGAAACAAAAGCTAGAGCACCGAATTCCGCTCAAGAAATTTCTAGAGGGGGAAACGGTGTGGATGAAACGTCAAAGAGTACAAAACGTTTTAGGAGCGTTGAGCTGATCAATACAGGGTGTCCCATATGTTATCCACCAAACTTCGGGAGTCAATTCTACAACTAATTTGCAACAAAAAATGTCTCATAGCAATTTTTTTAACCCCCTTAAAATCCGACTTTTTTGACTTTTAAGATTTTTTCGTGTTTTCGAACTTACACCGTTCAAACGGTCGTAACTCCCTTAACCCTTTAGGGACTGATTTACGGGACGCGCGTTGGCCAACCATGCCTCTATTAAAATTGCATCGCCGACCCCCCTGGCCTGAATTATTTCGCCAAATTCGGCGGGTGCGCTGCGCTCGCAGTTTTTCTTATATTTCTCAGCTCAGCTTTATCAAATTTCTTTCGAATTCTTACACAATAATCTTCATATATTTATTGATGTCATGACAAGTCAACATTAAAATATAAACAGGCATTGAAGGTTTATAGTTAACAGAAACAAAAAAAAAAACACTCCTCCGGTTCTATAAATGCATCATTTTCTTCACCTTCTACATACTCTTCTTCCTCATCACTAAGACCATCCGTAATAATGTCGCGAATCTCATCATCGTCATAAACACGTTTTTCGGACATTGCACAACGATACATCAATCACAACTGCGCGTCAACTAAAATCTACAGGTGACACCCGTATGAAAGGGGGCTGAAGAAGTAAGGGGGGGAAGGGAGGGTTGGAAAAGAGGTACAACGGTGAGACAACAATTCAGAATAGTGGTAGTAACAACAAAAATCCAATAGATAGCAGGAGAGGTGAGAAAGAGACACATTCTTGTAGAAAAATCAGGCGACGGATATATACGTCGCTGGGCCTACTGAGCAGATTGGGGCTGACGGATATATCCATCGCTGGGCCTACAGAGCAGATTGAGGCTGACGGATATATCCGTTGGTAGTCCCTAAAGGGTTAAATTAGACTCAAAAATTAAAAATAAGGATATCGTTGGAAAGAGCGTAAAATTTCTCAATATATGAGCCGTTGACCAGTCGAGAAAAACAAAACGCAAGAGTAGTATTTTTACCTCAAACTTGAAAAAATAGTAAATTTTTGTTTTTGGTGAAAATGTTGATGATTTTTCCTCATGGAAACAAGTTATCTGCCAGAGGGGCTCAAAAGCTTAAAAACTGCTCCATTTCATCAGCTTTTCAACGGTCACCCAATTTTTAGTTTCACTGTGGAATTAAAGGGAGAAAATGGTGTTTCATTACGAAAAAACGTGTATTTTTTCAACGAAATCGACGGTTTGACGTGGTGCTTGGGAGGAGTGGCGGCGGAGCAGACCCCGGATTCCTCCCGTCCAACCGTCAATTTCGTTGAAAAAAATGCACGTTTTTTCGCATTGAAACACCATTTTGTCCCTCTAATTCCACAGTGAAACTAAAAATTGGGTGACCGTTGAAAAGCTGATGAAATGGAGAAGATTTTAAGCTTTTGAGCCTCTCTGGCAAATACCTTGTTTCCATGGGGAAAAATCATCAAAATTTTTGAAAAAAACAAAACAAAAATTGACAAATTTTGAAGTTTGAGGTAAAAAACTACTCTAGCGTTCAGTTTTTCTCAATTTGTCAACGGCTCATGTATTGAGACATTTCACGTTCTTTCCAACGGTATCCTTATTTTTAATTTTTGAGTGCAATTTATGGGAGTTACTACCGTTTTAAAGGTGTAAGGTCGAAAACACGAAAAAAATCTTGAAAGTCAAAAAAATAGGATTTTAAGAAGGTTGAAAAAAAAATTGCTAAGACATTTTTTTTTTTTGCAAATTAGTTGTAGAATTGACTCCCAAAGTTTGGTGGATAACATATGGGACAGCCTGTATAGTTGATCTCGAAGTTCAATAGAGATTCGTGCAACTACCCCATTTTCCATAATTTAAACTTAAATCGATGAGTTAATTAGAACAAAAGGGCTTTCTGTCAAAACCACATTATATACGTTAGATTTCAACATGGAAAAAGTTCCAACGATTTCTCAATTCGAATTTCTGAACTTTCAGATGACTATGGCGGACCGTGCTGGAATGAAGACTGCAGCTCGCACGCGAGCGACACCGGCTGCTCGTGCAGCGAGTCGTCCTGCCTGTACTCTGAGGCGAACGCCGCTGAAATCTGCGCCAATTGAATTCATCCGCACACACCCACGTCCGTTCCTACTTCCAAAGCCAAGCCTAAGCACCTCGGCCTACGTTGGGCTCCCCTGAGGTCCTCAGTGACGATCACAATGGCGTCAATCCTCGTTCAAATGATTGGAGGATGCTGAAGAACTGCTCTTCCTTACCTGATGTAGAAACGTGCAAATGGTTGCTCATGTACGAGTATACTACGTGGTAAATGAAGTTTGTATATCACCCGATTTGTATAATCACTTCTTACGTGGAAGTAGCCCTGAAGTCGACTCAGGGATGTTTCCTTCATATCTTACCTCACCAGTACTGGTAACCTACCTAAACATTGTCTCATAATCGGATCTCAAACCTCACGTCGACTAAAAAGCCGTTTTGAAATGGAAGATGTATAGATTGGTAGCGATTCAAGTTACGGTACCTCACAGTTGTGAGCGCGTATGACGTCTACCAGGTCTGCAGTTCCAAGTCCCGCTACTTACAGGTCTACCACAGAAACTCAGCATTTGGACGTCGTTCCATTGGCGCTACCACACCCGTCTGTGGCTAATTGTTGCCGCATTCTTCTGGAGAGGATAGAACTTCTCATCTCTAAACATCATGCAAAGCCCCACGCATAGAACACTTTTTGGGGAATTTCTTCCCTTAAACGTCACATCATTTCCCCCTTAAGCAGCTTAAAATTCATTGCTGAATCAGAAACACTAGTAAAATCTTTTGTCAAAAGACTGTCATACGACGTTTGGTCAAACGACTTTCGTCAACCTTGTAAACTCACTGTAGACGGGACTTGGGTCAATCGTTTTCGTCATACGGTGACTCATCAGCAATCTATCATCTATCATCAGCGTCTACACTGAAACAAAACTACTGCCCGTTCTGCATCAAGAATGCGTTTGGTTGCAGTTACACGTTTCAAATTTCCCACTTTCAGTGGTGATCGATTTGTTTGGTTCTTTGTTTTGATCTTTCGGATCTCTTCAGCTAAGCGTGTGCAAACCTAGCCTCTTCAGGCTGAGCACTAGCTTAGGACAAAGTTGAGTTTACAAGGTTGACGAAAGTCGTTTGACCAAACGTCGTATGACAAACAGTCTTTTGACGAACAGTCTTTTGACAAAAGTCTTAAACTCTTCGGAAACAAGCTTTTAGCTTACAACAAGCAGTTTACTAGTAAAATCGTTTGCAGTGCAGCCACCACACGTTGGTTTGTTCGATACTTCTGTTCCAATACCTTGAATTTTGGTATCGACACTTTTACTTCGACAATGCGAGTACTGGTATCGAATAAAAGTTTAGTTATCAGAAAATAAAAAATATAGGTATGCAAGTTTGGTAAATAATTCAAATGATTTTTTTTTTTTACTTTTAAAAACTAGTGACTGGTGAAGATGACAAATTCATATTTGACAAGTGGCTGATATGATTACTCTCATGTTCAGGATTCTCTTCTGGTATCGATACTTAATTTAAGTACCAATGGATGTACTTGTATCGTTACTCTGTTTGTATCGGACATACCTAAACACACGAACATGAAATTTCGCACTGCTACAACTTCCCCGTGAAGTTTCCACCATACAAGGTGGACTCGTTAGTTCGCGAATCCGCCTACAGAGTTTCTGTGGCAGACCTTTAGGTACTTTTCAACTGCTAGAATGAAAAATAAGACAAGATTTCAGTCATAGACGAGAATAACCCCTTGTGTTGCCTAATTTGATGATTATCACTCTGGTATGAGAATCGTCGAAATTATAAATCAGCAAAATACCAACTCCGAATTTCGAAAGTGATCTCAGAGCCCAACTGAATTAGTCAATGACTGATACTTAATACTCTCAGGTGAATGAAAACCATTGTATTATTTTGTATGATATTGTAACTACAGCGTTTGATGTATAATTTATTTCCTCGTGTATAAAATATAAAATGTATGATATATTATATTGACAAGAAAGAAGTGTTGTACGTAATAACAAAATAACTTTAATAGTATTGCAAAGTACGAGTATTTATATCTCGAGTCATTACCTGATATCAATAGCCCCGTTAAGATCTAGAAGTCCTCCTGAAGATTGAAGCTACCACCAACACGTAGACGAATAGAACTAGGGATGAGCATCGTTTGGAAACTATCGATGGTTTTCGATAGTATCGATACTTCTGTGATCAAAAATAAATATTTGTGAGGTAATCAAAAGATTGAGTAGATGTCTAGGATAGTTCAGTGTCTATCTTCAGGCCAACCAGAATCAACCAAACACCAAAAGTGCAATGAGGATTTTTCAACATAATCTCCTTCCCATTCTCTGCACGTTTTGAGCCTCGGCACAAGCTTTTTGATACCATTTTCGAAGATTTCACCCGCCAGCTCTTTCTTCACTTCCTCGTCAGTTGGAAAGTTTTCCACCCGTGTGAGTCTTCAGGGAGGTGAAAAGATGAAAATCTTCGGAAATCGAAGAGAGCCGTCAGGGGAATACGGAGGGTGGTTCACAATGTCCCATCCAAATGACTCCAACAGTGCTCTGGTGACGTGGGCTGCGTGAGGGCAGGTGTAATGCAACAAGCACACTCCCAGTGGCGTCTCCTCCAGGCAAACATGTCAAACACAGTTTGCCTTACTAAAAATATGCAAAATTAATCAATTAATTTTTGTTGAGATTCTCCTTTACTTCCACTTTTTGCAAGTAATGTTTAGCCGATTTTGGAAAATTGTTAATAACATTTAGGGACTATTTCATGATAATCAAGAAAGTTTAAATGGAATAATTACCAACGTATTTTGCCTAGGACACGCCTCAGAGTTGAAGAGACCAGTACCTAACTATGATACGCAAACTAGCGCAGGGCCCAGGGATGCAAGGCAAACAGTTCAGAAAAATGAATTTTGCGGGACTGTTTTGGACAGCAGGCAACGATCAGCGAGTAGGTGGGGGGGGGGGTCACCGCAGGGTCTAGCTCCCACTACCACAGCATCAGCTAAGGCAAACAATTGAGGAGCTGTTTTGTGGCCTTGAAAGCAGAAATTTCTTTATTTCTCGTAATGAAGAAATTCTTCATTTCTTCGACTGGATTGTGAAGCGTATATTTCATCTAAATAAACTCGATTATGAAGCGAATACATGGTTGGTAGGTGGTGACAATGGCAATGCTGTGTTCTTTGCTGGCGCTTGATCTATACAGAAAAATAATAAACCTTTGTGTAATACTTTGCTGCGTTTTCCATTATTGTTTATTTCTCCAAGACTGGTCAAGCTGTTTGCCTGATGAATATTATCACCTGACGCCACTGCACACTCCATTTGTCAACATTCCCCTCCACTTGTTTCGGATTGCTCTCATGAGTTTTCTAAGGGTTTCGCAGTATCAAACTGCAATCATCTTCCCCTCTGGGGCAGAAAATCGGCCAGAATGATTCATTTTTGGTCCCCAAAATACGGTGGCCATGATTTTTTGCAGAGGGAGAAGTGTGTCACCATGAGACGTCTTTTGTCTTTTCGAATCTGGGATGTATGAGCCACCAGGTCTCATCTCTAGCCACAAAGGAGCTCAGGAAATCCTCACCTTCCATTTCAAAGGAACTGGATGACGCGAGTGCTCCTCACACTTGGCGGGATTTTTATCGATCATGTTTCAGATGTGCGGAGCGTTCTCTGAGGACGCTGTGCTTTTGGCTTTGGGACGCCACCATGGTGGGTGGGCCCGGGCGGGGCCGGGGTTCCCCTGGCCCCGCGCCGCTTGCGGCTCACACACACCTCCCTTGACCTGCCATATTCATACCTCAAGTTGTATGTATTTGTTTATTTTGGCCAATAAAATTCATTATCACACAAACAGTCACCACGAAGGCTGTTTTGATACTACGGAGGTCATCCAGTGCTCGTTGTGTTCAGAAGGACCTCCCCTATCGAGACCAACATTGGAAACAAACATTTCCCCCATTCGGACTTCAGTATCTTACTTTCTGGACGTGCCTCGTATCTTACCTTTTGTTGTATATTAGAAATAAAAAGTTGAGAGAACGATATTCAATAAGTTATTACCTGAAATCAATAATTACTTGTGAATGATTCATTATTGAGACAAGAAACAATTGAAAACTGAATATTTGAATTTTATACCACTTCCGAGTGATAACGATCAAAAGAATCGATACTATTACAATAAAGTAATCGATGGTGGTGAAAACGTCGACTATTGAATGCAAAACATCGATAGTATCGACTTTCGGTGCTCATCCCTAAATAGAACCTTCCCTCGAGACCTGTCGTCAATTTGTAGAGTAGGCGAATCCCTCGGTGTGTTTTAGATGTTGAATAGACTTTATTTCGTGGGTTGTATTTGACCCATGAGAAAAAATAATTTTAAAAACCATATCAAATCTGAAAATTGTAATGAAGAATCGACTGAAATGCCTACCAATTTTGTTTCGTGGATTCAGAACCAACTTTTTCAATGTTAGGTACACATTCAGAGCGATTAGAAAGTATTTCCTCGTAGATCCTTATTTAAATTGGTTTTGTCCGAATCTTATGTAAAGATAGTTGTAAGTGTTGTCTCGAACCTTTTGTGGGAGTTGTGAGGAAATCCATTCGCCATATCGAGTAAACCCGTCGTGATATGGGAGTGTTGGATTTCCTCAATATTTTAATACCAGCTAAACCCTCACAAGCCCTTCCTCAACGGACTCAATGCTGGCTCAAAAACTGAAAATTTTTCGTCTGATTTTAATTGAAAATTATATGAATGTCATTGAGTATACAGGTGTTACATTTCATGACGGTCGCAGGCCAGGAATCGATTCTAAAGCCCATTTCCAACAAATATTTTACAATCGAATGTAGGGAAGAAATTTGTGTTTATACGAAGAAAAACTTGAATTTGTTCGAGGGCCTCGCTGTCTACTGCGCCGACCAAAATCAGCCAGAGGGCTGATTCCATTAAAAAATTCACGTTTTTCGTTCAAATGCAAAGTTCTGTGGTAAATTCTATTTTCAAAATGAAAATGATTAGTCCTTTGGAAAGCTGAGATTTTTGCTTATCTTTTAGGACTACAGGCGAAAATTCACGTGTTGGATAACTGAACTTATGAGCGTATAAAAAAAGTTAAATTAAATTAAAAAGTTTCCAAGATTTGGTCAATTTTTCGTTTCGAGTCCAATTTTCACCAGTTTTCCGATTAAAAAAAAAAATTTTTCATCAAGGAGAAAGAAAATTCTACGCTCTTTCAAACTTTTTAATCAGATTTGAATTATAGCCGTTTTACTGAGATAAGTCGAAAACGAAGCTTCTTAAAATAATCACTGAGAGCCATTTTTTGCTGGAAATGAGCTCTAGAATCGAATCCTGGTCTGTGACCCTCACGAAATGTAACAGAGAAAACCCTAAGGTGATTTTGATGTTTCTTTCGGACCATGGCCTCACATTAGGGGCGATGGCCAGAAGTGAAGGTAGTGACGCAGCATTGACCATGGAAAGTGTCTTCCTCAAGAAGCGTTCAAAAACCTCAGGTGGAGAAATAAAAAAAGGAAATAAATGGAATAAATTAGAGAAGGAAAAACTAGGAGAAAAAACTAGCAACTCACCTGTCATGCTACCTGCCTCATTACATTTCAACAGGATAACTTTAGTGTCCTCCACCCAAAAACGGCGGGGATCAAACATTTGGCAACCCTGATATTCAGAATAATTCAAGACCAGAGAGAAAAGTAAATGTCCGAATACGGGCCTGAGCACTGCTGAGGCAGCCTCCACACTTGAGTTGGTTGAGGGGGCGCGGGACTCAGTGGTTTCCCTTATCTTCACGTTTTCTATGTGAGTGTTCATTTTTTCCTCTCAAAAAAAATTTCTAAATTCACTAAATAATTAATACTTTATACATACGGTCCAAAATGTCAAAAAAATTGAAATTTGAAAAAAAATAGAAAATTAATTTTTTAATTAGAATTTTTTTTTTTTTTAAATAAAAGCTCTTCATAATATGAAATGTAAAATCACGGAGATTATGTGAAGGCAAAGTACACATATCTACACAGGACCGCCTTTTCAGCAAAACTTGAGGGAGATACCCATAACAACGGAGCTTCTTCCTGCCTTCATCGTTTGATTTTCATTCTTAAGGGAGAGATTCGTCTTACTCCTATGACCTCATCAGCCTTAGGCCCGCCGCAAATTGAACCCAGCACACGCACAGCCCACGTCCGACCCACGCGTGGGTAGGAATGTGAAACACAGTTTTGCATTAGGTACCGCATATTGAACCCAGCCCACGGCTATCCCACTCAGTTGCTCTCCACGCGTGGGTCCGTTTGTATGTGCCGCACAGTTTTCGTGGGTCGTGGGTGCGTTGTTTCCTATCCTATTTATCAATAAAATATTTACCCCCACCACCCCCTCTAGAAAACACCTACCGGGGAGGTAGAATTCGAATTTACGGCATTGTTCAGTATTTTACACGTTTTCCCGAATTTTAAACTCGTTCGTGGAGCGAGAAATTTATTTATCAATAAAATATTTACCCCCACCACCCCCTCTAGAAAACACCTAACGGGGTGGTAGAATTCGAATTTACGGCATTTTCAGTATTTAACACGTTTTTCCCGAATTTTATACTCGTTCCTGAAGCGAGAAATTTATTTATCAATGCAATATTTACCCCCACCACCCCCCTCTAGAAAATACTGCTAACTTTTCTTCGCTGCTGATTGGTTTTTGGGTGTTGCATTCACCTCCCGTGACGTCACTTTTTATTAGTTCATGAATTTCGCCTAACTGTTCCCGGGTAAGCCGAAAACTTTCCTTAAAAACATTGTCAGGAACTTCCGAAAACACTTTAAATTCACCACCAGTACTTCTCCCAGCTAAATAGGTATTTCTTTTACTTTTTTTCCGTTTAATTGAAGAATACAAAGTAATGACTTCCTCAGTCTCTGACTCTGAATCGAGATCCAGGAGGAGCTCAATCAGCGAGTTGGGGAACATCTCGAAACGTGGTTGTGGCACACGACTGGGTTCAATATGCGGTACCCGACCCAGCCCATGGTCGTGGGTTGGGGATGGGGTCGGCGTGGGCTGTGTGTGTGCTGGGTTCAATTTGCGGCAGGCCTTAGGGGCCAAGGTAAAGTAGGAGTGGTACCACAGATGGCCACCAGGAGCGCTGATCTCCCTAGGTTCGAGACTACATCCTTACTTCTCTACAACAGATTCTAATTTGTTTAAAAAATAGTGGAATAATGATCTGTTCCTAATCAGCGCTTAAAAATTATCTATTTATTATTTGCACTTCAACCTAACAACACTTGTCTTTGATTGCACACCTGAGATTACTCGACGGAAGTGATCTCAGCCTCAAATGAAATCTTCATACTGTACAGTCTGTAATTAGTCACTTTCCGCTCGTCATTTACTGCGGAAATTTCCCAGTTTTTTTCTAAAGAAAAAAAGAGAGTAAACTTCGTTATGTTGATAGACTGATAATTTTCTAGCTTGTATAATTTTCAATTGTAAATAGTTGTAAATAAGCTTGTGTCATTGTCGGCTGTTTTATACACTTCAAGACATTTTTGTATATTGTAATAATTCTTTTAGAAAATATACAGTCAGAATATGAAGCGTTTAATGGTCGTAATTAATATTATCACCTTCCCTCGCTCATTAATTTGAGTAACTATTAGTTATAAATCTACTAAATTGGGAGGGCATTACAGATGGAGTAACGAGGACATTAAAGATGGAGTAATGTGGACATTACAGATCAAGATGGAGAGAAAATGCTCATTACTGAGGATTTCGGACACCGATAAATTTCAAAACCCGGGGTATGATTTTGCCGATTTGTTGCTGATTGGCTGTCAACAATCTGATACACGATGAAGGAATCAAGAGAAAAGATACCAGAAATTAGTTAACTCGGGGTCTCGCCTTACCTTTTGGCTAAAATTCATGAAACATGCTATGTGTAAAATCCAAGGTGAGAATCACACTGGCGACCAATGAATGATTTCAAAAATAAGGACAGTTAACCTTGAAGTGTTTTATAAATGTTTGAAATCCTCCCAGCTCGATAATAATTTTAAAATATTAATTAATAAATTTGCGTGAAGAACGCTGAGTTTTTTACATCCTCACAGTTTTGTGCGCCCTTTCGGCAGAATAGGGACCATGCTCTCTACCCCCTGTACAGAGTTTCTCCCCCCCCCCCCTTGTCACCCTAGTTGTGCTCCCACTATCATTTCCAGAGCAATATAAGAAAAACCCCCACACCAGAACCATGCCTGATCACAATTATCGAGGCCAATCCCCCACCAACAATGGGATCCTCTCCACTAATATCAGGACCTGAATATGTGACGGACCTGAATATGTGACTCCCCTTTGCAAGCCAAAGCTACTGCTCTGCTGTTGCAAGCAACCTTGAACTGCACCACCATCGACTCTCTGACCGGACCAGTCGTCGGTAGGAAAAGGGTCAGTGATCTGCCAGCGTCCGAGCCCCTGAAATCTAAAATTCAGGGGCATGGCCTGCAAAACCTCCTGGCAGAGGCTTTGCAAGGCGTATGTGTCACAACGAGAGCTCCCAACCTGCCCAAGAGACCCCGGCACAAGCCCTGGATGCAGACGTTACCTGTATGAGGCGGGCCTGCAATGTGCATACCCCTCGCAGCCCCTGCCCATACCCAGCATTCTCGTTGAGAACCCTGGCTTCCAGAGGGGCAGGGAATGTGAGCTGGCTTCCACCAGCTCATTATTTCCCATCACAAGCCCAGCAGGCCAGTAAGTCCTGATGCCCTTCTGGGATAGAACATTCAGAAAAGGCCGTAAATGGGCATGGCCTCCCCCTTCTGTGACGTGGTAGAAGAAAGGACAATAGGTAATTAGGAGCTGTGATTGTATTGTTGCAACTAATATGGTTTTCGTCCCGGAGACTTTTTGAACTACCTACCACGACGCGGAAAACTGAAGTTAACCCCGCTATCAAGTGACAAATATCTAAGTTGGATTATCCTATTGACACTTGAAGGATGAAGGGAAGGTTCATACACAAGTCAGGCGTGTTTCGCTAGGAGGGACCACCGATAGGTATGTATATTCTCCTATAATGAGAATGGCTCAGTATGGGTCGGAAATATTACATATATGTTATAAACAAAGATATGAGAAGATCCTGGAAATACATAAATGAGACATTCGCCAAAAATAGGTAGCAATATGAGTGGATGGATCGACTTACGATTTGTAGTTCTGAGAACAGAATGAATCAAGTGGGGGTGGCGGATCCCGCGGTACCTGTCCCTCCCCTTCCTCCTTCATCAAGGAAGTCGGGATGGAAGGGTTATCAGGTGGACCTTAGACTCTCGATAAGTTATCGCTGGGATCCGTCACAGTCCACCCCCGTGAGAAAATTTGAAAATTTCGCGAAATTTGAAAATTTTATGTTTGTCTGGTTGGTGAATGTCTCTATCTCCAGATGTACTGCAATATGGGGTCACATTGATTTGAGCCATTGAAGATCACATCGTTACATTTGGGTTGTAAGTCTTAATTATATGAAATTGGTTGTATGGGAGTTTGGTTGAAAACCTTGTTGTCGCCCTCAACAGCTTTTTGTTTTATTGTAAGTTTATTGATTATTGTCTCTATACACGACGGTGGTCGTATGGGAAATCCGTTCCTTCTGTTAAGACAGAGGGCCCGTCGACCTCCATCTTGGTGCTGTGTAATCCCGGTCCGTTTCCGAACCGTCGTGATTACTATGGCGTGAGACAGTTACTTCGTAAACCCGGTCCGTTTCCGATCCGTCGTGATTACGATTGCGTGACACTCTGGTTTTTTTTTATTTATTTATTTATTTATTTTTTTTATTTTTTTTTGGTTTTTTTTTTATTTTATTTTTTTTTATTTTTATTTTTTTTTTATTTATTTATTTTATTTTTTTTTTTTTTTTGGGAAAAATGAGCTGTGGGGGCCGCAAAAGGGTGTTTAATTTACTGAGGGGGCTGTTGCGGCGCCCTGTTGTTGGCTCCTGCTGCATCTCCTCTTCCCCGTCCTCTTGCTCGAGAGCCTCCTCCAACTCCTTCATGGCCTCGGCTTCTGTCTGCGCTGTTTTGCGCGGAGCTAGCTTCCTCCCCGCGTAAGCTATAGCATGATATTGTCTGTCCTGTTGTTGACACAGGACTACACCTATGGCCTTGGCGCTGGCATCGCAAAATAGGTGGAAAGGCTGGTCGTAATTAGGGAGTCTTAGGGTTGGCTTCCTTAGTAACCTTTGTCGGAGTGCTTCAAAGGATTGTTGGCACTCAGTTGTCCACTGAAACTGTTTGTTTTTTTTTCTAAGTTCGTTGAGGGGAACCGCCAATTTGGGTAGATCGGGAATATAACTGCTATAAAAGTTAATGGCCCCTAGAAATTGCGCGATCTGTTTCGCCGTGGTGGGCGGTGGTATCGCTAGTAGATCTGATATTCGGTCATCGTTGATGGACAAGATACCATTCTGTAATTCATGTCCCAAGAATTGGAGGCACTGGGTGGCGAATTTGCATTTGTCTGGGTTGACTGTAAGATTCGCCTTACGTAATCGTTGCAGAACCTCCGACACGGTTTTTTGGTGTTCTCGGTACGTTTTCGTGTAAACCACCAAATCATCGAGGTACCAAATTAATTTCTCCCCGTACAAATCTCCGAAAATACGTTCCATTAAGGCACTTAAGACCTGTGAACCGACGGCGAGACCGAATGGCACGCGCGAAAAGCTATAGGTACTTATCATAGTTTTGAAACTTGTGAGTTGCCTGCTTTCCTCAGATAACGGTATCTGGTTGTAGGCCTGGTTTAAATCTAGGACGCTAAAGTAGTTGGCACCATGCAAATGAGGTAATAAGGTCTCAATTTTGGGTATTGGGAAATCTATGTTTACTATTTGTTTGTTAAGTGCCTGATAGTTGACGACCAGGCGGTACTTTTGCTCCGCCGTTGGGTCGGCCTTCCGCTTTGGGACTAGGAAGCAAGGCGCCACCGCCGGTGCAAGAGTAGGCTCGATCACACCTTGGTCGAGCAATTTTTGAATCTCTTGTTTCATGATTTGTTGGAGTGGGGGTGAGACATGATACGTAGGGGTTTTGGTTGGCAAGGTAGCCCCCGGTTGCAGTTGAATATCATATTTGATTAGGTTCGTGCATCCGAGCTGCGTGGTGAGGACGTCTGGGAATTTTGCCTGAAGGCTTTTTGCCATGACGTCATTCGTTGTCATCACCTGCAGTGCGGCCTTGTCTTTGGGGATTGCCGGAACCAAGGCGAACTCTGTGGTTCTATCGTGCTTAAAGGAGATGGTTCCTCTACCTATATCGTATAATGCGGCAGTTGGTTTAACCCTTCAGTGGTAGACCTCTTTTCATTCCGCAACTGGTAGACCCCGGAGCGCTGCGCTCTCTCGGTACTGCCTCCCAAATAAATCAGTATTTATCATATTTTTGAATAGTTATCGGTCTGAATGTGATATTCAACTCATCTCCTGGTGTATCTAAAGGTGATCATTGAAAAACATAATGGTAAAAACAGTTTTTCATTCAACACAGAAATACGAAATGGTAAAAATCGTTTTTTTTTTTTTTTACTATTTCGTTTTTTCAACCCAAAAGAATATACTCCTGCTGTGTCCATCGAACACTAGTTTTATTATATCCCAGAGTTGCATTTATCAGTGGTGAGGAAGATGGTACAAAAATTTGAGAATTTTGAAATTGAAATGATGAATATTTACATTGAAATTGAAAAGTCTGAATTTGATTGGGAAAAGTCTCAATTTGGGTTGGAATATTCTGAATTTAACCCCAAGCCACTGTAGCCATTAACTGGGATCAGAGGAGTGCTCAGTCATTTTATACAAGATTTTAAAAAAGTACACAAAGGGTAGGCGACAAGGAAGGGACTCATATTAACCCCTGGGCGGGTTGGGGGATAGAGAGGAGGGTGAGATTTTGTATGGAGGTAGTATCTAGGAGGGAACTGTGAATAACAGCCTTCAAAATAGCCACTGTGAACCACAGTATTCGAATAATGGGCCAAGGGAGCGCCGCGCTCCGGCGTCTACCACTGAAGGGATAAGGAAATCAAGGCCCAAAATGACGTTATGTGCTAAGTGCGGTATTATGTAAAATTTGTGTGGCCATTTATTGTTTCCTATCGCTACGGTTAAAACGACTGTAGTGTCTGTAACGATCACCGAACTGTCTCCGATAGTTAGGTGTTGTGGAGTGCATGGGTTCGTTGATGCTTTTTGTAAACGCTGACATTTTTGGAGGAATTCCTGGTGTCGCTACAGCGAGAGTATAATACACAATATAATATAATTAAAATACAGTAGTTTGTAAGGGAGGACGAACCCAGGAGAAGGAGGGGCTTCCTAGAGGTACGGTGGTGGGGGAAGACGCACTGAGGGATGCGGGACGGGCAGGCAGGCTTGTTGTTCTCTTGGAGGCAACCAGGGAAGGTATCTGTGAGTAACTACACGTTATACTTATTCGATCGATCGATTATACCTATACCTTCTGTGTCAACAAGCTCTCCCCTTGTCTTACACTCTATACCATACACACAATACCTTATAAGACATGTTCTAGCTTATACAGAAGCCTATAACACACTATATACCTATACCTTTATACTGCAGCACACATATGCTATACATGTACTCTACACTTACACTATACATCTATACCTTTATACTGTGGCACTATACTATACCTATACTGTTGTGCAAGTGGTGTACAACTTATACTTCCCATATGACCATGGCGGATGGCATATACTATATACCTACATCTAACCCACACTGTGGTGTGGTTTATACAATACACATATATTATACATATATGCTATACATGTACTGTACACTTATACTATACACATATACGTGTATGGTATATGTGTCTGTAGTGTAGTATGTATGTATGGTATATGTATACACATATACTATACACTATACCTTTATACTGTGGCACTATACTATACCTACCTATACTGTTGTGCAAGTGGTGTACAACTTATACTTCCCATATGACCATGGCGGATGGCATATACTATATACCTACATCTAACCCACACTGTGGTGTGGTTTATACAATACACATATATTATACATATATGCTATACATGTACTGTACACTTGTACTACACACATATACGTGTATGGTATATGTGTCTGTAGTGTAGTATGTATGTATGGTATATGTATACACATATACTATACACTATACCTTTATACTGTGGCACTATACTATACCTATACTGTTGTGCAAGTGGTGTACAACTTATACTTCCCATAATATGACCATGGCGGATGGCATATACTATACACATCTAACCCACACTGCGGTGTGGTTTGATACAATACCAATACTATACTGGGCGCCTTATATACCTATACATACTTATACAGAGGTCAGGGGACGGATAAGGGGTCGTTGGGGAGTCCGTCATACACAAAAAGCCCAAAGGGGGAGAGCTTGGATCTATGTTGACATTTACAATACATGTGATACCTATTTATACCATTTACATACATGTGGCAAAACATACATCGATTACATGAAATATTATGTAGGTATTTATGATATTAATTATTCGATTACTTGAAATATTAAGTATTTATGATATTAATTCGTACGGCAGACGGCCGTGACGACATGGTGCATCGGCCGGGAAACTCGGCCTTTTCTCGTTTATTTTTAAAAAATCTTAGTGCACTGCGTAGTTCCGATTTGTTTGCTTCAAGCGTCGAGTTAGTACAAAGTTGTCCTCGGGTGGGTTCCGCACCTTGTAGTTTGTCATGACACCCCCCTCCCGTCTATCCCTCGACAGGTATATTTCTCGCTCTCGCTCACCGAGTGGAGCGAGCGGGGAAGGTGGGTGACCAAGGCGGGAGAGGAATATCGGGGTATTCAAGGAACGTACGCGATTTCGTGCTTTCTGGACTTATTTTATTTACCTTCCCGAGCGAAAAAACGGGGAAGTCCGTCGAATTTGATAATATTGTTGTAAAAATTTTTTTTTTGTTCATTAATCGTTTATAGCATGATATACCTACATACATGATACATCTCTCTGGAGTTGACCCCTCCTTTCCCCACGTCCCTCCCGGCGGGACCCGTCGTTACCCCGCGTCCCACCCTGCGGGACCCCTCTTTCCCTGCGTCACACGCTGTGGGACCCCTCCGTTGTGGGGCCCCTCCGCCCCGACGCTCCTCCCGGCGGGACCCTCATAGGTAACTGTTTGCAAATACCTAATACTGTTTGCATAAACCTTGCCCCTTACACGTGGTAACTCCTAGAAATTTTGTTTTGGTTCACAATAGGATTACTCTCGTCAACCTCTTTATTCCATTTAACAGTTTTCAGAGGGTGGAAGGAGAAATTTTTTATTTATTTATTTTTTTTTTTTTTCACACATCCATACCTACATGAATTGTTTGTTATGCAATTTGGAATATTCGACCAGTGGTATACTTACACAAAGATTATCTCCTCCTCTTCCTCCTGTATTATACATCCATACATGAGCATATTATCGATAATCCTCATATATGTATGAGGAAATTTAATATTATGAGGAAATATAATATATTTGAATGCATGTTATGCATTCACATATATATATTCGTACATGAGCCATACACTAATTTTCCTCATTTATTCAACGCGTGAAAACAAAAACAAAAGAGGAGGTGCTCCTTTGTTACAGATATTGAGTACCTAACTATTCCATGGATGGATTCCATTATATTGAGGAGGCTCGAAACACTAGGGAATAGAGTGCGTGATGGTATGGAGGCTTATCAAGATTTCCTACGAGATACAGACACCATGGAAAAGAAACACCATCTTATAAACCAAAATTTAAAATGGTCAGTGGACCGATTGAATGGGGAAATACAAAATGTTCTCGCCAAATACACAGAACCCTCCACAGAACTGGCCTCCGAGATGGAATTGCAGTTGGAGGCAGAAGAGCTTTGGTGGAATCAGATACATGACATCTAAGCGATAAATCTCATGATGCGAATGATGTTCCCACACCTCAACATACATCCTTGAACAGCCGTCTTCCCAAACTCGAAATGTTGAAATTTGACGGGAATATACTGAGGTGGCACGAGTTTTGGGATAGGTTCTCTTCAACAATCGAAAACAGAACCCACATGAGCGATTTCGACAAATTGTCGTACCTTCTCAGTCTTATGGAAGGAGATACCAAGAGAGCGGAAGAAGGCTTAGACATTATAAATCAAAACTACAAGGTGGCTGTGGATCGTTTAACTGAGCGATTTGGAAAAAAGGGCGTATTGATTGATGCTCATTATGCAGCACTCCAGCAAATACCAAAATCCACACAAGACGTAGCTGATTGTCGCCGAACCCTTGATGAAATAGAACACCACCTCCAAACCCTACAATCACTCGGAGAAGACACAAATCACAGACAATTAAGAGCAACCATACTTGACAAATTTCCTGAAGCAACCATATTTGATTTACGAATGGCTATGACGTCAGATGATCATACTGTATCCGAAATACGATCAATCCTTGAAAGAGTAATCTCAGCTAGAGAAACAGCGATGAGAATGGCAGCCATCGATAACATAGATCATACAAATTCAAATAATAACCCAACATATACTATTGAAACTCTATTTGCTGGATCCAATCCTCAAAACAAACAACGAAAACCTATCAACCCCTCAATTGCGTCACCCTCATAGAAGAGGAATCCTCTTCGAGGTCCTTCAAGATATCAATTCAAAAAAAATGATAGAAATTCTAAATCAGGACAATCATCCAATTTTCGGAAATACAAACGCCCAGCAGAGCAATCCTGCCACAACCAAAACAAATCAGCTAAGTCCCGTCGTCTGAATAGCATTTTTTGTTCAGGCTCACACATACATGAGAAATACGACCGTTGTAAAACTAGTGAAGAAAGGCAAAATTAAAGAACAACTGTTATCTTTGCTTAAGAGAGTCCCACTTGGTGTCGTCACGCCCAAACAAAAACTGGATGAGATGTGTCCACTGTGGTGTTAGAGGCAATCATAACCGTAGCCTTTGTGAGAAATTGAACATACACAACGAACAAACTCACTCACATTTCTCAAATATTTCATCGGACACTATACTGCAATCGGCCTCTGTTTCTCTCGATTCTGGCCAAGGAATATCAATAACAGAGCGTGTTCTTTTCGACACAGGGAGCCAAAAGACATAATATGTCTTTATATATGACCTTGTATATTATATAAGGTCAAGTGTAACAAAACAGCTGAAATTGGAACATACCAAACCAACAGCCTTAAACATCTTCACATTTGGATCAACTAAACCAAAAACCATCAGCACAAACCTCGTGACGTTTCAGTTAAGTAGGTACTCACAAGTCACCATTCAACATTTTAATACAAGCTCACACTATACAAACTTTAACTGGACTGATACCCTCATATCTAGAAATGAAGACCACCCTGAGACAAATATACCCAAACATTCATATTGCTAATGATGTGAATGCCAAAAGTAGTATTGATGTTATTATTGGAAATGATTATCATCATTCAACCGTAATGGCCAACAGAATAGAAATTACACCAACACTATTCCTAGTGGAATCACTAATTGGATGAATTCTCTCTGGAGTATACAAAGAAAATCAGAAACATACTGACGTCCTGACTATACTTATTTACGTCCAGGTTGGACCCTCTGAACAATACAAGCGAGTCTTTGACTGTCCAGACTCTGCACTGAAAGATGATAATATAAAAAACATTTGGGAGTTGGATGTGATTGGAATAAAGGATTCTCCAAAATTACTTCAAGACGAGGAAGTGGTTCAACATTTCAACAATACAACTATATTTCAGAACAACAGGTATCAGGTCAGATGGCCTTGGATACAATATCCTCCAGAACTTCCAGTTAATCTAGGACTAAAATCATTGATTAAAATACTTGACAATGATATGATCAAAAAATATGATGAAGTCCTGCAAGACCAAATGAATAAAGGCATCATTGAAACCATAATAGAACCTAAGCTTCCTGAAACACACCCTATTCATTACCTCCCACATCACTGTGTGGTTCAACAAGAAAAACCACAAAACTTTGAATCGTATACTACGCTTCATCAAAGACAAAGGTCAAAACAGCCTAAATGATCTCCTGTACAAAGCTCCGTTTCTATTACACGACTTGACATCCCTTTTGATTCAATTCCGACAAAACCCAATTGCTATTGTTGCTGACATTGAAAAGGCGTTTTTACAAGTCGGACTCAAAGACCAGGATCGGGATGTTACACGGTTTCTTTGGCCTCATGATACAACCCAACCTCCTTCAGAAAAAAAACTTAGTACACTTCAGAATTTGTAGAGTACCGTTTGGGGTCATCTCAAGCCCGTTTTCTCCTTGCAGCTACTATACGTAAACACCTCTCACAAAAGGAACAACCTCTGACTGATAAAATAGCTTCCTATCTGTATGTAGACAATCTCGTAACTGGTGTACAAAATCCACAAGAAGCCAAAGAACTGTTCATTACATGCAGAGAAAATTTCAAGGAATTGTCCATGAATATCCGAGAATGGAACTCAAATAACCAAGAGTTTATACAATCCATCCCGACGGAATTAACAAAACCACAACGTACCATTTCTGTCTTAGACCTTCAGTGGGATACATGGCAAGATACCTTGACATTGCAAATCAAACCTGAAGTGATTGAAAGCAAGATTTCCACCAAAAGACATTTACTTCGAATAATTGCGTCTGTTTTTTGATCCTTGTGGTCTAGTTGCCCCATTGATGCTACCGACCGTTTATTCCTACAAGATTTGTGGGAAGAAAAATTGAAATGGGATACCCCATTGTCTCTTGATCAACCGCAGCGTTGGAAATTATGAAAGACGTTTTTACACAAATTACCACTATTTTCAACCCATGGTCCAACGTTACTCCAGACATACCAACAAACTGTAAATACGAACTACATTGCTTCACTGATGCATCTAAAGAAGCTTATGTATCTGATCTGTTATATATTTGAGGATTTCTGATCAAGAGACTCACACTACGAGCTTTATTATTTCCCGTTCCCGATTAACCCCTCTGAAAAGAAAGGAAAGCCTTACCATACCTAAACTCGAACTCCTTTTAGTAGTGATCGGAAAAAGACTCCTGCAATATGTACAGTCTGCATCCATTTTACCAATACATGCTCAAAACCTTTGGACTGACAATCAAGTGGTATTGAGCTGGCTCCGATCGAGACGCTTTCTTTCACACATTATTAGCAAGCGAGTCATGGAAATCCAGAGTGATGGTGATGTGCAGTTCCGATTTGTCAGATCAGAGAACAATCCAGCTGATGTTGCGACACGTCAACTGAAGGATGATACCTTGCCAAATTTATGGATTAATCCCCCATCCTTTTGCATAAACCACATGATGAGTGGCCTCAACACGACCTGATGTGGAAGGAAACAACTACTACTGAACATCCCTCACGTCATGATACTACTCAGGAATACAGTGCAACTATTACTTCCTACACATCAAACGATCAAGACTTTAATCTTCCTGCAACTGGAATTCAGCTAGCGGTAGCTACCATGATAACCTCATAATGTGACTGATATTTTGCATACACACAAACTATCCCAATCTCTCTATCCCTATTATACATATTTGTTTATCTATATATTATACAAACTGGAAATGTACACAAACTCACATAATTATACAAACTTCATGTCTGGGTGTGTGGCGCACACCTATACATGGTTATACATTCACAGTGTGTGAAATACCCATACTATCACAAAGGTGATTCATACAAACTGGAAATCTACACAATCTTACCTTTATCCATACAAACTTGGTGTCTAGGTGTGTGGCAGACACCTAGACATAATTATACATAACGCCACTGCGGGTGGCTTATACATACCTATACTGTCACGTGAGATGGCTTATACATACCGCCACTGCGGGTGGCTTATACACATCCATACCGCCACGTAAGATGGCATATACATACCGCCACTGTGGGTGGCTTATACATACCTATACTGTACTCACATACCAGTAGAGAGGCATGAAAACGCGTATAGGGGATGTTTGGAGCCCGTCAGGGGAAAACGATCCCCAAGGGAAGAGAGAGATTTGGATATTATGTACATGTACCCATACAAATGTATGTACACATACGAATTTATGTATACACAAAAATTGACGTAATTTACTTATAAAATGTATAATACGTTAGATTCGTATGGCCAGGGCAGCAATGACGACATGTTCAATGTGGTTATACTGTTTCTTTATCTTGAAGTTATACTGAAGGCATACTTTTCGTTGTATAGTTAAAAATCATTAATCTTGCTCTATTTCCAACCTTCTGCGTGGGAGTGTCGCTACAGCGAGAGTATAATACACAATATAATATAATTAAAATACAGTAGTTTGTAAGGGAGGACGAACCCAGGAGAAGGAGGGGCTTCCTAGAGGTACGGTGGTGGGGGAAGACGCACTGAGGGATGCGGGACGGGCAGGCAGGCTTGTTGTTCTCTTGGAGGCAACCAGGGAAGGTATCTGTGAGTAACTACACGTTATACTTATTCGATCGATCGATTATACCTATACCTTCTGTGTCAACAAGCTCTCCCCTTGTCTTACACTCTATACCATACACACAATACCTTATAAGACATGTTCTAGCTTATACAGAAGCCTATAACACACTATATACCTATACCTTTATACTGCAGCACACATATGCTATACATGTACTCTACACTTACACTATACATCTATACCTTTATACTGTGGCACTATACTATACCTATACTGTTGTGCAAGTGGTGTACAACTTATACTTCCCATATGACCATGGCGGATGGCATATACTATATACCTACATCTAACCCACACTGTGGTGTGGTTTATACAATACACATATATTATACATATATGCTATACATGTACTGTACACTTATACTATACACATATACGTGTATGGTATATGTGTCTGTAGTGTAGTATGTATGTATGGTATATGTATACACATATACTATACACTATACCTTTATACTGTGGCACTATACTATACCTACCTATACTGTTGTGCAAGTGGTGTACAACTTATACTTCCCATATGACCATGGCGGATGGCATATACTATATACCTACATCTAACCCACACTGTGGTGTGGTTTATACAATACACATATATTATACATATATGCTATACATGTACTGTACACTTGTACTACACACATATACGTGTATGGTATATGTGTCTGTAGTGTAGTATGTATGTATGGTATATGTATACACATATACTATACACTATACCTTTATACTGTGGCACTATACTATACCTATACTGTTGTGCAAGTGGTGTACAACTTATACTTCCCATAATATGACCATGGCGGATGGCATATACTATACACATCTAACCCACACTGCGGTGTGGTTTGATACAATACCAATACTATACTGGGCGCCTTATATACCTATACATACTTATACAGAGGTCAGGGGACGGATAAGGGGTCGTTGGGGAGTCCGTCATACACAAAAAGCCCAAAGGGGGAGAGCTTGGATCTATGTTGACATTTACAATACATGTGATACCTATTTATACCATTTACATACATGTGGCAAAACATACATCGATTACATGAAATATTATGTAGGTATTTATGATATTAATTATTCGATTACTTGAAATATTAAGTATTTATGATATTAATTCGTACGGCAGACGGCCGTGACGACACCTGGTTCACAGCCGAAATAGAGGCTCCGGTATCAATGAGAACCTGGATAGGTACCGAGTTCAGCTCTGTTGGTAGAAGTGCTGTTGCACTTGAAATGGGTGCAAATATCGAGGTCAAGTGTTCGGTTCGTTGCTTTTGACTGTTATGGTGGGAGGTTTTCTTGATTTTCGGCTCGTTGTCTGCTCCTACAGGCAACGTGCCTAGGTACTCGTTTTCCTCCGGTTCGGATGAACTTGAATTTTGTTCATTTCTAGTTTCGACTAGTTGGAGGTTTAGTGGTACATTCGGTTTATGATACGCTCTGCTACCATGTGACGTGGTAGAAGAAAGGACAATAGGTAATTAGGAGCTGTGATTGTATTGTTGCAACTAATATGGTTTTCGTCCCGGAGACTTTTTGAACTACCTACCACGACGCGGAAAACTGAAGTTAACCCCGCTATCAAGTGACAAATATCTAAGTTGGATTATCCTATTGACACTTGAAGGATGAAGGGAAGGTTCATACACAAGTCAGGCGTGTTTCGCTAGGAGGGACCACCGATAGGTATGTATATTCTCCTATAATGAGAATGGCTCAGTATGGGTCGGAAATATTACATATATGTTATAAACAAAGATATGAGAAGATCCTGGAAATACATAAATGAGACATTCGCCAAAAATAGGTAGCAATATGAGTGGATGGATCGACTTACGATTTGTAGTTCTGAGAACAGAATGAATCAAGTGGGGGTGGCGGATCCCGCGGTACCTGTCCCTCCCCTTCCTCCTTCATCAAGGAAGTCGGGATGGAAGGGTTATCAGGTGGACCTTAGACTCTCGATAAGTTATCGCTGGGATCCGTCACACTTCACAAGTGTTCAACCAACACCTGAGAGCACAAACCTTCAACTTCATGGAGGGAGCAGGCAGACTTCTACTTCCATACAAATAAACAATGCAACCAATCTCAACATGGACAAGTTGGCACCCCTGCAGGAAGAGCAAAAGCCTAGTGCAATCACCATTTCCCTTCAATTTCCAACTAACAGCCTTGCCAGCTAGTCTTTGACGCTCTCTCCCTTCTGTCTCTGAAGTGCTCTTCCCCAGTATCGTGACCTATATCAAAGTGTATCCCATCCCTCCTGCCTCCACTTAGAAGCTACTTGACTCTGTGGATGATAGTCGCCCCTCTGGTATCGCCCTGCCTCCCCTGTATCTTCGCCTCTCCGTGCTTGGACTTGCTCCGGTATACCATCACATGAGTGTATTTGTGTATCTATCCTTCAATTGGCCAATTAGGTAGACAAGTGAGAACAGTGACTCAAACTTAACGTAACTAGTAGTATTGGAAACTATATCGAACCCTTTAACACTCTCCGTGCGGATGATGGTAAACTCGTTTTCGCCTGTGGCGGAAGACCTTTTTGTCAGGAATTCGGTCAGGAGCCCGCATGGAGAGCAAACCCGCAAATAAGATAACAGAATCCCCCGAAGTGAAAACAGCGAACTCTGGTGGCGACAAGAGGACCTTTTTAAGCACAAAAAAAATCCGAAAGAGGTTCTTAAGTCATCCACTAGGTAGCAGAACGATGAACAGCTCGGAGATATGCTTGGAGCTATGGAGAGAGCTGTGATGGTATAAACCATCACTCGCCACTCGCGAAACTCGGCATGATGGTTATTACCATCATACGCACGGAGAGTGTTAACCTTTGTGTATCGAGTCATAGATTAAACCTACGGTGTCTAGTCGTACAGTATTGCTCAATCTTGTAAAGAAACCTGACTACAACATTCAAAGTTACCTGTATCTTCTGGCATCTCGGATCACTGGATCCGAGTGTAGCGTCGTCCCGTATCTCTGGTCATTAAACTTAACAATTGTTCCAATCATATCTTTTCCTTTCTACCCCTGCATCTCTTGGTTCTGTGTATCGAATTAGGTACCTAGTTAGAGTCATTGAAACAAAAGTAACTTCAAATCTTTCTTTATTTGCATCCATATCGATACAGAAATACCCTTCAGGTACAAAATCACAAGTATATTTCAAAAGGTATCGGTACTGGAACATCCTCGCCTGTTCGCCTCACTGCTCGGGAACATCGCTACCACCAGAACAGTTGAGTACATTTTCTCTTAATAGTTTTAAGTTCCCGACAGTTTCATTAGGTAACAGTAGATTAGGAGATCTAATCTCTGTTGAAGCCAAAATGCTATCGCTGTTCGTTTCTTCGAGTTGTATTCAGTTTTCCTTCCTCAGCAACCAGTAATCAAATTTCCATATGAAGCTCGCTATTACTTCGAACTGAGTGTGAAGCGTTTAGTTCTTTCTAATAAACTTGATTGTAAAGGTGTGAAGGCAGTATGGTGTGGTAGGTAGACCCTGTAAGGTTCTCTGCTGGCTGAAATGCTCTTTGTACGTCACCAATGACACCAGCCACCTGGAGGCGAGATGTCAGTAGTTTTTGGAAGTGGCGGAAGACTACCGAGGACACAGAGATCGGTCGATAGCCTCCAGGCCCACTTCCCCCTTTCTCAGCGATAAACACTGTTCAGGCATGGGCCAACACTGTTCAGGCATGGGCCAACACTGTTCAGGCATGGGCCAACGCTTTCAAGAGTCTTCCCGCAAGGAGGAGCAGGTTGAGGTTGAGCAGCTTAAGTGGCGCTTTATTCCAGCGACGGGCAGACACAACATCGGCTCCAGCAGAAGTGGAGTTCTTGACACAGCACTTGTGTGCCTCGTCAAGTAGCACTGGCGAACACAAAATGCTGCGTAAGGAATCCCTGGTGGAGACTGGGGGAACCACTCGCTCTCCAGGGTCATGACTGGGAGGGAGCACTCAGAAGTGGCTCCCAGAAATCCACCACCTCCTGGAGAGAGGGTTGAACTTGATCTTCCCTAGGCTCCTCCAGTACCTCCGCAGCTACATGCACCAGTCCCCCCTGATGCTGCATTACAGTCGCACCCCCAACCGGTGGAGAGATTCTCCCTAGATAAGCTGCAACCTCATCCTCCAGGTTGTCCAGCCCTTCAGCAGTCCGCCTCCCAAGATCCTGCAGGTAGGCGCTTTCATAGCCTTCAATGCAACCTACCTGCCATGCCGAGCCTCAGGACTTTGGCATGAAGACCTGAGGTCCTGATACTGTATGGCAGGCTGCTGCTCCACGTCAGCAATAGGAGATGCAGGAGAGGCCCCACTGCTATTTGCCAGGGTAGCTTCCTGGACAAGCTTCTTATAGTGGGGCCTCAGGCGTAGGTTCTTGATGGCATTGGCTTAGCACGTGGGAAAATGCTCGCTTAAATAGACATTGATATAACATACCCTACTGAGCACAGCCACCAACATCCTGCGCAATTCCTCGGAAGCATACCTGAGCGGCAATCTTTCTGTATATATAGCTTCATTTGCAGCAACAGGATGCTACGTCTGACGTGGAGACCAAAGCTGGTGGTGAATGCCCGAAACGATAGATAATTCCTACCTACTTGCTTCACAATCAAGTTAAGGCCAATCATCCCGGGAATAGTTCCAGAAAAAGCCACCACGTTGCGCTTCAAAATGAACTCAAACGTAGTTCACGTTTTTCTCCTCGCCTATTCATCCAATTTTCAATCTGAAAGTTTTATTGTACTCAGAATACACATGAGAATGGCGCTCAACCCTTAATGTTTGTTAATTTTTTGAAATTGTACATTTTTAGACATTTTAAAATTTTGAAAGATTTATTTTGGGCTTTTAGGATAATTTTTTCGAAAAACTGGGATAATAGCGCACAATGGCAATTAAGTGAGAATATATAAAAATTGCAATTTTGAAGATAGTGTGTGCAGCGCGATCGTAAAGCGTCGAGGCGGCGAATGCTTCGACTTCAAAAAAATCGAAGGCTGGTGAGGAATGCGAGGGCTTTCAGAGACCCAAACACGGAAGAGTTCGGGGTCAGAAGTCAATCAGGTGCGTTGACAACAACATGGGGTGGTCGGGCGGGCGGTACTTGGAAGAATCACCAGTATCGAAATCACCTTTTTTCATAGTCAACTTTTTTCGCTCAAGGTATCTCTGAATAACCCAGTGATAGTTCTTACAGTTGATAGTGCTATTTTTGACTACTTTCTTTCCTGTAATTTATTGTTTTCTTGTATTAGCTATAAGCGTCGACGTTTATGATCCATAATAATGGGAAATGCATCTAGACCTCTTCGTCCAAATCAAAAAAATTTTCAACTACATTTTTTTTCGTGATGATGCAAGTGTTAATTTGGAAAAGTGAGCTTATAGCGCTCAATCGAAGTATTTAAAAAAACTACAGAATTTTATGATTTGAAAATCGGGATTGCAGCGTCGGTGTTCTATTTTCTCTTTCTAGAATTTTCTATCTTTTAGAAAATTCTTTACACTTTTTTCAGTTTCGAGCAAGAAAGTAAATTTTATTTTAATTCGCAACAAGTCAAAAATTATCACCTGTTGCCAAATGATGAACTTTTTGTTGTCGTAACATTCAAATAACAAACGTCTGCCAAGTGGGTGTGGCGCATAGCCTTCTCGTATGCTTCCCGATTGTATTGATCCGATGATAACAATTTATGTAGCTTATCTCAAAACATCAATCTCTAAGTACATTGAACTACCCTAATATGGGACCGTCTACACGTCGAACCGCACATTCTCTGAAGATTTCACCGAATTCGAGGAAAAACCGTCTGCCTAGTGGGTGTGGCACATGGGGCTTCCTCGTATCCATTACCCGATTTTATAGATGATTTGACGCATAGTTCTGAAAACATCAATCTCAAAGTACCTTGCAATACCCTCATAGGGGACCATCTACACGCCAATCTGAACAATCCTAGAAAATTTCATCAAAGTCGGATGAAAAATGTAAGTTACGGCCGTTACAAGGATTGCGCATGCGCAGAGATTTTCATTGGGACCATCTACAACCTAATCCGCATATTCCCCGAAAATGTCATCGAAATCGGATAGAAAATGTGGAAGTCATGGCCGTTACGAGAAATTCACATTCGCGCAGGCGCACCGGCTACTATCAGTCCGGGGGAGATGATTTTCATAGGAGACCATCTACAACCTAATCCGCATAATCCCTGAAAATTTCATCGAAATCCGATGGCAAATGTGGAAGTTATGGCTGTTTCAATGAATTCACGTTTGCGCTTGCGCAGCGTCTAGTATCAATCCGGGGGTGATGATTTTCATTGGGGGCCATATACACGCTAACTCACAAAACCCCCGAAAATTTCATCGAAATCGAATGAGAAATGTAGACGTTATGGCTGTTACAAGGATGGTAGCGCATTCAAATCTCGGCTACGTCTAAACAAAAGTTTCTTACTACCTAGCCATACATGAAATGAATACGAAGAAGCTATGTACCACTTCCACTTGGCAAACATTTGGAAACACACCGATTAGATTGTAAAAAGCGTGATCTTCCGTGGCCCATTCACAAACTACCAGCTAAATTTGAGTAAAATCGAGCCAACAGTTGACAGCGCACCCGTTCCTACCTTGATGGAATTCAAAGAAGATTGTCTCGAGGCTGATGCGCAACAATCGTGCTAATTCAATCTATATCGGATCTTGTTTCCTCATAGTTGAGCCCGGAACGAGGACACAGACAGACGTTTACCATTGATAGACCCAAAACCAAAGTTGTTCAATGAGCTCTAAAACGAAAAGAAAGGGAAAATGTTTGTTTCTAATGTTCTAAATGAAAAATATTATGACCACAAATTTGGTCCGGAAACATCTAATTTTATATTCTGTGTTGGTACGGCTAAGATTACGGGTAAAAGTTTCATACAATATTTCCAAGGGAAATGCCAGTGTTAGTCACCTTGATTTTAGGAGGAAGGTACCTACCTAAAGGAAGTATCTTACTTACCTAACATCAATCTCCAATCAAAATATGTTCTTTTTTTGGTAACAGAAACATTTTTTATTATTCTCGTAGTTTATTTTATTATTTCTATTATTATTTATTATTATTTTAAAAATATTTTCATTATTATTATCTCAATTTTATTTATTCTCGTAGTTTCGCAAGTAGGAAGGAAATAAGTACGCAGATAAATAGTTATAACATGAAAAGGTAGGTAGGCTTCTGATTACCTTCAGACGAACTGACATACCTACACCAAAATTATTCAGGAAGTTCCAAAATTTAATCAATGTGAGAGGAAATTCACAGCGAAGAAACGAGCAGACTTGAAGTCACAAAATCGTAATCAGAAAGAACTAACAAAAATCGGGGTCCGTGTTGCGAGGGTTGAGGAGGGGAAGGTGACAACAAGTCTAGAGTCCAGAGGCGTAGGTAGTGATGGCAAAAGTTTTACAAAAATCGATATATCGGGTTTGCGATATATCGGAAGGGAAATATCGATGGCACCGATATATCGGGAGCAAAAATATCGATATATCCGATATATCGGGATTAAAATATCGAACCATATTTGTTCTTGTAAATAATAATTTTAATTTGTTTTCTTTGGTTTAAAACACAGAACATATCGCACATCCGGAGTAAGACTGGTATAAGTCCGAAATTGGCGGTTTTGAGTTATATATTCCACCAGATAGCTCTCGTCGAGCTCTACACGGGGGTAGAACGGGTTTAACGATAACTTAGTTATTGGCCGCTAGAGAGCAGATAAACCAGTATGGTTCTGAGCCATTCTTCTACCATGGCGTCGGAGCAAGACTGGATCACTTCAGTTATGCGCCAGACGCCGAAGTGTGATGAACTCAAGGTATGTGTAATACTGGTATATATCAGATGTACCGCTTTTGATCCAACAATAATTAGAGTGGTTGATCTAGTTTTAAATTACAATTACATTGCAATACTGGTTTATTTTGAGATGCACCAGTATTTCTCCAAAACAAAATGGAATTTCTCTTTGGTCTGCATGTTGTAACGTTGGTATAATATGAGATGTACCACTTTTGATCCGAAAGGTCATGTATTGGTTCCACTTTTAGAATTACAACTCTGGTTTATTTTGAGATGTTCCACCATTTCTTGGGGTAATAGTGGTACATCATAGGAATTTGATCAATTTAAGCATGCTGGTCGCAAATGAAGAGGTAACGAAGCAATTTTGGTATAGCACATGATAGTTAAATAGTATATGAGTGCCGTAGACCCTTGAGATATTAAAAAAATTCGTTCAGATGACTGTTATAGAACAACAAAGAAGTCGAAAATCTTTAAATGCGATTTCCCATCAGTTGGGTTTTTTGACTTATACCAGTCTTACTCCGGATGTGCGATATAATATATTGATCCTCCCATTAGCTTTACCGTGAAAACACTTTATTTGAGTTGATTTATTTAATTATTTACTACTTTAACACGATAAAAATATAGAGGCCTACTGCAAAAAAAATAAATATAAGTCGAAACTGGTGGTTAAATAAATGATTGGAAGATCATACAACAAACATAATTCATTCAATAACACATTTATTTCATAAAAATTACCAAAATAACCATTGGCCTATTACATATTTAAATCTCTTATGGTTTCTCACAATGAGTAATTATATCATGTGCACGCATGTAAAGAAAATTGGGATTTTTTCTAATATGCTCGAAATTTGACGCTGATTCTGAAATTGATAGTTTTTTTTTGTAGGAAAAGCCCGGAAAATGGCTAAAAACAGGAAAAACATTGTTTTGGTCAAAATGCGTAGATTTTATAGAAACACTTTCTGGAGTAGGCCTATTGCTATCAGCTTTTGTTTGTACAAGTGGTTTAGACTTTATTTCGTCTTTTAGCTTATGAACTTTTAAATGTGATTTCAAGTTGGAAGTGTTTCCCGAAGTTTTCAACAGTTTCGAACAAAAATTACACTTAGCTTCTTGTTTAGATGTCCTGGTAAAGTACCGCCACACATCACTTTTAGGAGGAGTCATAGTTAAGTTTCACAAATCACATTAACAATTAAAAACAATAACAACTTGGTAGAGAGTTTGACAAAGATATCGGGCAATACAGCGTAACAGACGACAGACTTCTGAACTAGACAAACACAAGTGACTGAAGTGTACTCTGAGCAAAGATGTTATGAGAAAAGCAACAAACACAACACAGCTGTCAGCATAGCTACATAGAAAACGAAAGGAGAAAAGAATCAGGTTTACCAACTCAACACAACCCACGAAAACGCGAGTTTCTGACATTCACCAGTTATTATCTACTAGGGCGATATATCAGTTAAAAAATATCGATATTCCCGATATATCGTAGCACGATTTTTCGATGGCGATATATCGATATATCGGAAGCAAAATATCGATATTTCAAAAATATCGATATGTTGTTGCCATCACTAGGCGTAGGGGGTTCAGCTGCTAATCACCTCCCCCTTGTTAGAAATTCCTTTGTTCTTCACCGCCGACGCTTTACGACCAATATATTCAATAAATTTCAAATAAAAAAATATTTTCGTACTCAGGTGAGTTGGAGGTTTGGCGCTATAACCGCAGATTTTGAAAAATGTGAAATGATTTTCAAAATTTGAACTTTAAAATTCTGAATAAAATTGAAATTACAATTTTATTTTGAAAATTTTGGCAGAGCGCCATTTGGAAACTAATAATGAGTACATTCCCGTTTTCAAAATGAAAATCGCCTGAACTGGTGGAGAGAGAAACTGGAACTACGACTGCCCCTTTTGCTACAATCGCCGGTGCTGCCATCTGGTGAAAAAAAATCTTATTAAAATCGGGGATGATTGGCCTTAATTTGGATTTGGGTTAATTCACACTGAATTCGAAAAATAAAGAGAATTGTGGAATATGGAAATTTGATTTGGTTGCTTAGGATGCAAAACTGAGTACAACTCGAGGATACGAACGATCTCATTTTGGTTAGAAAAAATTTGAACAGAGATTAGGCCTCTATTGCGATTCACACTCGTGTTCCTGATTTATCGTAAGTCCAACCCTTAAGTTCTCTTAGGGAAAACTAACTTAACTTATTTACTTGGTTTGTCCTACACAGCTCCAGGTGGTCTCTAAAAATTCAATACTATTTAAAAATGATGAAAAAACAATACATTCATATCAGTATTATTGAGCTAGGGCGTTTTCAAATTTCAGCCCTTATTTTTCAACCCTTAGAAGTGACTGGCGTCAACCAAAAGCTTCGACGCACAACTAGACCGCAAATGGAGCCCATATACCATTTCATCAAAATCGGCCAATGGAAACTGAGGAAAGTGTCGCGTACGGCGGACGGAAGGCAAAATTTTTATTCGATTTTCGGATTCTACGTAGGTACTTTGAAACGTAAACCAACAAATTTTGAGGGAGGTTAAAAAACGGTTTTTTTTTTGTCGATTCCAAAGGTGAAAATAATAAACCAAAAAACACCTGTTGAAAATAATCATAATAACGACTTGGACTTGATTCTCCAACACCTTGTGACGTCACGCCCCTTCCAAGCCGAGCGTGAGCACGCCTTTCTTCTAGTGACCTTGCTTCAGCCAAAAACAAAGCAGATTGGCTCTTTGCCTTCTCAGATGTAGACAAGACGACAGAGGGGAAAGAACAGGCCGATTCACACTCTCAGATAGACACAATTTGTTTATTTATCGAATAATGAATACACTAAATGACGCAAATTACATTCATAAATACTGATTCTAGTTGAAAAACAAAAACTAAATAATTACACAAAAATGAAGGATTTTACGGGCATTTAATCCATTAGTCTCAATAAATGAAAAGGTAAAAGGTGGTGTAGGAATATTTATGAAGGTATTTATAAGAAGAACTGCGTAATAAGTGCAACTTAGAGGTAATCAAATACATTTGCTCAAAATCTGAGCTGAAAGAATTTTTCATGTTCTCGCGTTACAATTTAACTCTAACTGAACCATGGTGTCACTGGTGTCACCGAAAACATCTCAGGATCTCCACAGCTGTCCCGAAGTGTCAAAGGAGTAATCAAAATTAAATTGCAATTTTAAATTCAATGGACAGCAAAATTTCTCGAGGGCGTGTCAAAATAGAGTTAAGGGAACCCAGCCGTTAGTACTAAAGTCACCAGACCCATTTTTGTGCCACTGGATCTAGAACACGGTTCAGTGTATTGATATGAAATTTTTTCGAGTGGGTATTACATACAGTCTTCTTCACTTTAGTCGGATGATTTTTAAAATATCAATTTATAGCATAAGTATAATTTTTTCAAAATTCCGTTTTTTTGTTGGAATTTTTTCAATTTCAAAAAATCATTTTTAAATCTTATACACTCCTGCTCAAAATTAGAGCACCACCATCCATTTTTTCGTTTGTCTCTTTCCTTCATCCCTTACAAATTTTGTATCCTGAACTGGCCAACAAGAAGCCCGGACATGAATCCGATAGAGCATCTTTGGGACATGCCGAAATGGAGAATTCGAACCAGCGATCCACCATCAGACAATCTTCAGGAGCTGGAAACTCAAGCGAAAGAGGATTGGGACAATATCCCTCAGGAGGATATCCAAAACTTGATTAGAGGCATCGGTGCGATATCCAAGCCCTCATCCGAGCTAGAGGAGGTAATACCAATTAGGTATTGAAAAGCTAAAGTGGCATAATTCAAACCTGTTTCTTCGCATTTCCAATTTTTATAATGTTACCACAATAAGTACATTTTTCTTTAATTTATTAAAAACATCTTTTTTCTCGAATTTGTGCCATTTTTGGTTACCTTTTCCCTTCTGTGTTTGCAAACAATGTGTGCAAATGGATAAAAACTTGATAAGCGAAAAAAAGGGGGAAAACGAAGAAATAGATGGTGGCGCTCTAATTTTGAGCAGGAGTGTAGTTGAAATTTCGAGAAACCATCTTACTAAGGTGGAGTTCAACTATACTAGCTGCGAGGAAAAATCGGGGAAACACGACAACTTCAATCATTACAGAGAAACAGGGGCAACAAGGTTGAAAAACGTGATTAACAAACTAAAAAGTAACTCCCAATGACAACAACGACTTCAAAACGCTGCAAATTATTACAAAATGGTTTATTATTTTCTATATAGATCACTCGTCTACAAAATCAAAAAAAAAAAATAAAAATCGAAAAAAAAATCCAAATCACCAACCATCGATCGCATTTCGGTCAGCTCTAATTTGAACGGAGATTAGGCCTCTTTTGCGATTCACACTCGTGTTTTGATTTATATATACATACATTTCAATTTAAAACCTTAAATTTTCGTAGGGAGCGAACGGTTTGTCCTACAGAGCTCAAAAAATTCTAAAAATTCTACAGAATCCTAAATTGAAGGAAAAACAATACCTTTACATCAAAATTTTTTGAGTTAGGGCGTTTTCAAAATTTCAAAATTGATTTTGGAATCCTTAGAAGTGACCTACATCAACCAAAAGCTTCGGGGCACAACTAGACCCCAAATGGAGCCTAAATACCAAATTTCATCAAAATCGGTCAATGCTAAGTGGCAAAAGTGCCGCGGACGGTGGACGAACGGCCAAATTTTTATTCGATTTTTGGATTCTACGTACCTTGAAACGTAGACCATCAAATTTTGAGGGGTGTAAATATTTTTTTTCTTGGTCGATTCCAAAGGTTCATTATTGAAAATAATAAACCAAAAAGCAAAAAATGATAGAAAGTAAGGTTAATTTTAATCAGGTTTATCATCTTTTTTCGCGGTTTTGGTATTGTCAGTACGATTTTTTTCCCCGTTTTTTTCGCTCGTTTTTCGCTTTAACGTTCTGAGTTTTCAAGAATGGCTGGCTCGCGACCGGTGTTCAAAAAAAAACTAAGAGAATTCCTGAGAAGGTGGAAAAGTGATACTTACCCTTTTTTGGCTAGATCCTTCTTCACCTACAGTGGCTCCTGTTCCTTCAACTTCAACTGCTGTTCATTATCTGATTCTTTGCCTCACCACGATGAAATGACGAGTAATTCATCAAGAATGGAGATTGGAAGAGGAATATGAAGAGAATGAAGACCGTCCTACACTTTCGAGCGTGGCTAACACAAACATTCCCAACTTCAAGAGCATTTTTCTGCCTGTTCTAATTGAACAAAATTCAAAAATAATACACCATTTTGTGCGTATTTCAATAAAGAATTTTTAAAGTCAAAAACAAAAAATTGAAATTCTTTTATTTTTCATTGCTGGGTTTTCCCTTAAGACAAAAATTTCCAAGGAAAACGACCAACAAATTTTCAAAATGTTTGTCATAACATAATTTTTTTGACTTCTAATAACTTACTAAAAATTCAGCTCTGAAAAGCAGCATAAGTAGCTGTTTGTAGTATCCCTCCTGGGTATAAATGAGCTTCAAACCACCAGCACCACGAAGATATCCATGGAATGTTCCGCTTGTGAAGCAATTAATTTATAAAATAAAGTTAATTGTATTTAAGATTGGGTGTTCAAGCTGTGGAATTCCTAAGATGGTTTCGGTGACACTAGTGACACCGTGGTTCAGTGAGGGTTAATTGGTTAAGATTGTGGAGAATTTCAAGCGACCAACGAATCCAGGGTTTAAATTTGAGGTTAGGCTCATATTACATCACATCAAAAATCAATGTTTAATGATTTATTGCTGTTAAGTTTCTAAAAAGGTCATGCAGATAATTAAAATAGTATGTGACATTACAGGTGAAGAGGGAATGATTTTACGACAAGATGATGAGATCAGTGGTATTCTGAGGATCTCATGATTTTGGATGGGCGACTGATGACGTGAGGGTCGGTGTTGTCCCGCTTCTGGAGGCCGGAGAAGCCGAGCTTCCCGAGCCCAGGTGGCCCGTCGTCTCTCTGAGCGAATGCCCTATCGAAGACGTCGTTCTTGGGGAATGCGCTGGCTGGTTTGGAGAAGAAGCTGCTGGTGGAGCTGGAGAGGAACTCCTCTCGAGTCAGAGACCTGGTGGGCCACAGTCGGTCGGAGCGATCCAGGTCGCTGGGTGAGTACCGGTCGCGGGAGTCGTCTTTCCACTTGCGATCGGAAGCACTCAGTCGATCGACGGCGTCGTCGTCGCGGTAATCAAACCTGTCTCTGAAGTCGCGTTCTCTGAATCCGTCCCTGTCCAGGCCTCTCCTGGGTGGACTGAGCCCGTGAGAACCTCTCGAGTCGTCACCGCGTCTCCGAGGTGGGGAGATGCTTCGCCCTCTCATCGGTGGGTCGATCTTCAAATCTCGCCCCTTGTCGAGAATCGACAGCGACCTGGAGACATTCAAGTCTCTGGATCCTGGAGTCACTTTACCCCCTGGGGCAGGGTTGAATCCTTGATTCCCACTGGTCATTCCTCCCATGCTGGAACCACTATTCATCCCTCCCATGTTAGGACCACTTTTCATCCCTCCCATATTAGGACCACTATTCATCCCTCCCATGTTAGTACCACTATTCATCCCTCCCATAGCTCCACTATTCATACCACCCATGTTAGGATTCATAGCACCCATGTTAGGTCCGCTATTCATACCCATCATATTAGGTCCGTTGTTCATACCAATCATGTTCGGGCCATTGTTCATCCCGCCCATACCCATATTCATCCCCATGTTCATTCCACCCATATTATTCATCATCCCCATATTGTTCATTCCTCCCATGTTCATTCCCATATTCATCCCCATATTCGGACCGCAAAATTGGTTCCCCATATTATTGAAACCTCCAAAGTTGCCCATGTTCATTCCAGGATTCATCTGCCCGAAATTACCCATGCCCATGTTCATCATAGGCTGCATCCCCATCCCGTTGTTCATTCCCTGATTAAATCCACCCATAAAGTACTGTTGGGGATTCATCCCTCCCTGATTTTGCATCATATTAGGTCGCATTTGATTACCCAAGAAATTACCCATATTTTGATTAGGGATCCGTCCTCGGATATGAGGCGGTATTTTCTTCTCCACGGGTCTTATTAGAAGTTTGGACTTGACCTGCGCATGAGCTAATTCAATCTTTTTGGGAGCTTCGTCCGAAACCTTGGGTTTGTCATCCTTGAGTTTGTCATCCTTGGGTTTGTCATCCTTGGATTTGTCATCCTTGGGTTTGTCACCCTTATCATCCTGCTTGTCTTCCATCACTACATCAGCTTTGACATCCCCGCTGGATTCCACCTTCACATCTTCGTCCTTTTCCTTAGACTGGGACTCTTCTTTCGTTTCATCTTTCTGCACTCCAAGCTCAGTCGGTGCAGGAACAGGCTCGGATAATTGAACTGGAGGTTTTTTATGTTCTTGTTTGTGTTCAGTCATTTTGTCGAAGTCCTTGTAAACCCGATCGCAGTGAGGGCAGACGTAGATCCACTCGCAGCTCTTCTTCTTGTGAGACGTGATCTGACCCAGGAACTGAAACGAGGCCCCGCAGCAGCAAACAAACATCGGCTGGAGTTTGTACACTGAAACAAACAGAACGGGAGTTCATCTAAAATGTTTCTGCAGCAGCAGCAGTCAAAGCTGGCACAACAAACATGATTTTTTTTTTTTAATCAAACCTTACTCCTAACGACATGGGGTAAATACCGGGTGGCTCGCAAGTCCCCCCCCCCCCCCTCCCCAGCTAGAATCGTCCAGATAGTGGTAATTTTTTTTCTTCTAAATCTTCATGATTTTTCCCAAGGATCTCAAATAAGACCACGGTGCGCAACACACCGACTTTGTTATCTCCCTTACTTTTTATTGCAGACTAGCCGAAAAGCCTGCTAAAAGCAGGCAAAAAAATTGTAGATATGTAAAAAGAATGTGATGTCGCGGCATGGAATCGAACCCGGGACCCCCACGTTCGGGCAACATACGTACGTACGTACGTTGGCGTTTTAGGTATATGGGTCATTTTCCTAGAAAGGGACAATCGGTATCCAAAGATTTCAGAAAACTTAAAGTTCGACTCAAGTTCTGCCAAAAATCAGGGATTAACCTCACACCATACTGATTGAATTTCGACGAAAGAACACACAGTGGGACGCTTAATTAATTAATTAAAAATTAAAGAAGAAAACCTATCGAAAGAAACCTATTGGCGTGGTTTCCGCGTAAAGGAGAATACTCGGAACCCCATCTCCATGAGGAGCGAGAACTGGGAGTTATTCCAAAAATTGAACCAGGGCGGGACGCAGGTGTAGAAAAGGGTTTAACCAACGAGGAACACGGTTTTTCTGATAGCAACCTAGAAACCTCCGAAAGTAACCAAGTAATCTCAATTTATCGGTTTTTCGAGCCAAAACTTGGTACCAGGGGATTTTTACGGTTGCTGAAAACAGTTTTGAGGTCGAAGAATGTAAAGTTTTTAAATTGCAACGGAAAATTCAAATCAAATCGTTAACAACTTGAAAAAAGTATTTCATCTGTCCAAAAGGTCTTTTATCTGCCACCATCACTGGCAGATGAAAGCACAAGTTCCTGAGTGGCACTTAGGTTTTTCAGCTTTTCCCGCGTTCTGGTGCTGTTCTGCTGAAGTGTAACCATATCACTGGAACCAGCTCGGTAGAAACAAGAACTAGAGACCAAAAAGAAAAAATAATTTCGATTTCTTACTGTTTCACAGAGGGCAGATGAAAGACAGACGGTGACTGTGACACCACGTTTTTGCAACTGAAACCACCTCTGCACGCCTCCACATAGAAGAAATACGATTCCCGCCGTTTCTTTGATAACCTAACGACTAACCTCACCTCTTACAGTGGTTGTAAAACCGCGGGAAACGATAAAAAGCCACCAAAATACGAAAACACAAAAAAGGCAGATTAAAGACAGAAACCTCCGGACAAGCACATTTCATCCTCCTGCTCGCTTTATTTGCTTCTGAAAATATCTGCAAACCCATTTTCTCCATGTCCAGGTATCTAATAATATAAAACGCCAACCGTACGTACGTACGTACGTATGCACGGAGGGGTTGGAGGGGTCGTGGGGAGAGTCGGTGGCGGGAGGAGCTGGGGACGGGAGGAGTCGGAGTTGGGGGCGGGAGGAGTCGGAGTTGGGGACGGGAGGTGTTGGAGGGAGTGGGTGGAGGAATCGTTTTTGCCTACTTTTAGTAGGCTTTTCAGCTAGTATGCAATAAAGAATCAGTACAAATTCAGGCCGCTGCTTTCATAGGTGATTCACAGTGTTCAAGCAAAGTTGACTACCTAGGTGTCCGGACATGGCAGATTACTGGACATTTAGCAGTTTAAACTTTAATTTCTATATTTTAGCGTGAATAAGTGCATATTTTATTGATTGCCCGAAGTAGAACAAAGTTGATAGTTTATGGAGAACTTTTTTTAAACGCCTAAATCATAAATGGGCATTCGGAATCTTCTCTGGACAACGATTGGCCCTTTCTGGGAAAATGACCCATATAGATTTGGATTCTACGTGAAATTTCAAGAATTTTAGACCCCTCAACTTCTTGGTTGGGGGTGGTCGGGGTCTTGGACACCTAAATTTTTTGGTTGCGCACAACCCGTCCAGTGAGCGTGCTAACATGCCCACAACCTCTGGATTGTGCCAAAATTGAGAAGAAGGTAGACCCCAAGTGTGATACACGTTTTTTCATTAATTTTCGACGCTGAATTCACGTGGTGGTATCCATTTTCGGATTTTACTGGAATTTTTCGAAACGGCGGCCGAAAATTAGGTGGTTTTTAATAGAAAAAATGCTCTTTTCCCATCCTTATGAGTTACAACGCAATTTTAATTAGATCGGGCGGCTAACTCTACCCCTAAATCTTATTGTCTTTCCCTCCTCCCAAATTTGGGGATAGAGACAGCCTTTCCCCAGTCAGCCATCATCCGGGAGCCTTCTTGTTAATATTTACAATAATAAATAGGTATTAAAATAAATAATATTTATTATAATTATATGCATACAACCTAAATTATATACATATTGGATAAGACAAAAGGGTCACGGCGACGTAATTTCGAAAGCAAAAGCAACAAACAAGAAAAACAGTCGCCAAGTGGGTGTGGCACATGGCTTTCGATGCATAAGTACCTTGCACTACCTTCATAGGGGACCATCTACACGTCAAACCGCACAATCTCTGAATAACGTTGCAAAATGTAGAAGTTATGATTGGTACAAGGATTTCACATTTGCGCATGCACACAAATTCTTTTAATTTGGGGTCATGATTTTCATCGGGGGGCCATTTCTACCCCAACTCGCATAGTTCCTGAAAATTTCATCGAAATCAGATGGGAAATGTAGAAGTTATGACTGTAATTTATTTATTTATTTTTTTTTTTTTTTTTTTTTTGTGAAACTCCCCTCAAAGACAAAATGTCTATTTTGACGGAGGGGGCACGCCATTAATAAAAATAAATAAATAAATCAAATATAATGGGGAGGACGCCCAGGACTCACCCGACGCCGGCCCTAGGGATGAGGGAAGATGAGGAAGGTGGGGGTGGGAGAGAGGGATGAAGGGAAGTGCCTCTATAAAACGACCACCAGTTCAAATATGAGCCGAGCAGGACACGGGTGGTGATACCACGGAGTACGCCTACTGAGATGCCCAACTCGCGCAACTCCGTGGCACTTTTCCCGCACCACACCCCGCGCCATGACAATGTTGCAGCCATCACCCTGATGTTGTTGGGTGCCACTCCTTTTAGCTCCGACACCGCTTGCCGTAAATCATCTCTATCATACTTTCTTATCTTAGCCCGCCAAGTCTGCTCCATGTCCAAGCTGCCATTGACAACTTGGACATCCAGGATAATGCAAGACTGGTCGGGCTTGACGGCAACAATGTCGGGCTTCTTACCCTGGTCACTTGGCATGTGATACAATCTCTCCCTCTCAACATCCCAACCGCTAGATGACAAAGCACCTGCTATCTGTTTGGCGACCGCATCATGACGTAGAATGCGGCCTCCATGAGTCCGAGGACACTGCTGCACTACATGATAAAGATGTTCATTTCCACTCCGACAGGCGCGGCAAAGGGGTAGGGTTGTCCTGCGACTACCTCTCGAACACCGTACCGCAGTTGGCAGAGCTGCCACGCGGACGGCGTGAAAGTGTCTGTAGTCACGGGCCCCAATGCCCTCTGAAGCCCAATCTACCCATTGGGATGAGACAAGGCTTTCGGAGCACTGTCGGAGTTCTTTTCCATCTACTGACTCATGCAGCGCAGCAGCAAACTCAGCAGACGAACTGGGTTTTGGAGCAGATGGTGTTGCTCGGTCGCACCATGCTAACTGCTGCCTGACAAAATCAAGATCAGCAGCCGCACGGGCGACCTCCCAGCTCGACCCTTGAAGGGCTAGCAGGCGCTGGCGGCGCAATGAAGGGATACATGCCGAGAGAGACACAATGCCAAGCCCACCGGATTTGACCGGTGCGTGAACATAGGCACTTGGGACACCAGGTGGGAACCTCAGCCAAGAGCGCACAGCAGAGCGAACTTGTCGATCTAACTCTTGCAGCCTCCCCGCCGTAAGCCTGCCAAAGACTAACCCATAGGTCAGCTTTGGCAGTAAGTACGTGCGGAGGAGGCGCAGCTTCTGCTGTGGCTTCAATGGAGCCTTGGTAACGCGAGCTAGCGCTCTACCAAGGTCCACACGGCTGGCACGAATGGTGGCCACCCCCATGAAGTCGACTCCAAGGTACCGCCAAACCTCCAACACGGATCGAGATGGGATGGAGGATTGTCCTATGACAAAACCCCCATCCACAACTTTCACCTTATGTTGGCGACCCGACGGGACCAAGGAGACCGACCCACACTTATCGGGGTTAACCACAAGTCCACACCTGGCTAGCTGCTTAGCAAATGCATTGAGGGCGATCTGCAAGCCCTCACGGGTTTCTGCGAGTAGGATAACATCATCGGCAAAAGCCAATGCTCCTACTCGCACCCCAGGGGCGAGATCAAACCCTACTTCTGTGGGCAGCTTACCCAAGGCCGTGTCCACGACCAGGTTGAAGAGGAGTGGTGATAGGGGATCCCCCTGGCGTACCCCAAGCCCGATCCGTACATCCCCTGACACCTCACCTCCTGCCTCCAGGACCGTCACGCCTTCCGGTACAGACAGGCCACATACTCGATTAACCGAGATGGGGCCCCGACACCACGAAGGCAATCGGTCAGGGCAAGGTGACTGACTGTATCAAAGGCCTTAGCGACGTCCAGAGCAGCCAGATGGAGTTGGCGGCGCTTCATACGGGCCAGCGAGATGACAGTTTGGAGAACTGTAAGGTTCTCCGCCGTGCCATCTGCTGGCCGAAACGCAAGGAAATACAAGTTTGTGCATGCGCAGTGGCTACCATCAGTCTGGGGGAGACGATTTTCATAGGGGACCATCTAAGCACCAACTCGCACAATCCCTGAAAATGTCATCGAAATCGGATGAGAATTGTACAAGTTATGTCTGTGACAAGGATTTTATGACAGTCACGGAACCAAAAAATTGCTCAGGAAGGTCTGAAACGTAAAACGTGAGTTGAAATTTTGATTTTGGAGAACACTTTTTTTTGCTGTTTTCGCTCACCACTGGTACTAACGAGGGATTATCAACAACCAACTCGAAAAAATAATTTCCCGTCACAGGCGGTCTTCATCAAAAAAGTATTTTTGTACTTCCCGTGTTGACAAAACGCGAAACGTGAAAAAGAGCAGCTAGCGCGAGCACTCGTAGATGCTAACCTTCCACGTCATTTTTTTCAGATCTCCTCCGTGAAATTGTGAAAAGTGAACTCCTGTAGTGACGTTAACGTGATGCTTATAAGTTAGGTTGGCAAGGTTACTTTGGCGGATTTTTACTCCTTGTTTATTTCAAATGTTGTTCCCCTTTCAGATAGGATTTTTTTTTCTTTTTCATATTCCTAGTATCATGATAAAAGTTATGGAAGAATGGATGGAGTCCATGAGGTGAGTCCATCTGGCAGAGTTCCTCCACTGAGAAGGAACTTGAGCAAGTATTCGATGATTATTTAAGGTTTCTGCTAGTGAAAAAGCACCCCATTTCAGAAATTTCCATGGTAGAAGAGGAAGTTCTTGTCAAACCCCAGGATATACCAAATCTGACTTGAGGATTCAACAATAATATTTTTCGATTTCTTATAAATATTATAAGAAATTGCTACTACGTTATAGATATTATTTATGTTTTTAAATTTATTACCTAATTATTTTTTATTATTATTGATTTTTTATCATAGATATTATTTAATAGTTATAAATAATCAACTGCATAAATATTGTTGTGGGTTTTGACGGTAATTTACCGATTTTAGGGCATATTGCAGTCCTGGTTTTGGTAGACCTGAATAAGGACGATTTGTTGTTACTTTCCCGGTTTTATTGTTTTGGCTCTCAATTTTTGGTTTAAGTGAAATATTATTTTGTGCGAATTTGAGAAGAGTTGTCGTGTTTATTTTGTCTTTACCCGGTTGTAACATACCAGTTGTAACATACCAGTAAAATGAATAAAAAAGTATGATAGTACCTACCTAACAAATGACAGTAAAACCTATTGGAGAAAAATTGGAACCCTTAGTAAATGAAACAATAATGAGAATTGAATTTAATGACTTCAATATTAATGACGAAGTGGATAGGTAGTGGTAGGTACAAACAAATAGTCTTTTCTGTTCAACCATGGAAGAAGAAAAACCACTCCATCTACTCTGAGGTTATCCTCACGAAGCGCACCCTCGCGTAGACAGCGAATTTTTTCAAACGCCAAAAGTTGGCTTTTGGCGTCATTGAACTTTTCGCGTGTGGGAGTAGATACGTGTGAAACGAAACGGCAAGTACAAAAATACCCTAAAATCGGCGCCGCTCGCAACGTGTTAAACCGTAAAACGCGAGTAGAAAGTTTGATTTTGGAGAACTTTTTTTTTCTTAAACCTTGAAAAGTGAAATGCTTACGCTACCTTGGTAGAGTCGGAAGCAAAATATCAGTCTCATTGCTTAATTTACAGACCTCGTAAACCGATGTAATTGAATTACAGTTAAAACACATCTCACAAAGCCTTTGTTTGTGAAATAATTATATATCAGCTTCCGGAGACAGATTGGCTATAAATATATTAAGAATCTAAGCGATTAGCCATTAAACTTATATAATTAATTTTCTTATTAACGTTGGTTAATTAGAAGTAAGATACAACCACTAGTTAGTGGTATTTATTACTTGTAATAAATACTTCAGGAAAAGCATTCTTACTACAAAATTGTAGATTATTCGTATGATCTATTGACACTGGTATATTTAATGTTCACAATATTTTACTTACATAAATCTTGATGCAATAAAACCCATAACTACCTGAACAAATAAATTCCACAAATTATGTAGTTGACGTAATAATATTCCATGATTAATTAGAAAATTAACTTATTAATCACCAAGATCCAACTTTTACTACGAAGGGTCTGTTTTTAAGAAAGTAAGTGGTCAAAATATTGAAAAAGCCTGAAAAAATTATCACAAAATACACATAATGAATTATGTACTACGGAAAAGTAGTTAGTAAATGGGAACTACCCAGTAGACACAATGAGAAAAGAAATATTAGCGTGACAAACACAAAATCTTAAATCAAGTGCACGTAAGTTAAGATGGCTCCTACAAATAAACATAATCGTATAAAATAAACAATAACACATAAAAATACAAAGATAATCAGAGTCGAAAATATTTCAGATGTTAAATAAAATTGTCTTTAAAATTCAAGAAAAAAGAAGAATGTATTTTAGGTGTACTTAACGGTAATGATATGTTTATGAATTCTGCATCAAACTTTGTAAACTAAATAATGGTAATACTTAACCAAATATATTATACTTAGTGGAATTATCCATCTACGGTAAGATCTATCTGGTCCATATCATCCAGTGTCCAACCAACCACGACGATAAACTTGATTTTGTCTGGAATTTCAAAGTAATGAAGGTTAATAAATTGTCTAATATGAAATACTACATATCACTACAGCTAGACGAGAACTAAGATAGTTATTTAACTACGAATGTACTACACTTTATCAGAGGGGGATTGAGACAACTAACAGCACAAAGGTGTGGATGTGGAGCAACATCTCAAATATCAGTGTTGAGTAGTAGAAGTACCAAATTTCATCAAAATCGGTCAATGCGAAGTGGGGAAAGTGCCGCGTACGGCGGACGGACGGGCAAATTTTATTAGATTTTCGGATTCTACGTATATTCAAGGTGACCTTCAAAAGTAAACTAACAAATTTTGAGGAGTGTTAAATAAAAATTTTTCTTGGTAGATTCCAAAGGTTCATTATTGAAAATAATAAACCAAAATTTGGGTATTGCATTGGCATCAAATTTTTAGGAACATATTTTCGAAACGTTTCTCTGTAGAAATCCGTTTTGGGGCATTTACAGAGATTCTTAGATTTCACCATTTTTAAAACCAAAAATTGATTACATTTCAAAAACATGCTTCACAAAATCGGTAAAAATAGCCAAGAAGATGGAAGATTTCAAGTTTTGTTATGGAAGCTAAATTTTAAGTTAAAAAGTTTCCAGGCCACAAATTAAATCATTATAAATTAATGTGCGCAAACAATTGCTCAAAAATATTGAAAAATTGCTTTAAAAAATGGCTTAAATTATACCAAAAATCTCAAAATTCATAATGAGTGCATAAGTTTATAGGCTATAAACAGAATTGTTTCACACTTCCATGCGAAAATGTGTTTTCACATAGCATAAAAAGGATCTAAACCCACTAAAAACGTCGGAAAATGGCTAAAAATTCAAAAGTAGTTCCTAATAACGTTTTAAAAAATTCGCTCATGAGGTCATTCTGCACGACTTTGAATATTCATCTCAATATTTTGGTTTATTATTTTCAATAATAAGCCTTTGGAATCGAGCAAGAAAAAAAAATTTTAACCCCCCCTCAAAATTTGATGTTTTACGTTTCAAGGTACGTAGAATACGAAAATCCAATAAAAAAATTTCCGTCCGTCCGCCGTACGCCGTACGCGGCACTTTTCTTAGCAACACTGGACCGATTTGGTTCAAATTTGGTATATGGGCTCCATTTGGGGTCTAGTTGTGCCGCGAAGCTTTTGGTTGATGTAGGTCGCTTCTAAGGGGTGAAAATTAAGGGTTGAAATTTTCAAGAGTGCCCTAGCTCGAAAACTCTCGAAATAAAGGTATAGTTTTTTCAACAATTTTAAATAGTATTGAATTTTTAAAATTTTTTGAGACCACCCGGAGCTCTGTAGGACAAACCGTTCGGTCCCCACGAGTACTTGAAGGTTTTCCTTCGATAAAACAGAATCATGAGTGTGAATCGCAAAAGAGGTCTAATCGCCGTTCAAATTTTATCTGACTGTTCATTTCTTCGATTTGTATACAGTTTTGCCTTCTGCGTAACCAGTAATCAAATTTCCTTATGAAGCTTTCTATTGGTTTATTATTTTCAATAATAAGCCTTTGGAATCGAGCAAGAAAAAAAAATTTTAACCCCCCCTCAAAATTTGATGTTTTACGTTTCAAGGTACGTAGAATACGAAAATCGAATAAAAAAATTTCCGTCCGTCCGCCGTACGCGGCACTTTTCTTAACAACACAGGACCGATTTGGTTCAAATTTGGTATATGGGCTCCATTTGGGGTCTAGTTGTGCCGCGAAGCTTTTGGTTGATGTAGGTCACTTCTAAGGGGTGGAAATTAAGGGTTGAAATTTTCAAGAGTGCCCTAGCTCGAAAACTCTCGAAATAAAGGTATCGTTTTTTCACTAATTTTAAATAGTACTGAATTTAAAAAATTTTTGAGATCACCCGGAGCTTTGTAGGGCAAACCGTTCGGTCCCTACGAGTACTTGAAGGTTTTCCTTCGATAAAACAGAATCATGAGTGTGAATCGCAAAAGAGGTCTAATCTCCGTTGAAATTTTTTCTGACTAAAATGCGATTGCTGTTCATTTCTTCGATTTGTATAGTTTTGCCTTCTGCGTAACCAGTAATCAAATTTCCATAATCAAAAGTCAATGGAGAATACTGAAGGCGCCTGAGTGGTCACTGATCAGCTGAGTGAGCTCCAAGGCCATTTCCTCTCCTGTTGAACGCAGGAACCTGAAATTTGAGAGGGCTGGTCAATTGAGAATGCTGAAGGCGCCTGAATGGTCACTGATCAGCTGAGTGAGCTCCAAGGTCATTTCCTCTCCTGTTGAACGCAGGAACCTGAAATTTGAGAGGGCGGGTCAAAGGAGAATGCTGAAGGCGCCTGAGTGGTCACTGATCAGCTGAGTGAGCTCCAAGGCCATTTTCTCTCCTGTTGAACGCAGGAACCTGAAATTTGAGAGGGCGGGTCAATAGAGAATGCTGAAGGCGCCTGAGTGGTCACTGATCAGCTGAGTGAGCTCCAAGGCCATTTCCTCTCCTGTTGAACGCAGGAACCTGAAATTTGAGAGGGAAGGTCAAGGGAGAATGCTGAAGGCGCCTGAGTGGTCACTGATCAGCTGAGTGAGCTCCTAGGCCATTTCCTCTCCTGTTGAACGCAGAAACCTGAAATTTGAGAGGCAGGGTCAAAGGAGAATGCTGAAGGCGCCTGAGTGGTCACTGATCAGCTGAGTGAGCTCCAAGGCCATTTCCTCTCCTGTTGAACGCAGGAACCTGAAATTTGAGAGGGCGGGTCAATGGAGAATGCTGAAGGCGCATGAGTGGTCACTGATCAGCTGAGTGAGCTCCAAGGCCATTTTCTCTCCTGTTGAACGCAGGAACCTGAAATTTTAGAGGGAAGGTCAAGGGAGAAGGTGGTGGTAGGTGCTATTGATGGAGAACCAGTGATCTATACAGAAGGGTGATCTGTACAGAAAATAATAAACCTTTGAGCAATGATTTGCAGCGTTTTTTTCCAATCGAGTGTGAAGCGTTTAGTTCTTTCAAATAAACTTGATTGTGAAGGTGTGAAGCCAGTATGGTGTGGTAGGTAGTACCTACCAATAGTTGGTAGGTAAAAAAAAAGTTGGTAGGTAAAAAAAATATTGGTGGGTAAAAAACGCTGCAAATCATTGCTCAAAGGCTTCTTCACTCTTCAGATCACTGATCAGCTGAGTGACCTCCGAAGCAATTTTTAATCCTATTGAATGGAAGTGCTCTTCCAGGCATCTCCAGCATTCGAGAAGATCTTCTTCACTCTTCAGATCACTGATCAGCTGAGTCAGCTCCGAAGCCATTTTTAATCCTATTGAATGGAAGTGCTCTTCCAGGCGTCTCCTGCATTCGAGGAGAGCTTCTTCACTCGTCATATCACAGATCAGCTGAGTGAGCTCCGAAGCCATTTTTAATCCTATTGAATGGAAGTGCTCTTCCAGGCGTCTCCAGCATTCAAGGAGATGTTCTTCACTCTTGAGATCACTGATCAGCTGAGTGAGCTCCAAAGCCATTTTCAATCCTATTGAACGCAGGAAGCTGAAATTTGAGAGGGAAGGTCAAGGGAGAATACAGATGGTGGTAGGTGCTATTGATGGAGAACCAGTGATCTATACAGAAGGGTTATCTATACAGAAAATAATAAACCTTTGAGCAATGATTTGCAGCGTTTTTTCTTATCGATTCATTTTCGTTATCAAAAATGAGTAAAGTTCACATGTAGGTTTGGCATACTAAGGACTTCAAACTAATATTTCGATTTTTGGTGATTTCTTAGACTTCTTGCTACTTCTATTAATTGTGCCGTTCACTTTCTGCCGTACGTGACAATCCATCAATAATCACCCTCAATCTTCCTGATGTGGCCCAAGTAGATTTCCAGTCAAATTTAACAGCTTCCATTGTAAATTCCTGAAGGCGTTTGAGTGATAACCAACCGTATTCCTTCCCTTTATGAATATCTTCATTTTCACCCAAGCCTACCAAGTGGAAAGTCAGGTAAATGATTTGGGAGGAAGTGACCGAAAACGGGATTTCCTGGACAAGTGACAAGCTCGGAGGAGGTTGAACGGATGTTTTCAGTTTAGGATTCGGTAGGGTCCTCGCGTTCATTCTTTTCATCGGTGGACAGTAGTTAACAGGTGTCCAGCGATTCCACGAGAAAAAAATTCCCTGGGTTTTTCAGGGTCAATTTTCATTTTTTTCCAGGGTTAAATGTGATCATAATTTCTCAAAATTCAGGGTTTCAAGGACATTTTGAAATGAAAAAGCACTAAAAACTCGGCGATGCTTTTCATAGGGGACAATCTATAGGCATTCGCCAATCCTTGAAAGCCTCATCGAAATCGGATGATTACTTCGTATAGTTTTGCCCGTTACAAGAATTTTATAACAGAGAAATAAACACTAAACTGAATTTGCTCAGGAAGGCCTGAAGCGTAAAACGCGAGGGGAAATTTTGATTTTGGAGTACATTTTTTTAAAACTTGAAACATGAAAACAAGCCTCCTTTACTTTGGTAGAATAGGAAGCAAAATCTCATTATGAAAATGAATAAAGAAACCGGAATCAGATTAGTAAGTTGAGGGGAAACATAGAAACATGCGGGTTAGCATTCATTAGCTGTAGGTATGCATTTTGAACACTTTTAGCTAATTTTCGAGGAAAAAAATTAAGATTAAGATTTTTTGGCAGGAAATTAAGCTGGAACGTGAAGAGGAAGAAGTGTGGGGTCCCAGTATCCATCCAGCGGGTTTTCCAGATCAACTTCTCCAACCCCACCATAAGCGTAGCCTGCACCCTGGTGAAGCGATTTTTTCTAGCTTTGGAAAAAATAGAGTTTGTCCTCATTTCCGCCATTTTGTCCAAGACAAAATAGGTTGAAGGAAACCATTGGGAGGTTCTCCCTCAGTAACCGTAATTTGTGGTGGTGGCAAAAGGAGACCAAAAATGGAGAAAAGATTCAAAGAAAACTAGGATTCCTACAGTGTATCTAGTGCGTTTTGTGCAGTACAAATTCAAGCACACACAGGGAGCCGTCTGTAAAAATGCGGATCCTTTGAGAATCAATTCAATCCACCATTTGCAACAACAAATGTTTCTTTAGTAAATCTTTGTAAGCACTTAGTTTCAGAAATATTCAAGATTTTGTGTTCGTGACGTTTCTTTACAGAAGAATTCAACCGTGGAACCTCTTCACATAGCGTGGTATCCACAAAACCCGTGATCTTGATGAAACTTTGACAATGGGGTATTTCGGTGGGTCGGAAATTCAGGTTTTTGACCTCAAATTTGGATTCAGCACCCTTGAAAACCTATATACTCCAACTTTAAGCCCAATGATACTATAACGTGTGGTAGAAAAATTAATTAAAGAGATCACACGTTTGAAAAAGGCGGGCCGCTATAAACGCACACACACTAGGCAAGGACTACACCGCGGACTGCCCCGCGCGCGTGTGTGAGTAGAATGTTGTAGTATCCAAGAGGGGTTTCTGTGCATGGATACTTTTTCAAAGACAGTTGGCTAGCTACGTCACGATTGGCTAGCTACGTCACACCATTCAAATCTTCAACTTTCCTTAGCTTCTCTGATTTTTTAAAAACATTTTCTCGACGAACAGACCCGATTACCGTTATTCATGAGCCATACTCTTTTGAAAACATGAATAAATAAAATTGACCGAAATACCCCATTAGGGACGATCCAACGACGGCGGAGTCCGTTTAGAATCCCTAAACACAGCTGGCTCGTGACTAACCTTTATATTTGTAACAGTAAATTTTTAGGATGTCCCACAGTAAGACTTGGGCGTCCTTATGCGATTGATCTGGGGTGAAGGAGGACAACACTCAACAGAAAAAAAATAGCCACACACTAATACGTTTTAGACTAATTTGAATCCAAATCCGCAAAAAAAACCATAGGTCTGTGTGTGTGTGTGTATGTCTGTGAGTGACAAAATCTTGTGACGTCTACCCAGGCCTCAATTTCCAACCGATTTTCATCGATATTTTTCTATTCGAAGCAGAAATCTATCTAGTTGTGCACTATGTCGCCGGAATTTCGAATTTTACCTTTTAAGGGGTGGGGGGGTGAACTCGAATTCGTAGATCAAAGATATCAAAATGATCTTCAAATTCGAGGCTCCCACGCCGCTTGAAATGTTATGGTGGGGGGAGGGGACCACCATTTCTTGCCTGAAATACTAAATAAATTACATCGAGTGAAACGGTTTTATTGCTCACTAACTGGTTTAAATTGACCAAATGCATGCACTACTTAACAATATGTTTCGATTGTCAACTGGCATCATTTGTCATCTAACACCAGGCAAACAAAAGTGCAACTGCAGAAACCTAAACCTAAACCTAAACTAAGTGCAACACTTGAGTTCTCATGGAGAGAGAACGGTTCACAGAGCTCTGGGTGGTCTCATTCGATTCTTAATATTCGATACTATTATTTCAAACTGATGAAAAAACAACACCTGTACATCAAAGGACTTTGAACTAGGGCGTTTTGAAAATTTCACCCATTAGAAGTGACTGACATCAACCAAAAGCTTAGGGACCACAACAAGACCCCAAATGGAGCCTAAATAGGGTGGAGTGGGGTAAATGTGGAAATGGGGCAAATGCGGAAATGGTTTTGAAAATGACGCCATTTGAGCGCCTTGCCTCAGAAACCTTCTCAATGTGTACCCAGTTATGTTGGCAACCCTTACCTGTCGGAAAAGGCGGGCTCTCGCCAGTCAGCTGCTTATTCCTAACGTTATCCTGACTCACTAGTGATTAGCTCTTCAGACGAGTGGCGGGTTATTGCCAAGAAATAAGTTTTCCATGAGGTGCAGTGGGGCAGTAACATCTGTTCTATCTTAAAACTTCTTTACATGAGTCAGTTTAACAGTTTTCATTATGAAATCGTTTATATCACGATCATTTGTAGAAATGATAACATGGGTTGCATTTGCCCCAGCAAAATTGCAGTATGGGGTAAATGCGGGAGTGCAAAATAAGCACCCTATAACAACTATTAGACTGAGTTACCTTTCTGTTCTAGGACAAAAATTGGAGATGAACCTTTAAAAATACACATTTTGTTTCCTACACGTTGAATTTCTTCATTTTCCTCTCCCACTTTCGAAATCAGGCCCCAAGGGAAAATTATTCACTCAAGAAAGAGTCAATTGAAAGATCAAGTGCAAACCAGTTGGCGCAGGAAAGTTCATTTTGGTCATAAAAAAGTGGAGGAGAAAAAAATTAAATATAGCGTTCTGTTCGTATTGAAATGGGCTTTGTTAGCATTTACCCCATTAATGCAACTAAATGTTTTTATGAGATTCGCAGGCCGTTTCCGCATTTGCCCCGATTAGTGGAGCAAATGAGAAAGTTGGTCGGAATTTTAAAAAACACAGTTTGGACCATGAGAAGTAAATCTTTTGTACAATTTGAAGAGTGCATCGTAATCTACGTAAAATAAGCTACTCATTAAAAAAAAAAGTGAAAATAGCGTTTTCAAAGGAAAGTTACAGAGGATCAAAGTTGAACTATTGACATTTTGGGTCGCAATTGCCCCACTCCACCCTACCAAATTTCATCAAAATCGGTCCATGGTATCTAAGGAAAGTGCCGCGTACGGCGGACGACAGTGAAATTTTATTAGATTTCCGGATTCTACATCCCTTGAAACGTAAACCAACCAATTTTGAGGGGGGGGGGGGGTGAACTTTTTTGTTTGTTTTGGTCGATTCCAAAAGTTTATTAAAATAATAAACCCAAAGACAATGCTTTGAGGAGAGGTTAGCAACAATGTTGAGTCATAAAAACCAACTTCCCTCGACCGGGGATCGATCTCCAGACTTTCCGACTGAACTACTCGTATATTTACATTCCTGGGTCCAGCTCGCTGGAAGGAAGCGAAAGGACAGAAGAACGAAAAGGCGACCACAACAACAACGCTTGCTCGCTGTAGCCGCTAGTTCCCTTGTTTCCATAAAACCAAATTTGAGAAGATCAAAAATAGACTATTTTGACGAACAGTGAAAGGATCGACTTCGCACTCCATTCAAGAAAGAACATCTGAAAACAGAAATTGTGAAACATGGCGTTACAAAGCTCGAAAATTCACTTACATGACTCGCGGTGTCATCAGCCAAGTTCTCACATGCGGTCAGCAGAAAGACGGACTAGAAACCAGCTCGGCGGGTGCTCAATCCCTAAAAAAATAACAATTCAACCTCAAGAAACAAATAAGCATCGCAGTACGAAAAACTGTTATTTCAAAGACAGATCGTAATATTAGTAGTTTTAAATGAGAGCCAAAAATATTGGCTGACTTACCAGAGAACAGGTCTGAGATTGGGGAGGCTATAAATTCCACTCCAGGCTGCTACGTTTTGAAAGGTCGAAAAATCACATCTGCACAGAGTACTTAGGCCCCTTGGCTCAGAGCTCAATACAGTTTATCCCAGAATAATGGGTATAAAATAGCAAAAGAAACATTCTATTAATAAGCAATAGTTGGTTCAATGAATACGCATTACCCTCTTCGGAGTTGAGAGGTGCCTTTTCATCTCCTTCGTCTTGTTTTTCAAGGTTGTCCACATTGGTCTCATCGTCTCCACGATTCTTGTTGGGATCACCTGCCAAGTAAAATTGCGCTCTTGTTGAATACAGAATTTTGACTATTTTAGATAATCTTGCAATGGGGTATTTCGGTGGGTCAGAAATTCTAGTTTTGACCTCAAAATTGGATTCAGCACCCTTGAAAACCTATATACTACAACTTTAAGTCCAATGATACTATAACATGTGGTAGAAAAATTAATTAAAGAGATCACACGTTTGAAAAAAAGGCACTACTGACACTACGCTGCGCGCGTGTGTGAGTAGTATTTTGTAGTATCCAAGAGGTCCTTCAAGGGTTTCATCACTTCTCTGTGCATGGATACTTTTTTCAAAGACAGCTGGCTAGCTACGTCACGAATGACTAGCTACGTCACACCATTCAAATCTTCAACTTTCCTTATCTTCTCTGATTTTTTAAAAACATTTTCTCGACGAACAGACCCGATTACCGTTATTCATGAGCCATACACTTTTGAACAAAATTTTTAAAAATTGACTGAAATACCCCATTATATGGTGTTGTAACCAGGAGAAGACCGGAATAGAAGCACGAAGGTCAACACTTCAAGAACACTACAAATTATTACCACCCTGGTAATAACACCATGTTCAGAGATTCCCCGGAAAAAAATTCCCTGAGTTTTCCAGGGTCAATTTTCGACTTTTTCCAGGGTTCTAAATCGTTTAAAATATTAAACGTGATCACAATTTCTCAAGACTCTGGTTTTTAAGGAAATTTTGAAAAATATGATAGTTAATCTCAAAACATCAATCTGGAAGTACCTATCAGTCCGGGGCGATGATTTCCATCTGCACTCCAACCCGCACAATCCCTAAAAAATTCACGAAATTGGATTGAAACAGTAGAAGTGGCTCTCAGTCAGAGGGTGATTATTTTCATAGGGGACCATCTGCAACCCATTGGAATATTTCGGTGGGTCGGAAATTCAGGTTTTTGACCTCAAATTTGGATTCAGCACCATTGAAAACCTCCATGCTCCAACTTTTTGCTCATTGATACTATAACACGTGGTAGAAAAATTAAATAAAGAGATCACACGTTTGAAAAAAAGGCGGGCCTCCATGAACGCACACACACTATGCCGTGGGCGTGTGCATGTAATATTTTGTAGTATCCAAGGCCACGAGGCGTTCGAGACCGCACAGGATTAGTAGAATGTCTCGATCCAAGGTCAGCAAGTTAATACGTCACAACAATTACTACGTCACATCATTCAAATTTTCAACTTTCATTAGCTTCCCTAATTTCTTCTAATCATATTCTCGACGAACAGACCCAATTACCGTTATTCCTCCTGATCCATGCTCTTTTGAAAAACAAATGTTAAAAAATTGACTGAAATACCCCATTCACTCAATTCCGGAATATTCAACCAAAATCGAAGAATAACTTCGAATAGTTATGACCGTTACAAAGATTTCAAGACAGACACAACTGAGACTTCGATTGTTTGAGAAAGTCGAGAATGAACGTTGAAATCATCAAACTTTTTGATTTACTCGAAAAAAACGACCACTTCAAAGGCTTGTTGTCACCTTCGATTGTTTAAAAAGTCGAGAATGAACATTGGAATCATCGAAACTTGTTGATTTATTCGAGAGAAACGACCTCTTTAAAGGCTTGCTTTCACCTTCGATTGTTTAAAAAGTCGAGAATGAACATTGGAATCATCGAAACTTGTTGATTTATTCGAGAGAAATGACCTCTTCAAAGGCTTGCTTTCACCTTCGATTGTTCGAAAAAGTCGAGAATGAACGTCGAAATTGTCGAAACAAAGTTGATTTACTCAAGAGAAACGATTTTTACAAGGCATGTTTTCACTTTCGGTTGTTTGAAAAAGTCGAGAATGAACGTTGAAACCATCGAAACTTTTTGCTTTACTCGAGAGAAACGACCTCACAAAGGCTTGTTCTCACCTTCGATTTTTTGAAAAATTCGAGAATGAACGTTGAAAACACCAAAACTTGTGGGTTTACTCGAGAGAAACTATCACTTCAAAGGCTTGTATTCACCTTATCCACTTGATTCCTGGAAATTTCATCAAAATCAAATGGTAAATGTGGAAGTTACAAGGTATCCACGTTTGCGCATGCGCAGCAGCTACTATCAGTCCGGGGGTGACGATTTTCATAGGGGACCGTCTACACGCCAGCCCTCACAATGCCTGGAAATTTCATCGAAATCGGACAATAACGTCGTGTAGTTACGCCCGTTACTAGTGTGAGTCTCCACTCACTGGGGAACATTTCCAGTGAAGAGACTGGGTTAATTCGTTAACTCCCTTCCGGTCCGAATTTGTCATAGCCACCCGCGGCGATGATTGTCAGATTCGGATCCGTGGTCAGCTCGGAAGGTGACGTCACCCCCCCCTCAACATGAAGACGCCGTCTCCAGCCAGAGCGTCCCTCCCTCGGCGGGGGGAGCCAATCAGAAGTCTCCACCTGGCAGGCGCCCGTCCGTCGAGGGAGCGGAGGGGGACCATCCGGAACAAAACCAACGAGCAGCCCCCTCCACAGGCAGACCCCCCTTGATATTCAGTACAAGTCATTGAGAGCCCTGCTGCCCGTGAACTTAAAACTGCTAGAGTCAACCGTCCCCGTAAATATCTTCACACGCTTTTTTTCGTAAGATCCCTGACCATCGGAAATTGCCGTGTAGCGCCGAATTGATCTGGAGGAAGAGAACTTGGATTCCCTGGACGTCCGTCGCCACAACCACCACAACCGCCACATCACACCTGGAAGGATACCTCAGGGCCCTGACACGTGTGAGTGAAAACTATAACTTACCTTCTAACCATTGGCCAATGCAGTTAGGACAGTGCGTAGAAGTAATTCTGAAACAATTGGACAAAAGTCGTAAAATTGAGAGTTGTAACTTAATGCTAAATTCGTACCTGAAACACAAAGTTAACCTATACTTACCATACTCACCTTTGTTGAAAACCTGGAACGTTGAACTGATATACTCTGGAAACCTGAAACATAAAGTCAAATTGGAGTTATTATTTTGTACATTTGAAACATTATCTGAAAATCTATCCTATTGAACATTGAATCTTGTGCCATACTTACTTGTGTTGTTGCGCCCGTCAGGCTTCTTTTCGACACACCCTTCGGTGTGCCTAGTCAGAAAACCATTTGCATATTTAATAAACTTACCTTTTATTGTTGTAAATCTGCATTTGAATATCTTTTCTCATTTTACCTGGTTCCTCAGTGTGAAAAACCGGAGCTTGGTGACGCGTCACACTCCGCCATCTTTTCCGAAGCGTCCCTCAGACGCCTTCGTAGGCCCCTTCGGCAGCGTCGCATTTTGCGGACGCCATCTTCTCAGTAGGACGCCCTTAAGGCTAACATTTCAGATTGCATCATCCCGAGGAATTCGACTGGCCGCTTCACCGCCTCGTCACAGGTAAATACCACACGCTACCCTTGTAAAATTAACTATTGTTTCGATATTTGTTTGTCTTCCCCTTCCCACCTGAGCTCGCCACGTAAGGTTTTGTGTCATCCGGTGAACTTGGGATCGGCACGTGGCGTCACAACCTCGTGCTGCTACCAACTACGCCGCGAAACGAAACCTTAACCCTGTCGAACGCAAATCCCGCTTACGACTGGTGTGTCGCCACAATCGTCACAATCACCACGAGTAAGCCGGGACGCTACCTCTGTGGTCCATCGACACAATCGCCACAAGTAGCAGGCCTACAAATTTGGTGGCAGCGGTGGGATCCCGGTGTGAGTAAGCCTCACACGAGCCCACTCAAACTCATAGGCCGTTCGACACGAGCTCAGTTTTAAATTTAGAGTCTATCGAAACAAACTTCAAAAATAAAACACACTGAGACAGGTAAAAATAAAAATAGGTAGGCTGTACATCCATTTATTATACAGGAAAAGTGACATTAGAAGCAGCCTTCCGCACGAAACGACGCGAGAAGACGTCTCTTCTCGTAGTTGTATTTTTCTCGACTTAGACCGATTCACGCCGACAGACTTCTTCGTGCCTAGGTGGTAGTTAGTATCAATCGCTACCATGTTCCTCAATAATCCGACACCTAGCGACAGGGGGACCGAGACCCAATCGTCCTCTGGCACGGAAGCTGTAGAAACAATGACTCAGACAATGAAGGAGATGAACATTCTCCTTCAGCGATATAATAACGTAACACACGAAGCCGATAGGGAGGACATACCGCGCTCGGTATTCCTCGAAGTAGAGCCGTGGGACCCAGACGCGACCGGTGCATTAAGTGTTGTGTCGTTTTTTGCGAATTTTGATATGGTGACCACGGGTTTGACCTCGCGACAACGATACCGTTTACTCCGCACAAAAGCGCGGGGAACCGCTAAGCAATTCCTTATCGATCGGGATGATACGCTCGACGTAGACAACGTATACGAGATCGTCCGTGACGACATGATCAAGTGGTTCCAAAAGGAAAATCCACAACACGCCGCCGCCCTCCTGTGGACAGTCAAGCGGAACGCCACAGAAACGCTCCGCCAATTTGCCGACCGAGTCCGCAGCCTAGCCCGGTGTGCCGTCATGGAGGAGGGAAGACAACTCCGACGTCACGAACGCAACGATTGGGTGGAAAGAAAAACCCTAAGCGCTTTCATCCGCGGTGTCAGCAAAAATATGAGTGCGCTGCTGATCACAAATCGCCCCCGATCGATCCAGGACGCGCTGAGCAAGGCGGAGGAATTGGAGGAAACCCTAGACGACACAATCGACACAGACGAACGTTGGGACTTAGCGGCCATTACCAACGACCGCCGATGTTACAACTGCGGAAGTCCTGAACATTTCGCCGCTCGTTGCCCGCGAAAAGACGAACCCCTACAGCGTCATAATCGACACAGGGATGAGGACCACCGCCAAGATAAGCCCAGCGAGCGCCGAAGCGCCGAGAAACCAACCCCACGATATCCGTGTATGTTTTGCGCGGACAAAACACATTTTCCCGTAAGTTGCCCATTCAGCCCGAACAAGACCATATTTTGTGACTTCTGTGGCGTCCGAGAACATCTAGAGGAGGATTGTTACAAAAAGAAACGTCTCCTCCCCGTGTCGCAACCTGTCATGGCGCCGGCACATTCAATGGAGGTCGCCCGTTACAAAAAGCCAATCGAGGAGGCACATGTTCCCGCCGTGGAAGCTCCAATGTCGCGGACGATGAAAATCACCGTGGGACTGGGCCCGGAGGAACGAGAGATGACCCTTGACACCGGAGCTACGCTTTCGGTACTTTCAACACCCGTAAAGGGAATTCCAATTCTCCCAACCCGAGCGATCGCGTGGGGAGCTGATGGAATGCCCCTACATTTCTCCGGAGAGCAACGCGTCGTCACAAGGATCGGCGAATGTGTATTTGAACACACATTCTTGGTATTCGCAAGGAGAAGCGCTACGCTTGATCTTTTGGGGCTCGACGTACTTCGAAGGGTACCCATCACATTTACAACGGGACCGGAAATGAAATTCCACACCCCTAAAGGCGTCATCCGCCCATATACGCCGGACGACACACCCGAGGAAATCTACAGCGTGGGGGTAGTGTTGCGGCCCGAGGGGCGGGAATTTGGGACGTTTGTGGATCAAAATGAAAGTCATGATCACAACGCTCCTCTCCCTAGCACCCCTTCGGTGGCAACAACTGCCTCCGCCACGCAAAAACCATCGTGCGTGGATTACCAAGAACCGGACGACGCTTCGGAGGTGCGGGCAAATTTCGCCACAAATCAAGATGGCGCCGGAAGCCTGAAGTTTTGGAATCGGCAGTTCAGGGGTGTTTCTGTCCCTATCGATACACCCGTGGAGCGGTACGACGATACACCCCACTACAAGACCTTGACGAAGGATCCGGCCCAAAATCTTCCGCTTCCCCCGAAAGTACATTTCAGCACACCAATCTCACGATATTGTGCAACCCCCACTACTCCTACCGAGTTCCAGGAAGTTGACGACGCAAGCGACAGCACTGATCCCGCGCCGGACTCTGATGAGAAAACCTCCCTCGAAAAATGCCTCGATCGGATGCTCCACGACTACCATCGGACTTATGTCGACACGGTGGATCGACACAGTGCGACACAGTTCGACACAGAGGATCGTCACAGTGCGACACAGTTCGACACGGTGGATCGTCACAGTGCGACACAGTTCGACACGGTGGATCGGCACAGTGCGACACAGTTCGACACAGCGGATCGGCACAGCCCGACCCAGTTCGCCACAACCGACCCATATGCTGAACCCTACCCCGATATAGTCGATACCCCTGATGAAACGGGTTCTGGCGTATCCCTGAGAGAAGAAAAGGCCTGCGCCGAGATTTGTTCTATTATTCCCCCGATTCAAAACTATGAAAAAGAAGTATGTCCCGGCGCCACGCCAGACGGTCTAGAAGAAGAGGAGTGGGGGGAGCTACCGACCGACCAATGGGAAACCCCGTTACCCGAGTTCGACGTGACCTTGCAAGAGAAACTACGACATCTCACAACTTCGGACGCGGAACCAACTAGGGAATTGTTGTGTAAATTCCGGGACTTATTTAAGCCACCTACGGGGGAGGGATGTCGATTGAACGTATCCCACGAGATAGTTACTACTCAACCCACCGTTACACAACAAAAACCCTACCCGGTTCCTCACGCCCTCCGCGACGTCGTTGAAACTCAAATCAAAGACATGTTGTCAAATGGGGTAATTAGCCCGTCTACTAGCCCGTGGTGTGCGCCGGTACTGCTCGTCAAAAAGAAAACGCCGCCGGGAGAAAAGCAGCTTTGGCGATTTTGCACGGATTTCCGACAGCTCAATAAAATCACCAAAGGAGACGCTTATCCTCTTCCCCGATTACAGGAGACCCTTGCGATGTTAGGTCAGTGTAAATGGTTCACAACCATCGACTTAATATCGGGTTATCACCAGATACCAGTTCACCCCGAGTCAAGGGAGAAAACGGCCTTTTCAGTTTTAGGACGTCATTTTCATTACGAAAAGATGCCGTTTGGACTGAAGAATGCGCCCGCTACATTTCAGCGAGTCATGAATGATACCCTCGATGGAATCCTCGGAGATCATTGTCTCGTTTACCTGGATGACATCATCGTATTTTCCGCCACTCGAGAGGAACACCTCCAGAAATTGACTCAGGTTTTCGATCGATTGACCGAGGCCCGCCTGCAAGTGAACTTGTCGAAATGCGAGTTTTTGAAAAACGAGGTTCGCTTTCTAGGTCACCGCATCACGCCCGACGGAATCCTTACCGAGCCCGAGAAGGTCAAGGCCATTAAGGAATTTCCCGTACCTACCTCGGCGTTGAAACTGCAGTCGTTTTTGGGGCTGGCTGGGTTTTACCGGAGGTTCATACCTCGATACTCGGAGCTCTCGGTACCCTTGACCGACCTCCTCCAGAAGAACCGACCCTTCGAGTGGACAAGTAAACAACAACAAGCGTTCGACGAACTCAAGGTCAAGTTGACCGAGGAACCCGTACTCGCCTTTCCTGACCTGAATAAACCCTTTGTGTTGGCCACCGACGCTTCCGGCTCCGCTTTGGGGGCTGTCCTTTCGCAGAACTTTGAAGGAGAAGAGAGGCCCGTGGCGTACGCAAGTCGAAAACTAAATCCGGCCGAAACCAGATATTCCGTCACGGAGAGAGAGTTACTCGCCGTTGTGTGGGCGGTCCGCCATTTTCAAGAATATCTTTTAGGCCAGACCTTTGAACTTCAAACGGACCACATGGCACTCACGGCCGCGATGCACCTCCGCGACCCGACATCGCGAATCGGGAGGTGGGTTCTCAGGCTTGCGGAATACGACTTCGTTCCCCGATACAGACCCGGAACTCAGATGAAACATGCGGACGGATTGAGTCGAATGGATATAGCCGTTGTAAATCTCGATTTCCCGCGCGAGCTGATGATCGCTGCACAGGATCTCGATGATTGGGTCCAATCGATGGTTTTGAGTCGCGGTAAAGAAGGATTGCGAAAAGCTAACGGAGTGTGGGAAATGAGAGTGCGACACGATGGTAGACACGAATGGGTGCCCCTCATCCCGAGTTCACTTCGTGAATGGTTGATCGACCGATGCCATAAGAATGAGTGGGCGGGACACCCCGGAGCCGACGTAACGGAAAAGGTGGTGAGACGACTAGGAAACTGGCCCGGATTATCGAGAGACGTCAAAGAGCAGGTACAACGTTGTGAAACGTGTTTACGTCGCAACACCCCGACGAATCTGAAAAGTCCGATTCAGAAGCCGCTCCTCCCCGAGAGACCCGGACACATCGTCGGTATCGACTTCGTGGGGCCCATCGTGACGAATGGAAAATCCAAATACCTCCTCACCGTAATCGACCATTTTACTAAGTATGCTGAAGCATACGTTACCACCAATTGTACCGCCTCTACTGTCGCGCAAGTTTTAGCGAAGGAATTTATACCGAGACACGGTGTGCCCGAGAGACTTGTTTCGGACCGTGGAACCGCCTTCACCGCCGGATCGACACGCGAACTTTGTGCCCAATGGGGCATACGGCAGATCTTCACGACCGCGTACCACCCGGAAGGAAATGGGGTGTGCGAGCGTTTCCACCGAACCTTGACCAATATCTTGGCGAAAATTACCAAGAAAACTAAGGATTGGGAAACCATGTTGCCCGTAGCACTCGCAGCGTATCGATCCAGCCCCCATAAGAGTACTGGATTTACTCCAAATTTTCTTACCTTTGGGAGGGAAATACGCCTGCCGAACGACACCTTTCAAGGACTTCGAACCCCCTTACCTGAGTCCTCCTTGTTGAAGAATCTCCGAATGGCCCGTGACGCCACGACACAGTGCCTACATGAAGCCTGGAAGAAACGGACGGAAGCCATCAACGCCCGCCGCTCTCTACGCTCTTTTGAGGCAGGGGATATGGTGTACCTAAAAGACATGCAGCCGCCCCCAGGTGTCGTGAAAAAATTCTGGAGTCCATGGAGTGGACCGTGGACGGTGCTAAAGAAACACTCGAATGTTACTTACGAAATCAGGGACTCACCCGATATAAAACGTCAGGTAGTACACATTAACCGCCTCAAACCGGCCTTTGTGCTGGGTGTACCGGACGATACGTTCCTGGACCATACCAAATCCCATCCAACCCCGGAAATAGACACAATAAGGAACATTCACGAAACGGAAACGGGGATACAGGAAGAAATGATGGAAGACTCGGATGAGGAACTACGATGGCCGCCTTCAGGACCGACCATGATGGAATGTGGCGATGTGCCGACCGAATTTCATGAGAACGCTCCCACTACACCATTTTCGGAAAAGTCGAACCAGGGGACTGCTTCGCCACAACCGACTCACCTCGAGGACGCGGATCGACACTCAGATCGCTCCTCGACCAGTGAAGAAGATAAAAGCGTCAGCCACCCTTCGGGAAACGCAGCCGAAAACCCAGCGGGAGATTCACAACGCCCGGTCAACCATTCCGAGGACGCTCGCCACAGCGAACACGATCGCCACAGCGAACACGATCGCCACAGCGGCCACGATCGCCACAGCGAACACGATCGCCACAGCGAACACGATCGCCACAGCAACCACGATCGCCACAGCAGCAGTCCTCACCAGGAACCAGTAGTTCGCAAAGCTGAAGAGCCGTCTACACCTGAAGGTCTACCTCCGAAACGACCCCGAGGAGAGGCGCCAACCGGAACCACACCGTATTCGTTCCGCCAACGTGACCCTTCCGTAAATTATAAGCAACTCCACTTAGGCCGAAAGACAAACTGACTGACTACTAGGAAAGACTGACCCCGACCTCGACACATGGTTCTTCAGACCAACAAATTCAGCTTGGGTCCTTCAGACCAACCAATTTCACTTGGGTCCTTCAGACCAACAAACTTCACTTAGGTCCTTCAGACCAAGCCGAACCATTACTTCTGCTACCTTCCTAACAAGGCCAGAATAATTTGTGTGAAGTACCCTGAGATCAATTCCTGAGTCACTTTTCCTAGGCAGGATGTTACAGTAGGGCGTTTATTTGTTTGTTGTAGGATGGCACAAGAACCACTAGATGAGTGGATAGTAGATGGGGGTCCCCAGTCACCGGACCCCATGGTGGAACTCATGAGGAGGCGGACCGAAAGATTTGTCGCCAACCTGCGGGACCAGTCGCCGGGACACGTAAACACGCCCGCGCCACCCGACGACCCTTACGACGTACTGGAAACGCTCTCCAACTTCGTGCGATTCACAATGTGTGGCGACACACCGACCAGCCGCCACACGTCGGGGAATTCGGCGCTCCTCACGATCCTCCAGATACACAGATGGATTCCCGTCTACCAGAGGATCGTGCAGGAGCGGGATGCGTTGTTGGACCGCCAAGCCAAGTGGCTGCTGGATCGACAACAACTGATCCAGCAACGGGACGCAGCCGTGGCGGAGTCCAAGGCAGCCAACGCACAGGTGGTGGTGGAGCCACCTGCGGCGAAGACCGCCACACCTGAGGCAACCAACCAGCTATCTGCAGAGGCACCTGCGGCGAGGTCTGCGGAGGCTGAGGGAAAGTTGGCTCGCTCCCCAGCTCCGCCTCCAGCTTCGTCCCCCGCCCCGTCACCAGTGCCTCAGGTCATCGAAGGCAGCGGCCCGGCACCAAACCCGTACGTGGCCTTAACACCACTTCACTCGCCGCCAACGACGCCTCTACCACCCCGGCGCGCGCGTGGAAGAGTCAGCTCATACGAAGAGTCACCCACCCGGGACGTGCCACCGACACCCGGGCGCTCTCCTACCACCTCCAGCGAAGACGAGGCAGCACCGGCCAAGACCGTACCACCTCCGGCCCATCCAAGGATCGTGCTACGGATCAGCAAAAAGCGCCAATGCCCTGTCTGCACCAAGAAGGTACCGCAGCTCTTTGTCTTCAGGTGCCCAGGGTGCAAGGAGTTCTGGCAACGTTTAAAGAACTTCCATCGCCAGGGACGACCACTGCCGGAGTGCCCCGAGGACCACCGGGCACAACGCGACCCAGCCAACTGTCGCGGGTGTCGTCGCCACGCCTACGAGCTGGCCATAAGGAAGGCGCGTCCCTTGGCTCCTCTGGGAATACCCAGCGTCGTCTTTGACAACGCTGGCTCCCGGAGGGAAGGGGGATGTGAGTCTCCACTCACTGGGGAACATTTCCAGTGAAGAGACTGGGTTAATTCGTTAACTCCCTTCCGGTCCGAATTTGTCATAGCCACCCGCGGCGATGATTGTCAGATTCGGATCCGTGGTCAGCTCGGAAGGTGACGTCACCCCCCCCCTCAACATGAAGACGCCGTCTCCAGCCAGAGCGTCCCTCCCTCGGCGGGGGGAGCCAATCAGAAGTCTCCACCTGGCAGGCGCCCGTCCGTCGAGGGAGCGGAGGGGGACCATCCGGAACAAAACCAACGAGCAGCCCCCTCCACAGGCAGACCCCCCTTGATATTCAGTACAAGTCATTGAGAGCCCTGCTGCCCGTGAACTTAAAACTGCTAGAGTCAACCGTCCCCGTAAATATCTTCACACGCTTTTTTTCGTAAGATCCCTGACCATCGGAAATTGCCGTGTAGCGCCGAATTGATCTGGAGGAAGAGAACTTGGATTCCCTGGACGTCCGTCGCCACAACCACCACAACCGCCACATCACACCTGGAAGGATACCTCAGGGCCCTGACACGTGTGAGTGAAAACTATAACTTACCTTCTAACCATTGGCCAATGCAGTTAGGACAGTGCGTAGAAGTAATTCTGAAACAATTGGACAAAAGTCGTAAAATTGAGAGTTGTAACTTAATGCTAAATTCGTACCTGAAACACAAAGTTAACCTATACTTACCATACTCACCTTTGTTGAAAACCTGGAACGTTGAACTGATATACTCTGGAAACCTGAAACATAAAGTCAAATTGGAGTTATTATTTTGTACATTTGAAACATTATCTGAAAATCTATCCTATTGAACATTGAATCTTGTGCCATACTTACTTGTGTTGTTGCGCCCGTCAGGCTTCTTTTCGACACACCCTTCGGTGTGCCTAGTCAGAAAACCATTTGCATATTTAATAAACTTACCTTTTATTGTTGTAAATCTGCATTTGAATATCTTTTCTCATTTTACCTGGTTCCTCAGTGTGAAAAACCGGAGCTTGGTGACGCGTCACACTCCGCCATCTTTTCCGAAGCGTCCCTCAGACGCCTTCGTAGGCCCCTTCGGCAGCGTCGCATTTTGCGGACGCCATCTTCTCAGTAGGACGCCCTTAAGGCTAACATTTCAGATTGCATCATCCCGAGGAATTCGACTGGCCGCTTCACCGCCTCGTCACAGGTAAATACCACACGCTACCCTTGTAAAATTAACTATTGTTTCGATATTTGTTTGTCTTCCCCTTCCCACCTGAGCTCGCCACGTAAGGTTTTGTGTCATCCGGTGAACTTGGGATCGGCACGTGGCGTCACAACCTCGTGCTGCTACCAACTACGCCGCGAAACGAAACCTTAACCCTGTCGAACGCAAATCCCGCTTACGACTGGTGTGTCGCCACAATCGTCACAATCACCACGAGTAAGCCGGGACGCTACCTCTGTGGTCCATCGACACAATCGCCACAAGTAGCAGGCCTACACTAGGATTTCACGACAAAAAGTACTTTCATAGAAGTCTAGTTTTTATAGAAATCTATATTTTATATATTATAGTTGACCAATTTTTCTACATTTGGGACATCTATATTTGAAAAAAAATACATAGGTTTGGCTACATTAAACTAGGATAGGAAACGACGAAATAAAGTTCGTAGTTATTCTTCTTAAAATTCACCAAAAAACAGCCAATTGGGTGGGTTTGCATAAAACTCTAACATTGGGAACTCTCCGCCTCTAATATTGGGAAACAGCCTACGTTATGCGTAAGATACATCCAATTTATTATGGCTGGTTTCACAGAATAAAATTACTACCTACTAAGTCAAATTTTTATGTGTGAGTATTTTTCCGTACTAAAACTTTTTCCTCTCAGACGCACAGTACTGTTAGTATGTGTAAAAAATCGAAAAAACGAACGTCTATTAGTATTGGAAAGGAGTGCAAGAACCTGTCCCCAGATAGTCTTTGAGCACGTTTAAATAGGTTTCCTGGCCTCACAAGCCTCTTACCGATCACCAGAGGGCAAGTTCCGCGATTATTCATGTTAATAACTCATTTCACCCAAAACGCTAAAGATAAACTACCTGCTCATTATGAGTGCGGATACCGTCATATCAACAAGTTGGGTCTTATTGCTCTTCATGACGAGTCACGGCATAAATATGTGCTATATTCACGTTTTTAAATAATTTTTGAAGTATGAATTTCCACTAAGCACTCGGTAAAATCATCACAATAATAATTCCCAATTTTTCTTCTTAAACCTTAACACCAAATAGTGAATTTCTCAAAAAGAGGAGAGATGAGGAATTAGAGCATTTGATGAATGTTTTCTGGCACTATCCCTTGAATCAATCCCGTTGGAATTTGCCGCGACTAGCCGCGACTTTTTGGTTTATTATTTTCAATAATAAGCCTTTGGAATCGAGCAAGAAAAAAAAAATTTTAACCCCCCCTCAAAATTTGATGTTTTACGTTTCAAGGTACGTAGAATCCGAAAATCGAATAAAAAAATTTCCGTCCGTCCGCCGTACGCCGAACGCGGCACTTTTCTTAGTTACCATGGACCGATTTCGATGAAATTTGGTATATGGGTTCCATTTGGGGTCTAGTTGTGCCGCGAAGCTTTTGGTTGATGTAGGTCACTTCTAAGGGGTGAAAATTAAGGGTTGAAATGTTCAAGAGTGCCCTAGCTCGAAAACTCTCGAAATAAAGGTATCGTTTTTTCACTAATTTTAAATAGTACTGAATTTTAAAAAAATTGTGAGACCACCCGGAGCTCTGTAGGGCAAACCGTTCAGTCCCTACGAGTACTTGAAGGTTTTCCTTCGATAAAACAGAATCATGAGTGTGAATCGCAAAAGAGGTCTAATCTCCGTTGAAATTGTTTCTGACTAAAATGCGATCGCTGTTCATTTCTTCGATTTGTATACAGTTTTGCCTTCTGCGTAACCAGTAATCAAATTTCCATAATCAAAAGTCAATGGAGAATACTGAAGGCGCCTGAGTGGTCACTGATCAGCTGAGTGAGCTCCAAGGCCATTTCCTCTCCTGTTGAACGCAGGAACCTGAAATTTGAGAGGGCGGGTCAATTGAGAATGCTGAAGGCGCCTGAGTGGTCACTGATCAGCTGAGTGAGCTCCAAGGCCATTTCCTCTCCTGTTGAACGCAGGAAGCTGAAATTTTAGAGGGCGGGTCAATGGAGATTGCTGAAGGTGCCTGAGTGGTCACTGATCAGCTGAGTGAGCTCCAAGGCCATTTTCTCTCCTGTTGAACGCAGGAACCTGAAATTTGAGAGGCAGGGTCAATGGAGATTGCTGAAGGCGCCTGAGTGGTAACTGATCAGCTGAGTGAGCTCCAAGGCCATTTCCTCTCCTGTTGAACGCAGGAAGCTGAAATGTTAGAGGCAGGGTCAAAGGAGAATGCTGAAGGCGCCTGAGTGGTAACTCATCAGCTGAGTGAGCTCCAAGGCCATTTCCTCTCCTGTTGAACGCAGGAACCTGAAATTTGAGAGGGCGGGTCAATGGAGAATGCTGAAGGCGCATGAGTGGTCACTGATCAGCTGAATGAGCTCCAAGGCCATTTTCTCTTCTGTTGAACGCAGGAAGCTGAAATTTGAGAGGGCGGGTCAATGGAGAATACAGATGGTGGTAGGTGCTATTGATGGAGAACCAGTGATCTATACAGAAGGGTGATCTATACAGAAAATAATAAACCTTTGAGCAATGATTTGCAGCGTTTTTTTCTATGAAATTTTCAATCCTAATAGAAAGTTTTTTGAAAGATTAGAGTCGCGGGAAAGTGTGGAGAGGAAAAAAACCACATCCTCGCATTTTTCATATCAACAGAATAGAACAGAAAAGATTATGAAGTCATCAACCAGTATCTGATTAGGGATAACTTCATTGACACGACCACCATCCACAAAACTGATACCTAATGCTGTACCAAGCACATCTAACGCTGTGGAACTGAGTTGTGGAAGCGCTCTCTCCAGCATCTGCAGCGCTAATGACTGACGATTTAGATTCATCAATCAGTGTAATACACTTCTAAAGACATCTAATTATTACCTATGTTTCGGTACCTTTACCTATGTTTGTAAAATTGGTAAAAATCGGTAGTATTACCTATGTTTGTAAAATTGGTGAAATATTTACTTTTTTGAATTTAAAATTTCAGTATTTTTCATTAACTCCTTCTTGTATATGAAATCCATTCATCTAGTAGTATGAAATCCATGATCAGAGCAACCTTCCCTAACAGAACCCTCCACAAATTGATTTTTGATCACTTGACCTATAAACTCACAGTGCTGTGAGACGGCCGGAACTTCCCAATAAGAGGTTTGGCGCTAGGGCTTTTTCCAGGGGTTTTCGGGGGAAAATAAAAGAAATTCCCCAATTTTTCCAGTAGAGTAAAATCCCCTGGGTATCCCCGGTTTTCCAGGTCGCTGGACACCCTATACTACACAACGGTTTACTTAATTTTGTCTTTCAATAGATCAGCCATTTGGAAAGAACAAGGTTTCTTCATTGGTCAACAGTTAAATAAACTCCGCCTCCCAGTACTCTTTTCAGATTCGGATCCAAGTAGGATTATATTCTTAAAAGCCATATCACACGAGCGATTTTTTGGGGCTGAAACTAGCAACAGAAGTGGAATAAGTTGAAGAAGAATAACCGCAGAAAACTTCTACAAGATAAGTGAATTGTCACTGTTATTTTGAGTTATCTTAACTAAATTTTCATTATAAAAAATGCACTAGTATTAAGGGGGTCTCAGTCGTTCGCTGCAAAATTCCTCGTTCCGCGTGAGTATTTCCCTAAATTACAGGAGCTTAAACTCGAAAAGCTGTCTTAGATTTAAAATTTCAAGGATTTACGAAATTTACTAGTGCAGCAGTCTAGGGAATTGAAAAACTAAAAGATTGCCGCTGGAGTCATCAAAATCGAACAATAATTGCCAGAGAAAAACACTGCAAATTATTACACAATGGTTTATTATTTTTCTATATAGATCACTCGTCTGCAAAGCCACCAACCATCCAATATGAAGAAAAACATCGATCGCATTTCGGTCAGCTTTAATTTGAACGGAGATTAGGCCTCTTTTGCGATTCACACTCGTGTTTCTGATTTATCGTACGTCCAAACTTTAAATTCTCGTAGTGAGCGAACGGTTTGTCCTACAGAGCTCCGGGTGGTCCCAAAAAATTCTAAAAATTCTATAGAATCTTAAATTGAAGGAAAAACAATACCTTTATATCAAAATTTTTTGAGTTAGGGCGTTTTCAAAATTTCAAAATTGATTTTGGAACCCTTAGAAGTGACCTACATCAACCAAAATCTTCGGGGCACAACTAGACCCCAGAAGGAGCCTACATGCCAAATTTCATCAAAATCGGTCAATGCTAAGTGGCAAAAGTGACGCGTACGGCGTACTGCGGACGGACGGCCAAATTTTTATTCGATTTTTGGATTCTACGTACCTTGAAACGTAAACCATCAAATTTTGAGGGGGTGTTGAAATTTTTTTTTTTTTTCTTGGTCGATTCCAAAGGGACATTATTGAAAATAATAAACCAAACCAAAATAGGAAAACCCTAACTGAATAAAAGGGTTTTCCCATTTTAGCCCGTCATCGTGCTACCGGACATTCGTTTGCAGAAAACTCACTAATAAAATGTGCCTAATTTCACATCCACTGTAAATACCATTGATACTTACCTGTACCCTTATTCATTCCTTAAATGTAAATAAGCCACTTTGTGCTTCTACCGTTTTCAATCAATTTAATTATCAATTTTCAATAATGATGTTAAAAACCATTGAACAGTGAAACTGATGCTACTAATACTAGAAAATAAACTGCGAACACTCACCACTATCAACTTTCTCCACTGATTTCAAGGGACCGTCATCTTCTTTCTGCTTCGGCTCACCTGATAATAAGAAAATTGAAAGCAATTAACATAAAATTCACCTCTAAATTCATATAAATACACGGAAGAGTCAATCTCTTCGCACTGCGAGAATACTTTACAAGGGAAGCAACTACAAAAGCTCCACATTAGAGATGGGCGGATGATACTGCAATTATAGCGACTGGGGAAACAAACAGAGAATCAGTTACCAAGCTAAATTTCTGTAACTCCCGCATTCATGATTAGACAGTGAGATGGAGAATTAGAATGAATGAGTATCCATAAGTTATCCCATCGTTAAAGTTAACAGTGGGATACGTAAACCTCCGTTAACTTTGGTGACTGATAAACCGACCCTAAGGGCCGGGGGTACAAGTCATCGTTTAAACGGGGACATAGCTAAGCTTCGCTTAATTTTGAAACACCGTTAAAACTACAGATTCCGTTTGGCGGGTGTACAAGTCCTTATCAGCTCGGTTTAGGAAACTGGAGTTTAGGAATCCAGAGACGACGAAGACGAAGAGAACAAAACGGCATGGAACTATAAAGGTTCCATGCTGTTCCATGTTCGTAACTGCAAATTTTTGATGAATTTCAAGGCAGAAGTTGGAATAAACATCAACTTCACATAAATCAGGATAACCTAAATCCTCAATGTGAGTTTTGCTAGAATAAAAGTGCGGACGACTTTTACTTCAATTGGCTCAAGAACCTTCATTTTAGCGTTTCTATTTATTGTAATACACTAGTGGTGAAAGAAAGGAGTGTCGAAAAATAAATAAAAACAAACCAACGATGAAAACGACGTATTAACTTTCATGATCGACCCAAAAGTCGGTTAACCTTCTGTCCGGACCCACGTCCCTGGGACGGGTGGGTGGGGCTTTTCCCCACCCTGAGCCTACCCCTTTCCTCTGTGTGGGCTCATATCCTCAGTACCCTCCTGTCAAAGTTAGAAGACTGAAAAGAATACAAAAGGCTGCTTGGAAAATGTTCCCTAAAAATGTGAAAACTTTTTATTCCTAGTTTTTATGTTCTTGGTACCTACTTAGTAGACTCCTAATGATTCTAGAGGTTTTGAATTGGAATGTTTCCTCCAATTCTACGTAGAACACGTCATTTTGAGCGTGAATTGAGACTGAATTTTTTATTTGAGTAGTCAAAATGATGTGATACCTAAGCTGGATGAAATCCAGGAAGTGAAAAATAAAAATAATGTGTAATCTTATTTTTTATATCGATAAATTGTGATAAAAACCAATTCATTTGATGTTATACACGAAGAAAGACGTTGCAATAAAGATGTTTTATGTTAGTTTGTGGTATTTACAACGAAATCCTGTCATATTTCAATAACAACCATGAAAAAAGCGAGTCGGTGCCCCACGGACGGGGGTCCTCATTGCAACGAGGGACAACGGTCCGGACAGAAGGTTATTCAAGAAAGAGTCTTCCCATCCAAGAACCGGTTTTTCGAAGATGTGGTGAGTACTTACGACATTAATTTTATCCTATTTCTTATCATTAAAAGAAATTTTGCATGCCGAATACTTCCAACGATAATGTGAAAGTGAATAGTGATAACTACTATTTCTTTCACTAGCAAGCAACTTAGTTCCGAATATTGGTTGATGTACGTAAATAATCATAACGATCGGTAGAATACCTGATAGAATGTATTACCAAAAAGCACTCCTACAAAACCAGCAAGTAGGTACCTACAGCAACTTATGTAGCTCAAATTGCTCGTAATACTATAGATGCATTTTGTTAACTACTTTCTTACGTCACTCTTCATCATAGTTACCTATTTCACAACTCTTTTCGTCAAACCCAATTCATTTTTTTCAGGTGATTACCATGTTCAACTGAAGATACGTCTCCTTCGTAGGGTGCTGCCCTGTTCCTAATGGTCGTTTCCTACTACCTTCCCATTTTATTTTATCAATGCAATATTATTCTGTAGGAATCAATTATTGTGTAACTGAGTAAAGGACCTGACTGATATCTATTTATTTAATTACTGTACCTATCTCAAATCAATAATGTTTTGATATATGCTGTATATTTTTTCCGAAAAATACACAAATGTACCTTTTTTTAATAATTTTTGTGACTTTACCTCTCTTGATTCCGTTCTTGAAATAACTATATTCAGTTCATTGGAACTTGAATAAAAAGCTGGAATATTTCCCTATTTTGATGTTCAAATTGTTGAATGCTTTTTCCAACTAGGTATTCCTTAAATTTAATGCATATTTGTACAGACTAACTTCTACACTAAAATCGTCAGTGAATAATGTAACATAGTTGAGCAGCTACTACAATATATTTAATAAAATTCAACCTCAACCAAAATACTTCACCACATTGGTAACAATATTTCTCGTTATTACCCACTAAGCTCAGTTTAAACGGCCATCAGCGACCGTTTAACTTTAGTCTTAGTTTAGCTCTTATCAGGAACTAAAAGCGTAGTTTAGGAACTTGTACCCCAGCCCTAAACTGCATTCTCCGTTTAAACAGTAGTTTAATCGATGAGTGACGTTTAAACGGGTGTTGTACCCCCGGCCCTAAGTCAGTGCACGTTGATTTCACGAATAAGAGGATCAACTATGTGCCAGCCTTTCTCGATAACAAGGTGATACCGTATGCCAATGAAGCGAAATATCTTGGAATGACGCTGGATGCCAAACTAAGGTGGAAGTCGCACGTTAAGAAGAAAAAAGCTGAGCTTTTGATTAAACTCAGAAAAATATACTGGCTGATGGGCAAAATTGTCTGTCCACAATAAGCTTATACTGTACAAGCAAGTCCTAAAGCCCGTCTGGACTTACGGTGCACAACTGTGGGGGTGCACAGCCCAGAGCAATCGAGACATAATTCAGCGCTTCCAGAATAATGTACTGCGATGCTGCGTTGATGCATACAGATACTTTAGAAATGACAGACTTCACTACGAGCTGAAGATAGAATCTGTCAATGAGGTCATTCGCAGCCACAGAGTAATGGAGACAAGTTAACAGAGAAGAAATCCAACGTTAAAATGGTGTGCAAGCATTTTTGAGGCTGCCTCAGTTGCGCTATCTACTTTCAGCTAGGATTGAGGAACTACTATGGAAGTGGTAGGGAGGGGGAGGCCACACTCTTCATACCGCTTCTTTTCAAATCCTTCCGAATGACTAGAAATTGATAACTTTTCGTTTCATCATCATTTAGATTTGTAAAAATTACTTGGAAAAACCAATCGAGGCGAAAGGTATTTTCAGAGTTCCTCAAGCAATTGTTGTTGTCCCTATCGCCAGTAGTTCAAATATTCAATTGACAACTGCCACCCAAAGAAATGTTTGAAACCCAGTGTATTATTGAAAATCGCTCGATTTTTTCGTACATATCGCGAATATAACTGAATGTTATCAAATTAATTACTTAGATGCAGCCAGTAACGCACCAAGGAGAAAAATATGTGATAAACAAGGTGACTTGTTGTGATGAGGTTGGGAACAAGTGATCATGAACGCTATCTGTTGCTTTCCGCTATAACTACGTCCTGGAGCTCCACCAATCAGAACGCTTCTCGGGCTCCCACATTCAGCTTTCAGCCCAGTGTTCGCAGCCAAGCCATGAATCACCTTATGAGGCTCCAAGATCATGTAAATGAGGATGTCATCCAGCTACTCAACACAGATGATCTGCTTAGAAGACTTAAGAGAACCAAGCGTCACGATCAAATCCACTTAGTGTGACCATCATGAAGTGCAAATTTCAGGACAATAAGAACTAAGTGAAGTATCTTAGTTTTATTAACGTACACCAACTATGTATCAGAAGAATGTTGCTTGTAAGTTGTAACTTGGTGCAATAAAACAAGTCAAGAAAAAAAAAGAGATGGGCGAAACGGTTACATTTGTGTTTTAGGTTCCAGCATTACCACAGGTGAGTAATAGGTTCCAACAACTTGTTATTTATTAACAGGTTATCTCAGGGACGTTTTCACAGGCTCATTCCGATATTCCATTCCAACCTATCACTTCTTTGATTTCTACTTTGTAACGAGCTCACTCCAGTTACTAAGCTGTCAAGTAATACCATAGCAACGAAACCTTCTTGGATGTTTAAGTTCAGGAAGTGTAGCCGAAAAGTGGTTCAATTCACGTATAGTCGGTCAAGTTTCAAATAACTGGGATGAATGGAAAACATCATTTATGTCTGCATTTGGACAGAATCCTGTCCAACTCGTGATCGATGCTTTGGGATACCACTACCAGTTCGGATGTCTGATGCAGTTCTACTATGAGAAACAACGATTACTTCTACTAGCATTTGGTAAGCTTCCTGATAGAGTATTCAATTTATTAATTTTGCACGTCCTTCCTGCAGACATGCAGAATTTATTGATGGGGAACGGTACCGATCTAGATTCCAAAGAGAAGTTTAGACAGTCTTTTGTGCGATTGAGACCATTAACCGAGGCTGAAACAATACAGGTGGACAATCCGTATTTGCCTAGCCCTGAAAATACAGAGGACATTGATTCATCGGCTCTCACCAATTTCGTTAACGCTATGAACAAAAGTAGAACCTTTTCTATAGATGTGTTTTCCTCTTATTTGTCTAACGATTCAAGTAGCTTGCCACTTGTCCAATCTCTAAGTTTGAATGGAGTTAACGTGAAGAGTTTGTTGGATACAGGTGCAATGGTGAATTTAGTTTCGGATAAAATTGTTGCTAGAAATAGATGGAAGTGTAGTAGAGAAGACGAAGTATTACGAGGCTTCAATGGGTCTATTCAAAACGTTTCTAGAGCCGTTCTAATAACAATTTGCTTGGGTGAGTCTAAGGTAGTTTCTAAAGCATACGTAGTGGATCAATTGCCATATGAAGCCATAATAGGCTGGCCATCTCTACGTCAGCTGGGACTTCGTCTAGTGCCGGCAAAAATTGAAGAACCTGTGTATCAAGTTAAAAAAGGCTCCTACGAAAAGGTCATATTGAGCCGTGACGATGTGGTTCGAATGTTTCCTCAGCAGGCTGATGGCAGCAGGATGGGACCATCCAAGGAAATAAAATTCAATCTGAAGCCGAATTCTCCCATCGTGAAGCAGAAGCCTTATCGGTTGAATAGGGAAAAGTATGAGTGGGCGCAGAATAAGGTCAAGGAACTCTTAGAAAAGGGCGTTATTCGGACTTCTGAGTCAGAATATGCTTCACCCTGTGTGATAGTTCCCAAAGAAAATGGAAGCCTTCGTCTCTGCCAAGATTTTCGTATGATTAATGAGTTCACAGATTTGGATCCATTTCCATTCCCATTGATTGACCAGATAATATCAAGCTTTGGAGGTTGCTGTTACTTCACGAAGTTGGATTTGAAAGACGGTTTTCATCAGTTTCCCCTCTCTGATGAAACCAGAAAATATACAGCCTTTGTCCTACCTTTTGGGCACTTTGAGTTCAACCGATTGCCGTTCGGGTGGAAAAATTCTCCACCGAAATTTCAAAGGTGCATGGTTGAAGCACTGGGTTCATTGCTTGAAGACCCTCTCATCTGGGTCTACATTGATGACATAATAGTAGGTGGATATACGGAGATTGAATGTGCTCAGAAGACGTACAAGGTCGTGAAGAAACTGACAGAAGTTGGTTTACAATTGAACTTGGAGAAGAGCATTTTTTGTCAATCTAATATCACTTTCCTCGGCCGTCAGATAGATGGTAAAACAAAAACAACCAAGGAGGAGTCTGTAGATAAGGTTAGAAAAATGTCAAGGCCCCACAACGTACACACTCTTCGAGTTTTCACAGGTCTGACCGGTCATTTTCGAGCCTTTATCCCTGATTACGCAAGAATAGTGAAGCCTTTGGATATGTTGAAGGAGAAGAATGTAGAATTCAAGAGGAAATTACATACTTTTCGTTGTTACCAGCGTTCATTTTTGTTTATCATGTTATTCCATTCCAAAGTCTCGTTTCGTTAATTTCTAATGTTTGAGTTAAATTTTCTAGATGTTATTCCTGACATCATTACTTACAAGTCGCACTGCGAGTTCCCCAGGGGCGTTACATAAAAAGCGCCCTTTGTACCTCATTTTTTTGAAATTTCACTGTCGGAACCGCAAAACCAAGATCTTCACGTTGGTACTACTGGCTTTTCGATACCTCCATTCGTTACCGAAAGAGAGCACTATAAGCCCTTATGGAATTTAGAGAAACAAAGGAAAAAGTTCATAACCAAGCGGCGCTTGATGAGACCCTCAGTTGTGATGTCATGTTCGGGTAGGAGGCCAATGGACGTTTTACAAAAAGCGCCCCTTGTGCTTTGAGTTTCCTGTGAAACGCCTTCTTCTCAATAAAAAATATACAACTTTTTTTCTCAAAGGGTGTGAATGGGCTCAACTTGATAAAGCAAGAAAACACAAGGGGCGCTTTTACAAATTCCAACGTTTTTCTGGTGATTTTACGTCTTTCTCCCTATATTATTGGTTGTATCCGATTCATTTCTTAGTTCCATCGATAGTAGGTACACTAAATTCTCAACAGAATGCGAAAAAAATTAAAAATCTAGCTAAAATAGCAGTGATACAATTGAGTTGGGAAAAAAGTAAAATCTTCAAGCGTGTTTTACTCGTAATTTTAAAATTTTGATAAGCGCCCCTTGAGAACTCGCAGTGCGAAGTGTATTATCACTCTGGGGCGCCCTTGTGACCATACGACATGATCCACTCATATAATGTGATTCAAATAACGAAACTAACTAATAGAGAAACTAAATAAGAGGAGATGAAGACTAATAATGCTTGACAAACCAATAGGTAGAATCGTATTGTAAGAAAAGGGTGAGTAAAATTGCTCCTTTGAGTCACTTTTCTGTTTGCGTTCTTCCCTCTCCCAGCACTTCTATGTTTGACGACATAGGCTCTTTTATTTACACTTCCAGAGGCAGCGCTATTGTCGTAAGGGGCACAGATCCCCCTATGAAGTCAGGGGGGGGGGGGGTTCTATAAGGAATAGATGAGTCGTTAGGTTTGTTCCAGCGCAAAAAGTTCATGAACTTTTTGCGCTGGAACAAACCTAACGACTCATCTATTCCTTATAGAACCCCCCCCCCCCCTGACTTCATGAACTTGAGTTCATGAACCCGCTGGGTGTGAGAACCCGAAAAAGTTGAAGAGTTCATGAACTTTTTAGGTTCAGGAACCTGTGCGCTGGAACGATTTTAGTAGTTAACATGAAATTCGGCAGGGAGCGCGGAAGTCGGCTTTCAACAAACCTTGAATAACCTCCTCTCATCTCAATCTTTAGCGGGATTTTTTAAGTTTAAGATTGAACGATTCTTCGCAATTTTAAACAAACAATGTCTCCTAGCTATTTTGTTTCACCCCCTTGTTTTTTCAAGTTTTCTCAATTTAAAGATTTTTTTTCGTGTTTACTGACTTACTACATTAAAACTGTTGTAACTCCTGATATTTACCAAGTAAACTCAAATTTGAAGATATTGTTAAAAAGAGCGTTACATTTCCAAGCTAACAAATGCGAAACCAAAATATTTTAGCAATAAAACGTGTTTAAAAAAATCAAGTCAAAAAGCAAACTTCAAAGTTTTTACTCTGAATCCCTGCCTATTTCGATGGGCGCTCTTCGAAAAAACATGCTCAAATTGTCAGTTTTCCAATGGTCTATCAATTTTTCTTTTTAAAACTCATATTGGTAGAGTAGGTACCTAAATCAAGTTTTAGTGCCAAAAAAACGTGTGTTTTATTAAAAAATCGAGTGTTATACGTGGTTTATCATGGTCACCCTCGATCTCAAGATGAATTGACAAGTTTTTGGTATCATTAATTTCCTATGCATAGGAATTACATGTAACTTCATGCTGAATCCAATGGTGATACTTCTTGACAGCAAAATAGTGGTTATTTCGATGAAATCCTTCATTTTTCGTTCCAAAAATACGCGTTATTCGTAGATAAGGTACTGAGCATAAAGTAACACCTTTCTACTAAATAACATCATCTTATTTGTGTTACGTTAAAATTCAATCTTATGGGACTCAAACAACATTGTTTCAGTAGAAAAAACATTGCAAATTTCATACCTGGAGTTCGGAGGTTCATTTCATTGATCAGCTTCCACTATTTCTTCAAAAACCCACTTTCTATCAGTGAGTAGTATCGCCATTGAATTCTGCGTGAAAAATTACTGAAGAAATGATACCAAAATCGTGAAGTCATCTTGAGATCGACAGGTGACCGGACTCTGCGTAAAACATTCTATTTTCTTGTGAAAAGCTTCAATTTTCTCGAAAAAGCTTTCAGTTCAAACGCAGCAACCCATTATTGTAGTCAACAAATCAACTTTTGCCCATGTCACATGAGTAATCAATCACCCCATCTTACGGTAAATAGTTTGCAGAAGAGAGGGATGATGTGAACTTCCTTGACACACTCTCCGAATAAATGGACAAATCTCACTGTAGTGATAATGGAATAATCGTGTATTTGTGAAAAAAAGAAAGAGTCGATCGAAAATGGCTTCTGTTAGAAAATAAGTAATTTCCAAAAATTTACACTTCATTCGAAAAACACTTTATTCCTAGAGACGACTCGCTCTTCGAGAAAGAGGGGCTCAGCACAACGAAAAGAAAGTTTGAGAATGGAGCCAAGTGATTAGCGTGAAAACTGGTCAACAAATGAAAAATTAGTAGGTTTCACGTGAACGGCACAGGTTACCCTTCAGTTCGAGTTCACAACCCTGCCTTCGATGAGTGCAGAAAGTTCATGAACCCAGGTGCAAAAAGTTCATGAACTGGAAGCGCTGGAACGCGGTTTATGTTTGCGAGTTCTCGAACTCGGCGCCGCTGGAACGCATCAGTTCATGAACTCTACATGCGCGCGGGTTGTGCGCAGGTTAGGTGTAAGAAAGTTCATGAACTGAGAGGCGCTGGAACAAACCTAACATCAGTGGTTTCGCTAACTTGGTGTTCTGTAAGGTCCAACATCGATAAATGCCGCCGTGTTTTGATCTTGACAACTCTTTCACCCGTTTCTATAACTCACAACAGTGGTTGTAGGTTACAATAGTCAACTAGTTTTATCGAGACGTCGGGGGGTCATAAGGAATACAAGAGGAGGTTAGGTGTGATAAAGATGTTTTTGAGCGGGTACTAGTTATCTTGTTAGCCAAGTTTTTATTTTCATCTCCCTTCAAACCCAACTTTGTTAATTATTGTACATTTTACAGATTACCGATACATTTAAAATTTCCATCTTTCTTAAAGTCTCTAATTTTTTTAGATTCTTTTTCGAGAAGCACACCATAGTTTTTACCCATATCAACAAACCCTCTTACGAATTTTTTTTAAAAATGTGAGGCAAATTCCCCATCAACGAAGCCCAGTAATAAGTTATTTTTGACTGTTACGTAAATACCGACCATCTCTACTCCACGTGGAAACCAACATGCTATTGACCCAATGGACGTCGAAAATCTCTCTTGAACACAAAAACGTTGCAAATTATTACACGAAGATTTTTTTTATATTTCTATATGGACCACTCGTCAGCAAAGAACACAGCTTTACCATTGTCACCACCTACCAACCATAGATACTACCTTCCTAACACACTTCACAATCAAATTTATTTGGAAGAAATAAACGCTTCACACTCTATTCGAAGAAAAGGGGGGTTGAGGGTGCCTTTATTGGAAAACTCAAAGAAACGAACAACGATCACAATGTGAAGAAAATAATGTCATTATCGTCAGCTAAAATTTGTACGAAGATTAGGCCTCTAGCGATTCACACTCGTGGTTTGGTAAAATGAAAAAATAAAGAAGAGGTAGGCTCACCACTATCAACTTTCTCCACTGATTTCATGGCACCTTCATTTTCTTTCTGCTTCGGCTCATCTGATAGTAAGAAAATTGAAAGCAATTGTAACGCTGAACTACACAAACCTAGGAAATACTTTCAAATTCATACAAGAAACGTATGTAACTTACATATCATTAAAGTGTCATAATAATATGATCGCATTCTTAGCGTTTAGCTTCTTGTGAAAGAATAGTCTTTACTTTTGTCCTTCCCTGATTTTTACCTTTTCCCTTCCTTCACCTCCTTCTCAACACTCCCAATAAATAATTTAGTATCGTTTCTTCTTGTCAGAAGTTCACTTGTAAGCTTTATTCCAGATATTTTTACAATTTTTTTTGTTCTTTTGTCATCATAAATCTTTGACATCTAGGGCGGAATTCATAGACAAGGCTTGAATGTGAGCGAGCACTCAATTATTTGAGTTGAGGGTCAGCCTCGACTCAACAGTCCGTATTCATAGTTGATTGAGTCGGTCCACTTAAGTGTTGTGGTCGCCTGAGTGCACGCTGAGCCTGAGGGGACGCTCAGGGGCTACTCAACTCATTTTCACCTTAAGTTGGCAGCCTTGGTGGGGATATTTCCCTGTTTCATGGATATTTTGGGTAAAAAGCACGGAGAAATTTCCCTCTCGTATTCTGCACTGATCGTGAGTTATAACCTTGTCGCCAGTTCTCTGTGGTTATAACAGTAATGAAAAGTTTCTTATTGCATTTTCGTTACTGTGGATGTGCATGCTATATTTTGTCCGATTCCCTACAAGTAACCATTAGTTTTGAGTTATTAGCAGAGGCGAATCAATCAAATTGAAGTCTGTTCAATTATATAAGGGTGCGGACATATTTTTGGAGATTTGTTACTTGATTTCTATCTCCGCAATTTCATCAGTTGGAATGAATTTGCTGCCATCGGACTCTGAAGAAGGTAAGAAATTATGATTTCCTTAAATTAGCAGTAAAAGTATGTATCTATATATAGGTATGATACGAAAGAAAGAACCATTATTCAAAGTAATAAACACAAAAAGACATTTTGGTATCCTTTTGATGAGTGTTCTTATCATTTAACAAAATCAACCCATTGATTGTTTCAGACAAAATAAACTTCTCCCGGCCGAATGAAGAAGGTCAAGCAAATGTACGAATATTTATGACGTCTGGAACCCTTCAAAACCTTTACCTACCAACTTATTTATTTATCTGTGTGAAACAATATAAAGCCCGAAATAAACTCGTACCTATATGTATGTTTTTTTATTCAACTTGTACTTCATTACCAACCCATATCATTTTCTATAAGTATTTTCTACTAGGTATATCATTTCACTAGATCGTAAAACAAGAATGAGGATTGAGAACGAAGGCGACAATGTTTGAACTTCAAGAAATCTCGGAAGATTTCACCGAGTTCGGGGAGAAAATATTGAAAAGACATAAGGAAATTCAAGTTTGCGATGATCTTCATTGGATATTTTTGACGGAAAAACTTGTCTAATCGCCATATTTATTTTAGACAAACAAAATAGTTAGGTAGTTGACTTGCTGTACACTATTTTCAGTAGGAAAATCTGATTATAACTGTGGCTGAGGGGCACTTAAGGTACCTCCGGCCAGCACTCAGGATTTTGCACCATTGAGTCGAGGGTGGGCCTCAACTCAACGCTGAGTTTGGTTTATGAATACCGTTGAGTGCGCCCTCAGATATCGCACTGAGTGCTCCCTCAGGGCGCCCTCAAATCTTGTCTATGAATACGATTGAGTGCCCGCCAACCCTTATCGATGCATTTGAGGGTGCACTCAGACTTAAGTAATGACTATGAATTCCGCCCCTAATACCTACACAAGTGTGATGGACACTTACACAACTGATGACTTCCCACTGCAAGGCGGAAATATCGTATCTTAGGTATAACGGGAATAAAGTTTATGAACTCGAATATTTTAAAACTTCTGACGACTTACCCGAAACTTTGCTAAATCCTTCACCCTTCTGGGTTGTCTCAGGGTCTTCCTTTGGGACTTGGCGCATGTTTCACTGTGATGCTCGTTCGTATCAAACAAACACTAAATTAATAACTCCACTTCACTAAACGAATCTCGGAGAGCGAATTGACTTTTGAACAAAATCCTCTGGAAAAGGAAATCAACCGGCGGGTTTCACCATCGATCACAAAAGCAAGCATAAAATAAAGTTTCTTCTTCTTCTTCTTCTCTGGATTTGCTGACCGTAATCTTGAGTTGCGTGGTCACATGTTTGTTGTTTTCTTGCTGGTTTATAATTGTTTGTCATGAATTCTTCTGAATGAATGAATTCTCTGAATCAATTCTGCCTCTCCAATCCCTTCCAATCCTTCCTTTTGGTTAAATGGGGATGTTTGAGACTGATGATACGAACTAGACACAAGCTATGGAACATATAAATTAACTTCCATAACAAAGCCATGGAAGAAGTATTGTCTTACTAATCATGGATGGTTAATACCATCCATACCAGGTAGTTACATGGATCCAGTGTAGTTAGTACCTCCATGGATACTTTACTATCCTACATGGATCAAGGAATTTCATATTTTTACAGAAGTTTTTTACAGTTTATTTTTACATATTTTTACAGTTTATTTGAATTTTCGACTTGAATTAAAATCGGATTCCGCACCTCGAAAAACCCTCGACAGCACATTTTCAGCCCATGCGTTCTGAATTAACAAAAACTACGGTAAAAATATCAAAATATGGTCATTTAAGAAAACGGGTTCACATTTTGGTTTCATCTAGGAATCCGGTTTCCCTTTGGAACAGAGTACTGGAGATGAGTTAACTTTGGAACTGGAGACAAGTGCTTTAGAATCGACCCCTGTTTTACGTTTCAAGGTAGGTACGTAGAATCGGAAAATCAAATAAAAATTTGGCACTTTCCTTAATTTCCATAGTCCGATTTTGATGAAATTTGGTACATGGGGTCCATTCGGGGTCTGTTGTGCCACAAAGCTTTTGGTTGATGTTAGTCGCTTCTAAGGGTTGAAAAATAAGGGCTTCAATTTTGAAAATCCCCAAGCTCAAAAACTGATGTGAAGGTAGGTATTGTTTCGTCTCCAATTTAAAATAGTATTGAATTTTTAGAATCGAATGAGACCACCCAGAGCTCTGTACGACCAACCGTTTGCTCCCTATGAAAATTTTTAACGCTGATCTTACGGTTAATCAGAGACGCGAGTGTGAATTTCTGTTTGAGATACTGTTGCATACTTGTCTAAGCTATAGGAGTTGGTTACCCCGAGACTGGGTAGGAACACACCCTCTCCAGAGGTGGTTTCCCGCGTGTTTTCTATTTAATAAAATTATCTAATTAAATTAGGAAATTAATATCACAATAATATTGTGATACATATTATGTACTTCTATAGAGATTCACTTCACAGATATTTAAAAAAATAATATCATTCAATTACCCCATTTTGAACTTTACAAAGAATTTAATGCTATATAAGGAACATGCGGTCGATAATGGGGAATTCGTCTCAATTTTAGATTCTGGAATTTCAAGTCAAATCCTATAATAGGGCCCTAGAATAACGTTTAACACCAGGAATTCCGCTTTCACTTCTGGGTTTTTTCTGCATTTGACCTAGGCTATAGTTTCATGTAAGCTTCCAGAGGTAGCACTACTGTCGTAAGGGGCAAAGTTCCCCCCTTTGAAGTGAGATTGGTTAGAAAACCTGTTACGTTGCTCCCATGAACAGATTTCTGCTACATCTAAAATTTCCATCTTTCTCAAATTCTCTACATTTTTTGGAAGCTCTTCCAAGCAGCACACTATAGTTTTCTTCCATATCAAAAAATTGAATTTAATTAACCTTCCGGTACACGCGTAGGCGGCACCCGTGCCGCCTCGACCTTAGTTTTCGTATTTACGGGCGCATTCTTGATTCCCGGATGGCGGGATCTACTGCTATTTGTTAGTTACCATATTTATCCAGAGATCACGCTGGTTTCACCTTGCCGAGTCAAACGTCGCGCCAGCTTTATCAGTTGCAATCTGGCTAGTCCAATAAAAGTTCTTGAATAAAAAAATTGATTGGCTTTTTTTACTTGCTCCCTCCTCCCTCCCTGGGAGCGCTAATGAATATAGAACCCATCTGTACTGCGATAACGATAATTTGGTTGAGGAAACAATCATGTCGATTTCATTGGAAAAAGTTGGCTGTTTGTGATTTTAGGTAGGTACCTATTTATTTGGTTTATGAGCATACAAACTATAAAATTATAGTAAGTTTGATTCAGGTGGTTTACCTAGCATATTGACACAGCTGTTAACAACCTTTAAAATAATGACTTTGGGCAGTTAAAACTTCATTTTCATGGGCGGCATGGGTGCCGCCACGCGGTGTGAATTGAAAAGCGAAATGGCGCGGGTACCGGAAGGTTAATAAATATTAAATTTGAATAATAAATATTAAATCAATTTATATTACACATTAAAATTTTAATATACAGGGTGTCTCAAAAGTTGTTCACCCCCCTACTAAAATCGTCTAGATAGTGGTAAAAAAAAATTTTATTGCAGATTTGGATTCTACGCAAAATTTCATGAATTTTAGATCCTTCACTTGATTTTTTTGGTTGCGCGCAACCCGTCCCATGAGCGCGCAAAGTCGCCCAACTACCAAATTGAGCAAAATATGTATTCACGTAAACCCCAAGTGTGGCACATGTTTTTTCATTATTTTTCGACGCTGAACCACGTGGTGGTATCCATTTTTGAATTTGATTGGAATTTTCGAAATGGCGGTTGAAAATTCGGTTGCTTTTAGCGATAAATCGCTGTTTTTTGAGAAGAGCAGTTCGAGTTTACGCCGAGCGGTTCCCAGATAGGCGACTCCTCAACAGATAGACGATTCTGACGAGCTAAATAATGTTATTTTCTTTCCCTCCTTCTTTCTCAACCGGGCTTGGGACCGGCTACGGCGAAGTTAAAAGAAAAAAATTAATGAAATTTCCTTCTTTAAAAAACGAGAAAAAAAACTTCAAAGCAGCTGCTCGAAATGTAGGTATCCTTGCTGCAAGCAAAGTTTTTCCCGATTCCGCCAATGATCGTGAAGAACACGCAGAATAGATTCGGTTTGAAGGGCTCGTGCAGAATCCGTTATCCGTCCCTTCAGTTCTTCGACGGTCTGAATTGGGGTATGATTCTCATACACCTTGTCCTTGAGGGAACCCCAAAAAACAAAAAAAAGGAAAAAGTTGAGTGGCGTGAGGTCGGGGGATCGAGGAGGGCAAGGTATAAGAGCGTTGCGCCCTATCCACTTATTCGGAAAACGATGATTCAGAAAGTGCCTCACGTGAGCAGCATGATGGGCAGGAGCACCGTCCAGCTGCATCCACATCCTTGCACGAGTGGCGCATCTTCCAACAGAACAGGCAGGTAGTCCCGCAGAAACTGAAGAAATCGGTCACCAGTTAAAGTTCCGTCGTAAAAGTGAGGCCCTATCAGCTGGTTACCGATGAGCCCACACCAAACATTCGTCGAAACGATGACTTGGTGACGAGTCTGGTAGGTGATGCAAGGATTTTCTGTAGCCCAGGTCCGGAAATTCCACCTGTTCAGTACGCCATTGTAAGCCGCCAAACCGAAAAGTCGCGGGAAAGCCGCACGCCACTGCCTTCGAGGTGGTTGGGGTGGAGATGGGGGAGGAGACGGACGGGGAGGGGACCTTCGGGAAGGGGAGCACCGACCCGCTCTGCCTGGAGAACGCAGTCACGTTGCGTCGTAGCTCGAAGTCGCCTCAATTGTAGGCAGGGAAGTTGTGTGTGTTGAAAGGCCATTTGTGCTGCTGTGTGGAACTTTTTATCGGGATATTTCCCCAAAGATCGATCGAACATTTTGTTTCTAAAGTCAAACCTTGATAAATACGCAAAGTCACGCAAATTTATCCAGTAAATTCTCTTCAAGACACCTCCGGGATCGTCTTCATCTACCACGTTCTTCTGCGTATGTCTCCAGCGAAGTCATCGGTAAAGTACCAAGCTAAATCGTTATTGAAACACTGTATGAGTCTTTTTGCCACATTTTCTTGTAATTTTATCGTCAAATTCTACGCTAAAACTAACTAAAACGGTTCAGTCACCCCCGTACCTAAACTGCGTAGGTGTACCACAACGCATACCGTTGAGGCGTCATAGGTCCACGTGGTAAACGTATCGCCCGTTTTGTATCACTTATACCTAGATTCTTATAACTATTTTATCTTAAATAACATACTTACCCTTCTTGTAACTAGAATACTTACCTTTTATCGAAGTTCGGACGTCTAAATTTGCCGATTCAGTAGGGACTTACCTTGTTGAAGTTCACAACGCCGTGTAGAGTCTTCTTTGCCAAGTACTATCGAATGTTTTACTTACCTTTTTATTTCATTTGCATCACAGGGGCCTAAATTACCTATTCGAACAACTTTATTTGAGTTTTGTTTGTCAAATTTTACTTACCTTATTTTAATAAGGGTTTATAGTCAGTTGACTGTCTAGGTCTCACCTAGCAATATTCGTTACCTATCTTTTCTAGGAGTTCGACTTCTTTTGTTCCTTTTTGAATATCACCCCTGCGTGATTAACTTTAATTCGGATTAAATTGGTATAGACAAATTGCCGTTTCTAACCCATACCCAGTTGGGTCAGTTTGAGGGTACACATACCTGGTACTCTATCCGTACCTATTTACCAGTTGTATTTACCAATTGTTTGTCTCATATTAATCAGCATACCATTGAATTTATTTTTCATTTTGTACCATTTATTTTCTTGTGATTACAATATTTTCTTGTTAATCCTACCTCGACTTCTTGTTAATCCTACCTCGACTTCTTGTTATTCTTCTTGTTGTTACCTCGACTTGATTAATCATACCCTGAGTGTCCCTGAAGTGTAAGTGAGTTCAGACTAGTTATTTGTGGTTGCAGGTTTGGTGAATAAAAGCCCATCAGGCAAGAACGCTACCAAAATTTTCATTCAACTTAAAATCTTTATTCAATAAATTCACAGACATAGTAAATTTTGGGATTTTCATCGTCAACTTGCGGCTTACACCATTATTGGTGAACTTCGCCTCATTTGTCCAAAGACAAATGTCCAGGAAATCTGGAACCTCCACGAGAAGGATGCTCATCATGGCGAGGAAATCCATACGACGGTTCATCCCCTTGTCGCACACCGTGGACGATATGGGAGCGATAAGGGAAGTAGTTGTAATGATGGAGGACGCATCGAATTTATCCTTCTTAATTCCTAACATGTGACTCGCTCGACGTAGAGAAACAGATTGGTCTTCCTGTATAAACAGTAAAATGTCCAGTTCCAGGTCAAACGAACGTCTCGATGAACCAATCTTCGTGGTGTCACAGCTCCAGATTGGGTGAAATCCCGAACAGCGAGACGAATCGTCTGTTTGTCGGGGTGGCGCCTATCTGGGAACTGCTCGGCGTACGCTCGAACTGCTCTTTTCAAAACGGAAATACACTGGTAATACACCCGGACCATGGAAGTCCTCTCTTCAGGAGAATAACGGGCAGTACTTGCACGAGGCATAATTCAGTACTTACGTCTTCAAGGTAACAATGAGAATAAATCGGATCTGAGATGAGTTCAGATGAAAGTAAATAGGTTCTTCGCTTATCTCGTTTCAGGATTCCACAATGCTTCAAATCGTTTCTGAACTCTGTATCATAACAGTTTCCGAACTAATTAAAATCGCTTATAGGGTGTCTCTTAGAAGTTAGTCCCTAACTAACCTCAAAATTTGAGCAAAATCGGTTCATTAGAAACCGAGGTTCCAGGAAATTCACGTTTGCGCATGCGCACTCGCTCCTATTGGTCCGAAGGTGCTGAAATTGATAGGGGACCGTCTAGGACCTAACCCGCACAATCCCTGAAGATTTCATCAAAATCGGACCACAGGTTAGTATAGTTTTGCCCGGGACAAGGATTGACCACAGACAGACAGACACGGAACCAAAATTGTTCGGGAAGCTCTAAAACGCAAAAAGCAAGTGGAAATTTTGATTTTGGAGGACATTTTTTTTTTCACTTCTTTCACGAATACAAAGCTTCCCTACCTTCGGTAGTGAGGAAGCAAAAAAGAGAGGCAAGTTCCCCATTGGGACATGTGAAGGAAAAATTTGGGTTTTTATAGAGACAAAGATGTTCTTTCAATCTCAAAATAAAATCAGAAAGATCTTGGCATTGTTATATCTATGGCAATATTATTCTGGGGGTCAGCTGCAAATCTGGAGTTGGTTTTCAGGATGCAGAAACGAGCCCTGAGAGTACTTTTGGGTCTGAAACCTGGGCAGTCTTGTAGAGGAAAGTTCCAAGAAAATAAGCTGATGACTGTCCCTGCCACCTATGTATACCGCGCTGTCCTGTTTGCTCGGAAACTTCGTCCATGGTTTGAAGGCATGAGGTTCGACCATGACTATTCGACACGACGGACCGACCGCATGATAGTCCCACGTCACCGAATGAAGTTTTTTGAGCGATGTGCCAGCTTCTCCATCATCAAGATCCTCAATCACATTGGAGACGGTGCCCTCAGCTGCCCGATTGCAAAAATTAAGACTATAATAAGAAAGTATTTTATAAACGAAGAATTTTATAGTGTGAAAGACTTTTTCCAATCATCTGTGCCAGCGTTGGCTGATTAGATTGGAGAGTAGATGGGCGTGCTGCCCATTATTATTCTAGGTTATTATCTTTTTTTGGTTGTATGTTTATAATTTTTGACAATTCCATTCATACATTGTTGTGAAAAATGGAAATAAATATTATTATTATCATTATTGTTGATGGCATTCTGCTCCACTACATACATTTCTCCTAAATTTGTTCACACTCGGTCGTTCCACGTTGTATAGATTAGGTAATAATGAATAAAATACCAACGATCCAATCCTCAAGTTGTCAGACATTTTTATTGCTTCCACTTTTCAAATCAAAATGGCCAGTGTGAGGAACTTTCTGCAGCGGTCCAGTCGTTGTGTGAGCCCCGCCGCAGTACCTGTTCTTCAGATGGGGAACGCTGGCTAAATTCTCATAGCTATCTGTGGCCCTCAATTTGTACCTGCGGAAGAGCTCCTCGTACTCGATGTATTTGATGATTTCTGGATCTTTGATCTTCATTTTCCTCAAATACTCCAACTCGTAGGTAATGAAGGGGCGTATGCTGCGCATGTGGGTCAAATCCGCCATTGCCGGTATGCAAGGCACGTCCGTTTCAGTCGGCATGGACACGTTCCTATCACAAGACAAACAGTTGACGTCTGTAATGAATTTCTTCTTCCCTCCAGCGGCCACTTTGCCTTCTTTGAACGCCGCCAATTTGGCCAGTTCGTCTTTCAACGTCTGAATCTGATTGTTGATTTCCTCCTTCAACGCTTCCACGTCAGCTTTGTCGAATTTCGTCTCTATAGCACCTTGTATGTCTATCAAAGTTGATGCCAAAAGTGATTCCTGAGCCGAAACCTTATTCAAAGCTTCATCTATTCCCCTTGCCAAATCATTCGTCACTTCATCAAACCTGTCCAAAGGCACCTTTTTATTCAGCTCATCACAATCTGCTTTGTTCGCCAAGATATCTTCCATTTCAAATCTGTCTAATTTCAATGTTTTCAGCAATTTCATTTCTTCCGTCAAGTTCTCAAGAAGAGTCATTTTGTACTCCTTGTCGTCGAGCAAATTTTGAGTTGCACAGCCAATTTCAATCAAGGCTTCCTCGACGTTGCCAATTTTACCAAATAATTGATCCATTTCTTCTTCCTCTTTCGGTTTATGCTTATGCTTTTTTAGACCAAGAACATCAACAATATCACCGAGAGATTTCGTTAATTTTCCAATCCTATTATCAAGATCTAAGGTTTTCTCTGCAATCATCATATCTTGCCTCTTCAATTTGGCTTGATGTTTTATCAGTCTTGCTTCGGCTCCTTCCATCCTTTCAGTCAAATCTTTGGAAGTGACGATTACATCATCAACATCTTCAGGCCCATCAGGACACGAAGGCTTAGTGTCTTTTTGGAGCTCTAAAATTCTTCTTCTCAATTCGGTAGCGTGAGGTAATCCTGCCAGTATCTCAGGCAGAATGTTATCGGCGAACTCAGCCAAAGTGTTAATTTGAGCGTTCATAAACTCCATGTTTTTCTTGATAAATTCATGCTGAGCGAGTAGCTTATTGATGTTATCTGGGTCGATTTTGTCTTCTGGTTTCAGTCGAGGAATGACTGACATGAAAGACGATGGCTCTAAGGTGGCTTCAGGCTGGATGGTCTGAGTAGGATATGACCCGTCTAATGCAAGCGTTGGAATTTGCTGTTGCGAGGGAGGTAGATCTTGAGATTTCACGGTGACGCTCTGACTTCCAATGGTTTTCGATTCAGTAGTTAATTTTGTTGACGACTGCACTGCAGAAGGAGATTTTGTTTTTTGACTCAAACCAAGCGCGCTGTCAGTAGCGAGCTGAGGACCACCAGTTGATGGAGTAGCTCCAAACATACCTTCAACCATCCCCATAGCTTTGCCAACAACGGTCCTGAGAACTCCACTACTTTCTGTTGATGTCCAATCGTCTCTTTTCCCAATCCTGTATTTCCCCAGCAAATCCTCTCGTGGCTTGATGATTTTCGCGTATTTCGCAGCCATCTTGATCGTTTCCATTGTGTCTGTAATGTTGTCACCGAGCTCACTTTGCATCTTTTCGATAATTTGTTTCAAATCAGCGTACTCTCTGGCTACTGTCTCAAGGAGCGATGCCAACTTATCAAGGCCTTCCTCAGCACCTGACATTCTCTTGGTGATATTCAAGCTTTGCATCAAATCAGTAATCGGCTTTGCTTCCTGTTTGGATCGCGTTGCTTCCAATAGAGCATCATCCGTTGGTAAATTCGTAGTATGGAGAGCTTCTAACTGGACTTGCAAACCTCGCACCTTAGATTCCAGCCGCATTAAACTAGAAACTGACACACTTCTTCTTTTCACACTTTCGCGCACTATCCCATTTTCCACAATAACGAAATCCTCCTCCACCTTTTTACCAATTCCCTCGGAACTGGCCACACTTTCCGCCGTAGCTGATTCCGTTTCTTTCATTGCCGCATCAGAAACTACCTGCACATTGATTGCCCTACCGTCTTCGGTTTTCGATTGTTTAGCCAGATCCTCGATCTTCTTGGCGTCTGAGCCTCTGAACTCGATTTTGAGATCCCTCATACTAAGGTGATTAACCATAGCGAGTAGAGCCGTCCTAAGGAGATCAGGACCACCTTTTTCTGTAAGGTCGCAGGCCATGTTCAACAGATCAGGCATTTTGAGAATCGCACTAGGCATTTTCTATCGATTAAAATTTCAAACTTGTCTATAGTATTATTTTTGAGTTGGTCCCTCGTTAAGCGTCTAAAGGTAACAAAAACAAACTATTGAAAAATATTGCATGTCGTATTTCTTATTAAATCATATGATTAGGTTATTTCAACAGTGGTGTAGGTTTATACATCCCATACCTACTCAGGAAAATGATAAATATCCAAGAAACCTTCCGATAGCATTCATTCAAATTTTTGATGGTCACTCCTGGTTGAGTAACTCGAGAGAAATGGGAATCGAAAGCTCCACACGATGACTGTCAGGTGCATGACTGTTTAGGTAAAGTCATGGGTGAGAGTCCTCTTTAGAAATCACTAAATAATGATCATTTATTTTTCTCCATCAAAGTTTTATACGTCTTTTGGCTGGGGGTCATGACAAAATGATGAGTGATTTAAAAAAAGTTGGATATTTTACGCATTACGGATGAACTTAAGGTTTGTTCCAAGCGAGGCGATTTCAGGTGCAGTGCAGGTGCAAGTGCAGGTTCGGGTTCTTGTGAGTTCATTGAGGAGTGGGGGAAGGTGTAGTGCGGGTGCTGAAATTTCTCAGTTCGTGTACTCATCGCTTGGAACACGAAAAGTGGAACAAAAGTTTTTTTGTTTCTCTTCCTGCCCACATCTTCCTACGTTCATTTCAAGTATTAAGTCGGTAACTTTCATCTAATTTCTCCCTTAATGGAGAACAAAATACTGCCTAGACATATTCATGATCTATTGTTTTTCCCATCAAGGGAGAAATTTCGAATAATTGCCAGGTTTCCTTCTTTGAAACCAAATCCTGGCTACAATCCCTTTATTACAAGAGCTGGTGATATGAGACTGCTCGCATTCGACCCAGCGTGGCTAAATACTTGGAAAATGAAACTCCATATTATGGTACATACCAATCCTCGATTTTTTGGACCATTACTTGGCAAATTTAGACGGGTTGTTTTGGACCGTATGGCCTATCGAGTTTTAGGTGTGTTTTCGGGTATTTTTGAAATTTAAACCCAGGCAAATTTCTTCTAAATTATTCACTTGATAAATAAAATAACTTTAAAAATTCGCTAAAATGTACGTACTTGCTCAATTGGAAGCAATCGACCAAACGGCCAGGTATCAGAGTGGTAGAACTCCGAAGGTTGATCTCCTCCGCGATTTTCTGGGCGATCCTTTTTAGATACCCTAAAATGCTCTATAAATTGGACATCGCCGTATAATAGTACTGTTTTCAAACAATCTTCATTTTTTATTTCAAATCCGGTCGTCGACTTCAGCAGCTATCTCCTCTAGGTTTTGTTCTAGTGGAAGGCTATCCTAAAGAATAAACTAAATTATTCACATCCATTATTCTCGTAGAGAGTTCTAGACTTTCGAAATAAAAAAATTGGAGAGAAAAAATCAGAACAAAACGCTTGGAACGAACAAACAACAACGATTTAGAACGAATAAAACTAGTTTTGCGCCAAAAACAAAAATGGTTGTATTTTCTGCACCCGAACCCAAAGCTGCACCTCCTCCTCAGATAGTTCGGAATTTTTGTGAACTCGGTGCAGAAATTTCATGAACCCATCGGGCTTGGAACACGGTTCAGTGTACAGTCCGAATAGAAAGTCAAAGTGAGGTACATGAACTCGACTGCTTGGAACACATTTCACCTCCCCCCCCCCCCATACCTGCACGTGGCCACTGCGCCGAACTGGTTCATGAGTTCAGCTCGCTTGGAACAAACCTTTCGACGACCTTTGGAAAACTTCGTAACAAACTCTCGTCATTCTACAATACGGTACGTAGATAATAATAATAATTATTATTATTATTTAGTTCCGCTAGTTATAAGAATACAATTATTGTATTCTTATAACTAGCGGAACTAACCCCATTCATTTAATACCAGGCTTAACATAAAATTTGAAGATGCTGAATATCAGAGAGGTAATATTAGGTTTGTTCCAGCAAGGCGACCGCAGTCGACCACACACAACCGGCGCATGCCCATTACGACTAACCACTGTTCCAGCACGACAATCTGCCCAACTTGGTGGTTGAACCACTGTTCCAGCACGACAATCTGCCCAACTTGGTGGTTGAACCACTGTTCCAGCACGACAATCTGCCCAACTTGGTGGTTGAACCACTGTTCCAGCACGACAATCTGCCCAACTTGGTGGTTGAACCACTGTTCCAGCACGACAATCTGCCCAACTTGGTTGTTGAACCACTTTTCTAGCACGTCGGTTTGATCGACCGTGGTCGACCCAAACCCGACCGCTTTGAGGAGTGTGGTCAGGATTGGAAACCTCACGCTAAAGAAACCTCTACCTTAACCTTCTCATTTCAAAACAAGCTTCTCAGTGGAAGGACCTCCTAAGATTTTTTGGTTGATGGGAGTTTATAGTCATCCAAGATAGGTACAAATTGGACAGTAGATAATATCTGAGAGTGAAAAAACCCATTACTTAACATAATATGTTAAGACTCATTAATGATCATGTCATTAATGATCCCAATTCTCTCTCCCTACACCTGTCACAGAGGGTAGGTTGGGAACTTTGAAAATTTTTGGAGAACTCTATATTCATATTTTAATTTAAGTAAAAAACGTTATTGGTCCAGGATACTCTCCTCTTCAGGAATAAATTAGAAACGAACGAAAATTCCATGAATTGGAAGGGTTTTTGCTATGTTTTGATGCTGTCACAAGGTTTTATTCTCTCTCCCTACAATTTTTTTGAAATGCCTGCCCACTCCTGGAAAACGATTATTTTGTGTCATGAAAAACAAAAGTGAACACTGCTGCAAGATGGCTTCCGAAGCTACTGAAGTTTGTTGAATTTCCAAGCTCCCAGTTGTGTGGGTTATGTTGTGAAGTGTTGAAGCTTTGAGAGTAGGTTAATACTTTCTCTCTCCCTACAACCACCTCACTCATCAGGGTAAGTGTTCAACTAAGTTTAATTAATTAACTCAAATTACAATTATGAATGCCATAGTGTTATGTATTTTTTCTAACGTTCAGAATCAATAATGGTTAGGCCAGTAGAGAGTGATAACCTCACAAATCTCTCTCCCTACAACCTCTCTCCCTACAACTTCTGGGAAGAGGCTGGTTTGTAGGAAAAGAGATGGAATTGCAGGGAGAGAAGTTTTTTTTTTCAAAGCCGTTTACATTTTTAAGAGTTACCTGAACTATTTACACTGCTGGGTCATATAATTCTGACTTTCCACATTTTACGAAAGATTAGACTGATTGAAAGACTTGAAGAATCTGATAATTCTGATGTACCTAGATTATAGCTTCGGACTGTGATTGCGATAAGTAAAAGAGACTCCTAAACTAAGATTCTCGTATTTTGAAGGAATAAAAAGGTTTCATGAGTTCAACTCACACTTGGTTTTCTCTCTCCCTACAAAGTCGAAATTATGGAAAAAAATTCAAAATTCTATAAATTTGAAACTACTTGATAAAGTGTGCGCCCACTTCAGGATCTGCCTCAGTGGCCAAAACAAAGGACGTTTAAGGGAGAAAAAACATAAAAACTTCAACAATAATTTATGGAAAAGTTCGAGGACAAAATAACCCCAAATTTTGAAATGACCCTTATGTTACCATTGTTACGTCAATTAGGGAATTTTACACATCAATTTGTAGATTTTACACGTAAATTTGGAGGTTTCTCCACTTCAGGTTGGACATTTTCCATTTCAAGTTGGAGGATGACAGAAATACATGATTTAATTCTGAGAAAGCAGTAACAATTAACGCGTGAATAAGCAGTGGGAAGGGATGGACTCATGAAATGGAATGTCTTAATGTTGCACGGAGTAGGTATTTCCAGACGCACCGGGGTTTTCCACCTTCAAGCAGGCTAGAAGCGTGGCGTTAAAAATTTATATGAAACCAACCATTTCCAACAACCTCCAATTTGAAACGGAAAACCTCCAAATTAATGTGCAAAACCTCCAATTTTACGTGTAAATGCTAAATTTGAATAATATTTAGGAAATTCTTGTTAATTATAGTATTAATTATCAAAGTGGGTTGATTATAATTTTTTATTAAAATTCGTAGGTATTATGGTCTCTACGTAGGTAAATAATAGCTTTCTTGGTAGAAACTCCGTGTATTACCTTGGCTCTACACGTGGTACGTGTCCAAAATATATCTGTAACATCGGTATCGCACATTAGAATTATTTATCTTACAAACCAAGTACCAAGATGGGTGGGTGCGTTAATTGATGATAAGGTAAATATTGTATTGAATAAGTACCCAAGTACCGTAAGTAATATAAGTTACGTATTGAATGAGTACCCATTCTGCACCTTAGTACTTCTATAGTTCAATCACTTCTTTGATCACCCTTCTGATTTGTCCCGCAAGCCATCAGCAGACCGTATCCATCCACCCCCACCCCTCTAAAAAAGCATGACAAATGTTCCAAGTTGGGTGGACAGTACAGCTTGCTCGCTTGCTAGACTTGCTAGAATAGAACATTCAGGACCAATGGGGTCATCCGATCCCATGCAGTTTTTGACCGACTTCAACGCGCCGAAGGCGCGCGAAAGAGGAGGTACTCAATTCGGGTTGTCGTGGGACGATTTTTTATTTATTATTATTATTATTATTTTTGTTTGTATGTCCGAGTTCGTTGCATTTCTTTATTCTGGTACCAATCTATCTGGTTCTTTTTGAAATTTGTTCTACAAGTATCCGTGGTGGTCCCGTTTCAAATAGATTTCATTTTGCTTTGTTAAAAGTATCGAAAATTTGTGAAAGAAGTTGAAAAACGTGGTTCCCGTTTTCGGGAATATTGGTCCGCATTCACTCTTCTTGCCCTGTGACTTCCGACTGTGTCGATGGAGGACCATTTGTGCATATACTCTTGCCTTTATTTAAAGAGCTCTGGACCGCGGGTTCCAAAACCCCTTCCCTGCCAAGAGGTGGCAACGTTGCAAGGTGCTCACCTTGACGGTGAAAACCCTTGAGGTGAAACCTTGCGGTGAAAATGGTCACAACCCTTCGCGGTCAAAACCCATCATCCCTCTTCCTTCTTCCTCTTCTATCAACATACAATTTAATTATTTATCGTTCGGTGAACATTTTTTTTGTAATTTAAATTCGTAACGTACTAATTATTCTGATGAAAATGAGTCCAAATTTCCTGTAATTCGGCGAAGAGGGCGTAATTCGTTTGGGTAGATTGGCCGGGAGAGGGCTGCTGAGTTTTAATCGTACCTGCCTCGAGTTTATACTCGATATGTTCAATTTTTCTCACTGATCACGATTTTGGTGATGGGATGATCGAAATAATTTGTGAATCAAGTGTGCATTTGCAGAAGAGGGTAGACTGTTGGGGGGCTGGGGGGGTTTACGGGCGGAGGGGTCGCGCAGGTATACCTCGACCTTCCGCTGGGGCTCGGATTCTTGCAGGGATGCCGAACCTTCGGGGCCTTCAAAAATCCCAGAGCTCTTTAAATAAAGGCAAGAGTATAGTCAAATTATTACGTGTGCAGGATGAAGTCGTACGACCACCAGCTTCGTAGGTATTGGAGGGCTGTTTCAAACTAACCGTCTGCTATCGCTTTAGAGCCCTTGGGCCGAGTAAACACTTCCCAAAATTCTAGTTTCTGGTACCTTGTTTCATCAAGTGGCGCTTTCTTGAATTTTTGAATGTATTACTAATTATTAGAATTAGACTACGTTTTTTACCTACACGATCCCAACAGTTGAAAAAAGGTTCAGTAAAACGGAATTTGACCTGATAGTTCATCTTGAAGGATACCCCCCCCCCCATCTTCTCCCCGATGGGGTCGAATGACCCCCACACGTAAAAAAATCCCATTTTTCTAGTCCACGACAAGTAAGTAAGTAGAAGAAAACAATACAAACAAAAAAAGCCATTCATGCAGCATGAATTAATGAGCGACTTTTCTAAGAAAATTTTTTAAATTCTTCAGGGATCGTTTAATAATGTTCCGAAACGGATTTCAGTGAAGAAAGTGAGAGAGAGAAAAATTCCGAGTCTACCAAGGTAGCGGAAGCTTTGTTTTCACTTTTCAAGATTGAAAAAAAAAATGTTCTCCAAAATCAAAATTTCCACTCGCTTTTTACGTTTTTGAACTTCCTGATCAATTTTGGTTCCGTGTCTGTCTGTCTGTCATGAAATCCTTGTAAAGGGCAAAACTATTCGAAGTCATTGTCCGATTTCGATAAAAATTTCAGGGATTGTGCGGATTAGCGTGCAGATGGTCCCCTATGCAAATCTTGCCCCCCAAACTGAGCATGAAATCCTTTTAAGAACCATAACTTCTACGTTTTCAATTCGATTTTGATGAACAGACGTTTTTCTTTTATTTGCTTCACAAATACTTATTATTAATATTCAGCCATAAATTACTTATTTTAACAGTCTTCACTATTAATGTTTATTAGTTGTTATTAGAGATCAATGTTTGAATTTTTAATGAATTTGACAATGGCTCTGAATGTATTTTTATTGTTCAACTGCACTATCGTAGGAAGTATAACTTTTTCTTGGATGAGTTCCTTCAATTAGTATTGATCAGCCATTTTAATCTTAAATAATTTATCGGTTAATTTCGCGCATGAAGGAAAATTTCCCATAGAAATCGGTCCAACCCACTACGTTCTAAAATAGCCATTACGAAAAACCTTCCGAATTTGGTGATGACTGAACCGTTAGGTAGTTCGAACAGACAGACAAATAAAAGTAATTTATATTAGTGTAGATTCCGCTTACCGCAATGTGATCTGGTAAGATCATGCGTCTGTCGGGGTTCACATCGGAGAACTCTCTATCCACCAGAAAACACAAAAACGTTGCATCTTTTGCTCCCTAAAAAAATAAATATGTTTAGTTATTTCAACAATGAAATTATTAACAGGGTGTCTACACTTAAGGGGAGTTGGTACCCCACCAAAAACAGCGAAATTTATGACCCATCATCTAAGCACTTCCAAGTTCGATTTGGGGGGGGGGGGGGGGGGTTTGAAGCTTTCTAAGATCTAAAAACCCGTGGAATCCGATTTTTAAAATAGTACTCATTCAAAAAATTAGTACAAATAAACGATATTGGACATTTTTTTGCCATATTCTGGTGCCGTTTTCTACCCCATTCAAGAAATATGGTGCATAATTAAGAAAACTGATTCCATAGATTTTTTCGTTGGATGTCACGAACTAATCTAAAAAAAAGAAAACTAGAGTCGGTTGAATACTTTCTGAGATAATAGGTCAGAAGCGCCAAAAAGTACAACTTTTCAGGAAAGCCAAAAAAATAAAAACTACCGATCTTCGCGCTATTTCGGCGTTCTGATACACTAAACTGAAGGTTTGAATAAGTGTGTCGATAGTCTGATCAGCTGTTGTTGTTTATCAGCTATGGTTTGATTCTTGTTGTTTCCATTCACTTTCGTTTTCCTTTCCGTGCAGTTTGACAACTTTTACTTCAAGTACAGAGGTTTTTTCCCGAGAGTTTTACGATGAGGCTGGTGGTCAAGACAATGAAACAGGTGGCTTCTGAGTCTATTTTGAGCCAACTATAATATAATCATATTATGATTTAAAATAGTTTAAATAATATGTTTGTTCTAAACAAAAAAAAATCTGAAAAAAAATTCTGGGGGTACCAAATCCCCTTCACCCTCCTGTGGTAGACCCAGGAGAGCGGCGCTCTATCGATACTTCCTCCCAAATAAATCAATATTTATCATATTTATGAGTAGTTTTCGGTCTGAGTTCAAAGGTTTTATCTAAAGGTCTCTTCCTGGTGTATCTAAAGGTGTTATATGAAAAACATATTGGTAAAAAACAGTTTTTCATTTAACTCAGAAATACGTAATGGTAAAATATACGTTTTTTTACCCTTGTATCTACTCCTGCTGTCCCCATCGAATACTAAACGTTTTTGACCGACTTCAAACGCGAAGGAGGAGGTTCTCTTTTCAATGTGTCACGATACGATTTTTTTTTTTTTTTTGTATGTCTGAACACCTCGCATTTCTTTATTCTGGTTCCAATCTGCCTGATTCTTTTAGAAATGTGTTCTACCAGTATCCGTGGTGGTGCGGTTTCAAACAGATTTCATTTTACTTTGTTAAAAGTGTCGAAAATTTGTGAAAGAAGTTGAAAAACGTAGTTTTTATATCCCAGAGCTGCATTTACCAGTGGCATGGAAGGTGGTACAATAGTTTGAGAATTTTGACATTGAAATGATGAACATCCACATTGAATTGGAAAAGTCGGAATATTCCGAATTTGACCTCAAGCCACTGCAGCCATAACTTGGGAACAGAAGAGCGCTCAGTCATTCTATACAAGATTAAAAGATAAATAAAAGAATAAAACTAAGGGAAGACAGCGGATCGATCTGACACTTTAACGGTTTAGTGCGAGAACCCAATTCATACTAACCCCTGTAGAGATGGGTTTTTATCTCTTACTCATTCATTGCTTTAATCGTGTTCATTATATTGTTTTTCTTTGGTTTTTTATGAAGGATTTATTGATCATCTTTATTGAACAGCGCTTTTTGGGTTATTATTTTCAATAATGAACCATTGGAATTGAGCAGCAGAAAAATTATCCCCTCACGCCCTCAAAATTTGATGGTTTACAATTCAAGGTTATGTAGAATTCAATAATCGAATAAAAATTTCCGGGCAGAACTAAAATAAACCGTTGTGCAATAATTTGCAGCTTTTTTCATCGCATGTTCAACTCTACAATAAATACGAGCGCAAAAGAGCCAAAAAGAGCCACTGATCCGTTCAAAAGATCCGGCTCTTTTGAATGAGCCGTTCTTCTTGGTGAGCCGTTTTGCCCATCTCTAAACCCCTGAGCGGGTTGGGGGACAAAGAGGAAACTACGGTCCTGTGTGGAAGCGGTTTCTATGAGGTCACTGTGAATCACAGCACTCAGAGTAGACACTCTGAACCACAAAATTCGCCGAGGAAGCGCTCTAGAAAAAACTAATTTACGCAGTTTGATTGGCTTACTCGGTAGACATTGACTGCTGAGAGACTGACGAAGTACGCGTAGCTAACCATGAACAGATCAGGCCACACGGCAACAGAGTGTTCCTCCTGAAAACCAATAGCAGGTAGAGTCAAATCATACCTAAGTACTAACCGAACAACGTTCAAAATTTCATTGAAATTGTTCAAAATCCGAGTACTCATGTTTATTCTGGGGAACCTAAATAATTGTACTTTCACAGATATAAAGGTTCCCTATTCCCGGTAATTATGAAGCAAAACATGTTTTAGAATGTGTCCTGGGGTATATTAAGTAAATATCTCTACTCAAACACACATTTTTTCAAATTTGAGTTGTACGTAGAAGGAGAGAGTTATTAATTTCAATTTGTTTCAACCCATTAGTTAAAAGGAATTGAGGAGTTTGATTCCAAAAGGTACTAAAGACCATTTTCGTCGAAATTGAGTTAACACTTTCCCGAGGTTTCAGGGGGTAGTTCTTCACTAAAATGCGAGAAAATTTGGAGAAAATACTCCATTCCCTTGAAAAACGAGGGTGAATAATCCGTTCCAATTCAAAAGGTACTACATCCAGCGCAGAGGCGGACTCATCCGTTTTGTTTCAAAAAGTACTTTATCCAGTGTAATGTACCATACAGCTGCTTCGAGCAAACGGAACTATATCCAATGTTGTCCTCGATTTTTCGACACTTTAAGATAGGTTAAGACGTTTTTTGCTGTAATTTTTCAAGTTTTCCGAATTAATTTCAATAGAAGACGTGTTGATAGCACTGGTGAAACCTCTTTTCCGGTTATTTTGACTTTACAAAATAATTAAAGCCTGGAAAATCGACTGTCAATCACACTCAACACTACTGTTACACGGTGAGTACTATTTACGTTTATAAAACTAATTTCAACGCATGGAGTGCTTGAAAAGTTGTTGGAAAGTGAGAAATAATAATTTTTCTCCATGCAGAAAGCAAGATAGACGCAGCTGGAGGCGGTAAAAACTCTCCACAACCTCACAAAATTGACGCTCTCCTTGGAAACTCGTGGAAGGAGCCAAATGAAACACCCGATAATTAGGCCAGAATAGGAAATATAAAGAAAACTGTGCTTTCGAACTTATTGTGGGGGTGGAAAGAAGAAAAATAGAAAATACAGCTAAAGCAATTTTTGAACCCGATGAACTAATGGTGGTGAGAAGGGGTGGGCCGTTTCCTCGTTAGAGACAGAGCAAAACATAAGTAGGGTGGAGTGGGGCAATTGCGACCCAAAATGTCAATAGTTCAACTTTGATCCTCTGTAACTTTCCTTTGAAAACGCTATTTTCACTTTTTTTTTTTAATGAGTAGCTTATTTTACGTAGATTACGATGCACTCTTCAAATTGTACAAAAGATTTACTTCTCATGGTCCAAACTGTGTTTTTTAAAATTCCGACCGACTTCCGCATTTGCCCCACTAATCGGGGCAAATGTGGAAACGGCCTGCGAATCTCATAAAAACATTTAGTTGCATTAATGGGGTAAATACAAACAAAGCCCATTTCAATACGAACAGAACGCTATATTCAATTTTTTTCTCCTCCACTTTTTTATGACCAAAATGAACTTTCCTGCGCCAACTGGTTTGCACTTTATCTTTCAAATGACTCTTTCTTGAGTGAATAATTTTCCCTTGAGGCCTGATTTCGAAAGTGGGAGAGGAAAATGAAGAAATTGTATTTTTAATGTGTATTTTTAAAGGTTCATCTCAAATTTTTGTCCTAGAACAGAAAGGTAACTCAGTCTAATAGTTGTTATAGGGTGCTTATTTTGCACTTCCGCATTTACCCCATACTGCAATTTTGCTGGGGCAAATGCAACCCATGTTATCATTTCTACAAATGATCGTGATATAAACGATTTCATAATGAAAACTGTTAAACTGACTCATGTAAAGAAGTTTCAAGATAGAACAGATGTTACTGCCCCACTGCACCTCATGGAAAACTTTTTTCTTGGCAATAACCCGCCACTCCTCTGAAGAGCTAATCACTAGTGAGTCAGGATAAGGTTAGGAATAAGCAGCTGACTGGCGAGAGCCCGCCTTTTCCGACAGGTAAGGGTTACCAACATAACTGGGTACACATTGAGAAGGTTTCTGAGGCAAGGCGCTCAAATGGCGCCATTTTCAAAACCATTTCCGCATTTGCCCCATTTCCACATTTACCCCACTCCACCCTATCTCATTTTGGCGCATACTGTACACATCATGAGTGCAAAAATGTTCTTTGAAGAGTTGAGGTCTCATCTGAAAAGTAGTATTACCATTGATGCCTATCTCACGCAAAACACCAGTCGGAGAAGCATTTTATGCCGGACAACAAAAAATGAGGCTCCTTGTTTTAACCGTATTTATACGGTTTAACTTTATAAAGTTCCTTTGATTTGTGAGACTACCATTTTTAATTTTTAATTTAATTTCCAGTATTTTTATTGGTACCTATTACACTTTTACGATTCCTGCTAACATAAGTATTTTTTTTACAGATGCCAGAACAGCCTATTATTGTTTGGGAACAAGATATTGTTTCAAAAGTACTATACCCACTTCGTTTGATTTCAAAATGTACTTAACGCCACGATTTGTTTCAACAAGTCACTATATCCATATTTCGTTCAAAATCATTTTAAACTTTTGACTAATTTACATTTTTTTCTAAAAATATTAATATAATTTAGTAATATAGCAAAAATAACATCATTGGCTTATAGCACGTTATTCTGGTCGCTATGGTTTTTCGCGATTTTCTCACGTTTAACCAAAACGGATATAAGGGGTATTCATGGTCTGGGAGATTCGACGTCGAATTTGGAGATTCGACGAGAGTCAATGCGCATGCGCACCGGCCAATACGACGATTCGATTAAATCGTAAATTTTACGACGGGCTGAAGGCGTCGTAAATCGAGATTCGACGTCGAATTACAAAATGTAATCCTAGCGCTAGCGGCAGTTGTGCGAAGCAACTTTCATAACATAAACAAACAGATCATCCTCGTCCTTTCATTTTGAGTTTTTCTTTTAACAACACCTTTTTTTTTAATTTTTACTCCGTTTTTCCGTTGGTTTATTTCTTTTTTATTCTGTTCGAAGTGGGTTTTTTCTCGATTAAATGAGTGGAGCTGAGCCACCCAGGCGGCTAAGGAAAATGCGACCATCTGATAGTCTGCTGGAGAAGTGGAAAAATGTTGCTTGCTGGCATTAAAGCGAGCTTAGCACATTCTCCTTTATAGCATCGAACATGTTTCAGCCGTTAGATATGTACCAAAATGCGTTCAAAATTGTGTGACGGCAGTAGCAAGGGGTTTTTTTTTTTTTATACAAGACTCCTCATCGGTAGGTACCTATTCAGAAGTCTGAAGCATGATCCTTTTTTAATTCTAGCCGTAGATTTTTTCGTTCGTGTACTAGGAACTTTGGTAAAGGATTTTATTAGGAACCTCTGGAGTATTCTCATTTTTTAACTAAAAGGAAATTAATGGACATGCAGTTCTTTTGACACTGACTTGGTTATCGTCTGATGCCGCAAGGAGCGCTACGCACAATTTGATTTTCGACGATTCGACGGGAGAAAATGTGGGAGCCTCATGAGACCCTCGAGTTTACGACGATTCGATATACGACGATTCGACAATAGAATCAGACCATGAATACCCCGATCATGAGTACCTTCTGGAATCAAACTCCTCAATTAGGGTTGAAACCCCGTCACGTACGAGAGAACAAACTGTAATTATAAAAAAACTAACATCGAGTGACAGTCATGTTTACACAGTTTGCCAACAGGGGCGTTACTCCCAAATGATGCAAATGTTAGAGATCATGTTTAGGTGAGCGTCTAGAGCTCCCAAAGGTTTGTGACTACATTAGAACTATATCCTTACACTACATAACTCGTTTCCTTGAAAAAATGAAAAGTGGGATCTCGTATACAATACACCCTGTGTGACAAATACATAATAGAGAGTTTTCGCACGCCAATAAAGCGCCCACAGAACCCGCGATCTTGGCGAGACTTTGACAATGGGGGGTGCGCCTTGATTTTTTTTAGATTTTTAATCGAAAGTAGACTACATCCTGAGAATTTTGGCACCAACCGCGACCTTCTAGCGTGAGTAGATCTGTTTCTATGATTTTTCAAACTTTCGACCGTTTATGACGTCACGCGCCCCTCTCGCCTGGGCGGGACCCCCCAGCCCACTGTGACGTCATAAACGGTCGAAACTTTAAAAATTCATAGGAAAAGATTTACACACGCTAGAAGGTCGCAGTTGGTACCGAAATTCTCAGAATGAGGTCTACCTTAGATTGAAAATAACAATAAACAGTTTTTCCTACCCAGACGCACCCCCTATTGGTGACAATCCAGCTGCCAATTTTGGCAGAGTCAGTTTAGAATCCCTAAAAGGTGGCTTGCGTGTAACTAACCTTTCTATTTCATAACAATACATTTTTGGATTGTCAACTGTCATCAAGCAAACAAAAAAGAACAAAGCGTGGCTCTAGCACTTTGCGTCAGACATCAATGACAACAGATTAACCTTTTTTCCAGCTGGCTTATTCGCCAGGTGCAGTTAGCAACATGATTGCGCGCTGTAGGTTGACACTCTTGGGCTCATAGAGCTAGTGTCGGCCATTGGAAGCAAAAACTCTCTAATTTCTGAGGCCTAAGCTCAATACAATATCAGCTTACGGTAAAGACGAGCCCGCAAACTATGGCAACTGTCAAGACAACCAAGATTTGAACGAGGAAGAAGTACGGATTGGCTCTGTCCATATTGCTTTTATCTCCTCCTTCCGTAAAAACCAAATCCAGCACTCTTCGAGACGCTGGGAAGAAACTGTCTCCATATGCACCTGATACATCATTACACAAATAAGTACTTCAGGTCCAGTCGGGCAATTGCGAACTAAATTAAGTTCCAAATTCAACTCTATTCAACAAAATCGTTTTTACGAGTAAAAAACAACGTAAAAACCAGTGAACTTTGAACAAAACACGAAAATACGGATTGTAGAATGATTTTCAACATTTGGAGACCCACATCTGGAGCGAATTTTATAAATATGTTTTTATAACTGATTTAACATTGAAAATGATGCCACTTAATACTTGTTTATACTCCTACACCCACGCAGGTACATACAACATACTTTTTCGAGAAGTCATCATCTTTACACTTAAAAGGGTAATGATAATTTTGGAGCATTGATGTGAGTAGAGAAACTCGGACATCGGAAATAAACCATGAATGAACATCATCTGATGCCAGAATCAGGATGTTCTCCCCACCTTTACTTCTCCAGATATTTCTGAGTGCGAGGGTGAAAGTGAGCTTTCAATGGTGGGTGGCCCCGTGGAGGGAAGAGACAAGGGTGTGCTATTTGAGGGTCCCAGTTTTGAGCCGTTCTGCGCAATGACGTCACTCACGACGTACCTGGCTCCCCTCTAGGAATGGCCCTAGTTTTACTAATCAACTAAAACTGGAAATGGGAGCCTGTTGTTTTTGTAAATTTATATAATTTTAGCCAATATCTTTCACTTTCATTCTTTTGAAAAGGTTTAATGCTTGTTAAAAAAAATACAACATAGGTTATCAATAGTTTAATCGAAAAAAAAACAACGTTGAAAGTACAGAAAGGAAAGAAAAAATATGACTTAGGTTAGGTACAACTTTTTTAAAATCATTTTTATTTAAAGATTAAAAATTGTAAAACAATAAAATAGGAAACAAAATAGAACCATAAGCTAAGGAATATAACACTCTACCTACGTTTGAAATTAGTTCAATTTTTTTTTCAAATCGCTTCCGTTTGATTTGGTGTTGCTGTTCGGATATACCTCGGTTCAATTGTCGCATCCTCATATAGGTCCTAGTAATAATCAGTCTTTTTATTCCCTCAACCGGAATGCTAAGGTGCCCAACTTTTTCGATAACTAGATTTTCAACTTTTTGTAGAATCATTGGTTCAGCACTTAGCTTATGCGGACCATGAAAATCAATTAAACAGTTTTCGATGATTTTTGCACATTCAAAAAATTGTTCACTTGGGGTTGTCAGACTAGATTTTGACACTGTGTGTATCCACGATTGATCACGACTGATGGTTGGAGAACCGCAATCTGATGCTTCGCTGGTGAGCTGAGGATATTTTGATTTTAGTTTAAAGGCCACATATCCAGCTATATATCTCACTCCTTCTTTGCTAGCTTCATCACTCCCACTATTTTCATTCAAAATCTGAGGTATTGAGCCAAGTTCTTCTTGTGAATCGTCATTTATCTCCAATTCTTGAACAAGGTCTCGCAGTAGGTGGGCTGTTGAACAAATCTCAGGTTCTTGAAATATAGGTTGAGAATCATCGATCTCGGATGTACCTCCGGTCAAGACGTTTTCGTTGTCATCGGCGACATTTCTTTTAATATTGAATGCGGTAGATGAATGCTTTCCCATTATATACCATCTGAGTCTGTATTTAAATTGGAGAGCATTAGGGTGGTCATGCGTACGTTCCATACCCCTAATGTATGAAAAGAAATTTTCCAGAACATCCTGTGTTTCCGCCGTTTGAATTCGGCGCCTTATTGTTTTGTCGAACCACCGAAGGTAGCGCTGATTCCAGGAATCGCCTGCCCGATTCCTCGATTATTATCACTTCTAATCTGGCTCGAGCTCGTTCCCTCTTCTCTGAAAACCTCTCCGCGTATCGTCAGCGATCAAACAATTTATTTCAATATTTCAAGCCCTAAAACTATAAATCCAACGGGTTGTGACCAAGTGGTAGCGTCTCATTGTAAAGTTGAATTCTAAATTTAACAAATTGGCTACTTTTCTCGCGAGTACGGCCCCCTCGTCGTCCAGGAACATCGCACCCGGCGCCGGGAAGCTTCGCAGATCTGCAGAACTTGTAAGTCCCCGTTTATTTCTTAAAAGTTCGCCAATTTCAGATGAATGTTCTTTGTATATTAAATTTATTACGCTCTTCCACACACCACCCGTAGGTACCTATAAATCACAGTCCACTAACGATTAAAGTGTTGAGTTCCCAATCCTAAGTTCTACTTTTGAGCATAAAATAGGAAGGAATTCCCCAATATTAATGGTCCTAACGAGCCAAATTGTAATTTTGTAGTGTTAAATTAACGTGAATTTATTCATTTAACTTTTGCTCTTCATTCAACGTTTTAATTCAACGTCTTGGTCGCTGCACGTGATTGAGAGGGACGATTTTTCTTCTCAACGTTATTTTGTTAATAAATTACCATAAAGTTATTTATTTCTTGATCTTAAACTAACAATTTATAACTCTACTTCGTATTTTGATCATTGAAATTCGTATCAGGTGTTCTGTAGAGATCGCGCAGGTGGTTTTATGACAAAATCTTAAGGTCACGTCGAAATTACAGGTAATTGCTCAGACGCCATTTTAGTGTCAAAGTTTCAATTTTGCCTTCAATTTTTCACAAGTATTTGCAAGTTGACAGTATTGGTGACGTAGTCTTTCCAACGTTCATTTTCATTGGCCCTAAGCCCAACGAATTCACATCAACATCATTCTCTGCCAATCAAAACCTAGCTTCGTTTTCGATTCACATCAGCGAACATGGCCAACAACCAAGATGATCCAAACGAGTTTGCAGAGCACTTGGCCAAGCAGGAGTACTATAAAAATCTCCGTGAAAATGCATTTACCCAGTTGCAGGCTACTTTTGACGCTTCCAAAGCTGTTGGTGCTGGATCCATTTCTCAATTTTTGGCGCGATGTAATGACCTCAACGATATGCGTGACCGTTTTTATGGATATTGTGATGCGATAACAGAATTGAACGTAATGTTGCCTTCTGAACACTTTCTCGATGTAACGAATGTTTTAACGTCCTTTGATACAATTTATTACGAAGTACGGGCACTTGAGGGTAATATTCGGTCAAAATTTGAGACAAAATTCACTCCGGTTTCTGAAATTAGGTTACCACGAATCGATGTTCCAGTTTGGGACGGCCAATTACAAACGTTCCATAATTGGTGGGCACTTTATAATTCTATAGTGCATAAAGGGTCATACACAAACACTGCAAAATTTGCATACTTACGATCTCTGATATCTCGACCTCCACTCAAGCTCATAGAAACCTTAGAGATATCTGATGTGAATTATGCACTTGCATATGGTAAAATTGAGGACATGTATGCAAATCATCGAGTACTTGCTGCCTATCATGTTGATAGTATGCTTGATTTCAAAACGTTAACTCGTGAATCAGTTTCTGATCTCCGATCGTTTTTGACCGTTTTTGATACGAATTATAAGGCGTTTCAGAATTTGGACATACGCTCACATTCGGATTTCTTCGTATTTCAATGCGCATTGCGCGCTCTTCCTCCTTCATTACGAATACTTTTTGAACGATCGGTATCGTCTAAAACTGGAGTTCCCTCATTTATGGATCTTATTACTTTTATTCGTGAACAATGCAGGATTAAAGAATTCTTCATGCCAACTACTTCAAGTGTTCCGAATAATGTCAACGTAAATAGTAATAAAATTTCGAAGTATCCCTCGCCCAAGTCTCAATTTTCAAAGGCAACATCATTATTAGTGAATGATACGAACAATAACAGTTCCGCAACGAATAGTTCTTCAAGTAGCAGTTCCTCTAGTAACAACTCATCATTACCTGCTCCTTCTTCGAATCCCATTCAGCAAAATACATTTTCCAATGAATGTCCAGTATGCCAAGGAAATCACGGTATTTACAGTTGTGAAAAGTATGGTAATATGGAACCTTCTCAACGTTATGACCTCATCAAAGGTTTCCACAGGTGTTTTCGGTGCCTTGGCAGACACTCAAGGGTGAATTGCAAGTCTAGAGGAAAATGTGGTACTTGCCAGAGTTCTAGACATCATTCTACACTACACAATGACAATATTTCTCAACGATCTTCATCAACGTCTAATAACGGTGTTAATACTAATAATATTAACAACTCTTCTATGTTAACTAACGTCTCGGTACAATCCAATGCACCTGGTCAAACGAACACAAATTCAGCACCTTCAAATTCGAACAAGCAAACCCTAATTACAGGACCGTCGGCGAAGGCTACTTACGTACTTCTTGGAACCGCCCAGGCTTTTCTCAGAAACCGGTGGGGTTCCTGGTCTCCGATTCGGCTGGTCATAGACATTGGTTCTCAAGTCAATTTAATTTCCAGTGACTGCGTTCAACGTTTGGGTTTGCCTGTCATTCGAAGAACAACCGAACTTTCAGGTGCTATGGAACAGGTAGTTGGAACATCTAACGGTTTGGTATCCTGCGTCCTATCTCCTGCTCCCAACGATGTTTCTAGTTTGTGTGCTTCCGCCGTCGTCGTTTCCAGAGTCTGTTCCGATGCTCCAACGATATCTCTGCCTTCTGCATTGTACGAAAAATATTCACATCTTGAATTGGCAGATAAAACGTTCCATCAACGAGGCGCTGTTGATTTCCTTCTAGGGGCCGGTTTGTACTCCGAATTGTTCAAACCTGGATATGAGGTGATTCATGGTGAACCGGCTGCGATCAGAACTATTTTTGGATGGGTGATTTTTGGTAACGTCAACGTTTCTCCCTCAGTTACTCTCAACGTAAACGTAGCGACGCACTCTTCCGAAAGTAACCTCGATAAACTTGTTCAACGTTTTTGGGAAGTCGAGGAGGTCGCTTCTGTGGTTCACCGTGATCCGCTGCACTTGATAGCCGAGAAGCATTTCCAAGAAACGCATTCACGTTTGGCTGATGGTTCATACTGTGTTCGACTTCCCTTCAAGACAAGTGGTCACTTTCCACCTATCGGGGAGAGTAGAGAAATAGCTACACGTCGCTGGTATAACGTTGAAGCCAAACTCCGAAAAAACCCAGCGTTTCATGATGCATATAATTCATTCATGCGTGAGTATTTGTCGCTAGGTCACATGATTCCCACTACAAAATCTGCCGCCTATGTCATTCCGCACTTTGGAATAACTCGAGATTCAGCGACTTCTCCTCTTCGAGTCGTATTCGACGGTTCTTGTCGAGATACCTCTAATGTCTCACTAAACGAGCGATTGCTACCAGGTCCTCCCCTACAGAAGGATATCACCGAAGTTTTAACGTATTTCCGTATGAAACCAGTCGCCATCACAACGGACATTAAGATGATGTACAGGAAAATTTGGCTCCATGAAGATGACTGCAAATTTCAGCATGTGCTGTGGCGTGAATCTCCTGAACAGCCCCTCAACGAATTCGAGCTACGTACTGTAACGTATGGTCTCTCTTCAGCTCCGTTCCTCGCTCAACGTGTATTAGCTCAACTTGTTAACGATGAAGGAGATCCATTTCCTGAAGCCTCGAAAGCAATAACGAACAGTTGTTTGATGGATGACGTTTGTTGGTCAGTTGATACCGTTCAGCAAGCGATTGATTTCAAGAATCAATTGATATCACTATTATCCAAAGCACACTTTGAACTGCGAAAGTGGTCTTCCAGTCATGAGGAAGTACTAGAAGATATCCCGATTGATCATCGTGCCAAAGTGTTAAGTCTTCGTCCCAACGAAATGGAGTCCCTCATGATTTTGGGTCTGCAATGGTATCCTCATGAGGACATGTTCTCCTACAAAATCAAAATTCCTGGTTCTGCCAACTCCAAACGTACCATTTTGTCGCAAGTGGCGTCAATTTTTGACCCGCTCGGATGGTTGGCACCCACAGTATTTTGGGCAAAATGTTTTCTGCAGGAACTTTGGTCTAGTGGCTTTGACTGGGATACTCCGCTGCACGACGATTACGCGACACGGTGGGCGGAATTTTCGAACGAATTGGTGCATCTTTCCCTTGTCAGAATCCCACGTCTCTGTGTTTCTTCGATTCTACCAAAACGACAATTAATTGGATTTTGCGATGGTTCAACCTTAGGATATGGAGCAGTTGTTTATCTACGATGTTATTCTGAAGAAAACACAGATGTATCGGTTCACCTCCTGAAATCTAAAACGAAAGTCGCTCCCTTGAAGGTGCAGACGGTGCCACGGCTCGAGTTGAACGGTGCCTTATTGCTGGCCAGATTGATCAAGTCGCTGGACATTGTTAAAAGAGAACTAGCTATTTCTGAGACTATTTTGTTCACCGATGCTTCTACTGTCCTTTCTTGGTTACGTACACCCACGTATCAGTTGAAAACTTACGTGGCCAACAGAGTGGTCTCTCTGTTAGAATCAGCACCGCTTGAGCAATGGAGACACGTGCCTTCTGCCATGAATGGTGCAGATTGTGCATCTCGAGGTATGTCACCGATACAACTCTTGAATAATTCGTCATGGTGGGCGGGACCGGAATGTTTGATGTATCCCGAATCTGATTGGCCGCCGCCGACGTCAAACTTATTACCAGCTCATTATTCCCAAGAGTTGAAAAAGACTGCGGATTCACAACAACAAGTCCTAACGGTTTCGAAATCTTCAACGTCTCGCAACTCTATTGTCAACGCAATTTCAACGTTCTCCTCCTTAACGAAACTTAAACGTGTAGTTGCCTACGTCTTACGTTTTACTAAGAACTGTCGGCTTGCAAAAATAAAACGCTTTTCTGGTCCGTTGAAAGTGTTTGAAATACAAAACGCTTTCAATATTTGTATAAAGTCCACTCAGCAACAATACTTCGCCAGTGACATAAGGGCCATACATAAAGGGCGCTTAGTATCAAAAAAGTTGCTCTCTTTCTCACCTTATGTTGATTCTAAAGGTTTTTTGCGAGTCGGAGGTCGTCTAACTCATTCTAACTTGGCACCCAACGCTAAGCATCCACTGTTACTACCTCAACAGGCCTGTTTATCTAAATTGATTTGTGATTATTATCACTTATACCTGCTTCATGCTGGGCCTCAAGCAACACAGGCAATGATTCAGTCGCAATTTTGGATTTTATCTCTCCGCCCACTCCTCCGCAAACGTATCCACAAGTGCTTGATTTGTTTTAAGTCAAAGGCGAAGATGAAACATCCCATCATGAGTGATCTACCACCTTCCCGTGTAAACAGTTCACTTCGGGCCTTTTCGAATACGGCTGTGGATTTTGCAGGACCCTTATTCGTGAAAGAGAGCACACGAAGGAACGCACAAAAACTTAAGGCCTATGTTTGTGTTTTTGTATGTATGGCCTCAAAAGCGGTTCATCTTGAACTGGTGAGCGATCTCTCGACGGCCGCATATCAGGCGGCACTCGATCGTTTTGTGGCACGTCGTGGTCTTTGTTCTCAAGTGTTTTGTGACAGAGGCACAAACTTTGTTGGTGCATCAAATGAGGCCAAAACCATCAAGAAGTTCTTGTTAAAATCGGAGCCAGCACTGGCAGAGTACTTGTCTTCACGTGAAATCCAGTATACGTTCAACCCTCCAGCATCTCCTTGGATGGGTGGAATTTGGGAGGCGGCTGTCAAGTCTTTTAAACACCACCTCACCAAAATTACGCTCCACCGCTCGTTGACTTACGAAGAAATGTCAACTTTCCTCGCAAGAGTTGAGGCGGTATTGAATAGTCGGCCGTTATGTCCGATTAACGATGATCCCTCAGATAATGTAGAATTTTTGAGTCCCGGTCATTTTTTGGTTGGATCAGCCCTTTTATGTCCGCCTGAAAATGATCTCATTCCAGTGCCAGAGAATCACTTGGCTCGCTGGCAACTTGTGCAACGTGCCAGTCAAGAATTTTGGAAGCGTTGGTCGACGGAGTACCTGAATACGCTTATTCAGAGGAAAAAATGGAATACCCCGCGCGAACCTCTCCGAGTAGGACAGCCGGTCTACATTTCCAAGGAAGACACAAGACCATTGTATTGGCCATTGGGAGTGGTCACCAAGCTGATTCCTGGACGTGATGGTGTGGATAGAGTTGCCGAGGTCCGTACTAGTGCTGGCTGTTACACTAGACCAGTAGCTAGGTTGATACCTCTACCTATAGACAGTTAAATTTTGTTCGTTGTTCTGGGTGGGTAAATTTATTTATTAAACTATTGTTTTCCTTCTACTCACCTACTAGTTTGTTAACTAACTTGTGTTTTTGGTAATTTTGCTAATATTTTCATTATTGTTTCTTGTTAACGTTTTCTCTCTCTTGGCAAAATTTAGTTAAATTTTGAGTGGGCGGTGTTTCCGCCGTTTGAATTCGGCGCCTTATTGTTTTGTCGAACCACCGAAGGTAGCGCTGATTCCAGGAATCGCCTGCCCGATTCCTCGATTATTATCACTTCTAATCTGGCTCGAGCTCGTTCCCTCTTCTCTGAAAACCTCTCCGCGTATCGTCAGCGATCAAACAATTTATTTCAATATTTCAAGCCCTAAAACTATAAATCCAACGGGTTGTGACCAAGTGGTAGCGTCTCATTGTAAAGTTGAATTCTAAATTTAACAAATTGGCTACTTTTCTCGCGAGTACGGCCCCCTCGTCGTCCAGGAACATCGCACCCGGCGCCGGGAAGCTTCGCAGATCTGCAGAACTTGTAAGTCCCCGTTTATTTCTTAAAAGTTCGCCAATTTCAGATGAATGTTCTTTGTATATTAAATTTATTACGCTCTTCCACACACCACCCGTAGGTACCTATAAATCACAGTCCACTAACGATTAAAGTGTTGAGTTCCCAATCCTAAGTTCTACTTTTGAGCATAAAATAGGAAGGAATTCCCCATCCTGGTTCAATTTGGCCGTCAAAATGTACTTCATTTTATGATTTTGTTGAAGATACTCCAACAAATTTTTTAGTGAGTGGCACGATATCTGAATTCCAATTTGGAATGGCAGTTTACCTTTAGAACCTCGAACTTGCAACCGCTCTATTAGACAAAGCATTTCATTCATGATTTGGTTTTGCTGGATCATATTCAGTCCGTAGCCATTTTTCTCGATTTGGGAAGTGTGTGGGATGCTCGAGTTGAATACATCAAACCAATCATTAAATTTCAGCAGAACTTCGGCGGTAGGTTCCCACGAAGTTGAATTCTTATCAAGCAAGTTTCGCTGTCCATAGTACTCTAAAGCCTTGGCGTTAGCGTGCGAGAAAAGCTGTGCAGCTGTGCATGTTTTTCAATATGCCCCTCTGCTCTTTCCTCTCCATGCGATTTTCTCTCGACGACTTACATTCTTTCCTCTGAGGACGAGGAAGATGCAGGCTGGGAATAGCATCTTTTTTCAGGTCCCGTAGGTTTTTTGGTCGGTAGTTGAGCAATTTATATTTTAAAGGTGTGTCAAAAGAATCTGAGAAGAAATGAACGGAGCAAATAGTGGCAGTACGAACGTTGATGTGGTCTTCTCTGTAACACAGATGTTTCCACTTTTGACACAGAGCTTTGTCTTTTGGAAAAGTATAAAACTTAACAGTGCTATTTTGGTTGTGGTTGGTACAACCATAAATGGCACAGTAAGGCATGGGGTAAATAATATTTGGAACTGATATAGGATTTGAATTAAGATGTGAAAGGGTTCACGACCGCAATAATACTGAAACTCAGTATTGTGATTCTTGGTTTCACATCGAGAGTGACGTCACGGGGCGAGCCCCTTTGGGAAAAACCCGAAAGTACCTGGGCAAGAGCACACCCTTGTTTCTTCCCACCACGGGTGGCCCCTTCCATGACAGTGTTGCCACGTCCAGGGAGGTTCCCCTTCTTCCCTTTCCCCTGTGTTTAGTCGGGGTTAAAAATGTTTTTCTTGGTCGATTCCAAAGGTTCATTATTGAAAATGATAAACTGTCGTTTTACAATTTGCAGCGTTTTAATAGGACTGACTGGAAATAAGGAGGCCAGGGAAGAGAGGATGGATAACATTTATTGTTACTCTGGTGCTCCTAGCGGTCTTTTCCTCATCAATGCATCTCTTGTGCGATGTGCTTCCACCCAACGAGAAATGGTGTTGCGAGAGATAAAAATCCCGATTTTGGTGGATATTGAAATGACTGACAAAGAAACTCATGCTAAGCGACAGTGACGGACTAGTTATTACAGAATGAACAGGTCCATGATTTCACTGGTAAATACCTCCCGAATACAACGGCCCCTGTTTAATAGCTCAAGGCTCGAACATTGGAGGAATTGAACGAAGCAATTCGCGTGGAAGTCGTTGCAGTTGAGAGAGCAACGTTGGAAAGAGCTGTTGGAAACTTCCAAGAAAGACTTCAGCAGTTTTCGTGAAAGAAGGACGCCCGCTGACTGATGTGATTTTCCACCCAAAAAATTCCAAAATGCTTTGAAATTCTGAACCCAGATATGTTAATAATTTTTTTTCTTTTTTTTTAGTAACAATTACCGAGGTTATGATTCTTTCAAAAACGTCTGAACATTCATATGGACCCTGTAGAAGGATTATGAAAAAATATTTTACTATTATTATTATTATTACAGCTGACAAGGTTAAACCTTTTCTCTTTCCTTGATCTTTCTTTCTCTCCATCAGGGGAAATAATCCACAAAATTAGGACCTACAATTAAAACCCACCAAATCATAATTTTATAGACAGAGTTGGAGCCTTTGGAATTGACCAAGAAAACAATTCTCAACCCCCCCCCCCCCCCCCATAATAATTTGGTTTCAAGGTACATAGAATCCGAAAATCGAATAAAAACTTTGCCGTCCGCGGTACTTTCCTTAGTTACCATGCACCGATTTTGATGAAATTCGGTATATGAGCTTCATTTGAGGTCTAGTTGTGCCCCGAAGCTTTTGGTTGTTGTCAGTCACTTCTAAGGATTGGAAAATAAGGAATGAAATTTTGAAAACGCCCTAGCTCAACAAATTTTGATTTAAAAGGGTTTTCCATCAATTTAAGATAGTATTGAATTTTTAGAGACCACCCAGAGCTCTGTAGGAAAACTGTTTGCTCCCTACGAGAACATAAGGGTTGGACTTACGATAAATCAGAAACACGAGTGTGAATCACAAAAGAGGCCTAATCTCCGTTCAAAGTTTAGCTGAACAAAGTGCTGTCGATATCTTTCTTCGAGTTGTACTCTGTTTCGAGTCCTTAGCAACCAGTAATCAAATTTCTTTATGAAGGCATCCACAACTCCCAGTTATCTTCAAAATGACCTTGTCAGAACTGAACGGGTTATCAAAATGAACACGGTCAATCGTTTATCAACCCACCAATCGAGTTTTCCGGTTAAATTACGAGAACAACGGCAGAAGGCCAACAAAATAAATTAATTGCCCGCAATATGAATGTATAATGTATATTTATATACATGCATGTTTGTACATGGATCATTAATGTGTGAAAATGACAAGGTAGCATCAACAGAAAGAAGTAGATTGAAGTGGTTTTCTAAGCAAAACCTTCCATCATCCAAGTGAAGAATGGACTGAGGACTATAAAGACAAAACACACTCAAAAACTGATTCATACGATTCGAATTGATCTTTCATTTGTTTTTGTCTTTTAGCTCATTCGATTCCTTCAAATCGCCTACTCATTGTAACATATTCCGACTCGTTCGGTTTACAGACCCGCTCGTTTTTGTGACTTCTGACCGGTTGGTTGTTTGTCTTGTGAGTGAATGGGTGAATGGATTCAAAAGTCTCTGTAATGAGTGACCGTTTGGGATTTGTGACGTGGGTAGGGAAGTACGTATAAATAACAATACAGTTTCACGGGAATAAGGAGGATATAATTGAATAAAGATTCGCTCACCGGGGCAGGATGGGCGATGGTGAAGGCGGAGGACGGCGAGGGGCACAGAGTAACGGAGACAAGTTAACAGAAAAGAAAGCCAAAGTTAAAATGGTGTGCAAGCATTTTTGAGGCTGCCTCAGTTGCGCCATCTACTTTCAGCTAGGATTGAGGAACTACTACTGAAGTGGTGGGGGGAGAGGACACACTCTTCATACTGCTTCTTTTCAAATCCTTTCGAATGACCAGATATTGATAACTTTTCGTTTCATCATCATTTAGATTTGCAAAAATTACTTAGAAAATCCAATCGAGGCAAAAGGTATTTTCCAAGTTGCCCTTACAATTGTTGTTGTCCCTATCGCCAGTTGTTCAAATGTTCAATCGACAGCTGCCACCCATAGAAACGTTTGAAACCCAGTGTATTATTGAAAATCGCTCGATTTTTTCGTACATATCGCGAATATAACTAAATGTTATCAAATTAATTACTTTGATGCGGCCGGTAACGCATCAAGGAGAAAAATATGTGATAAACAAGGTGACTTGTTGCAATGAGGTTGGGAACAAACGATCATGAACGCGATCTGTTGCATTCTGCTATAACTATGTCCTGGAGCTCCACCAATCAGAACGCTTCTCGGGCTCCCAGATTCAGCTTTCAGCCCAGTGGCGAGGGGCGTCCTTACTTCTTGAGGGCTCCTTCGGGAAGAGAGAAAATGTACCCCCTTCACAATCTCCTCACTATTCTTCTTCAAGGTCATCCGTGATATTACGTATCACAGATTCGAATCTGCCAAATGACCTTGTCTTACACACCTCTAGTAGGTATGTAGTAGGTAGGAAGTGTAACTGTTTGGACAATGGCAAAGCAGTGGTCTTTCCAGACGAGTGATCTATACAGAAAAATAATAAACCTTTGTCTAATAATTTGCAGTGTTTTTATCATTACATCTCTTCAACACGGAGCTTTTTTTTGGTGTGGGGGGGGGGGGGGGGTAACTAAGCAATAGGTACCTTGCTGGAAGGTAACTTCAATATAAGCGATTGAAATGCATTACCTGTACCAAAAAGGCTTCTACTTCGTATCGGCGTTCGAACAAAACACCATTTTGTCCAATACAGATAATTGAACAGGAGAGCTGAGAAACAAGCAGTGCAGAGGTGATACTGGTACAATCTTTTGTGGGTTATGATCACTTTATTTTCCAACGACCTGGAATGAAATAATAATAATTATAAAACCTTTATTTGTCCAATATAGGAACCAACCACCAGTTCAGGATGCAGGTGGTGTTGCCACGAAGTACGCCTGCCGAGATGCCCTGCTCAAGTAAATCTGTGGAACTTTTCCCACGCCATAAAGAGGTTGCAGCCGTCACCCCGATGTTGTTGGATGCCACTCCTTTAGCTCTGACACCGCTGGCGGTAAATAAGTTCAAATCATACTTTCTTATCTTAGCCCGCCAGATGGGCTGCATGTCCGAGCTGCCATTGACAACTTGGACATCCAGGGCAATGCAAGACCTGTCGGGGTTGAAGGTCGTCTTACCCTGGTCACTCGGCAAATGATACAATCTCCTACTCTCAACATCCCAGCCGATATATGACAAGGTTCTGGTACACTTTTAGTTTATACTCATTAGAAATGACTTACAATAACCATAAGCTTGAGGGGCACAACTAGACCCCAAATGAAGGCCGTAAATAAATTACATCAGAGTACATCGAACCATCCTAGTGGTTACATGTTTTTGAAAACTTTACAAGCCACTAGCAAAGAATCCCGTCACGAATTTGTCCTTCCCAACTTCTCATATTCAACAGACATTCGATTCAGATTATCAACTGGCCCATTACAGTGAGTCCAGAACACAGAAACCATGATGACACCTCAGACCATCTCTCTCTTCAGGGCACTTGTGTGTGAATTGGCTGTCATACTCACTTCTGGAAATAGTCACGAGCAATCACTCCATGTATCACTATGGCCTGACTGTTGATGAATAGCTGTGCCGTCCAATAAGCAAAAGCAAGTGTGTACACACGAACAACCTGAAATCAGCGAAGGTAAGCGACGAAGGAATGCGATTGGCACACAATTAAGAGAAATGTGATGATCATGAGAAAATGAGGAATTTCACCATACGAATAAAATCACTCGCGATGAGATTGTGGAAAACCATTTTAATAAAAACGGAGTTGAGTAGAACGTTGTCTATTTCCACGAAAATAATGAGTTACAAGTTATAACTGAGTTATCCACTGAAAATAATGAGTTAACTTGTAACTCATTATTTTCGTGGAAATAGACAACGTTCTACTCAACTCCGTTTTTATTAATTTCACCATGTTGGAATTTCCTATTTTTGACCCCAAAATCGGATTCAGCACCTCGAAAAACCTTCTACGGCAAACTTTCAGCCCGAACTTCCTAATTTACGAATAAACAAAACAGTCTAGAAAATACGAACGTTTAAAAAAACCGGGAAAATGACGTCATCCTGGAATAGTTCATTTATGGCTGCTTGAAGCGCTGAGATCGAGAAATCTATAGTCCCCAGATGCAAAATTTCACGAAACAGTAAAGTTCGAAATCGAAAAACTGAAGGAAAAAATAGAAAAAGCAAGATGGGGAAAATTAGGTTTCCCCTGTTTTTGTTTGATAACTTTCCTCTTAGAAAACACGATTTCGTCGTTCCAATGGGCAACACTGGGAGGAGACGGCCCAATCAGCGAGCGTTCCCGCTTCACGTCCGTTTTCCCGGTTAGTTTTGAAATCATAAATTTTGATTGTCTCTCAAAAATAACAGGAGACTTATTTCCCGAAATCAGCCCGATTTTCATCTATCCCACACCATTAACTATTCAGGAAAAATGCAAACAGAATTCGGTGAAATTCCTCATTGTGTTCATAATTGAAAAGGTCTGTGCAAGAACAGCCTGTGATGCATCCGTTTTACATCATCCGCCATATTCTCTTTTCATTATTTTCAAGCTCTGATAAAAAACCAAGCTTAAGAGTCTTTTCACACAAGGGGTTCGTCACATCACGATCAACCTGAATTTGATTGTTTGCTCTAGAGTTTTATGAATTTACATTAACAAACTATCAAGGATCGTGTTATTGTAGGAGGAACTGAGGCAACAAAAAGTGGGTCAAGTCCATGATAAGGTCTTTTTTGGTTTATTTTTTTCAATAATGAACCTTTGGAATCGACCAAGAAAAACAATTTTTTAACACCCCCTCAAAATTTGATGGTTTACGTTTCAAGGTACGTAGAATCCAAAAATCGAATAAAAATTTGGCCGTCCGTCCGCCGTACGCGGCACTTTTGCCACTTAGCATTGACCGATTTTGATGAAATTTGGTATGTAGGCTCCATTTGGGGTCTAGTTGTGCCCCGAAGATTTTGGTTCATGTAGGTCACTTCTAAGGGTTCCAAAATGAATTTTGAAATTTTGAAAACGCCCTAACTCAAAAAATTTCGATATAAAGGTATTTTTTCCATCAATTTAAGATTCTATAGAATTTTTAGAATTTTTTGAGACCACCCGGAGCTCTATAGGTCAAACCGTTCGCTCACTACGAGAATTTGAGTTTTGGACGTACGATAAATCAGAAACACGAGTGTGAATCGCAAAAGAGGCCTAATCTCCGTTCAAATTAAAGCTGACCGAAATGCGATCGATGTTTTTCTTCATGTTGGATGGTTGGTGGCTTTGCAGTCGAGTGATCTATAGAAAAATAATAAACCATTGTGTAATAATTTGCAGCGTTTTTTTCATTGAATTTAACGTTGAATGAACGGTTATCCAAAACATTGTCATATTAGTCAAGCTACTTTACTAGTTCTAACTTATCCCTCAATCTGCCTGCATTCGACTGACCCACGTAAAAGGCGATATGTAGTAATGGAAAACGCTTCCGATTCTGTACAGAACAGCACTGGACTCGATGGCGAGACTCAAGAAGATTATTAACACGATCAAAAAGAAAAGCTTCACCATCGTCTGAAACAGTTGCAATCAAATAGTAAAGACAATAAATCCATTCTTAACATCCAATGTTTCTAGTAGGTACCTACCCAACGTGATTACAGGTGAGACAATATGAATTTTGTAAATTATAACTCATCCATCCCCCATCTGGATTTTTAAAATTCTCTGAATATTATAGGAAAAATACAAAATTTTCACGGATTCCTATCAGTGCTGTAGCACTGGTGAGGGGAGTGGATTGGAAGGAGACCCACCCCGAAATGAAGTAAAAGAAGAGAAACGCTGTCCAGCAGCTACCCCTTAACCCATTTCAAGCCGAGGGTAGAAATAACAGAGTAATGGGAGGAGGAGGATGAACTATTTTACAGAATGCCGGCCGAAATAAGGCATCATTTGCTCACCAATCGAGAGCAAAAATGCTCTAAATTTTATGAATTTAACATTTTATAGGATTTGAGAGGTCTCAGATTTACAAATCGATATAATTCAACCATTTCATTGTTAAAAATCTAAAAAATCTAGGTAAAATGTGAAAATCTATTTATGGACCAGAATCTGTTCCGACTCATGGCGTAGAACGCTCACTCCCCCAGGATCGAATTTGAGCCACCATAATCACGCTATCGGCCATAAGGCCTATTTCAAAAAAATTTCCAAATCTCATTGAGCTCCCGAATTTTGGAGAAATTTTTTTTTTAAGTTTTGGAACTGCTTGAACGAGAAAAATTTTTCAACAATGATTTTCCATTATTTCAATATTCAAAAAAATCATTATTATGACGATGCAAAAATGCATAAGTGGCCGGAAAAGGGTTAAACACCGTACCGCACAGGCCGACTGAAATACAAACATGAAACCAAATTTGTACAAAAAGGTTCAACACGTAAAACGCGAGTGAAAATTTTGGGGGACATTAATTTGCTTATCCTTGAATTAAGAAAACAATGCTTCTGCTACCTTAGTAGACCCTGAAGTACCACGTAGGTACTCAATCATAAAAAAAATTTTTGTTCAGGTAAAAGGGGAAAATTATTATTAAACCTTAATTCTGGGTTTTCCACGGGAGAAATGTGTCCAACCCCAACTTCGAACAAAATTTCCAACATATCAAAATGTCCTATTTGAATTTATGTCTCAAAATATCTAACGTACCACAATCACCAGCGTATTACAACATCGAATGTATCGCTACGTCTAAGATACTGAAATTTCGAGGGTCAATAGCTATTCAAAATACCAATAATATGTTTACCGCCACACACTCCAACAGGATGATGGTAACGCCGTCGATAACGGTCGACGCCAGAGCAGCAGTAGCGCCAATAGCATTATACCTTCTGAATACCCTGACTCCACTAAAAATCACGTACACCTGTAAAACGTGATCATGATTATTAGGTAGGTAATCAATCACTTTATTTACTAGTGCATAATTTTGTAATTAAAACATGAGATGGATGAGGTTTCGCGGGTCTTGCCAACTTTTCCGCCAACATAATTCATGACTAAAGCTCGGAAAATATGCACGAAAATTTCCCGAAAATATGCAACGGAAACTGGAAAAATATGCAAAATATGCATTTGCCCTTAAAACTGCATACGACTTTGGAATTTCAGTATTTTAAGAAAGGATGTTCCATATTGTTACATTTTTTTAGTCTATTCTATTTAGTCTAGTTCTATTATTCTAGTACATTCTTTTGGTTTATTATTTTCAATAATGAACCTTTGGAATCGACCAAGAAAAAAAAATGTTAACACCCCCTCAAAATATGATGGTTTACGTTTCAAGGTACGTAGAATCCAAAAATCGAATAAAAATTTGGCCGTCCGTCCGCAGTACGCGGCACTTTTGCCACTTAGCATTGACCGATTTTGATGAAATTTGGTATGTAGGCTCCATTTGGGGTCTAGTTGTGCCCCGAAGCTTTTGGTTGATGTAGGTCACTTCTAAGGGTTCCAAAATCAATTTTGAAATTTTGAAAACGCCTAAATCAAAAAATTTCGATATAAAGGTATTGTTTTTCCTTCAATTTAAGATTCTATAGAATTTTTAGAATTTTTTGAGACCACGCGGAGCTCTGTAGGACAAACCGTTCGCTTCCTACGAAAATTTAAGTGTTTATTTTGAAATATGTATATATAAATCAAAACACGAGTGTGAATCGCAAAAGAGGCCTAATCTCCGTTCAAATTAGAGCTGATCGAAATGTAATCGATATTTGGTGATTTTGATTTTTTTTTAAATTTTTTTTTGATTTTTTTTTTGATTTTTTTTTCCTTCATATTGGATGGTTGGTGATTTTGTAGACGAGTGATCTATATAGAAAAATAATAAACCATTGTGTAATAATTTGCAGCGTTTATTTACTTTTATTTTATACATTTATACGAACTAGGTATAAAATGTAAAGATGAACTACATATTATATTGGACAACCACTACACGCTCCAAATTATCAGGTGTAAAACAGTGTCTCCTGTCACTTAAAATTTCTTTCAATGCAAAAAACGATCTCTCTACATCGCAAGATACAGTAGGCAAAAATTTAAAAGTGGAAATCTCTTTTGGAGAGTAGGGGGAGTCCCATGAGCTGTCTTCTCCTATGAGAATTTTCGCAATTTGAGCCACTGAAGACCACCCTGGATTTTTCGATAGGACCCCCTCCAGTTTATCCTTGACGGCTTTTCCAGTTGTTCCATGCCAGTGGGAGCTTTTTTCGAGCAGGTCGGAAACAGCACCTACGGCAGAGCAGAGATCCATCCCCCTGGTCTCCAGGTGGTTTATCAAATGGGCTAGGTACTAAAGTTGGCATTTATAAAGGCCAAACGATGGGCGATCTGGTAAAATATGCTGCAAAATATGCAAAAATCCCCAAAATTACCAAAAAATGCAAAAATCCCCAAAATCACCGAAATGTGCAAAAATATGCTATTTAAATTTCATTTTAAACCACCGCATACCTTTCAGAAACCTTCAAAACGTTCAAATACAAAGATATACCGCATAATAAAAGATATGCAAAATATGCAAATTCCGAGCTCTATTCATGACCTATGTAACTAGCAACGACGAAATAATATGTATGGTAGGTACCTACTAACAACAATACCGTGAAGGTACAAGGGACGTCTCAAAAATACGGTAAAAGTGTTAAAAACGCTGCAAATGATTTCATTTTCAAAATGATTATTTTCCTGTATAGATCACTCATCTGCAAAGATCACAGCTTTGCCATTGTCAGTATTTATTTATTTTTCTGTTTTTACCTACCAACCAGAGGCACCTACTACCTACCACACTGCCTTCACACCTTCACTATCAAGTTTATTAGAAAGAACTGAACGCTTCACACTCGAATCGAAGATATAACGAAGGTCATATGAAAATTTGATTACTGATTGCTGAGGAAGCATCACTGATTACAGCTCGAAAAAACGAACAGCGATCGCATTTTGAATAGCTAAAATTTCAACGGAGATTAGAGATCTTTGGTGACTCACACTAGGGATTCTGTTTTATCGTAGGAAAACCTTCAAGTACTCAAGGAAGCGAACGGTTTGTCCAACATAGCTCCGGGTGGTCTCAAAAATTTTTTTAAAATTCTATACTATTTTATTTAAATTGGTGAAAAAATAATACCTTTATTTCGAGAGTTTTCGAGCTAGAGCACTCTTGAAAATTTCAACCCTCAATTTTCACCCCTTAGAAGTGACTGACATCAACCAAAAGCTTTGCGGCGCAACTAGACCCCAAAATTTAACCCATATACCAAATTTGAACCAAATCGGACCAGGGTTGCTAAGAAAAATGCCGCGTAAGGCGGACGGACGGAAAATTTTTTATTCCATTTTCGGATTCTACCTTGAAACGTAAACCAAAAATTTTGAAGGAGGGGGGGGGGGGTTAAAATTTTTTTCTTGGTCGATTCCAGAGGTTCATTATTGACAATAATAAACCAAAATATATATTGCATTGTGTTTAGTAGGTACTTATATCCGCACATGCTGCAAACTCATACTACAGTCCTCTCTATATATAGGCACCATTTCTCGATGAATGTTTATCGCAGATGCATTTTTGGCCGTGAGAAAACGAATGATGAAACGTAACTCGAGGTTGAATAAAGGCTTGTTTTTACCTCCAATTCTTGGAAAATGTCGAGAAAGAAGGTTGAAAACACCGAGCTGGTTATTCCATCAGAATATTTCCAACTCTATTTCTATCGATACAGAAAAATATTAAAACCTTCTTGTAATCTTTTGCAGCGTTTTAATCTACTGATGATTGAGGAAATAAAGTGAGGAAAGAATTTGAAATATCTGAAGGTTGGATTTGTTCAACATCACTCACTCACGTTAATTACGGATCCAAGGACGGTCGTCACCCACTTATAAATCAAGTTTGACAAGACAAAAACGTGATCTTCTGATGTAATTCTTCGAATGTAATGGAATAAGTCGTACCTGAAAATTGGGAGAAATGTATTGAAAATAACAGAGTGGACTCCACACGTAGTATGTTTAAGAAATATTAAAGTTAGTTCAAAAGTAAGTTAATTCAAGAATCAGCCGAGCAGGTAACCAACAGCTGCGAATGTGGGTCTTCGATTTTACTATATTCTCCAAAACTTGGCGTTTTATTTTATTATTACTATTATTATCATTACCACAACATCAATGTCAGTATTGATGAAGTTGTCACCGAAGCTATCACAAAGAAAGCAACCATAGGAACACAGAAGAAAATTGGCATAATTAAGATGAACAACGACAACCCTGAAACAAACAAAAATCTCCGTTAGGTGTCCTATAATCAAATACTTTTTTCAGAGTTCTACCGTTTTCTTAAAAGTATTCCTTGAGACATTAGATCGAGATTTGATTCCATTTTATCGCAATTACAGCCGAAAAAGTCGCTTTTTAAGGAGGAAATCAACGATCTCCTTAAGGGTAATGAATCAATCCCAATAAGTGTAAAAAAAAAATCGTAAAATGTATAAAATGGTGTCTAGCTGCATAAAGGAGAAATATTTCGTCGAAAAAACCATAGGGTGGAGTGGGGTAATTGTGTAAACGGGGCAAATGTGTAAGTGGTTCAAAAAATGGTGCCAAATGAAACTGGATTTTCGAATGTCTTCTCTATGGTTGTGTTTACATCTGATACGTCTTATCACAAAAGTTGGTTGTACTCTGACCGAGCTCTCATGTGCTACCGACTTGTTTTCGTGGAGAGTCCCTTTTCACTCGTGAGTCAAGTGCAGTGCTTTGTGAAAATTTCTTATAAATGGACTGTCAATATAAGTTTTGTGTGTCATTCCGTCCAGTTTTCATATTCTGGTAAGTACTTTTAATGATTATAATAGTATGCAACTCTTGAAACTTCCGTATTCTGTAGAATTGGCTGTGGTATACAAATGCCCCTTGATTTTACCATGTTGGGGGAAAAGTGTAAGCTCTGTAATGCTAAATGCAGCTGTAATGTCAAATGTGATTTTACGTTTATTTTTATAAAATAAATATTTTTTGCTTGTTTGGTGGTTAATTTTCTTCTCCTTTTGATCTAAGTCACTTATTTTTGGTTTGACCTTTCTTTTTATCACTAATATCCTTCTTTTATTTCCCCCTTGTTAGCACTTGTTGGAGAAAAAAGTTTGTTTCTACTGGAAAAAATGTTGCAAAAAAAATTCTGAATATCCCGTTTTATTTGTTTTTAGTGGCCTTTTCACGCATTTGCCCCGTAAATATTTGAGTTGATAAGAAATTAGAAAACAGAACCACTTACACATTTGCCCCATTTCACCGGGGAAATGTGTAGCAAGGAGGTCGTTTTAAAAAATAGAGCTGAGAGCTATGAAGAAGTTGAACAATTAAAATATCAATCCAACGATTGTAATCAGCATTAAATTGCGTAAATTTTAAAGAAAAAAATATTACTCTAGCTGTAACTGGGGCAGAGCTATGTGAGGTTAAAGTTGAACTATTGAAATTTTGGTACGCAATTACCCCACTCCACCCTACTCGGAAAAGAAAATCGATTTGCTCCTCAAAGTGACTTTTTGGCTGAAAATGCGGTAAAATGAAATCAAATCAAGAAAGAAATATCACCAGGCGATTCAGCGTAGAAAAACAGTGCTAAGTGATGTGCCACACTTCCGGTCTACCTTCATCTCAACTTAGGCACTCCCTGGGTCTTTGAGCGCTCGCTGAGCAGGTTGCGCGCTTTCAAAAAAAAGTTGTCAAAGTAAAATGTTGATAAAATTTGACGTAGAATCCGAATCTGTGATAAAAAAATGGCGGTGCCTTATGAAAAAAAAACAATCGTCATTTTTTGATTCTACGCAGAAAATTATGAAGAATAGCGTTGGTCCAATTTTTTTAGGACATCCCTCAGTAAGACTTGGGTGTCCTTATGCGATTGATCTGGGGTGAAGGAGGACAACACTCAACAGAAAAAAATAAATAACCACACACTAATCCGTTTTAGACCATTCTGAATCCAAATCCGCAAAAAAAACCATAGCTGTATGTCTGTGTTTGTATCTGTGTGACAAAATCTTGTCGTCTGCCCAGGCCTTAGTTTTCAAACGATTTTCGTGGTTCTTCTTTTGTTCGACGCGGAAAACTATCTAGTTGTGCACTACGTCGCCGGAATTTCGAATATTGCCTTTTAAGGGGGGGAAAGGGGGGTTACTGCTTAAAAAACGTGCGTTTGCGGACATAATCTTGTAAACTCTGCCCAGGCCTCAATTTCCAACCGATTTGCGTGTTTATTTTTTTGTTCGACTCAAAAATCTTCCAAATTGCTCATTATTTCACCAGAGCATCAAAATTAGCATTGGGAGGGGGAGGGGGCGAGTGGGGGGATAATATTCACAAAATATCCGATTTTTTAATATTTCGGCTCCTTTACAGCTTACTAATTGTACCCAAGCTTTGAAATTGAGGAAAATATCTTTGTACGTCCGGATTTTCATGAATTATTCTCTGTACCACCATGGAACTAATAGTGGTGCCACCATGGTGTCAGGACACCATAAACTGCATATTTCGTGGTTTTTTTTGTGTTTCACCTTCAATACGGATGTGAACTACTACGGACTGCCTACCAAAATAGATGAAGACCCAAGGGGAAGAACGCACTAAGTCCAATTTGAAAATTTTTCCAGAATTAGAAAAACAAAGTTTTTTGCAATGAATTTTCTTTCCTTTTTTTCCTTCAAATTTCCTTCAATTTTGATATAATTCGATTCATATAACGTTTATAAATTTATGTTTCTAGTTAAAACAAGAGTCCACATCTAACAGATGGCATCTAAATCTCAGTTTCGAAAAAATTGGACTTAGTGTATTCTTCCCCTTGAGTCTTCAGATGAGAGTTCAACGTTACGACGTATTACCGCTGTGGTGTCGGACTGGCATCAGTACCGGGGGGGGGGGGGGGGGGGGGGTGTGAATTCGAATTCCCATGTTGGGTATCGTAGATCATGGATTTCTAAATGCTAGTGGATAGAATGTTATGGTGGATAAGAGCGGGGGGGGGGGGGGAGGAGGAGGCCACTATTTCTTGCCTGAAATACTAAATAAATGACATCGAGTGAAACAGTTTCATAGCTAACTAACTGGTTTAAATTGACCTAATGCTTATCCAATGGGACGTCCCCTGGAATGCATGCTTTACTTAACAATATGTTTTCTTCCACAATCAGAGAAAATAAGAGGGGGGGGGGGGGGCGTAGTTACTGGGACGCCCTGTATCCCATGAACAACAACATTTAAGTTCCAAGATTTCGTATAGTTCGGAAAAATGCAAAAGTTTGCTGTGTTTTTGCTCCATAACTGAGAAGGACAATAGAAAAGAACGGGTTCGTTCAGTGTTCGACACATAACCTTATGAAGTAGGTACTACGGAGGTAAGAGAAACTTGCCATTCGTTAAAAAGATGACGTGGGCGATCCACTGATAGTGGCTTCTTACGCTGTCAAGATACACCTGAAAAGATAGTAGAGGGAATGATAATACTAATCACAATTAGCACGCAAGGTTTGTTTTAAATACAAAAGCTGAGTTCTTTATCGTTTGTCTGTCAGGACCTGCTCCCTGATCTTAGTTCAGAATGGGTGGTGACGCCACGTAGAACTCCTAGGATCCTACACGCACATCACCAGGACGTTTGCCGCCACTTCTGTACAGATTTCGCCTGCCATATACTCGCCTTTACTCGCTCATAGTACAAGGTGGAGCTCAAAATAAGGTGGATTCCAAAATGGAAAAAACACTCATGGTAGGTAGGCCATTGCCACTACCTACCAACCATATTTTTGCTTCGCAATCACGTGTATTTTGAAGAGATAAAGATTTGTGGGTGCCTTCAATAGGAAATTTGATTACTGGTTGCTAAGGATGCAAAACTGAGAAGCTACAACTCAAAGAATCGAACAAAATCGCTTTTTGGTCAGCTAAAATTTGAGCGAAGAGGCCTCTTTTGTGATTCACACTCGAGTTTCTGATTTATCGTAAGTTCAGCCCCTAAGTGGGTCTCAGTTGGACTAGGCGGTATCCGTAGAGGAAGTGGCAACTCCCACTTGGCGCGCTGGTGGTAAAACTAGTCCAATAGAGTGCTCCAATTAATGGTATTAAATGAATGGGGTTAGTAAGGACATCATCTTCAGGCCGTCGAGACAGTACTAAAGTTTGTCAGTCCGTCGTGCTATTTATGCATAATAGTCTGGGTGAAAGGGAGGTGAAAGGATCAGGAAGGAAAGGGGGCCACCTGGTAACGAGACCACGTGGTGAAAGGTTGTTTGTCTGTCATGTCGAGTGAAAGGGAGAGATAAAACTAATCCTATTAGCTAATATGTACAATTATTGTACATTCACCACATGGTGACCACGTGGTCTTCTATTCTAAATGCGCCTAAGTGCGCCGCGGTTTTCGAACGAATTTGACCTGGGTCTGGTGTCGGTGGAGAAAGTGTATTCTGCAATATGCTCACTAAAAAATAGTACATCTACGGATTACTTTGGAATTAATTCTCAAATAATTAAATCTGTAGCAGATCTGATAATTGAGCCGTTGGCATTTCTTATCAACTGGTGCTTTACGATAGGCGAGTTTCCTGAATGTTTGAAGAAATCCGAAATCACACCTATTCCGAAGAAAGGGAAGTTGCAAAAGTACGAAGATTTTCGCCCCAAATCAAAGCTACCCATTTTTGTTAAAGTGATAGAGAAGCTAGTTGTTGAACAGTTGACTGCATATATCGAAGAAAGGGACATTTTCCATTCAAGACAATTCGGATTTCGGAGAGGCAGAAGCACTAGTGCGGCTGTTTGTACCGTAGTCGTTGAGGCTCTCCACTCTCTCGAAGCCAAAACGCTGACATCCATAGAGATGCATGATATGTCCAAAGCTTTCGATCTTGTACCCTTCAATCTGCTGCTTGAGAAGCTCTCACACTACGGTTTTGTTGACGGAGCACTTTCCTTGTTCAAGAGTTATTTGTCAGGATGGAACCAAGTCGTATCCTATAATGGGAAGCGTTCGCACGAGGAGTCAATTCCGTGCGGAATAAAACAGGGTTCCGGGCTCGGGCCCTGTTTATTCATAATTTACATCAATGATCTCTTGTATATTACGCAAGATTCTTTCCATTTAACGCTGTTTGCTGACGATATCTCAGCAGTGGTCCGTGGTTCATCAGAAGCGGTTCTTCGTTCTAACCTGAATAAAGTTTCAACAGCAATCAGGATTGGTGTAAGATTAATGCTCTACTGTTGGATGAGGAGAAAACTCTAACACTAAGCATTCAATTGAATGGACGTTTGTCCCAACATATCAATCTTCTCGGCCTTGAGGTGGACAGTCGTCTTTCATGGGCGAGTCATGTGGAGTTGCTGTCGGCTAGACTGGCTTCTTCAATGTTCATACTGCGGAGATTGTCCTCTATGATTTCCCCTGACATCCTTCGTACCGTTTACCATGCTTGTTTCCAGTGCCGAATATCCTATTGCGTAATTACGTGGGGCAGCTTTGCTCATTCCACCTCCATATTTAAGCTTCAGAAAAAAGCTATTCGAATTCTTCTAAAGCTAGGCTGGCAGGAGAGTTGCCGTGGTCATTTTAGGGAACTCAATATCCTCACTCTCCCGAGCCTGTACGCCCTCTCTTGTCTGTTGTACGTACACAAGAATCTGGATTCTATCGAGTGTGGATCTGACCGTCATATTGTGTCCACCTTCAGTTCGTCTCACTGCTTCGTGGTCGACAAATCCCATTCAGGTCGGAGCTCGTATGCTCAATCATTTGCCGGACCACTTCCGTAACCTCTTGCAAACTACCTTCAAGAACCATAATATTGTGAGCTGCCGCTCACTGGAAAGCCTCTCCAGTAGGGCGGGGCTGGGTCAGTCCAACGACCCCCTTCGGCCTGACTCGTAGGTGACGTCAACACCGACCAATCAGAAGACGCCACATACCATCTCGCGCGTTCCTCCCCCCTCCGGCCGGAGAAGCGCCAACGGCTTCTCCCCCACCATCACCAACGTCCCCGCAAACACTACCCAGCAGGGCGGAGGGGGGAGAAGACGGAACCTCTTGTCAGGCCTGGACGACACTACTCCCCTCCCGACCTCTGCCAAGTTAACTTCCATTGAGAGCTCCGAGCCCGTGAGTTGTTTAACCGCCCCAATCTTACCCACGCCGCCACGCTGTACGACCCCCCGGACATCAGAGTCGCCACAATATTTTCTCACTGCTGCTTCATCGAAAGGTTTCCTACGGGCCCCAACGTGAGTGCACAAAACTATACATACTATTTTTACATTGGCCAATGCATAGGAGTGACGTGTAGTCATAAGATTAACCCTTTACAAAAGACTTTAGTAACATTTCGCCACGATTTAAAACTGTACATTTTGAACTTAGCAAATTTAGTAAATTCACTGATTGATCCTCTGATATTCTGACCTTGCAATGATACCTGAAACACAAAAGGAATAAATGAATGTATTGTCAATTTAGGAAAGCTCATACTTATATAACACGTTCCTACTTACTTCATTTTGCCTTCAGCCAATTGCCACGATCTTGAAGTGGAAAGTTGTTCCTATTCTAATAATAAAAAGTGCCATTTTCTTGTATTCCGTTTACCATTTCTATCTGAGTATACCTGGTTTTCAGACTTCTAGACAGAGGCAAGTGCATCGCCACACCTCAAGGTTTTCGATACGTCCCTTCAGGACCGCAACGTCAGCCCATACGGCAGGAACACACTTGTGTATCCTTTTTACATTTGGCCCTTCAGGCTTTTACCTTTCAGGACTAAATCGCCACGAGACGCTCAAGGTCGCCACGCATTTTCGCCACGCATTTTCACCTTATAATTCTTCACAGGTAAATACCTTTCGCTACCTTTTTATCTGTGTTTCGATTTTTGCCTTGTTTCTCTTTCAGCTAAATCTCTTTCAAAACAACCCCAACTCGTGCGATCGTTTGGCATTGTCGAGTTCATTAACCTCGTTGGTGAGCTCGACCATCCAAACGCCTAGTTCACTAGGACAAAACACAGTACTTGCGAATTGATAGCAGAGGTGGGCTTCCCCCTCATCACTGGTATCCAATTTGACAAGTACCAACTTACAATATGGTCATATTATGAAGCGTTGTCTCATAGCAGCTGAGGAGTTCTATGACGTCACTTTTGTGTGAAAGTTATTGATGATGTATTCTGGTGTCCCCTTACTCTTTGTTTGCTTTTATACCTATTGTTGTGTATATAGTTAATTTATATTGTGTAATTTCCTATTATGTTGACGTTTGTAATGAACATGTAGGTTCTACAAATAAAAAATTTATTATTATTATTATTAAACTATGAATATATTATAAACTAGCTTACATCCAAAAACGAAAAACACCCACAGACGGATTTACTGACAACCTGAACAACAAAAGACAACGAACAGAACACACTACCATATCTCCTTACACAAGCAAACAGCACCCCTATGACTCCACTAACTTCCAGACAACCAAACGACCTAGGATATCATAATTTCAAACAACAAATGAAAAATAATCAACTAACCAAAAATAAAAATTAAAAAAAATTTAATTTTTATTAATATTAAATTTTATTTAATTAATATTTATTTTTAATTAATAATTATTATTTATTATTTAATTATTTATTATTTGTTAAATTATTTATTATTTAATTTATTATTTACTATTTAATTAATATTTATGTTTAATTAATATTAAATTTTATTTAATTAATATTTATTTTTAATTTTTATTATCATTTTAGCAATAAGTTAGTTATGTAAGCTAGTTTATAATATATTCATAGTTTAGAATAGAAGACCACGTGGTCAGGTAGGTAGGCGATACCACCTCTTCTAATAAACAGTTCTATTCAAGTAATCAAAGTGATCATCTCGACCTATTATTCCTGTTAACACGTACTTAGAGATTGATTGTTTTAACGTGGATAAAGTCAAAATTGTAATACTTTTCCTCCGACACAAATAATAAGGCGTATTTACTTAATTACTTAATAAGTATTTTCATACAACAAAATGAAAACTCACGACAGGATTTCCTTCTGACGTGAGGAAAACAGCGATCAACCAATCCTGAACAGCACGCTCATCCAGCACACAATTTTTCATGAAAGTTTGCCTGAAAATATCCACAAATTCTAAGAGGATTCAATTTTTTATTGTAGATAGTATTTTGTTTAGGTTAATTGTTCAACATTACTTACAATCGGAAAATCCTTTCAACCATTAAGGGCAGGTAGGCTGAGGGGAGTAAGTACTCTTGCAAGTAGGGGTGGTAACGGTCTAGTAAAACTTGGTTCGAGTAATGGAAAATTTGCCCCAACTTGTTTAATTTATTTATTTATTTTCAAAAGAGGGTTCATTGATATGGAAGAAAACCATAATATGCTGCTCTAAAAAAGCATCCAAAAAATTTAGAAAATTCGTGGAAGATGGAAATTTTAAATGTAGCAGCAATCTGTATGGGGGCAGCCATGTCGTGACGTATCCTCCTTCCTAACCAACTTGATTCCATTGCTCGGTGATCTCATTCCCTTCTCTCTGGGGCTATCCGCGGGAAGGTATGCAAACAAAGAATAAATGCGAGACAGAGTTCATTCAAATATGAGTCAGTCGTCATACAACTAAATCTGAAGTGAAAATTCATTATGAGAAGGAAGAAAAAAAAGTTTTATGGAGGGGTGTGCGATTGATGACTCTACAGAGAAAGTATTTGTCAGTGTGCCGAACGTATACCAGCAGGAGAGAAGGCAGAAATGGACGTCTACCGCCAACAAGCCAGATTTATTGTTGTGAAAACCGTTTCAATGTAAATTTTTGACATACTATTTTATTGCCTATTGCTTACATTATTGGACTTAAGGTATGTATCAGCCAAGACGGTCAGTTGAAACGTTTTTGAGCGGTGGAAAGAGGTTAAGTTGGTCAGTTTTGGCGTTGTTTTGCAGGAGGAAACCCCCTGCAAATGAGGCTGATCCTCATTCGATTTTCGCGGTGTTTTTTGACAAAGGCTTCACTTGTTTACGCATTGTCTCCTACGGTAATTTTTTCCCCTAGGGTATTCTTGGTGTTGAACGTTATTCTAGGGCCCTATTATAGGATTTGACTTGAAATTCCTGAATCTAACATTGAGGCGAATTCCATTCTGCGCTGGGCTCACTGTATGAACAATAATCATTACTATTCTTTTAGGTAAGTTTGGACTCACAAGGATGCAGTACTCAGAACGTGACAGTCTTCGACGCAATGAGTGTTGGTATTTGGTTCGATGACCTCATACCAGTCATAAAATACATCGCCTTCCCATTTTCTGGAAACAAGCAAAACCATATCGTCAGCAAACAGACATGAACATCAATCTTGAAAAAATAAATATTGAAATGCTACAGAATTAAGTTTGTTCGAGTCGGAAAGAAAGAGTGGATAACTGCTCGTGAATCTCGTCCCATTATAAGTTCTTGAATTCTACCTTCTTGAATGCGCTTCAATCAAGTTTCTCCCTTCGAATTTAATTCAACAGAAAGGTAATGACGTCTGCTTCAGACAACGAAAACTTTGCACTTTGAGCCGATTTTCAGTATTCAAAATTCAATACTATTTTCTATGCAAAATGGATTCAAACCCGTTTACTCTCTTGCTGAATGCCATCAAATCTCACAAGAGTAATGCATGGATTCCAGGGGACATAAAATTGGAAAAGCATTAGGTCAATTTAAACCAGTTGGTAAGCGATGAAACACGCATTTTCATTTACCTTCCTCCTGCACGAAACTGTTTCACCCAACTTAATTTAGTTAGTATTTTGAATAGGAAATAGTGGACCTTCCCTCGAACTTATCCGCCATAACATTTCCAGCTGGATGCGAGCATCGAATATGAGCAGTATTTTAAAATCCGTAATCTGCGATACCCAACATGCGAATTCGAGTTCCCCCCCCCCCCACCAATGGTGCCGTTTTGGTGCCACCAGAGCAGTTGTACATCGTAACGTCGAACTTTGATCTGTTTGTTTATATACAAGTTCACATCCGTATTCAAGGTGAAACACGCAAAAACCCACGAAATATGAGGATTATGGTGTCCTGGCACCATGGTGGCACCACTATTAGTTCCATGGTGGTACAGAGAATAATTCATGAAAATCGAGAGGTATATTGAGAATTTTCCCTCAACTTCAAAGCTTCGGTTGGAAATTGAGGCCTGGGCAGAGTTCACAAAATTATACCCGAAAACGCACGTTTTTCAAGCATCAACTCCCCCTTTCTCCTTCTTAAAAGGCAAAATTAGAATTCCGGCGAATTTTTCTGCGAACACGAATCACTAAAGTTCCGTAATATGCTAAAGATAAAGTTCCGTATCAACGACTTGGTTGTAGATGGAAATCATTGGATAAATAAATATACAAAATATTGTGTAGAGAAGGAATGCTGCGTCGAGAAGGAATACGAGTGACATTGCATAGAGAAGTATTGCTGGCGGCGCTCCCAATCCCCCCCCCCCCTTCAATTCAATCACGACGGCAAACACGGAGGCTCTCGCTCGCCAAGTTCCGTAATATGCTAAAGATAAAGTTCCGTATCAACGACTTGGTTGTAAATGGAAATCACTGAATAAATAAATATACAAAATATTGTATAGAGAAGGAATGCTGCGTCGAGAAAGAATACGAGTGACACTGCATAGAGAAGTATTGCTGGCGGCGCTTCCAATCCCCCCCCCCCACCATTCAATCACCACGGCAAACACTGAGGCTCCCACTCGCCAAACTGTAACTTAACGCTTTTTTCGTGCCAAAGTAAAATACACAAGAATTTGTCACACAGACACACCTATGGTTTTTTTTGGCGGATTTGGATTCATAATGGTCTACAACGGATTAGTATGTGGTTATTATTTTTCTGTTGACTGTTGTCCAACTTCACCTTAGATTAATCGCATAAGGAAGCCCAAGTCTTACTGTCGGACGTCCTAAAAATGACCCTTTCCATCTGAATTCCACGCTCAATCAGCAGCTGGGGTACACAAATACATCTCAGTGAAATTTATCAAAACCTCTAAAGGAAATTTCAAAACGTATAAGACTAGATTTGAAAACTACCTTACAATGAAAAGTGTTTTTCATTGCCAACAAGACGTTATCCGGCCATATGCTTTTAAATTCCTTCTTTAAATGCCTCTTCCGATTGCTCCAAGATCATCATCATTTTCTGACAATACATTTATTCGATTTATTCTCATACTTAAATGAGAGGATCTAGGCTGTTCGGCACAAAAATGAGCTGTCAAACTTTCATGCTTCAGCTCATGGTGTTCCGCAAGGTTCGGTCCTCGGGCCCATTCTTTTCATCATTTTTATCAATGATCTGCCTCAGTCCATGTCAAGACTCACAATACTGTTTGCAGCTGACACTACTATTTTGTCCAGCGAAAAAGCCCTCGAAAATGTGTCTAAGAGCAGCACCGCATCGGAACTGAGCGTTACAAACTGGTTTAATCTGAATGGTTTGTCAGTGAATAACTCAAAAACGCAAACTATGGTATTCGGGCTTAGAAGTCTATCGACTTTCGAGTCAAACCCTGAGAAAGTCAAGTTCCTCGAGGTGCTGGTGGATCCTAAACTAAATTGGAATGCACATTGTGAGGACCTAACCAAATCGCTAAACAGTGTAATATTCCTTCTTCGCAGGCTTGCAGATAAATTGTCCCCAAACGCTGTGCTCACTGCTTTTCATGCAACGTTTCTTAGCCGGGCAACCTATGCTATAGTCTGTTGGGGCCATTCCTCTTCAGCATCCCTGATTTTCAGTTGCCAAAGACGTGCGGTCAGAGCAATATCAGGTTTGGGCTACAGAGAGAATTGTAAAGACTATTTCTAACCATTCCTGCTATATTTATTCTCGAGTGTGTAGTGTTTATACATAACCATCGGGATGATTTTAAAGTCGTAAATCACCAATATCCTACACGTACTGTCAATAATTTGGTGGTTCCTTTCAGTAGATTGAATGTTACCCGCAATGTTTCTAACTGGTGGGGGATTAAATTCTTCAATGCATTACCTGAGAACGTACGTAACCTCAACAGAACAGTTTTTAAACGAAGCATTTCTAGATTCCTATGCAAACTTGCACCATACACTTTCGACGAATTCTTTAATGCAATTAAGGATGAAAAATTTTGACCTCATGTTTTTCGAGTTAGTAACGTAAGTAATTATCTTTAATAAAATTTTAACTGCAGCCGAGGAATATTTGTCCTAGTACTCGTGCTTGCTTTAAATTAAGGTTTTAATTCGTTGTATCTAATAAAAGTCAGGATAGGCGATACAAAAACACCAGACATAGCAGAGTTCTCCACTGTAAAATTTGAAGAAATGTACATAAATTTGACAATTGTCTATGCACCTTGTGTTTCTCGACAAATAAAATGATTTCTTCTTCTTCTTCTTCTTCGAAAAATCGCCTAAAATTTTTCGAAAAAAAAATTGTAACTTATTTGCGAAATTGTGCGGTGTTTTGGTTGAGGTCTTAATTTATAATCCTCAGAACAAGAACACCTCTCCCAACCTCTTAGATCCCTACCGTTGATCACTCACTCGGACTTCACATTAGGTTTGCAATGGAAAGATCCTTTGGAGGCCTTTTTTTGATCCAGATTTCTAACTGCAGGCACAAGACGAGTACAGATCAGCATGCATCTGGTGTTGTCCAGAGAAACGTGTAAACCGTCCGTGAGATGACTCCTTTCCCAAGTGATAATCATAAGAATTATCTGAAGAGAATCGGAATTCAGAGTATTGATATAGTAAATACGTAGGTACGATTATACCACTCCTCAAAATCATAGAATGAATGAGGGTCAAGAGAAAACCTAATAAAAAAAAGATATCTACGATTTACACTTCATATTATGATTTCATGATCTACATTTTCATAGATTGTGAGGGTTAGATGGTCCCCTAGTACGGTAGTACAAGTTGGAGGTAAGATTTATGGTGAGAGGAGGAAAAATGGGGCTGATCCTCAGTTTTCAATATGTATTTTCATGTCGAGCTAGCTTTCGCCATTGGCATCGTCAGGACACTTGCGTTTTGATTAGCATTTTCATTGGTCGTCGAGGTACGGTAGGTTTTCATTGTACAATACATATTTTGAAGTGGAATTACACTACTCAGGTTGGTAAGTAAATTTTTTTCACACATTTTCTATCCAACATCTTCTAGTTTACGTTGCACTCATGTGTTGGTAGGTGGGCTGATCCCATCGACGTCCCTGCATCCCTCGTTGCAGGAGGTGATATTCATAATAAATTGCCTTTCTTCGTTTGACAAGATTCATGTTTAAGTTTGATAAGATTATTTTTCCTCCCCTCACCATAAATTTAAGGTAGAGATGATTTGAGATAAACTATTATGCATTGGATCATCAAATATGGAAACGAGGAAGCTATGTGTCTCACCCACTTGGCAGACGTTTTTTGATTGGCTCAAGAGGTTGTAGTTATTCCGTCTTAAACGGGCGATCTGCTGAACTCAACAATTTGTCCGAATTGGAGAAAGAGCTGGTTGATGAAAAAATAATAAAATAAAAACCTTTTCGTTTATTATTTTCAATAATGAACCTTTGGAATCGACCAAGAAAAAAAATTTCTAACACCCCCTCAAAATTTGATGGTTTACGTTTCAAGGTACGTAGAATCCAAAAATCGAATAAAAATTTGGCCGTCCGTCCGCCGTACGCGGCACTTTTGCCACTTAGCATTGACCGATTTTGATGAAATTTGGTATGTAGGCTCCATTTGGGGTCTAGTTGTGCCCCGAAGATTTTGGTTGATGTAGGTCACTTCTAAGGGTTCCAAAATCAATTTTGAAATTTTGAAAACGCCCTAACTCAAAACATTTTGATATAAAGGTATTTTTTTCCTTCAATTTAAGATTCTATAGAATTTTTAGAATTTTTTGAGACCACCCGGAGCTCTGTAGGACAAACCGTTCGCTCACTACGAGAATTTAAAGTTTGGACATGCGATAAATCAGAAACACGAGTGTGAATCGCAAAACAGGCCTAATCTCCGTTCAAATTAAAGCTGACCGAAATGCGATCGATGTTTTTCTTCATGTTGGTTGGTTGGTGGCTTTGCAGACGAGTGATCTATAGAAAAATAATAAACCATTGTGTAATAATTTGCTGCGTTTTAACAAAAAAATGGACCGACCTCAAAAATTATGTAGTAGGTTGTTGGACATAAATATCTAGTCAACAGATGGAATACCAACAATTAATTGTAGTGTGATTCACACTCATTGTCACACTCATATCCTCCATCATACGATAGCAGTGACGTACTACCCAATAGTTTTGGAACACTTATATGTTACGTCACCATAAATGCTGACTTCCCTAAGAAACCCTTATTCAGCAGCAGGAACCTATAGGGAACCTGTATAGGGAACTGCACTGACCGCCGCGAGTCAGTCTCGTCTTGCTGCTCGTCCTTAACGCCCGGTGTTCCGTTATTTCGCTTGAAGTTCCGTGTCAATAAATCGAAAGTGTTTTTTAAAAACTGTATTGGTGGAACCCCGAACATCATCCCCGATCATCTACTCGTATTCATGTTTTGTATCGCACGATCGACGCATGGAGGATTGCCACTGATGGAGGATATGAGTGTGACAATGAGTGTGAATCACACTACAATTAATTGTTGGTATTCCTACATACCATCTGTTGACTATATATTTATGTCCAACAACCTACTACATCCAGTATGTTTTCGCTGATTATTATTTTTCCCTTTTTGATGTTTACCGACATCATTTTTGAGGTCGGTCCATTTTTTTGTTAAAAAGGTTTTCATTTTATTATTTTTCCATCTTATAACGTTTTTTTATTTTTCACTTTTTAGTGGTCCTTAATTTAAATCTGACATTAATTTACACGCAGTTTTTCGATCGGTTTCCGTAATGTAGATCTATTTTATACTGTGGATCAGTTTCTGTAAGGGGAACCAGATGCCGTAGGGTAGACCTCATTCTATAATCCGGGTCAATTTCCATATGTATAGATGAGTTTCCGTACTGTAGATCGGTTTCCAAAAGGTATTTGGATCACTTAGCAGTCTACTCTCTAATCCCCAAACTGTTCGACTTTCCTCAATTAATGATCCCCTACTCAACCAACTATATTATGGATGACGGACGCTATGTGCTACACCCACTTGATAGAATACCCACTTAACACACACCTAACAGTACTATATGCATAATTTGTAAGGCAGTATGCAGTTTCGACGATGTCCTTTACTATTACTAACCCAATCATGTTATTGATGATGAGGGAGCTATGTGCTACACCCACATGGTAGAATACCCTCTACATCTAACTGTACTATATCGCTCATATTTGGTAGGAAAACTAACATACTTGAGCATTCATAAACACGTTTGATATGGCTCATGCAGGTTCTGAGCGAATAACCCACCATAATTTCCCCCTTTCTCATCCCCGCAGCACCTTTTAGTTATCGGAACCCCCTTCATATAGCTTATCATTTTAAAGTTAATAATCAGACCTTCAATTTGAATATACACAAGTAGTCCGTCATCGACTCAGTCGGAAGTCACAGAGGAAGGAGAGTGAATGTGGACCAATATTCCCACAAACGGGAACCACGTTTTTCAAGTTCTTTCACAAGTTTTCGATACTTTTAACAAAGGAAAATGAAATCTGTTGAAACGGGACCACCACGGATACTGGTAGAACACATTTCAAAAAGAATCAGACAGATTGGTACCAGAATAAAGAAAGGTCCCCTATGGTGTCATACAAAAAAAAAAAAAAATCGTCCCATGACAACCCGAATTGAGTACCTCCTCTTTCATGCGCCTTCGGCGCGTTGGTCAGCAACAATGGGGTGTTTTGGTGGGTCGGAAATTCAGGTTTTCGACCTCACATTTGGATTCAGCGCCATTGAAAACCTTTATACACCGACTTTTTGCCCATTGATACCATAACATAGGACAGGTCAGCGTGGGACTGGATTTTTCATATCTGCCAAATTAAGGAAATCCCTCATGAGCTTTGAAGCGATTAGTGACAGAATCTGTCGACTCAGACTGAGAGGAAAATTCAATAATGCCTCTATTTTCTCGGTCTATGCTCCCACAGAAGAGGCAGATGACGAGGAAAAAGACCAATTCTACGATATATTATCAACTAAAATTGGTCTTGTACCTAAGTACGATTCTATAATCGTACTTGGGGACTTCAATGCTCGAATAGGGAAGGAAACTTTTGTGTCGTCAGTTGCAGGCCAGTTCTCCTTGCATGAAGAAACTAGCCCCAATGGCCTACTGCTTGCACAATTCGCAGAATCTAGCAACTTTTGCATAAAGAGCACTTGTTTCCCCCACAAGAACATACATCTTGGCACTTGGAAGGCTCCAGGTTCAGAAGTGGTGAACCAAATCGATCACGTGATCATAGATAAGCGACATGCCTCGTCAATTATAGACGTAAGAGCCAGGAGAGGCCCCAACTGTGATACGGACCATTTTCTTGTTCAAGCTATAGTCCGCTATCGTATAGCCAATGTTAGGAAAGCTAAAAACGCAAACCGGCCAAAATGGGATGTATGTAGGCTGAGGAATGAAAAAGTACAGAAGGAATTTCAGAGAATGGTGGCTGGCGAATTGGAGAGGCACGAGCAAGGGACAGAATTCAGACCGGAAGATGTGGAGTCCAGATGGGGGGCTGTGAAGGAAAGTTTGACACATGCTGCTAAGGCGGTTTTAGGGGAAAGAAAGACTGACAAAAAAGAGGCCTTTGACGGAGAATGTGAGATGGCGTTGGCACTGAAGAACGAGGCTAGAAAAAAGATGATTCAGAGAGAAAACGCTGCAAATCGTTGCTCATAGGTTTATTATTTTCTGTATAGATCACCCTTCTGTAGAGATCACTGGTTCTCCATCAATAGCACCTACCACCATCTGTATTCTCCCTTGACCTTCCCTCTCAAATTTCAGCTTCCTGCGTTCAATAGGATTGAAAATGGCTTCGGAGCTCACTTAGCTGATCAGTGATCTGAGGAGTGAAGAAGATTCCTCGAATGCTGGAGACGCCTGGAAGAGCACTTTCATTCAATAGGATTGAAAATGGCTTCGGAGCTCACTCAGCTGATCAGTGATCTGAAGAATGAAGAAGCTTTTGAGCAATGATTTGCAGCGTTTTTTACCCACCAACATTTTTTTTACCTACCAATTTTTTTTTACCTACCAGCTAGGTACTACCTACCACACCATACTGGCTTCACACCTTCACAATCAAGTTTATTAGAAAGAACTAAACGCTTCACACTCGATTGGAAAAATAGAAAGCTTCATATTGAAATTTGATTACTGGTTACGCAGAAGGCAAAACTGTATACAAATCGAAGAAATGAACAGCGATCGCATTTTAGTCCGATAAAATTTGAATGGAGATTAGACCTTTTTTGCGATTCACACTCATGATTCTGTTTTATCGAAGGAAAACCTTCAAGTACTCGTAGGGACCGAACGGTTTGTCCTACAGAGCTCCGGGTGGTCTCAAAAATTTTTAAAAATTCAATACAATTTAAAATTGGTGAAAACACGATACCTTTATTTCGAGAGTTTTCGAGCTAGGGCACTCTTGAAAATTTCAACCCTTAATTTTCACCCCTTAGAAGTGACCTACATCAACCAAAAGCTTCGCGGCACAACTAGACCCCAAATGGAGCCCATATACCAAATTTGAACCAAATCGGTCCAGTGTTGCTAAGAAAAGTGCCACGGACGGCGGACGGCGGACGGCGGACGGGGGACGGCGGACGGACATTGCAAATTTGGATTCTACGCACCTTGAAACGTAAAGTGACAAAGTTTGAGGGGGGGTTATAAAAATTTTTTGCGATACGATCACATAGGCTTATTATTAGAAATAATAAACCAACAAGAAGCAATAGGCAAGCGTATGTGGAATTGAGAAACAAGGCCAAGTCAATCTTACGAAGGAAACAGAGACAACTCACTAACAGACGGCTTGAAGAGACCAAGCTCCTGGCCACTGAGAACGATAGCCGAAATTTTTATAAAAATGTCAAGTGGTTCCGGAAGGGTTATCAGCCGAAAGTCGATAGTTGTAAAGACAAGCAAGGAAGGATTGTCGAAGAGGAGGCCCTTATCATGGAGAGATGGTCAGAGCACTTTAAAGAGCTACTAAATAAGGATCAGCAGTCAGAAATACCTGCTGAAATGTTCTACGGACCCCATGATATGGTTGAGGAACCATCTCTAAGTGAGATACAAAGTGCCATAGCTAAGCTAAAAAACAATAAAGCTTCAGGAGATGATGGGGTTGTGGCTGAGTTTTTGAAAAATGGTGGTGAGCGGATGGCTGGATCCCTTCATAATCTCATAGTACTTGTTTGGAATGAGGAACGAATGCCGAAAGACTGGGAAACAAGTCTAATCTTCCCTATTCACAAGAAGGGAGACAAACTGGTCTGTCAGAACTACAGAGGAATCTCCTTACTTGCCGTGGCGTACAAGGTCTTTTCGTTGATCCTCCTCAACAGAATCAAGGATTATGCGGAGGCAACCCTCGGAGACTACCAGTGTGGTTTTAGGCAGAATAAAGGGACCTTGGATCAAATATTTATCCTTAGGCAGGCAACCGAAAAGTTTGTTGAACATGGAATGGACCTGTACATACTCTTCATTGATTACCAGCAGGCGTTTGATGGATTGAGTCGAGTTGGGGTGGCTAACGCCTTGAGGAGAAGTGGAACGCCTGAAAAACTTGTGAGACTGGTGGAGATGACCCTAAGAGGAAGTATTTCGAAGGTACTGGTGGGTAATAAGACCGGTGATCCATTCGAAATCAGTTCAGGTGTCAGACAGGGTGATTCACTGTCGGCAACATTGTTTAACTTGGCCCTCAATGAAGCAGTCAAGGTGGTTGACAAAAAGGGTACAATCGTGGATAAGTCTTGGCAAATCCTCGCTTATGCTGATGATTTGGCCATCATGGGTCGTAGTATTCATGCGTTGAGGGAGGCGTTCGGAATGTTGAACGAAGCAGGAAAGTCTATGGGACTTCGTGTGAACGAACTGAAGACTAAACTCCTCAAAGTATCTCCCAGCAGCACTGCTCAACTGCAGAAAGTCAGCTTCGGTCCCTTTACGTTTGAGGAGGTTGATTGCTTCTCTTATCTCGGCAGCTCGATTAATAGAAGAAATCGAGTGAGGGAGGAGATAATCTCCAGAATGATGGCAGGCAACAGAGCGTTCTATGCCAACAAAAAACTTTTTACCAGCCGACTGCTCTCCAGAACCACAAAGATGAAGCTCTATAGAACCCTAGTTCGGCCGGTCGTGTGCTATGGCTCTGAAGCATGGACCATATTGGCAGAAGACGAGGAACGACTGAGGGTTTTTGAAAGAAAGGTGATTAGAAGAATTTATGGAGCGATTCACGAGAGATCTGGATGGAGAATAAGGAAGAATAGGGAAATAGAGGAAATATTGAGGCAGGAAGATATAGTGCGCTTCATCAAAGCAGGAAGAATACGCTGGTTCGGCCACGTGGAAAGGATGCCACCCGAGGAAGGTCCGCGGAGGATGATGAGAGCCAGATTGGCCACAAGAAGAAGAAAGGGTCGACCCAGAAGCCGATGGACTGATGAGGTCCTTCGTGATCTGAGAGTGGTTGGTCTCAGAAGGAACCAGGCTGAAGACAGAAGCCGGTGGAGGAAGGGAGTTCGGGAAGCCAAGGGCCACATCGGCCTGTAGAGCTCTTCAGTAAGTAAGTAAGATACCATAACATGTGGTAGAAAAATTAAGTAAAGAGATCACACGTTTGAAAAAAAGGCGTTTTGTCTAAGGGACTGTTCGGAGAGGCAGTCCGGAACCAGTTCGGAACTGAAAAGGGGAGGGGATAGAGGCGAATGGACTCCTCCGAACTCCTCAGACCACTCCGAACTGTTCAGGACTCCCTCTCGAACAGACTACAGATCACACCTACAGCATTAGTTCATGTATCCTCCGCTAGGGATAGGAAAGCATTTTTCCCTTGAATCACCTGCATCGCATTATCTCAAGCTTTATCAAAATAGGTAACTAAGCTTATCTCATATGATTCAAAGGAAAAACGCTTTATTATCCCTAGCGGAGGATACAACGCACAAAATTAACTAAACTATATTTACTTTCCTGAGTCGAGCTCGCTTCCACTGAGCCCAGGAAGTGAATGGACAGAAATGTGAAGAGGTAGCTGATCACAACACATACATAAGGCATGGTCAGTCACTCTGGATATTTTAGTTACCAGTGACTCTCCTCTTGCTACTACAACACAACAACCTACCTAAAAGCTTACAATAGTGATGTGAAGTGATTGTATTTCGTTTTTAGTAGGTATGTATGTATTTTCTCATTTCTTACCCAAATAAATGAGAAAATGAGGTAAACTATCAGCCAAGGGCAATCTTCGCACCAATGGTTTGTCCTGTCGTAGAGATCTTCTTCAGCGGGTTTCTCCCAAGACTCTATACTTTTTTTTTGGTTTACATCGCTGACAGTTGCTTCCTTATACAAAACAACTATGCATTAGAACAATTTTCTTTTATTATATGGTAAGTGCATACCAATAGTAATGCGGAACAATATTATAATGAGAATGAAATGAGAACTCTTCTAAAATTCTTATGTTAAGAGGCAAGTACCTTGGGACAGCTAAGTTTGTACTTTGGGGTGACTTTCTGAACTTTTGGATTAATTGAGAATTAAATGTTGAAGGTACATTCAAACATGTCATCAAGAATAGAGAGTTTTTGCAGGCAAATAGTGACATCTCAGTGATGGGCCCAGTAGGAGGCTAGTGCGAGCAATTGCGATGCTACCAGAGCCCCAGGGCAGTTACTGTTCCTACCCGGGCGTCAAAAGTAATTTTTTCAACACTTGTTTTTGAAGTATTTCCTTTTGTATTGCAAGAGAGTCATGAGAGTGGGATTTGACCACGTTAGGTAAGCTGCACCATTAACCCTCATTGGACAATGGTGTCACTAGTGTCACCAAAATCATCTCAGGATCTCCACAGATGTCCCAAATTGACACCGGAGTAACCAAAATAAAATTGCAATATTAAATTTATGGACAGCAGAATTTTTTGTGGGCTATTTGAAGTCTCAAAATAAATTCATTGCAAAAATTTTCAAAAATGTTGCCTTAACATCATTTTTTAACTTAGTAACTTAGAAAAAATAGTTTTAAAAATTCAGCTCTGTCCATTAACGTTTACAAAGCAATTTAAATCTAGTTGATCTCTCAAGAAGTTTTCGGTGACAATAGCGACACCATGTTCCAATTATGGTTAATGGATCTGTACTAGTAATTTGGAACAGTTACATCTTTGCATAGAGGTAGAGGTAGAAGGTGGGGAGTAAACGGCCTGTACCTGCCACCGTTGGGGTCTCGTTGGGAAATGAAAGTGAAAATTTACCCCCCCCCCTCAGGAGGTCTCCCCACCACCCTTTCTAACCCTTATCAACCATAACATTTCTGGCAGCATGGGAGCCTCAAATTTTAAGAGCATTTTAAAATCCATGATTCACAATACCCAACATGCGAATTCGATTTTACCACCCCACCACAAACATTGGTGCCAGTCTGCCACCAAAGCAGAAATACGTCGTAACGTTGAACTTTCATCTGTTAGTTTTGGTAGGCAGTCCGTCGAGGTTCACGTCCGTATTCAAGGTGAAACACAAAAAAACCCATGAAATACGCGGTTTATGGTGTCCTGGCACCATGGTGGCACCACTATTAGTTCCATGGTGGTACAGAGAATAATTCATGAAAATCCGGAGGTATAATGAGAATTTCTCCTCAATTTCAAAGCTTGGGTACAATGGGGTATTTCGGTGGGTCGGAAATTCAGGTTTTAGACGTCAAATTTGGATTCAACACCCTTGAAAACCTATATATTCCAACTGATACTATATACTCCCAATGATACTATAACATGTGGTAGAAAAATTAATTAAAGAGATCACACGTTTGAAAAAAAGGCGGGGCTCCCTTAATGCACACACACTTATGCCGCACATGTGTGAGTAGTATTTTGTAGTATCCAAGAGGTTCTCCAAGGGTTTCATCGCTTCTCTGTGCATGGATACTTTTTTCAAAGATAGCTGGCTAGCTACATCACACCGTTCAAATCTTCAATTTTCCTTTGCTTCTCTGATTTTTTAAAAACATTTTCTCGACGAACAGACCCGATTACCGTTATTCCTGAGCCATACTCTTTTGAAAAAATTTTTTTTTTAAATTGACTGAAATACCCCATTAGTAAACTATAAAGGAACCGAAATATTGAAAAATCGGATATTTTGTGAATATTATTCCCCCGTTCACCCCCTCCTCTTGCGCATTTTGATACTATGGTGAAATAATGAGCAATTTGGAAGATTTCTGAGTCGAACAAAAACGAACCACGAAAATCGGTTAAGAACTAAGGCCTGGGCAGACGACACAAGATTTTGTCTCACGTACACAGATATACACACATGGTTTTTTTCGTGGATTTAGATTCAGAATGGTCTAAAACGGATTAGTGTGTCGTTATTTTTTTCGGTTGAATGTTGTCCAACTTCACCCCAGATTAATGAGGAATTTCACCATGTCAGAATTTCCTATTTTTGACCCCAAAATCGGATTCAGCACCTCGAAAAACCCCCTAAGGCAAACTTTCAGCCCGAACTTCTTAATTTACGTATAAACAAAACAGTGTAGAAAATACGAATGTTTAAAAAAACCGGGTAAATGACGTCATCCTGAAATAGTTCATTTATGGCCGCTTGAAGCGCTGAGATCGAGAAATCTACAGTCCCCAGATGTAAAATTTCATGAAATAATAAAGTTTGAAATCGAAAAACTGAAGAAAAAAATAGAAAAAGCGAGATGGGGAAAATTAGGTTTCCTTTGTTTTGTTTGATAACTTTTCTCTTAGAAAACACGATTTCGTCGTCCCAATGGGCAACATTGGGAGGAGACGGCGATCCGAACAGTCCAATCAGAGAGCGTTCCCGCTGCACGTCTGTTTTCCCAGTTAGTTTTGAAATTAAAAATTTTGACTGTCTCCCAAAAATAACAGGAGACTTATTTTCCGAAATCAGCCCGATTTTCATCTTTCCCACACCATTAACTATTCAGGAAAAATGCAAACAGAAATCGGTGAAATTCCTCATTGCATAAGGACGCCCAAGTCTTACTGTGAGACGTCCTAAAAAGTAGTAACGACTTGGTTGTAAGTGGAAATCATCAAAAACACTTGCATACGAGTCTGCAACACATTGAGACATTTTATTGGGACCATCGGTGTAACAAATTCTTTTACCGTTCTTTTAACTCTGCGGTATATCTCAGTTTCTTCCATTATTACAGCGGTTTTGGCAGTATATAATTTATGCATAAATTTAAAGCTTTCTGACGGTTGGTTAACGAATGATGAAGATAAAGTTCCGTAGCAACGACTTGGTTGTAAGTGGAAATCATCAAAAAAACAACTGTAACGCTTTTTTGGGACCAATTTTGTGACGCTTTTTGACATTTTATGTCTTTACTTTGGCACGAAAGACGTTTAAACGAAAAACGTCACAAAATTGGTGACGTTTTTTCGTTGATGTGCCATAGTAAAAACATAAAATGTCAAAAATATGTGTGCACACTCTATTGTTACATGCTAAGAATTCTGAGGCTATTGCATGCTTCTTCTTTGTTCGCTAATATTTTTCCCCGAGGCCCTTCAATTTGACTTGAAAGCCCTAATTCGAAGCGGCTGCCGTCCCAAAGTACAAACAGCCCAAGGTAGAGGACCTACCTACCTCGTACATGACTTCATATCCCAAAGTGTTTTAAGAGAACTACCTTTCCTGGCTATTGGAGTTACACTGCTCTTCATTGTGCTCTTCAGTCTTTCGCGCCACTTAGTTCCTTCTTTAGTCGAAATCTCAGAAGGTTCAGGGTCTGCTATAGAATCGGTTTCTGAGGCCAAGCTAGGACTTCCCTTCCTCCTCATACTGCTCTTCAGCCTTTCACGCCATTTGGGCGCATCCTTACTCGAAGTCTCAGGGTCTGCTATAGAATCGGTTTCTGAGGCCAAGCTAGGACTTCCCTTCCTCTTCATACTGCTCTTCAGCCTTTCTCGCCATTTGGGCGCATCCTTACTCGAAGTCTCAGTAGGCCCAGAATCCGATAATGCATCGGATTCAGTAGGTAACTTGATCATCGAAATGCTTTTCAATCTATCGCGCAATTTTGGCGAATCCTCACTCGGAGACCCAGACGGTTCAGACTCTGTTGTATCATCGGATTTTACAGGTGACCTGATCTTCACTCTGCTCCTGATTCTCTCGCGCGATTTAGACGTATCCTGAGTGGATGTTGAAGATGGTTCAGAATCTGTCGCCTTCTCAGATTCAGACATTATGCGCCCAGGTGTTTTTCAAAGTGAACGCGAAGCAATTTTAAGTTACACTCGTCTTCCCACTATTTTTTGCTTATTCCATAGGTTGCACAGTTTCTATTTAAAAACACCAGATCTAGGTAACGCGACATGCCTTCATGGATTGGTTAGGTACCACAAATGGTCTACACACATAACCGTTGAAAAGAATATGAAGCTCGAAACACATAATGTAGATGATAAGAATGAATTAACATTTTTCGTGACTAAAGGACGGCCAGTCAAAACTTTTATGATCTCATAGTTTTCTAAGAGAAGTATGTATTGCTGAATAGCGTTTCTGTTGTAAAGTACAAATCAAGTACGATATCCACTCTACTGGGGATCGTTGGGGAGTCCATTATACACAAGGCACCCAAAAGAGGAGGGCTTGGTTCTACATAGCTTGGAATATTTACATACTTTAACCCTAGGATGACATACTGGGGTCATTCGTGACCTCACGATTTACATTTGGCCGTGTATCTATTAAAAAAAAATTCTGTCTTCGAACAGGGATATTTTGTAAATAAAGTTGGAACTCCTTCTGAGCCCCTTTGTCAGTGGTTAAGGTCAGTCACTCGTGTAAGCTCCAGGTTTTAATGATTCTAAATTTAACAAAGTTTTATGACGTGAAAGCTGAGGGCTCTGAATGATTACTTGAATATTAAACTAAATTCCTGTTGGAAATCAAACCAAATATAAATTGAGAGTTTACATTGACATAAGCAAAGGTAAATGATTATCTACACCTAGTTTATGATGAGTTAAATTTAAAATAGGCGGCGATAATTACCTGGTAGGTAGCTGTAGCGGCTCGAAGGTCTGTGAAATTTACTAATGTTAAGTTCAACCTGAAGGGCCTAGGTACTCGTAGATCACCGAATGTGTCTATGTCTGATGGACTTAAGTTGTTTTCCTGAAGGGAAAATATCCAGAGTACGATAAACGTAGCTGCGCACGAAGCGCACTAAAATCCTAACGGTGCACGAAGTGCACGGTAAACCATACGGTGCACGTAGTGCACGAATTCCCTAACTGCGCACGTTTTACTTGTCTGTTACGGGAACCAGGCGGTTGAATTGAGAAATGCAAGGTTACAACTAATAGGAACCTTTTTAATTAAAATGTAATTGTAAATTGACTCGAAATTGACAAGAATGCCATAAATGGTTTACAACAATGAAATGCGTTTTTACTCTCCTTACTTCCTTTCTCCAAAATTCACAACTTCTACTGCTTTAAACAACTTTGACTTGACTCTACTGACTCTACTGAAATGTCCATTAACTTTACTTCTGACTAGTTTTACTGTCTACACATTTTGCACACTCTAACATTGGCCAATGAATAGATTTAGTTTTGGTACACTCACAGCGGCGGGGCCCGAAGGAAATCCGGAGGTGGTGATTGTAGTGATGATTCGAAGATGGTCCAACTGGGTCGTCTCGGATTCTTCCACGGAGACTGAGGGGGAGGGGACGTCAGAATTAATCGCACCGGACTTAATCTGAAGGGGGTGGCTCACTACTTTGAGCGGGAGGGATCGAAAAACGTTTCGAATGAGAGCTTCACAGATGAAGGGGAGATAGCTTCAAAGACTAGGACTCGAATGGCGGCTCCACGCCGTTGTAGTGAGATATCTTTCCAGTCGCCCCCACCCTCCAGCTCAAGGCGTCCAGGCCGGAGGCAGATGGCCGACCATGATTGGTTGAAATTGACGTCATGTCGTCAGGAGCGCTTCTGGTGGTGGACGCCCGAAGGTGGTGTTTGGGCGTCCAGGAGCGGGGACGGTTCTAAGCCCGCTCCTTGCCTGCCGGCCCCCATGGAGGAAGGGAGTATTGGTGGTATGTTACTCAGCCCCGTTATTGTGTAAGAGTATCAGTGAGCCGGGGCTCACACTCGCTAGAGTTCGTGCAGTTAACTTGCAAACGTGCTGTGGGCCACATCTGACCCCAGTGTGCTATAATCGGTCGACTTTTTTTGTGTGGGGGACTATTTGACCCCAGTGTGACTTTCAATTCATTCTTTTGCCTTCTAAATTTTGGGGTCAGAATTGACCCCAGTGTGCCGTTTATGTATGCGAAAAATAGGTGTGCCAAGATTTATACATACGTATATTGATTCCTAAATTTCTTGTTTTTCCATTTACCGTGAGAAGCCCCTACTTAGAGCCAAAGCAAGTGTACTATAAAAATTCACAATCATACAGGAGTGATAATACAATTTTTTTGAAAAGCAGAGAAATAAAAGTGCTGGTGAAAGTCGTCAGTCAAACTCAAAAAAGGGCCATCTTTGAGCTGATCTATTATCGAAACTATTCCATAAAATTAAATGATTTTTTTTATATTTGATTCCAAATATTGTCAACTTGGAATGCTGATAATAGAATCTATTTTAAAAAAACCTTCAACAAAATAGAATTTCAAATGTTAGAAATTTCATTTATTTCCATATTTTTATTGACTTTTTACGAAACTATAATCAAAACCGAAATTTGTTCCTGGTTTAAACTATTTTTTGTATATATTTCAACAAACAGGCTATCAATAGATTTTTACAACTTAAAAATAAATTTAAATTTCTGTCTTAAATTTAAATCAGAGGAATTTAAATTTTGGGGTCAGAATTGACCCCAGTGTGCCGTTTATGTATGCGAAAAAAAGGTGTGCCATCCTAGGGTTAAGTGGCAAAACATATAACTACACTCAATGACCGGAGTGAAGTTAGCAATATTTCTCGGCAATATTCAGGAAAATTCCGTAATATCGTTAATACTCAACCAAATTGAACCAAATTTGGGGGTTATGTTCCCCTGAGTTATGCGCACCAGATGGAAGTGGAAAAAAGGGTGGGGGAGAAGAGGGGGGAAATTTCCTAAATTCAACTATTTAACACAAAAAATTCCATAAAATCGTTAATACTCAACCAAATTGAACCAAATTTGGGGGATGTGTTCCCCTGAGTTATGCGCACCAGATGGGAGTGGAAGAAAGGGTGGGGGAGAGGAGGGGGGAAATTTCCTAAATTCAACTATTTAACACAAAAAATTCCATAAAATCGTTAATACTTAACTAAATTGAACCAAATTTGGGGGTTGCGTTCCCCTGAGTTATGCGCACCATATGCGAGAGAAAAAACCAGGCATTGAGGGGAGGGGGTAAATTGCCCATCTAGCAATAATCAATAAAAAATCGGTAAAATCGTTATTACTCAACCAAAATGCACCAAATTTGGGGGTTGTGTTCCCCTGAGTTATGCGCACCAGATCGGAGTGGAAAAAAGGGTGGGAAAAGGAGGGGGAAAATTTCCTGAATTCAACTATTTAACACAAAAAATTCTACAAAATCGTTATTACTCAACTAAATTGAACCAAATTTGAGGGTTGTGATCCCCTGAGTTATGCGCACCATATGCAAGAGAAAAAACCAGGCATTAAGGGGAGGGGGTAAATTCCCCATCTAGCAATAACCAATAAAAAATCGGTAAAATCGTTATTACTCAACCAAAATACACCAAATTTGAGGGTTGTGTTCCCCTGAGTTATGCGCACCATATGCAAGAGAAAAAACCAGGCATTAAGGGGAGGGGGTAAATTCCCCATCTAGCAATAACCAATAAAAAATCGGTAAAATCGTTATTACTCAACCAAAATACACCAAATATGGGGGTTGTGTTCCCCTGAGTTATGCGCACCATATGCGAGAGAAAAAACCAGGCATTAAGGGGAGGGGGTAAATTCCCCATCTAGCAATAACCAATAAAAAATCGGTAAAATCGTTATTACTCAACCAAAATACACCAAATTTGGGGGTTGTGTTCCCCTGAGTTATGCGCACCATATGCGAGAGAAAAAACCAGGCATTAAGGGGAGGGGGTAAATTCCCCATCTAGCAATAACCAATAAAAAATCGGTAAAATCGTTATTACTCAACCAAAATACACCAAATTTGGGGGTTGTGTTCCCCTGAGTTATGCGCACCATATGCGAGAGAAAAAACCAGGCATTAAGGGGAGGGGGTAAATTCCCCATCTAGCAATAACCAATAAAAAATCGGTAAAATCGTTATTACTCAACCAAAATACACCAAATTTGAGGGTTGTGTTCCCCTGAGTTATGCGCACCATATGCAAGAGAAAAAACCAGGCATTAAGGGGAGGGGGTAAATTCCCCATCTAGCAATAACCAATAAAAAATCGGTAAAATCGTTATTACTCAACCAAAATACACCAAATTTGGGGGTTGTGTTCCCCTGAGTTATGCGCACCATATGCGAGAGAAAAAACCAGGCATTAAGGGGAGGGGGTAAATTCCCCATCTAGCAATAACCAATAAAAAATCGGTAAAATCGTTATTACTCAACCAAAATACACCAAATTTGGGGGTTGTGTTCCCCTGAGTTATGCGCACCATATGCGAGAGAAAAAACCAGGCATTAAGGGGAGGGGGTAAATTCCCCATCTAGCAATAACCAATAAAAAATCGGTAAAATCGTTATTACTCAACCAAAATACACCAAATTTGAGGGTTGTGTTCCCCTGAGTTATGCGCACCATATGCAAGAGAAAAAACCAGGCATTAAGGGGAGGGGGTAAATTCCCCATCTAGCAATAACCAATAAAAAATCGGTAAAATCGTTATTACTCAACCAAAATACACCAAATATGGGGGTTGTGTTCCCCTGAGTTATGCGCACCATATGCGAGAGAAAAAACCAGGCATTAAGGGGAGGGGGTAAATTCCCCATCCAGCAATAATCAATAAAAAATCGGTAAAATCGTTATTACTTTACCAAAATGCACCAAATTCGGGGGTTGTGTTTCCCTGAGTTATGCGCACCATATGCGAGAGAAAAAACCAGACATTGAGGGGAGGGGGTAAATTCCCCGTCTAGCAATAATCAATAAAAAATCGGTAAAATCGTTATTACTCAACTGAAATGCACCAAATTTGGGGGTTGTGTTCCCCTGAGTTATGCGCACCAGATGGCAGAGAAAAAACCAGGCATTAAGGGGAGGGGGTAAATTCCCCTTCTAGCAATATTCAATAAAAAATCGGTAAAATCGTTATTCCTTTACCAAAATGCACAAAATTTGGGGGTTGTGTTCCCCTGAGTTATGCGCACCATATGCAAGAGAAAAAACCAGACATTAAGGGGAGGGGGTAAATTCCCCTTCTAGCAATATTCAATAAAAAATCGGTAAAATCGTTATTCCTTTACCAAAATGCACAAAATTTGGGGGTTGTGTTCCCCTGAGTTATGCGCACCATATGCAAGAGAAAAAACCAGACATTAAGGGGAGGGGGTAAATTCCCCTTCTAGCAATAATCAATAAAAAATCGGTAAAATCGTTATTACTCATTCAAAATGCACCAAATTCGGGGGTTGTGTTCCCCCGAGTTATGCGCACCATATGCAAGAGAAAAAACCAGACATTAAGGGGAGGGGGTAAATTCCCCTTCTAGCAATATTCAATAAAAAATCGGTAAAATCGTTATTCCTTTACCAAAATGCACAAAATTTGGGGGTTGTGTTCCCCTGAGTTATGCGCACCATATGCAAGAGAAAAAACCAGACATTAAGGGGAGGGGGTAAATTCCCCTTCTAGCAATATTCAATAAAAAATCGGTAAAATCGTTATTCCTTTACCAAAATGCACAAAATTTGGGGGTTGTGTTCCCCTGAGTTATGCGCACCATATGCAAGAGAAAAAACCAGACATTAAGGGGAGGGGGTAAATTCCCCCTCTAGCAATAATCAATAAAAAATCGGTAAAATCGTTATTACTCAATCAAAATGCACCAAATTCGGGGGTTGTGTTCCCCCGAGTTATGCGCACCATATGCAAGAGAAAAAACCAGACATTAAGGGGAGGGGGTAAATTCCCCGTCTAGCAATAATCAATAAAAAATCGGTAAAATCGTTATTACTCTACCAAAATGCACCAAATTCGGGGGTTGTGTTCCCCCGAGTTATGCGCACCATATGCAAGAGAAAAAACCAGACATTAAGGGGAGGGGGTAAATTCCCCTCTAGCAATATTCAATAAAAAATCGGTAAAATCGTTATTCCTCTACCAAAATGCACAAAATTTGGGGGTTGTGTTCCCCCGAGTTATGCGCACCAGATGGCAGAGAAAAAACCAGACATTAAGGGGAGGGGGTAAATTCCCCCTCTAGCAATAATCAATAAAAAAATCGGTAAAATCGTTATTACTATACCAAAATGCACCAAATTCGGGGGTTGTGTTCCCCCGAGTTATGCGCACCATATGCAAGAGAAAAAACCAGACATTAAGGGGAGGGGGTAAATTCCCCTTCTAGCAATATTCAATAAAAAATCGGTAAAATCGTTATTCCTCTACCAAAATGCACAAAATTTGGGGGTTGTGTTCCCCCGAGTTATGCGCACCAGATGGCAGAGAAAAAACCAGACATTAAGGGGAGGGGGTAAATTCCCCCTCTAGCAATAATCAATAAAAAATCGGTAAAATCGTTATTACTCTACCAAAATGCACCAAATTCGGGGGTTGTGTTCCCCTGAGTTATGCGCACCATATGCAAGAGAAAAAACCAGACATTAAGGGGAGGGGGTAAATTCCCCTTCTAGCAATATTCAATAAAAAATCGGTAAAATCGTTATTCCTCTTCCAAAATGCACAAAATTTGGGGGTTGTGTTCCCCTGAGTTATGCGCACCATATGCAAGAGAAAAAACCAGACATTAAGGGGAGGGGGTAAATTCCCCGTCTAGCAATAATCAATAAAAAATCGGTAAAATCGTTATTACTCAATCAAAATGCACCAAATTCGGGGGTTGTGTTCCCCCGAGTTATGCGCACCATATGCAAGAGAAAAAACCAGACATTAAGGGGAGGGGGTAAATTCCCCTTCTAGCAATAACCAATAAAAAATCGGTAAAATCGTTATTCCTCTACCAAAATGCACAAAATTTGGGGGTTGTGTTCCCCCGAGTTATGCGCACCAGATGGCAGAGAAAAAACCAGACATTAAGGGGAGGGGGTAAATTCCCCCTCTAGCAATAATCAATAAAAAAATCGGTAAAATCGTTATTACTCTATCAAAATGCACCAAATTCGGGGGTTGTGTTCCCCTGAGTTATGCGCACCATATGCAAGAGAAAAAACCAGACATTAAGGGGAGGGGGTAAATTCCCCGTCTAGCAATAATCAATAAAAAATCGGTAAAATCGTTATTACTCCACCAAAATGCACCAAATTTGGGGGTTGTGTTCCCCCGAGTTATGCGCACCATATGCAAGAGAAAAAACCAGACATTAAGGGGAGGGGGTAAATTCCCCTTCTAGCAATATTCAATAAAAAATCGGTAAAATCGTTATTCCTTTACCAAAATGCACAAAATTTGGGGGTTGTGTTCCCCCGAGTTATGCGCACCATATGCAAGAGAAAAAACCAGACATTAAGGGGAGGGGGTAAATTCCCCTTCTAGCAATATTCAATAAAAAATCGGTAAAATCGTTATTCCTCTATCAAAATGCACCAAATTTGGGGGTTGTGTTCCCCCGAGTTATACGCACCATATGCAAGAGAAAAAACCAGACATTGAGGGGAGGGGGTAAATTCCCCTTCTAGCAATATCCAATAAAAAATCGGTAAAATCGTTATTCCTAATTTTAATGTAGTTCATTATTGACTAGATTTTAACAATGTTTAAAATTTTCAGAATTCTAATATTGTTCAAAATTAACTGAATTTGATCTGTGATTAAAATAGTTCTTATGTGATGCTAAAAAGACTGTATGTAAAATCAGTGCAGTAAGGGAATAATTAAGAAGGGTTACTGGTATTAGGTACGTTTCTTGTTTCACCTACCAAGTTAGTAATATTTTGAATGATAATTTTACAGTCATATTTTGTGCTCCTTGTGTGATATGTTGAAACTATGGCTGCTAACTTGACTGATGGCATGTTCATCTGATCTGTTATTTATAATAAAATGTTTAACTAGATGAGGATTACATTTCAATTACTGTAGAACCGTCAAATTTTACCCCACCCACCAGAAGTAACTTTACCCCAAACAGTGAGAATCTTCAATTGTGACGTAACGTGGTATGACTTAGATAAAAGTTAGCTATTGTATTTTTAGCTAACTTTTATCTAAGTCCTACCACGTTACGTCACAATGGGGTATTTCAGTCAATTTTTTTAATTTTTTTTTTCAAAAGAGTATGGCTCAGGAATAACGGTAATCGGGTCTGTTCGTGATCCGAATGGTGTGACGTAGCTAGCCAACTGTCTTTGAAAAATGTATCCATGCACAGAAACCCTTGGAGGACCTCGTGGATACTACAAAACACCACTCACACAGGCGCGCGGCGTAGTCCTTGCCTAGTGTGTGTGCATTTATAGCGGCCCGCCTTTTTCAAACGTGTGATCTCTTTTTAAATAATTTTTCTACCATATATCATGTGGTATTTTTCTACCATATGTCATGTGGCCCAATGATACTATATCATGTATCATTGGGCTAAGAGTTGGGGGATACAGGTTTTCAAGGGTGCTGAATCCAAATTTGAGGTCAAAAACCTGAACTTCCGACCCACCGAAATACCCCATTGAAGATTCTCACTGTTTGAGGTAAAGTGGGTGTAGGTGGGGTGAAATTTGATGGTTTTACGGTACGTCTATAAAACTGTAAGTCGCCAAATTCAAGGTACTCACCTTGATTTCACAATTTATAGGGTCCATGTATCACGTTAAGTACCGATTTTTGTATGCAGACTTATTTTCCTACACATACTTACATGACCAATAGTTTCAGTAATAACATCGAATTTTATCGTTCGTATGTGTTTTGTGTTACAATATCCAGACTGCCCTCTTTTGCGAGTATAGTTAATTAGTAGGCTGGAAACCTTAGTTTCCAACCAAAAAATATTTGATTGAGATGTTTCTTTGAGGAAATAACTGAGGGTTCTTCGGCATACAAAACCCTATCAAAGGGGGGAATTTACCCCCTCCCCTCAATGTCTGGTTTTTTCTCTTGCATATGGTGCGCATAACTCAGGGGAACACAACCCACGAATTTGGTGCATTTTGATTGAGTAATAACGATTTTACCGATTTTTTATTGATTATTGCTAGACGGGGAATTTACCCCTTCCCCTCAATGTCTGGTTTTTTCTCTTCCATATGGTGCGCATAACTCAGGGGAACACAACCCCCGAATTTGGTGCATTTTGGTAGAGTAATAACGATTTTACCGATTTTTTATCGATTATTGCTAGACGGGGAATTTACCCCCTCCCCTCAATGTCTGGTTTTTTCTCTTCCATATGGTGCGCATAACTCAGGGGAACACAACCCCCAAATTTGGTGCATTTGTGATTAGTAATAACGATTTAACCGATTTTTTATCGATTATTGCTAGAGGGGGATTTTACCCCCTCCCCTCAATGTCTGGTTTTTTCTCTTGCATATGGTGCGCATAACTCGGGGGAACACAACCCCCAAATTTGGTGCATTTGTGATTAGTAATAACGATTTAACCGATTTTTTATCGATTATTGCTAGAGGGGGATTTTACCCCCTCCCCTCAATGTCTGGTTTTTTCTCTTGCATATGGTGCGCATAACTCAGGGGAACACAACCCCCGAATTTGGTGCATTTTGATTGAGTAATAACGATTTTACCGAATTTTTATTGATTATTGCTAGACGGGGAATTTACCCCCTCCCCTCAATGTCTGGTTTTTTCTCTTGCATATGGTGCGCATAACTCGGGGGAACACAACCCCCAAATTTGGTGCATTTTGGTGGAGTAATAACGATTTTACCGATTTTTTATTGAATATTGCTAGAAGGGGAATTTACCCCCTCCCCTTAATGTCTGGTTTTTTCTCTTGCATATGGTGCGCATAACTCGGGGGAACACAACCCCCAAATTTGGTGCATTTGTGATTAGTAATAACGATTTTACCGATTTTTTATTGATTATTGCTAGATGGGGAATTTACCCCCTCCCCTCAATGCCTGGTTTTTTCTCTTGCATATGGTGCGCATAACTCGGGGGAACACAACCCCCAAATTTGGTGCATTTGTGATTAGTAATAACGATTTAACCGATTTTTTATCGATTATTGCTAGAGGGGGATTTTACCCCCTCCCCTCAATGTCTGGTTTTTTCTCTTGCATATGGTGCGCATAACTCAGGGGAACACAACCCCCGAATTTGGTGCATTTTGGTAGAGTAATAACGATTTTACCGAATTTTTATTGATTATTGCTAGATGGGGAATTTACCCCCTCCCCTCAATGTCTGGTTTTTTCTCTTGCATATGGTGCGCATAACTCAGGGGAACACAACCCCCGAATTTGGTGCATTTTGGTAGAGTAATAACGATTTTACCGAATTTTTATTGATTATTGCTAGACGGGGAATTTACCCCCTCCCCTTAATGTCTGGTTTTTTCTCTTGCATATGGTGCGCATAACTCGGGGGAACACAACCCCCAAATTTGGTGCATTTGTGATTAGTAATAACGATTTTACCGATTTTTTATTGATTATTGCTAGATGGGAATTTACCCCCTCCCCTCAATGTCTGGTTTTTTCTCTTGCATATGGTGCGCATAACTCAGGGGAACACAACCCCCGAATTTGGTGCATTTTGGTTGAGTAATAACGATTTTGCCGATTTTTTATTGATTATTGCTAGACGGGGAATTTATCCCCTCCCCTCAATGTCTGGTTTTTTCTCTTGCATATGGTGCGCATAACTCAGGGGAACACAACCCCCAAATTTGGTGCATTTTGGTGGAGTAATAACGATTTTACCGATTTTTTATTGATTATTGCTAGACAGGGAATTTACCCCTTCCCCTTAATGTCTGGTTTTTTCTATCGCATGTGGTGCGCATAACTCAGGGGAACACAACCCCCAAATTTGGTGCATTTGTGATTAGTAATAACGATTTTACCGATTTTTTATTGATTATTGCTAGATGGGGAATTTACCCACTCCCCTCAATGCCTGTTTTTTTCTCTCGCATATGGTGCGCATAACTCAGGGGAACACAACCCCCAAATTTGGTGCATTTGTGATTAGTAATAACGATTTTACCGATTTTTTATTGATTATTGCTAGATGGGAATTTACCCCCTCCCCTCAATGCCTGGTTTTTTCTCTCGCATATGGTGCGCATAACTCGGCGGAACACAACCCCCGAATTTGGTGCATTTTGGTGGAGTAATAACGATTTTACTGATTTTTTATTGATTATTGCTAGACGGGGAATTTACCCCCTCCCCTCAATGTCTGGTTTTTTCTCTTGCATATGGTGCGCATAACTCAGGGGAACACAACCCCCAAATTTGGTGCATTTTGGTGGAGTAATAACGATTTTACTGATTTTTTATTGATTATTGCTAGACGGGGAATTTACCCCCTCCCCTCAATGTCTGGTTTTTTCTCTCGCATATGGTGCGCATAACTCAGGGGAACACAACCCCCAAATTTGGTGCATTTTGGTGGAGTAATAACGATTTTACCGATTTTTTATTGATTATTGCTAGAGGGGGAATTTACCCCCTCCCCTCAATGTCTGGTTTTTTCTCTTGCATATGGTGCGCATAACTCAGGGGAACACAACCCCCAAATTTGGTGCATTTTGGTGGAGTAATAACGATTTTACCGATTTTTTATTGATTATTGCTAGACAGGGAATTTACCCCTTCCCCTTAATGTCTGGTTTTTTCTATCGCATATGGTGCGCATAACTCAGGGGAACACAACCCCCAAATTTGGTGCATTTGTGATTAGTAATAACGATTTTACCGATTTTTTATTGATTATTGCTAGATGGGGAATTTACCCACTCCCCTCAATGCCTGTTTTTTTCTCTCGCATATGGTGCGCATAACTCGGGGGAACACAACCCCCAAATTTGGTGCATTTTGGTGGAGTAATAACGATTTTACCGATTTTTTATTGATTATTGCTAGATGGGGAATTTACCCCTTCCCCTCAATGCCTGGTTATTTCTCTCGCATATGGTGCGCATAACTCAGGGGAACACAACCCCCAAATTTGGTTCAATTTGGTTGAGTATTAACGATATTACGGAATTTTTCTGAATATTGCCGAGAAATATTGCTAACTTCACTCCGGTCACTCAATGAGATGGTGAATTTTATGATTTTACCGTCGTACGGTACGGCAGACTGCCGTGACGACAGTCAGCAAACGTCAAAATAAGGGAATACATTTAGGTAAAATGAATACAAAATTTCTCTTACCCTTCTCGAAGATATGCTCAAGACACGTATTCGAGTTAATCACATACAAATGTCAACTGGAAACTATAATAATTAGATCACATTATTACGAATCAACTACGATTATGAACGAAAGCTACGATGGAGACTACGATCATACGATGAAGATCAAAGGTACAGCCACGACCACCTATGAAAACAAAAACATGGAAGGACTTGAGGATAGCATGGAATCTTCTTCCACAGGGCTTGTTTCCGGTTCTCCGTGGGTGGAGGACAGGAAGTTCCATGGTTATTGCATCTTTCATCCAAGGTTATCCAGTGGGTTATGGAGCATCATGGAGCATACATCCCATACTACTAGGTGCTAGGTCGTCCATGTTATGGAGTGGGTGCGATGACATTTGATGGAAAAGGGAAGAAGTACCTAGAATGCGTGTTTCTCGAGGAACAGAACCACGGCACAACACAGAAGAAGCATACAAACACACGACGCACTGTTGAGTTTGCTTTTGCTCCCCCCCGGTTTCAAACAATCTACAGCCTCCGTTCTACATTCCGTTTTTTGTATTTACTTTACTATTCCTGTGTATTCGTAGTGATATCTACTCTTTCCTGGATGATGGTTCTCCTCTACTGAGAAATAATTCCTGGGTGAGTACCTGTTGTGGTCAGCTACCTCTTCGCATTTCTGTTCATTTACTTTCTTAGCTCAGTGGTAACGAGCTTCGACTCAGAAGTGTAAATATAGTTTAGTCGGAACGATAGGAGATCGATCCCCGGTCGAGGGAAGTTAGTTTTTGATGATTGAACAAAGTGGCGCAGTCGTACGGACCCGAATGGTGTCCTCAGCATTCTCCGAGAACAATAATTAATTAGTGATAATATCACTATTATGTCGCATATTATGTCGTCAAAACAACTCCCCCCCAAGACACGAGTAGAGCCACTGCCTAGTCGGACAAAGGTTGAGGTCAGCAGATCCCCTGTCCCGTTCAAGAAGAAATAATAACAAAACTCCGAAGCCAGTCAAAAATAAAAACACCGCATAACGCCGGCCAAAGCTGCCCCTCACCTCCCTGATTAGAACGGAGTACCTAAGATTTCCTAACGGGGGAGAGATGAAATCAGCGACCTCTTCGCATTTCTGTTCATTTACTTCCTTAGCTCAGTGGTAACGAGCTACGAGTAGGAGATCGATCCCCGGACGAGGGAAGTTAATTTTTTATGACTCAACCTACTATCAATCAATCAACCATTAATTTGTGTACGAAATCAAGCAGGTGATGGAAGAGGCTACCCGCAATCTGGATTGTACCTTTGAATTAATGCTCTGATACAACCTTTCAGGTTATTGATTGGAAGGACACCTGATCAGATATAATGGTCCTAAGCGGCCATTAGAAGTGTCACACAGAGGAAATTAGAAGTAAGTACAGTGCGAGATTAAAGTGGAAGTGAGATAAAAGAAAGGAGAGCTTCGGAAGTAGAATACACAAACGCATACTATCACTCACGACAAAGTTGAGGAAATTCATTTCAATTTGAAAACATTAGTAGGTATACCATGAGTGAACTAGCAAATTTTCAAAAAATTTTTCTAGCAAATTTCAGCCATTTTTTTCAACAAAACTTTCAATAATTTGGGTAGGTGTGAGGAAGTTCAATTGGGCGAATTCACGCAATTTCTAATTTATTCCATTGAGCCCGTTTATCAATTTGGAAGGTATCCCCTTGGTAAACCTCAGATACCTGAACCAAGCGGACAAGTTTGTGAAAGCGTTTATCAACATTTATCCCTCTGTGTAGCCTTGAAAGAAGATAGGAGGAAACCTCACTTCAATGGGCCCATGCTTGCGTCTTTTTTCACGCCCTCTCAAAAAATTTCGATACAAAGGTGTTTTTTTCCTTCAATTTAAGCTAGTATTGCATTTTTACAATCGAATGAGACCAATCAGATCTGTATAGGACCAACCGTTCGGTCCTTATGAGAACTGAAACAATTTGACTTACAATAAATCAGAAACACTAGTGTGTATCGCAAAAGTGGCCTCTCTGTTCAAATTTTATCTGACTAAAATACGATCGCTGTTCGTTTCTACGAGTTGCACTCAGTTTTGTGTCCTTAGCAACCATTAAAATCTTGAAACGTAATATTTTAATGATACAGTTGGATTTTGGTTTATTATTTTCAATAATGAACCTTTGGAATCGAATCGACCAAGAGAAAAAAAATGTTTAACCCTCCCTCCCTAAAAAGTTGTTAGTTTTCGTTTAAAAGTAGGTAGAATCGAAAAAGCTGCAAATCATTTCACAAAGGTTTATTATTTTTCTGTATAGATCACTTTGATATGAAGAAATGTGAACAGTTGGACATTATGATATAGGAAAAAGTGAACAGTTGGACATTTTGACATAGAAAAATATGAACAATGGGACATTTTGATATAAAGAAAGGTGAACAGTTGGACATTTTGATGTTGGGAAATATGATCAGTTGGACGATATGATGGGTTTGTTCGGTGAGGCAGTCCAGGGCTGACCACGCCCACTTTTGGCCGTTCGGAGAGGACCAGTGTAGTCCCGGACGAGAGATTTGCCGTTCGGAGAGGCAGTCCAGGGTAGTCCAGGGTCGTCCGAACTTACTCCAGATTTCAGCGAGAGTAAACAGTCCGGCGCATGCGCATTGCACTTTTTTCTCCCGCTCCTCACCTCTCGGGTTCCTCCGCTCCTCCTCTCCGCTCCTCATCTTTCGAGAATTCAGAAGTTTATTGAAAACTAGTATTGTAAAGTAACAGTAATTATATTAACCTCTATTCATAAAACCTCGGAACTTTGAAATTGAGTATGAGTAGCTTGGGAAATACGATTTTGGTAAAGAAGCATAAATCTGTATATACGTTCAATTTATTTTCGTAATTTCGTTACCATTGTTCTGTCTCTATTTGAAATTATACCCATCGGTCAAGTCGAAAGCGTTTTACTTTCATTTTTCTTTAAATACAAGCGTCTTGTCGAAAATGGCCTTCCCTTTTGTATGACTCTACCTGTACCTACTCTTAAGAAAGCTTCACTTGGTAAAAAGGGTGGTTTAAGACACCTCTTCGAAGAATTGGTAGCAGTGGAATCATCTCATCAATTCACAGTAGGTAAGTAATTTTGTACTACTTGTGTAAAAATTCGTTAATTCGTAACCCATAACTTCAGCTCGTAACTTAACTTCAATTTAAAGTAGTTTTACGAAGCTCCAGTCGCAGTTTCCATTTGGGGGAATAGGAAACTTTAGAAATAGGCAAATTTGGAAATAGGCAGCTAACCTCATTTTAGAAGCATTTATTATTCCTATACAAAAAGGAGTAAAATCAAGTATTAATCAATACGTCTATAAATTAATAAGTAAATCTTAAAATAAAATCGCAATAAATTTCACATCTCTCTGGCATGGATATTTTATACGTATGAAATATCCATGCTTCCAGTGCTGTCCCGTGTGCGTTCGGACAACACCGAATCTCGGACAGTCCAGGGCGACTCTGTGACGTCACGAGTCCTGGACTGCTCCAGTCCTGGACCGTCCAGGACTGCCTGACCGAACGAACCCGATGTTGGAAACTATGAACAATTGGACATTTTGATATAGAAAAATATGATCAGTTGGACATTATGATTTAGGAAAAAGTGAACAGTTGGACATTTTGATATAGGAAAATATGAAAAATTGGAAATTTTGATTTAAAGAAATCTGAACAGTTGTTTCGATATAGAGCAATATGATCAGTTGGACATTTTTGTATGGAAAAATGTGTACAGTAGGATTATTTGATTTAGGAAAATATGAAGAATTGTTCATTTTGATATAAAGAAATGTGAACAGTTGGATATTTTGATGTTGGAAAATATGACCAGTTGGACATTATGATATAGGGAAATATGATCAGTTGGAACAAATGTGTACAGTAGAACTTTTTGATTTAGGAAAATATGAACAATGTGAATGGAAAAAATTGGCTACAAGCTGTCTCAAGAGGCGGCTTAATACAGCCATCTGAAGAATGTTTAGATAGTGTATTGAAAATGGAAAAGGAATTAAGAAAATTTCACGGAGAGTTTATATACAACTGACCAAAGATTTTTCAAAGCTTGGAAGGACGTATTAAAAGAGCATATCCGGACATTGACAATTATCTAGTCTCTTGCTTCGTCCGGACACGGACTTTTTTTCAAGTCAAATGTCTAAATATACGAAGAATAGAGAAGACTATCTTCAAGAAAAATAAAGGAGACAAACGAAAGGCCGAGGCAGAAAGGAAAATACTAAGAAGATGAAAAAAATAGTCCATTAGTTCACCATTATTTGATTTAGTTTCCTACTTAATCTCGTCATATATTACCACTGTTCCACGAGAAATCCAAATTTGTTATCTAGTCTAATAAAAGTTTTAATAATCGTATAAATTATTATGTGTAAAATGCCTCTTTACTGAAGCAACCTGTGCTTCATAGGAGTACAGGTTTTGAAGCTGGAGTCGCAGTGACGTCACGGCCCGGGCGCCCTCTCCAGTGACCCCTACCGTCTACTCAAGGAGCTGTGGCTCCATCTGTGTTCTTTGCAGGCGAGTGATCTATGGAAAAAACTAGTAAACCTTTGTGTAATCATTTGCAGCGTTTTTTGATAATGGGTTTGTTGTTGCTAACGTTCATTTTCTCGTTTATTTCTATAACTATGTGATTGTTATAGAGGACAGAGAGTCCAAAATCGCATGCCACAAGTAATATTGATGACATGCAGGTAATTGAGCAGGATTGACGAAGCTGCGCTCTAGCGATTGAGCGGTGTACTATCGAGGGACTATGTTATCTATCCTTCGCCACCTAGAGGTTTCGCTGAAAGCAGTGGATTCTCACGCTTTTTTACATTGACTGAGCCTTCCTCCTATCTTCTTCCATGTGGGTAGCTACCCCCCAGATAACTTTGTCTGAGAGAAAAAGAGGTTCAACCACAAAAACGCTGATTCCCCGTCATTACAGCATGACAACACTGGTTTTTCCATAATACTTTGAGGTTTGCCATTAAATGTAAATAGTAGAGATTGGACGACCCGAGTTGTGTTGTGTTTGTTTTTGAAGTTAAATGAAACTGTCTGATTCCACAGATTTTTTTTTGTATTGGATTTATTCATTGGACCGTTACTAAATCACGGAAAATGTCCGAAACTGATGGTGAGTACCTTTATATCATTTCAAGCGGCACCACACATGTAGAATGTAAAATGCTTGGTGTGGTGTCGCGTAACTAAACATTTTAATAAATGAAATTGCAATGCATTTTCCACTCGTGTTTCTATTGAAGTACCTAGTTAATCGATATTGTGTGGTCCTTCCAGTAGTGTGCGTACAGAAGAAGAGGGGCGCCAATTTCAGTCCTGAAGAGAGGCGTCAGCTCATCAAATTAGCCAATGAATTTTCCGATATCATTGAAAATAAGAAGACGGATGGTGTCTCAATACGTGAAAAAAACAGAGCCTGGGCCCTGATTGAGGAGAAATATAATGCAACAGAAAAAGGGCCTTACAGGGACGCTAAGGCCCTGAAAATGAAATACGAGGGCGTGAAGAAGGAGTTGAGGTACGTTCGTAGTATAAATATTGTTACCAGTTTTGATGGCGGCGATGAAACAACTAATTTAGTTTGGTTTTATTTATAGGAAAAAGGAGAACGAATGGAGAGTGACGGGAGATGGATCGTCGACATCTTATGAAGCTGCAATGCCCGATGAAGAAATAATTTTAAGGGACAAAATTGCCCTCTCCGTTCGGGGATTGCAGCACGAAGAAGGCGACGACGAAGTGGATGATGATCGTGGGATTAACCCCTCATTTTTGGAAATGGAGGTTGTGGAAGACAAGAGTGGGGAGATTAAAGTTGATTGGAGTAGTCTGCAACACAGAAAGTTCCAGACCCAGAAGGCCCCAGCTTTGCGAGTGAGTTTGGGTTTATCATTTTCCATAATAAACCTTTGGAATCGAACGAGGAATACAAATTTGTTACTCCTCAAAATTTCTACGTGGAATTCGAAAATCAAATAAAAATTCATCAGATAAAGTGGGAGCTTTTTTTGGGAAATAATTTGATGTCACTCGCTTGTTTTTTTTTGGTTTATTATTTTCAATAGTGAACCTTTGGAGTCGACCAAAAAAATGAAAAAAAGAATTTAAGGGGCCTTCAATTTTAAATAGTATTGAATTTTTAGAATTTTTTGAGACCACCCAGAGCTCTGTAGGAAGCTCCCTACGAGAACATAAGGGCCGGACTTACTATAAGTCAGAAACACAAGTGTGAATCGCGAAAGAGGCCTAATCTCTGTTTAAATTTTATCTGACCAAAATGCGATCGTTCTTCGTTTCTTCTAGTTGTTCCGTTTTGTGTCCTCAGCAATTTAGGGAAATACTAACCCGAAACGAGGAACGAACGGCGACCGACTGAAACCCCCATAACTCTCCTCAAAATTTGTTGGCTAGCTCACAAAATTTCGGCTTAAATGTATGTTTTTTTCATCAATTTACAATTCTATTTAATTTTTAGAATCGAATGAGACCACCCAGAGCTCAGTAGTACCAACCGTTCGCTTCCTATGGATGTTAAGGGTTGGATTTACAAAAAATCAGAAACTCGAGTGTGAATCGCGAAAGAGGCCTAATCTGTGTTTAAATTTTATCTGACCAAAATGCTATGCAATTGTTCGTTTCATCGAGTTTTTTTTTTTTTCATCTTAGCAACCAGTAATTGAATTTCCTGATAATTAGGGCAACCTCAACTCCCTGTTTCATCGAACTGAGTGGGAAGCGTTTATTTCTTCCAAATAAGCTTGTTTGTGAAGTTGGTATGTGGTAGGTAGGTAGTGCCAATGGCAAAGCCGCGTTCTTTGCAGACGTGTGATGTATAAAGTCCCCTACAATTCAGGGAAATACTAACCCGGAACGAGGAACGAACGGCGACCGACTGAGACCCCCTTAACCCTCCTCAAAATTTGTTGGCTAGCTCAGAAAATTTCGGTGTAAATGTATGTTTTTTCATCAATTTACAATACTATTTAATTTTTGGAATCGAATGAGACCACCCAGAGCTCAGTAGTACCAACCGTTCGCTTTCTATGGATCTTAAGGGTTGGATTTACGATAAATCAGAAACTCAAGTGTCAACCGCAAAAGAAGTCTAATCTCCGTTAAAATTTAAGCAGCCCAAGATGCGATCGTTCTTCGTTTCTTCTAGCTGTTCTCCGTTTTGCGTCCTCAGCAACCAGTAACCGATTTTCCTCATGAAGGCACCCACAACTCTTTATTTCTTCAAGTTGAGTGTGAAGAATTTATTTCTTCCAAATAAACTGATTGTGAAGTAGGTGTGTAGTAGGTAGGTTGTACAGGTAGGTAGGTTCTACAAAAAAAGTGACAATGGGAAAGCTGTTTGCTTTGCAGGCGAGTGTTTTAACCACGAACAAAATTTCTATTATGGGACTCTAACTTTGAGATAACTATGTTTTGCTGGTAGGTACTATCTGTCAAAATAAACCTGATTCTCAACCTCAACCCTAATTGGACCATGGTGTCACAAGTGTCACCGAAAACATCTTAGGTATTCCACCGCTGCCCGAAGGTATCACCAGAGTAACCAAAATTAAATTGCAGTTTGAAAATTGATGGACAGAGCTGTATTTTTGTGAGCTATTGGAAGTCTAAAAATGAAATTATCACAATAATATCCAATGAAATCAATGCAAAATGTTCTAAATTTTCATTCATAATGTCTAGACTTTTCTCGTTGATCACAAAAATAGTCCATCAAATTTGAAATTTATTGCAATTAAAATCTAGTTACTCTGATAATATTTGGGTCGTGTGTGGAATTCCTATGATGTTTTCGGTGACACCATTTTGCAGAAGGGTGACCTGAACAAAAGTAATTAACCGTAGTGAATCTTTGCAGCGTTTAACGCGTTAACTGCAGAGCTGAAACCCGCGACTTTTCTACAGTGCGGTAGGGAGTCATTGGGGAATTTGCCTCAATTTTAGATTCTGGAATTTCAAGCCAAATCCTATAATAGGGCCCTCGAATAACGTTTATCACCAGGAATACCCAAGGGAAAAATATTACCGTAGAAGAAAATCCCTGAACAAGCGAAGCCTCTGTAAAATAAACACCGCAAAGATCGAGGGATTACGTCACTCCCTGGCGTTCCTTATGCAAAACTGTGCTCTGGCGAAACGTAAAAGGAGTTTTTTGGCAAATAGTGTCAGAGAATGTCAACAGGAAGAGTCGTAGTCGCCCTCGTGACCACATGAAACGATCCGCTCAAATAATGTGATTCAAATATCGAAACTAAATAAAAGAAGGAGAAGGCTGTTAATGCTTGATTAACTAATAGGTAGAATTTATTGTAAAAATGAATGAGCAATTTTATTTTTTATTTATTATTATTATTATTATTATTTTTTTTTTTTTTTTTTTTTGCTTCTTTTGGTCACTTTCATGTTTGTTTTCTTTCTGCCAGTTCGAGTAAGCACTCTTGTGTTTGATCATGTAAGCTAATGGTTTCATGTGCGCTTCCAGAGGTAGCACTGCTGTCGTAAGGGGAAACTTATCACATGACAGGCTCCCGGTACATTTAAAATTTCCATCTTCCTAAAATTCTCCAAATTTTTTGGATGCTATGGGTTGGTAAGGTTTTCTTCCATATCTGTGAACCCTCTTTCGAAAAAAAAATAAAATAAAATAAAAACGCTGCAAATTATTGTACAATGGTTTATTATTTTTCTACATAGATCACTCGTCTGCAAAGAAAACGGCTTTGCCTTTGTTACAACCAACCAACATGAAGAACAACATCGATTGTATTTCGGTCAGCTAAAATTTGAACGGAGATTAGGCCTCATTTGCACTCGTGTTTCTGATTTATTGTAAGTCCAACCCTTAAATTCTCGTAGGTAGCGAACGGTTTGTCCTACAGGGCTCCGCGTGGTCTTTGAAAATTCTAAAAATTCCATAGTATCTTAAATTGATGGAAAAAATACCTTCATATAAAATTTTTTTTGAGTTAAGGGCTTTTTCAAAATTTCAAACCTTGTTTTTCACCCCTTAGAAGTGACCTACAACAACCAAAATCTTCGGGGCACAACTAGACCCCAAATGGAGCCTGTAAACAATTTCATCAAAATCGGCAATGCTAACTGAGGAAAGTGCCGCGTACGACGGACGGACGGCCAAATTTTTATTCGATTTTCGGAATCTACGTAGCTATCTTGAAACGTAAACCAACAAATTTTGAGGGGGATTTAAAAATTTATTTTTCTTGGCCGATTCCAAAGGTTCATTATTGAAAATAATAAACCAAAATTGTGAGGCGAATTCCCCATTGGCCCCATGTTGAACTCCCCCTCAGTGCGTTGAGGGGTCAATCGACCCTTCATACCTTACGCCATTAATTCTAGTCTGGGACGCTGGAATCAGAGCCTTTTGGCAAAAACTCCTTTGATACCTCTGAAAAGTAGAAGTACCTCTTAAAACAGAGCCAGGACATCAATATGACGTTTTTCCTTGTAAATATGACCAAATTTTCAAAAATTGCGTATTTTCGACGTTTCTTACTATTTTTAGTTGCGTTTCCAATCAATAAAACATTTTGCCGACTCAATATTCTTTTCAGATAATTCCATTCCATATTTTCATAAATGATTGTAAACCAAATGCAAATTTGACAAGGTTTATAAACTTGTATAAAAGGGATAACATAATCATTCCTTGCCAGATAACCTTTCCTTGAGATAACCACCCTTGCAGCTCCCACATATATAGGGAAGTTCCGCATGGGGCCGATTGACCCCCTAACGCAGTAAATGTGTTGAAAGTTATAATCAAATCAATTCCCGGAGGATTATAAACTTCGTGGTTGGCTTTACAGGCGAATTCTACATTTTGCACGTCCTCTCCCACTCCAATCGCTATCGAACCAAGAGCTACCACTTCCCACCGTCCAGAAGAACCAGGTAATTCAGGGCGAAGACCGGTTTTTCGGAAGAAAAGGATAGTGAGGTCATCGGCTGGTAAGCATAAATAAAACCCTTATTTTGATTTGAAAGTGATCAAACCCACCATTTCTCGTGATTTTTCTTACAAACAGTTATATGATTGCAGGGAAGCTTGAAGAACTTGTCACAAGGAAGCTAGCAATTGCTGGTATAAAGCGAGAAATTGCCTTGAAGAAATCAAGACTGCTAGACATCAAAATTCGAGAGGCCGAGGCGAGGGCTTCAGAGGCGGACTTGCGGTTAATTCTCGCGGAAAAGAAGTTAGCTGCCCATCAAGTAAGTACCTAGCTAATAAAACTCGAGTGGAAGAATAAAATTGGGGGTCAACACTTTTGACGTTATCCCAACAACATACAAAAGTCTGCTAAGTGGGTGTGGCACATAGCTTCCGAGGAGGGAAGCATGGATACGAAAATCCATAACCAGACTGTATAGATGATCCGAAGTATAGTAGCTAATCTCAAAATATCAATCTCTAAGTTAACCTTGCACTACCCTCATAGGGGACCATCTATTGGATGGAAAATATTGTTGGAAAAATAATGAAAATACAAAAATAGTAAAATAAAAAACTTTTTAACAAAAAAACGGACCGACCTCAAAACTAATGATGGCATTCCACTAAAAAGGAAAAAATAATAACGACAACTATTTCAGATAGGTTGGTAGGTAGGTACGCATTGAAGTCGCCGCCGTGCCCATCTGCAGAGACAAACATACACAAGTAGATTCCACTTCCATCTGGTTAGTATTACAACATGGGTCGATAGTGCAATACAAAACAGGAATGAGAGTGGGTACCTATCATTGAGGTAATGCATGTGTTCCAAAACTATTAGGTAGTACGTCACTGCTGTCGTATGAAGGAGGATGAGAGAGTGACAATAAGTGTGAATCCCCGTACGAAATGTTGGGATTCCAACAAACCATCTCTTGATTAGATAGTATCCAATAGTTATTTATCTAATTATACGTGATCAATATTTGATTACATAATATCTAATTATTCTTATATTCCATGTATGGCATATTGAATGTAGAATTGTCTAGATCATGATGTGGGTTTGTGATATGAGTTCATACTCAAATGAACCAGTTAGTGTTACAACATGCGTCAATAGTGCAATACAAAACAGGAGTAAGGGTAGGTAAGTAAGTAAACAACCTTCTCATGTTGAATTTTTATCCAACTGCCATTTTTGGGGACGCAGACGTCTTCAGCTGTTATCAAAGGAAATATTCTTACTGAGATTCACACTTATTGTCACTCTCTCATCCTCCTTCATACGACAGCAGTGACGTACTACCTAATAGTTTTGGAACACATGCATTACCTCAATGATAGGTACCCACTCTTATTCCTGTTTTGAATTGCACTATCGACCCATGTTGTAATACTAACCAGATGGAAGTGGAATCTACTTGTGTATGTTTGTCTCTGCAGATGGGCACGGCGGCGACTTCAATGCGTACCTACCTACCAACCTATCTGAAATAGTTGTCGTTATTATTTTTTCCTTTTTAGTGGGATGCCATCATTAGTTTTGAGGTCGGTCCGTTTTTTTGTTAAAAAGTTTTTTATTTTACTATTTTTGTATTTTCATTATTTTTTATTTTTTACTTTTTAGTGATTTTTTTAAATTTATTTTTAAAATTTAATTTTTTAAATCATTTGTTTTAATTTTTAATTTATTAATTTTTTCGACTTTATTTATTTTAATTTTACATAACTTACCTACTACCAAGTACCTACTTATGTTTAAATTTTTAAATCATTCGTTTTCATTTTTAACTTAGATTTTTTCGACTTTTATTATTTAAATTTTTTTTTTAATTTTACATAATTTACCTACTACCAAGTACTTTTGTTTAAAGTCCGTATCCTTTGAGTTACCGACCTTTAACCTTTTTTCGACATTTTTCGCTATTTTTCTTTTTTAAATCTTTTACTTGTATTGCTTCCGAGTCTACCAAGGTAGCGGAAGCTTTGTTTTCACTTTTCAAGGACGAAAAAAAAAGTTCTCCAAAATCAAAATTTCCACTCACGTTTTGCGTTTTAGACCTTTCTGAACAATTTTGGTTCCGTGTCTGTCTGTCTGTCTGTGTGTCTGTCTGTCTGTCTGTCTGTGTGTCTGTCTGTCTGTGTGTCTGTCATGAATTCCTTGTAACGCGCATAACTATACGAAGTTATTGTCCGATTTCGATGAAATTTTCAGGGATTGTGCGGGTCGGTGTGTAGACGGTCCCCTATGAAAATCATCATCCTCGGACTGATAGAAGCGACTGCGCATGCGCAAACGTGAATTCCTTGTAACGGCCATAACTTCTACATTTTCCATCCGATTTCAATGAAATTTTCAGGGATGCTACAGACTAGTATTTAGATGGTCCCCTATGAAAATCATCACCTTCGGACTGATAGTAGCCACTGCGCATGCGCAAACGTGAATTTCCTTGTAACGGCCATAACTTCCACATTTTCTTCCCGATTTCGGTGAAATTTTCAGGGGTTATGTGGATTAGGTTGTAGATAGTCCCCTATGAAAATCATCATCCCCGGACGGATAGAAGCGACTGCGCATGCGCAAACGTGAATTTCTTTGTAACGGCCGTAACTTCAACTGTCCCCCAGGGGTCGCGGGTTCGAATCCCAGCCGAGGCTAAGTATTTTTTTGACACAATCACATACATCTACTCACTTAATTTTTCATCCGAATTCGATGAAATTTTCTAGGATTGTCCAGATTAGCGTGTAGATGGTCCCCTATGAGGATAGTGAAAGGTACTTAGAGATTGATGTTTTGAGATTAACAACTATGCATCTGATCATCTATATAATCGGGTTATGGATACGAGGAAGCTATGTGCCACACCCACTTGTTTTTTAATTACTAATGGTTTTTTTTATGTGGAATTAATTATTACTTTTTGAGGTTTTTTTTATGAAGGTAGTAGGTAACTTTATTGTTTAATTTTTACATTTTATTTTAGTACCTATACCTACAGTATTATTGTTTAAAGTAGTTATTAGTGAGTCCAAAAAATTATTAAACAAATTGTTTAGTAATGCATGCATTCCAGGGGACGTCCCATTGGATAAGCATTAAGTCAAGTAGAACCTGTTGGTGAGCGAAAAAACACGCATTGTTATTTCGCTTCCTCCTGCACCAAACTGTTTCACTCAACGTAAGTGACACGGGGGCGATGATATCCGTAGAGGAGTATCTACACTCAAATCCTCGCAATCCCAGAAAATACCATCAAAATCGGATGGAAAATGTAGAAAGTATAGCTCTTACAGGGAATTCACGTTTGCGCATGCGCAGTGGCTATTATCAGTTCCTTGGCAATGCTTTTCATCGGGGACCATCTATATGCCAATTTGCATGATCTCTGAGAATTTTCTTGAAATCGGATGGAAAATGTGGAAATGATGGCTGCTACAAGGAAATTATCGTTTGCACATGCGCAGCGGCTATCAGTCCGGGGGCAATGATTTTCATAGGGGCCACCATCTACACGTCAACTCGTACAATCTCTGAAAATTTCATCGGATTCGGACTAGAACTTCACATTTTAGCCCGCTGCAACATGTTTTGGATGATGAGAAGGCTATGTGCTAGACCCACTTGGTAGGCTACCGGAATTTGATGGTTATCGGAAACCCCCTCATAAAGCATCTCATTTTTTGTGAAGCTTAGAATCGGACCTTAAATTTGAATTTACACAAACATGTACAAAAAATGTACAATCAGTCGGGAAACTCGTCTTTCAATGAAATGTTGAAGTTAATTTCAAAATTGAGTTCAATATCATTTTTTGAAATTAAAATTTTGCTTCACAATCCACTTTATCTTGAAGAAATAAGCGTTCCACTCTAAATAGGGAGGATGGTCCCCAATGAATGAGAGGGTGGTCCCCCTTGAATTTGTTGAGGGGCGGCAGGCGTCCGAGAATATGCCGGAGGTAACGGGCGGGTGGGTGGGACGAGTGGGCGGGTGGCTTCGAGGAGTCGGGCGGGGGGAGAGGATGTGGAACAATCTTCCCGAAAACCACGTTTTTTGAACTATTTTCACAAAATTTCGATACTTTTAACAAAGCAAAATGAAATCTGATTGAAACGGGACCACTATGGATACTTGTACAACACTTTTCAAGAAGAATCAGGCATATTGGTGGCCGAATAAAAAAATGCTAGTGGTACAAACATACAGAAAAAAAAAAAAATAAACCCTGTGTTGTTGCCTGTAAAGTTGGTATACGGGCGAAAGTTTTACGTGACAACGACTTTGAGTGGTAAAATAATTTTAATGTTAATATTCATTCGTATAGTAGGAAGAAGGATAAAATAAAATTCTTTGTCAAGTTGCACAGAGTAGGTATTTCCCGTAGGTAGTAGGTATTTCCCATGGGTGGGGGGGGGGGGGAGTGAGTGCCAGGGAAGGGGGGCGGGGCGCTCCCGCTTTTGTGAGCACTGGGGAAGGGGAGGGGCCGCCCGCCTTTAGGGAGCGCCGAGCTGCACCCCCTCCGTGAGCGGAGCGTAACGCAGTTTCTTGAAGTGTCTCCCGGTAAACCAATTTATAAGACGTTATCACGTCAAAAAAAAAAAATCGTCTTCCCATGACACACCGAACTGTATACCTCCTTCCTTCGGCGCGGCTTCGCCGCGCATGAAGTCGGTCAAAAAGAGGGTGCGCCTTGATTTTTTTTTTTTTTTTTTTACATTTTTAATCGAAAGTAGGCTACATTCTGAGAATTTTGGCACCAACCGCGACCTTCTAGCGTGAGTAGATCTGTTTTTTTTTCAAAATATCTGATTTTTCAAAGTTTTGACCGTTTATGACGTCACGCGCCCCTCTCGCCTGGGCGGGACCCCCCAGCCCACTGTGACGTCATAAACGGTCGAAACTTTAAAAATTCATAGGAAAAGATTTACACACGCTAGAAGGCCGCAGTTGGTACCGAAATTCTCAGAATGAGGTCTACCTTAGATTAGAAATAACAATAAACAGTTTTTCCTACCCAGGCGCACACCCTAATGTAGAAGTTATGGCTGTTTCAAGGATTTCACGTTTGCACATGCACACAAAATGCTTTCAATTTGGGGCCATGATTTTCTTAGGGGACCAGCTCCACCCCAACCTGCGCTATCCCTGAACATTTCATCGAAATCGGATGAGAAATGTAGAAGTTATGGCTGTGACAAAGGAGATATGCGTTTGCGCATGCGCAGTGGCTACCATCAGTCTGGGGACAATGATTTTCATAGGGGACCATCTACAACCGAATGCGCATATTCTCTGAAAATGTCATCGAAATCGGATGATAAACGTAGAGGTTATGGCTGCTCCAAAGAATTAACGTTTGCGCATACGAAGCAACTAGTATTTGTCTGGGGATGATGATTTTCATAGGGGACCGTCTACACGCCAATCCGAACAATCCACCACCACAACAACGTTAAGTGTTATGGCTCAGTGAGGGGGTGATAATTTTCGTAGGGGACCATAGAAGTTATAGCTATGGCAAGCAGGGGCGTGTGGTGAGAATATTCGTGAGGCAAACAGCTTGGCCAGTCACAGAGGAATAAACAATAATGAAAAACGCTGCAAATTATTACACAAAGGTTTTACCCTCGTCACAACCTACCAATCATGTTTTCGCTTCATAATGTTGTTTATTTAGATGAAATAAACCCTTTACTTTTCCATTTGAAGAAATAAAGAATTCCTTGGTTTAGAAATTTGATTACAGGTTGATTAAGGAAGCAAAACATGTACAACCCAAAGAAACGAACAGTGATTGCATTTTGGTCAGCTAAAATTTGTAAGGTGATGAGGCCTCTTTTGCGATTCACACTCGTGTTTCTCATTTATCGTAAGTTCAACCTTCAAGTTCTCATAGAGAGCTAACAGTTTAATAAACTCCTATAAATCCTATAGGATGATAATAATAGGATAATAATATCCTATAAAGCTCTGGGTGGGTTCATTCGATTCTAAAAATTCAATGGTACCTATCTCAAATTGGTGAAAAAACAATACCCTCATAACGAGAGTTTTCGTGAGAGGAAGCCTTAAGAAGTTACAGCCCTAATGTTTCACCGCTCAGAAGTGACTGACATTAACCAAAACCTTGGGGAGCTAGAGACCCTAAATGGAGCTCTTATACCAAATTTCATCAAAATCGGTCGATGATAATAATTATCATCGACCGATTTTGATGAAATTTGGTATAAGAGCTCCATTTAGGGTCTCTAGCTCCCTTAATTATTAAGGAAACTTTCCTTAATTATTAAGGAAAGTTCCGCGGACGGACGGATTTTTTTATATTCGATTTTCAAAATAATATTTTGAAAACGTATATTATACGTAGTAGCTACCTACCTCAAACGTAAACCATCGAATTTTGAGGGGTTCAACATTTTAACACAGAATGTGTTTTTGCGATGACCTACCGAAAAAAAATCGTCACGAAAAAGCGACAGGAAAAACCGTTACGCGCCTTTTATAATGATTTTCACGTGCAACCAAGCCGTTGGTAAGGAAATAGAACTCCCGCAGTGTTCATTGCACAGAAATTGTTCACCATTCGTTGGAAAGCTCTCAATTTATATAGTATTTTTCTTGTAGTTACATATTTATTTATATAACATTTATAGGGTTTTAGACCAAATTAAATGTCTAACAATTATTTATTTTATTATTGCCAAAGACTCCACATTTATTATTGTTGTTTTCGTTATTTAACGGATGACTAGCATCGCAAAAACACATTCTGTGTTCCTATGATTTCATACAGAGTATGGAAAAAGAAATAAACCGGGGGGTGCAGGGGGGCGGAGCACCCCGCCGAGGCGCAAAGCGCCGAGTTTTTCTTGAAATACTTATTAAACCAAAAAAGGGAGACTCTGAATTTAAACCTCATATGATGTTGAACCTCCTTTCTACAGTATGCAATTATTTCCAAGTAGGTACCTATCAACAACAAAAACGATTAGGTACCTACAGTGAAATGTACAGTAAAATCGGGAACGGGACACCAGTAATCGAATTTCCTAATAATTAGGGCAACCTCAACTCCCTGTTTCCTTGAACTGAGTGTTTATTTCTTCCAAGTAAACTTGATTGTGAAGTAGGTAGGGATGTGGTAGGTTGGTAGAGAACCAACTGAGCCGTGTTCTTTGCAGACGAGTGATCTATATAGAAATATAATAAACCTTTATGTAATAATTTGCAGCGTTTTTGACATGAATATGTCTTATCTCTGGAGTTAATTCACATTTCCGCATAAAAGAGTTAAAACATGTTTGACTTGGATTCTTTGTTTTAATGGCTGAGTAGTCAGCATAACATTTCAGCAAAACTCGCGAGCTTTCCAACGAATCGATACAGGTTTTGATTTAAAGTTTTGGTGGAAAACTAACTGATTTACATTTCTCTAGTTACTAGATTTTCACATGATAACACCTTTTTCCACTTGTTTTATTAATGGATGTAAATTTGTTTAATAATTAAATAATATGAATTATTTGTTTTAATATTTTTCAGAGTCGTGTTTATAATTCAGTGTTTTTTTCTGTACAGGTGAGGGAGACTGAAAACTGAATGTACTGTTTTTTTAACCGTATTTTTCTTGTATTAATTATCAATTATTATGTGTGTTATATACCATTAACATTGTAAATAAGTTGAAATATATGTTCTGTCCTATATTTCATATTTATACTTTACCCTGTCAAACCTCTCAATAATTACATATATTATATTATTTTCCTGCATCCATCAGGCCATTGTAGCAAAGTACTCCTGAATAAGACGATCCTTAGCAGCAGTTGTGTGATCTTCAACGTGTTCATTTAGTATGAAAAATTCATTACTCGACGTTTCTTCAGGAATTATGCCTAGTTCTGGATCCGCGGGAGGCAGGTTGTCCCTGTGTGGCCAAATTGTGGAGGACTGCTGTCGATAAAATGACAAACATGATCGTAGGAAGTTTAAATCTCATCTCAAGACTTAACACTGGGAACCATCTCTTCCACACTACGTACTGTCGTTCTACTGGGTTTCTGGTCCGAATTCGGGATTCGTTGTGCAAGATGTAACACGAGTGGTTCGAGACCTTTCCCCCACATGTTCTACAATTACCTAATTTTCGACAAAAACTGCCTCTTGACATTTTTTAGTACTCCTTTTTCATGCCTTTTTTTTTTCATTTTGAAATTTTTTTCGTGTTTTTGATCTTTTCTCAATAAATGTACCATAACTCCCTCAATTCAAGAGGAATTAGGAGGTCGGAGCGCTTGTTTCGTTGAAAAAATGCACCTTTTTCCCCGTTAAAACACCAATTTCTCCCCTAAATGTGATTGTAAACAATTTTTTTATTGTACCATTGGAAAACCTACATTTTGGCGTACTTTTTAGGGAAGTTTCACAATTCTACGTCAAGAATTGATATGGTTACCAGGCGACTGAAAAACAAGCGATTTCAAGATTTTGACGAGTTTTGATTTTCATACGTCGTTTGCACATCTCAACTCCGCTTAAAAAAATGTTATTGGGCATCAAAAAGATTGAAAATTTGACGCTCTTTCCCGCGGATTTTTTAGATTTGAGCTAACTCTTGAATTGAGGGAGTTATGGTAGATATATTGAGCAAAGATCAAAAACACGAAAACAAAATTTCTAAGTGAAAAAAAGGCATTTTGAGTGGGGGGTACCAAAAAATGTCAGGAGTCACTTTTTGTGAGAAATTAGTTGTAGAACACGTGGGAGAAAGATCTCGAACCACTCGCGTTACACCATGTATAGTTCCTCGGCTCGATTAATGGTGTTTGGAAGCGGAGTAATTAGAAACGAGGTGTCAGCATACCCACTGTCAGCAACAATCGAGGCATCATCCCATTCTTGTGCCATCAAGCGACGTTTGATTTTCGATTTATTAAATGTAGTTTGATCGTGGGTAGATCTATATGGTATATTCGGATTCAGCTCAAAATTTCTGATACCGATTTACTTTCCAAAAATGAAAATTCTCTAAAAATTAAAATTGTAGGTAACACCTTTTGTATTTATCAGCAGCTTCTGGATGAGTCCTGAAGTGGGGAGGACAATGGCGACCCCCCTTGTGACAACAAACCACCATTTTGTTAGTCATTCGCAGTAGTGTCTACTCTGTATTCTCATCCTCTCGCTGTTGGTAAGTACCTACTGAATCTTCCCTTCATCCATAACCATTGTTTAGGAAAAACCCATCTCAGTTTTCATTATATTCCATAGTTTCAAATACCTGTTTCCACTGGTACATTCTTTCTACTCTGTCCAGGATTGAAAATGACAACCTGAGGGTTGTCGAAAGCTCTCCAACAGTAAAGTGATAGGAAACGGAAAAAATACCTCAATGATATTTCACGTGGACTAGACATCTTATCACTCTCATATTTATTTATTTATATAATGAAAACTTGCGTACCATATTTGTTGTACCCAGAAATACAGTAGCCGTTTGGGTACTCTAAGTGTCGTAAGATTCGATGAGTTGATGTTGTACCTACTAACAAAACATTATTATTTTAATAAAGGTTTTAATTCCAGATGTTCAACGTTTTGGGTTTTAAATAAATTCACAATTAATGTATTGTGCAAAACGAGGAAGACGAGTTAATTTAACAAAAACATTTAAAGAGAAATACTAGAATGAGTAACGAATGAGCTTGAATGGAATGAGAATTAGGAAAGTAGAGTTGTAAGAGAGTTGAGTAAGTTGAAGAGTTAAGAAAGTTTGTACAGGCAGAGAAGAAAAGAGAATTTTGTCGACGACACTGAGATCTTCAAAGCATACCCTGCGCATACAGTATGTTGGTGTGGTAAGCTGAAAATCGAAGAAAAAACAACTATAGCCTTGTGGATACTCTATGAGCTTTTGGAGACGTGTAGAACATTATTGGCGAATTAGCCTAATTAACGAATTCTCAAGGAAAATATTGCGATGGCCTCAAAATTTTTAAAATGAACTTATTCGAAAATTTTCTTCATTGATATCCATTTCGTAACATTGTTAAACGATCCCTGAAGAGTGTAAAAAAAGTCTTTGAAAATTCGTTCAGCATGAATGTTTAAATTTTTTATTGTTGTGTGGTGTTGACAGAGGAATTTTTTTGTTACTTAGATGTAGTCTGTATGCTTATTGACGATTGTATAACCGATTAGGTCTTTACAATAAAATTAAAAACTTTGATTTGATTTAACTGCTGTTAAAAAACTGATCAATTGAAGTTTAATAATTTTTAATGTCTCTTTCAGGACCAGCCATCATGGAAAGTATCGATACTCAAGCACTCAACATTTTGAATGAATATCCCCTTCTCGTGCCTTACTCTAATTTCAAGAAATGGGAAGGTAGGTACCAAACAATGGTTAACAATGGTTATAGTTTTAACTAATAATTAATTATTAATATAATTTATTATTATTAGATATTCTCAGATTTCTACATTATATAAGTAGTTAGGTAGGTACCTACTGGTGGTGAAAACTGTCGGTAGTTTGGCTCCTGAACAAGCCCCATAGTTTCGTTTTACTTTCCCAGTAAACGTCTCGGCAACGTATGTTCTCGAATAAAGAAATACTTACCTGCCAACGGCCATTTTCTCAAAGGCGTCTAACAGCGCCCATTACACCTTCTCCCCCAAGTATCAAACAGCAACAAAATACTCAAAATGATGCTAGAGTAGAGCTGGGACTAATTAAGCCCTGGATTGCACTCATTTGTGCTAGAATGGGGTATTTCCGTCAATTTTTTTTATTTTTTTTTTCAAAAGAGTATGGCTCAGGAATAACAGTAATCGGGTCTGTTCGTCGAGAAAGTTTTTAAAAAATCAGAGAAGCTAAGGAAAGTTGAAGATTTGAATGGTGTGATGTAGCTAGCCAAAACTCTTTGAAAAAAGTATCCATGCACAGAGAAGAGATGCAACCCTTGGAGGACCTCTTGGATACTACAAAATACTACTCACACGCGCGCGCGGCATAGTGTGTGTGCATTTATGGCGGCCCGCCTTTTTCAAACATGTGATCTCTTTAATTAATTTTTCTACCACATGTTATAGGATCATTGGGCTAAAAGTTGGAGTATATAGGTTTTCAAGGGTGCTGAATCCAAATTTGAAGTCAAAAATCTGAATTTCTGACCCACCGAAATACCCCGTTCACAAACGATGAATTCAAACCTACATCTCTTCATGATCAATTCTTAACCTTTCGTGGCTGTACAGCATGTGTGACATGCCAGCCAACCATTGTTACCCTGGATGTCATCTATTGACGTGGTTGAATGGTATTGACGTACCGCTGCTTTTATCCTCAATTACTTATTTTACGAACCTCGAAGTAATTTCTAGGTGGTATTTACCCGTCTGAGATACCTTGGCAACGAAATGCTTCAATAATTTGGGCGGCAAACCTCTTTCCGTTCCCTCCATATGAACTGCCTGATGGGAAACTCGTGGAAGGGATTCCCAGTGGGAATGTTGCTGTTGTTTTTTTGCTTCCGAGTCTACCAAGGTAGCGGAAGCTTTGTTTTCACTTTTCAAGGACGAAAAAAAAAGTTCTCCAAAATCAAAATGTTGACTCGCGTTTTGCGTTTTAGACCTTTCTGAACAATTTTGGTTCTGTGTCTGTCTGTCGGTGTGTCTGTCTGTCTGTCTGTGTGTCTGTCATGAATTCCTTGTAACGCGCATAACTATACGAAGTTATTGTCCGATTTCGATGAAATTTTCAGGGATGTTACAGATTAGTATTTAGATGGTCCCCTATGAAAATCATCACCTTCGGATTGATAGTAGCTACTGCGCATGCGCAAACGTGAATTTCCAATTGAAATAGAAAGAGTACAGCCTAGGTATGCTTCCGAGGATTTGCGCAGGATGGCGGCAGATGAGGTGGTGGCTGTGCGCAATGGGGTACGTAATATAAATGTTTATTTAAGCGAACGTTTTCCCACGCGCACGGTCATTGCCATCAAGAACCTCCGCCTGAAGCCCCACTATAAGCAGCTTGTCCAGGAAGCTATCCTGGCAAATAGCGGTGGGGCTTCTCCCGCATCTCCTGTTGCTGGCGTGGACCAGCAGTCTGCCATTCAGTATCCCTCCCCCGGGACCTCCGGTCTTCTTGCCGATTTAAAGACCGAAGTCTTGAGGCTCGGGGGGCAGGTAGGTCGTATTGAAGGCTATGAAAGCACCTACCTGCAGGATCTGGCGAGGCGGGCTGCTGAAGGGCTGGACAACCTGGAGGACAAGGTTGTGGCCTATCTAGGGAGAATCTTCCCGCGGGTTGGGGATGCGACCGTGACGCAGCACCAGGGGAGACCTCCTCCCAGAGTGGTGTTGCGTGGAGGTCGCAGAGCAGCTAAGCAAGCAAGAAGGCAGGAGTACCACCGGGTTCAGAGTTTGTGGAGAAAGCATCTGGCACGTGTAGCTGCGGAGGTACTGGAGGAGCCTGGGGAAGATCAAGTTCAGCCCCCTCTTCAGGAGTTTGTGGATTTCTGGGAGCCACTTTTGAGTGCTCCCAGTCACAACCCTGAGGAGCGAGTGGTTCCCCCAGTCTCCACCAGGGATTCCTTACGCAGCATCTTGTCTTCGCCGGTGCTACTTGACGAGGCACACAAGTGCCGTGTCAAGAACTCCACATCCGCTGGACCGGATGGTGTTTCTGCCCGTCGCTGGAATAAAGCACCAAAGACGATTAAGCTGCTCATCCTCAACCTGCTCATGCTTGCGGGAAGACCCCCGAAAGCGTTGACCCGTACCCGAACCGTGTTTATCCCCAAGAAAGGGGGAAGTGGGCCTGGAGGCTATCGACCGATCTCAGTGTCCTCGGTAGTCTTCCGCCACTTCCAAAAAGTACTGGCATCTCGCCTCCAGGTGGCTGGTGTCATTGGTGACGTCCAGAGAGCGTTTCGGCCAGCGGATGGCACAGCGGAGAACCTTACAGTTCTCCAAACTGTCATCTCGCTGGCCCGTATTAAACGCCGGCAACTCCACCTCGCCGCTCTGGACGTCGCTAAGGCCTTTGACACAGTCAGTCACCTTGCCCTGACCGATTGCCTTCGTGGTGTCGGGGCCCCATCTCGATTAATCGAGTATGTGGCCTGTCTGTACCATGAAGGCGTGACGGTCCTCGAGGCAGGGGGCGAGGTATCAAGGGATATACGGATCGGGCGTGGGGTACGCCAGGGGGATCCCCTATCGCCACTCCTCTTCAACCTGGTCGTGGATACGGCCTTGGGTAAGCTGCCCACTGAAGTAGGGTTTGATCTCGCCCCTGGGGTGCGAGTGGGAGCATTGGCTTTTGCCGATGATGTTATCCTACTCGCAGAAACCCGTGAGGGCTTGCAGATCGCCCTCAATGCATTTGCTAAGCAGCTAGCCAGGTGTGGACTCGTGGTTAACCCCGATAAGTGTGGGTCGGTCTCCTTGGTCCCGTCGGGTCGCCAGCATAAGGTGAAAGTTGTGGATGGGGGTTTTGTCATAGGACAATCCCCCATTCCATCTCGATCCGTGCTGGAGGTTTGGCGGTACCTTGGAGTCGACTTCATGGGGGTGGCCACCATTACTACCAGCCGTGTGGACCTTGGTAGAGCGCTAGCTCGCGTTACCAAGGCTCCATTGAAGCCACAGCAGAAGCTGCGCCTCCTCCGCACGTACTTACTGCCAAAGCTGACCTATGGGTTAGTCTTTGGCAGGCTTACGGCGGGGAGGCTGCAAGAATTAGATCGAGAAATCCGCTCTGCTGTGCGCTCTTGGCTGAGGTTCCCACCTGGTGTCCCAAGTGCCTATTTTCACGCACCGGTCAAATCCGGTGGGCTTGGCATTGTGTCTCTCTCGGCATGTATCCCTTCCCTGCGCCGCCAGCGCCTGCTAGCCCTTCGAGGGTCGAGCTGGGAGGTCGCCCATGCGGCTGCTGATCTTGATTTTGTCAGACAGCAGTTAGCATGGTGCGACCGAGCAACACCATCTGCTCCAAAACCCAGTTCATCTGCTGAGTTTGCTGCTGCCCTGCATGAGTCAGTAGATGGTAAAGAACTCCGACAGTGCTCCGAAAGCCTTGTCTCATCCCAATGGGTAGATTGGGCTTCGGAGGGCATTGGGGCCCGTGACTACCGACACTATCACGCCGTCCGCATGGCAACTCTGCCAACTGCGGTACGGTGTTCGAGAGGTAGTCGCGGGACAACCCTACCCCTTTGCCGTGCCTGTCGGAGTGGAAATGAGCATCTTTATCATGTAGTGCAGCAGTGTCCTCGGACTCATGGGGGCCGCATTCTACGTCATGATGCGGTCGCCAAGCAGATAGCAGGTGCTTTGTCATCTAGCGGCTGGGATGTTGAGAGAGAGAGATTGTATCACATGCCAAGTGACCAGGGTAAGAAGCCCGACATCGTTGCCGTCAAGCCCGACCAGTCTTGCATTATCCTGGATGTCCAAGTTGTCAATGGCAGCTTGGACATGGAGCAGACTTGGCGGGCTAAGATAAGAAAGTATGACAGAGATGATTTACGGCAAGCGGTGTCGGAGCTAAAAGGAGTGGCACCCAACAACATCAGGGTGATGGCTGCAACCTTGTCGTGGCGCGGGGTGTGGTGGGGGAAAAGTGCCACGGAGTTGCGCGAGTTGGGCATCTCAGTAGGCGTACTCCGTGGTATCACCACCCGTGTCCTGCTCGGCTCGTATTTGAACTGGTGGTCGTTTTACAGAGGCACTTCCCTTCATCCATCTCTCCCACCCCCACCCTCCTCATCTTCCCTCATCCCTAGGGCCGGCGTCGGGTGAGTCCTGGGCGTCCTCCCCATAATATTTGATTTATTTATTTATTTTTCATTTATGGCGTGCCCCCTCCGTCAAAAAAGACATTTTGTCTTTGAGGGGAGTTTATAAAAAAAAAAAAAAAAAAAAAAAAAAATGGCCATAACTTCTACATTTTCCATTCGATTTCAATGAAATTTTCAGGGATTTCACAGAGTAGTGTTTAGATGGTCCCCTATGAAAATCATAGAGAATTGTTTTTCATAGAGGGATTCATTCATATAGGAACGGTCTCCTGTGGGAGAGACGAGGCTTCAATAGCGCAGAGGATTGAGTCTTGATTTGTGCTCTAAGGATCGCGGGTTCGAATCCCAGTCGAGGCTAAGAATATTTTTGATCCAATCACATACATCTACTCACTTAATTTTTCATCCGAATTTGATGAAATTTTCTAGGATTGTCCGGATTAGCGTGTAGATGGTCCCCTATGAGGGTAGTGGAAGGTACTTAGAGATTGGTGTTTTGAGATTATCTAGGTACTATGCATCGGATCATCTATACAATCGGGTTATGGATACGAGGAAGCTATGTGCCACACCGACTTGGCAGACGTTTTTTCTTTTCCAACTTTTTCATAGTTTTATTCAATCAGTCATTCAAAACGCTGCAAATTATTACACAAAGGTTTATTATTTTTCTGTATAGATCACTCGTCTGCAAAGAACAGAGCTTTGCCATTGTCACCACCTACCAACCATAGTTACTTCCAATCATAGTATAAGATGTTGTGTTTATCGACCCACAGTATGAAGAACTTGTCAAATATCGGGACTGGGGTCATCAAGAAAGAAACGGTGTTATCGCCTAGCTTTCGGAAAATATATTCCCTTCATCAGAGCTCAACGGCAGCTATACACGAGGAGAGAGCACCAACCAACTCATACTCCCTATATGGTTCTCATTCACTTTGTTAAGAAAGTCGAAAACTTTCAAAATAAATAAATATAGCATCTTCGACTTTCTTTACAAAGTGAATGAGAACCATATAGGGAGTATGAGTTGGTTGGTGCTCTCTCCTCGTGTATAGCTGCCGTTGAGCTCTGATGAAGGGAATATATTTTCCGAAAGCTAGGCGATAACAGCGTTTCTTTCTTGATGTCCCCAGTCCCGATATTTGACAAGTTCTTCATAGTTTCTTCTTATGTACTACTTACCAAGCTTCACACTCGATTTGAAGAAGGTTGACCACATTAATTTAGGTAAAAGCACCAATAGTGGACACTAAGGAAATTTTTGCATTGAATTCTCAATAGATATGATGGATTTTGTTTGAGAACGATAAACCTCCATTTTTTACATTCTCCGACTCTTCGTCTTTTGATTCCACACCCAAAATCTCTAAATACTTCACTTTAAATATTTACAAAATAATAATTACAAAAAGCCTTCTATGCGGGCAAAGTGGACACCAAAATTTCCTTTCGTTTCTATAGTGGACACTTTCTGCTTCTATAGTGGTCATCACTCGTGTACTGCCTTTTTCGAGGGATTTATGCTTTAAATGGGGTCTGTAGGCTAGGATATTGAAAAAAAATTATTGTACAATTATAAAAAGTAATAGATTGTTATCACATTTACAGTAGGTAGATAGGAAGGAAGTAAAGATTTAACATGACTGTGTTCATCAAATTGATGAGGAAATCATTTTTCGATCACAAAACCCACGAAATACTTTATTTTAGTCATAAATTCGTTATTTACAACTGGAACAGGCTGTTGGTTTGCATTTCAAGATACTACGTAGAATCCAAAAATCGAATAAAAATTTGGCCGTCCTCCGTACGCGGCACTTTCCCCACTTAGCATTGAACGATTTTGATGAAATTTGGTATGTAGGCTCCATTTGGGGTCTAGTTGTGCCCCGAAGCTTTTGGTTGATGTCGGTCACTTCTAAGGGTCGAAAAATGAATTTTGAAAACGCCCTAACTCAAAGAATTTTGATATAAAGGTATTGTTTTCCCATCAATATAAGATAGTACAGAATTTTTGAGACCACGCGGATACTTGTAGGACAAACCGTTTGTTCCCTACGAGAACTTAAGGGTTGGATTCACGATAAATCAGAAACACTAGTGTGAATCGCCAAAGAGGCCAGGTTCAAATGTTAGCTGACCGAAATACGATCGATGTTTTTGTTCAAGTTGGTTCTTTGCAGACGAGTGATCTATATAGAAAAAATTAACCTTTGTGTAATAATTTGCAGCGTTTTGCAGCTGTACCTAGCCAATGGGGTGCCATTTTTGACCTCTATATTTAGTACTCTATACATCTCCTCCTCATCATACTGCCAGAAACTACTACCTGGAGCCATTTTCCTGAAAGAAACATACAAAAAAAGATAGTAATACGAACTAGAAAATGCACGAACCACCTGTATGATCACAATTAGACTTGTTGTTTCAACAGTGGACATTTGTGATTCAAAATATTACACCCCCTGTCCACTATTGGTCCCCATGACCAGAATGATCCCAAATTAACGTAGCATATACAGCTGTATATTGAGAATAGTCTGAACACAAAAAAAAACCCAGAATAAAAAATCATTCATGTTTCAAAAGTGGACACCCAGTGTCCACTTAATGAACATTGGTTGTTTAGTGTTTGTTAAGTGGACACAGGGCCTAAATGGTCATTCAGGATAATTTGCAAGAAATCCTTCATGGAAACTAATCTATACTATCTACTTGAACGACACAAAAAACCAGAAGTCGCTCAAGCAATTATAAATTCCAAAAATACTGTTGCAACATACCTATCTCCTTACGAGGTTCAGCAGCAAACACCACGTGCGAGCGACAGACCTCAACTACTCCATTTTCAAATGGTTATCATTCTTTCCCATGATGCTCTGGAGTATCGGTAGTTCTACAGTAGCTTCATAGATGGTACAACCTACAAATTCTATGCATTTCAAAGTAGTTTGGCGTCTATTACTCTTATTTTTCACATTTATGCAAGCAAGTGTCCACTATATACCCCCATTTACCTTTGTTGTCATGAATTCCTTGTGGCAGGGGATTTCCCCTCGTAATCGGGATATATCCTACATAACTCTTTCTGTTTTCTTCCCACAGGGTTCGTTCAAGTTAAAGACATGGATGTACAAATAGAGATAACAACTCCACTCTATCCGTCTTTGAAGGACGTCAGCATAAAATGCTCACCGGATGTGTACCCGCTGTTGATTTCACTGAAAAATCAAGCTGAGGACAGCTCATTGCTGAACTTACTACGCTCTATCAGTCACGCCTTGAAGTCCAAGTCCCTGCTTGCCATGGAATCTTTGGAATTAGACAAACAAAAACTACAAACTTTTATAATTGTATTGAAAGAATTGGAAGCTTCTAACGTTGTAAATTTGAATCACGATGCCATGACTGTAACTTTGAGATATGAAGATTCTAGCGGTGAATTTCACGAGTTGACAGTACAATTTGACGATGATTATCCAAAAACAACAGTTGTGATTAAAAAAATTGATTTGCCTACGGAAACTGCTGCGGCCCTTGAAGGGTCGACAGCTACTATTAAGCAGTTGTATGAATCCTTCAAGGATTCAGTAGAGGATTTGATTCCATTGTGGGAAACTGCCAAGGAATTGGAGAAGGAATGCTGGGTCATTGATCCCGAAGTTCCTCAACGTAAAGACACGTATCGTAGAATATTTTTGACCACTGATCTGTCTGTATCAATTTCTTTTAATTCGTTAAGAATGAATGAGATGCCAGAGATTAAGTTTTTTGGATGCGTGTCTGTCGTAGAACAGAAGTCGTCCGAATTTATGTCTAGGCTTGACTCTATTGGGTGGAATATGGAATTGAGCGTAGTTTCCAACCTCAAGATGCTCTTGGCTATCAACGAGTTTCCTCGGAAGTGTTTGAACAGCACGCAGGACCCTTTAGAATGCATCATTTGTGCTTCGAGCGGGGTCGAAGATGGCACTCCAGCTCAGAAATGGTGCAACAACGACAAATGCCCGTCTGTGTATCACAGGTCGTGTCTCTACAGGTGGTTTGATAGCCTTCAAGGTGCTAAACAATATTGGGACTACATTTGCGGGCCTTGTCCGTACTGCAAGGTGAAGATCTGGTGCCCTGTCAAAGAAGATGTTTCTGCAAAGCGATGATTGAGAGTTGAAACTGGACAATAATTCATTTGAATCTTTGCATGCTGAAGAAAATAAATAAAAATGTCTGTGATTGTTGGTTACTTGGCAGTTTTTCTATTGATATTGCCGACCCATCTGAACTAGTGTGAAATCATCCATAGATTCTAGGCGCATCTTGACTGACCTGCAACACATCCCGCGTTCTGCCGCCAACAAACCTTCTCAACTCCATCAAAAATCCAATCTCTTTAACCCTTAATTCCCCACTTGCTCAAAAAAATTTTTTTTATTATTCGTATTTTTAATTAAATTTAGATGTATTTATAATTAAGCCGATACCAAAACCAGGAAAAGACCCTAACACCAGTAAGGGAAACAGACCAGTGGCCCTGTCATCGGCCATGCTAAAGACCTATGAAAGAATGGTGAAAAGAAGAATGGTTTGGTGGATAGAAACCAACACTGTAATACCGGATTGTCAACACGGTTTCCGGAATGGGCACAGCACCATGGACGTACTTACTATTTTAGTGGTAGACATCAAACGTGCGTTCTCAAATAAACACTATCTTAGAGCGGTATGCCTCGATTTGGAAGATGCCTATTCTTGTGTCGAACCTGAAATCCTATACCGGCAGATGTGCAACCTGGGGATACCGGAGCGTTTCGTAGCTGCTTGTATCGCACCACTGCTGAACCGCCAAATAAAAATAGAAATACAGGGCCAAGTAGTGAGAGAACGAACAATCATAGAGGACTAGCACAAGGGGCCGTCCTTTCACCACTTTGTTTCTCTATATATACAGCCAGTATAAAATCGTTATTTGGACCACAAATTCGGACACTTCAATATGCGGATGACATTTCCATATATACCACAGCAAATTCAGATCAAGAAACGGTCAATATGCTAGAAGAGGCTATGAGTCTACTAAATAGTTGGATTAGGGAGTTGGGTCTTACTTTGTCAACCAGCAAGAGCAATACGATAGTATTCACGAGGAAACGAAGAGCAATAAGAATCCCAATGATAGAGTTCAATGGAGACTCAGTTCCTAATACAAGAGTAAGTCGAATTTTGGGACTACATTTCGACTCCTATTTAAGCTGGAAAGCGCATATTGCGCATATTAGCAACAACACAAGGCACGCCACATCATTATCACACGATAAAGGACTTGAAATCCCGAAGCAAGAGGAACATGTACCTAAGGTGGAATGAAGAATATGTTAGAAATGTAAATGGGAAAGGACATTTTTACCAATCATTCCAAAAAGAAATCCCAAGAGTACCATGGTTCTACGAAGAAGAGTACGATAGATCCTTCATAAAAATAATAACCCGTCTACGTTTCAATCACCATAAGCTACCATCTCACCTTAACAAAATAGGAATTCTAGACAACCCCAACTGTACAACCTGCGATGAAATGGAGGAAGGGAACTCCGATCATATAATATTCAAATGCCGATCCTTTCAACAACAACGAAGAGCGCTCAATGAAGAGTTCATACGTCACAAAATATTGTTCCCCACACGAGTTCAGTGCAAGATGAACAATAATAACATCTATAAATCAATTGTAAAATTTATTAAGGAGTGTAGTATAGAGTTGTAACCTTTTTTTCAAACATTCAAAGATTATTACAATTATTTAAGATATTACAATAAGTTATGTGGCTAAGTACAAAAATTGTGAGGATAAAGGAAAATAATTTTTAAAAAAAAGATGTATTTTGACAAATTTGTAGAATATTTGAGCAGAAGGTACCTCGAAGGCCCCATTACAGTCTGTCAGCTCAAGAATGATCTTTCCAAGGCCCACACTAATCTGTGTCTGCAGAATCTGTCTATAAAGCAAATTTTTTTTAGAGTAGAAGGAAATTTGGAAAGTAATTGGTAGGATATTGTTGTCTCAAAAAGTACAGAATCAAGGAATTAGGTGCCGGATGTTCAATAGAGGGATCTGTGCCGTCTTAGACAGTGGCGCTATCTTTGACGAGGAAACCCAACTAATAGCCTACAAGGGGAGAAATGAGGGTAGAAGGTACCTCGAAGGCCGTATTAGTAGGCACATTCTGTCAACTAGAGACATTTGTTTTTTCCGATGTATTTCGGTTTTATTATTACGTCTTGCACAATCGATAGAAGGAGTATCAAGATATCCAACCTTTATCAGTTGTGGTTCAAAAATGGATAAACTGTTACAGGTAAAAACTGGACTCCCAAAAAGATACCTCAGGATATTAAGGGGGTCTCAGTCAGTCGCCATTCGTTCCGGGTCAGTATTTCACGAAATTGAAGGCGCAAAAACTTTAAAAGTTGTACCTAAATTTGAAATTTCCAAGGATTTTAGAAATTCCGCCCGTAAAACCTGTGGTATTTTTTTCCAATTTGGTTTTCGTGTTAGTTTTTGTTTATTCGAGCGCCTGTTTTCACATGTCTACTGGGATTAATTTTCGTGGTTTGGTTGAAAAATGTAATAACAGGAGATTAAACCCGTCTTCAATAATCAAGTGAAAATCATCTTAATTTCAACAGATGAAAAAGGCATAAACCTAGCTGTTTGTGAGTAGTTTGTGACTACAACAAATTAATTCAATTATTGGTAACATGATTCCCAATCCTAAAGTATCAAACATATTGTTAAGTAATGCATGCATTCAAGAGGACGTCCCATTGGATAAGCATTAGGTCAATTTAAACCAGTTTGTAAGAGATGCAACAACAGTTTCACTCGATGTAATTTATTTATTACTTGGACCGTGTTATGCAACAACCATCTATACTCTTGCCTTTATTTAAAGAGCTCTGGACCGCGGGTTCCAAAACCCCTTCCCTGCCAAGAGGTGGCAACGTTGCAAGGTTGCCACCTTGACCTTGGGGTCTCAACTCACAACCCTTCGCGGTCAAAACCCATCATCCCTCTTCCTTCTTCCTCTTCTATCAACATACAATTTAATTATTTATCGTTCGGTGAACATTTTTTGTAATTTAAATTCGTAACGTATTAATTATTCTGATGAAAATGAGTCCAAATTTCCTGTAATTCGGCGAAGAGGGCGTAATTCGTTTGGGTGGATTGGCCGGGAGAGGGCTGCTGAGTTTTAATCGTACCTGCCTCGAGTTTATACTCGATATGTTCAATTTTTTTCGCTGATCACGATTTTGGTGATGGGATGATCGAAATAATTTGTGAATCAAGTGTGCATTTGCAGAAGAGGGTAAACTGTTGGGGGGTTGGGGGGGTTCACGGGTGGAGGGGTCGCGCAGGTATACCTACCTCGACCTTCTGGGGCTCGAAGCTGGTGCTCGGATTCTTGCAGCGATGCCGAACCTTCGGGGCCTTCAAAAATCCCAGAGCTCTTTAAATAAAGGCAAGAGTATAAGTCGAATTTTGGCCAAATTAAGATAACTTCAGATTTCTTTTCTCTGGAGGTATCTGTGTAACCTCCGGTTGCTATTACTGAAAATTTTCAGCTCATGGCCCAAGAATTATCAAAAATTTGTTAGGTATTGCACAAAAGTCTCTTATTGCATAAAAGTCTCATTACCCACATCCCTATTTCGCAATAACCATCTAATTCCCGGTGGGCGGTATTAGTTAAGATTCCAGCTATGAAACAACCGTCGACTTGGATGGTAGTTTTCTCTGACTTAAAATTTTGCTAAAAGCGATGAAGTCGTGATAGGTGACTGTTTCGTTGTTTGTCGCCGACAGTAAACATTCGCAGTAGGCGTTTATCATCTATTGGCTGCTTATTTCATTTGTTTGATCTGGTGTACCATGTTTTGCAATAAACGCAGATCTCTCAGGAAGAGGGAATCCCACTGTGGGATGGGATGATGCTCATTCATTAGGAAATTCATCTCCTAACTAACTTCAACTTCATGCGTCGACGATCAAATTGTATGGACCGATTCACATGGGGGACAAAATTGGAGCAATAAGACGGTCGTAATGAAGCTTCACCTTCTTCACTCGGAGGAGTTTAGTTTAAATACCACATACTTGACGATTATGTGAAAGTAATGAAGGCTTGCAGAAAGAAAAACAAATTTGTAGTAAACAAAATCGAGAAGGAAGACTTCCTGTCTGACGTCATCAGTAGGATAGAAGAGAGAGAGCAAACCCCCCTGAAACGCTCTGTAAAATGAGAGAGGGCAACGAAATGCACTCAATATTGTCTACCATGTAAGTACCTACTCCTGAAACGACTCGAACAAGAAAGACCCCTCTGAAAAATGAGAGAGGGCGTTTCAGGGGGGTTTGCTCTCTCTCTTCTATCCTACTGTCATCGAAGGATAGGTACGGTTTAGAAGACATGGAAGAGCCAGAGGAGGAAAATGTTCCCTAACTGAGTTCCAGAAAGTTGTATGATTGTTCCTTTCTTAAATTACAATTTTATGATTTTCTATTTAAAAAGAACATTAAAGAAATTATGATGGTTATTAATTCATTCATAGTTTTAAGAATTAGAGCAATCATAATCTCTAGGCAGGAGTGGAAAGAAGAGCCTCTTTAATCGCTTGAATGGTTATTGCATTAATGGATCACTCTATAAAATCAGTTATGCAATAACCAATTTATCAATGTTGAGTACTCAAAATTTCATTGGAGAGGATTTAATTTTGATTTTTCAAGGAAAACAGATCGTACTGGTTCTTTACAAATGAAAAAAGTGCAGTGAAATAGCAATACGTAAAGTGAAGGCAGCATTTTAGGAAAATATGCGTTTACCAAAATCAGATTTTTTGAACTTAGATGGTTATTGCTTAACACGGTCCACTTTATCCTAGAAATAGTGGTCTCTCCACCCCCCCCCCCCTTTCTAACCCTTATCAACCATAACATTTCTGGCGGCATGGGAGCCTCGAATCTGAAGAGCATTTTAATATCGAACGGACACAAAAGGTTTGTTTGGACAGGCAGTCCTGAACGGTTCAGAACCGACCACGCCCCTTTTGAGGCGTATGGACAGCGCCAGAACCAGTTCGGGATTTTTAGTTCGGTGTATGGACAGCCAGTCCAGGACTGTTTCGAACTGGTTCTGACGGTTCGAGATTTTTTTCAGAACCACTAGTCCAGAACTTCTTCTTCTTCTTTTTTTAGTCCCCTCTCCATGGATTTCTCACTTGGCCTTCTGACTTTCTTGAGGTAACAACAAAGTTGTGTCTGATAAGAGCTAGGCTGTGATTTTTTCGGACAAGAAGATTACCAAATATTCATCAAATTGAGCACCATCATTGAAATTGTTCCATAGTTCCTTCAAAATACATTATTATACAAAATTTGTTAATTTTACTTGTTTTCTCATAATTTTTTTTCTTCATATTTTGGTTTTTATTTGTTGTTGAGAAAACTGTGATTGCTACAGGTATTTATTTATTGGTATCGTGAGCAAGTTTTCGTGACGATTTTTCAGTTTATGTGCCAAAGCAAAGACATGAAAATGTCAAAAGTGCCAAAATTAGCGCCAGATTTTCGGGGTTGCAAGTTTGGGATCATATCAACATAATCAAATCGTAGATCGCGTTTGCAATGTTCAATGTAATTGAATATCCGCATTGCGTTGGAGAATCCATGAGATTTTAACAGTGCATTTTTTGTTTTTCTATGAGAAAGTGACCGGAGTGAAGTTAGCAATATTTCTCGGCAATATTCAGAAAAATTCCGTAATATCGTTAATACTCAACCAAATTGAACCAAATTTGGGGGTTGTGTTCCCCTGAGTTATGCGCACCATATGCAAGAGAAAAAACCAGGCATTAAGGGGAGGGGGTAAATTCCCCATCTAGCAATAATCAATGAAAAATCGGTAAAATCGTTATTACTCTACCGAAATGCACCAAATTTGGGGGTTGTGTTCCCCTGAGTTATGCGCACCATATGCAAGAGAAAAAACCAGGCATTAAGGGGAGGGGGTAAATTCCCCTCTAGCAATAATCAATAAAAAATCGGTAAAATCGTTATTAATTATCCAAAATGCACCAAATTCGGGGGTTGTGTTCCCCTGAGTTATGCGCACCATATGCAAGAGAAAAAACCAGGCATTACGGGGAGGGGGTAAATTCCCCATCTAGCAATAATCAATAAAAAATCGGTAAAATCGTTATTACTCAACCAAAATGCACCAAATTTGGGGGTTGTGTTCGCCTGGGTTATGCGCACCATATGCAAGAGGAAAAACCAGGCATTAAGGGGAGGGGGTAAATTCCCCATCTAGCAATATTCCGTATTTAAGTAAGTTACCTTCTGTACTGTAGGTACCAATGAAAATGGCTGTTGATAGGGTTTTGTAAGCCGAAGAACGGTTCCGAAGAAAAGTTCGGTCCTCCAAAAACATCTTAATCAAATCCTATTTGGTAGCGTTGACCTGAGGGGTCTGACGCTAACTAAGGTTTCCAGCCTACTGATTCACTTTACTCGCAAATGAGGGTACTCTGGGTACTTGAACACACAACACATACGAACAATAATATTATATGTTATTACCGAAACTATTGTTCATGTAAGTATGTGTAGGAAGATAAGTCTGCATACAAAAATAGGTATACCTAACGTGATACATGGACCCTAACAATTGTGAAATCAAGGTGAGTACTTTAAATTTGGCGACTTACAGTTTTATAGACGTACCGTAAAACCGTCAAACTTTACCCCACCAGAAGTAACTTTACCCCATACAGTGTAAATCTTCAATTGTGATGTAAGCGTGGTAGAACTTAGATGAAAGTTAGCTATTGTATTTCTCCACATACCAGAGAATCTCTGGAGAAACACAATAGCTGAATTTTATCTAAGTTCTACCACGCTTACGTCACAATTGAAGATTCTCACTTTTTGGGATAAAGTTACTTCTGGTGGGGTAAAGTTTGACGGTCTTACCGTAATTGAAATGTAATCCTCATCAAGTTAAACATTTTATTATGAATACAGATCAGCTGAGCATGTCATCAGTTAAGTTAGCAGCCATAGTTTCAACGTATCACACAAGGAGCACAAAATATTACTGTAAAATGTCCATTCAAAATAATACTAACTTGGTAGGTGAATCAAGAAACGTACCTAATACCTGTGTAATGGTGAATTTTCGTGAACACTACGGTGACCGAGCAAGGTTATTAACTTGATTTTAAAATTCGCCACTACAATGCCCCTGCACTTATACTAGGAGTATCCAAATTTCACTTACCGTGATTTCTATGAGCAGCGGAACCAGTCAGCAGAAAACGACGAAGATGGTGTTGAATAGGTATCCTTTTGGGGATTACCGAAAAATGCCTATCTTTGTCCAACTTGAGCTTTAGTAAGTATTTTCCTTTACGACTTCTTTTATATTTTCCGTTATTGTGTAATAATTTGTACTTTTCGTATTTAATAACTTTTCTTTCTTTTTCAGGTTCTTCGAGATCTCAGCAAGTCTAAGGTAAGTACTTTCAAGTTCTGTTTCTACGTTAATGACTCTACTTTGGTTCTCATTACGATTCGCAAGGTAAGTATTCTCAGGTAAGTACCTCTTATGACTCTATTCTACACCAGGAAATTGATCGGGGAATGTACCAATGATAACCACAAGGTAAGTAAACAAAATGAATCCTGTATAATTTTCAGGTAAGTATTCAAAGACAAGAAAATAGTAATAATAAAGGAACAATATAACTCGGGACTAAGATACCCTTTTCTAATAATGATATTATGTTGACTTTAATTACTGAGGGCCCTGATGGGGATAACCTCCAAGACTACAATCCACGTGGTGTTTCGAAACTAAAAAGAGAGGGAAGGTGAACATTCGCACGTGGTGTTACGGAACATGAACTTGAGCATATGATGTTACGGAACATGAAAATCTAACACGTGGTGTTTCGTAACATGAAAGAAAATGAGTCCTTTGGACGAAAGAAAATCACTAGAATCAGATTACCTAGGAGGAACAATTTAAGAAAGAGAATTTTACAAGTTTTTAGGTTTACCAGTACTGGGTTTTGAGAGAGAATCCGTTGGGCTTGGTCCGTTAGAGATGCTAGGGTCGGCCGTTGGTTACTTGAATCTTCAGGAGGGCGCAATCGTACACTGATAGGTTCGCAGTTAACTTCAGGTTTCCAAATGTTCAGTTTACAGATGTCACACAGACTTTTCCACACAGAGTTTTCACACAGAATTTCCACACAGAGTTTCCACACAGACTTTTCACACAGAGAGATGGGGTGAGAGGCTCGATCAAGACACGTCTGAGGGGTGGGCGGCCGTTCTCTCCCAGCCGTGTCCTCCCCCTCCGGATCCTTCCCCCACCCGTTCACTTCCTGGCGCTGACCCGTCCGGTGCTGCCGCCTGGCGGCGCGCCCCCGACCTCCACCTCCATGCTTTCGGTTTCGCATGGAGGATTCCGCCGAATTTTCAATTTGGGGATCGTCGGTGGCGGAAGCCCCTGTGACGACTCGTCACACCTGTACCCCTTCTTAATTAATCCCTTGCTGCACTGATTTTACATACAGTCTTTTTAGCATCAAAGAAGAACTGTTTTAATCACAGATCAAATTCAGTAAATTTTAAACAATATTAGAATTCAGATAATTTTAAACATTGTTGAAATGTAGTCAATAATGAACTACATTGAAATTGTGTATATTTTAAACAATATTCTGGTCTAAAGATTCAACATCGAATTCAAGTATTACAACGCAGTCATGATAAAATGGTAACCAAATAGAATTAGTTTCAAACTATCACACCAGGAGTACAGGTGAAAAAAAGAGGGGAATTTACCCCTCCCCTCAATGCCTGATTTTTCCTTTTGCATATGGTGCGCATAACTCAGGCGAACACAACCCCCAAATTTGGTGCATTTCGGTTAATTAATAACGATTTTACCGATTTTTTATTGATTATTGCTATAGGGGGAATTTACCCCTCCCCACAATGCCTGGTTTCCTCTGTTGCATATGGTGCGCATAACTCAGGGGAACACAACCCCCGAATTTGGTGCATTTCGGTTAATTAATAACGATTTTACCGATTTTTCATTGATTATTGCTAGATGGGGAATTTACCCCCTCCCCTTAATGCCTGGTTTTTTCTCTTGCATATGGTGCGCATAACTCAGGGGAACACAACCCCCGAATTTGGTGCATTTCGGTTAATTAATAACGATTTTACCGATTTTTTATTGATTATTGCTAGAGGGGGAATTTACCCCTCCCCACAATGCCTGGTTTCCTCTGTTGCATATGGTGCGCATAACTCAGGGGAACACAACCCCCGAATTTGGTGCATTTCGGTTAATTAATAACGATTTTACCGATTTTTCATTGATTATTGCTAGATGGGGAATTTACCCCCTCCCCACAATGCCTGGTTTTTTCTCTTGCATATGGTGCGCATAACTCAGGGGAACACAACCCCCGAATTTGGTGCATTTCGGTTAATTAATAACGATTTTACCGATTTTTTATTGATTATTGCTAGAGGGGGAATTTACCCCTCCCCACAATGCCTGGTTTCCTCTGTTGCATATGGTGCGCATAACTCAGGGGAACACAACCCCCGAATTTGGTGCATTTCGGTTAATTCACAACGATTTTACCGATTTTTCACTGATTATTGCTAGATGGGGAATTTACCCCCTCCCATTAATGCCTGGTTTTTTCTCTTGCATATGGTGCGCATAACTCAGGGGAACACAACCCCCGAATTTGGTGCATTTCGGTTAATTAATAACGATTTTACCGATTTTTCATTGATTATTGCTAGAGGGGGAATTTACCCCTCCCCACAATGCCTGGTTTCCTCTGTTGCATATGGTGCGCATAACTCAGGGGAACACAACCCCCGAATTTGGTGCATTTCGGTTAATTAATAACGATTTTACCGATTTTTTATTGATTATTGCTAGAGGGGGAATTTACCCCTCCCCACAATGCCTGGTTTTTTCTCTTGCATATGGTGCGCATAACTCAGGGGAACACAACCCCCGAATTTGGTGCATTTCGGTTAATTAATAACGATTTTACCGATTTTTCATTGATTATTGCTAGATGGGGAATTTACCCCCTCCCCTTAATGCCTGGTTTTTTCTCTTGCATATGGTGCGCATAACTCAGGGGAACACAACCCCCAAATTTGGTGCATTTCGGATAATTAATAACGATTTTACCGATTTTTCATTGATTATTGCTAGAGGGGGAATTTACCCCTCCCCACAATGCCTGGTTTCCTCTGTTGCATATGGTGCGCATAACTCAGGGGAACACAACCCCCGAATTTGGTGCATTTCGGTTAATTAATAACGATTTTACCGATTTTTCATTGATTATTGCTAGAGGGGGAATTTACCCCCTCCCCTTAATGCCTGGTTTTTTCTCTTGCATATGGTGCGCATAACTCAGGGGAACACAACCCCCGAATTTGGTGCATTTCGGTTAATTAATAACGATTTTACCGATTTTTCATTGATTATTGCTAGATGGGGAATTTACCCCCTCCCCTTAATGCCAGGTTTTTTCTCTTGCATATGGTGCGCATAACTCAGGGGAACACAACCCCCGAATTTGGTGCATTTCGGTTAATTAATAACGATTTTACCGATTTTTCATTGATTATTGCTAGATGGGGAATTTACCCCCTCCCCTTAATGCCTGGTTTTTTCTCTTGCATATGGTACGCATAACTCAGGGGAACACAACCCCCAAATTTGGTGCATTTCGGATAAAATAATAACGATTTTACCGATTTTTCATTGATTATTGCTAGATGGGGAATTTACCCCCTCCCCTCAATGCCTGGTTTTCTCTGTTGCATATGGTGCGCATAACTCAGGGGAACACAACCCCCGAATTTGGTGCATTTCGGATAATTAATAACGATTTTACCGATTTTTTATTGATTATTGCTAGATGGAGAATTTACCCCCTCCCCTTAATGCCTGGTTTTCTCTGTTGCATATGGTGCGCATAACTCAGGGGAACACAACCCCCAAATTTGGTGCATTTCGGATAATTAATAACGATTTTACCGATTTTTTATTGATTATTGCTATAGGGGGAATTTACCCCCTCCCCTTAATGCCTGGTTTTCTCTGTTGCATATGGTGCGCATAACTCAGGGGAACACAACCCCCGAATTTGGTGCATTTCGGGTAATTAATAACGATTTTACCGATTTTTTATTGATTATTGCTAGATGGGGAATTTACCCCCTCCCCTCAATGCCTGGTTTTTTCTCTTGCATATGGTGCGCATAACTCAGGCGAACACAACCCGCAAATTTGGTGCATTTTGGTTGAGTAATAACGATTTTACCGATTTTTTATTGATTATTGCTATAGGGGGAATTTACCCCCTCCCTTTAATTCCTGGTTTTTTCTCTTGCATATGGTGCGCATAACTCAGGGGAACACAACCCCCAAATTTGGTGCATTTTGGTTGAGTAATAACGATTTTACCGATTTTTTATTGATTATTGCTAGATGGGGAATTTACCCCCTCCCCTTAATGCCTGGTTTTCTCTGTTGCATATGGTGCGCATAACTCAGGGGAACACAACCCCCAAATTTGGTGCATTTCGGATAATTAATAACGATTTTACCGATTTTTTATTGATTATTGCTAGATGGGGAATTTACCCCCTCCCCTTAATGCCTGGTTTTTTCTCTTGCATATGGTGCGCATAACTCAGGCGAACACAACCCGCAAATTTGGTGCATTTTGGTTGAGTAATAACGATTTTACCGATTTTTTTTTGATTATTGCTAGATGGGGAATTTACCCCCTCCCCTTAATGCCTGGTTTTTTCTCTTGCATATGGTGCGCATAACTCAGGGGAACACAACCCCCAAATTTGGTGCATTTCGGTTAATTAATAACGATTTTACCGATTTTTTATTGATTATTGCTAGATGGGGAATTTACCCCCTCCCCTTAATGCCTGGTTTTTCCTCTTGCATATGGTGCGCATAACTCAGGCGAACACAACCCGCAAATTTGGTGCATTTTGGTTGAGTAATAACGATTTTACCGATTTTTTATTGATTATTGCTATAGGGGGAATTTACCCCCTCCCCTTAATGCCTGGTTTTTTCTCTTGCATATGGTGCGCATAACTCAGGGGAACACAACCCCCAAATTTGGTACATTTTGGTTGAGTAATAACGATTTTACCGATTTTTTATTGATTATTGCTAGAGGGGGAATTTACCCCCTCCCCCTAATGCCTGGTTTTTTCTCTCGTATATGGCGCGCATAACTCAGGGGAACACAACCCCCAAATTTGGTTCAATTTGGTATAGTAATAACAATTTTACCGATTTTTTTGTGTTAAATAGTTGAATTTAGTAAATTTCCCCCCTCCTCTCCCCTACCCGTTTTTACACCCCCATCTGGTGCGCATAACTCAGGGGAATACAACCCTCAAATTTAGTTCAATTTAGTTGAGTATTAACGATTTTATAGAATTTTTTGTGTTAAATAGATGAATTTAGGAAATTTTCCCCCTCCTCTCCCTCACCCCTTTTTCCACTCCCATCTGGTGCGCATAACTCAGGGGAACACAACCCCCAAATTTGGTTCAATTTAGTTGAGTATTAACGATTTTATAGAATTTTTTGTGTTAAACAGTTGAATTCAGAAAATTTCCCCCTCCTCTCCCCTACCCGTTTTTCCACCCCCATCTGGTGCGCATAACTCAGGGGAACACAACCCCCAAATTTGGTTCAATTTAGTTGAGTATTAACGATTTTATAGAATTTTTTGTGTTAAATAGATGAATTTAGGAAATTTTCCCCCTCCTCTCCCCCACCCCTTTTTCCACTCCCATCTGGTGCGCATAACTCAGGGGAACACAACCCCCAAATTTGGTTCAATTTGGTTGAGTATTAACGATATTACGGAATTTTTCTGAATATTGCCGAGAAATATTGCTAACTTCACTCCGGTCAAAACCTGACAAATCAACTCAAGGATAGATTTGTCATGGGAATGAATAAAGGTCCGATTCGCAGTAGATTATTCGAAGAAGATGCAACTACAGTGAAACTAGATGATCTCATCAAGTTAGCTACTTCGAAAGAGGCAGCATCCAAAAATTCTCGTTTAGAAACTCAGCTCGAAATAAAGAAGGAGCCTCTAAACTATTTTTCCAAACACAAAACATATTGTTTAGAAATGCATGCATTCCAGGGGACGTCCCATTGGATAAGCATTAGATCAGTTCAACCAGTTGTTAACTGATAAAACTGTTTCACTCGATGTAATTTATTTATTACTTTAGGCAAGAAATACTGACCCCCCCCCCCCCCACCATTATCCACCTTAACATTTCAAGCGGCGTGGGAGCCTCGAATCTGAAGAGCATTTTAAAATCCATGATCTACGATACCCAACATGCGAATTCGAGTTCACCCCCCCCCCCCCCCACCACCACCCAACGACAACAATGGTGCCAGTCTGGCACCAAAGCGGAAATACCTCGTAACATTGAACTTCCATCTATTAGTTTTGGAGTTTTGGTAGGCAGTCCGTCGAGGTTCACATCCGTATTCAAGGTGAACCACAAAAAAAAAAATACACGAAATAAGCGGTTTATAGCTTCATGGCACCATCTCCTGGCACCACGGTGGCACCACTATTAGTTCCATGGTGGTACAGAGAATAACTCATGAAAATCCGGAGGTATAATGAGAATTTTTCCTCAATTTCAAAGCTTGGGTACAATTAGTAAGCAGTAAAGGAACCGAAATATTGAAAAATCGGATATTTTGTGAATATCATCCCCCCTCTCACCCCCTCCCCTTGCGAATTTTGGTACTCTGGTAAAATCATGTACAACTCGGAAGTTATTTGAGTCAAACAAAAAAGGAAACACACAAATCGGTTGGAAATTGAGGCCTGGGCAGAGTTTACAAGATTATGCACGCAAACGCACGTTTTTCAAGCATTAACCCCCCCTTTCCCTCTCTTAAAAAGCAAAATCCAAAATTCCGGCGCCGTAGTGCACAACTAGATAGTATTCCGCGTCAAACGAAAAAAGATCCACGAAAATCGTTTGAGAACTAAGGCCTGGGCAGAGTACACAAGATTATGCCCAAAAACGCACGTTTTTCGAGCATTAACCCCCCCTTTCCCCCTCTTAAAAGGCAAAATTCGAAATTCCGGCGACGTAGTGCACAACTAGATAGTTTTCCACGACGAACAAAAAAAGAACCAGGAAAATCGGTTGAGAACTAAGGCCTGTGCAGAGTACACAAGATTTTGTTACACACACACACACACACACACAGACATACACCTATGGTTTTTTTCGCGGATTTGGATTCAGAATGGTCTAAAACGGATTACTGTGTGGTTATTTTTTTTTCTGTTGAGTGTTGTCCAACTTCACCCCAGATCGATCGCATAAGGACGCCCAAGTCTTACTGCGGGACGTCCTAAAAAACATATTGTTTAGTAATGCATGCATTCCAGGGGACGTCCCATTGGATAAGCATTGGATCAGTTTAACCAGTTGTTAAGTGATAAAACTGTTTCACTCGATGTAATTTATTTATTACTTTAGGCAAGAAATAGTGACCCCCCCCCCCACCATTATCCACCTTAACATTTCTAGCGGCATGGGAGCCTCGAATCTGAAGAGCATTTTAAAATCCATGATCTACGACACCCAACATGCGAATTCGAGTTCACCCCCCCCCCCCCCCCCCCCCCCCCAACACCAATGGTGCCGGTCTGGCACCAAAGCGGAAATACGTCGTAAGATTGAACTTTCATCTGTTAGTTTTAGTAGGCAGTCCGTCGAAGTTCACATCCGTATTCAAGGTGAAACACACAAAAAAAAACACGAAATATGCGGTTTATGGTGTCCTGGCACCATGGTGGCACCACTAATAGTTCCATGGTGGTACAGACAATAATTCATGAAAATCCGGAGGTATAATGAGAATTTTTCCTCAATTTCAAAGCTTGGGTACAGTTAGTAAGCAGTAAAGGAACCGAAATATTGAAAAATCGGATATTTTGTGAATATCATCCCCCCTCTCACCCCCTCCCCTTGCGAATTTTGGTACTCGGGTGAAATTATGTACAACTCGGAAGTTATTTGAGTCAAACAAAAAAAGAAACACGCAAATCGGTTGGAAATTGAGGCCAGGGCAGAGTTTACAAGATTACGCCCGCAAACGCACGTTTTTTAAGCATTAACCCCCCCTTTCCCCCCCTTAAAAAGCAAAATTCAAAATTCCGGCGCCGTAGTGCACAATTAGATAGTTTTCCGCGTCGATGAAAAAAAGAACCACAAAAATCGGTTGAGAACTAAGGGCTGTGCAGAGTACACAAGATTATGCCCAAAAACGCACGTTTTTTGAGCATTAACCCCCCCTTTCCCCCCCTTAAAAGGCAAAATTCGAAATTCCGGCGACGTAGTGCACAACTAGATAGTTTTCCGCGACGAACAAAAAAAGAACCAGGAAAATCGGTTGAGAACTAAGGCCTGGGCAGAGTACACAAGATTTTGTTACACACACACACACACACACACACAGACATACACCTATGGTTTTTTTCGTGGATTTGGATTCAGAATGGTCTAAAACGGATTACTGCGTGGTTATTTTTTTTTTCTGTTGAGTGTTGTCCTCCTTCATCCCAGATCGATTGCATAAGGACGCCCAAGTCCTACTGTGGGACGTCCTAAAAAGTGGCCCCGGGGAATAGTACGCTACATAAAACCAAATGTTCCGTCTGTAATGGTCATAATCACAGGTCTGAGATATGCCGTTATAAAGATTATACTTGTAATTTCTGCAAAACAAAAGGACATTTAGTTAAAGTTTGTCCGAAAAAAGTATCAGATAACAGAGTTAGTAAGAATAATACCAATAAAGGGAAAAAATGGGGTAAAAGTGCTGAAAAGGCTCATTTTATCGATGAAAAAGTGGGGGAAAGTGACAGTGAAGAACCTCTATGCAATATACGTCAAAAAGGGAATTCTTCATCTGGCTACAAGGTAGTAATGAATTTAAATTCTACCGAAATTCAGTTTGAATTGGATACTGGATGCTACAGCACCATAATACCCAAACATCTGTTTGATATGAAATTCCCTGACACTGTATTGGTACCCAGTAACAAAACTTTTGTCACTTACCTACAAGAAAAAACGTCACCTATCGGATCATGTACAGTGGATGTGGAATATAAAGGTAAAGTTTTTCCTGCTTTAACCTTTTATGTCGTGGAGACCAGTGGCCCACCACTTCTTGGACGAATGTGGTTTGAGGCCCTAGGATTCCAAATTTTGGATTCGGCCTGCAGCCAGCCAATATTTTTTCATAGTGATGGTACTCAGCTGACAGAAGAACTCTCACGACTATATCCAGAGGTTTTTACAGAAAAATTGGGGAAATTTTCCAAGGGTAAAATTAAGTTGGAACTTTTACCGGATGTGTAATTTGTTAGTTTCTTTTGGGCAATTTACGTTATCTTGACTTAACAAGATTTGATTTGAGTTTACAATTGTTAAAATTAAAGTTTTCCAAAAAGGTTTATTTAGGATTTAGTACTTACCAGCGTTTACTATCGTGTGTAGACTGCTGAAGATGAAGATGACTTTACTAACTATGGTAGTTGCGTGTGACCATGCGTAAAAGGAACACTGATTCGTTGCTAAATGATGTTATGCGAAATAAAGACGTTACTGAGACTTGTTTGTTACTTTTATGCGTTATCCTATTACCTTCAAATAAATGGTTGAAAACTTTATTTAAGTGAGGCTAGGGATCTCCAGGTAGAGGGTTATCTTGGACCAAAAGGCTCAGAGGATAAAAAGGTTCTACCTGAGGGATGCCTAGGGTTGCTGCCACCACCTGGGTCGAGTGTTGACCTCAGGAAATACCCAAAGATTACTAATTGCAAAATACCTGAGTCCGTTTGAGTTGGAAAGGTTCTACCTTCTGAAATGAAGAACACAATTTGCAAGAAAACACGTAGGATTTTTATTCATAAAAATCGTATAAGTTTTGTTACCGTGAAGCGGATTTTCGTGGATTCAGAAGGAACCACGGCAAGAAAATATATTGTATTCAAAAATATACTTCAATATAATTCACACTTGTCTTTAGGAGACGTTGCACGAAACTCGCAATTACTTAGCGTCTTGACTAAAAGATTATGACTTAGAAATTTGACTTTGCAAAATTATACATTCACGACTTATTTTATTACGTTTGTTATAATTATACTTATTGTTTTTACTGACTGAATTCAACTTCTTTCATATATACTTCTACAATTACAACGTTACTTCGCTTTACAATTTACTTTACTGATACAACTTTCTTTCACAATTTCTTATTTTCTTCTCTAGTTACTTTACAGGGCGTTATGGTTATAAGGGGGATTTTTGCCAGATTTTATTGAGAGAAAGCGCTTACGTGGTTGAGGGAATGGTGCTCACCCTTTTGCCGAGCTTGGATCCAGATGTGAATCTCCGTAGCAGGTGTATTGCGTCCAGGGCCTCTTCTGCGTAATGCTTGTGGGGGGTGCCTGGGATCGGGGCAAACTTGCCTCGGTCCGGGGGTCGAACGGCGTACCGGTTCTTGCGGCGATATGGAGATGGGCGGCAGATTCTTGTGTCCCGCGCCTTGGCTACTCGGGAGAAAAACACAAGAAATCCGACTGGCGGAATTCAGTAGAACGGCTATTGGTGAAATGTTCCGAAGATGCACTCACTCATGGGTTCTCAGTTCGTTCACCGACACAGAAGTTAGAGGGGATGAGTACTGCTAGTTGGGTTCGACTACAATCGAGACGCGTGGCTGACAGACTGAGGCACGAGGGAGGGGGCAGGCCCTTATATGCCCTCGGCCATCTTGCTCTTCGGCGGTGGAAGGTTCTAGGCCGTTGGCGCGCTCGATGTCTCCGGCGGTGGGTGGCGGACATTGGTATTACGGTTGACGTTGTACTTGCATGGAAGTTGTATGGAAGCAGTTGTTAATTAGTGGTACATGGAGAGCTAGGGATCTTGACTCCATTACATCCCTCCCTCCTCTCTAGGCCGATGCCCTCATCGGCTACTTGTCTTGTCCAGTAACCGAGGGGATGGGCAGCTTGATTCCAGGTGAAACCTTGAGCAGGGCCGTCTCGTAGCGCCATCGCCGACAACCAGGGCATTTCGGTGGACGCGTCTCCTCATGTTCCTTGCGGAGACATGGCTGCGGGAACGAAGGGTGCTCGGCGGCGTATTTCTGGCAGGAGGCTACGAGGCGGTTCCAGAAGCTCTTACAGCTGGAGCATCTAAACTTCAGGAACTCTTTCGGAATCTGATTACACACTGGACATGGAGCGGCGCTGGATGTAGAGGCTTCAGCTGGATCCTCGGTGTGAGCTGGTGTAACTGGGGAGAATGCTGGCGAAGGCTCTTCCACTTCCGCTCGCTTGGCCTTTGGTTGCTTGGCCTTGTCCTTCTTCTTGCCCTTGGTTTTATCTTTGGACTGGTCCTCGTCTTCCGTGTCCGAGGATGAAGATGACGATGAAGACGGTGGACGATCGCGGCGTTTGGGTGTTGATTCGGGCGCTTCTCCAGCAACCGACTCCCACGCGTTCTCCAAAGACGTGATGGATAGGTCCAGCTCATTGCTACTCTGGATTGCCATTACTCGCTGTTGTAACCCTCGCAGTTCACACCTAAGCTCTTCCACTGGATTGGGGGTTCCTGCTGGCACAATATTCGCGACATTGGAACTGGTCGCCTTGCTGAGGTTTTCGGACAGGCCCGCAATGCATTTCATGATCTCCTTCCTTTGATCTGGCATACTCCCAAACTCTACCAACCATGATTGTAACTGCGCCAAGCACCTGATGGTGCGCTCTATCCATCCCTGGCTTCCTACCTCTATATCTGGCATTGGATCAATACGGGGTCTTGGGAACGCCATCTTCCTGAAACAAAAGAACCCAGCCGTCTTACTTACTACTCGATCTCCCATTTTCTCTCGCTCCACACCTCCGCCCACTCGTACACGTACGCGACATTACCGATGTGTTCCTAGGTATTCAGGGACCTAACCGTTCTTAGTTACCCTCCCCCTTTACCCTATTGGATGGATCGACTGCCTCAACCCTCCCGTCGACGTTTGGATTCAGGCTTTGGGTAGATGAAGAAAACAAGGTTGCTACGTAAGTATGGCAAGATCTTTTCTATTTTTACACGTGATATAACTTGGACATAAATCTGAATAATAACCCTGCATGTTTTTTTTTTTTTTTTTTTAATAACTTTAACATTTTTGTTACAGGTTATCCTGCTTCCTCCTCCGGACCTATATCTACCACTGCAACTTTTCCGGTGTGCAACCGTTTATAATCAACGGTCTTTCGAGGTCGTAGATCATACGGAGTTGCTCTGCTACCGACGGTTGGAGTGGGCAATGCGTTCTCAATGGCGGGTCCTTCCTGCGGTGGTGCGGGTTCCTGTTGCAAGCGTTCTACGTCTGGGGTAACGCAGGTAGTCTCGATGAGCTGCGGCTCATCTTCGTCGTCATACTCGAACCAGGGTTCCAAATTTGGTTGAGAAGTTCCGGGCGGCGTAGCTGGTACGGGGGCCTCGCGCGAGTGCGGCTCCTCCCGAGTGATGGCTTCGTCCGGTACTCTCTCAATGAAGGCTGGTTTCAGACGGCTGAGATGGTACCTCGTCGTTTTTCCCATTATGTCTTTGACTTCGTAGTTCACGTCAGTGAGTCGTCGTACGATGGTGAGGGGTCCTATCCAGGGATTCCAAAACTTTCGTGCGCTGTCGGTCGGGGAGACCATTTGACGAGCATATACCGGTTGGCCTACCTCGAACTCCCTCATATGTCGCCGATTGTTGATCGCCTTTTCTCTAGCGTGCCAGGCTCTTTTTATCTGACTCTCCGCGATCTTCCGGATTTTCTGGAAACAGAGCTCGGATGGGCTTTGCGTGGTTTCGCTGGTACTGGCTAACTCGCTAGTGTTCGGAAGTCGTACTTCCCGACCATAAGTTAACTGATACGGTGAGTAACCAGTACTATGGTGGGGTAAGTTCCTGTATGCTGCTAAGGCGAATGGCAGCGCCGCTTCCCATCCCCGCACGCTCCCTTGCAGCTTAGCAACGATGTTTGCTAGCGTACGATGGAATCGTTCGCAAACACCGTTGCTTTGCGGGTGGTAAGATGAGGTTTGGATATGGCGGATGTTCCAATTTTCGCAAAGCTCTTTAATTACACCGGAGATGAATGCGGCTCCTCTGTCTGATACGAGCACTTCTGGCGCTCCATGCGTTGGAAGGTATCTTGTGGTCAACAGTCGGGCTGTGGTCTCTGCGGTGCAATTTGGTGCAACATAGACTTCAGCATACTTAGAGAAATGATCGACCACGGTCAAGAGGTACTTGGTAGTCTGGGCTCCCTTCAAGGGACCGACATAGTCAACGCCGACGATCTGCCCTACCCGAGTGGGAAGTTCGGGGCGTTGTATTGGCGGATTGAGGTTGCTTGGGGTGTTACGCCTTTGACATTGCGGACAGCTTTGTACAAAGGCTTTAACGTCCCTTGCCATCTTTCGCCAGTATCCATATCGTCGGGCTATACTTTCTGTTACGTCGATGCCCGGGTGACCTGCCCATAGTTGTTCATGGCAGTTCGTCAGGAACCATCGTCTCAAAGTTTGTGGTATCAGGGGTACCAATTCTGTGTGCTCATTGACGTCGACGGCGAATTTCCAGAATTCCCCGTCCTTTTTGATTCGCGGGTTGGTATTGGTGTTCTCCAGGGTTCGAATCCATGGATCTAGCGCCTGCGCGGCGAGGAGCAACTCTCGAGGCATACTCAAGCTGGTGATGGCTCCAATCGGAATTCGACTCAGTCCATCAACGTGACTCATCTTCGAACCTGGTCTGTATCGGGCTTCATACTCGTATTCGGTGAGTCTGAGAATCCACCGTCCAATACGGGATGTGGGATCTCGGATATTCATTGCAGCGGTGAGTGCGGCGTGGTCGGTTTGCAATATAAACCGGCGGCCCAGGAGAAACTCCTGAAAATGGCGCACCGCCCAGACCACAGCGAGCAACTCACGTTCAGTGGTCGAATATCGAGTCTCGGCATCGTTCAATACCCTGCTGGCATATGCTACTGGATGGTTTTCTCCGTCCTTTTCCTGGGACAAAATGGCGCCGAGGGCTTTTCCAGAGGCGTCGGTGGACAGCACGAAGGGTAGGGTGAAATCCGGGTACGCGAGTACCGGTTTGGTCATCAGCGCACTCTTCAAAGATTCAAAGGCGGACTGCTGCGCTTCGGTCCAGCAGAAGGGTGCGTTCTTCCTCAAGAGTTGGTTCAGCGGGACTGCTATCTCCGAATAGTTCTCGATGAAGCGTCGGTAAAATCCGGCCAGACCGAGGAAAGAACGGACGTCGCGCGCAGTGGCTGGCACTGGATGATCGCGAATCGTGCTTATCTTTTCTGGATCCATTTCCACCCCTTCGGCCGTCACCACGTGTCCGAGGAAACTGACACGGTCCTTCAGGAACTCGCATTTTTGCAGATTCAACTTGAATCCTGTTTCTTCAAAACGCCCCAGCACGGTCCGCAGCAGTTCCAAGTGGGAGTCCACATCCTCGGTGAAGAGAATGACGTCGTCCAAATAGATCAAACATCCATTTCCGATGACTCCGTCCAGGACGTCGTTCATGGCTGCTTGGAAGGTTGCCGGCGCATTCTTTAGCCCAAACGGCATGCGCGTGTACTCGAAATGTCGATTTAGAGCAGTGAAGGCGGTCTTTTCCTGCGACTCGGCGGCAACTGGTATCTGGTGGTAACCCATTGTCAGATCAAGGGTCGTGAACCATTTACTGTTTCCCATCAGGGACAAAGTTTCCAGTAGTCTTGGTAATGGGTACTTATTTCCTTTGGTGATGGCATTTAATTCCCGGTAATCAGTACAGAACCTCCATCGTTGGGGTTCTCCGGGTGGAGTCTTTTTCTTCGCGACCACGATTGGAGCGTTCCACGGACTTCGTGAGGGCTTTATGACTCCTTCCGCCAGCATGTCGTGAACCTGTTCTTCCACGAACCCTCTCAGAGCGTGCGGTACCGGATAGGGCTTCCGGCAGGTCGGTCCAGCCTCTCCCGTCTCGATCTCGTGCGACACGTCCATATTGCAACCCTCTCTTCCAGGTTTGTCGAAGAGATGGATGTTTTGCAGAAGACAATCCTCGATCTTTCTTCGATCGTCACCGACTAGATGGCTTAGTTGCTGGTGGATCTGCATGGTCGTATCCTCACGGGAAGGCTGATCGTCCCAAACCTCTATGGGAAGTTCCTCCAGATTCTGCAACTTCTCGGGTACTACTGCTCCTACCGCCGTAGCTTTCACGGGAGTTGGTCGGGATTTCTTTGGTGCTGGTTCACGTGGATCGTACAGCTGGGGATTCGGATTGGTTGAAGGTCGTCTTTTTGCATTTTGACTCGCAGGGAGTGAAGATCGGGGAGGTTCAACCTTCCTGGATTTCACTTTTAGTTGGCGCAGGTGCTTCAACATTTTGGAACTTTCCCAAACGGCGCCAAGGATCAACTGTCCGCCCGTCTCGCTGTTCGTCATCGTGACAAGTCCGGTGTCGGTACGTATTTCGATGGGGAATTTTCCTAGCAAGTCTAGGCCCATCAAGTCCAGATGTGAGTCCGGTCTCTTGAAAACGTAGAACCGATGTGAAGTTCTCTTGTCGCCGATGCGTACGGGTAGTTCCTGCGTTCCCAACAGGGGTAACTTCTGACCATCTGCTCCCCAGAGCTCAGTAGATGTGGGTTTGACGGGGACGCCAGGTACTGGATGTGACAATGCGGAAACGGCGGCACCCGTATCCAGGATCACGTCGCGGTTGTAGTTTCCTAAACCGATTTTCATCCGGATCATCGGGCGTGTGGTGCAATTTATGGTGGCTTGGAAAGCTACTATCTCGTCCCCTCGGATTTCTTCTTCCGGGATGTCTTCGGTTGGATGTGTTACTATGGCGGCCGCGGAACTCGTAGTACCTACCCGCGGTTGCGACACCGGCAGCATTTTCTTTTTCCGCAGGCATTCACTTTCCAGGTGCTCTCGAGCTCCGCAAAAATCGCAGAAAATAGCACTCTGTATGCCGTGCGGGCAATTCACAGGAAAATGACTGTAGTCGCCACAGTATAGACATGGGTATCTGGGGTTTGGCGATGGTTGCTTCCAGCCAGGTCTGCTTTGATCGGTATGAAGTGGCGTCGTCATCGGAATTCGATTGTGTCCTTGCGGTGCTCCTTTCTGAGGGCATTTCCCGGCGAAATGTCCAACTTCCCCGCAGGTGTAGCATTTCAAGGTATCTTTGTTGAGGACTCCGGCTATGTCCCATTTGAAGTCTGCGACCTTTTCACTCTGAGTGGTGTCTTCGAGATCTTCTGCGCGCTTCACCGCTTCTTCCAAGGTGTCAGGTGGGTTACTCTGGAGGAAAGGACTGATCTCCTTGTTGACTCCTCGTATGAAAGCTCGAAGAGTCTTTGTTTTAACCCACTCGTTTCTCTGTGCGGCGGTGAGGGCTATCTCGCTGCGGACGGCGGTCTTCGCGGCGGCGATGAGCTTTTCCGCGAATCGTCGTATACTCTCCTCAGGTTGTCTCTTGGTTGTCCATAGGCGTATCATGGCCTTCTCAGGGTCTTCGCTCTCGTACCACTGGAGGATTGCGTCGCGGAGGTTATCGTACGGATGGGCTCCCAGATCTTCCTGAAGGAATCGCTTGGCTCCTCCCCGGAGTCGAGTACGGAGAAATCGGAGTTTCTGCTCCTGATCCAAGTCGTGGGTGGCTTGTTCTACCTCGGCAAAGAACGAGGCGGCCGAAATGGAATCGGGGTCGTCCGGATTCCAGTGTTCTATTTCCAGGAACAAGGATCGTGGAAGGTCTCGGGGTTGTTGTGCCTGACCTTGAGCTGGGGCTTGTGCGGTTCGGAAGAATTCTCCCATCCTAGTCATGGCCTCCGTCATGGCATCGACCAAGTCTGTGGTTGCTTCATTATCACCTTTTCCGGCGTCCATGATGTCGTGGTTTGATAATAGTTACAATAAAAAGAACGAAAAAGAAAAGCACGGGCAATATCAGAAAATATTTCACTTCACTTCCCGCGGCACTGAATCGGTAGTCGAGGGGTTAGGCGAATCTGATCCAATATTTCTTACCCAAAAGAAAACTTTCCTAATGGTATTAAAAATGGGGATAAGAATGTGCTATTACTATCGGTATTATTTAAAACTTTAACAAAAATTTTAGTATTTCAATTTAATTGAGATTATTCAACGTATTTTAATGATTTAATTATGGAGGTTCGAACCGTGACGCGGTTCGTCCTACGTACCTATTTGAGTTGTGAATTTAGTTCGAACCGTGAAGCGGTTCGTTCGTTATGCTGGTTAAAAGAACTAATGGTTCGGATCACGAATCGGTACGAAGTTCGATTCGGTACGAATAATGGCTTGGTTCGGACCGTGAAGCGGTTCGATCTGTAAACTGGTATGGTATGGTTCTGGTCCGCGTACTGTCTTGGTTCGAACTACGAATTTGGTTCGGATGAAGTACGGCTACTGTCTAGGATCGGGTCGGACTACGGTTTGGTCCGAACAAGAGTATGGTTGTAGTTCGAAATCGGGTCGAACTGCCTATTAGTACGAACGGAATGCTTGTCAGAAACGAAATCGGCGGAGTGTGGAGTGGTAATGGTTGATAACATGCACAATACAGAGTACGAATTGCGTACCAAACTGAACTCTCTGCACTCCTCTCACTTTCCGGCTGAATCTTTTGTTTGTACAAAATACGTGTTGTGTACTAAGAGTGTGACAAGTATTTTTAAAATAAAATTCGAAACATATGCAAAAATTACTGGTATTTCTTATTTTAAAGTTCCAAATTTCAGTGGCTCAACCACCTCTCGAACTCAAGGACTGGTATTTGCTTTTGTTTGTGGGTTCTGAAAATCGTAATTTTCGTTGATCCTACCGCTGGTCACCAATTGTAATTTGTTAGTTTCTTTTGGGCAATTTACGTTATCTTGACTTAACAAGATTTGATTTGAGTTTACAATTGTTAAAATTAAAGTTTTCCAAAAAGGTTTATTTAGGATTTAGTACTTACCAGCGTTTACTATCGTGTGTAGACTGCTGAAGATGAAGATGACTTTACTAACTATGGTAGTTGCGTGTGACCATGCGTAAAAGGAACACTGATTCGTTGCTAAATGATGTTATGCGAAATAAAGACGTTACTGAGACTTGTTTGTTACTTTTATGCGTTATCCTATTACCTTCAAATAAATGGTTGAAAACTTTATTTAAGTGAGGCTAGGGATCTCCAGGTAGAGGGTTATCTTGGACCAAAAGGCTCAGAGGATAAAAAGGTTCTACCTGAGGGATGCCTAGGGTTGCTGCCACCACCTGGGTCGAGTGTTGACCTCAGGAAATACCCAAAGATTACTAATTGCAAAATACCTGAGTCCGTTTGAGTTGGAAAGGTTCTACCTTCTGAAATGAAGAACACAATTTGCAAGAAAACACGTAGGATTTTTATTCATAAAAATCGTATAAGTTTTGTTACCGTGAAGCGGATTTTCGTGGATTCAGAAGGAACCACGGCAAGAAAATATATTGTATTCAAAAATATACTTCAATATAATTCACACTTGTCTTTAGGAGACGTTGCACGAAACTCGCAATTACTTAGCGTCTTGACTAAAAGATTATGACTTAGAAATTTGACTTTGCAAAATTATACATTCACGACTTATTTTATTACGTTTGTTATAATTATACTTATTGTTTTTACTGACTGAATTCAACTTCTTTCATATATACTTCTACAATTACAACGTTACTTCGCTTTACAATTTACTTTACTGATACAACTTTCTTTCACAATTTCTTATTTTCTTCTCTAGTTACTTTACAGGGCGTTATGGTTATAAGGGGGATTTTTGCCAGATTTTATTGAGAGAAAGCGCTTACGTGGTTGAGGGAATGGTGCTCACCCTTTTGCCGAGCTTGGATCCAGATGTGAATCTCCGTAGCAGGTGTATTGCGTCCAGGGCCTCTTCTGCGTAATGCTTGTGGGGGGTGCCTGGGATCGGGGCAAACTTGCCTCGGTCCGGGGGTCGAACGGCGTACCGGTTCTTGCGGCGATATGGAGATGGGCGGCAGATTCTTGTGTCCCGCGCCTTGGCTACTCGGGAGAAAAACACAAGAAATCCGACTGGCGGAATTCAGTAGAACGGCTATTGGTGAAATGTTCCGAAGATGCACTCACTCATGGGTTCTCAGTTCGTTCACCGACACAGAAGTTAGAGGGGATGAGTACTGCTAGTTGGGTTCGACTACAATCGAGACGCGTGGCTGACAGACTGAGGCACGAGGGAGGGGGCAGGCCCTTATATGCCCTCGGCCATCTTGCTCTTCGGCGGTGGAAGGTTCTAGGCCGTTGGCGCGCTCGATGTCTCCGGCGGTGGGTGGCGGACATTGGTATTACGGTTGACGTTGTACTTGCATGGAAGTTGTATGGAAGCAGTTGTTAATTAGTGGTACATGGAGAGCTAGGGATCTTGACTCCATTACAGATGCAGTACCCAAATTTATTAAAGCACGTCCAGTACCCTATGCTCTTCAGAGTAAAGTCAGCCAGGAAATTGACAGACTGGTCTGTGAAGGTATTTTGGAACCAGTAGATTTCAGCGAATTTGGTTCGCCTATAGTTCCAGTCCTGAAGAGGGACAATAGGTACAATACGAATCTGTGGGGACTATAAAGTTACTCTGAACCCGTGTCTACGGATCGACCCACATCCGTTGCCACGCATTGAAGATTTGTACCAACGTGTAGGTGGGAACCAGCTATATGCTAAAATGGATTTGTCACAAGCTTATCAGCAGTGTGAGCTCGAGGAAGACTCACGAAACTATGTGGCCATCACCACTCAGCGAGGATTATTCCGCTACACTCGTATGCCATATGGAATATCTTCTGCCCCTGGAATATTCCAAAAAATTATTGACACCCTGTTGACAGGCATTGATGGTGTATCTGCGCTGTTGGATGATGTGGTGATAGGCGCACAGACATACGAGGAGCTCAGGAGAAGGACCATGCTTGTCCTGGACCGGATGAGAGATGCTGGACTTACACTTTCAACACACAAGTGTGAATTTGGAAAGAAGTCCATCGAGTACCTAGGTTTTCGAATAGACCAAGATGGACTCCACTCCACAGATGCCAAGGTCACTGCCATTCTTGATGCTCCTAGCCCTACAAATGTAAAGGAGTTACAATCCTTTTTAGGATTTGTTAACTACCTTGCTCGGTTCCTACCATCTTTGTCTGCTACGCTCCATCCATTGTATAATTTGCTGAAAAAAGAAACCAAGTGGAATTGGGACTCCCACTGTGACCAGGCATTCCAACGCATCAAGGAAGTAGTGCAGTCGAATCGCTCGTTGGCTCATTACAACCCAGATTTGCCGATCCGCCTAACCGTTGATGGATCTGATAAAGGTCTTGGCGCCATAATTTCACAGAAGTACCCTAATGGGGAAGAAAAACCATTAGCATTTGCAAGCAGAAGCCTCACACAGGCAGAACAAGGATATTCTCAGTTGGATAGAGAAGCAGCTGCACTTGTGTTTGGGGTAAAGAAATTTCATTTGTACCTATTTGGCAGGAAATGGATACTCGCAAATGATAATCGCCCTCTGCTGACAATCTTTGGACCTAAGCGAGGCATCCCAGCATGCGCTGCTAACCGACAACAGAGGTGGGCTCTGCTACTAACAAACTACAGCTACTCTGTGGAATGGGTCAAATCCAGCAAGAATGCTGCTGATTGGCTTTCACGTGCTCCGGTACCGCATCAGGAGGATGATGATTTTGTGGAAGACCCAGCACTCCACTACGTATTTGAAGGAGACTTGCCTTTAAACTTTTCTGATGTAGTGGCTGAAACCAAAAAGGATAAAGTTCTAAAGAAAGTGGTAACTTACCTGAAAATGGGTTGGCCATGTGAAGTGGAACCGGAACTTGCACCTTACAAACGGAGATCAGATGAACTACATGTGGAGCGTGACATCGTACTCTGGGGTTACAGAGTGATTATCCCAAGTAGTCTGCGCCAAGGGGTACTCAGCGAGTTACATGCTTCACACATGGGTATCTACAAGGTCAAATCTCTAGCCCGCTCGTACGTCTGGTGGCCAAGTATGGATGAAGAGATCGAGAACAAAGTTAAATCTTGTGTCCCGTGTAACAAAACAAAGGATAACCCAGCTAAATCGTCTCTGGTGCCGTGGGAGTGGCCTGCCAAGCCCTGGCAACGCATTCACATCGATTATTTAGGACCACTCGCCAACAGGTACTATTTGGTACTGATTGACAGCCATTCCAAGTGGTTAGAAGCCTTCGAAACTAAGACAATGACCGCTCAAGGTACCATAACATTACTGAGACAAATCTTTGCACGTTTTGGTCTACCTGAAATTCTGGTGTCAGACAATTATTCCGCTTTTGAATCTGACGAATTCCAGACATTCCTGAAAAAGAATGGAATCAAATTCAAAAGTGGGGCACCCTACAATCCAAAAACGAATGGTGCAGCGGAAAATGCAGTCAGGACTGTGAAATGACTTCTGAAAACCACCCTGGAAGAGTCAGGAACACAGAACCTCGAGCTAGCACTACAAAGATTCCTGTTGGATTTTAGGAACACCCCTCACTCCACTACTAATATCGCACCTGCTCAAGCCATGCTAGGTCGAACCTTGAGGAGTCGTCTAGACCTTCTGAGACCTCCTACTGTCGACCATCACGTCCACAGAAAACAACAGCAACAGATAGATGCGTATGGTGGTAAGGATGTGGCAAACTTCGACCTTGGTCAGCAGGTCTGGGTAAAAAACTACCAAAGAGAGGGAGGAAATTGGATGAAGGGAACGGTCAAGAAAGTCCTCGGTCCCCGAAGAATCCAAGTTTGGATCCCTGATCTCGAAATGACTTGGACCCGTCATTACGACCAAACCAGACCAGCAACTGTGGAGGAAAATGAGTTGGATTTGGCAAAAACTCCGGAGTCCAAGCTCATAGGCACACCATCGTCGGCAGGAAGCTCTCCATTCTTGGGTTTCTCAACACCCCGAATCCAGAGCAACCCAAAACAATTCGGAGCCAACCAAGTAAATCTCGGAACACCTGTCTCTTCTGCAACCGCTGGTTCGTCTACACAAGGAAATCGCCCCGTAAGGAGAAGAAAGCCTGTCAGAAGGCTTATCGACGAACTGTGAGTGACGATCAGTGCTGAAAAAATAGCTGTCATATTCATTTCATCTGTCAATATCTGTCATATTCTCGAAATGTTTATAAATTGTAATTAGGTATTGAAATTTATTATGCATGTTATGTTGATATCAAAAAGAAATGTTGTTAAATCAGGTTCCAGGGACAGCCAGTTAGGAAATTATGTACAAACAAAAATTAGTAAATCTATTGTAATATTATTTTTTGAATTTTCTCCAAATTTGAGGGGGGAAAGATGTAGGGAACACAATCATTGTGTCTACCACCAATTGACTCAAAGCAAGTGATGGCTCCCTGGAATGAGCAGTTGTTCTCATGTTCGATTATGAAAATTTCAGTCCGCGAATATACAGTTTAAAAAACCCAATTTCAAAAAGCCTTTTCTATTATTTTTCCCGAAATATCTCAATATCATTGTTGTAAAGTTTCGGTAGGGGCGCGTACCAAGCTTTTTCTCATTTTTTCTCCCCATCTCTTACTTCTGCAACATGAGATAAACTAGAAACCTTACATTCAACACTGCGAAAATTATAAAACTCAAATATTTTTCGAGATTAAATAAGAAAATTATGAGTGAGGCTACCTTTATCCCAACCTATATAAGTGGAGTAAAGATACCCGGTTTTTGGAGTAAAGTTACCATCAAATTTTTGGTAAACAAGGGTTTATAAAAACTAAGAAAACACTTTTTTGAGAATTTTATTAGTGTATTTTGTTCAAAATAAGATATTGAAAGTGATATGATGAGGGCTTGCCTGGTAAACCCACTCCAAACACCTGATATGGAAGAAATTTTGGAGCACAAGAAACAGGACAAAAACAGCTGAACAGGAAACTGTGACTGATAACAGCTGATAACATGGATAAAGGCGCCATCGCAAGCCGCATCGATTCTCTGGGATGTGGAGTATAACGAAAACAGCTAATTTTTATCTAAGTTCTACCCCGCACAATTGAAGATTCTCACTTTTTGGGGTAAAGTTACCTCTGGTGGGGTAAAGTTTGACGGTTTTACGGTACCTCAGCTGTCTTGTGATTCTCGGGAGTAGAACTGCAATCACCTACTATGAAGTAGGAATTTAGTCCGAAGACTAAGTGATTGGGAACAAAGTCTCGTTTTTCAATTGGCAAAACCGTCAGCATAAAGAACTGGACTTTTGTTCAACTCAACTTTGGCGGGCTTTTGGGTGGGGCGAGCCTGGATGAAGGTTTCAAGCCTCGCCTTGAGAACCTATTAGGTTTGTTCCAGCAGAGCCAACTGCGGTCGACCGCGGTTAGCCCAAAAACCACAGCCTTATAGATCGCGGTTGTGTGACAATCACCGTGGTTCAACCACTGCTGGAACACTCAACAGCTAGTTGGTCGAAAATCGCGTTACTTCTGAGTATGTGTGACTTCAGGTTTCCATACCTGCTTATCTTCGCATAGGATGCATAATGAATAAAATACCTTTTCTCATTGCTGTAATCATTTAAAATTCCTAAAAACTGTTTCTTTGATGAGGATGGCAAAAAATATTGTACAGATCCAAAGCAAGCAAAGTAGAAGAGTAACACCTTTCTACTCAATAAAAACATCAAATTTCTAGCTGATTGATGTTTTTATTGAATAGAAAGGTTTTACTTCATCCTCACTGCCATATATGGCATATATCTACGTAGATATATCTACGAATAATGCGTTGGTATTTTATGTACGAAAAACGAAGGTTTTCTTCGAAAAATCCACTTTCTAGCACTAGAATTATTCGGAAGTATCACCATTGGATTCAGCGTGAAAAATTACATAGGAAATGATACTAAACTCGTCAAGTCATCATGAGATCGAGAGTGACCATACACCGCGATTTTTTGTAAAACACGTTTTCTTGCATTCAAACTTGATTTACCCTTCCAATTTGAATTTAAAAAAGAAAACTTGATATACCGTTGGAAAGCTGACAATTTAAGCATATTTTTTCTGAAGAGCGCCCATCGAAATGGACAGGCGTTCAAAGTGAAAACTTCAATTTAAAAAGTCATATTTCGAAAAAAATTGAAGTTTGCTTTTTGACTTGAATTTTTAGTGATGGTTTATTGCTAAAAGATTTCGGTTTTATACTAGGTAGCTTGGAAATTTAACGCTCTTCCCAACGATATCCTTAAATTTGAATTTATTTGGCAAATAACAGGAATTATGGCAATTTTAATGACGTAAAGTCGAAAACGCGAAAAAAAACTTCGAATTGAAAAAAAGGCATTTTGAGTGAGTTAAGAAAAAATTGCCGGGAGACATTTTTTGTAGCAAATTACTTGTATAATCGATCCTTGAAGTTTGGTCCATCCAAATGGTAGACACCCTGTATAGGTATGATGTTATAGAAAAGTCACAATTTTAATGCAAATTTATCTTCACGAGGGCGTAAACAGATTTCAGGGTTTCCTTTGTTGAGCGAGAAATTTGAGGACATTGGGTTGAATCTTCACACGTTTCTGAAAAAAGTTCTTCCAACAGGAGGGTGAAAAAATCCATTACTTAACACATCTACTGTCTACTGTACTTATCTCTGATGACTATAAACTCTCAACCAAAACACCTTAGGAGGCATGGACCTAGTATCTGGGATACTAGGTCCATGTTGGGCACAGAGTACCGGAGACAACTTATGTTGGGATCTGATGTTGGGAGATCCTTCCACTGCGGAGTTCGTTTTGAAATGAGAAGGTTAAGGTAGAGGTTTCTTTAGTGTGAGGTTTCCAATCTTGACCGCTCGCGACCGCACTCCTCAAAGCGGTCGGGTTTGGGTCGACCGTGGTCGACCGCGGTCGAGTTGCTGGAACAGTGGTTCAACCGCAAAGTTGGGCAGATTGTCGTGCTGGAACAGTGGTTAGTCGTAATGCGCATGCGCCGGTCGACTGCGGTCGACCACGGTCGCCTTGCTGGAACAAACCTATTGAAAACTTTGATACTTCCATGTGGTCACTGAACCAGCTGGGAGTTGAGTGAAGTGGTATTTTAACATGGAAAATGTTATTGGCGTCAAAACTCGGCCAAAAATGAGACAAAATTTCGATACAAGTCGAAATTACGTTACGTGAGACCAATAAACAAGGTACGTAACAAAAACGCTACAAAAGGTTTACGATTTGTCTCTATAGATCACTCGTCTGCAAAGATCACAGCTTTGCCACTGTCACTGCCTAACAAGCATAGGTACTACCTACCTACCTACTTCACAATCAAACGCCCCTCACTTAGAAATAGGGAGTTGTTGTGCCTTCATTAAGGAAGTTGATTACAGTAATCAACAGTTGATTACAGTAATCAACCAGTAACTGGTTGCTGAGGACGCAAAAGTGAAGACAACTCGATGAAACAAACAACGGTTGCATTTTGGATAGCTAAAATTTGAACAGAGATTAGGCCTCTTGCGATTCACTCTAGTGTTTCTGATTTATCTTTAGTCCAACCCTTAAGTCCTCATAGGGACCAAACGGTTGGTCCTACAGAGCTCTGGGTGGTCTCATTCGATTCTAAAAATTCAATATACTTTAAAGTAATGAAATAACAAACACAATTCAAATATCTAAAATTTTTGAGCTAGGGCATTTTCAAATTTTCAGCCCTTATTTTTCAACCCTTAGAAGTGATTGAAATCAACTGAAAACTTCGGGGCACAACTAGACCTCAAATACCAATTTTCATCAAAATCCTTCCATGGGAACTAAGGAAAGTGTTGCGTACAGCGGATGGATGGCAACACAACATATTGACAACGGACAGTGCGTTATAAAACAAATTTCAAAAAATCCAAAGAAATATATGCAAATACCTGACATTTAGTGCTTAGGACTACATTTTTTATCTAACTAGGCTAAGGGTGATATTAAGATGCACATGCGAATTCAGATTAGAATAAAATGATCCATTTTTATTATTACGGTAGTCGTAGTATAAACATGGAAGTCCAACAAATGGAAAATACATCATAATTGAGTGTTTCATCAAGGAGGAGCACGATTGATTAGCTTCTGGACGTGGATAATGACCGGAGGAGATCTGTAAGTACATCCACGTTTTCAGATGCAGACTCGAACAAGGACTTCTTGAACTCAGGAGCACTTATGAATTTATGGCACTCTTGCTCGAGTTCAGTGGACTTAATAGCTTTGGCTTTGTCGAGGAGGAGCAGCACGTTGTCGGAGCTGATGGAGGATTTGAGTTTGGAGAAGACATCGGAAGCTACCCAGTCCTCTTTATAGCTCGTAGCAAGAACGTAGATGTCAACCAAGTCCTCGCACTTGATCTCACTCACGGGGACCCTGTACAAGTATTGGAGGAAGACACGGTAGGCTGAGGGGTTGTAGGATGACATGTCCACAACAGCCGAAGACGTTGATTCTGAGAAAAGCTGCTTGAAGTAAGAAGAGGACGAGTGCAGAACGCTGCGGTGCACTGGCATGTTGCCGTCAGCTAATTTCAGCGTGAGATCACTAAAGCGTTGTTGACCAAATAAGTCGACATTCGATATTTGATGTGCAGGGAATCCGGATGAATTTTTCTCAAGGAGTTCTAGCTTCGGTTCATTTTTCAAGTATTCTGCATTGCTCGAGTTCTGGTCCACAATGGTTTCCACAGTAGTTGGTTCCAACTCCTCACGAACACAAAATGCTTTTTTGATCGGCTTACCATTGGATGACGTCATAGTTGCACCGTAGAGATGAATGAAAACATCAGTGGGGTCGCCAGTTAGTTCAGCTGATCGTTTAATCTCGGATTGATTAAGTTGTATCAGAGAAGACTCCATCACTTTTTGATGGTTCTGGAACATAACAGCTGGAACGCAGCGGTATGTGGAGTGAAATACATTCATGGAAAATGTCAATCCAGGCACCATCTTGACAATTTCACCACGAATGATACGTGTGCCATCCTCCAAAAGACAGACAGTAGATGTCGACCCACATGCTACGTCTACAGCAGGTACCTCTAGAGGCACTTTACTCAAGGTGGCGCTGTTAGCACCTCCGTCTTCACAAGTGTAGAGATCTCCCTGGGTTGTTATTGCTGCTATGTGATTTGACCCACATGCTACTTTGGCTACAGCAACGTTGTCTTGGTTTGTTAAGATACCATTGTAGTTTCGAGTTGTTATTGATGATTTGCTATTCTTAGTTTTCAGTTTACCCCAAATGATCAACTCTGACGATGTTTGGATGAGCAGAAAGTTCCTCCCTGCAGCGATGTCGACGATGGAGATGGGCGACGTAAATGTAATCTTCTGAGGAACGCGGTTGTTGTGCGGTGGTACAAAGTTGCAGTCAATGAATGAAAAGCAACTAGCACACCTCAGAAGGTGGAAGTCGGATGACTCTTTATCAATTGGCCTCGTTTCCAAGAAAAAACCATTTTTGAATAATTGGCATTTCTGACAGTACATTTGTGGGCGTTGCAGTGCCGGGGTTGAGCTTCCCTTGCAACCTAGGGCAAAGAAGGTTGGACCTTGCCAGCTCGAGGGTGGAGGGAAAAGGGTGGCGGCAATGAAATAATATCCATCCCCACTGCAATAAGAAATCCCTGAGGATTCTGTAAGTGGTGTGGAACATTGTGGACATAGATCTCCAGTTTTGTGACGTTTGACTGCAAACCTTTTCACCTCCTCAGGTAGTAGCACACTTTTTCCCAAGTCACGTCCCCACAGATACAGATCGTTGTCTTTAGTGAGAGCAGCGCCAAACTCCTCCCCTACCACAATCCGCCGCACTGACTTGCCTGATAGTTCTTCCACCTTCCTGCTCTTCTCTAGAAAGCCTCTTTGCCCATCGGGCACCTTCTTTATACAACTTTTCCCAACCAGACTGTCAAATCCAAATAGATATACCTGCAACAAATCAAGAGATGAAACTCAATTAGGTAGGCTTCAAACTACAGTACACCAACAATATAAATATTATGTAAGAGAAAAACGCCGAAAACTATTACATTAAAGTTTATTATTTATCTGTATGGATCACTCGCTGCAAAGAACACAGCTTTGCCTTTGTCACTACCATCCAACCATTTTTTCGCTTCAAAATCAAGTTTACTTTGAAGAATTGTGGGTGCCATCATTAGGAAATTTGATTACTGGTTGTGAAGGACACAAAACTGAGGAACACTCGCAGAAAAGAACAACGATCGCATTTTGGATAGCTAAAATTTGAACGGAGATTAATCCCCTTTTGCGATTTACAGTTGTGTTTCTGATTTATCGTGAGTTCATCTGTAATGGGCCTGAAGGAGGCTTTGCCCCTCAGGCACCATCACTTAAACTTAAATTGCTTCCATGCATAAATTACTTCCATACAGCAGCAGCAGCAACCAACTTCCCACATCGATGTCCGCCGCCAGCAACAAGGACAGCAAGAGCGCCACCATAGGCCCTTCCCCATCATCACGCCAAGATGGCCGAAGGGCATATAAGGGGGTGCCCCCACCACCAGCACCTCAGTCTGCTTCAGTCACGCGTCTCGTCGGTGCCTTAACGAACCCAGCTGTGCGGCTCATCCCCTCTAATCACTAATGCAAACCTACATCAAGAGTTGGATGCCCTTTCCGCCAGTTAGTGTTCTCGAAGTCTGTCAGCCAAGGCGCGAACTCCGAGTCACTACCGCCTCTCCCTGAACTACGATCGAACCGAGTCAAAGTTCGAACCCCAAACTGAGGCAGAGTTGCTCCGATCAACGACCCCCCTTCGAGCCTTAAGAAGAACGAGGACCTGGATGCGAGCCGCCACGGAGATCATCTGCTGATCCAAGCTAGGCCCAGGGTGAGCCCCATTTCCCTCAAGTAGTTCCGATTAAGCGCTTAATCAATCACAAAATCTGGCAAAACTCCCCCTTCCGTAACTGTCCCTGTGGATGAAATAGAATGGGGTAGCACTATGTGCAGAAACCAATTATTCTAATTTCAAATTTAGTTATTTTGAGTAATAGAGTTAGGCCTACAAGGGTGGTAGCAATTTGCAACAAACCACCTAGCAAATAGGTACCTACCTAATGGAAGTAATACTCGAAGGACCACAGCCTTGTATGGCTGAAATAAAGACAATGAAGAAAAGGCAAGTGAAATGAGAAAGCTAGAGTGTTTAGTTTTCAAGAATGGTATAATGAAAATTGAAGGCATGAGCACCTAGACTCCCTACCTACCTACAACTCCTATGGCCATGGAATGAAAATATTTATGCTAATTATGTATGGTACCGTGATGCTGAGGCCGTGTTGGTAGGTATCCTTGTCCCAAAATTCCACTCCAGAGATCCAGAGAGTTCGTGGTCTGGCAGAAGAGGGAGTGTGAAGATGTGAGTTGAGTAGGTGAAATATTGCAACACTCTTCAACCCTTGAAAAACGTCCTGGAAAGGCTGGATTCGAGGTTCTTGTGCAAAACCGGTCTCCACAGTGTTCAAGTGGCAGGTGAAACGGGCGGAAAACTTGTAAAATTAATCCGGATCACAATTTTTGATTTTCTTGTTAAGAGAGGCTCTCACTTTTTCGTTTTAAGGAACTGTAATGGCCTCCCACCACCAAGAGCATGGATCATGGAAGACCGGTGAGAAAAACGGTAGATCCACCGAAGAATGTAGGAAGTTGGTAGCCCTGAACGCCATGGAAGGGTGCCTCAGTTGGTGAGATGCCGGTGTGAAGCGGTACAGACGTGATGTCATCATGGAAGATCGCGAGTTGCAAACACATTAAGAGCAATATAAAAGAAATCCGAGGATGTATAAATCTACAAGTAGCATGATAATTCCCCCTGAATTCTCCCACAATACCGAGTATGTGTGCGCAACATGATAAAGCACCTAAACCAAATATTAATTTGAATTTCACGGAGGCAGTTTTCCATGTTCTATTTGAGCAGCTGACTTCCACGAGGTTTGCCCCCTAAAGTTACGTGTATTTCGCACTGGTTGGCATTCCTACTTATGACTGATAACAAGAGTCCCGCGTTCAGGGGAGAGATAAGAGAGAGAAGAAGCAAACAATAGTACTTTAGTGAAATAATGCATTGTGAAAATGAATAATAAGTGGTGTCATGCAAAATAGGAAGTGAGACGATCGTGCATGCAAATGAGTCGTAAATCCATGCAGGTATGTGCCATTTCTGATCACCCTGAATAAAGTAAAAGTAAAGTAAATATAATAAGGCAAGTTGGAAATTGTAAGAAACAAAGTAATAAGTATAAAGTAAAAAGTAAAACGTATAAAGAGTAGGAGTAAAGTTGAAGTGAAGTTGTTGTTGTATGAAGAAGTCAGAAGTCTAAGTCAAATATTGTAAATTGTAAAACATTGTATTTTTATCCTGCAAATTAGTCTTATGTTGCAAATCTATCCTACATAGCAAATTGAAGTCAGATTCCATCTGAAGAATTATCATTAAGTGTATGATACTAAATTTTATCGCAATCATATATATTTGAAGTCAGCTCCTTAACACACTCACTGCGGACCATTGATCGGGGAACTTCCAGCCAACCTGATTTGAGTTCTTGCGTTTAGTCACATTTTCTGGCATTGTAGATGTAGGAAAATGCGATTCAATGTGAACATTAAAACTGAGGTTATTTTACACTTCAGAGCCTCTCCAGCCCGCCTACAGATGAAAACAAAATTGATTGAAGCAGTGCGTGAACCTTATACTGGCTGATAACAACAAAAGGGTAGGTAACCTAAGTGACTCGGATCCGGGACAGACGCATGGCTGGAGGGTAGCTGCCGTCCCGGATCCGGGACAGCCGCACTGAATGTGTTAAGAGCAAGTATCAGTCCGCTTCACGGCAAAACACTTATAATTTCATTTAATAAAAACCCTACGTGTAACTCTTGTGTTCCTTATTTCAGATTCTCTAAATTAGGCTTGGCACATTGCAATTTTGTCTCTGGGTAATCTTTTCCCTCAGGTCGTTCATTGACCTAGGGTGGTGGCAACGACCCTTCAGGAATTTCAACTCTTTAGGGGTAGAATCATCGACCCCAAGAACCTTCAGTTTGGGCTTCTTATACCTGGGAATTCCGAAGTACCTTCAACAGTATAGGAAACAGGATTAGGATTTTGGAGTTAACAAAGGTATACCTGGTTAACGAGAGAATCACCTTTATTTCGCTTAAAGTAATTTTAGAGTCAACAATAGTATAACATTCTCCACGTACCTGCAGAAGTCTTCAACCTCCAGGTAAGGTCACCAATTATCTTAACCTTAACTTCCTATTTTAACACGTTCAGACCGGCTGCTTCCACCCTGGATCCACGCAAAACCTTTGCCTGGTACGGCTGCTTCCACGGTGGATCCATGAACTCATGATTCGGTGGATCCATGAACATTTTTCGAAACGCTCTGGATAGTTCATTTTTCCTCCAACAGGGCTCTTTTTGGTCTCAATCGCTTCGGAATGAACCCACCTTACCGTCCCAACCTTTCGGTTTCGGATATCAGTGCATGTTATCACGCAAAAATGCCGGCTTCTCATCAGTGCGACTGTTATGCTGTGAAGTTCCAAAAATTTTCCTAGGTCCTGGGGACAATCTGGGTTTTGAGCCCCGGTCTGAAGGTGTTAAATTAGTATCATTCAACCAAAAGTAATATTATTTCAAATCATACCCAAAACAGACGATTACACATCAAGCTCTCATAGGGAGCGAACTGTTAGTTCTACAGAGCTATGGGTGGTTTCATTCGATTGTAAAAATTCAATTCTATTTTTTGTATTGATGTGTGAGTCTCCACTCACTGGGGAACCTTTCCAGTGAAGAGACTGGGTTAATTCGTTAACTCCCTTCCGATCCGAATTTGTCATAGCCACCCGCGGCGATGATTGTCAGATTCGGATCCGTGGTCAGCTCAAAAGGTGACGTCACCCCCCCCCTCAACATGAAGACGCCGTCTCCAGCCAGAGCGTCCCTCCCTCGGCGGGGGGAGCCAATCAGAAGTCTCCACCTGGCAGGCGCCCGTCCGTCGAGGGAGCGGAGGGGGACCATCCAGAACAAAACCAACGAGCAGCCCCCTCCACAGGCAGACCCCCTTAGATATTCAGTAAGAGTCACCGTGAGCCCCGCAGCCCGTGAACTTGAGCCTGCTAGAGTCAAAACCGCCCCCCCCCCCAAATACTTTCAAGACGCTTTTTCGTAAGATCCCTGACCATCGAAATTGCCGTCTCGCGCCGAATTGATCCGGTTGAAGAACCCTTGGATTCACTGGACGTCCGTCGCCACAACCACCACAACCGCCACATCACACCTGGAAGGATACCTCAGGGCCCTGACACGTGTGAGTGAAAACTATAACTTACCTTTAAACCATTGGCCAATGCAGTTAGGACAGTGCGTAGAAGTAATTCTGAAACATTTGAACAAAAGTCGTAATTTGAGAAGTTGTAACTTAAAGCTAAATACTTACCTGCAACAGAAAGTTAACCTATACTTACCATACTCACCTTTGTTGAAAACCTGGAACGTTGAACTGATATACTCTGGAAACCTGAAACACAAAGTCAAATTGGAGTTATTAAATTGTATATTGAACTATTATTTGCAAAATCCATCATATTGAACTTTTAATCTTGTGCCATACTTACTTGTGTTGTTGCGCCCATCAGGCTTCTTTTCGACACACCCTTCGGTGTGCCTAGTCAGAAAACCTTTGATATTTAATAAATTTACCTTTTATTGTTGTAATTCTGCATTTGAATATCTTTTCTCATTTACCTGGTTCCTCAGTGTGAAAACCGGAGCTTGGTGACGCGTCACACTCCGCCATCTTTTCCGAGGCGTCCCTCAGACACCTTCGTAGGCCCCTTCGGCAGCGTCGCATTTGGCGGACGCCATTTTCTCAGTAGGACGCCCTTAAGGCTAACATTTCAGATTGCATCATCCCGAGGAATCCGACTGGCCGCTTCACCGCCTCGTCACAGGTAAATACCACACGCTACCCCTTGTAAACTTAACTATTGTTTCGATATTTGTTTGTCTTCCCCTTCCCACCTGAGCTCGCCACGTTAGGTTTTGTGTCATTCGGTGAACTTGGGATCGGCACGTGGCGTCACAACCTCGTGCTGCTACCAACTACGCCGCGGATCGAAACCTTAACCCTGTCGAACGCAAATCCCGCTTACAACTGGTGTGTCGCCACAATCGTCACAACCGCCACGAGTAAGCCGGGACGCTACCTCTGTGGTCATCGACACAATCGCCACAAGTAGCAGGCCTACAGATGACTAAACAATACCTTTTATTTCGGAAGTTTTTGAGTAAAAGCAATTTGAAAATTTCAGCACTTGTTTTTGACCCCTTACAAGTGACTTACATCAACCAAAAGTTTTGGGGCACAACTAGACCCCAAATGGAGCCTACATACCAAATTTCATCAAAATCGGACAATGCTAACTGGGGAAAGTGCCGCGTATGGCGGACGGACGGAAAAATTTTTATTCGATTTTTGGATTAAACCAATAAATTTTGAGTTGGGGTTAATAATTTTTTCTTGGTTGATTCCAAAAGTTCATTATTGAAAATAACCATTTTATTGAATAATAAACCAAAAACTAAACCCGATACCCGATTGGTTTGGGGGAGATGCGAAGTGAACCCCAGGAATTCAATTTTAGAATGAGGTTATGAATGAGTTTTCAAATGGGAAAGGTTTCTTTTTCGACGGGGCCCATTGAAGCCGTCAACTTCCTACAGACTGCAGTTCAACGGCAGTTGAATGAATTATCCTGTTGGAGCAGCGGTTGGTCTGATCCATCAGAATGTTCGTCCTGTAGGAACAGCAACTACTGGGCATGCGCATGTCGCTTTCCTTCCAACTACGGTCGCTGTAGGAACAAACCTAATATACTCAACCATTTGGACTGAATTAATACGCCCAACTTGGCAGACGCTATTAGTCTACATTTGTTGTACCCACCTCATCTTTTGTCGTGATATAGAGTGCGCTGGGACCATCATACGGACTCCTGTTGCTCCCGTAAACATGAACATACTTGATGGCGGACCTCTCCTCGTCTGTCAGGTTCCTCAGGATGGATACTTCCCGTAAATCAGCGACTTCCAATCTGCATCAGAAGAAAATTGTATTAAAATCACTCTATCAAGTATCATCATTGATTTATACAATACTAGCTTAAAAGCCTGCTAAATGCAGGCGAAACAAATAGTAGACAATACATCGCTACCTTTAAGGACAAACGCACTATTTCCATCCATCTTCCACATTTTAATTTTTTTTCAAATTTCAGAAAAACTCAAATTAAAAAACTTTTGCAAAGTGGGTGTGGCACATAGCTTCCTCGTAACCATAACCGGATTGTATAGATGATCCGATGCATAGTAGTTAATCTCAAAACATCAATATCCAAGTACCTTCAACTACCCTCATAGGGGACCATCTACACGCTAATCTGAACAATCCTGAGAAATTTCGTCGAAATCAGATGGAAAACATAGAAGTTACGGCTATTACAAGGAATTCACGTTTGCGCATGCTCAGCGGCTACTATCATAGGGGACCGTCTACACGCCAACCCGCACAATCTCTGAACATTTCATCAAAATCGGACGAGAATTGTAGAAGTTATGGCTGTGACAAGGATTTCATGACAGACAGACAGACACGGAACCAAAATTGTTCAGAAAGGTCTGAAACATAAAACGCGAGTGGAAATTTCGATTTTGGAGAACTTTTTTTTCAATTTTGAAAAGTGAAAACAAAGCTTCCGCTACCTTGGTAAACTCGGAAGCAAAAAAACAAACTATTACTGACCTTGAAGATTTTAGTTTGAGAATTTCTTGAAGAGAAAAACGATGCAAATCATTGCTCAACTGTTTATTATTTTCTGTATAGATCACCCTTCTGTATAGATCACTGGTTCTCCATCAATAGCACCTACCACCATCTGTATTCTCCCTTGACCTTCCCTCTCAAATTTCAACTTCCTGCGTTCAATAGGATTAAAAATGGCTTTGGAGCTCACTCAGCTGATCAGTGATCTGAGGAGTGAAGAAGCCTTTGAGCAATGATTTGCAGCGTTTTTTACCCACCAACATTTTTTTTGCCTACCAACTTTTTTTTACCTACCAGCTAGGTACTACCTACCACACCATACTGACTTCACACCTTCACAATCAAGTTTATTAGTGTGAGCAACCAAGTTGCTCATTATTTCCCCTCACAGGCACCTCACATCCATAAGTCCTGATTCCCTTCGGGACCAGGCCCCCACCACCTATCACAGGCCACATCACAGGGGGCGTGGCCTCAGAACTACGTATCCAAACAACACCTAAGGATACAACAAAAATCAACTGGCATGGAGGAGGCTGATCAACTGACCAGTATGGAAGAGCAGGAGTGCCAACTGAAGATGGAGAGGGCAACACTGAGCCCAGAAACCCAATGATATTATGATGTATCAACGGAAATACCTCAGTCCTGAAGTTTAGCCTGGCCAGCTCGTCTCGAAGTGATCTCCCCCTTGTCTTTGAAGCGCACTCCCCTTGCGATTAGGAGCTGAAGGCTTTCAAATATAGATCACAAATTACAGTATGATTTCCAGTTTTCAACAAAGTACATTCAAATTCCAATCTCATTTATCAGTTTCCAAGCATAGGTCATCAATCCAAAAATCAGGTAAGTATTTGTTAAAGTTTGTTCAATGTTTTTCAATCTACTAATGTTCTCAAAATTATCAATGTTTTCAAAATGTTCAATGTTCTCAAATTTACTCAATGTTGTTTTACTAATGTCTTTTTGCTCTTACTCTAGCACAGTTGCATAAATAATTGGCCAATGTATTTATGTTTAAAGGTTCAACACTCACTGTCGGGCCCGGAGGTATCCTCAAGCTGGGTGTGGCGATGGCGAAGATTCGTGACAATCGGTAGCTCTGGGTCGTGGCGATCGTGGCGATACAGGGGGGGGGGTACGGGAGGAATATTCGTCAGGATGGGGCGAACTCTCTTTCGACTGACTTTGAACGCTGCTGGACTGGGTATGAGGCGACCGTCGTTGGCGGGGAGCTCAGGTGGAGTCCTCCCCCCTCCGCCCCGCCTGAAGATGGTAGTGGGGACGGCTGGTCGAGTGGGGGAGAGACCGTTGGGTCCCTCCCAGCTGAGGGGGGAGGGACGCGCGGGGTGGCGTTCGGCGTCGGCTGTAGTTGTCTTCCACCTGAGCTATGACGTCACCTACGAGGCTGACCGAAGGGGGCTAGTGGTGCCCAGCTCCCGCTTTACTGGGAAGTCGGCCCAGAGAGCGAGAGCTCACAATATATAACAAAGGTATCTACTGGAACGCTACGCCTCATCTCCAAGCCGCTCGGGAGAACGCCGCTACCAAGAACCAGTTAAGTACCACTAAATTCAATTAGTCTAAGATTCCGATATTTTTCTTGTTTTTGCCTTTCAGTATCGCGACCCCCTTAGAACCCCCTTTGTCGAAGGAACCTGTTCACTGAAACACTGACCCATAAAGCTTACAAATTGGTGGCAGCGGTGGGATCGAAAGAACCCCCCGTTTCCCCAATCCACTAGGCCGGGTCTCCCAAAAAGCTTACATTAGAAAGAACTAAACGCTTCACACTCGATTGGAAAAATAGAAAGCTTCATATAAGGAAATTTGATTACTGGTTACGCAGAAGGCAAAACTGTATACAAATCGAAGAACGCTGCAAATCATTGCTCAAAGGTTTATTATTTTCTGTATAGATCACCCTTCTGTATAGATCACTGGTTCTCCATCAATAGTGTTATTGCCCACAAGTAAATGGACATTCCACAATGTACTTGGCTAAAACCAATCAACCGTATAGTATCCACGCATGCCATTATCATATCCACGCTATGTTCGCGATGTACTTCCAAGTGTTTCTAATAAACTCGAGCTCTTTAATGTTCTTAAACATTTAATTAATTTCACCCCATTCCATTGCACCTCTTATACACAACAGGTCAATGTGCCCAGTGAAACGGACCGCGAAAGTGAAAATTCGCGATCGGGTGTAAAAAGTTCGTGTTTTCGTTAGCGAGTGATCGGTAAAACCGGCCCCGACTACGAATCAAGTTTTTCCGTCTGCCAAGCTAGTCTCCCCGAAGAATCTCTGCCAAAATTAGTAAGGTAACGCATTCTAGTATACCTCAGGTGGAAAAACTAGTTGGTAGGGAAAACTACAACAGCTGGAAGTTCGCTATGAAAGCGATTTTGGTTCTCGAAGAACTTTGGGAGACCATTGAACCCGAAGAAGGTAAGGATGTTGACGTTTTAAAAGACACTAAAGCTCTATCCAAAATTATTCTGCATGTCGATAAAGTCGTGTATTCTCACATCCTACAAGCCAAATCAGCTCGTGAAGCATGGAATAATCTTAAAACGGCGTTTGATGACACTGGTCTTTCAAGACGTGTCGGCCTTATGCGATCTTTGATCACAACACATTTGTCAAATTGCGATTCTGTTGAGGAATATTGTAATAAAATCCTCACAACCGCCTACAAATTGACGGAAATAGGTTTTGCTGTAGACGACGAATGGGTTGGCACAATTTTATTGGCAGGATTACCAGAAGAATATTCTCCAATGATCATGGCTATTGAAAGTTCAGGCATCAAAATAACAGGCGACGCTGTTAAGGTCAAATTACTCCAAGACGTAAGAAAATCTGACTCAAAGACCAACGATCATGAATCGGCCCTATACACATCCAAATTCAACAATAAAAAGCATTTCAAGTCTAAATGTACCTTTTGCGGCAAAAACAATCATTTATCTGAAAAATGTTTTTTCAAAAATAAAAAACAAAATAAAAATAAAGTGGATTCTGACAAAAAATCCGACATAATTCAGAAGAAAGCATTTTTTGCATATTTTACCAAAGAAACAAACTCTGATTCATGGTTTCTTGACAGCTGTGCTTCTAGCCACATTACCAACCAAAAATCATCCCTAAAAATGTCTGCACCAAATAATGCTACCATAAATGCGGCAGATAATTCGATTTTGTCAGCTAAACTTGTTGGCAATGTCGATATTGATTTTTACAATAAGGGAAATAAGGTTGAGGTTGAAGCTAAAGACGTTCTTTATATACCTAATGCAGCTGTAAATCTACTTTCAGTTAACAAGATTGTAGAAAAAGGAAACATTGTAAAATTTGACAAAAATGGAGCCACCATAACTGACGACAATGGACAGCTTGTTGCAACTGCCCATGTAGAAAATGGTATTTATAAATTGAACACTACGTCTGATACCAGTGAACCTTGTTTCTATGCTGGAAACGTTAGTACCCTCTGGCATAGAAGACTCGCCCATCTCAATCGGCGAAGTTTAAGGGATCTTTGCAAATCTTCAACTGGAATGCCTGATATCCATCCTGACAAGGATCCATGTGAAATCTGTATCGAGGGCAAACATTCCAGGGCCCCATTCAAAAGTTCTAGCATAAAATCGACTGAAATCCTTCAACTGGTCCACACAGATTTGGCTGGACCAATGGAAAACACTTCCATAGGGGGCAGCAAATACTTCCTGACATTTATTGACGACTTTTCGCGGAAAATTTTCGTATATTTTCTGAAAGAAAAATCCCAGGTTGCAGAAACGTTCAGAAATTTCAAGTCCCTTGTAGAAACTCAAACCGGCAAGAAAATCCTGAAAATACGGAGCGACAATGGGAAAGAATACGTGAATTCTAGGATGAAAAAGGACTTAGCAGACTCAGGGATCATTCATCAGCTTACAGTTGCTTACTCGGCGCAACAAAATGGCGTCGCAGAAAGGACGAATAGGACTTTGGTAGAAAAGGCCAGGACGTTGCTATTTGATGCAAATCTGCCCAAACAGTACTGGGCTGAAGCAACTTCAACTGCAGCCTATCTCACCAACCTATCTCCCTCCAAAGCACTTGGTGACAAAACCCCTTACGAAAAATGGAGTGGCAAAATTCCTGATCTATCTCGCCTGAAAGTTTTTGGCAGTGAAGCTATGGTCCATGTTCCGAAAGTTCACCGAAAAAAGTGGGATAAAAAATCAAAGAAACTGATTTTCGTAGGCTACTGCGAAAACACAAAAGGTTATCGCTTCTTGGAACCAAGCTCCAAGAAACTAACGATCAGCAGAGACGTTGTATTCCTGGAAAAACCTCCATCCAATGTCACAGCTCATGAAAACCAGTCTAGACCAAGCACTTCTACAAAACCAAATTCTGACATACCATATGTGTCAAAGGGAATAGTGACCACCGAACAAGAGGACTCAGAAGAGTCTGATGCAAACCTACCTCCAACGCCTGCACCTGCACCCATTGTGACAGGAGCCCATTCAGTGAGCCAGAGCGAATCTGTGAGTGAGGAGAGTCAGGGTGCATCAGATGATAACACCTACTTGCGTCGTTCTAGTGGAACACCCAAACCAAAAGAGTGGCCTGATTTCATTACCTACATGGCATCAGAGGTAGATGAAGAAGATTTCCTAAAATTACCATATGAACCTTCAACAGCCAAGGAAGCTTTAGCAGGACCAGACTCTTCAAATTGGGAAGAAGCCATGAGGTCAGAAATTCACTCATTGGTTAAAAATAACACCTATGAAGTAGTAGATTTTGTGCCACACAAGAAAATTTTGTACCCCAAATGGGTATTTAAAATAAAAAAGGATGAAAATACTCAGATGCCAAGATACAAGGCTCGCTTGGTTGTCAAGGGTTGTGCCCAAACCCAAGGAGTGGATTACCAAGAAACATACTCACCAGTGGTGAAATACTCTTCACTGAGATTCCTATTCTCATTAGCAGCTAAAAAAAATCTCAGAATCGACCACATGGATGTAACAACAGCCTACCTGTATGGTGATTTAGAAGAGGAGCTGTATGTAAAACCACCTCCTGGAATCAAAGAAGACCAAGGAAAATTATGGCGTCTAAGAAAATCCATCTATGGATTGAAGCAAAGTGGTCGATGTTGGAACAAAAAACTCCATAAAGTTCTAGTCGACGAAGGACTGAAACGATCAGATGCAGATCCTTGCATATACCATAAAATGACAGAAGCTGGAACTCTCATCATAGCAGTTTGGGTCGACGATCTTCTTGTGTTCTACGATGATCCAAAATTGAAGGAAAACATCAAACAAAACCTAATAAACCACTTCAAAATGAAGGATTTAGGTACTGCTACTCATGCATTGGGAATGCGGATAACTCAGAACCCTGAAGAAGGAATTGTACAAATAGACCAAACTGAGTATCTCAAGAGACTTTTGGAAAAATTCCGTCTAACTGATGCAAATCCAGTTTCAACACCCATGGATCCATCTATCAAGTTCCCAGAAGAGACCGAACGCGATGAAGAAATCCTCAGCAAGATACCATACCAAGAAGCTATCGGCTCACTCCTATATGCTGCACAAATTTCAAGACCAGACTTGGCTCACAGTGTCAGTTTTCTGAGTAGGTTCAATAAGAACTTCTCTAGGTGTCATTGGAACGCAGTCAAGCGCCTTCTGCGCTATGTCAAAGGTTCTTTGGACCTCAAATTGGAATATAGGAAAGATGGTAATGAGAAACTGCTAGGTTTCACTGACTCAGACTGGGGCAACATCATAAATGATAGACATTCAGTAACAGGATCATGTTTTAAATTACAAGGAGCTCTTATTTCGTGGAGTAGTAAGAAACAGCCAACTATTGCACTCTCCTCTACAGAGGCTGAGTATATGGCTCTATCCAATACTGTTCAAGAAGCTCTTTGGCTTCAAAAATTAATTGGCGAATTTGATCCTAATTTTAAAAATAATTCCATAAAAATTTATTGTGACAATATGGGAGCAATAGCAATTGGAAAAAATCCCATTATAAGCAACAAGTCAAAGCACATTGATTTAAAATATCATTTTATTAAGGAACATATTGAAAAAGGTAACGTTGTTGTTGAATACATGCCATCAGCGTCAATGCCTGCAGATATTTTAACCAAACCTCTTTTAAGATTGAATCATGATAAATGTGTTGCAGCTTTTGGTTTGAAAAATTGAACTTTATGCTTTGAATGTTGAAATTTTTTGTATATTTTGAAATTGAATTTTTTCCTGGAGAGTTTTCAGACTGTCAATACTGTTAAAAGACTGATGTAACATTGCTCGTATGTACCTATTGTCAATTCAACTATTTTTCCCAAATTTTAAGGGAATTTCCATTTAAGAGGGGGTGTTATTGCCCACAAGTAAATGGACATTCCACAATGTACTTGGCTAAAACCAATCAACCGTATAGTATCCACGCATGCCATTATCATATCCACGCTATGTTCGCGATGTACTTCCAAGTGTTTCTAATAAACCCGAGCTCTTTAATGTTCTTAAACATTTAATTAATTTCACCCCATTCCATTGCACCTCTTATACACAACAAATAGCACCTACCACCATCTGTATTCTCCCTTGACCTTCCCTCTCAAATTTCAGCTTCCTGCGTTCAATAGGATTGAAAATGACTTCGGAGCTCACTCAGCTGATCAGTGATCTGAAGAGTGAAGAAGATCTCCTCAAATGCTGAAGACGCCTGGAAGAGCACTTCCATTCAATAGGATTGAAAATGGCTTTGGAGCTCACTCAGCTGATCAGTGATCTGAGGAGTGAAGAAGATCTCCTCGAATGCTGGAGACGCCTGGAAGAGCACTTCCATTCAATAGGATTGAAAATGGCTTTGGAGCTCACTCAGCTGATCAGTGATCTGAGGAGTGAAGAAGATCTCCTCGAATGCTGGAGACGCCTGGAAGAGCACTTCCATTCAATAGGATTGAAAATGGCTTTGGAGCTCACTCAGCTGATCAGTGATCTGAAGAGTGAAGAAGATCTCCTCGAATGCTGGAGACGCCTGGAAGAGCACTTCCATTCAATAGGATTGAAAATGGCTTTGGAGCTCACTCAGCTGATCAGTGATCTGAGGAGTGAAGAAGATCTCCTCGAATGCTGGAGACGCCTGGAAGAGCACTTCGAATCAATAGGATTGAAAATGGCTTTGGAGCTCACTCAGCTGATCAGTGATCTGAGGAGTGAAGAAGATCTCCGCGAATGCTGGAGACGCCTGGAAGAGCACTTCCATTCAATAGGATTGAAAATGGCTTTGGAGCTCACTCAGCTGATCAGTGATCTGAAGAGTGAAGAAGATCTCCTCGAATGCTGGAGACGCCTGGAAGAGCACTTCCATTCAATAGGATTGAAAATGGCTTTCGAGCTCACTCAGCTGATCAGTGATCTGAGGAGTGAAGAAGATCTCCTCGAATGCTGGAGACGCCTGGAAGAGCACTTCCAATCAATAGGATTGAAAATGGCTTTGGAGCTCACTCAGCTGATAAGTGATCTGAGGAGTGAAGAAGATCTCCGCGAATGCTGGAGACGCCTGGAAGAGCACTTCCATTCAATAGGATTGAAAATGGCTTTGGAGCTCACTCAGCTGATCAGTGATCTGAAGAGTGAAGAAGATCTCCTCGAATGCTGGAGACGCCTGGAAGAGCACTTCCATTCAATAGGATTGAAAATGGCTTTGGAGCTCACTCAGCTGATCAGTGATCTGAGGAGTGAAGAAGATCTCCTCGAATGCTGGAGACGCCTGGAAGAGCACTTTCATTCAATAGGATTGAAAATGGCTTCGGAGCTCACTCAGCAGATCAGTGATCTGAAGAATGAAGAAGCTTTTGAGCAATGATTTGCAGCGTTTTTTACCCACCAACATTTTTGACATTTTCATGTCTTTCATATGGCACATAAAAAAAAAATCGTCACGAAATTTGATGCAACGAAATTTGTTGCAACGAAATTTGATGCGACGAAATTTGTCCCAAGTCGCCACAATGATGATTATGACCATCAGAAGTGAAGTTGTTAGGTACTTTACAGGTAGGTACTTTACAGTTAGGTAGGTACTTTACAGTTGGATATTACCAGATCAGCTGAGTCGAAAATTGAGCTCCCAGATCAGCTGAGCCAAAAATCGAGCTCCCAGATCAGCTGAGTCGAAAATCGAGCTCCCAGATCAGCTGAGTCGAAAATCGAGCTCCCAGATCAGCTGAGTCGAAAATTGAGCTCCCAGATCAGCTGAGTCGAAACTCGAGCTCCCAGATCAGCTGAGTCGAAAATCGAGCTCCCAGATCAGCTGAGTCGAAAAATCGAGCTCCCAGATCAGCTGAGTCGAAATTCGAGCTCCCAGATCAGCTGAGTCGAAAATCGAGCTCCCAGATCAGCTGAGTCGAAAATCGAGCTCTCAGATGTCTCGGGAGGGGAGGGGGGGGGGGGGCATGAAAATGTTTCAATGTGTTGCAGACTCGTATGCAAGCGTTTTATTTTATTAGTGAATTTTTGGAATTTAAGCAGTGTTTTCGAGTATATTTTTACCTACCAGCTAGGTACTACCTACCACACCATACTGGCCTCACACCTTCACAATCAAGTTTATTAGAAAGAACTAAACGCTTCACACTCGATTGGAAAACGCTGCAAATCATTGCTCAAAGGTTTATTATTTTCTGTATAGATCACCCTTCTGTAAAGATCACTGGTTCTCCATCAATAGCACCTACCACCATCTGTATTCTCCCTTGACCTTCCCTCTCAAATTTCAGCTTCCTGCGTTCAATAGGATTGAAAATGACTTCGGAGCTCACTCAGCTGATCAGTGATCTGAAGAGTGAAGAAGATCTCCTCGAATGCTGGAGACGCCTGGAAGAGCACTTCCATTCAATAGGATTGAAAATGGCTTTCGAGCTCACTCAGCTGATCAGTGATCTGAGGAGTGAAGAAGATCTCCTCGAATGCTGGAGACGCCTGGAAGAGCACTTCCATTCAATAGCATTGAAAATGGTTCCGGAGCTCACTCAGCTGATCAGTGATCAGAAGAGTGAAGAAGCCTTTGAGCAATGATTTGCAGCGTTTTTTACCCACCAACATTTTTTTTACCTACCAACTTTTTTTTACCAACCAGCTAGGTACTACCTACCACACCATACTGGCTTCACACCTTCACAATCAAGTGTATTAGAAAGAACTAAACGCTTCACACTCGATTGGAAAAATAGAAAGCTTCATATGGAAATTTGATTACTGATTACGCAGAGGCAAAACTGTATACAAATCGAAGAAATGAACAGCGATCGCATTTTAGTCCGATAAAATTTGAATGGAGATTAGACCTCTTTTGCGATTCACACTCATGATTCTGTTTTATCGAAGGAAAACCTTCAAGTACTCGTAGGGACCGAACGGTTTTTCCTACAGAGCTCCGGGTGGTCTCAAAAATTTTAAAAAATTCAATACTATTTAAAATTGGTGAAAAAACGATACATTTATTTCGAGAGTTTTCGAGCTGGGGCACTCTTGAAAATTTCAACCCTTAATTTTCACACCTTAGAAGTGACCTACATCAACCAAAAGCTTCGCGGCACAACTAGACCCCAAATGGAGCCCATATACAAAATTTGAACCAAATCGGTCCAGTGTTGCTAAGAAAAGTGCCGCGGACGGCGGACGGACATTGCAAATTTGGATTCTACGCACCTTGAAACGTAAAGTGACAAAGTTTGAGGGGGGGTTATAAAAATTTTTTGCGATACGATCACATAGGCTTATTATTAGAAATAATAAACCAAAATGAACAGCGATCGCATTTTGAAATTTTTTTTATTCGATTTTCGTATTCTACGTACCTTGAAACGTAAAACATCAAATTTTGAGGGGGTGTTAAATTTTTTTTTTCTTGCTCGATTCCAAAGGCTTATTATTGAAAATAATAAACCAAGAAGAGTTTAGTGTAATAAGCCACTATTTTAGGAATTGTTGGATTTTAGGAAAGGCAGATCGTATGACTCCCCCCCCCCCATCCGACTCATCTAACTCCTCCCTATCAGCGACATCACGTATGGTTGGGGTATTATGTATTAGACTAGCTGAACAGCCTTTTTTTGAGGTCACTGCCTGGTATCGAACCCGGGTTTCCCAGATGATCGACGATGTACACACGGGTAGGAGGGGGGGGGGGCGCAGAGTGGATGGGCGGGGGGGCGGGGGGGTATGACAATATGTGTGAATCCCCGTATTAAATGTTGGGATGCAAGTATCGCACGTTGCATGTAGAATTGTCTGGATCTTCATATGGGTTTGTGATATGAGTATGGGTACATACTCAAATGATCTGGTTAGTATTATAACATGCATCGAAAGTGCAATACAAAACTGGAGTAGGAGTAGGTAAGTAAACAACCCTCTCATGTTGAATTTTTATTCGCATTTTGGTTTATTATTTTCAATAATGAACCTTAGGAATCGAAAAAGAAAAAAAAAAATTTTGACCCCCCTCAAAATTTGATGGTTTACGTTTCAAGGTATGTAGAATCCGAAAATCGAATAAAAATTTTCCGTCCATCCGCCGTACGCGGCACTTTTCTTAGCAACACTGGACCGATTTGGTTCAAATTTTGTATATGGGCTCCATTTGGGGTCTAGTTGTGCCCCGAAGATTTTGGTTGATGTCAGTCACTTCTAAGGGGTGAAAATTGAGGGTTGAAATTTTCAAGAGTGCACTAGCTCGAAAACTCTCGAAACAAAGGTATTGTTTTTTCACCAATTAAAATTGTATAGAATTTTTAAATATTTTTGAGACCACCCGGAGCTCTGTAGGACAAACCGTTCGGTCCCTACGAGTACTTGAAGGTTTTCCTTCGATAAAACAGAATCACGAGTGTGAATCGCAAAAGACGTCTAATCTCCGTTGAAATTCTAGCTATTCAAAATGCGATCGCTGTTCGTTTCTTCAAGCTGTATTCAGTGATGCTTCCTTAGCAACCAGTAATCAAATTTCCATATCGCACGCTGGGAGCAATACTGGTACAAAAACGCTTGCGTGTTTGCAGTCAAAACGGTTTATATCCAACCCGTTGTTTTCAATTAACACATTTTGGTTTATTATTTTCAATAATAAGCCTTTGGAATCGAGCAAGAAAAAAAAATTTTAACCCCCCCTCAAAATTTGATGTTTTACGTTTCAAGGTACGTAGAATACGAAAATCGAATAAAAAAATTTCCGTCCGCCCGCCGTACGCCGTCCGCCGTACGCGGCACTTTTCTTAGCAACACTGGACCGATTTGGTTCAAATTTGGTATATGGGCTCCATTTGGGGTCTAGTTGTGCCGCGAAGCTTTTGGTTGATGTAGGTCACTTCTAAGGTGTGAAAATTAAGGGTTGAAATTTTCAAGAGTGCCCTAGCTCGAAAACTCTCGAAATAAAGGTATCGTTTTTTCACCAATTTCAAATAGTATTGAATTTTTAAAAATTTTTGAGACCACCCGGAGCTCTGTAGGACAAACCGTTCGGTCCCTACGAGTACTTGAAGGTTTTCCTTCGATAAAACAGAATCATGAGTGTGAATCGCAAAAGAGGTCTAATCTCCATTCAAATTTTATCGGAATAAAATGCGATCGCTGTTCATTTCTTCGATTTGTATACAGTTTTGCCTTCTGCGTAACCAGTAATCAAATTTCCATATGAAGCTTTTCATTTTTCCAATCGAGTGTGAAGCGTTTAGTTCTTTCTAATAAACTTGATTGTGAAGGTGTGAAGCCAGTATGGTGTGGTAGGTAGTACCTAGCTGGTAGGTAAAAAAAAGTTGGTAGGTAAAAAAATGTTGGTGGGTAAAAAACGCTGCAAATCATTGCTCAAAGGCTTCTTCACTCTTCAGATCACTGATCAGCTGAGTGAGCTCCGAAGCCATTTTCAATCCTATTGAATGGAAGTGCTCTTCCAGGCGTCTCCAGCATTCGAGGAGATCTTCTTCACTCCTCAGATCACTGATCAGCTGAGTGAGCTCCAAAGCCATTTTCAATCCTATTGAACGCAGGAAGCTGAAATTTGAGAGGGAAGGTCAAGGGAGAATACAGATGGTGGTAGGTGCTATTGATGGAGAACCAGTGATCTATACAGAAGGGTGATCTATACAGAAAATAATAAACCTTTGAGCAATGATTTGCAGCGTTTTCATTAAAAAATCGGTTTTCGGATTCTACTTACCTTGAAACATGAATTATCAAACTTTGAAGGGGTTAGAATATTTTATCTTGCTTGATTCCGAAAGTTCATTATCGAAAATAATGGTTAAACCAATAAAAGAAATTGAAAATGAGAGGGAAGACTTCAAAATCAATTTTTGGAATCCAATTTTTGCTTCACACCGAACTGGATACCTCATTCCTTCTCGCGCCTATCGGCGCTGTTGAAGTCGGTCAAAAAGACGAATACTTGTCGGCACTCACCCCTTGATGTCCATTTCTGGTTGAGAATTGAAGAGATGCGAATGAAACTTGAAGTCAAAATGCCGATCCGATTCGGAATGATTAGGCGAGAAGGAGGGTTTCACAAATCTGCAACAAAAAGTAGATAAAAGTTCAACTCGAATTCAAGGCAGCTGTTCCGGGTGGGAATAGACTCCCAGGTGTAAGTGCTAGTTTTCGAATTTCCACATGACGGAGGAAAGGCTGCGTTAAATTTGAGTGACTGAAGAGTCAGTGAATGTAGCTGAGTCCCACCTCGAGGTAAGTCAGTGTGAACCGCGGCAGTAAACAAAAATAATCGAAAGGAAAAGTCTACCGAGTTGAGCAGACAGTAACTAGAAGCAGACTAGCAGTAACTAGCAGACAGTAGACAGATTCGAAAGATTGCGTTGGTCTGATCAAAGATTACTCACCAGAATTCCCTGTTGCCAAACATGTACTCCACCATCATGTACTGTATTCATACCAACATGATTAAAACCCTTCCAAATTCATGTGAATGTTTCAGTGTGTTTTGCTAATTTCCCAGCCAATGTGTGAAAATAAAATAAGAAAGTCGTGTGTAAAAATTCGGCAGCAAATACTCTCTTAATTGGAACGTTGTAAGTAAAACGCTGCAAATTATTACAAATGTTTTACATAGATAGATCACCATTCTGCTTTTATCATTCTTCCTGAATCAACTGGGGAATCAAGATGCAGTAACCATATCCGTCCATTTTGGATTCACCAACCGCCAAATCAAACACATGAGCACCAATATTATCTTAAGGCTGAAGGGGACGACAGCTATGCGAGAGAGAGGGAGAATACCAAACCTTATCCTCAACTATCTCCACAACTGATCAACAGAATTTCAATTTAAACTACATTTTTAATTTGTCTCAACGTCACTACATGAGCTACCATCTGCAAAAAATTCGAGGAAAAAAATTAACAAAAAAAAAGTTTTTTATAGTAAATAGTATTCTTATTTTTACCTAAAAATATAATATAAAAACCTTTTTAACAAAAAAAATGGACCGACCTCAAAAATAATGTCCGTAAACACCAAAAATGGAAAAATAATAATCTTAGGGAATTCAGTTGGGAAGGTGGGTAGGTAGGTACGGATTGAAGTCGCCGCTGTGCTCATCTGTAGACACAACCATACGCAAGTAGAGAGTAGACATGCGTCGATAGTGCAATACAAAACAGGAATGAGAGTGAGTATCATTGAGGTAATGCATGTGTTCCAAAACTATTAGGTAGTAGGTCACTGCTGTCGTATGAAGGAGGATGAGAGTGTGACAATAAGTGTAAATGGATCTTCATAAGAATATTCCCTGTGATAACAGCTGAAGACGTCCACGACACCAAGAAAGGCAGTTGGATAAAAATTCAACATGAGAAGGTCGTTGAATACTTACTTACCTACCCTTACTCCGGGTTTGTATTGAACTTTCGACGCATGTTGTAATAATAACCGATCATTTGAGTATGTACTCATACTCACATCACACACCCACATCACGATCTAGACAATGCTACATGCATCATGCAAAACATGCAATATTAGATTATGTAGATATTATCTAATCAAAGATAGATTAGATCAATAGATGAGGTATAATTAGATATCATCAAATCAAAAGATGGTATGTTGGAATCCAAACATTTTTTACGGGAATTCACACTCTCATCCTCCTTCATACGACAGCAGTGACCTACTACCTAATAGTTTTGGAACACATGCATTACCTCAATGATACTCACTCTCATTCCTGTTTTGTATTGCACTATCGACGCATGTCTACTCTCTACTTTCGTATGGTTGTGTCTACAGATGAGCACAGCGGCGACTTCAATCCGTACCTACCTACCCACCTTCCCAACTGAATTCCCTAAGATTATTATTTTTCCATTTTTGGTGTTTACGGACATTATTTTTGAGGTCGGTCCATTTTTTTTGTTAAAAAGGTTTTTATTTTATTATTTTTCCATTTTATAATAGGTATTTTTTATTTTTCACTTTTTAGTGGTCCTCAATTCAAATCTGAAATTAATTTACCCGCAGTTTTTCGATCAGTTTTCGTAATATAGATCTATTTCCGTACTGTGAATCATTTCAGTGAGGTGATCCAGAAGCCGTAGGGTGGACCAAATTCTGTAATCCGGATCAGTTTCCATATGTATAGATGAGTTTACGTTTTTGGATCGGTTTCAGGAGGTATTTGGTTCACTTTCCTACTTAGCAATCTACTCTCTTATCTCCTAACTGTTCGACTTCCCTGACATTTGGTAGGTAAGTACTTGGTAGTTCTGACAACACAATTCAACAACTTAACCATGACATGATTGACGAGGGAGCTATGTGCTACACCCACTTGGTAGAAAACCCTGTCATCACCTAACAGTACTATATACCTCATATTTGGTACGGCACTATTCAGTTCTGACGATCTCCTATACCATTACCTACCTAACTAAATGATGGATGACGAGGAAGCTACTTGCTACACCCACTTGATGGAATACCCTCTCATCACCTAGTTGTACTATATACCTCATATTTGGTACGGCACTATTCAGTTCAGGTGATCTCCTATACCATTACCTACCCAACTATATTATGGATGACGAGGAAGCTATGTGCTACACCCACTTGGTAGAATACCCTCTCATCACCTAGTTGTACTATATACCTCATATTTGGTACGGCACTATTCAGTTCAGATGATCTCCAATACCATTACCCACCCAACTATATTATGGATGACGAGGAAGCTATGTGCTACACCCATTTGGTAGAATACCCTCTCATCATCTAATATACTATATACCTCATATTTGGTACGGCAATATGCAGTTCTGACGATGTCCTCTACTATTACCTACCTAATCATGTTATCGGTGATGAGGTGGCTATGTGCTACACCCACTTGGTAGAATACCCTCTCATCACCAAATTGTACTACATATCTCATATTTGGTACGGCACTATGCAGTTCTGACGATCTCCTATACCATTACCTACCCAACTATATTATGAATGACGAGGAAGCTATGTGCTACACCCACTTGGTAGAATGCCTAATAACAGTACTATTATATCACTGATATGTGGTAGGAAAAATTCCATACTTGAGCATTCATAAACACGTTTGATGTGGCTCATGCAGGTTTAGAGCGAATAACCCACCATAATTTCCTCTTTCTCATCCCAGCAGCACCTTTTAGTTATCGGAACCCCCCTCATATAGCATATAATTTCAAAGCTTACAATCAGACCTTCAAATTGACTATACACAAATAGTCCGTCATCGGCTCAGTCGGAAGTCACAGGGCAAGAAGAGTGAATGCGGACCAATATTCCCGAAAACGGGACCACGTTTTTCAACTTCTTTCACAAGTTTTCGATACTTCTAACGAAGCAAAATGAAATCTGTTTGAAACGGGACCACCACGGATACTGGTAGAACAGATTTCAAAAAGAATCAGGCAGATTGGTACCAGAATAAAGAAATGCAAGGTGTTCAGACATTAAAAAAAAAAAAAAAAATCGTCGTCCCACGACAACCCGAATTGAGTACCTCCTCTTTCGCGCGCCTTCGGCGCGTTGAAGTCGGTCAATAAATATTATTTATGAGCGCTTTTTAACACAGAATGTGTTTTTGCGATGACCTACCGAAAAAAAATCGTCACGAAAAAGCGACAGAAAAAACCGTTACGCGCCTTTTATAATGATTTTCACGTGCAACCAAGCCGTTGGTAAGGAAATAGAACTCCCGCAGTGTTCATTGCACAGAAATTGTTCACCATTCGTTGGAAAGCTCTCAATTTATATAGTATTTTTCTTGTAGTTACATATTTATTTATATAACATTTATAGGGTTTTAGACCAAATTAAATGTCTAACAATTATTTATTGTATTATTGCCAAAGACTCCACATTTATTATTGTTGTTTTTTATTTAACGGATGACTAGCATCGCAAAAACACATTCTGTGTTCCTATGATTTCATACAGAGTATGGAAAAAGAAATAAACCGGGGGGTGCAGGGGGGCGGAGCCCCCCGCCGAGGCGCAAAGCACCGAGTTTTTCAACAAAAAATGTCTCCCAGCAATTTAGTTTCTCCAAGTTTTTCGAATTTTAAAATTTTGTTTGTGTTTTCGACTTCAATACCACAGCCATAACTTCCATTATTTACCAAGTACATTCAAATTCGAGAATATCGTAGGAAAGAACCCCGAATTTCCAAGCAACCTGGTGCAAAACCAAGATCTTTTAGAAATTTGACATTTTTAATCAATGTTTTGGTTTATTATATTCAATTATGAACCTTTGGAATCGACCAAGAAAAAATTTTTTTTAACACCCCCTCAAAATTTGATGGTTTACGTTTCAAGGTACGTAGAATCCAAAAATCGAATAAAAATTTTGCCGTACGCGGCACTTTTGCCACTTAGCATTGACCGATTTGATGAAATTTGGTATATAGGCTCCATTTGGGGTCTAGTTGTACCCCGAAGATTTTGGTTGATGTAGGTCACTTCTAAGGGTGCCAAAATGAATTTTGAAATTTTGAAAACGCCCTAACTCAAAAAATTTTGATATAAAGGTATTAGTTTTCCTTCAATTTCAGATTCTATAGAATTTTTTGAGACCACACGGAGCCCTGTAGGACAAACCGTTCGCACCCCACGAGAATTCAAGGGTTTTACGTACGATAAATCAGAAACATGAGTGTGAATCGCAAAAGAGGCCTAATCTCCGTTCATATTAAAGCTGACCGAAATGCGATCGATGTTTTTCTTCATGTTGGATGGTTGGTGGCTTAGCAGACGAGTTATCAATATAGAAAAGTAATAAACAATTGTGTAATAGTTTGCAGCGTTTTACTCTCTGTGCCCGCTTTGGTAAAAACATGCACAAATTTTCGGATTTCAATTTAATAAGGGTTAAATGTCAACTTGCTCTCAATCCCTTCCAGATGAAGAAAGAGTACCTTTCACTACCCTCATAGGGGACCATCTACACGCTAATCTGGACAATCCTAGAAAATTTCATCAAATTCGGATGAAAAATGTAAATGTTGTGGCTGTTACAAGGATTTTACGTATGCGCATGCACAGAGGTTTCTGTACATTTTAAGGCCTTGATTTTCATTGGGGACCATCTACAACCTAATCCGCGTAATCCCTGAAAATGTCATCGAAATCGAGTATAAAATGTGGAAGTTATGGCCGTTACAAGGAAATTGACGTTTGCGCATGCGCAGTGGCTACTGTCATTCCGAAGGTTGTAATTTTCATAGAGGACCATCTAAATACTGAGTTAAGAAGTGAAAAATTAAGTGAGTAGATGTATGAGATTGGATCAAAACAAGTGGGTGTGGCACATAGCTTCCCCGTATCCAAATCCGATTGTATAGATGATCCGATGCATAGCAGTTAATCTCAAACATCGAAACAAGTTAATCTGTAACATCCCTGAAAATTTCATTGAAATCAGATGGAAAATGTAGAAGTTATGGACGTTACAAGGAATTCACGTTTGCGCATGCGCAGTCGCTTCTATCAGTCCTGGGATGATGATTTTCATAGGGGACCGTCTACACATCAACCCGCACAATCCCTGAAAATATCATAGAAATCGGACAATAACTTCGTATAGTTATGCGCGTTACAAGGAATTCATGACAGACTCGGAACCAAAATTGTTCAGAAAGGTCTAAAACGCAAAACGCGAGTGAAAATTTTGATTTTGGAGAACTTTTTTTTTCGTCCTTGAAAAGTGAAAACAAAGCTTCCGCTACCTTGGTAGACTCGGAAGCAAAATACTGATATAAGATACAAATTTATTATGGAAAAAGTTAAACAAAACAATTTTTCTGTCATGTATTGTCCAACTGAAGTACAACTAGCAGATGCTTATACTAAATCTATGACACCTGCTATTTTTGAGTTTTAAAACTTGCTAAATTAATACTGGAAAATGATATTGTGTTGTATTGTAAATTGAAATTGTCATTGACAATTGAAATGTAATGTTTGATGTTGAAATTTTGCTTCCGAGTCTACCAAGGTAGCGGAAGCTTTGTTTTCACTTTTCAAGGACGAAAAAAAAAGTTCTCTAAAATCAAAATTTTCACTCGCGTTTTGCGTTTTAGACATTTCTGAACAATTTTGGTTCCGTGTCTGTGTGTCTGTGTGTCTGTCCGTCTGTCATCAATTCCTTGTAACTCGCATAACTATACGAAGTTATTGTCCGATTTCGATGAAATTTTCAGGCATTGTGCGGGTTGGTGTGTAGACGGTCCCCTATGAAAATCATCATCCTCGGACTAATACAAGCGACTGCGCATGCGCAAACGTGAATTCCTTGTAACGGCCATAACGTCTACGTTTTCAATCCGATTTCAATGAAATTTTCAGGGATGTTACAGAGTAGTGTTTAGATGGTCCCCTATGAAAATCATGGAGAATTGTGTACGAGGGATTCATTCATAGAGGGATGGTCTCCTGTGAGAATCTCAAATCTTAACATGACAAGGCTTCAATAGCTCAGAGGATAGAGTCTTGATTTGTGCTCCAGGGATCACACTGCTTAGAAAATGTTATTTTAAAATTGATATCTCTCTAAAAAAAATTTCACTCGCGTTTTGTGTTTTGGACTTTACTGAACAATTTTGGTTCCGTGTCTGTGTGTCTGTCTGTCATGAATTCCTTGTAACGCGTATAACTATACGAAGTTATTGTCCGATTTCTATGAAATTTTCAGGGATTGTGCGGGTAAGTGCGTAGACGGTCCCCTATGAAAATCATCATCCCCGGACTGATAGAAGCGACTGCGCATGCGCAAACGTGAATTCCTTGTAACGGCCATATCTTCTACATTTTCCATCTGATTTCAATGGAATTTTCAGGGATGTTACAGAGTGGTGTTTAGATGGTCCCCTATGAAAATCATAGAGAATGGTTTTTCATAGAGGGGTGGTCCCCTGTGAGAATCTCAAATCCAATTCATTACATTACTAGGCCTCAATAGCTCAGAGGGTAGAGCATAGAACTGTCCCCCAGGGGTCCCGGGTTCGAATCCCAGCCGAGGCTAAGTATTGCTTCCGAGTCTACCAAGGTAGCGGAAGCTTTGTTTTCACTTTTCAAGGACGAAAAAAAAAAGTTCTCCAAAATCAAAATTTCCACTCGCGTTTTGCGTTTTAGACCTTTCTGAACAATTTTGGTTCCGTGTCTGTCTGTCTGTCTGTCTGTCTGTCTGTCTGTCTGTCTGTCTGTCTGTGTGTCTGTGTGTCTGTGTGTCTGTCATGAATTCCTTGTAACGCGCATAACTATACGAAGTTATTGTCCGATTTCCATGAAATTTTCAGGGATTGTGCGGGTTGGTGTGTAGACGGTCCCCTATGAAAATCATCATCCCCAGACTGATAGAAGCGACTGCGCATGCGCAAACGTGAATTCCTTGTAACGGCCATAACTTCTACATTTTCCATCCGATTTTGATGAAATTTTCAGGGATCGTGCGGGTTTGTGTGCAGACGGTCCCCTATGAAAATCATCATCCTCGGACTGATAGAAGCGACTGCGCATGCGCAAAACGTGAATTTCCTTGTAACGGCCGTAACTTCCACATTTTCCATCCGATTTTGATGAAATTTTCAGGGATTGTGCGGGTTGGTGTGTAGACGGTCCCCTATGAAAATCATCATCCTCGGACTGATAGAAGCGACTGCGCATGCGCAAACGTGAATTTCCTTGTAACGGCCGTAACTTCCACATTTTCCATCAGATTTCAATGAAATTTTCAGGGATGTTACAGGTTAGTGTTTAGATGGTTTCCTATGAAAATCATCACCCCCCGGATTGATAGTAGCCGATGCGCATGCGCGAACGTGAATTGCTTGTAACTTCCACAATTTCTACCCGATTTCGAGGACATTTACAGGGATTACGCGGATTATGTTGTAGATGGTCCCCAATGAAAATCAAGGCCTTAAAATCTTACAGTAGCCTCTGCGCATGCGCAAACGTAAAATCCTTGTAACAGCCATAACAGTCGCGTGTGACGTGAGGATCTCAAACCCCATTCACACAACCCCTTTATAGGACAGTGAGCAATGCTCTTGACTCCCACCCAGGAGTCCCAGGTTCAACTCCTAGTCATGCTAAGAAATTTTTTGACTTAGAGATTGGTGTTTTCAGATTAACTACTATGCATCGGATCATCTATATAATCGGGTTATGGATACGAGGAAGCTATGTGCCACACCCACTTGGCAGACGTTTTTAGGACGTCCCACAGTAAGACTTGGGCGTCCTTATGCGATCGATCTGGGGTGAAGTTGGACAACACTCTACAGAAAAAAAAAATAACCACACAGTAATCCGTTTTAGACCATTCTGAATCCAAATCCGCGAAAAAAACCATAGGTGTATGTCTGTGTGTGTGTGTGTGTGTGTGTATGTGTGTATGTGTGTGTGTGTGTGACAAAATCTTGTGTCGTCTGCACAGCCCTTAGTTCTCAACCGATTTTCCTGGTTCTTTTTTTGTTCGACGCGGAAAACTATCTAGTTGTGCACTACGTCGCCGGAATTTCGAATTTTGCCTTTTAAGGGGGGGAAAGGGGGGGTTAATGCTCAAAAAAACGTGCGTTTTTGGGCATAATCTTGTGTCGTCTGCCCAGGCCTTAGTTCTCAACCGATTTTCGTGGTCCTTTTCTTCTTCGACGCGAAAAACTATCTAGTTGTGCACTACGGCGTCGGAGTTTTGAATTTTGCTTTTAAGGGGTGGAAAGGGGGGGTTAATACTTGAAAAACTTGCGTTTGCGGGGGTAATCTTGTAAAATCTGCCCAGGCCTCAATTTCCAACCGATTTGCGTGTTTCTTTTTTATTTGACTCAAATAACTTCCGACTAGTACATGATTTTACCAGAGTACCAAAATTTGCAAGGGGAGGGGATGGGTGGGGGGATAATATTCACAAAATATCCGATTTTTCAATGTTTCGGTTCCTTTACTGCTTACTAATTGTACCCAACCTTTGAAATTGAGGAAAAATTCTCATTATACCCCAGAATTTTCATGAATTATTCTCTGTACCACCATGGAACTAATAGTGGTGCCACCATTAGTTTTATGATGCCAGGGCACCATAAACCGCATAAATCGTGGTTTTTGTTTTTTTGTGTTTCACCTTGAATACGGATGTGAACCTCGATGGACCGCCTACTAAAACTAATAGATGAAAGTTCAATGTTACAACGTATTTCCGCTTTGGTGCCAGACTGGCACCATCGGTGGAGGGGGGGGGGGGGTGAACTCGAATTCGCATGTTGGGTATCGTAGATCATGGATTTTAAAATGCTCTTCAGATTCGAGGCTCCCATGCCGCTAGAAATGTTATGGTGGATAAGGGTGAGAGGGGGGGGGGGTCACTATTTCTTGCCTAAAGTAATAAATAAATTACATCGAGTGAAACAGTTTTATCACTTACCAACTGGTTAAACTGATCTAATGCTTATCCAATGGGACGTCCCTTGGAATGCATGCATTACTAAACAATATGTTTTTTGATCCAATCACATCTACTCACTTAATTTTTCATCCGAATTTGATGAAATTTTCTAGGATTGTCCAGATTAGCGTGTAGATGGTCCCCTATGAGGGTAGTGGAAGGTACTTAGAGATTGGTGTTTTGAGATTAACTGCTATGTATCGGATCATCTATACAATCGGGTTATGGATACGAGGAAGCTATGTGCCACACCCACTTGGCAGACTTTTTTTGCTTCCGAGTCTACCAAGGTAGCGGAAGCTTTGTTTTCACTTTTCAAGGACGAAAAAAAAAAGTTCTCCAAAATCAAAATTTTCACTCGCGTTTTGCGTTTTAGACCTTTCTGAACAATTTTGGTTCCGTGTCTGTCTGTCTGTGTGTCTGTCTGTCTGTCTGTCTGTGTGTCTGTCTGTCTGTACGTCTGTCATCAATTCCTTGTAACGCGCATAACTATACGAAGTTATTGTCCGATTTCGATGAAATTTTCAGGGATTGTGCGGGTTGGTGTGTAGACGGTCCCCTATGAAAATCATCATCTTCGGACTGATACAAGCGACTGCGCATGCGCAAACGTGAATTCCTTGTAACGGCCATAACTTCTACATTTCCCATCCGATTTCAATGAAATTTTCAGGGATGTTACAGATTAGTATTTAAATGGTCCCTTATGAAAATCACCACCTTCGAATTGATAGTAGCTACTGCGCATGCGCAAATGTGAAATTCCTTGTAACGGCCATAACTTCCACATTTTCCACTCGATTTCGATGAAATTTTCAGGGATTATGTGGATTAGGTTGTAGATGGTCCCCTAAGAAAATCATCATCCCCGGACTCATAGAAGCGACTGCGCATGCGCAAACGTGAATTCCTTGTAACGGCCATAACTTCTACATTTTCCATCCGATTTCAATGAAATTTTCAGGGATGTTACAGATTAGTGTTTAGATGGTTTCCTATGAAAATCATAGAGAATTGTTTTTCATAGAGGGATTCATTCATAGAGGAATGGTCTCCTGTGAGAGAGACGAGGCTTCAACAGCGCAGAGGATTGAGTCTTGATTTGTGCTCTAAGGATCGCGGGTTCGAATCCCAGTCGAGGCTAAGAATATTTTTGATCCAATCACATACATCTACTCACTTAATTTTTCATCCGAATTTGATGAAATTTTCTAGGATTGTCCGAATTAGCGTGTAGATGGTCCCCTGTGAGGGTAGTGAAAGGTACTTAGAGATTGGTGTTTTGAGATTAACCACTATGCATCGGATCATCTATACAATCGGGTTATGGATACGAGGAAGCTATGTGCCACACCCACTTGGCAGACGTTTTTTCTTCGAGTTAGAGCAATCTCTAGCGATCGGTCTTTCGACTTTGCAAGAAAAATACCACTGAGAGCGTCAATCACCTTTCGAGGTGGAGGGTAGGGAGTTGCTCTGTTCAAGTGGTCATTTATTCTTTGGCCGATGAGAAATCGAGAATCCGACAAGGCGGATCTCTTTTTGAGATCCCAACCTTCATTTCAAGCGCTTGAACTTTAGAAACGATCCGGTTTAAAAAAAGTTATGATGTCGGGACCATGGGCTTGCAATTCGGCGGCATTTTCCCAGTTTAGAAGGGCGGAATCGAGAATCAGTTCGAGGCTTTCCTAATAGACTCTTGGCTTTCTCTTCTCTCCCCTTGGGTGGAATGGCACGGCATTGTCAAAGGACAGTGCAAGCTACCTGAGGGGTCCTGACTAAAAATAGGTACCTAATCCCCTTGTCATTGTTGATATCTCGGAGGAAGCTTCCTAATTAGAAAAGTCGAAGGGTTTCTTCAATATTCGTTTGAAAATTGTCTTTATTGAAATCCGTTTCAGGCAATTCTAAAACGATTCCTGAGTACCTACGCATTTTACAACCATTTTTCACACTTACGCGCATTTGAGAAAAAGTTACATTTTTTAAGAGAAGGGGGAAATGTGAATTCAATTTTCGCATGAGGAATACCTTTTTTCATTATTCTTATTTTTTCTATCTTCTATTTCCAAAATAGATGTAATGTGTAACTTTTGGTTTTTTATTTTCAATCGTTTATTTTTTCAACCTTCGCAATTGAGCAAAAAAAATTGTAACCCATCAACATTTGATGTTTTACGTTTGAAGGTACGTATGTACTTAGAATCCGAAATCGAATTTAAAAAATCATCCCGTCCGCCTACGCCGTCATCGGCATTTTTCTTAGTTACCATGGACCGAAATTAATGAAAATGTGGTATACAGGTCCCGTTTGGGGTCTAGCAGTGTCCCAAAACTTTTGGTTACCGTCAGACGTATTTTAGCGGTAGAAAGTAGCGGATGAAAATTTTGAAACGCCTTCATTCAAAAACTTTTGATATAAAGGTACCTAGGGTTGAGACTACCTGTTTTTATAGTTCGGGATATTGCTGTAGGTCTTCGAATTAATTATTTAACAACCAGTTGTGATCTGATGCGGCTATTATTCAATCCTTGACCCACTACATCCACGGGTATCCCCGCTGATTTTTGAGTGAAAACGCATCAAATCATTGCCCAAATGTTTATTATTTTCTGTATAGATCACCCTTCTGTATAGATCACTGGTTCTCCATCAATAGCACCTACCACCATCTGTATTCTCCCTTGACCTTCCTTCTCAAATTCCAGCTTCCTGCGTTCAATAGGATTGGAAATGGCTTCGGAGCTCACTCAGCTGATCAGTGATCTGAAGAGTGAAGAAGATCTCCTCGAATGCTGGAAACGCCTGGAAGATCACTGATCAGCTGAGTGAGCTCCGAAGCAATTTTCAATCCCATCGAATGGAAGTGGTTGGTTCGTTTCACACTCGATTCGAAAAATAGAAAGCTTCATATGGAAATTTTATTACTGGTTGCGCAGAAAGCAAAACTGATTAGAAATCGAAGAAATGAACAGCGATCGCATTTTAGTCAGATAAAATTTGAACGGAGATTAGACCTCTTTTGTGATTCACATTCATGATTCTGTTTTATCGAAGAAAAACCTTCAAGTACTCGTAGGGACCGAACGGTTTGTCCTACAGAGCTCCGGGTGGTCTCCAAATATTTTTAAAAATTCAATACTATTTGAAATTGGTGAAAAACCTATATCTTTATTTCGAGAGTTTTCGAGCTAGGGCACTCTTGAAAATTTCAACCCTCAATTTTCACCCCTTAGAAGTGACTGACATCAACCAAAAGCTTCGCGGCACAACTAGACCCCAAATGGAGCCCATATACCAAAGTTTCCGATGGAAAGCCTTTCTGAATAATTTCCTACAAGCCCGATCAACTTGAGGTTTTTTCCAGACGGTATTTTCATATCGATGACTCAATACGAAAAGTATGTCAGCCTTGTCTATATCTGCTTTTACAAACAAAGTCGCGGTCATTGGTTCCATCTCAATTCTGTACGAATGGGTTGGTATCTTTATCTTGACGTATTTGTAATCAAACTGAAGTTCAAAACCTAGTTTCCTAGGGAATTACATACTATCTTATCCTCTCCTATTGTGAAGCCGTTGGGCCCCAGGAGGTCAAACCGATAGCTCAACTGCCACATCGACCTTTCCCGAAATTATCATTCCACCCCACCACATAATGTAACCCCCACTACGTCTTGATGTCTATAATAGTATGTTGTAGCATAGAATTGAAACAGTCTTGAGTTTCAAATTGTAAAGTGTAATTCTTGTTAATATAAGTTTCTCCTAGAAACTTGTGAGTCCTTTCTTTCTACCACCTGCACGGGCTTCCAGTGAACACGAATCCATTTTAATTTTCTACGGACTTAGAGCTCTAATTCTTTGGAGTATCACACTTGAAAAGTAAAACATCAAATTTTGAGGGGTTTAAAAAAATTTTCTTCTTGCTCGATTCCAACGGCTTATTATTGAAAATAATAAACCAAAATGTAATTGTTGCTCTTACCGATGTAGGTGGGGGAGACCGTCGTATCGACGAACGAAATTTACATTTTGATTTTTCATGAACGCTACAGTGAGTTTTTTCATTATGTTGTTGTTATGTTCCATACTTCAGGATTTCAGGAAGTGCGTACATTTTGGTTTATTATTTTTAACAATAAACCTTTGGAATCGAGCACGAAAATTTATTTTTAACACCATCTCAAAATTGATGTTTTATGTTTTAATTTCAATTTTATTTATTTAGAATCCGATAAACCAATTTTTAAAAAAGTCTGCCAAGTGGGTGTGGCACATAGCTTCCTCGTATCCATAACCCGATTATATAGATGATCCGATGAGTAGTAGTTAATCTCAAAACACCAATCTCTAAGTACCTTCCACTACCCTCATAGGGGACCATCTACACGCTAATCTGGACAATCCTAGAAAATTTCATCAAATTCGGATGAAAAATTAAGTGAGTAGACGTATGTGATTGGATCAAAAAAATACTTAGTCTCGGCTGGGATTCGAACCCGCGACCCCTGGGGGACAGTTGAAGTTATGGCTGTTACAAGGAATTCACGTTTGCGCATGCGCAGTCGCTTCTATCAGTCCGGAGATGATGATTTTCATAGGGGACCGTCTACACACTTACCCGCACAATCCCTGAAAATTTCATTGAAATCGGACAATAACTTCGTATAGTTATGCGCGTTACAAGGAATTCATGACAGACGGACAGACACACAGACAGACAGACACGGAACCAAAATTGTTCAGAAAGGTCTAAAACGCAAAACGCGAGTGAAAATTTTGATTTTGGAGAACTTTTTTTTTCGTCCTTAAAAAGCAAAGCTTCCGCTACCTTTGTAGACTCGGAAGCAAAATTGCCGTTCGTCCGCCGTCCTCGGCACTTTTGCCCTTTAGCGTTGCCCGAAATGAATGGAATTTGGTATGTAGGTCCTGTTTGGGGTCTAGTTGGTCCTCGAAGCTCGGGGCTACTGTAAGTCAAGTGGAAGGGGTGAAAAAAAGGGGTCGAAATTTTCAATTGGCCGTCACTCAACAAATTATAATTGGAGGGTATGGTTTTTGGACGATTTTAAGTAGATCGCGATCTATAGCATTTTTTTAGGCGAACCTAATAGGTGAAGTAGTTTTCCATTGAAACTAGCTACGCTAATGGAAGGTAGGTTGCGAAATTAAGTAGGTACACCAATGTAGGTAGGTAAGTAGATAATACAGATAGTTTTACATGCACATGCACAGCAAGCTCATGTTTATAGGAGAGGGTTCAGCCTACATACTTAGCACATGTGCGAACTTCCCACGTTTTTAACAGCGTGAATAATTTATATGTAGGGTGCACACAATTCAACACCCAAAAACGCATTTTTTTGTTCGTACAGGAGTGGCTAATCTAAATCAAATTTCCTTTCTCAGAAATTCTAAGCCCCAAACTGTGCCGAAACTTAGAAATTACCGCAGGTTTCAGTCAGGATATTGTTCAAGAACAATATCCGACACTTTTTTCTACTAGTTATAAGTCATTCTATATGTAAGAAAAAATTATCAAAAAAACAAACGCAATTTCCTAGTCATAAGCTTTCCTTTCAGCCCTCCCTGGAGAAAGGTGTAGGAACGTTCGTTTTCCGAGTTCGCTCATGATAGGAGCAGTCAGATTCTATAAATAGCCGACGAGACAACCGACGGGAAAACCCCCAGTCGTTGGACAGTGAACGGTTTCCAGGTTTTACTAAGGTTGTGATGAATATTTCTTTGAGTTGTGACATACCAATGAAAACTGTGAAGCGAGAAGAAGAAGAAGGAAAGAAGGTTATAATCATGCAATATAATCACCAGGTTTAGGAGTTGAAACAAAGTGGAGGCTCCGCAAAAGTGTGGATTCCTTACGAAAATGGTTAGCTGACTGACCCCTTTTCGTAAGAGTTTTCAGTTTTTCACTGGATGATAACTTACTCCATACAATATTTAATCCATAGTTCGATTGTTACTGATCATTTTCGAGTAAAAAGTTCCTCACCAGACGCATAAATTAAAATGAGGAATTTCACCGAATTCTGTTTGCATTTTTCCTGAATAGTTAATGGTGTGGGATAGATGAAAATCGGGCTGATTTCGGAAAATAAGTCTCCTGTTATTTTTGGGAGACAATCAAAATTTATGATTTCAAAAATAACCGGGAAAACGGACGTGAAGCGGGAACGCTCGCTGATTGGGCTGTTCGGATCGCCGTCTCCTCCCAGTGTTGCCCATTGGGAAGATGAAATCGTGTTTTCTAAGAGGAAAGTTATCAAACAAAAACAGGGGAAACCTAATTTTCCCCATCTTGCTTTTTCTATTTTTTTCTTCAGTTTTTCGATTTCGAACTTTACTGTTTCGAGAAATTTTGCATCTGGGGACTATAGATTTCTCGATCTCAGCGCTTCAAGCGGCCATAAATGAACTATTCCAGGATGACGTCATTTTCCCGGTTTTTTTAAAAGTTCGTATTTTCTACACTGTTTTGTTTATTCGTAAATTAGGAAGTTCTGGCTGAAAGTTTGCCTTAGGAGGTTTTTCGAGGTGCTTAATCCGATTTTGGGGTCAAAAATAGGAAATTACGACATGGTGAAATTCCTCATTGTTTGCTTGTGTCCAATGACTGGATACTGTCGAGATGATTTTTCCCAGTGGTTGGACACCTGTCCAACAACTGGGTTCTACCTTGTTTCGCGATTTGCCTGGTGCTTGGACACGTCCAAATCAGCTCTTTAATTATTAAAAAAAAAAGAAAAAATTCATTTCTATTGAAAATAATTTTTTTTCTCAGCTCATATAAATTTTATTTACCTTCTGATTCTTATGAAAATTTGGAGGAACCTTTAAGTTCACTAATACATAACATTTTTATTATGGAGTTTGCTTGGTACCTTCCTGCATAATTTTCGCCCCTTAATTTTCATTTCAGCTCGAAAAGCCCTCAAGAAAAATTATGATCAGACTGGTGAAGCTACCTAATGATGATGTGATACAATTTATAACGAAAAAACGTCTACCAAGTGGGTGTGGCACATAACTCCCTCGTATCTATAACCCGATTGTATACATAATCAACCTCTGAACATTGTAAAAAAAATACAGAAGTTATGGCTGTTACAAGGATTTTAAGTTTGCTCATGCGCACAAAATACAATTTGGAGGCCATGATTTTCATAAGGGACCGTGTCCACCCCAACTCGCATTAAACCTGAAAATTTAATCGATATCATATGGGAAATGTAGAAGATATGGCTGTAATTAGGAAATAAACGTTTGCGCATGAGTGGGGAAATGATACTCATAGGGGACTGCACTATCAGTCTGGGGGGAATGATATTCATAGGGGACCACCATCCCTCATAATCCCCGAAAATTTCATCGAAATCTGGTAAGATATGTAGAAGTTATGGCTGTGGCAAGAATTTCACATTTGCGCATGCGCAGCGGCTACTATCAGTCGGGGGGTGATGATTTTCATAGGGGACCATTTACACGCCAACCCGCACAATCCCTGAAAATGTCATCGAAATCGAATGAGAATTGTAGAAGTTATGGCTGTGGCAAGGATTTCATGACTGACAAAAAGACAAGGAACCAAAATTGTTCAGAAAGATCTGAAGCGTAAAACGCTAGTGGAAATTTTGATTTTGGAGAACATTTTTTTTTTTTATCCTTGAAAATTGAATACAAAGCTACCTTGGTAGACTCAGAAGCAAAAGCAAAAGTTACCAGGCTACCATCATCAGCCTAGTCGAATAGATTATTAAGTTTAGATAGGTACCTGATTTATCTGATGAGTTGCCTTGTATGTTCCTTTTGATGTTGTTATTATTAAATTTATAAAGACTGTTTTTCACAAAGACTTAATTTTCCATTAACATATTTTTGAAATACAAACATTCAAAATGTTCAAAAGCGATTTGATATTACCAACCTTTATTCACGTCCCGACCTTCAATGTTATTAATAATGAATAAAATGTCTCACATTCCCCAATAAATAGTCAAAGTATGAAACTAGAAACACGAGAAAAAATTGTATGACGAAAGTTTCCAGATGTCCAACGACTGGCGCATCGCTGTCCAACAATAGGATTTCTTGTCCAACGACTGGCAATTTGGAAAAAAAATTGATAGCTCAACTTTGGACGAAGATTGCAAAATTATCATTGCACATAGGCCATTTTTGAAAAAAGCGGTGTTTTTGTGAACTCATACTGAACAAAACTAAAAAAAAAACTTTGAAATCCACCCAGATATTAAATGCGTGTAAGTAAAATCGTGAGAGAAGTGCTCTTAAGGTGTCCAACGACTGGGGGTTTTCTACCGTCTTCTTGACATCTCAGAGAATCTATATTCGGAAAGCCAGCTCGCTCTACAAACGATGGGGGCTTATTTTTCAATAAAAACTGAAAAAAATGATCCAAATCACCCCGGTTGACGGTACCTACTTAATATGTAGAAATATTTTAAAATGAATTTTCAAAGATTGCTTCAATTTTAATAATGTTGATTTTAATTTTGTGATAATGATGCTAATTGTGTAATTACGGCAATTTGTTTGTGTCTCAATAATCTACGAGTTATCTAACTACTCTCATTTCAAGTTAAATGATAGGAAATGCACCCAGAGCGAAGCCAAAGAAGAGCAGGTGAACTTACAGTTTGTGAGACGAGACGAATATTGAACGAAGAAAAATTATCAAGTGACAATTTTCGGTGCAAGTTGAGCTTCCAGGTAGTAAAAGGCTCCGGCTTATGTCTTGCCCCACCCCGGGCAACAGGCGATTCCTCCCCGTAAAATGGAAAGTTGGACATAACGGTCCTAGGGGGATGGCGATTCCTCCTGTTGAGCCGAGGTTCAATTCCTCCCGCCGCCCATAATTCGTCGATGCTTTAATTGGTTTTCAAACTGAAATTTATATTAAGACGTTTGACACCAAAAAACACAATCCCCAGGCTCGAACAAAAAAAAACGTCTGCCAAGTGGGTGTGGCACATAGCTTCCTCGTATCCATAACCCGATAATATAGATGATCAGATGCATAGTTGTTAATCTCAAAACACTAATCTCTAAGTACCTTCCACTACCCTCATAGGGGACCATCTACACGCTAATCTGAGCAATCCTAGAAAATTTCATCAAATTCGGATGAAAAATGTAGGTGAGTAGATGACATCTACATACTAGCACATACATTGTATGTGATTGGATAAAAAAAATACTTAGCCTCGGCTGGGATTCGAACCCGCGACCCCTGGGGGACAGTTGAAGTTACGGCTGTTACAAGTAATTCACGTTTGCGCATGCGCAGTCGCTTCTATCAGTCCGGGGATGATGATTTTCATAGGGGACTATCTACAACCTAATCCACATAATCCCTGAAAATTTCATCGAAATCGAGTGGAAAATGTGGAAGTTATGGCCGTTACAAGGAAATTCACGTTTGCGCATGCGCAGTGGCTACTATCAGTCCGAAGGGGATGATTTTCATAGGGGACCATCTAAATACTAGTTTGTAACATCCCTGAAAATGTCATTGAAATCGGATGAAAAATGTACCTAGAAGTTATGGCCGTTACAAGGAATTCACGTTTGCGCATGCGCAGTCGCTTCTATCAGTCCGGGGGTGATGATTTTCATAGGGGACCGTCTACATACCAACCCGCACAATCCCTGAAAATTTCATTGAAATCGGACAATAACTTCGTATAGTTATGCGCGTTACAAGGAATTCATGACAGACAGACAGACAGACACGGAACCAAAATTGTTCAGAAAGGTCTAAAACGCAAAACGCGAGTGGAAATTTTGATTTTGGAGAACTTTTTTTTTTCGTCCGAAAAGTGAAAACAAAGCTTCCGCTATCTTGGTAGACTCGGAAGCAAAAAAAAAACGTCTGCCAAGTGGGTGTGGCACATAGCTTCCTCGTATCCATAACCCGATTATATAGATGATCCGATGCATAGTAGATAATCTCAAAACACCAATCTCTAAGTACCTTCCACTACCCTCATAGGGGACCATCTACACGCTAATCTGGACAATCCAAGAAAATTTCATCAAATTCGGATGAAAAATGTAAGTGTTATGGCTGTTACAGGGATTTTACGTATGCGCATGCACAGAGGTTTCTGTACATTTTAAGGCCTTGATTTTCATTGGGGACCATCTGCAACCTAATCCGCATAATCCCTGAAAATGTCATCGAAATCGGGTAGAAAATGTGGAAGTTATGGCCGTTACAAGGAATTCACGTTTGCGCATGCGCAGCGGCTTCTATCAGTCCGAAGGTGGTGATTCTCATAGGGGACCATCTACAATCTAATCCGCATCATCCCTGAAAATTTCATTGAAATTCTATGGGAAAAGTAGAAGTTATGGCCGTTACAAGGAATTCACGTTTGCGCATGCGCAGCGGCTTCTATCAGTCCGAAGGTGGTGATTCTCATAGGGGACCATCTACAATCTAATCCGCATCATCCCTGAAAATTTCATTGAAATTGGATGGGAAAAGTAGAAGTTATGGCCGTTACAAGGAATTCACGTTTGCGCATGCGCAGCGGCTTCTATCAGTCCGAAGGTGGTGATTCTCATTGGGGACCATCTACAATCTAATCCGCATCATCCCTGAAAATTTCATTGAAATTGGATGGGAAAAGTAGAAGTTATGGCCGTTACAAAGAAATTCACGTTTGCGCATGCGCAGCGGCTACTATCAGTCCGAAGGTGGTGATTCTCATAGGGGACCATCTACAACCTAATTCGCATAATCCCTGAAAATTTCATTGAAATCGGGTAGAAAATGTGGAAGTTATGGCCGTTACAAGGAAATTCACGTTTGCGCATGCGCAGTGGCTACTATCAGTTCGAAGGTGGTGATTCTCATAGGGGACCATCTACAACCTAATTCGCATAATCCCTAAAAATTCCATTGAAATCGAATGGAAAATGTCTAAGTTATGGCCGTTACAAGGAATTCACTTTTGCGCATGCGCAGTCGCTTCTATCAGTCCGGGGATGATGATTTTCATAGGGGACCGTCTACACGCCAACCCGCACAATCCCTGAAAATTTCATAGAAATCGGACAATAACTTCGTATAGTTATGCGCGTTACAAGGAATTGATGACAGACGGACAGACAGACAGACACACAGACACACAGACACGGAACCAAAATTGTTCAGAAAGGTCTAAAACGCAAAACGCGAGTGAAAATTTCGATTTTGGAGAACTTTTTTTTTTCATCCTTGAAAAGTGAAAACAAAGCTTCCGCTACCTTGGTAGACTCGGAAGCAAAAATTGGATCCGGCAACTCATTGCTCGTCAAACTCCCGACGACGACCCTTACCAATTTGCTAAAAGGGTCAGTGGAAAATTGGGGAGGATTTTTTAACATAGCAATAATTTTTGAACAATTTTTCATCATAAATATCCTTAGTACATTTTATCCATTGTACAATAAACGGATTAGTCGTTAGTACATAGTGGTTTTCTTTGAAACTGACCTATACCTGGGTGGGGAGGAATTGAGTAACAGGGAGGCATCGCCATTCTTTTTGGAGGTCGGGGAGGAATCGCCGGTTCCCCCTCCACCCCTTACGCCCTCATCTCTTTACGAGCTACCAGTCACGTAGCCCGCAACCTGCATCAATTGGCATCGCTTCTGGTACAACATTATGCGAAAATACTTCCGTGAGATCTGAGATCCCTGCATCTCCACCATGTGGTAAAATTGATACCAAAATTACATGTATAAATATACTATGTATATTGAAATGCCTAGGGATCCGATTTCGCATTATTATAATACTTTTTTGTCATTCAGATTCTATAATCTTCATTTCTCATGATGATTACATAATCTCTTTCAGTGACCCTTTAGGTTCCAAAATGGACCTTTTGGTCCAGCAGCCTCCAAACCACCCCTACAGCTGCCCCAATCCTCTCTTATTTGTGCATTCGGTACTTTTCCGTTATACCCCCCCCCCACCAGTCAGTTTCACAACTTTCGCGTCTGTTTCACGCCCGCCCAATGTTTCTAGGCACCGTTAATGATTCCTCCTCACATTTTAATAAATTAATGAACGCTCAGTTTGAGGGAGTAAAGAGGCATCGGTGGAAAAACAAGGGGCTAATGTCATTGACCACGGGCGCTGCGCGCTTCCTTGGGTCCAATACCTTCCCGATGAATCGGTTTTACAAACATCTCTTCACAAAGGTCAGGAGATAAGGAACGTGAATAATAATATTGCAAAGGCAGGTCATTCGTTTTCATTCATCTAATTCAATACTCAATACCTATTTGTGCGAATTTATGCGGAGGCAATCAAACCATAACCACCCCAATTTATTTAAACAATCCTCACCGACATCGGCAACTTTTAAGGACACGGCAATTCTTTTTTAAATATTATAATTTCTTCCCGCAGCTTGAAATTGTGACGAATTTGACGTAATATGTACCTAATGTAAGTAAGAAGGAATGCCTAGAAACACCGGACGGGCCTGTTGAAGACGGTTGGTGGGGGGGTAAAACGGAAAAGTACCGTACATTCCAATCAATGTACAAATCTTTCACCATGGTCTTTCATCCATTCACCATGTTACCATGGTCTTTCATCAACATTCACTGTATACACAGTCTTTCAATTAGCCCAAATTATAAACACTGTTTCACCGGAGTGAAGTTAGCAATATTTCTCGGCAATATTCAGAAAAATTCCGTAATATCGTTAATACTCAACCAAATTGAACCAAATTTGGGGGTTGTGTTCCCCTGAGTTATGCGCACCAGATGGGAGTGGAAAAAGGGGTGGGGGAGAGGAGGGGGAAAATTTCCTAAATTCATCTATTTAACACAAAAAATTCTATAAAATCGTTAATACTCAACTAAATTGAACCAAATTTGGGGGTTGTGTTTCCCTGAGTTATGCGCACCAGATGGGAGTGGAAAAAGGGGTGAGGGAGAGGAGGGGGAAAATTTCCTAAATTCATCTATTTAACACAAAAAATTCTATAAAATCGTTAATACTCAACTAAATTGAACTAAATTTGAGGGTTGTATTCCCCTGAGTTATGCGCACCAGATGGGGGTGGAAAAACGGGTAGGGGAGAGGAGGGGGGAAATTTTCTAAATTCAACTATTTAACACAAAAAAATCGGTAAAATTGTTATTACTATACCAAATTGAACCAAATTTGGGGGTTGTGTTCCCCTGAGTTATGCGCGCCATATACGAGAGAAAAAACCAGGCATTAGGGGGAGGGGGTAAATTCCCCCTCTAGCAATAATCAATAAAAAATCGGTAAAATCGTTATTACTCAACCAAAATGTACCAAATTTGGGGGTTGTGTTCCCCTGAGTTATGCGCACCATATGCAAGAGAAAAAACCAGGCATTAGGGGGAGGGGGTAAATTCCCCCTCTAGCAATAATCAATAAAAAATCGGTAAAATCGTTATTAATTAACCGAAATGCACCAAATTTGGGGGTTGTGTTCGCCTGAGTTATGCGCACCATATGCAAAAGGAAAAATCAGGCATTGAGGGGAGGGGTAAATTCCCCTCTTTTTTTCACCTGTACTCCTGGTGTGATAGTTTGAAACTAATTCTATTTGGTTACCATTTTATCATGACTGCGTTGTAATACTTGAATTCGATGTTGAATCTTTAGACCAGAATATAGTTTAAAATATACACAATTTCAATGTAGTTCATTATTGACTACATTTCAACAATGTTTAAAATTATCTGAATTCTAATATTGTTTAAAATTTACTGAATTTGATCTGTGATTAAAACAGTTCTTCTTTGATGCTAAAAAGACTGTATGTAAAATCAGTGCAGCAAGGGATTAATTAAGAAGGGGTACAGGTATTAGGTACGTTTCTTGATTCACCTACCAAGTTAGTATTATTTTGAATGGACATTTTACAGTAATATTTTGTGCTCCTTGTGTGATACGTTGAAACTATGGCTGCTAACTTAACTGATGACATGCTCAGCTGATCTGTATTCATAATAAAATGTTTAACTTGATGAGGATTACATTTCAATTACGGTAAGACCGTCAAACTTTACCCCACCAGAAGTAACTTTATCCCAAAAAGTGAGAATCTTCAATTGTGACGTAAGCGTGGTAGAACTTAGATAAAATTCAGCTATTGTGTTTCTCCAGAGATTCTCTGGTATGTGGAGAAATACAATAGCTAACTTTCATCTAAGTTCTACCACGCTTACATCACAATTGAAGATTTACACTGTATGGGGTAAAGTTACTTCTGGTGGGGTAAAGTTTGACGGTTTTACGGTACGTCTATAAAACTGTAAGTCGCCAAATTTAAAGTACTCACCTTGATTTCACAATTGTTAGGGTCCATGTATCACGTTAGGTATACCTATTTTTGTATGCAGACTTATCTTCCTACACATACTTACATGAACAATAGTTTCGGTAATAACATATAATTTTATTGTTCGTATGTGTTGTGTGTTCAAGTACCCAGAGTACCCTCATTTGCGAGTAAAGTGAATCAGTAGGCTGGAAACCTTAGTTAGCGTCAGACCCCTCAGGTCAACGCTACCAAATAGGATTTGATTAAGATGTTTTTGGAGGACCGAACTTTTCTTCGGAACCGTTCTTCGGCTTACAAAACCCTATCAACAGCCATTTTCATTGGTACCTACAGTACAGAAGGTAACTTACTTAAATACGGAATATTGCTAGATGGGGAATTTACCCCCTCCCCTTAATGCCTGGTTTTTCCTCTTGCATATGGTGCGCATAACTCAGGGGAACACAACCCCCAAATTTGGTGCATTTTGGTTGAGTAATAACGATTTTACCGATTTTTTATTGATTATTGCTAGAGGGGGAATTTACCCCCTCCCCTTAATGCCTGGTTTTTTCTCTTGCATATGGTGCGCATAACTCAGGGGAACACAACCCCCAAATTTGGTACATTTTGGTTGAGTAATAACGATTTTACCGATTTTTTATTGATTATTGCTAGAGGGGGAATTTACCCCCTCCCCCTAATGCCTGGTTTTTTCTCTCGTATATGGCGCGCATAACTCAGGGGAACACAACCCCCAAATTTGGTTCAATTTGGTATAGTAATAACAATTTTACCGATTTTTTTGTGTTAAATAGTTGAATTTAGAAAATTTCCCCCTCCTCTCCCCTACCCGTTTTTCCACCCCCATCTGGTGCGCATAACTCAGGGGAATACAACCCTCAAATTTAGTTCAATTTAGTTGAGTATTAACGATTTTATAGAATTTTTTGTGTTAAATAGATGAATTTAGGAAATTTTCCCCCTCCTCTCCCTCACCCCTTTTTCCACTCCCATCTGGTGCGCATAACTCAGGGAAACACAACCCCCAAATTTGGTTCAATTTAGTTGAGTATTAACGATTTTATAGAATTTTTTGTGTTAAATAGATGAATTTAGGAAATTTTCCCCCTCCTCTCCCCCACCCCTTTTTCCACTCCCATCTGGTGCGCATAACTCAGGGGAACACAACCCCCAAATTTGGTTCAATTTGGTTGAGTATTAACGATATTACGGAATTTTTCTGAATATTGCCGAGAAATATTGCTAACTTCACTCCGGTGAGAAAGTGCACTTCACGACGAGCGATCAAAAACTGAAAGGTAAGAAGGTAGAGCAGAATAATTCCGTCGAGGTAGAGTAGGTACCTAGGTATATGTGTATACATAGGTATAATGTGTGCGTCCAATGACGAATACACCTTGGAAGAATACCTCTAGGTGCACACAATTGTGATAGAAATTTAATCCAGATTATACTGGTGTGTAACTACTGGTGTAGTCTACTTAGTTCCATTGGAAAGTTCATAACAACACCTCTGTCGGATCCGCGGAAGACAAGGAATCGCCAGCGGGATATCCGACTTTTTCCAGACCAAGTTCGGAACTGCCAGCTCAGCATTTCGCCGCTTGTCTCCCTTCTTGACGCCCGACCGAGGTTATAAAGACTTCGACCACCGAATTCAGGAGCATCTTTCGCCCAGAACTGATCCCCGACGGAATAGCTCCCGTCTTGTATTCTCAGCGCCCATCTGGAGAAGCCTACTCTGCCGCACCTTCGAACTCTGCCTGAAGCTCAGAGACCCTTGCAGTTCACCCGGACCATCCGCCGATCACCGCAGGATCACCGCAGGTACTTCATTGTGGAGAGACTTTAGAGTTGTGTAAATAAAGGGGGGTTTTATGTAATAAAAGGGGTTTTTATCATCCTTTTTATGTCTATATATCGACTCTTCCTAATCACCTCTATATAATATCCAGATAGGCTCTGACATAAATGGTGGAGAGCGCCTAAAAAATAGGTTTCGCCCCCAATAAACACAATAAAGTTAAGATTTTAAATATAAATACAGAAATGAAAACTTTGAATTGAATTACTTTAAAACAATAAAAATAATAAATTATTGTGGAAAGAAGTTAAAAATACGATTCTCTTGTCTCTCTCTCATTGGAATTTTTTATATATATATATATATTTTTTGTGTGTGCACGTGTACTAATTATAAGATTTTCCGTTGTTGAAGTGTTCAGTCTTAGGCTAGGAAACCCTTTTTTTTTTCCTTTTTTTTGCAATATATTATCAGAATTTTAAAAGTTTAAATTTTGGACTGCCATTTCTTTGAGAGATACTGTGTGCAAATTTGCTCCCTTGGCAACGATATCCTATATCCGGTTGCATAAGATGAAGGTCAGTAATCTTATAACCCAGAAGGAATTTGCACAACAGACCTGAAAGAAGGTGAGCAGAAAAGTTAAATTCATCCTGAAAATTAGAGGCTGAAAGCACTTAGGTAGGACCCCGAATTTTCAAAGGCATGTCTTGTTCCGCAATACATTTTGTGTAGCTCGTTTACGTAAGGAAACGAGGTACGCAAGCAGCAAAAGTGCTGTCGCCAAAAAATCGTCAACAAATTTGAAGGACCCCTGAATTCAGCAGGTATTCATTCAGCAAAATCCACCTAAGCAGGAGATTTTGTTTAATGACACAACTGTGGAAAAAGGGAATTTTTAAATAAAAATACATCGTCCAACTTAAATTCATCCTGAAATTTTATAATAGGTAATAATCCACTATAGGCAACAATACGGGTGACGGATGACGGATAGCGACTCGACGTTAGTTTTGTTAGTAAAACGACTGATTGATAGGTACCATATTGGAACAGATGAGCCTTTAAGAAGTTTAAATAGACTATCAGCTGCAGAATATGCTGAAATCGTGACTTATTTAGGCCAACCTGTACTTACTAGGGATGAAAATAGGTTATTAATTAATGAAATATGGGCAAAATCAGAATTAAATGTACCGGATTTATTACGAACTATTTTGAATAATGCAAAATATGATGAGAATTATTTAGAAGCTAGAGAGATATTAACAAACCAAGGTTTTGTAATAAGCGAAGAGAATAGAAAAACCGACGATTTAATTGATGACAACCTAGGTTTACAAGCGGGTAATAATTCAAAAAACGAAACAAAAGAAGGGAATTTAAAACCAGAAATTACGAAAATCACAAAGTCGACTCAAACAATCATCATGGAGAGAACGCCTATTAAAATAACTCCACGGTATTTTTCGGCACAGGCTCACGAAGATATAAATCAGTTTATAAACAGTTGGGAGAAGTTAGCAAGATACCATAATTGGGAACAAAGGGAAATCATGCGAAGTATCCCGAGTTTTTTTCTGTCGGACGCACAGCTCTGGTACGACCAAAATGAAAAAATAGGAAAAATAAGGCCAACTTGGGAAGAGTTTAAATTGCAACTAAGACAGGAATTTCAGGATCCGAGTTTAATAGAATCTGCAAGGATGGAACTGTTAACACTTCAGAAATTAGATTCGGAAACTATGAAACAGTATGTTGATCGGCTAAGGAATTTAGTTTGGAAGGCTGCTCCAGACATGCCTACCAGCGAAAAACAACGAATTTTAGCGGCAGGTATTCCGAACGAATTTAGAATATGTCTTGCCGGAATAGACGATTTTGAACAGGCAGTCATAAAACTATATCAAGTGGAAGCCTTAATTAGGTTACCTAAAAACGAAAAACAGATAGAAATACAAAAACCCCCAAAATCAGAGGAAACCTTATATGAACGTGTTGCGGTTCTGGAAGCGGAGCGCCAGAACAGGGCAGTTGATCACGGATCATTTCAGGACAGAAAACGTGGAAGAGGAAATAGTCAGAATAATGTAAGTAGCCAGAACTATCGTGGGTATAGATATCAGAATTACCGCCAGAATTCTCAGAATTACCAGAGAAATCTAGGCTGGCAAGGTAACCCATATAATCAGGGATTCAATGATTGGCGAAATTCAAGCAATCAACAACAGTTCAACCAATATTCTAGGCCAAATAGAGGGGCATATCGTGGCAGAATACAAACTGGCCAAGGAGCACATAATAGCCAAATCGAAAATTTAGCAAGTGTTTTAGGTAATTTACTGCTACAACAAGCCCCATCTAATAGTGGTTACCAAGGTAGAGGACACAATACTTACAACACAAGATATAACAATCCGGTAATGAAGCAGATTGAACCAGCACACTTACAAATGAATAGGGGAACATTTTATCAGAATCAAAAAAACTGATAAAGGGGACAGTTGGATTAAGTCATGATAACTGCCCCCAAAATCAGAGAACTATGGGTAAAATTAATATGCCAAAAAACGTAAGATGTAAACAACCCTTGATAAAACTACTTGTAGGTAGGTATATATTGCATGCATTGTGCGACACGGGTGCAAGTGTGTCCATAATCCATGAAAAATTTGTTGATAATAAGACAGATATGAAGTCAACAAACGTACAGTTATATGCTATAGATGAGAATAAATTACAAATTCGGGGAAAAATAGATTTAAAGTTAACAATTACTGACGATAATGGGATTGAAAAGCAAATTATTCAATCATTTTATGTCTGGCGACCAAGTATACACGAGCAGACTTCTCAAAAAGCATTAGTTATATTGGGGAGAGATTTTTTTTATAACCAAAATGCCATAATGGATTTTAAGCAACAGATTATTGTAGTACAAGGTTCAAACATATCATTTAAGGATGAAAACGAAGATTTCATAAAAAATTCATGTGGTTTAGTTGTTACACGAGGCAAAAATCAAAAAGTTGAAAATGTAAAATCAGAGACTTGTGGATTAAAGACTCGAGAATCGAAAGGGAAAAGAACCGAAAGTAGGCCACGGGAGAACAATAAACAGTCGTTGAATTACACATTTAAAAGGCATAGCAATGAAACGCTGCCTAGACAGATTCCAGAAGAAACGGCGAATCAAATTACGGAGGCCAACGAAGGACGACTCAGTTCAGTTACCTTCCCGGCTGGGGAAAAAATAAGTGGGTCGAGTCAACTTCAATTGTTTCAAGATGCGTTAGACGTTCATGAAATTACATATAAAAAAATTTGTAAAAAGCTAAATGTCAATAATAAAACATGTACAGAAAAATTGTTGGCACAGATTTCGCAATTATTGGGAATCAATTTGGTTTATTATAATGTATCACAGCAAAAAGCCCAATATTACCAATTCAAAAACCAACCTCAGAGGATACATATATATTTTATAGAACATTCACTAACAAGATTTTCATGTGTAAGCTGCCAACCCGGAAGGGGTCGGCAAATAACGTTGTGTAGGGAAAAGGGAAGGGGAAATGACAAGAATAACAAATGGTTGCAACTTAAAGTTAGGTATGAAATTTATACTTAGCTTCGTTGCGCAACGGTAGAGCGGAAGCGGCAGATGCGGTAGGCGTTACTTGTATAACCTGAAAATGGAGCACTTCCCTGAAGGGGCTTCACCACGTTGCTCAAAAAGAATAAAAGGATTGCAATGCGACGTGGCGCAATTTAACTATGTAATGCCTAGGGGTGAAGGTATGATATTGTACTCTTACTGTGCTTTCAGTATTTACCACTTTGAGAAATTTCAGGTGTTGCTTGGACAAAGAACTCAAGAAAATACGTTGCAGTGAAATATAATGAACTCGAAGGTGCAATGCAAAACAAACATATGAATGTACAACTTTGAATGGTACAAATAAACTCAATTTAAACAGAAGCAATTCGTTGTTGGTTATTTCAATCCCAGATAATATCTTATACGAAAGAAAAGGTAAGTATGAGGTTGGTATGACAAGGTTAAGATGATTATTTTAGTGTAATCAACAATATGTTTTACTAATAGCTGCTTAAAGGCAACTATGCAGAAAATGGTAAGCCTATCACGGTAGATTTCGGAATAAGTCTCTGTCTCAACCCTACCTATGATTATTGGCCAATAAGGAAAACAATTCGCACTCACGTTGCTGAAACTCGTTGAGGCGGGTTCCGGTGTGATGCAGGGTATTCAGTTGTCCAGAAGGGTAGTCAGAAGAATGCAGAGGTCGACCAAACAGGAGAGGGGAATCACTACTACGACTGTTTGGCTTTAAAAGAGGTTTTCGGTATAAGAGAGCAATGTTGAATTTTAGAGTTGCGCAATAAATTGCAGAACGAAAGGGGGCAGTTGCAGTTGATGTCTGTGGAAGTCTTACAACTGTTAACTGAGGGATGGTAGCAGAGAGCAGGCAGGAAGTGAAGTGGGGAGGCCGGCGCGCAGCCTTATATACGCTCCCCTCCACGCTTGGTGGCTCCCTCGAAGCCCACTGGTGGGAGGCCCCTCCCGGCGCTGTGATGTGCTAGACTCCCGATCCCTGTAGTCAGTGTGATTCCCGATCCTTCCTCTTTTCTCAATCTTTCCGTTTTTCCTCTAGTTTTCTCGTTCCTTTCCCAATCTTTTCGTCCTTTTTCCTCTATCCTGGTCCTGATGCTTGAATAGCAGAACCTGTGAGCTGCAGCTCACACATGGATAAAGCCAAACCCACATCTAAAGAACAGTTTCAAAGTCCAGGCAACAATATACAAGACACCTAACAGAATAAAAGGGGTAGTCATACAGAAGGAGAAATCAGAAGTAAAAAATATAATCAAAGATCATGATAAAGGTACTAGAGCGATAATTAAACTTCAACCAGAATGGAGACAGATTATTAGCAACGTGCAAACTAATGAAAATAAAAATATTGTAAAGGGTTTTAAAACTTATTTTGAAGGTCGGAAAGAACAAATCAAGGATTACAAAGGGATTAGATTAGATATAAATCCAGAATTAACGGCAAAAGACCATAATGAAATAGTAGCAATTTTAAAGCGTCATGAGAAAGCCTTTGTGTTAGATGAATATGATATCGGGAAAGCGAAATGCCAATCAATAGGAATCCCATTGATCACGAACAAGCCAATAAAATGTAAAACTTTTAAACGTAACCCCCATGAAATGAACGCAATGAAGCAAGAGATTCAAAAACTTGAAAACAAAGGCATTATCAGGAAATGCTCAACTCCATATAGAAGCCCGTCTTATTTAGTCAGAAAAAAAGATGGTAACTTCCGCATGATTACAGATTACAGGGAATTAAACAAGGTTATTGATTATCAAGCATCAGGAGCTTATACTGGGAGAACCGCTCAAGAAGCTATTCAATTCGCTTCACAAAAATATATTTTGAGTTCTTTTGATTACGCGAGTGCATGGCATCAAATACCAGTAAAGGAAGAGGACCAACATAAATTAGGTTTCGCGGACCACAATAATGATACGTGGGTGTTTAATTATCTGCCTATGGGATTGAAAATATCGACGGGAAAATTCATAGAAATAGCGGAAAATACATTAAAATCGTTAATCGATCAACAACAGGTAACGCAATATGCAGATGACGTTTGTCTGGGGTCAATGGATATGACAGAACATAAAATCAACATGGACAAAATGTTAACATTGATAGAAGACAAAGGGTTGAAATTAAGCGCGGATAAGGTTCACATAGGATATCAACAGATTAAATTGTTAGGAAAAGTTGTAGGTTCAGGCAAAATTCAGACTGATCCAGAAAAAATAAAAACTCTTTTTGCTATCCCTCCTCCAACTACTAAAAAACAGGTTCAATCTTTAGTAGGAATGTTTGGATTTTTCAGGGAACATATTCATAATTTTGCATCAGAAATTCAACCAATAACGGACTTGTTGAGAAGTAGTAATAAACAGCAGGCAAAAATAATATGGGATAAACCACAACAGGAATCTTTAGACAGGATGAAACAGTTATGTTCTCGAGCGCCGATTTTAAGGACATATGATGAGAAGAAACCAGTAGTTATACTTGTAGATTCTGCAGCTCATGGGGTAGGAGCAGTAACTGTGCAGAATCATAGAGGGAAATGGTATCCACTAGAATTTTTTTCAAAGAGATACAGCCCAACACAAGCAAGGTATTCAGCAACTTACTTAGAATTAACAGGAATTTGCATAGCCGTACAGAATGCACGACAATATATACATATGTCTCCATTTGAAACAATAGTAATTTCAGACCACGCTGCTTTAAAATTCGTGAATAACATTAAAGAAGTTCATTCAAAAATTTTTAAATTGAGTTTAAAACTTAGTGAATTTCCAATAAAAATAATGTATGCAAAAGGAAAAACGATGTCAATGTGTGACCATTTAAGCAGATTTGGTGAAAGTCAGATCATGGACGAAGAAACCTTAGAACCAATTACTTTGCAGTCGGAAAATATTTGTGTGGTAACTCGTCAACAGGCAAAACAATTGGAAGAAGAAATGAGATTAGCCCAAAATCCTCAAGTAGATATGAGTAAGGAAGGAATGAAAGATCAATATAGTAGCGGTACACTGGAAACTTTTCAGCACTCTGAAGAATATCTTTTAGCGATAAAAAAGGACGATTTTGCAACAGAAATTACACAAATTATGCTAGGAAATAAAACATCGTCTAAGTTATTGAAAAATCAATCGCGGAAATATGAATTGGATGATATGGGATATTTATGGAAAAAAGCAGGGGATAGGAAATTACTATATATTCCAGTTTCTTTAAGAAGACAATTAATTACCACATATCATGATAATATGAGTCATCCAGGTAGAAAAAACACGTTGAAATTAATGAAAAATAAATTCTACTGGCATTCTTTAGTGAGCGATGTGACTAATCACGTTCTAAGTTGTGATATATGCCGCACGACAAAAGTTAATACACAGAAACGAGGAGGAGAACTTAAGGAAATGAAACCCATAACGGAATTTCCAAATGATGTTTTACAATGTGACTTTTTAGGGCCGATAGAATGCTCGCAAAATTCAAATCAACGACAGTCGATTTTATTAATGGTAGATTTGCATACACGTCATCTTCAATTACAAATTTGTAAAAATCAAACCGGAGAAGAGGTAATCAATGCTTTAAAAAAATATCAGTACACTTGGGGTTTTATAAAAAATTTACAAACAGATAACGGCAAGTCCTTTAAAAATCAAGCAGTTAGTGAGTATTTGCAAGAAATGGGAATCCATCAAAATTTCTCAAGCCCGTATCACCCAGCATCTCAGGGAGCCACAGAAAGACGAGTAGCAACTGTCACCCAAGCGATTCGTCAAGTACAACAAAAAGATATTAACTGGGAACCTTATCTAAAAAGAATAGAGTTCAATTTGAATAATCAATATTGTAAACCAATAAAAATGACACCATTCTTTGCTATGTTAGGACGTGAGTCACGAATTCCAGATGTAACCGGATTTCATGCACCACAGGAAAATGAAAATGTTAGATTATGTCAAATGCAAAAAAATTGGAAAGAAATTCAGAATTCACATAAAATAGCCCAAGATCAAAACAAAAAGCAATTCGACAAAAAAAGGACTGGTATACAGTATAAAGTAGGAGATTACGTATATTTTAATAGGAATAAATTGACAGATGGACAAGATATAACGAACAAGTTTAAGAAAATTTATTTAGGACCAGCAAAAATAGTGCAGGCACATGGTAATGGTGCATACACAGTGATACGAAAAATAAAGGATCGTGAAATACAGCAGAGAATCAATATAGATCAAATTGTACCAGGTCTAGCTTGTGAAAGAAGACCAATAATTTAAAAACACAATATTACAAAGAAATAAGAATTAGGGAAAAAATTTAAAAGTACAAACATAAGATTATACAATTAATTAGCAGAAAACAAAGTTAGAAAATGGTTGCTTAATCTGAGGGATTTGAAAAATTGAGTCATGAATCGATTTTTCAAAACGCTGGACGTAAAACCATGGATTTTGCAGTCATAACTAACTTGCCCCTTCGAGACGCGTAAGCTATAAAAACCGCACAACAGACAAGTGTAGCGGGCTTTGAACAAGGCAGGCGTTGTAAATAACAGAGAAATGTTATTTCTCTGTTTCAGAAAAATCACAGAAATGAGCCTTGCAGCAGCGATCACTACAATAGTTGGCCTCATATGGATTTCGCAGACAGAGACATTTTACCAACAAAGACAATTGAGTGATAAAACGGAATTCTTATCGAATACTATAGGATATACCTACAGACAGGAGGGTAAATCAGAAATAAAAAGCAGGATTTCCGTAGGACCGCTGTTGAGGACAAATAAGTTATTAATACAAATAGGAAATAATCCAGAAAAAGCGTGTGAAGGTGTAGCAGCAACTACAAATTTAACCAATCAGACAGGAATAATGGAAGCGTGTATAAAAAATATGAAAGAATGGAGGGAAGCAGTGCCTTATAAGACAATGTTATATCGATTTCAAATTAGGGCAACACATTTACGAGATATATTTATGAATCCAAACGTAACCAGAAAAAAAAGAAGCACAGGAGCATTTTGGGCACCCTTGAATTATATAGGTTATATTCAGCAAAAGTTGACCGGAGTCACGTCATATACCACGCAGAAAAAAACCGATAAACGTATACGTAACTTAACACAAGAGATGAATAGGATAAAAACTTTCCATCAAAAACACGAAGTGTGGTTAGACTCAACTTTACACGAAATGATTAATTTACAAAATGTAACGAGTTGGACGACTCATAAGGCTATGAACGACTTGAGACAACAATTACAAGAAAAGATTGATATAATTAATATTAGAGAATCAGTAAGAGAATTTCTACAAACAATACAAATGGAATTGACGAGCCAAACGGTTTTGATTGATGAAGTTATGATGATATTGACATTTGCAAGAGAAGGGATACTTTGTGAATCGGCCATACAGTTGGATAGTCTTAAGGAAAGCATAGAAAATATAGAATCTCAACTAGGTGCAGAACTACAAGTCCCATTTCTGGCATCCGCACAAGGATGGGAAAGTATAAAACAAATTATAAATGTGCATTATCGCTTGGAAGGACAGGACATTTATTTTAGAATAACAATACCTATAGTAGAAAAATTAGAATATGACATTGTAAGACATATCACAGTACCACATCGGGTAGTAGATTGTGAAATATCATATAAATTAGCGATGTACGAAGTAACCATAGGGCAAAATAACTCAATTATAACAGCAATGACTAGAGACGAATTTACTACGACCTGCGTACAAATAACTGATCAGGGATATTTTTGTAAATATTTCAATAGTGCGACAGAAACTTTGCCATTACACGAAATTTTTACAACAAATCAACGAAGAGTAGTCCAACAAGCTATTTATTTGCCAACTGGAGAAACTAATCAAAATATACTTTTAAAAACATGCATGAACAATACAGTAATGGTGTACAATGGGACTGAGATACGGGAAATAACAGATTACTTACCAATTTTAATAACATGCAACGAAACATGTATACTGAGTATAGATGGAAGAAACCATTTCCCGCAAACTAATCAGATTAGGGTTTCAGATTTAGTTTTGGTTCAATTTAGAGAAACTAAGGTACCAACATCAATAACAGTAGACCAAAATAATGAAACAGAACAGATAAATGCTTTGGAACAATATTTGACAGAAGAAGATCCATTCAGAAAAATGGGTAAATTAATCGATTTAGCACCAAAACTGGAAAACGAGACAAGCACGCACCCATGGTGGGAAAAAGAAATTCGTTGGAAGCATTTGTCAATAGGAACAACATTGTTAATCGTTTTATTTTTGAGCAGTGTGGGACTATTATACTGTTACTTCAGTCGAAAAGGACAGGCAAACCCCCCTACCTTTCAAACCAGTGTCCAGCTGGTCCCACCACCTATTAACTCAAGCCACGAAATATTGTCAAAGTAATTAAACAATTTTTTTTTAAATGTTATAGAAGATTAAGGAAGAGTTGATATATCAAGGGTGATATAAAATATAATACAAAATAGGAAATCATGTTAACTATAATCCAAATGAAAGGGAATGAGTCATAGTGATACAACAAGTTATAGTGTTTAAGGGTTTTATGATTAAAATGTACATAGATAACAATTTATTGTTTGATTAATATCAAATTAGGAATTTGAAATTGGGGTATTGTATATGATTTTATGATTATGTGATTTATTGTTTGATTAATATCAAATTAAGAATTTGAAATTGGGGACGTATATGAATATATATATTAGATGTAATTTGGTTTAGACGTAAATTTGTTTAAATAAAACAAATGATTACACATTATGATGAAACTAATATTTTTTTTTTCTGATGAACTTTACATGTGGTGCCACAATGCAGGACTGATGCAAATACGAAGTAGGAATGAAGTGATACGCTGAATGAAGCGATAAGTGGACGCAGATATGATTGTAAGAAATGTCAAGGGACCGATGGTAAATTGAGATGTATCTATGTAATACTATTAATAATATTTTGTTTGTTAAGATAACACTCCACACAACGGACATAGCAGAGAGGATTATGCAGACAGGTGTACCAAGGCAGAAAGGAGCAAGCAGAGAGGTTCACGCAGAGAGAATCACGCAGAGAGGACCAAACAGAGGATAATGCAGAATACTACTGAAGGATATCAATTTAATAGCAGTTGTAAATGTTACAGGTGTAAACAGTCTTTTATTTCCGGGAGGGGGAGATGTCGGATCCGCGGAAGACAAGGAATCGCCAGCGGGATATCCGACTTTTTCCAGACCAAGTTCGGAACTGCCAGCTCAGCATTTCGCCGCTTGTCTCCCTTCTTGACGCCCGACCGAGGTTATAAAGACTTCGACCACCGAATTCAGGAGCATCTTTCGCCCAGAACTGATCCCCGACGGAATAGCTCCCGTCTTGTATTCTCAGCGCCCATCTGGAGAAGCCTACTCTGCCGCACCTTCGAACTCTGCCTGAAGCTCAGAGACCCTTGCAGTTCACCCGGACCATCCGCCGATCACCGCAGGATCACCGCAGGTACTTCATTGTGGAGAGACTTTAGAGTTGTGTAAATAAAGGGGGGTTTTATGTAATAAAAGGGGTTTTTATCATCCTTTTTATGTCTATATATCGACTCTTCCTAATCACCTCTATATAATATCCAGATAGGCTCTGACACCTCATTTCTTGTAATTGTGATTGATTTTTTCAATTCCACCATTGATAAAGCAGATGGTTTCATCTTGTTTTTGCTATAATTCATGCAGGTCTAGTAAGCAATTTGCTGTGAGTTGTCCTTATCTCTCCTGTGAACCTTCAGCCTAATTTCCTTCGATTTTATTATGATGAATGGATTCAAGAATACCTACATATTTTGAGCAACATACTTGAAGAACCAAATATGCTCTTTTGGCGGTAGTTTATTTCGTAAAAAAAACAGGGAAAAAAGCCTGGGTAGGTAGGCTACTTATGCAATATCAGAACAAATACAAATTTTATGTACTTTTTTGATAGATGATTAAAATGCAACGAAGTAAATGCGAAAAAAAAACAAACCCTGTGTTATCCTGATTTATTAGTTATTGACAAGAAATCAGCAGAAAGTTAAGTTTGTTGACTTGTTCATCTTTCATTTTAGCTGTCGCGACGAAGGACATGACGGACAGGTGTCAGTTGTAGTTCTGAATTGGTTCTAAACGCGTATGGACAGCTAGTGAGTTCCGAACGGTTCTCATCCCCTCCCCAGTCAGTTCTGTCTCGGACTAGTTCGATCCCGAACTGGTTCTGGACTGACTGTCCAAACAAACCTACACAAGTAAACTGGAACAACAGAGAAAACAAACATTGCCGCTAGAGGCGCTAACGTTCCCTGCCTACCACCATGGAGCTACCTACCAACATGGATTCTAAAAGAGATAGGATTGATCCCTCAACAATCGTTACGAAGGGCTACAAAAGGAACTTCAAGGCAATGCCCACTACCTAATGCCTATGACTTACTTCCATGACAACAAAAACACTCATAGTGCACCATCCAACTTTTCAACTGATAACGTCTCTCAAATGATAGCAACCTCCGGGATGTCCCTTGTTGTTTGTTTATTTTTTGTAACAGTTTAATACATACAGTCAAGTAGTGGAGATTTTGTACAATGTGATTTTTGACAACCTTCATAAATGAAAGACAATAAAACGATGTTGCAGCTCAGTGTTGGTGGTTCTGTAGTAATTTACTGCGGAATCCGCCTATTTTACTTTCTCGGTAAAAAGATTTGCCGGTGGAAATTGAAAAAGGAATTAGCAATGGAGAAAAAGCTGGCGAACGATGTCCTGTTTTTCCGAGACACCGGGGGTGGTTGTGGAAGACATTTGTACAGGAAGGAGCTTTGCTACAACATGGACTGCCCTTCCAGAAAATTGAGGTAGGTGACGTTTCTTACTCATAGTTAGCCAAGTTGTGTGGGCTTGATAGCTTTCTTACAAGAAGAATAAGATCAATCAATGTGAGTTTATCTACAGCCCAACTTATCATATCGTGAGAAATCGATTCTCGATTAAAAACCACGTTTGAGCCTGCTTGCACGCTGCCGTTTGGACGATGTTCATACTGAATTGGTCCAGAGATTCCCCGAGAAAAACAAATTCCCTGAGGATTCCAGGTTCAATTTTCGTTTTTTTCTAGGGTCATAAATAAACTAAAATGTTGTGGAAGAAAACGACTGATTGGCACAAAAATAGGACGAGTGTAATTTTCTTTTCAGATCAAAAACACAACAACCACTTTTTCAATATAAAACATGTGTTCAGGTACTATAGTTACTCTACAATATAATAAATGTGATAATAATAACTGAAAATTCAGGTGTTCAAGGACATTTTGAAATGAAAAACGCTGCAAATTATTACACAAAGGTCTATTATTTCTCTGTAAAGATCATTCGCCTGCGAAGAACATGGCTTTGCCATTGTCACTACCTACCTACTATATTTTCGCTTCACAATCAAGGTTATTTTTATTAAACGCTTCACACAAAATTCGAAGAAATAAAGAATTTTGGGTGTTTTTATGAGGAAATTTGAATACTGGTAGCTGAGGACGGGAGTAACAATTGTAAATTTTAATACTGGTAAATTTGAATACTGGTAACGGAGAACAACTCGAAGAAATGAACAACAATCGCGTTTTTGTCAGCTAAAATTTGAACAGAGATTGCGTTTCACACTCGTGTGTCTGATTTACTGTAAGGGTCATAGGGAGCGAACAGATTGTCCCTACAGAAGTCATGGTGGTCTCATTCGATTCTAAAAGTTCAATACTATTTTAAATTTAAGAAAAAACATTAGGTATTATTATATCGAAAATTTTGGAGCTAAAACAAAAAAATTGAAAAGAAATTTTGTAAATTGCATCCCTTATTTTTCACTCATTCGAAGTGAGTGTCGACCAAAAGCTTCTGGGCACAACTAGACCCCAAATGGAGCCCCATATACCAAATTTCATCAAAATCGGTTCCTGGTAGGACAGTTGTTGTTGTTCCTATTGCCAGTAGTTCAATCGACAACTGCCACCCATAGACACGTTTGAAACCCAGTATATTATTGAAAATCGCTCTAATTTTTCATACATATTGAGAATATAACTAAATGTTATCAAATTAATTACTTAGATGCGGCCGGTAACGCCCCAAAGAGAATGTATTAAACAAGGTGACTTGTTGCGATGAAGTTGGGAACAAGCGATTATGAATGCGATCTGTTGCACTCATCTAGAACTAAGCCCTGGAGCTCCACCAATCAGAACGCTTCTAGGGCTCCCAGCTTCAGCTTTCAGCCCAGTGGCCTCCCCCCACCACTTCAGTTTCCATCGTAGTTCTTTAGCTGAAAGTAGATGGCCCAACTGAGGCAGCCTCAAAAATGCTTGCACGCCATTTTAACATTAGCTTTCTCCTCTGTTAACTTGTCTTCAGTACTCTGTGGTTCTTACCATGCACAAACGTGTAGATGACATAACTTCGACAGAAAAATGAACTTGGCAACAGAGAAGGTATATGTTTACAACACTGAGAAGGAATGCTGAACCATGCTCGGCGCTTCCGCCTTGAAAACCGAGTGTTGAAAATAACGTATGATCGGAGGGTTGGAAAAGGCGTAGGATCGGAGTGTTTTAAACCTGCGTGACACTTTCGCGTAACGTTTCTAGGATATTTACCCTAGGGCAATAACATGTTCCATGTTAAACGAGTGAGTAAAATTACTTCTTTTCGTCGCTTTCGTGTCTGGGTTTTTTCTGCCGGTTCACAGCACACTTGTGTGTTCGATCACGCTTTCAGAAGTAGCGCTGCTGTCGTAAGGGGAAACTCGTCACATCACACACTCCCGGTACATTTTACATTTCCATCTTCCTTAAATTCTCTTAATTTTTTGGATGCGTTTTTGAGCAGCACTTTATAGTTTTCTTCCATATCAGTTGGCCCTCTTTCGAAAAAAAATAAAAAATAAAATAAAAAAATTGTGAGGCAAATTCCACATTTAGGATTTGCCACCAATAGGTATATTGATTTTTTTCGTCGGTGAAGCGGCAAGTCTCTCAATTTTCCCAACTTTTCAGGAGACTCAAAAAACTGTCTAAATTCAATAATACTTCCTCGAAACGAAATTTAACCATAAATTTTCGATAAATTAAAAAGTTATGTGAGTCTTGTTACTGTTGAATCGTCATGAATTAAGGGCCTTCGTGAGTCAACGTAATTTTGTATGATCGTTGATGTACCTTTTCTCGACAATCACTCGAGGTAATTTCATGATTTTTTTTTTTATTCTGTACAGTCACATCCCCTCTCCAAACTGACATTTTTTTGTCCTTTCCACTCAGCAATTCAATTTATGGGACGAAGGTTCCCACACCCTGATTTTTGAATTCACACTCATTTGTTTTGAGGTTAGAAAAAACCGGATTTGAAGTTGAAAAAATGTCAATCTATTCAGCAACTGTTCCTCTAAAGAACAGAAAAAGAATCAATTCGATAAGTTGAACTCAGCCGAAGAAAATGTTCCTAACCTGCGCGAAAACATAGTTTTGATAAAACGGCGAAAGAAGTTACCTACCTCGAGTCTCTGATCTCAGCTCTGGTTTCTTATCGCAGCGCGCGCGGCCGATGCCGAGATTTGTTCTTCTCATTGCTTTTCATCAACTTGTGAATGAAAATAAAAAGAAGAAGAAGAAGAAGGATAGGTTTCAGAGGTTCAGGTAGTGATAAATTGCAGTCACTTGATATTTTAGCGTGACTGCATTCCTTGTGTTTTCGCATTTTCATTCCGTTACTTTTGAAGATCGCAACTGTAGTTTTCAACCTCGTATATTGACTTTTCCGTGTTCTCGATTATATATAACAATATCATGCCTCGAAGTGGTTCTAAAGTTTTCAAAAAGAGGCAAAAACGAAGAAGTTCACGAAAAAATCTGGATGAAAACTTCAAAAAAGTCGATGATAAAGCTGGCCCTTCCTACGCTTCTGGTGCGCACTAACTTATGACAATGACATTCGTAAATATTTTTGCCTTTCACCTCTTGCATGAAGTTACCAAAATTATAAATAATTGATTTTCCAGAAGTGAATTTTCATTTCCAAGTTCGTGAATCCCACCCTGTCAGGCAGTAGGAGGGTTAGGCATCTAGCGCTCAGCAGACTGCCCAGCTCTTACGGCTTATTACTTTCAGTTTGGGACCCCTTTGGTTTCTGGAACCCCATAGTGTTGCATATCAAACTGATCTGTACAAAACGGAGATTTTAACAGTACCAAAAAAAAAATTTTTTTGGTCAACCTATTTTTTGACTCATGAAGGCCCTTAACTTCCCTCGACCGGGGATCGATCTCCCATCGTTCTGATTCGTAGCTGAGTATCTGAGTCGTAGCTCGTTACCACTGAGCTAAGGAAGCGAATGGACAGAAATGCAAAGAGGTCGCTGATCAAAACATTACTACTAGTTACAATCCACGTCGAGCTAGAGTTAACATAATGTGTTAACATGTCATGTTTCCAATGAGGATATTTAGTTATAGCTAGCTATATTCTGCCGTGAGAAGGAAAAACAGCTTATCTATGAAATTCTAGGCGCCCGAAAAATGCCTCAAGGATTTTGAGCTTACCACTCCATTATTCGTCTCCAGTTTATTGTTATAAGTCCACATTTTCGATCGTCTGTTAGGTTACATCCTATCGATCGTGCTGATATCGATTAAATACAAGAAACATCGATTTTACTTCGATTATTCATAGTTGAGCTCTTTCTCCCAGTTAATAACCAAAACTGTGGCAGCGATTTGGAGGAAAAACCACTTGAGCTGTTTTTCCTCCACATCCTATACAAATCAAACGAACATTATATTTGAGAAAACCAGTTATAATGTTAGGGAAAACCAGCTCAGCTGTTCAAACAACTTCTCAAATTCAGGGAAAACATCTGATGTTACCAATGGCGTGAGGGGATTAGGAGGGAAAACCACTTGGCTGAAGCGGAAAATGGCTCAGCATGAAAGATCTAGTCGAACGATTTGGAGGAAAAACAGCTTATGTATGATATAGCTCAACTATAATAGTTGAGTGGTTTTTCCTCCACATTAAATTACGAAAGACCAGGCCAAGGCGTGCTAACCGTCAAAGATAAGCCTTTTTTCCTCCGAACGATCAAAGGCAAGCTGTTTTTCCTCCACATTAAACTACAGAATTTCTAGTTGAGCCTTTTCTGACCAAATTTTTCAATTTCGCGATTTTATTATTTAAGCTGTTTTTCCTTCTCACGGCAGTATTGATTGCAGTGGTGAACATTTGCAGGGTTATTATTTTATTTTAAATCATTTACAACTTTTTAAAAATTCAACAGTTTTTCCGATGTCATATGTTTTGTTTTGGGGAAATAGTATGGTTCAGTAAAAATATTTTTAACCAGACCAATTATAATAAAAAACAAATAAAAATGTACTTCAAAGTTTATTGCAATCTAAATTTGGTCACTCACAAAACTTTAGTTTTGAGCTTGCCTACAATAAATAACAATCAGCAATATCCCCCTTGAATAGAACTTGGACCTCTGACAGATTCATCATGGCAACAGTATAATAAAATAGGAGGTAGGTAAAACGCTGCTAATTATTACACAATGGTTTATTATTTGTTTATATAGATCACTCGTCTGCAAAGCCACCAACCATCCAACATGAAGAAAAACATCGATCGCATTTCGGTCAGCTAAAATTTGAACGGAGATTAGGCCACTTTTGCGATTCACACTCTTGTTTCTGATTTATCGTACGTCCAACCCTTAAATTCTCGTAGGGAGCGAACGGTTTGTCCTACAGAGCTCCGCGTGGTCTCTAAATATTCTATAGAATCTTAAATTGAAAGAAAAACAATACCTTTATATCAAATTTTGAGTTAGGGCGTTTTCAAAATTTCAAAATTCATTTTTGATCCCTTAGAAGTGACCTACATTAACCAAAATCTTCGGGGCACAACTAGACCCCAAATGGAGCCTACATACCAAATTTCATCAAAATCGGTCAATGCCAAGTGGCAAAAGTGCCGCGTACGGCCAAATTTTTATTCGATTTTTGGATTCAACGTACCCTAAAAAAAAATTTTTGTTGGTCGATTCCAAAGGTTCATTATTGAAAATAATAAACCAAAAGCAGAACGAGTCACTAACAAGTTTAAGTAATGGAGTGAGGAACGAAAAATTTCTTGGATTTGGATGGACACATTGACAGGCAAAATAAAGAAGAGAGTTCCTAAACATTGTTTAGTAATTCATGCAGTTCAGGGGACCTCCCACTGAATAAGCATTAGGTCAATTTAAACCAGTTGGTAAGCGATAAAATACGTATTTTCATGGTGCCTTCCTCCTACACAAAACTGTTTCACTCCACATAATTTAATTATTACTTTTAGTAAGAAATTGTGGACCCTCCCCTCGCCATTATCCTCCATAAAATGTCTATGCGAACCTCGAATTTGAACAGCATTTCACCCAACCATCCATCCGTGATCTACGGTACCCAACATGGGAATTCCAGTTCACCCCCCCCCCCCCCTCGCCAGTCTGGCACCAAAGCGGTTTATCCGTCGTAACGTTGAAATTTGATTTGTTAGTTTTGGTAAGGTAAATGGGGGTATAGTGGACACTGTTCCAATAGTGGACACTTGCTTGCATAAATGTGAAAAATAAGAGTAATAGGCGCCCAACTACTTTGAAATCCATAGAATTTGTAGGTTGTGCCATCTATGAAGCTACTGTAGAACTACCAATACTCCAGAGCATCATGTAAAAGAATATTAACCATTTGAAAGTGGCGTAGTTGAGGTCTGTCGCTAGCACGTGGTGTTTGCTGCTGAACCTCGTAAGGAGATAGGTATGTTGCAACAGTATTTTTGGAATTTATAATTGCTCGAGCGACTTCTGGTTTTTTTGTGACGTTCAAGTAGATAGTATAGATTAGTTTCCATGAAGGATTTCTTGCAAATTATCCTGAGTGAGCATTTAGGCCCTGTGTCCACTTAACAAACACTAAACAACCAATGTTCATTAAGTGGACACTGGGTGTCCACTTTTGAAACATGAATGATTTTTTATTCTGAGTTTTTTTTTGTGTGTTCAGACTGTTCTCAATATACTGCTGTATAATATACAGCATATTATGCTATGTAGCATATGTAGCATATTATGCTACGTTAATTTGAGATCATTCTGTTCATGGGGACCAATAGTGGACAGGGGGTGTCATCTTTTGAATCACAAATGTCCACTATTGAAACAACAAGCCTAATTGTGATCATAAAGGTCAAAAATGGGACCCCATTGGCTACAGCTGCAAAACGCTGCAAATTATTACACAAAGTTTTATTATTTTTCTATATAGATCACTCGTCTGCCAAGAACACGGTAAAAGCCATTGTTACCACCAACCAACTTGTAGAAAAATATCGATCGTATTTCGGTCAGCTAACATTTGAACGAGGAATAGGCCTCTTTGGCGATTCACGCTCGTGTTTCTGATTTATCGTAAGTCCAACCCTTAAATTCTTGTAGGGAACGAACGGGTTGTCCTACAAGGCTCCGCGTGGTTTCAAGCAATTCTAAAAATTCTATAGAATCTTAAATTGATGGGAGAACAATACCTTTATATCAAAATTTTCTGAGTTAGGGCGTTTTAAAAATTTCAACCCTTATTTCAAACCCCTTTTCCTTCAACCCTTTATCCTTTTTTCAACCCTTAGAAGTGACCTACATCAACCAAAAGCTTCGGGGCACAACTAGACCCCAAATGGAGCCTACATACCAAATTTCATCAAAATCGGTCAATGCTAAGTGGGGAAAGTGCCCCGTACGGAGGACGGCCAAATTTTTATTCGATTTTTGGATTCTACGTACCTTAAAATGTAAACCAACAGCCTGTTCCAGTTGTAAACAACAAATTTATTACTAAAGTAAAGTATTTCGTGGGTTTTTGTGATCAAAAAATGATTTCCTCATCAATTTGATGAACACAGTCATGTTAAATATTTACTTCCTTCCTATCTACCTACTGTAAATGTGATAATAATCTATTACTTTTTATAATTGAACAATTTTTTTCTATATCCTGGCCTACAGACCCCATTTAAAGCATAAATCCCTCAAAAAAGGCAGTACACGAGTGATGGCCACTATACATGCAGAAAGTGTCCACTATAGAATCGAAAGGAAATTTTGGTGTCCACTTTGCCCACATAGTAGGCTTTTTGTAATTATTATTTTGTAAATATTTAAAGTTAATTATTTAGAGAATTTGGGTGTGGAATCAAAAGAAGAAGAGTCGGAGAATGTAAAAAATGAAGTTTATCGTTCTCAAACAAAATACATCGTATCTATTGAGAATTCAATGCAAAAATTTCCTTAAAGTGTCCACTATTGGTGCTTTTACCTTAGGCAGTCCGTAGAATGCCACACCCGTATTCAAGGTGAAATACAAAAAAACCCACGATATATTTTGTTTTACGGTGGTACGAAGAATAATTCATGAAAATCCAGAGGTATATTGATATTATGTTTCCTCAATTCCAAAGCTTGGGTACAATTAGAAAGCTTTAAAGGATCCGAAATATGAAAAAAAAAATAGTATATTTTGTCAACATTATCCCCCTACTCACCCCCTCCCCATGATAATTTCGATTCTCTGATGAAATAATGTGCAACTCGGAAGTTATCTGAGTCGAACAAAAAAGAACCACGAAAAACGGTAGAAAACTGAAGCCTGTGCACAGTACACAAGATTTTGTCTGATTTTGTATTATTTTACAACGCTCGGTCTAGGCAGGGCAGAGCAAAATGTAGTGAAAATGGTCCCAACTCTCCCCATCTGACGGCACTTAAGTCTTTAAAGGTCGGTTTATCAGTCACCAAAGTTAACGGAGGTTTATGTATCCCTCTGTCAACTTTAACGATGGGATAAATTAGTGATACTATAAAGGTGCTGTTTATCAGTGCGAAATTAACCCACTGGTAACTATTAGCTGGCTGGAAAAATTAACTTTCTGTTAGGGCCGAATAATCGATTATTTACCCAGCTTATCAAGAAGGCTGTGAAAAGCAAGCCAATAAAATCTAGCTTCCTCCACATAAAAAAAATCGATTTCGCAGTGTGTTTTGCATCAGAAAATAGAAGAAATTAGATGTGCTTTGTTTTGGTGTTTTCTTTTCGCGATCTCGGTACCTATTTCCTTCTTGGCACGGCAGAACCTATTGTTTTTTGTTGAAAATTGTCTGGTCATGACAAGATCCCGGCCACCGTGCCACTATGTCCAGAATTTTCAAATTTGCTAACGAAATTTTTTGTACGTTAATAGAGAAGTACCCTTTTCTATTTCGAAAATTTTCGGCGTGTGACCCTCCTGACGACTGAATTTTCACATGGGTGCAGTCCATAGCACCTATAGCTCCAGGAAACCTGTTTTTTTTTTTTTGTTTTTTAAAATAAAATTCCATCCGAGATTGAATTAATTCTCCCTCGGTTGCTGGTATTTTGATAAATTGGGCGGAAAGCCTGGCAGTTCCCAGGGACACCTGCTTGACAATTTTACAGGCAGAGCTTTTAAGGTGGGTGTCCACGTGAGAGTACTCGCAGCTTGTGCTCTCGAGAGTTACTATCATATCCCTTTAAACGAGAGAGTAAAATCCCCGCGAGGTCACTCTCGGCGAGCAACTCTCGAAGCCAACTCTCGAGAGTCCGTTGAAACTGTTTACACCATGCGATGCGAGGTCAGTCTCGAGAGTTATCAGCAAGTGAAGATGCCGTCGACCCAAATTATTACACAATGGTTTATTACTTTTCTATACAGGGTGTCTACCATTTGGATGGACCAAACTTCAATGATCGATTCTACAACTCATTTGCAACAAAAAATGTCTCCTAGCAATCTTTTCTTAATCCACTCAAAATTCTTTTTTTTTCACTTTAAAGTTTTTATTCGTATTTTCGACCTTACAGCACTAAAATGGTCATAACTCCCTTATTTCTCATGCTGCTTCGAATCTGAGTACACCGTTGAACAGAGCGTTAAATTTCCTATCCATTTAGTGGAAAATCCAGTTTCTTAAAGCCATTTGTAAAAGTAAAAAAATAAATCAAAGTCAACATTTATACTTTTTTTCGAAAATCGCCATTTTTCAGGCCAACGATTCTCCCGTAAAAAATGCCGCTATCATGGTGCACTCAACGGGAAAAACTACCCCAAGATCTCACCTTTCCAACGGTATGTCAGTTTCAAGGTTTAAGAGGAAAGTTTCTTTGAAAAAATTGATTTTTATGCGAAAAAACGTGCTTATTTAGGCATATTCCGCTTGAGAGTCGACCAAGTATTATTGCCTTCACTTTTCAAGGATTGCAATAAAAAGTCCACCAAATTAAATTACCACTCGTATTTTACGTTTTGGACCTTCCTGAACAATTTTGGTACCGTGTCTGTCCATCTGACAGTCGGTCTGTCTGTCTGTCTGAAAGTCCTTGTAGATGGCAAAAGCAATACGAAGCTACTGTCCGATTTCGATGTAATTTTCGGCGATGTTCTGCATGTAAATCAAAGTCAACGCATTAACTTTTCAAAATCAAATTCAAAAATTTTAATTTTTTTTTTAAATAGGAATTACCATTTTTCGATTCATTATTTGGTTCGTATTTGATTCATTATATTTGGGTCGTAGATAGGGTTGGCTTCATAATTTTCAATGAGAAGGCAAACCTCCTCATGGGTCCACTTTTTACTTGGCGTGGCCATGTTGAAAACTCGCAGATTCAACTCTCAGCAATACAAACCGTCTTGACTTATGGCGAGAACTCGCGGAGAGCAACGAGAAAGCGTTTACACTATCGAGGATGATGCAACCGCCCTACTCTCAGAGAGCTCCCCCCGCCGCTCTCGGAGAGTACTCTCGGTGGACTTTACACTTGCGAGTTTTACTCTCGATAGTGAATTTGCCACTCTCGAGAGGGAAACACTCTCACGTGGACACCCACCTTTACTGACCCCACAAAAGTCGCCGACAGACACCAACATGGTTTTTTATTCTTTTATCCAATCGAAATCTTATCAAACAATCGCAATCGTCCCACTTCTCCAAATGGTCAATCCGCGATCTAACCATGTTGCCGTCTTCTTCCCCACTGCAGGATTCGACCAGAGCAACATCTTCGTTGCTGCTGTCTGAAAAGAGCCCCACACATCCATTTTCGATTGTAGCATAATTCACGAGCAATCAACAACGCAATTTGCAAAAACGAACGTTCTGTGAAACAAAAACACGAGGACTGGCTCTTTGAGGTTAAAAGCCTTGGATAAATCGAGTTACCCTCCGGTAACTTTTTATCCGGTCCTCGAACGACCAGTTAACGGCTATCTGGGGACTGATAAACGCGTACGATTGAGGGTCGGTTTATCAGTCACCAAAGTTAACGGGGGTTTACGTATCCCCCTGTTAACTTTAACGGTGGTATAACTTATGGATACTATAAAGGTGCCGTTTATCAGTGCTGATCAAACTATGTTGCCGCCTTTCTTCCTTCCGCCTTCTTCCCCACTGCAGGAATTCGACCATAAACACACATCTTCGTCGCTGCTGTCTGAAAAAGAGCCCCACACATCCATTTTCGATTGTAGCATAATTGACTAACAATCAACAACGCAATTTGCAAAAACGAACGTTCTGGGAAACAAAAACACGAGAAGTGACTCTCTTTGAGGTTAAAAAGCCTTGCATAAATCGAGTTACCCCCCCGTAACTTTTTATCCGGTCCTCGGACGACCAGTCAACTTTAAACTACGGATAACGGCTATCTGGGGACTGATAAACGCGAGCGATTGAGTTACCCGATGACCGTCGGATAAATCTGCTTTACTGGGTGGTAAAAAGTGACTGATAAACCGGCCCTGAGTCACCAGATGGCCGTCGGATAAATCTGCTTTACCGGGGGGGGGGGGGGGGTAAATGTGACTGACAAACCGGCCCTAAAGCTCCCTTGAGACTCATCTCGATACTTCAAGCCAGCGAGCTCTCTTCACAAGCTGGTTTCTAACAGACCAGAGCAAAAACGCTGCAAATTATTACACAATGGTTTGTTATTTTTATATAGATCACTCGTCTGCAAAGCCACCAACCATCCAACATGAAGAAAAACATCGATCGTATTTCGGTCAGCTAAAATTTGAACGAAAATTAGGAGGATAAAAGCAGCGGTACGTCTCACATGCCATTCAACCACGTCAATAGATGACATCCAGGGTAACAATGGTTGGCTGGCATGTCACACATGCTGTACAGCCACGAAAGGTTAACACGTTGAACGCGGGGAAAAAACGCGTTGTTCCCCTGTGGCGGGGAAATTTTTTTTCGCCGAAATGCTATAGCAGCAACATAAGCAACATACTTATGTTAAAAAGTATATTTTTCCAAAAATTTGACATGAAAAAAGTTGAGAATTTTGAGAATTTATTCTCGGCGTCAACGTGACCCAGCCAGTGGCAGTGTAAAGTTGCTCCAGTTTGAATGGAAAATCAACCCCTATGTGAGAGGGTTGGCTCAGACCGCCCGCCCACTGGACGCGAATTCTGGTGGCCTTTGCAAGGGAGATAAGTTGATGGTGCATAGAATGGGTAGGAATCAATCATGTACGACAATATAGTAATTCCATACCTGGAAAGAGAACGAGTCTTCTCTTTTTTGGGAGCTTTGTAGAGTTGTCTGGCAAAGATTCAAAACAGAAAAAACCGAGTCAAACACAAAAAAAAATCGGAGTCGAACCACTGGGTCTTTTTACGATAACGAACTGAAAGTATGAAACTTATGAGAGGATTGAGCTGATTATTGACACAACCAACAATTAAACAATGTCGATCAACCTTAAAAAGAGTGAATCATTCCTTAAAAACGCTGCAAATTATTACACAACGGTTTATTATTTTTATATAGATCACTCGTCTGCAGAGTCATCAACCATCCAACAGGAAGAAAAACATCGATCGCATTTCGTTCAGCTAAAATTTAAACGGAGATTAGGCCTCTTTTGCGATTCACACTCGTGTTTCTGATTTATCGTACGTAAAACCCTTAAATTCTCGTAGCGAGCGAACGGTTTGTCCTCCAGAGCTCCGCGTGGTCTCAAAAAATTCTATAGAATCCTAAATTGAAGGAAAAACAATTCCTTTATATCAAAATTTTTTGAGTTAGGGCGTTTTCAAAATTTCAAAATTCATTTTGGAACCCTTAGAAGTGACCTACATCAACCAAAATCTTCGGGGCACAACTAGACCCTAAATGGAGCCTACATACCAAATTTCATCAAAATCGGTCAATGCCAAGTGGCAAAAGTGCCGCGTACGGCGGACGGACGGCCAAATTTGTATTCGATTTTTGGATTCTACGTACTTGAAACGTAAACCATCAAATTTTGAGGGGGTGTTAAAAAATTTTTTTCTTGGTCGATTCCAAAGGTTTATTATTGAAAATAATAAACCAAAACGCAACAACTGATTCTTTCAATAAATTCCCTTCTGATAATTTTAACCAAGTCAAAATTAACTTCAGTTAATTTCTCACTCCTTTAGTCTATTCCAAATTCGCCATGGTACACATCATAACACGGTTATTTGTTGGTCGATACCCATCCCTATTCATAATCAGCACCCTGCTAACAACGCTACGAAAATTTTAACTCACGTTTGCACTAATAGGGGTTGTAATAAGGAATGAAACAAATGGAAGATAGAATATTATATTCCTAAAAATACTGTATTAATGCTATAAATCTTAATTACTGTTTTTCGCTGAGAGATTCTGCATCTCCAACTGGCTTTGGGCAATATCAGCAAGGGCTGCCTGAACCTGCGAATTGAAAATAAAATCGTTGAACAATTCGTCGTCATCACAACACCGAGCAACATTAATGTATAATAAACTATCCGGCGCTCGTTGTTGGGGGAGGGATTTTTGTGCAATCAACTCCAACAACAAGAAATTACCCTTCAGACTAAAGTGTTGCTTCCGAGTCCACCACGGTAAGCGGGGACAAAGCAAAAAAGCTGGATGGAAGATGGGAGGAAGAAGATGAGGAATAGAATTGAAGGAGACCAGAAGTAGGAGCAGCCATTTGGCACAAAAAAGGGCTCACCCTGAAGTAATACTGTACAAGTGGTCCCGGGGTGAGTCCTAAGCAGAGCGAGTGGGGTTTTAGTTGGTAGCCCCAATTCATGGGGAGTCCAACACTGTTGGGGTGAACTTCCCCTTCGCTCTTAAAGAGTTTCCCCACTTCCGTAACAAAACAAAAAAAGGTAAGCGGAAGCTTTGTTTTCACTTTTCAAGGTTGAAAAAAGAGTTCTCCAAATAAAATTTTTCACTCGCGTTGTGCGTTGTAGACTTTTCTTAACAATTTTGATTTCGAGTCTGTCATGAAATCCTTGTAACGGGCATAACTATACGAAGTTTTTGTCCGATTTCGATGACATTTTCTGGAATTGAGCGGATTGGGATGTAAATAATTCCCTACGAAAATCATTACCTTCGGACTGATAGTAGCCACTGCGCATGCGCTTATGTAAATTTCCTGTAAAGGGTCGAGCTGGGAGGTCGCCCGTGCGGCTGCTGATCTTGATTTTGTCAGGCAGCAGTTAGCATGGTGCGACCGAGCAACCCCATCTGCTCCAAAACCCAGTTCGTCTGCTGAGTTAATTGCTGCGCTGCATGAGTCAGTAGATGGTAAAGAACTCCGACAGTGCTCCGAAAGCCTTGTCTCATCCCAATGGGTAGATTGGGCTTTGGAGGGCATTGGGGCCCGTGACTACCGACACTTTCACGCCGTCCGCATGGCAACTCTGCCAACTGCGGTGCGGTGTTCGAGAGGTAGTCGCGGGACAACTCTACCCCTTTGCCGTGCCTGTCGGAGTGGAAATGAACATCTTTATCATGTAGTGCAGCAGTGTCCTCGGACTCATGGGGGCCACATTCTACGTCATGATGCGGTCGCCAAGCAGATAGCAGGTGCTTTGTCATCTAGCGGCTGGGATGTTGAGAGGGAGAGGTTATACCACATGCCGAGTGACCAGGGTAAGAAGCCTGACATCGTTGCCGTCAAGCCCGACCAGTCTTGCATTATCCTGGATGTCCAAGTTGTCAATGGCAGCTTGGACATGGAGCAGACTTGGTGGGCTAAGATAAGAAGGTATGATAGAGATGATTTACGGCAAGCGGTGTCAGAGCTCAAAGGAGTGGCACCCAACAACATCAGGGTGATGGCTGCAACCTTGTCATGGCGCAGGGTGTGGTGCGGGAAAAGTGCCACAGAGTTGCGCAAGTTGGGCATCTCGGTAGGCGTACTCCGTGGTATCACCACCCGCGTCCTGCTCGGCTCGTATTTGAACTGGTGGTCGTTCTATTGAGGTACTTCCCTTCATCCCTCTCTCCCACCCCCACCTTCCTCATCTTCCCTCATCCCCAGGGCTGGCGTCGGGTGAGTCCTGGGCGTCCTCCCCATTATATTTGATTTATTTATTTATTTTCATTTATGGCGTGCCCCCTCCGTCACACAAGACATTTTGTCTTTGAGGGGAGTTTATTTAAAAAAAATAAATAAAAAAAAATAACAGCCATAACTTCTACATTTTTCATCCGATTTCGAGGAAATGTTCACAGATGTTGACGTAGGCGGTCCCCTAATACGGTAGTGCATTTCAAGTTTTGAGATGCTATTATGCATCGGATCATCTATACGATCGGGTTATGGATACGAGGAAGCTATGTGCCACACCCACTTGTTTCAACCTACTAACCATAAGTACCTACTACTATCTACGACATCCACCTTCAAAATCAAGTTTATTTGAAAGAAATAATCGCTTCACACTCGATTCGAAAAAAATAGGGAGTAGGAGTGCCTTCATATAGAAATTTGAATACTGGTTGCTAACGACGCAAAACCGAGTACAACTCAGAGAAGCGAACAACAATCGCATTTTGGTCGGCTAAAATTTCAACAGAGATTAGGCCTCTTTTGCGATTCACACTCGTGTTTCTGATTTATCGTAAGACCAACCCTCAAGTTCTCGTAGGGAGCGAACGGTTTGCCGTACAGAGCTCTGGGTGGTCTCTAAAAATGCAATGCTAGGTATTTCAAAATGGTGATAAAAACAATACATTTATTTCGGAAGTTTTCGAGCTAGGGCACTCTTGAAAATTTCAACCCTTAATGTTCACCCCTTAGTAGTGACTGACATCAACCAATAGCTTCGGAGCACAACCAGACCCCAAATGGAGCCTACATACCAAATTTCATCAAAATCGGTCCATGGGAACTAAGGAAAGTGCCGCGTACACACGGATTTTTAAATTCATCCGATATTCGGATTCTACATACCTACCTACTTTGAAACGTAAACTATCAAATTTTGAGGGAGGTTAAACAATTTTTTTCATGCTCGATTCCAATGGTTCATTATTGAAAATAATAAACCAAAATGCATTTAAAAAACTTTAGAAAGAAGAAAAATGGGAAAAACTACTGAATAAACGGTTATTTCCATGTTTGTCCCATATTTCTCTGGCAATTATTGTTCGATTTTGATGATCCAAGCGGCAATATTTCAGTTTTTCAATTCCCTAGGGCCGTGCATTATTGCATTTCTAAAATCCTTAAAAATTTCAAATTTAGGTACAACTTTTCAAGTTTTTGTGCCTTCAATTAAGTGAAATACCGGAACGAGGAACGAACGGCGACCGACTGGGACCCCCTTAAGGTTGCTTACTAGCTTCCTTGAAAATGAAAAAAAAAAATCAAGCTATTGATCACCTCTCTTAGTCCAACCCACACTGTTCCTCATAATTTCATCGGAATCAGAAAAAAAGTTATGCGTGCACAGGGGCTACCGATGATCAGCTCAAGGCCCAATTAATTCTGGATAATTCACCTGCATCTGGATAATAAACATTTCTTCAAAATCAAATGGAAACTTTGGAAAATATTCCTTTAACAAGACTTTCACGTTAACGCAACAATTTGGGGACGGTGCATTTCGCGAGGACCTTCTACCCTCCAACCCACACCATCCCTGAGAACTTCATAGAAATTGGACTGTAGTTTAGCACACCACAAAGACCCCCTATTGTATGTACTATTGAATATATGACAGAAAGGACAAGATGATTTCATCGTAATACTGGAAAAAACAATGAAAATAAGGCTAACTAGGCATGAAATTGCAGAGAGGAGAGGTAAATGATGCCAGATATCCAAGGGAGACTGGTAGATTCGATTATTCGAAGCTTAATTTTTAGTTAGTTTGTGACGTCACAAAAAAAACCACGCAAGGGTCTGGGATATATACTGGGAATATACTTGGAATATACTTCGTCTGACCTCTCCCTAACAACTTGAAACAAATCGAACAAAATTTTTAAGGAGACAGAAAAAACTCAAGTCTACAAGCATCAAATCTCAAATACGATGTACCTACAACTGAGAGGACCTTATGTTATGTTGAACATGCAACACTTGACAATAACTACCTGCTCCAAAAGGTACTCTCCACTGCGAACTACTTCATCCAGCCGTTCAGCGGCTTCTTGATTGTCAGTTTCCAACCTCCTGAGACAAGTAGTCTGCAAGTCGTTGGAAGATTCATCGGAGGGAAGTGACTCGATGAGTGCGTCGATGTCTTTGGCGCATCGAGTGATCAGCGTGGCAAAAAGCTGGGCGTAGTCATCTTGCTGTTGAGGTGTCTGCGAACCGGATCTGTAATGATTGAATATTGATTAATCAGAGGGAATCGCGTCCCTTGCTAACAGAACAAGAACCATTTGATGAATATTGTAAACGGGGAAATCGCATGTGTCGGCAATACAGGGTGTCACCCTTACGGGCGCACCACCGGGCAGGGTTCGATTCTACTACTAATTTGCAACAAAAAATGTCAAATAGCAATTTTTTGTTAGAGGCTTCGTTTTCGAGTTATTTCACTTTTACGATTTTTTCCGTGTTTTCGACCTTACATCACTAAAATGGCTATAACTCCCTTAATTGATGGAGTAAATTCAAATTTGATTATATCATTGGAAAGAGCGTCAAATTTCCTACCTCCCTGATGGGGTTTTAGAAAATTTCAAATGAAACGAACGGGTGTAAAATAAGCCAAAAGTAAAAAATTGGTAGTTTCGAAAATTTTCACTTTTTTCAAAGTTTGTTTCTCGAAACGTCGTGAACGGAAATTTCCATGCTGTAGGCCTAAAAGTTGCATGTGAATCCCAGCTTTCTAACGGTGTAGTCATTTTTTTAAAAACACCACTTATTCAGTTATAAAATGACGTTTTTAGGGCAGAAAACGATCATTTTAGAATGTAAATCGGCGTTTTTCACCAGAAATGCTTTCCTACTTAATAAATCATTTGACATGAAATTTTACGTAATTTTGACGCTGAATCACTTTCCGATCTCCTCGACAAACAAATAGTACTTTCAAGCCCTTTCCGTTGGGCGAAGGGCTCAATCTCGTTAATCGTTTTATCCAAAATTGTCATTAAGGGAGGTCTGGGTTATTAATGACTCGCACTCCTTCCACTTTGTTGACTTACCTAATTTTTGCCCTCTGTCTTGAAAATACCGTCCCGATCATTTGCGGAAAGCTTTATCTTTTCGATAGATAACAAATTGGGAGTCGAGGACTCAGTTGTTGTACCCTGTTCAACCGAGAAAGGGCTTGAAAAGTACTATTTGTTTGTCGAGGAGATCGGAAAGTGTTACCATTCGGTTCAGCGTCAAAAAGTACGTAAAATTTCATGTTAAATGATTTATTAAGTTGGAAAGCATTTCTGGTAAAAAAATGCCGATTTACACCCGAAAATGAACGTTTCTGCCCTAAAAACGTCATTTTCTAACTGAATAAGTGGTGTTTTAAAAAAAATGACTACACCGTTAGAAAGCTGGGATTCACAAGCAACTTTTAGGCTTACAGCATGGAAATTTCCGTCCACGACGTTTCGAGGAACAAACTTTCAAAAAAGTGAAAATTTTCGAAACTACCAATTTTTTACTTTTGGCTTATTTTACACCCGTTCGTTTCATTTGAAATTTTCTAAAACCCCATCAGGGAGGTAGGAAATTTGACGCTTTTTCCAATGATATAATAAAATTTGAATTTACTTCATCAATTAAGGGAGTTATAGCCATTTTAGTGATGTAAGGTCGAAAACACGGAAAAAATCTTAAAAGTGAAATAACTCGAAAACGAAGCCTCTAACAAAAAATTGCTATTAGACATTTTTTGTTGTAAATTAGTAGTAGAATCGAACCCTGCCCGGTGGTGCGCCCGAAAGGGTGACACCCTGTATATGGGTCTGTTTGGAGAGGCAGTCCGGAACCAGTTTGGAACCAAAACTGGAACTGAAAAGGGGAGGGGATAGAGGCGAATGGACTCCTCTGGGCTCCTCCAAACCCATCCAAACTGTTCAGGACTGCCTCTCCGAACAGACCAAAGTTTAGTAGCCCACGTACATGATGAAGAAAGGGATACAAACTGAGGTGAAAATTGAGAGGTCAGGAGAGAAATTAAAAAGAGACGTCATATCTTGGAAATAATTATTGGCTTGGGAGTACGATTTACTTCAAGACCGTAAGGAGGAGTAGAAATCTTATTGTGAGGAAAGAGAACTTTGAATAAATAGGCAAAGACGTCACATTTTTTTTTTTTTTTTTTTCAAAAGAAAACATTTTTAAGTTTTATGGAAGAAAACTATAGTGTGTTGCTCGAAAACGCATCCAAAAAATTTAGAGAATTTAAGGAAGATGGACAATTTAAATGTACTGGAAGTCTGAGATGTGACGAGCTTCCCCATACGACAGCAGCGCTACTTCTGAAAGCGCACATGAAACTATTAGCTTATGTTTATCGTAAGCCCAACCCTTAAGTTCTTGTATGGAGCCAACGGTTGGACCTACAGAGCTCCGTGTGGTCTTTAAAAATTCTAAAAATTACATTATTTTTAATTGCACAACAAATTTACTACAACTTTTCTCACTATTTACCTAGCTACCTTGTGGCACTAAAATGGTCATAATTTCCGCATTTTACATGCAAATTCAAATCTGATTACACCGTTGGAAAGAGCGTTAAATTACACAAAAGCTCTTGACTAGTTCAGAGGTGGTGATTTTTTTCTTCTTAAAAAAAACAGGGTTTTCTTCAGAGGCCTCAAAAGCTTAAAACTTGTTCTATTTCATCTGGCAGACACTGAACCAAAATTGTTCAGCAAGGTCTGAAAAGTAAATTTTTAAATTTAAATTTTTTAAATTTAAAGTAAAGATTATTACATGGGACCGTCTACACGCCAATCCGAACAATCCACCACCACAACAACAACAAATTTGAATGAAAAATGTAAGTGTTATGGCTCTGTCAGGGGGTGATGATTTTAATAGGGGACCATAGAAGTTATGGCTGTGGCAAGGATTTCATGACAGAATCACAGACTTATAGACACGTAAACAAAATTTTTCAGGAAAGTCTAAAACGTAAAACGCGAAGGGAAATTTTGATTTGGGATAACGTTTTTTTTCAACCTTGAAAAGTGAAAACAAAGCTTCCGCTACCTTGGTAGACTCGGAAGCAAAAGTGCTGAGAGGGTAAAATTGTAGCAAATGGGGGTGCGCCTGATTTTGGTTTATTATTTTCAATAATTAACGTTTGGAATCGACCAAGAAAAAAAAATTTGTTAACCCCCCCCTAAAAATTTGTTGGTTTACGTTTCAAGGTACGTAGAATCCGAAAATCTAATAAAAAATTTTCCGTCCGTCCGCCGTACGCGGCACTTTTGCCACTTAGCATTGACAGATTTTGATGAAATTTGGTATGTAGGCTCCATTTGGGGTCTAGTTGTGCCCCGTAGATTTAGGTTGCTGTAGGTCACTTCTAAGGGTTGAAATTTTGAAAACGCCCTAACTCAAAAAATCTTGATATAAAGGTATTGTTTCTCCATCAATTTAAGATAGAATAGAATTTTTAGAGACCACGCGGAGCCCTGTAGGACAAACCGTTCGCTCCCTACGAGAATGTAAGGGAGAATCTTCTTGAGTGCGATGGGAGAACCTTATACTAACACACTCGTTGAGAAATTTGTTGATCCCATCACATCGACTGTTGGTTTATTATTTTTATATCTACATGCGATCGATGTTTTTTTCATGTTGGTTGGTGTCACCACCAACTTGGTGGTAACAATGGCAGAACCGTGTTCTTTGCAGACGAGTGATCTAAATAGAAACATCAAATGGGTAGGTGGAACCCTTATTCTACCTGACCCTAGCCCCCTTGAATCAACTAAGTATAACTCTCATTTTGAGACCAAATGAATCGCTGAGTGTATAAACGGGACAAGTCCATGTGTTGGTCAATATAGCTTTTTTCAGAAAAACTGTTCTTCTCGTGTCCATACACCTTTAGTAAGAAAAAGAGACACGTCCCGTAACCTTTAGCGGTAGAAAGTGAAGAACGAAATCGGCGTTGAGTGCAAGACCGGGACAAGTCCAGTGTATAGGAAGTTTTTTGCGTCTCCTGTAAAATTTGGTTTTTGGGAAATGTCCCGTTTTTACACTCAGCGATTCAAATAATTTTGTGATAATTAGTCTTGAGGTAGAGTCAGTAAATTAGTTTAACGAGAGGAGAAGGGTACGATTTGGTTTATAATCCCAAAGTAAATGACCAGTGCCAAAGTGGCACCAAAAGTCCTTTTTTTTCAACCTTGAAAAGTGAAAACAAAGCTTACACACAAACCTACACAATCCCTAACAATTTCATCAAAATCAGGCGAGAAAAGTAGAAGTTATGACTGTGGCAAGGATTTCATAACTGACAGACGCGGAACCAAAATTGTTCAGAAAGGCCTGAAACGTAAAATGCGAGTGGGAATTTTGATTTTGGAGATCTTTTTTTTCAACCTTGAAAAGTGGAAATTTCCACAAAAATGCTTGCATACGAGTCTGCAACACATTGGGACATTTTCATGTCAACCACTACACAACAAGGTAGTGAAGTAAGGTTGTTAGTTCATGTACCCAAGCATCAAAATAAGAAAACAGTTGATTGTTCTCTACGCAACACAGTGAGTCCATTTTATTTATTTATTGGTTTTCGTGACGATTTTTCAGTTTTTGTTCGAAAGCAAAGACATGAAAATGTCAAAAATAATAAACTATTGTGTAATAATTTGCAGCGTCAAATCAATCAAAAGTAGACCTCATCCTGAGAATTTTGACACCAGCAGTGTGATTCAAATATAATATATTTGACATAATATGTCAAATATATTATATTTGACATATTTTAGGACATAAGGGTGGGACATTAGGGTTTTCTTGATGTCCCAAATTTGACATAATATAATATGTCAAATATATTATATTTTGACATATTATTTTGGGACATAATATTATTATGTCCCAACCACCCACACATTAGGTAGTGCCTAGTATGAAATGTAGTGTTCAGAGTTTCTCGTTACATACCTACCAACTCAGAAGTGCGTACTCTAGGAATAAAATGAAATCGCTTTACACCTGTTTATTTGGTAGAATGAGCGATAGGTACCTGTCAAAACCTGATAGCTTGCTAGGTGTGGAAAATTGCTGCAAAATGCCAATACTATTGCAGAAATATTCAGCCTGTTGGTTGATGGTGTCTTGAAGTTGAGTGAGTCTGTCAGCCATTGTTTCTCTTCACTCTTGTTTTATTTCCGAGATGGTACGTCACATACCTACTTAACACTTTTAAATCAAATTCTACTTGATTATTCGATAGTTTAGTGAATGAAATATACTATCCCGACGTAAAACAAACGAGAATACTACGTAAACACTGTGAATTAGTGTTCACTTTTATCTGCTGGGACAGAAATATAAAATACCCGCCGACTCTTCTTCTTCTTGTACTTGCCCGCAGCCATGCCGGACATCAGCAATTTCCTGGATGGATGGTGATTTTGAATTTTGTTATTGGTGATGATGATGTCGAGAATGATGAGAGTTCTTGGAGGTCATTACATTGCTATGGCACTTTTGATAATGATATTGGGTGAGAGATATGAGCTTTCCAACTTCTTTTCGTTCCTGTGATTGATGGGCCAATCTAATCAAGACAGGAGTAGTCAAGACTGTTGCCCGGTTTGGGTGAACAGTCCGAGAGCTGCCATGGTGGGCGGGTCCGGGAGCTGCCATGGTGGGTGGGTCCAGGAGCTGCCATGGTGGGTGGGTCCAGGAGCTGCCATCTTGGGTAGGTCCTGGAGCTGCAATGGTGGGTGGGTCCAGGAGCTGCCATGGTGGGTGGGTCCGGGAGCTGCCATGGTGGGTGGGTCCAGGAGCTGCCATGGTGGGTGGGTCCGGGAGCTGCCATGGTGGGTGGGTCCTGGAGCTGCCATGGTGGGTGGGTCCGGGAGCTGCAATGGTGGGTGGGTCCAGGAGCTGCCATGGTGGGTGGGTCTGGGAGCTGCCATGGTGGGTGGGTCCAGGGGCTGCCATGGTGGGTGGGTCTGGTAGCTGCCATGGTGGGTGGGTCCGGGAGCTGCCATGGTGGGTGGGTCTGGGAGCTGCCATGGTGGGTGGGTCTGGGAGCTGCCATGGTGGTTGGGTCCGGGAGCTGCCATAGTGGGTGGGTCTGGGAGCTGCCATGGTGGGTGGGTCCAGGAGCTGCCATGGTGGGTGGGTCCAGGAGCTGCCATGGTGGGTGGGTCTGGGATCTGCCATGGTGGGTGGGTCCGGGAGCTGCCATGGTGGGTGGGTCGGGAGCTGCCATGGTGGGTGGGTCCGGGAGCTGCCATGGTGGGTGGGTCCAGGAGCTGCCATGGTGGGTGGGTCCGGGAGCTGCCATGGTGGGTGGGTCCTGGAGCTGCCATGGTGGGTGGGTCCGGGAGCTGCCATGGTGGGTGGGTCCAGGAGCTGCCATGGTGGGTGGGTCTGGGAGCTGCCATGGTGGGTGGGTCTGGGAGCTGCCATGGTGGGTGGGTCTGGTAGCTGCCATGGTGGGTGGGTCCAGGAGCTGCCATGGTGGGTGGGTCTGGGAGCTGCCATGGTGGGTGGGTCCAGGAGCTGCCATGGTGGGTGGGTCCAGGAGCTGCCATGGTGGGTGGGTCTGGGAGCTGCCATGGTGGGTGGGTCTGGGATCTGCCATGGTGGGTGGGTCCAGGAGCTGCCTTGGTGGGTGGGTCTGGGAGCTGCCATGGTGGGTGGGTCCAGGAGCTGCCATGGTGGGTGGGTCCAGGAGCTGCCATGGTGGGTGGGTCCGGGCCCGGCTTGGTTCTGGCTGGGCTCCGCTGCCTTAGTGCTCTGGAGGTTTTCATTTCTCCTTCTTACTTTACCCGTATGCCCTGTCTAAAATCCCATTGTTTTGTTTTCTCCTATTATTCGTTTATGTCTTGTTTTATTAATTTTATATTTATTGACTATTGTGTATACAGTTTGCGTGCAATTACAAATAAAAAAATATTCATTCATTAATCAAAATTTCAACCATTTGAGGTCATTCCCAAGGCATTTTTTCATAATTACGTTTAAAAAAACGTTATTTTAAATCACTCATTTAAAAAAAATGTTGATCAAATCTGTGAATTACTTACCGGCCTCGTAGACTTTTTGGTCAATTTCCCTTACCACCCGTCATTTGAGATTATTTTTCGATACTTAACTTAAAATGTGGAAAGTATTAAGCAAATTAGTAGGTAACACTAATGTCGATAATATTTGTTGTCACATTGTAGTGAACTTGTCTTCCTAGTGAATCAACGATTTTCGGTGTTATTAACCTTCTTTCTAGACTTTTTCCGAGAATTGAAGGTAAAAAAAAGTATAATGTAGCTGCTCAGCAAGTTCCTCGTGCTATTGAAGCTCCTTAGCTTTAATCCTTGACTCTCCTAGGATTGCAATTTTTGTATCTGAATCTCGTAATTGAATCTTAAATTCAATATTATGGATCTTCTTCACTGTGTTAGGGTGTGGATCTCAAGATTAAACACGGACATAGTTTCTGGATAATCCAGAGTTTCTAGCGTGGAAAATCACCTCGCATTCAATATCTCCATTACTTTTTCGATGTCAAGGCATTCATCCTTAATCTCATCGCCAATCATCAAGATCATTAATGTTTGAAATGTTTGCAGCCAAGGCAGAAGGTATACGAAACCCAAGGGGAAGAAGAAGAAGTTTCCATTTGCCCAGGTTATAAACACAGTCTCGTGTTGATCTGACACTTTCAATTCTGGTTTTCAATTCAATTCGTTGGTTTTCAATAATTTATATCACTTATTCAATCTCAATGATTGTAGATTTTAGATTATTCGGAGAAAATGGATGTGAAATGGGACAAATTGCAGCCCAAATTGAGCAAGTTTGTGTTGTTTACGCTGAGGAAGTTGAAGTTTTCCACGATGACACCAGTTCAAGCCTCCGTCATTCCTCTTTTGCTGGGAAACAAAGATGTGGCAGCTGAGGCCGTCACGGGAAGCGGTAAAACCTTAGCTTTCCTTATTCCACTCTTGGAAAGAATGCATCGGCGAGCCGAGCCGTGGAAACATTTTGAAATCGGTGGGATCGTGATCTCGCCAACTCGTGAGCTCGCCAAGCAAACGAGCGAGGTGTTGAAGGACTTTTTGGACGCTATGGAACAACCTTTCAAACAAGTTTTGATGATCGGTGGAACGAAAATTGCCGAAGATATTGAAATGTTGAAATCCGAAGGTGCAAATATTATCATCGCTACTCCTGGTCGTCTCGAAGACTTGCTCACGAGGGGCGACGTTCCTTTGCACGTAGCAGTTAAGTCTCTTGAGATGCTGGTATTAGACGAAGCTGATAGACTTCTAGAACTCGGATTTGAGAAGTCTTTGAACACAATTCTGGAATTTTTCCCGAAGCAGCGTCGAACGAGTTTATTTTCTGCTACTCAAACTCGACAACTGGAGCTGCTAGTTCGAGCAGGGCTTAGAAACCCAGTCATTGTTTCTGTCAAGCAGAAATCTTCAGAACCTTCTACATTCTCTACTCCAAAAGAACTGGTCAACTACTACAAAATTTGTTCCCCCAGTGACAAAATGAAGTTTTTGATTCAATTCCTCAAGCACCAAGGTTCTGGCAAAAAGTACATTTTGTTTTTTCTGACCTGCGCCTGTGTCGACTATTTTTTCGAACTACTCCGTAAGTTGTTGCCCGATTTCGAAATGCACAGCCTCCACGGGAAAATGAAGAAGAAGAGGGAGAAAATGCTCGAAAAATTTCGTTCGGCGACTTCCGGGATTTTATTTTGCACTGACGTCATGGAAAGGGGGATCGACATTCCAGACATCGATTGGGTGGTGCAGTTCGATCCTCCGACCTCAGTGTCTGCTTTCGTCCACAGGTGTGGGAGAACAGCTCGAATTGGTCAGGAAGGCTCAGCACTCACTTTACTGATGCCAAACGAAGACGCCTACGTGGATTTTATTCAAAGGAATCAAAAAGTACACCTTGAGGAGTACAATGCAGATTTGGATGGCTCAGATGAGCCAGGAATCGACAAGATTACCAAAGAGCTGCAGCTCCGGGACAGGGCGTGTTTTGACAAAGCCAACCGAGCTTTCGTCTCTTTCGTCCGCGCTTATGGTAAACACGAGTGCTACTTCATCCTGAGAACCAAAGATTTGGACTTTGCTGGTCTGGCTCGATCTTTCGGTCTTCTTCGCCTCCCGAAAATGCCCGAACTCAAGAACCTCCAACTCGACTTCGAGCCCGTTGAAATGGATTTCAACGACATCTCTTACAAGGACAAACAGAAAGAATCGATCCGAAAATGCAAATTGGAGGAGTTCAAAGAGACTGGAGTCTGGCCTGGGGCGAAGGGAATCAAAAGGCCCAAGCAGACGGTGGCGTGGGAAGAGGCCAAGAAAGCCAGGATGGAAAAGAAGGAAAAACGCAAGAAGAAAAAGGAATACGTTCAAAAGAAAATCGAGGAGGGGAAAACGAAAAATAAAAGAAAACGGAAGAAAATGACTGACGAGCAGTGGAAAGAATTGGAGGACAATATTTCCTTCTTGAAACGCATGAAAAAGGACAAGAACGTCGATTGTGACGATTGATCTAAAGCTGCAACAATGGTGTACATACGGAAGAAATGCGGTACCTTCTCAGGTATCGGCTGTGTACAGTGTATAAATTCGAGTATCGCTATCGTTTATTATTTGAAAATTGTTAGATATTGTTGAACGGATGTCTATCAATAAATTTTTTTGTTATAGAATTTAAAAACTTATTTTTCTTGCTGGTATTGTTACTTTTTGTTGCTGGTAGTTACTTTCTTCCCTAATAAACTCAATCGTTGAGGGGGACTCAATCACTGAATAAACGAGTTTTTCTCTGACAATTATTGTTCGATTAGATGATTACAGCAGCAATCTTTTAGTTTTTCAATGCTAATGAATTTCTATACTACTGAATTTCAAAAATCCTTGAAAATTTCAAATTTAAGTACAATTTTTTATTAATATTTTGCTTCCGAGTCTACCAAGGTAGCGGAAGCTTTGTTTTCACTTTTCAAGGATGAAAAAAAAAAGTTCTCCAAAATCTAAATTTTCACTCGCGTTTTGCGTTTTAGAACTTTCTGAACAATTTTGGTTCCGTGTCTGTCTGTCATGAATTCCTTGTAACGCGCATAACTATACGAAGTTGTTATCCGATTTCTATGAAATTTTCAGGGATTGTGCGGGTTGGTGTGTAGACGGTCCCCTATGAAAATCACCACCTCCGGACGGATAGAAGCGACTGCGCATGCGCAAACGTGAATTTCCTTGTAACGGCCATAACTTCTACATTTTCAACCCGATTTCAATGAAATTTTCAGGGATGTTATAGATTAGTATTTAGATGGTCCCCTATGAAAATCACCACCTCCGGACGGATAGTAGCCATTGCGCATGCGCAAACGTGAATTCCTTGTAGCGGCCATAACTTCTACATTTTCCATCCGATTTCAATGAAATTTTCAGTGATATTACAGATTAGTTTTTAGATGGTTCCCTATGAAAATCATCATCCCTGGACTGATAGAAGCGACTGCGCATTTTTTTGATCTAATCACATACATCTACTCACTTAATTTTTCATTCGAAGTTGATGAAATTTTCTAGGATTGTCCAGATTAGCATGTAGATGGTCCCCTATGAGGGTAATGAAAGGTACTTAGAGATTGGTGTTTTGAGATTAACTACTACCTATGCATCGGATCATCTATACAATCGGGTTATGGATACGAGGAAGCTATGTGCCACACCCACTTGGCAGACGTTTTTTTACTTCTTGAATTAAACAAATGCATGGGTGTTGAGATTATAAAAATAAGAAGAATACCACACGGAAATTGGATGATTATTTCCTGAGAAAAATGGGGAAAAACTGACCAGCTATCAGAAGGCTGTGGAATGGGGGTGGTGGGTGGCAATGTTTCTCCTTCAGACGGGGGGGGGGGGGGGGGGGAAAGAGATTAGACTAACCCGGAACGAGGAAGGAATGAGACATCCTTAACCTATTAATGGGAAAACCAAGATCTTTGCAGATGGGTGATCTAAACACAGCTTTGCCATTGTCACTTCCTACCAACCATGTTTTCGCTTCACAATCAAGTTTATTTTGAAGAACAACAGGGGTGGGTGCCTTCATTCGGATGTATTTGATTACTGGTTGCTAAGGACGCAAAATTGAGTACAATTGCAAAGAAACGAACTACAATCGCTTCTTGTTCAGCTAAAATTTGAAGAACATTAGCGATTCACACTCGTGTTTCAGATTTATCATGAGTCCAGTCAAGGTCTCAGTCGGTCGTGCATTCCGGGTCAGCATTTCCCGAAATCACAGGTGCTCAAACTTTAAAAGTTGTACTACTTAGCTTTGCAATTTTCGAGGATTTTGGAAATTTAATCGAGCAGCAGTCTAGGGAATTAAAAACTGAAATATTGCTGCTGGAATCGTCAAAATCGAACAATAATTGATGGCGAAAAGTGGGAAAACTTAACTAAATAAACAGTTTTTTCCATTTTACTTCATTTTACTCCATTTTAAATTTTCAATCCCTTGATTGAGGTGGGGGGGGGGGTGTCGGTTCGTAAGAGATTAGACTAACCCGGAACAAGGAATGAACGGCGACCGACTGGAGCGAATGGTCGGTCCTACAGAGCTGTGCGTGGTCGCATTCGATTCCAAAGAGTCAAAATTCACCAAAATTTTCTGATTTTACGTTACTTTGAAACGTACCTAAACCAACAAATTCTGAGGGGGTTAAAATTGTTTTTTTTCGGTCGATTCCAAAAGTTTATTATTAAAAATAATAAACCAAAATCATTAACCTTTTGGATCTCCCTGAAGGCTCCTAAATAATATTTGTGGCCCAAAGTGAATTCAGAACAGCGAAGGTCTGCCGAGTAGATAAGATAATGGCCACTTCAGATTAGACATTTTTTTGTAACTCGTAGGTAAAGCGGTTTTCTTTTTGAAATTCAATGAGTGTCTAATCTAGTGCAACGTTATTTCACTCGTCTTGTGAAGTTTGACGCGACTTGTCAGCTGGGAGGGAGTGGAATTAGGCAGGTTCCTCCCTACCTGACTTTCGATACTGGTGGTACAAGGCTACTTGAAGACTGTTCCGTAGCTTGTCTCTTGTTCGGCACACTCACTCGTATATTGATGGACTAGAAAGTAAAAGGGAGAACAGGATTTAGCAGCTTCAACTCCCAGTTTGAACATAAATGAAGGTACCTCAATACTGCTCCCTATTCTCAATCTAGCTGACAAGTGTAATCAAGTGGTGTTTAATCTCTCTGAAATAATGGACGTTGGTTCACGAGTGAGCAGAGTACTATCATAGTAGTGTAGCAAGATGATCAAGTGATGAGTCCTACAGTGGTGAATGTGGTTGTTGTCGGGGATTCACAATGTGGTAAAACCAGCTTGCTGACGTCGTTTTACAATGGATACCACAGAGACGACATCCCTACTTTTGATGACTACGTTACTTTAAGTATGGACGTCGATGGAGAGCCTGTCGCTTTAGAGTTGCGGGACACCGTGAGCTCGGAGGCCTGCAGAAGGTTCCGCCTATTTTGGTACATGGGATCCCACGTCGTCATCCTCGTCTTCGCCGTAGACTCTCCGACCTCCCTCAACAACGTTCCCCTGGACTGGATGCCAGAACTACGCAGGATCTGCCCGGACGTGCCTGTCATCTTGGTTGGCAACAAGAAAGACCTGAGGGAGGACCTCCGAGTCTCTTCTGTGACGGTGGAAGATGGCAAGTCCATGTCCCTGACAATTTGCGCCAAATATTACATCGAGTGCTCAGCAGTCACCGGAGAAAATGTACGACGCTTGTTCGAAATTGCTGCTCAAGCTGGAATGAAAAATAGTAAAAGGACTAATAAAACCAAGTGTGTACTTCTGTAGTAAAATAGATAGCAAGGAACTTGGAGAATTTGAGCTACCACATGTTGTCTTCCTGGCTATTACGATGTATCCATGAAGACTTTTTCATGGAACCCGTTAGTGGCCTGCTGAAAAGTTAATATCTCGCTTTTGCTGTTTGGGATCCCTTATGGAGTTGGTCAGATGGTCTGTTCAGAGAGGCAGTCCTGAACAGTTCGGAGGAGCCCATTCGCCTCTATCCCCTCCCCTTTTCAGTTCTGGTTTGGTTCCAAAGTCTTCCGGACTGCCTCCCCAAACAGACCCAGACATGACGCCAAATATGCTAAGGACTTCCAGTGGAAAAAAACTGAGGAGAATTGGCTTAGAAATTCTTCTTCTTTCCAATTATTGTCGATATTTTAAATTTATCTTCGTCATGACAAGAAGAGTAAATGAGTAGTTGTGTTGGTTTCTACCAACCTACTCCACCAAATATTTCCTGATTGTAAAATGATTTGCCCTCTGGCTGTTTCTATCTCTCGTTACTCTTTGAAAGGTGTACAATGATTTTGGCCCTCTCAACACCTACATTCGAAGGACTTGTTCTACAGTCATCCTATGCATATATTCGATTTGTCGATCGAGCCTTGCGAGTCAGTATTTCCCGAAATTACTGGCGCTCAAACTTTAAAAGTTGTACTTAAATTTTCGAAATCCATTAGCGCAACAGTCTAGGGAATTGAAAAACTGAAATATTGCCGCTGGAATCATCCAAATTGAACAATAATTGCCGGCGAAAAATGGGAAAAACTTAACTGAATAAACAGTTTTTCCCAATTTTCTCTGACAATTATTGTTCGATTTTGAAGATTCCAGCTGCAATGTTTTAGTTTTTCAATTCCCTAGACTGCTAAGTTTGAGCCCCTGCAATTTAGGGAAATACTAACCCGAAACGAACGTCGACCGACTGAGAACCCGTCAAAATATTATGTTAACGAATGGCTGTACTCAGTCCTCGCTTTCTTGGCAGTACCAACTACGTCTGGCAACACTGTGCGGCTTGAGCTTCTTCTCACCCCCTCAATCAACTCCTCGGGTACCTGCTGTGTTTGTTTCCTCTAAGGTTAGATTACAGTATTGGTCATTATTTCAATAAAATTCAAATTCGTGGAAAAATGTTGAAAAAACAACACGCATCAAAAGTTATTACCTACTTAACCCTGTACTTGGCAAAAGTATCCTCATGGCGATTCTTCCGAATTTTCCCCCTAAAAGTGTACATTAGGCCCTCCAAAAACTTGTTAAATTGAAAAAGCTTCTAAAATGTTGAAATTTGAACAGATTTTCAACAAGTGTGGTAAAATAGTAGGTACCTATATTATCGTATACTTCTAAGTCACTAAATATAAATGAGACCTCTTATTAAATAAAATGTATTTCATTCTATTTCAGTAAAAAAATTCCATAAAATAAAATAGTGGAAGTAATAGGTAATTAATAGCAAGGTATAATTATTATACCTTCTCACTTGCTGCACGTAATAATTAGGTAAAGTAGTAAATGTGAATGTACACCAATATAACTATGAAGTCTCGATCAAAGACGTAACGAGTTTAATAACTCAAATTTTGGTAGTTTTGGTAGTTTATTGTTAAAATTTGTACAGAAAACACGTATGGTATATTAGACGTTGCGAAGTACAGGGTTAATACAGAAATTATTGTTTCTAACCGACTGAGAGTTCTGACACTGCCAAATTTTGTGTTGTTTAGTCGCATTCTGACACAAATTTTATGAAGAATGTAAATTCATTAGTAGATATTGTAGCATACTCAGCTGATAGGATTTCGTTTGTTGAAGGGAGTCATACAATTTGGGGTTGGAAGATGCGTTAGTCCTCAGCTGGTCGGTCGGTCTCCCGGCGTTGCCGATTAATGGTGGGGGAAGAAGGGGATTTTTACCTGGGCAGACTGTCAAGAAAGCGTGGACGGAGTATAAATTAATGTGAAAATTAGTAGAAAATCGTTTATCAACATTAGCAAGACTAGGATGTGTCGAATATCTACTCGAAAATTCTGCCCAAATGTATTACATTAATTAAATGTACTTATTTGTAGAATAAATTATAGTCTGGTAGAAATGAGATGCTGCCTTCGTAGGCTCTGTTTGCTAAGCATGCATTCTCACTTCTTAACTGGTTATCACCTGATGTTTTGAGTTACATTGCAACCTACTTCAAATCCAAATTTACTTCTCTTACTAATATTGTTCACTACATATGTATTGATTGTACGCAACAAGGCCTTTATGTACATTTTTAAATCAATAAATAAGTAAAAGAGAAGAGGTTTTGGTTCAATTCGTTATTTATTGAATTTCCTTAAAGTACACATGTAATGAGGAATTTCACCATGTCGGAATTTCATATGTTTGACCCCAAAATCGGATTCAGCACCTCGAAAAACCTCTTAAGGCAAACTTTCAGCCCGAACTTCCTAATTCACGAATAAACAAAACAGTGTAGAAAATACGAATGTTTAAAAAAAACCGGAAAAATGACGTCATCCTGGAATAGTTCATTTACGGCTGCTTGAAGCGCTGAGATCGAGAAATCTATATTCCCCAGATGCAAAATTTCACGAAACAGTAAAGTTCGAAATCGAAAAACTGAAGAAAAAATAGAAAAAGCAAGATGGGGAAAATTAGGTTTCCCCTGTTTTTGTTTGACAACTTTTCTTTTAGAAAACACGATTTCGTCGTCCCAATGGGCAACACTGGGAGGAGGCGGCGATCCGAACAGCCCAATCAGCGAGCGTTCCCGCTGCACGTCCGTTTTCCCGGTTAGTTTTGAAATTAAAAATTTTGACTGTCTCCCAAAAATAACAGGAGACTTATTTTCCGAAATCAGCCCGATTTTCATCTATCCCACACCATTAGCTATTCAGGAAAATTGCAAACAGAATTCGGTGAAATTCCTCATTATTGTGATCAGCAACCTCTTCGCATTTCTGTCCATTCGCTTCCTTGGCTCAGTGGTTGCCCGATTTGTGTTGGAAAGTCTGGAGATCGATCCCCAGTCGAGGGAAGTTAGTTTTTTAATGACACAACATAAATTTTAATGGCGATTGTTTGCTCATTCTGAATATACTGTTGATTTTCCCAAAGACAGCAATCTTGAGAGCAGTCTTGAGACAGCAACCTTCTTCAAGAAATTAAATAACCTGGTATTTTCATAACGAGTTTTGACTCATGCTAATTTTTAAAATTTGACCCCTAAGGATACTGAAAACCTCAGAACAACAAACTCAGTATTTTTGTAAATCATTTGAAAAGTCGGCACCACTAGCTTGGTTCGTTATAGCGAATTTCCATAAAAAAATAAGCTATTCCAATGACAAAAAAAAAAAAAAAAAAAAAAAAAATGAAATGAAATGATGAATGATGATGTTTGAAAATTGATCTCGCTGATATCGGTTTTGGAACATTCTAAACGATGTGTCATTCCGGATGATAACTTGGATACATAACTGTTTCGCAAAATTTTCAAGTTTCTGCCAAAATGTTCGTAATATCAAACGAAAAGACGAGTTAGTTGGCCAGGAATTTTGAACCACCCTAAGGAGTCAAAATTCCAAAAATAGGTCAAAAAACGTGTTTTAGCGAGTTTAAAAAATGAAACTATTGTGATGGCCTCAAAATTTTTAGAATGAACTTTATCGAAAAATTTCTTCACTGAAATCCGTGTTGGAACATTCTTAAACGATCCCTGAAGAGTGTAACAAAAAGATTTCTCTGAAAATGAGGAATTTCACCGATTTCTGTTTGCATTTTTCCTGAATAGCTAATGGTGTGGGTTAGATGAAAATCGGACTGATTTTGGAAAAGTAAGTCTCCTGTTATTTTTGGGAGACAATCAAAATTTTTAATTTCAAAACTAACCGGGAAAACGGACGTGCAGCGGGAACGCTCGCTGATTGGGCTGTTCGGATCGCCGTCTCCTCCCAGTGTTGCCCATTGGGACGACGAAATCGTGTTTTCTAAGAGAAAAGTTATCAAACAAAAACAGGGGAAACCTAATTTTCCTCATCTCGATTTTTCTATCTTTTTCTTCAGTTTTTCGATTTCGAACTTTACTGTTTCGTGAAATTTTGCACCTGGGGACTATAGATTTCTCGATCTCAGCGCTTCAAGCGGCCATAAATGAACTATTCCAGCATGACGTCATTTTCCCGTTTTTTTTTTTAAATATTCGTATTTTCTACACTGTTTTGTTTATTCGTAAATTAGGAAGTTCGGGCTGAAAGTTTGCCTTAGGGGGTTTTTCGAGGTGCTGAATCCGATTTTGGGGTCAAAAATAGGAAATTCCGACATGGTGAAATTCCTCATTCTCTCATTAATTCGTGCAGCATGAATGGACTTTTGGCTTTTTGTGTGGATATTACCATCATAATGAGGAATTTCACCATATTCTGTTTGCATTTTTCCTGAATAGTTAATGGTGTGGGATAGATGAAAATCGGGCTGATTTCGGAAAATAAGTATCCCGTTATTTTTGGGAGACAATCAAAATGTTTAATTTCAAAACTAACTGGGAAAACGGACGTGCAGCGGGAACGCGCGCTGATTGGGCTGTTCGGATTGCCGTCTCCTCCCAGTGTTGCCCATTGGGACGACGAAATCGTGTTTTCTAAGAGAAAAGTTATCAAACAAAAACAGGGGAAACCTAATTTTCCTCATCTCGATTTTTCTATCTTTTTCTTCAGTTTTTCGATTTCGAACTTTACTGTTTCGTGAAATTTTGCACCTGGGGACTATAGATTTCTCGATCTCAGCGCTTCAAGCGGCCATAAATGAACTATTCCAGCATGACGTCATTTTCCCGTTTTTTTTTAAATATTCGTATTTTCTACACTGTTTTGTTTATTCGTAAATTAGGAAGTTCGGGCTGAAAGTTTGCCTTAGGGGGTTTTTCGAGGTGCTGAATCCGATTTTGGGGTCAAAAATAGGAAATTCCGACATGGTGAAATTCCTCATTCTCTCATTAATTCGTGCAGCATGAATGGACTTTTGGCTTTTTGTGTGGATATTACCATCATAATGAGGAATTTCACCATATTCTGTTTGCATTTTTCCTGAATAGTTAATGGTGTGGGATAGATGAAAATCGGGCTGATTTCGGAAAATAAGTATCCCGTTATTTTTGGGAGACAATCAAAATGTTTAATTTCAAAACTAACTGGGAAAACGGACGTGCAGCGGGAACGCGCGCTGATTGGGCTGTTCGGATTGCCGTCTCCTCCCAGTGTTGCCCATTGGGACGACGAAATCGTGTTTTCTAAGAGAAAAGTTATCAAACAAAAACAGGGGAAACCTAATTTTCCTCATCTCGATTTTTCTATCTTTTTCTTCAGTTTTTCGATTTCGAACTTTACTGTTTCGTGAAATTTTGCACCTGGGGACTATAGATTTCTCGATCTCAGCGCTTCAAGCGGCCATAAATGAACTATTCCAGCATGACGTCATTTTCCCGTTTTTTTTTTAAATATTCGTATTTTCTACACTGTTTTGTTTATTCGTAAATTAGGAAGTTCGGGCTGAAAGTTTGCCTTAGGGGGTTTTTCGAGGTGCTGAATCCGATTTTGGGGTCAAAAATAGGAAATTCCGACATGGTGAAATTCCTCATTCTCTCATTAATTCGTGCAGCATGAATGGACTTTTGGCTTTTTGTGTGGATATTTCCATCATAATGAGGAATTTCACCATATTCTGTTTGCATTTTTCCTGAATAGTTAATGGTGAGGGATAGATGAAAATCGGGCTGATTTCGGAAAATAAGTCTCCTGTTATTTTTGGGAGACAATCAAAATGTTTAATTTCAAAACTAACCGGGAAAACAGACGTGCAGCGGGAACGCTCGCTGATTGGGCTGTTCGGATCGCCGTCTCCTCCCAGTGTTGCCTGTTGGGACGACGAAATCGTGTTTTCTAAGAGAAAAGTTGTCAAACAAAAACAGGGGAAACCTAATTTTCCCCATCTTGCTTTTTCTATTTTTTTCTTCAGTTTTTCGATTTCGAACTTTACTATTTCGTGAAATTTTGCATCTTGGGACTATAGATTTCTCGATCTCAGCGCTTCAAGCGGCCATAAATGAACTATTCCTGGATCACGTCATTTTCCCGGTTTTTTAAACATTCGTATTTTCTACACTGCTTTGTTTATTCGTAAATCAGGAAGTTCGGGCTGAAAGTTTGCCGTAGGAGGTTTTTCGAGGTGCTGAATCCGATTTTGGGTCACAAATAGGAAATTCCGACATGGTGAAATTCCTCATTGAGTATGCCTGTGGTAAAGGGAGCTAATTGCAAAAAATTGATTTTTTTAAATTGCTGCTTTGAGGTTTCCTGGGGGTGAAAGGAACTAAGTTGGTATGTCAGATATTAATCTCCACCACCCGAGCTTTCCGAGGAGAAAAGAACGTGTAAAGTTAGTGAGTGAGAAAAAAAGTGTGTAGTTAGTGAGTGCCGTCCCCTCTAGATTTCAAATCTAGTTTACAACAAATAATTGTAAAACAGTGGTCATAAAAAATCAGCCATAGGTACTTGAGACTATCATGATGGAAATAATTTTCTAAAATATGCCTCACAGCAACCACCTCACTTCATGAAACTCATTTAAAGAATAAAATATTTCCGCCTGTAGGCGAGACTCTTTCACGATTCTCGACAATACTTTTATACTTTTCCATATAATTACTTCCATATAATTACGTTTCCATAATACTTTTCCATATAATTCCTGTAATTACTATCTTAGGAGCAAATTAAAAAGCCTTGTTCCTTGAGCGATACACTGACGGGCGAATGGAGGGTTCAAGTTTTTCCGGCTACTCGTGGTTGTCCGATATTGGTCTATTACTTTCAATAATGAACCTATGGAATCGACCAAGAAAACAAAATTTAAACCCCCCTTCAAAAATTGTTGGTTTACGTTTCAAAGTACGTAGAATCCAAAAATCGAATAAAAATTTGGCTGTCCGTCTGCCGTACGTCGCACTTTCCCCAGTTAACATTGACCGATTTTTGGAATGGAGTTAATAATTTACTTGAAAATATTTACTTTCCAGTGCAGTAAGAATCCGATTTCGGGGAAAGGATCCTCTGCAAGTGTGCTTCCAGGCTAAATTGCTCACGATTCTTACTGCTATCCTTTGAAGCCTGAAAATTTCAATTGAGTGACATGAATAATTGCCTCAAATAATTCTCACCATGTGACGTGGTAGAAGAAAGGACAATAGGTAATTAGGAGCTGTGATTGTATTGTTGCAACTAATATGGTTTTCGTCCCGGAGACTTCTTGAACTACCTACCACGACGCGGAAAACTGAAGTTAACCCCGCTATCAAGTGACAAATATCTAAGTTGGATTATCCTATTGACACTTGAAGGTTGAAGGGAAGGTTCATACACAAGTCAGGCGTGTTTCGCTAGGAGGGACCACCGATAGGTATGTATATTCTCCTATAATGAGAATGGCTCAGTATGGGTCGGAAATATTACATATATGTTATAAACAAAGATATGAGAAGATCCTGGAAATGCATAAATGAGACATTCGCCAAAAAATAGGTAGCAATATGAGTGGATGGATCGACTTACGATTTGTAGTTCTGAGAACAGAATTTTTAACTATACCATATGAAATTCTGGATCCAAAACAGGCATGGTAAACTGACCGGATCACCTCAGTAGATATTACGTTGACTAATTTACAAGACACACAAATTACAGAAGAGAGTTTACGAGCGTCTAAACCACACCTTCAGCATTAGTTCATGTATCCTCCGCTAGGGATAATAAAGCGTTTTTCATTTGAGTCATATTATGAGATAAGCTTAGTTACCTATTTTGATAAAGCTTGAGATTTTAGGTTTGTTCCTACAGGGACGGCAGTTGGAAGGAAACCGACTGGCGCATGCGCAGTAGCCTAACTGCTGTTCCTACAGGACGAACCGTCCAACGGATCAAACCAACCGCTGTTCCAACAGAATAGAGAGTTCCTAAAGATGATTTTGGCATAAAGCGGGCCCCACACGATCAAACATGCTTGACAAGCATGGTTTGACAAGCCGCGCTTGTCAAGCATGTTTGACGTTTGACGCCGCACCCACACGTTCAAACCAACAGTTTCAACCGCATCCACCAAGCTTCAGTAGTGTTCAGTGTTCATGTTGCGTTCATCTGTTCAATCTGTTTCAAGTATGGATATTAACCATCTGAGTTACCTGTATTGCCTGATTTTACCCCAATTATTGGGGATCCCCTTATTATAAGGGGATCTTCAGAGATGAGAACGATAATTTGGTTAATAACGGAGTATAAATATGAGTATAAATATCGGAGTAGTCCATATCGATAAAAAAGCATCGATAATCGGAGGCAGAATATCGATATTATCGATAATCGTTTTGCATCCCTAATGGAGATTGTGATTCACAGACGCCAACTCGGTGATTCACGGAAACTAACTCTGTGATTCACAGTAAAATTACCCCCTGCCACCCTTTTTTCTTGATGGTTTGATGGTTTGACGCTCACCCACACGATCAAACTTGGTTGTCAAACCTCATGTTTGACAGCAAATTTTCTGACAGTGACTGAAAACCGTCAAGCGTGCTGTCAAACCTTCAAACATGACCCCCCACACGATCAAATCTGCTTGACAAGCGAGGTTGGCAAACCATGCTTGTCAAGCATGTTTGATCGTGTGGGGCCAGCTTAACGGCGAAGCTAACGGCGACCGTAGATCACCTTCTGCGCATGCGCAGAAAATTACGGCGATCAAATAACGTCCGAGCAAATAACGGCGAACGTTCTGGCCGCTAACTTACGGCCATCTTCCTAACGTCCATGTGACTAACGGGCTGCCGTTAGAGCAGAGTGAACCTGACATGCCAGTAACAGTTTTGCAACCACCAACATCAATTTCAAAACAAAGCCTCACCTCACCTCATGTTCCCGACTGTAAGGTAGATCAAAGCGAGGAACAACGACAACATTCAGTGTTAGTAAAATTACAAGTAAATTTTAGATATTTTTGTACTCTGTTAACAGAAACTGATGATGCATGTCAGTGGGGAGTTAGGTGTGAAATTAAACGTACCTTGGTAGCTTGTCTTTATGAATAAAGGAGCTTAAGACGCTCTTTATTTTCTAACCTATCCGAAGTCATATTTCAGTTTCCGAGTAGCTGTGTGCATTTTTTCCGTATTGTGGGTTATTAGTTTTGTTAATTAAATGATTGTGAGAATAAAATTGATACATACGTATATAATTTCTGGTAAATATTTAAAAAATAATATCCGATCGCCATAATGAGTGGTTTTTTGACGTTTTATTATTTTTCGAACTGATTTTTTATTAATTAATTATATTAATTGATATTATTATTAATATTAATTAATATAACTACGTAGGCACTTTATTAAACCTAGTCTAGAAAGTATTTCCAATGGAATTGAGTTTTTGACTACCCAGCAAATTATCAACAGAATTTTTTATATCAACATTGAATGATGATGTCCATGTGACAGTAAGTGAGATTAAAACAATAAAAAATAATTATATCGTCATTTTCGGAAATTGTTAGGTACCTTAAAATTAAAATAGTTGAGTTAAAAAATAGGTAGTTAATTTTTAATTATTCTATAAAATGTGTACCTATCTGCATAAAAACTTCCAAAAATTAAGAAAAACCCTAAAATTGATAATTTTTGCTCAAATAATCACGCTGATAGTCGTATTTTATACCAACTTACCTTCTTTTACCTGAAAAACTATTTACCACGAATTTATGATTCTTTTAATATCCGTAATCGACATAGTTAGATGACGTATGACGAGATAGATGAAAAATGTAACATGAAATTGACTTGATATTGAAATATGAATGTGAAGGTAGAAATAACTTAGGTTATATTAAATCTTACGTTTTATTGAATACAATAATATTATAATGTTCATTCAGTCTTTTAAGTTAGGTACATGAAACTTTACATGAGTAAAATAGCGATTCATCAATTTTGAAGAGATATTGGGTTGAGTGAAATAAATATATTTTGTTCTGAAAAGACATCGGGAACTCCGAAATGTTCGTTAGTAGGTAGGTTCTCGTTTCCCAGAATCTGGAACAAAATTTATACCGCACACTATTAGGGATTTTGCTATTCTCTTCTCACTCAAAGTAGTTGAAAATACCAATAAGTCGGTAGGCTATGTGTGAGTACAATACGATTCCTTACCTTGTAGTAAGATAGACTTGGCAGTGAGAAACGCCCATACTCCGAGAGCCGCCGTCTTCGTGGAATGTTTTCGACGTAACGTCTCCAGCACGGTGATCATATCTTCAGTGGAAAGTAGACCCTCTACGTACAAATTCATAAAATGATCCATCGCGAACAAACACCTTGACAAGATGTACTTGAAATAGCGAACAACGAACTTGAAAAACGAAGGCAGTCAACAGTAGAGAACTGAGGATCTAACGGCGAAGCCAGAAATTCCTGTCTCTTTAACTTTCGCGTCACTTTTGTCATCGCCGTAAAATTGTTCAACATCGCCGTTATTTTCGCTAACGTTCATCTAGGGTTAGCACCTGATTTGACTCACCCTAGACAGATTCATAACGGCGATGCCTGCAACGTTCGCCGTTAAGCAAGATGCAGTTTAGGAACTCTCTATTAATCCGTTCAACTGCAGTTGGAATGCATTCCGAAGGAAGTGGACGGCTCGAATGGGTCCCGTCGAAAAGGAAACGTTTCCCATTTGAAACCTTTTTCATAACCTGCTCATTCTAAAATTGAATTCGTGGAGTTCGATGCAGGTGATTCAAGGGAAAAATGCTTTCCTATCCCTAGCGGAGGATACATGAACTAATGCTGTAGGTGTGGTTCAGACGTTGATACAGAGTTTGGGACTTGGCGTTATTTGTAGTCATTGTGGGGTTTCCAAAACATTAGATTGTCAATAACAATGCCCAAAAAATTGTTTAAGAAAACAAAAAATTCCAGTTTTGTGTGTTATGGAATGTTTACCTGACCCAATTCGTTGGTTTTATTCTGCCCCATTGTATTATACAGGGTGTCTACCATTTGGTCTTAAGTTGTCAGCTTTCCAACGGTATATCAATTTTTTTTTAACAATTCAAATTGGAAGAGTAAATCAAGTTTGATTCCAAGTGTAAGCTCCGGCTTTACTTCTTTTATTGTTATATTAAGTTTACGCCGTTGGAAACCAACCCAAATATAAATTGAGAGTTTATACTGACATAAGTTAAAGTAATTGAAAAGTCCACACCTAGTTTACAATGAAAGTGAAATTTAAAATAGGTGTAGATAATTACCTGGTAGATGGCTGTAGCGGCTTGAAGGTCGGTGCAATTTCCTGAAGTTAAATTCAACCTGAAGGGCCTAGTTACTCTTAGATCACTGAGTAATCATCTATGTCTGATATTGTTTTCCTGAAGGGAAATACCAAGTGCACGAAAAGCGTAGCTGCGCACGAAGCGCACTAAAACCCTAGCTGTGGACGAAGTGCACGAAAAACCTAACTGTGCACAAAGTGCACGATTATCCTAGCTGCGCACGTTTTACCTGTCTGTTACGGGAACCAGGTAGATTAAAGAATAAATGCAAGGTTACAACTAATAGGAACCGGAACAGTGCAAATTCGTAATAAATGGTTTTATAACAATAGAATGGGTTTTTCTCTCCTTCCTCTCTTTCCTTCAATATTCAACACTTTTCTACTACTTTATACTACTTTGAATTTACTTTACTGACTCTGACTGAAATGTTCGTTAAATTTATCGTTGACTAGTTTTACTTCTACACAATTTGAACACATACAATTGGCCAATGTATAGATTTAGTTTTTAGACACTCACATCGTCGGGGCCCGTAGGAAATCCGGCGATGGTGCTGTGAAGCTGAAGGGGGTCGCCCAGGCTGGATGTCCAGGGGTCTTACCAGCGTGAATCAGACTTAGGGGATGTTCAAAATTAATACTCGTGGGCCCTGAGCTTGCGTCGGAATTAATTTGAAGGGGATGATCACAACTACTTGCACAAAGGGGGTTGAAAATCGTTTCTAGCTTTGGTACAAGGAGCGTGGAGAAAGCGTCAAAGACAAGGACAGGGATGGCCGCCCCACGCCGTTGTAACAAGTTTTCTTTCGATGAGCCCCCACCCTCCTGCTCGAGGCATCCAGCCAGGTGGCCAGGGCCGGTTGTCATTGGTGGAAATTGAAGTCATGCCGATAGGAGCGCTTCTGGTGGTGGACGCCCGAAGGTGGTGTTGGGTCGTCCGGGAGTGGGGATGGTTGTAAGCCTGCTCCCTCCTGCCGGCCCCCAATGTAGGAAGGGAGTATGGTGGTGGGCTACTCAGCCCCGTCACTGGGTGAGTGCATCAGTGAGCCGGGGCTCACACAAGAAAACGTATATAATTTCCTATGTAATTTTTGACGCTGAATCCAATGGTGATACTTCCGAATAATTATGACTGCTAGAAAGTGGATTTTTCGAGGAAAACCTTCATTTTTTGTCCATAGCATACGCATTATTCATAGATATTGTAGTGAGCGTAAATTAACACCTTCATGCTCACTACCATATCTTTGAATAATGCGTATTTTATGTACGAAAAACGGAAGTTTTCTTCGAAAAATCCACTTTCTAGCAGTCAGAATTATTCGGAAGTATCACCAATGGATTCGGCGTGAAAAATTACATAGGAAATGATACCAAATTCGACAAGTCATCTCAAGATCGAGGGAGACCACACACCGCGTAAAACACTCGATTTTCCTGTAAAACACACACAATCACATGTGTAATACCTAGCTTTCCTAGCGATGGCCGATGGATTATCTTTGAAATGAAAACTGATATTACAAAGACCTTGCGCTTATGGACTAGTATGGTCTCTAGTGCACTTACCGTGTTTTGGATCAATGGGTTGCAGTTGGTAGCGGAAGGCGTCGATATTCATTGACTAGGTGATTCCCTTTGGAAACACCGAAAAACAATATTCTTCGTCTGAAGTTAACCAGGTAAGTATGATTTGACTCTTTATTGCGTTATTGTGTATAATTTGCTTTGTTGATCAACTTTAACTCTTTTCCTTTGTTTCAGGTTCTTCAAGACTCAGGTAAGTGAATTTATGTTCTGCAATCTATGAAAGACTCTACTTTTACTAAAATTAAGGTAAGTTATTCAGGTAAGTATATTATTAATAGATGTAATTTCTGATTCTATTACGCTCCAGGAAACTGCTCAGGTAAGTATTCAAAAGTCAGAACGCCAGTTCAGGAACAAAAGGTAAGAATCTCTATTTAAACGAAAATACTTCGAACATTCAACAAATGGCATAAAAAGCAATGTAATCTTAATGACTTTAACTTCAGATTTATCAAGGTAAGTAAATAAAGATAGGTCCCTGATGGGGTTAACCTATATCTGTCCACGTGGTGGGTTGTTACCAAACACCACGAGATCGATAACAAGAACACCGTGTTACGAAACACCACGAGATCGAGAACATCAACTAAAGTCCCTTTTGGACATCAAAATACAAGAAAATTTATACCTAGGAGGAACTCCAAAGAAACAATTAATACAAAATGAAAGTAAGGTTACCGGTTTTGACTATTATGAGAGAGAGAGTTCGTGGGGATGGTCCAGGTGGAATGCGGCGGTCGTCCAGAATCTTCGTGGAGTACTTGGGAGGGCGCAATCGTACACCAATGTATCCAGGCTCAAGGATCTGGTTGCAAGTTATCAAATGGTGACTCTAAATTGACTTCACCGTCATAAAAACTGTCCTTTCACTATCTGCTGCCTCACAGCTTGCTATTACTATCTCTGACTTGTGGGTGAGCGCTCGATCAAGACACGACTGAGGTCTCCAAGATGGCGTTGCCCCCAGCCGTGTCCTCCCCACGCGACCTTCCCCCACCTTGCTACTTTTCTGCACTGGCCTGGGTGGTGCTGCCGCCTGGTAGCGACCGCGGTCCTTCTACTTCCATGTGGTCCTCTGTGCGTGGAAGGCTCCTCTTTAGGATTAATTTCGGGATGGATTTGGTGGAGCTCTGTGGTGATGGCCCACCACACATGAAAACACACATTCCTTGTAAAACAGCTCTTCCAATTTGAATATGAAAAGAAAAATTGATACACCGTTGGAAAGCTGACAATTTAAGCATGTTTTTTTCCAAATAGCGCCCATCGAAATGGGCAGGCGTTGAAAGTGAAAACTTCGGAAAGAAAAAAATCAAATTTTGAAGAAACAAATTTAAAGTGTGCTTTTTGAGTTGATTGTTTAGGAATGGTTTATTGCTAACAGATTTTGGTTTTACACTGGATCGCTTAGAAATTTGACGCTCTTTCTAACAAAATCCTTAAATTTGAATTTACTTGGTAAATAACAGGTGTAATGATAGTTTTAATGACTAAGGTCAAAAACGCGAAAAAGTACTTCGAAGTGAAAAAAAAGGCATTTTGAGTATGAGGGTCTAGCCCCCAGAAAGTATTGTCGGGTTTCAGCGCTACCTACCGCCTCTTCAGCGAACTACCATCCTTTTTCAGCTCGATGTGAGCGTGGTCAAGCGGCATTTCTGAAAAGTAGGCTTACCTCGATTTTATCACCTCGGTTTTACCACTCTCTAATTTCTAAGTTTGGCGGCTTTACTTCCCTGCCTTTTTAAATTGCGAGGAAAAGAAACTTGTTATTGCATTTTGTGTTGTTTTCATTTGTTGTGTTGTTCTTCTTTGCTACATTGTAATCTTGGGATAATTGCAAGTTAGAGGAGGAACGGTAATGCGATCGCGAGCATGATCATCTGATAAGATATCAGAAATGGTAGTTCGTTGAAGTGGCGGTAGGTAGCGCTTAAACCCGACAACACTTTCTGGGGGCTACTCTCCTATTTTGAGTGGGCTAAGAAAAAATTGCTAGGAGACATTTTTTGTTGCAAATTAGTTGTAGAATCGATCCTTGAAGTTTGGTCCATCCAAATGGTAGACACTCTAGATAACATGTTATGGCTGCTGTATTGCCTTACTGTAGGCCTGTTGTATCTAAATAAATAAATGTTATCATATTGAGAGAAACAAGGTGTTTAAACTTTTTGAAAAATACGAGTTTTTTGTAGATAATTGTCCTTTTGTGTTGGTATGCGACATGTTATTACGGGGTTTTCATTGGCAGGTTCATCATGGATACTCTAGGAGGATGCCGCAAATCCCTCGACGTCTGCATTCATCTTTTGACCTCAATCGAAATTGCCAGTTGTTTGATCGACGCTCACAACAGAGGCGTCATGGTGAGGGTCGTTTGCGACAATGAAATGTCCACCAACAAAGGATCTCAAATTCGAAATCTCAGTGCCGCAGGTTGGTATTCCTGATATTTCAATTGCTCTTCCGCCATGGAAGAAGTAGAAGGAAGGCTCACTCATGTGCTCGAACATTTAGCCAATTGGCCGACCTCTTGCAGATGCGAGGAACTAAAAACCAAAATGCGACCAAATCTATTTAACCCTTTAGCGTTCCTTGGTACAACTGTTGTACCAAGGTAGAAGCAGTTTGAATTCTGGCGTGTTTTTCGTTCCATTCCTTCTCAATAGGGTACAGCATCATGGGAAAAATGATAGCATCTCTTAGCTCCGCCTATATGTCGAGATATTGCAAAAGTGGGTGTTTTGCGGTACTACTGTTGTACCAAGGAACGCTAACGACGAAGTTTTTTTGCTGTTGTTTTTTATTCAAACCAAAACATTACGCGGTGATGTCCACACGGATGAATTTCGTCTTCTATTCGAGGAACGTAATTTTTCTATAGCTATTCAAGTATCCATAATGAAAGCATAACACTGGAATCGAGTACTCGCAACGATGTTATTGAAGTTTTTCAGGGCGGGCGCCCTATGATTTCTCACTGGAGATTGGACGCGTCACATACCAACGCAACAAGTCCTATTGAAATGTTGTTTGCTGTCGAATTTGTCATCTGTTTTATATTGATTGAAAGCAAGATCATCCAGAATAAACTCAAATTATGATCATTCCCTGATTACCTTTTACTGGTACAAATGTTGTACCAAGGAACATCATGGCCGAAAAGTGCACCTGGTGGTCCTTAGTACACATGCTGTACCATGCCATTTTATGACGCGTGAACCATTTTTTTTCGCAAAAAAGGCTGAAATATTGTTAATAGATCCATAAAGACCCGACTAGATCGGAAAAAAAAAATTTTCCCATGACGCCCGAGTTTTGCCCGCTAATGGGTTAAATTAGTTGATTGATTACTAAAATTTAACTAACGTTGTTTTTGGACATTTCAGGAATTTCCGTAAAAATTCCCCTACTGAACTATCATATGCACAGTAAAATTGCAATAATTGATGGATGGAAAGTGATGACTGGCTCTGCAAATTGGACCGTGCAAGGTGAGCCTTTTATTAGTTTTCCGCAAAATGATGGCTGCTAGCTCGTTGACAAGCTAACGGGTTTGTGTTAAGGAATGTGCTAACTGCGCATGCGCACATAAGATCATCATTACCATTCAATACATTGTACAATAATGCATTCCAATGTAGCCCCCCCCCCCATCATAGAAAAGTCATTTTTCAGCCTCGATTTTCTCTTAGAAAAGTACGTTTGTCTGCGTTAAAACACAAATTCCTCCCTTTATTTACATAGTAAATACCTATAATTTTAATTATATCGTTGGCAAGTTCAGTTTTAGAATGTTTTTGCTTACCGCATTGGTTTTCCCCCACGGAAAATGGGTGAACATCTCTTGAGAATTTTGTCTAAAAACTCGAAAATTTATACATTATGAACTAAAAAAAAAAATTGTATTTAGATAAGTACAAGGTTATACCTACATGTGTGTTGTAGCCTCAGACCGCAAATTTAATGGTCATTCCAATGGTGTGATCAGATTTGAATTTTCATCAAAAATAAGATGTGAGACAAGGTGGAACACATAAAGAAATCTTAAAAATGAAGTAGGGACTCGAAAAAGAAGCCTCTAAAATAACATTTCTTTTACAAATTAGTTGTAGAATCGGCCCCTGAAGTTTTGCCGAATCTTAATCGGTCACCTTGTATACGAAGATACATTTTTTCACCTTCAAAAATGTGAAAAATAATGCTTCTACTTAGGTAGACTCAAAACCAGATGGTATCCCTTCTTGATCTCGATTTTACTCGTTTCTTTCACTTAGTTTGATTGCTCCGTGATAACTATAATCGTATTTCTACAGGTATTGATGGGAATTGGGACAACCTGCTCGTCACTTCGCAGCCAGACATCGTCCGCGAGTCCGTCGTGGCGTTCGATCTCATGTGGAATAATCCCAAAATTCAGATGTTCAGCTGATAGTTCTTACTGAGCTTGAATATTGCCTGTACTGCTTGATGTACTTGTCAACAATAGGCCTACTGATAGCTACTCTCATGAGGTGGTTGTACACTAAGGCACTATTGAACCAAAAAAGATGCAATAAAACTTTTTTAATAGATGTTTGTTCAATTCCTGATATTGGCACACCCATTTACCATTTATCTATTGGTCTGCCACAGAAACTTTGCATCCCTTTGGCGCAGCGCATTCTTCTGGAGAACATAGAACTACTTATCTCTTATCATCAAGCTGATTCCTGCTTAAGATAATTTTTCGGGAATTTCTCCCCTCAATAGTGACATGACTTCCCTCCTACTGCAGGTTGAAATTCGCACATTTCCGAAATTGAAATTTCGTGGCACTACACGATTGTCAAATTTCCTTCCAAATTTGACTCGATCATAAAACGTAGTTCGCGGATCCTCTACCTAGGGGGCGCCCCACAGACGCAAAGTTTCTGTGGCAGACCTATTGTATTCTTATTTAATGCACGAGGATTGATTCTCAAGAATTCTGATAATGAAGTCTGCTTCACACTAACTATTAAAAGCTGTAAATATCAAATTAAACCAAAAGAACTGTGTACAACAAGCAAGTACCAGAGGACCTGTATCACATTCTCAGTGCCTGTCCCATACAAGATGTAAGCCAAACAGGTCTGCAAATTTTTTCTAAAAGCTTTTTCTCCTCCGAGTTAGGTATTTCATTTTAAAATTTTGGAATTTTTTTTTTTTTAAACCCCCTCAAAATTTGATGGTTTACGTTTCAAGGTACGTAGAATCCAAAAACGCTGCAAATCATTGCTCAAAGGTTTATTATTTTCTGTATAGATCACCCTTCTGTACAGACCCCTCCCTACCAACCATATGTACCAACTACCTACTGGGGCATTTTTGAACATTTCAACCCCAACCACCAACTAAATGAAAATGAAGGGTTGAAATTTTCAAAAATGCCCTAGTAGGTACCTATGGTTGGTAGGGAGGGATCTATACAGAAGGGTGATCTATACAGAAAATAATAAACCTTTGAGCAATGATTTGCAGCGTTTTTGAGTTAGGGCGTTTTCAAAATTTCAACCCTTATTTTTCAACCCTTAGAAGTGACCTACATCAACCAAACGTCGCAAATTATTACACAATGGTTTATTATTTTTTATTTTTCTATACAGGGTGTCTACGAAACAGCTGTAAGGAATTCAAGGGGTCGATTCTACAACTAATTTCCAACAAAAAGTGTCTCTTAGATTTTTTTTTTAAACGCCTCTTTAACCGACTTTTTTCACTTTCAAGTTTTTTTTCGTGTTATCGACCTTACACCATTAAAACGGTCATAACTCTCTTAAATTACACTCAAAAATTAAAAATAAGGATACCGTTGGAAAGAGCGTCAAATTTCCTATCTCCCTGATACCAAATAACAAATTTTCAGTTGAATTACACGAGGGATAAAGCAGCCTAAAAAGTGAACTTAGTAAATTTTCGAAAAATCCCCGTTTTTTAACGCCTATAAATCTTCAAATATTACCAGGTAAAGTTCTGTTGCCGGAAAGCCTAAAAACTGCGCCAGAATCTCAGCTTTCCAATGGTATAATCAAAACATATTCTACAACCGTATTTAGGGGAGAAATTCGTGTTTGAACGCGGAAAAACGTGCATTTTTTTAACGAAATCGGCGCTCTGGCCTCCTGTTTCCGGAGGCCTCGCGGTCTACTGCGGCACCCGCCCACTTCTATCGTCCGACCCCTCAGATCGACTAGGCGGAGCGCCGATTTCGTTGAGAAACGCTGCAAATTATTACACAATGGTTTATTATTTTTATATAGATCACTCGTCTGCAAAGCCACCAACCATCCAACATGAAGAAAAACATTGATCGCATTTCGGTCGGCTAACACTTGAAAGGCGATTAGGCCACTTTTGCGATTCACACTCGTGTCTCTGATTTATCGTACGTCCAAACTTTAAATTCTCGTAGTGAGCGAACGGTTTGACCTACAGAGCTCCGCGTGGTCTCAAAAAATTCTAAAAATTCTACAGAATCTTAAATTGAAGGAAAAACAATACCTTTATATCAAAATTTTTGAGTTAGGGCGTTTTCAAAATTCATTTTGGAACCCTTAAAAGTGACCTACATCAACCAAAATCTTCGGGGCACAACTAGGCCCCAAATGGAGCCCACATACCAAATTTCATCAAAATCGGTCAATGCTAAGGGGCAAAAGTGCCGCGTACGGCGGACGGCGTACGGCGGACGGACGGCCAAATTTTTATTCGATTTTTGGATTCTACATACCTTGAAACGTAAACCATCAAATTTTGAGGGGGTGTTAAATTTTTTTTTTCTTGGTCGATTCCAAAGGTTCATTATTGAAAATAATAAACCAAAATTCACGTTTTTCCGCGTTCAAACACGAATTTCTCTTCTAAATACGGTTGTAGAATATGTTTTGATTATACCATTGGAAAGCTGAGATTCTGGCGCAGTTTTTAGGCTTTCCGGCAACAGAACTTTACCTGGTAATATTTGAAGATTTATAGGCGTTAAAAAACGGGAATTTTTCGAATATATATATATCCATGATCGATATATCCATCGAATTGGATCCAATCTCGCGAATTTAGCATTTAAGCTGTTTTTCCTTCTCACGGCAGTATATTCGTGAAAACCACTTATAATGTTAGGGAAACCCAGCTTAAGTGGTTATTTTTCTACATAGGTAGGTGACTAAAAAATTAAGATTTTACAAAAATGTATTATTACGCCTATTTAAAAAAAGGGTGTCCCGAAACCAGTCCACCAAACTTCAGGAATCGATTCTACAACTGCCTCAAAGACTTTTTTCTTTACTCTACTAACAAATTGACTTTTTTCGCTTTTGTTACAACTCAATATAGGGTAAAGTGCTGTACCGGGCGCATGCTTGTACCGGGCGCCACCTGTGACATTTTGAATAAGGAGTAAGTATAAAAAAACGGCTTGGCCCTGATCTAACAGTGTTTCGAAGATGGTGTAACGGGAAGATGACTTTCTGACGGTTGATGAAACTGTTATCTCCATGGAAGGTTACAAAGTTTTCTTGTTTGGTTCTTGTTGTTTGTGAAGGTATTCTGCTAAGGTCACCAGGACGACGGTAAGTGAATATTTTCATCAAAATGTCACCAAATGTGTAGATAAACATTATATCTAACAGATCATCAGTTCAGTTTCCTTAAAAAAATGGGTATGAGCTATACCAAGCGAATTTTCGTGTTTGGAAGATATGTCTGTACCAGGCGCCACTCCAATGTTTGTACCAGGCGCCTGCTCGACATCCACCTCTTTCTGTTGTTTGAAGATGGTGATCCTGTTTCTAATGTTTGTAACTGTTCTTTTGTAGATGCCACGAAGCTAGGATGGTGGGAAGCGCCCTCCCCTCAATGTAGTAGCGTTGACCAGGGCAGTTTCAGAAGTTCAGGACCTAGGCTGCAGCATCAATGAAGCGGCCAAATTGATATGAGTAGCGACATGAGCCAAGTGATATGAAACCTATTTTTAATCATTACCAAATTCCTAATTTTGATCTCAGTAGGTAGGTAAGTTTTTTTTGAGGACTTTTAATGTGATTAGACTAAAAATGTGAACTCACCTAGTTCGTTGATGTTTGAGTTACCTAACCTAGTTTGCTGATGTTTGAGAAGAGAATTTTTGAACTTCTTTCTTGAATAGGTATAGTTGTTTTGTTATTTCTTTGATAACTACCTATAGGTAGTTTGTTCGTTATTTCTTTTATAAAACTTCTTATTTTTCATTTTATTTCAAAGATTGTATTTTAAATGTTGAGATTGAAATTAATGTTCAATTTTTAGTCGAGCTTACGAAGAAATATAACCTTTTTTCAATTAGAATGCTTAATTTTTCTCCTAGTAATCGAAAACTGCTACAAATTTTGAGGGTGGCGCCAGTTACATCCATGGGTGGCACCGGGTACATGCAAGTTTGTACCTGGCGCCAGTTTGGAAGGGTTTGGAAAAATCGTTGGAGCATCTAGTAAGCTGGTGATTTAAATATTTTAAAAATTGGGTATTGTGGCCATTAAGTTTTTTGAGAGACGTAGACCAAGAATGTTGAAATCGGACCATATTTACCTTCAGGAAAAATCAAAAACTAAAAAGTGGCGCACGGTACAGCACCTTACCCTACCGTTGGAAAGAACGTTAAATTTCCTATATCCCACCACCCAGCTAATCCTACGGTCCGATAGTAGGCGTCATCGGTAAATGCATTAATTAATAATCATGGAAAAATCTAAGAAGCGTTGTTTTAGGGGTATGTCCGAGAATTTCAAAATAAAGTAAATCTTCTGGATGGACTGTCACGCCATCCCCTATCAGGGCGTGATAACGTTTCGGTAGAAGAACTGACGACTCAATGTCGCCAGCTTCAGCGTATGCAAATCAACTTGCATAACCATGCCCTCCCTGGAAATAAGAGAGGGCAAACTCCCCTGGAACCCTCTTTTGCATCAACCTGCGTTTTTTGTCTGCTGATACCATCCCCTCGGAAAAAAGCTAGATTCCCCTCTATGTGATATAGCCCCGCAAACACTCGCTCTAGAACCTCTCACCCTACTTGCTAGGGAGTAACGGGGAGCAAAATCGAAAAAAAAAACGAAAAAATGTAGATATAGTATTATTCGTTTAGTATGGTAGTATTAACTAATACTATATGCAAATTTTCCGGGGGGGGGGGGGGGGAAGACGACGGTCATGCCCCTGAAGTGGTGGGAGGGCGTTGGTCCAAGGCAATCGCTGCGGATCTTCTTCTGGTACGGTGGGATGAGTGAATGTCTTGAGCTGAGGACTAGTCCCACCACTCCAAAGGCGGGGGGCGCGGCAAGTCCGGGGCGAAGACGGGCGAAGTCATCGCGGTCGGAGCACAGCGACGCTCGTGCCGCTCGATGTTGTGGAGAGGCACTATGTGGGCAGGGTCAAACCAACATTGCACCATTTGGCGGCCTCCGACCGCGATGATGGGCTGGCCGCGGCGCAGACCGGTCACTTTAAGACTGCTAAAACAGAAAAAAATGTTCAGTATAGAGGCACAAAGCGCGCTACAAAAGCAGAGGGTCACAAAGTTACTGAGTACTCACATGTCAGGCGAATAAATCGCCGAGGTCCTCCACAATCTCATCAGGAGGCTGCATCGCCCTGTCCATCATGGGGCGAGGCAGCAGCTTAACGTAAAAAGGGGCGACACACCGCCGTTCATGTCGGGTTACCCGCGATTCTAGAAATAGATGATACGGGTTCACCTGGCACACCAGATATACCCTCCCGTTCATCTCAAGACAGACCCTCCATCACTGGGCTGAAAGCACATAGCTGGAAGCCCGAGAAGCGTTGTAGTTCCATAGCCTGTCAATGGAGCGCTGCAGTAGAGTCTCCTCAGCCCTTGCCGACCATGTTGACGTTGTACAGCTCAATACCATGGAGGAAGTAAACCAAACAAATGTTTATTTCATTGCCAAAATGAGTATTTTATTAAGTGTTACCGATGTTAATTTTTGGAATAAATATTTTCAAGAAAACTGGTCTATCTAGTTGGATTAAATTGTGATTTTATTTCTCGTGTCCTCAGCCCAAAATACACTGCCGCCATTACACTGGTTTCTGTGTTCTGTTTGCAACTTTGAACTTCATCTATTCATTGCGCACCGTTTTTCTCCGTTTTTTCCGGTACTCTTTCCGTACTTTTTTTCCGTACTTTTTCCGTAGTTTTTTCTAGTGGTGAACTACTTCATCTAAAAAAACTTCATCTAGCTACTTTTCTTGAGTGCATTGGTAACTGATAAAGAATGGAAAAACCAACGGTAAGTACAAAACTATCTTCGTATCCATACTATTGCATGTGCATGTAGGTGCTTTTTCTCCTGCGTTCCTCCTACCATCCTGCCAAAAAATCAATTATTCACAGTTTTGCAATCAATTGCTTAGTAATTTTGCAAGATTAGACTAATTCGTTGTATTTAAATGGATCCTGCATTACGTATGTGAGTTCCGAACTTTTGTAGAATGCAATTGTTTGGTATGAAAACCAGTGAATTGAACAGGTGGAAGTTACATAAATGTAACTTTGTAGTACACATATTTGGAATAGGCAATTGCGTCAATCTTCACTATTTCGTATTTCACGACTTCTTTGACAAGTAGGCAATTGACTCGGATTATGAAATCAAATTAAACCAATGGCTAGTAAGAAGGTTAAGATCAGAGTTGAACAAAAAATGGTACTTACAAGTACAAAGTACGAGTACTTGAAAAAATAAGTAGGTACAAATGTACATCTGTGTACTTGGTGCAAGTACTTGTACTTTTCTCTCTTCGTATGTACCTACTTGGTGTACTGCAAGTACAAGCACTTGTAAGTGCGAGTTTTGGGTTGTATTCCCCAACAAGTACAAGTACCTACTCGTACTCGTATTTTTCGTTCTCGCTTCAGTGGAAGTAGGTACAAGTAGAAACAGTACCTACTTGTATTTTTACTGCTGTACTTGGAATAAGTACTCACGTACAAAACAAATCTCCTTTCAACTCTGGTTGAGATGACCTATAGCGAGGCTACCTTTCTGTAAAGTTTCTTACACTCCAGAAAGGCGAATAAGGAAGAACTGGAACGGGGAACAAATCCGTAATTCTATGCATCACCTTGTAATATATCCTCCTAGGAGGATATTACCAAGTGCCATGCATATAGTAGTATTTCAAAGTACCTACACTTTTAATTGTAGAAATAACTCACGTTCTTGTTGTTACACTAGGACGACGTCGTTCAATCTGTGATATCATCTTTTGAATTTACAGAGCCAGGGGCCCTATTCTGATTCACTAAACGCGCCCGCAGTGGCTTCGCGAAGCAACTGAGTGGTTTCCCGAAACCACTGGGTGGCTAATTTTCGGAGTTAGCGATATGGATATTATAATAGCGACCTATTCTAATTCACTAAACGCACCTTTTTCTCGTTTCAGTGGTTAACTGAAGCAACTCAGTGGTTTCGAAGGCTCTTTTCTTAGCGACTGGTCCGGAGCAGTCGCTTCATTTATCAACCAAGTGGTTTCAGTTATCAACCGAGTTGTTACTCAAAATCTTTCGGTTTTCGAGAATTTCTCGTGTTTTTTTCCACGTTAACATTTACGTATTATATAGGGGACCATTTTTCTGCATTTAGGGGTACTATATCTTTTACCCCCACCTCAAACATACAGTATGTTAGGTATGCTAGTACCAAATCCTCCACATAAATAATCGTGTAGGTACTTTTTGGAAACAGGGTGATCCGGAGATTCACATTTTGGTAGTATTATATTGTTTACCCCCACCCTAACATACAGTATGTTAGGTATGCTAGTACCAAATCTTCCACATGTATAATCGTGTAGGTACTTTTTGGAAACAGGGTGATCCGGAGATTCACATTTTGGTAGTATTATATTGTTTACCCCCACCCTAACATACAGTATGTTAGGTATGCTAGTACCAAATCTTCCACATGTATAATCGTGTAGGTACTTTTTGGAAACAGGGTGATCAGGAGATTCACATTTTGGTAGAATTACATTTTTTACCCCCACCCTAACATACAGTATGTTAGGTATGCTAGTACCAAATCCTCCACATAAAAAATTGTGTAGGTACTTTTTGGAAACAGGGTGATCCGGAGATTCTCATTTTGGTAGAATTATATTTTTTACCCCCACCCTAACATACAGTATGTTAGGTATGCTAGCTCCAAATCCTCCACATAAAAAATTGTGTAGGTACTTTTTGAAAACAGGGTGATCAGGACATTCACATTTTGGTAGAATTATATTTTTTACCCCCACCCTAACATACAGTATGTTAGGTATGCTAGTACCAAATCCTCCACATAAAAAATTGTGTAGGTACTTTTTGAAAACAGGATGTTCCGGAGATTCACATTTTGGTAGAATTATATTTTTTAACCCCACCCTAACATACAGTATGTTAGGTATGCTAGTACCAAATCCTCCACATAAAAAATTGTGTAGGTACCTACTTTTTGGAAACAGGGTGATCCGGAGATTCTCATTTTGGTAGAATTATATTGTTTACCCCCACCCTAACATACAGTATGTTAGGTATGCTAGTACCAAATCCTCCACATAAAAAATTGTGTAGGTACTTTTTGGAAACAGGGTGATCCGGAGATTCTCATTTTGGTAGAATTATATTTTTTACCCCCACCCTAACATACAGTATGTTGGGTATGCTAGTACCAAATCCTCCACATAAAAAATTGTGTAGGTACTTTTTGAAAACAGGGTGATCCGGTTTCCAAAAAGTACCTACTCGATTAATTATGTGGAGGATTTGGTACTAGCATACCTAACATACTGTATGTTAGGGTGGGGGTAAAAAATGTAATTCTACCAAAATGTGAATCTCCTGATCACCCTGTTTCCAAAAAGTACCTACTCGATTATTTATGTGGAGGATTTGGTACTAGCATACCTAACATACTGTATGTTAAGGTGGGGGTAAAAAATGTAATTCTACCAAAATGTGAATCTCCTGATCACCCTGTTTCCAAAAAGTACCTACTCGATTAATTATGTGGAGGATTTGGTACTAGCATACCTAACATACTGTATGTTAGGGTGGGGATAAAAAATGTAATTCTACCAAAATGTGAATCTCCTGATCACCCTGTTTCCAAAAAGTACCTACTCGATTATTTATGTGGAGGATTTGGTACTAGCATACCTAACATACTGTATGTTAGGGTGGGGGTAAAAAATGTAATTCTACCAAAATGTGAATCTCCTGATCACCCTGTTTCCAAAAAGTACCTACTCGATTAATTATGTGGAGGATTTGGTACTAGCATACCTAACATACTGTATGTTAGGGTGGGGGTAAAAAATGTAATCCTATCAAAATGTGAATCTCCTAATCACCCTGTTTCCAAAAAGTACCTACACGATTTTTTATGTGGAGGATTTGATTCTAGCATACCTAACATACCTTCTATATTTACATTTGTGGTGGGGGTAAAAAATTTAATACTTCCACATTATGAGCCCTCACATCGCCTTGAATCTCATGAAAAAAGAGTACTCACATGAATATATTTGATACATTTTGATTTTCTAACTTTTTTCAATTCCAACTTATTACATTATAAGTTTGATTTATCGTTGTTTATGGAGAGGGTAACAAATAAACCTAATCTATTCATTTATACATCTATTCCCCTCCCTCTCCCGTTTCCAAAAAGTGTTCATTCACCTTAATTGGTAAATTTTAACGGTACTAATCTCTTGGAAAATGAATCGGAAACACTATTGAGTTTATAATATCCATGTCGCTTCAGTTAGCAACTCGGTGGTTAAGTTAGCGACTGGTGCGTTTAGTGAATCAGAATAGGGCCCCAGAAGAGATACTGTCGAGCTCCGAACTGTGACGCCTCAATTGATTCTGAGAAGCTTTTCCAGTCCCCTCCCGATCCAGTGAGGTGAGGATTTTGTTAAAACTTCTCTGAGGATTTCTGTGTTGATTATTTTTACACCAAGGTTGAGGATGTATTGTTTTCACTGTTTGGGGATGAAAATAAAAAAAATTGTTATATTGCACAGGGTGTCTCTCGAAACGATACATGAATGTCCAGTATTTTGTAACGCTGATCCATTTTTGATTTGATCCGTTTTTTAGCAGAATAATGACCATAATTTGATTTTTATGTAAGTTTTCGTTCTTGTAAGTACCTATGTTCATATTTTTTTGCTGGGATTAATTTTCGGGGTTTGGTTGAAAAATGTAAAAGTAGGAGATTAAAACCGTCTTTAGTGACCCAAGTGAAAAATCTGAAAATATGCTCTTAAGTATACACCAGTCATATAAACCAAAATGCTATGCATTGGTTCATCTATAGACTCGAGTTGTGGATACGAGAAAGCTATGTGCTACAATTAATTGGCATAGGTACTTAAAAAAAAAATTATCACATTGATCCTACGTTGTTTGTAAAGAGCAAGAAACAAGGGGAGGGGGGGGGCAATGCGCAAGTGATCAAAAAATATTAGGGGGGAGGGGGGGGTGTGGGTTTCCAAATCAAAATAAAAAATTAGTGTGCATTGCGCAAGTGATCAACAAAATATTTTAAATCTCTGGCCATATAGTTATTAAAGGGAATTATTAGTAGTTGCCATTGTTACAATCTGCAAATTTTAATTTACAGTTTTATTGCGGTTAGCATTTTTACTTTCAGATTGCAAATATGGAAACAACGAGTTGGTTTGGACGAACCCGTCAAAATGTTCTATATTTGCCGTCGCCACTTCTCTACAAGGTCATTCAAAACTGTTCAAAGAACCACGTTGTTGAGACACGCCGTCCCCAGTTATCGAAGTGGGCCTCTTAATCCCCTCACAGGTGACTATAGTGGAACACCACCTTCAGAGCTAGGGGAAACTATCCCTTTGGCTCAGCTTCCTCCTGCTCTGATGGGAGTGACTGGCACAAGTTCTCTCCTTCAAATTTCTACCTCTCATCAGATTCATCAATCGGGAATTCAGCAGAATGAAGGTCTACCTAGTTCTACTAAGTCCCTGGTTGTTGATTCGGTGACAGTAGAAATTGAAGATGATAAACTTCCCGGTAGTACTAGTCAAGCAACTGATGTTGGATATGTGAAGTCCCCAATTCTTCAACATTTGGACAATGTGGATGGCAATACCTATTCGTATCGTCCGGATTTGGAAGGTATGGGTTCTTCTGATGACATTTCAGATGTCCAATATTTATCAGATAACATCCTAACAAGAGTGGATGTTTCAGGATCACCTCTGACTGGTGCTAATGGTAGTGTTTGCAATGAAGTAGTAGAAGAGGTTCCAGACACTATGACTGTTCATCCCAGGCCTCTTTCAACATCCACACCTTTGAGAACAACAGCGAAGAAACTAGTTTTTGATTCGGCACTTTCCACTTCTGGAGCGACTTTTGATAGAACTTCTTCCTTGGCGGGCATGAGTGAGTTAGGTGCTCCTTCACCTCAAGGATGTACAGGAACACCTGGCTCATCAAAAGGCAATTCCATCCTCCGCCTGATCGGTGAAACCAGGTACTCTAGTCTCACCCCCCGCAAGCAGAAGCTTGTGCAGGAGGTGAGGAAGCAGAGGAAATCCCTGGGAGTAATCAGGAAAAGTTTGAAGTCGAAGTCATTGAGGTTGCAATCTCTCGAAAAAAGTAACCGTGATGATATAGCTCTCGTCGAGAGGTTTGCTTCCTCAATGTCTCTCCCCGTCGCAAATCTCGTGTACGCCCAGGTGAGAAATTTTAAAAGGAAGCCTCGCGCGAGAAGGTGGACAGTTGCTGAAAAGTTGATCGCTTTATCCTTGTATAAGCGAGCACCTCGAAGCTACCGATTTCTGGCAACCATGTTTACATTGCCCACTCCTCGTACCTTGGTAACTCTCCTCAACAAGGTGCCACTGAAGCCTGGGATTAACAGCCATGTGTTTGATTCCATCAAACAAATAATCAACAAACGTGATGACAGTCGATATGCATACTGTGCATTGCTCTGGGACGAAATGTCAATCAGAGAGCACCTGGAATATATTCCATCCGATGATCTGATTTGGGGTTATGAAGATCTTGGTAATGGTAAGAGGTCTAACAAACCTGCTCACCATGCCCTGGTATTTATGGCAGTTGGCCTTTTTTACCAATGGAAACAGCCCCTGGCTTACTACTTCACCCCAAGCAACTTGGGAGGCCTCTCTCTTGTTGAGATCCTTCGGTCAGTTCTTTCTCAATGCAATTCATCAGGATTGCTTGTGAAAGCAACTATATGCGATGGTCACTCAGTCAATAGGAAGGTATACCAACTTCTGGGTTCTTCCAGTAATCAACCTTGGTTCACCTGTGAGGGGATTAAGATATTCACCCTCTTCGATCCTCCCCATCTTCTAAAATGTACGAGGAACATGTTCGTTAAACATGACCTCTCTATCCAAACTGTAAGTATTGAACTGTGTAATCACTTTACCATTCACTTTTGCCTCATTCCTGCATTCTTTATTGTCTTTTTCGTCTCGTTTTCATTGTTGTAGGATATTTATTTGAATGGCCAGAAAGCAACCATGACAGCAAGGTGGCAAGATATAATTGATGCTTATGACGATGATTGCTTAAACCTGACTAGATCCATGCACAAAATCACACGAGACCACCTGGAGCCTAAGCATAAGAAGTCTATGAAGGTGAATTTAGCTGCACAGGTACGTTTTACTCTTCCTTACCCTGTATTAATTAAGACAGCACAATATTTTGACTGTATAACGACGTTTTTTTTTCGTTTTAATATTCATCTTACACTTGTGCTTCCTTAGTAACCAACAACCTAATTTCGTTAAGAAGGCATGAATACATTTTGGATACCTCACAACAATCCCATTCTTACAATACAATTTGTTATTTGTTTTCAGATTTTCAGTAGATCCGTCACAGCCACCTTAGAAACCTGTGTGAGGCATGGTGAGTTTCTGCTCAATTACATTTTATCTACTCGACTTACACAGCCAACACTTATTAAATTCAAATTTCAATATTGTTACTCATTTTGGACAATCAAAATTGCATTGTAGGATCCTTGATTCCATAAGTACGATTGAATAAGCGTAGATTGTAATGAAACTGAAAATAGGAGCAAAATTGTATTGATATTTTTGAAAATACCTCAAGAAAATTGCGATTTACTCCGGTGTTGCCTTTTTTCTACTGATGGTCTACTAACAACATGATCGGAAACGAATTCTCAAACGTGTAGGCGTTTGTCAATTCAAAAAAGGTGAAAACTCTCATCAAGATCGTGCAATTCAACAATAGGGAAGTCAATAGTGGTGTTACTCTAGAATCACATTTTACAACAACCGAACTGCTATATGTTGAAGTTATTCTTTGTAGAGAAACTTTACTGTCCACCCTACCAGGCCAACAATTTTTACTTTCCAATTTGTAATTATGCCAGTTATGTTGTTACAAGTTTATTCGTGAATTACAGGTATTCTACAACAAAGGGCATCTGCCACTGCTGAGGTGACTAGATTCTTCAACGATCTTTTCGACAGCCTCAACGGATATCGTGAAACCCCAGAAGGTGGCGGTGTAGGCCTTCGTTGTAGAGTCCAGAGGTCTCGTGAAGAAATGCACCTCAATTTTTGGAGTGCAGCTTTGGAAAAAGTAAGGCTACGACAAAACATGGTCAGCATACCTACCATATCTGGTCGGCTATAGAGATAACTAATCTGTTAAGGTCTCAAAATGTCTCAAAAAATTGAGGATTTAACTTATGCGTCTAGGAGAGCCTTCAACGCAACGTAACAGGCTTTGAAAACATCATTGGTACTTGTAAAGTAATGTTTGACAATTGATATTTAGTAATTTTTAATTTTTTTTTTCTAGTTGCAGAGCCTCAAGTTTTTGCCAAAGTCGCCAACGTCACCACCCTGCAGCACTGTGACTATTCAAGGTTGGATAAGGACTGTCAATGCAGTCCAACTCCTGTGGACCACCCTCAAGGAGGAGATTCCTTTTGATAAATGTTCGTATCTTGTGCCTCGCAGATTGAATCAAGACCCTTTGGAAAACCTATTTGGGTCAATTCGTTCCAAATGTGGCTCTAACGTAAACCCTTCTGCTTATCAGTTCACGTCTGCTCTGAAAACCTGTTTGGTTAACAAATTGGCCGATGATGATTTGAATAAGGGGAATTGCGAAGGGGATGTACAGCCTCAAGAAATTCTGGAGAGTCTCCAAAGATTCTTGGTTCCATCTGCGAATCCTGATGGTCGGGAACCTGTTCCTGCATCTAACAGTTCTCTGCCTACAAATTACAGCGATTCATTCGCTGTTCCCCGACAAGTGATTGTTAGGCAAGACTGTACTGGCCACCGTGGTATATCCTGTGCGTATGTGTGCGGATTTTCTGTGAGCCGTCTCCTTGGTAAGCACAGTTGTGAGCAGTGTCGAATAGGCTTAGTTGCTGCTAGTCACCAGGAGTACGAGGCTCTTTCTTTGATTGAACAGAGGGAGTTTTCAACTGCAACTAGTGGGTTGTCCTATCCATCTAGGTCCATTTTTGTAATGTTTGACCACGGTTTAAAGCTTACTCATGAAGTCCTGGAAAGAGAGTCCTACTCCTGTAATATTCGTCAATGTATCATTGCTTTGCTTTCCAAAGAATTGGATTTCGCCTGGTGGCAGAACCATTGCCCGGAACATACCAACCACATATTTGAAGCGATCACTGTATCGTTGTGCAGGATTTATATCCCTTGGTGGTGTAAATGCAGAAACAGGGCAGCCAAGAGCGCGAGGCGTGAATTGTATTCAAAAAAGCTGATGATATTACAACATCAATGAGTGAATTGTATTTTTTGTAAAGAGAGAGGGGGTTCGTGAGCTTGTACATATCCGACTTGAGGGTGGTCCCATCATTAACGTTCTATTTCTGTTCAAGAATTTCATTGTAATATTTTGAGTACCTAGGTAAGATGAATATTTTTCTTTTGTTTTCGAATATGCAGCTAATTATTTCATAACGGTTTATTGATTATTTCACGTTCGTCGCTGTTAATTATGTTAAAAAATGCTGCAAATTATTACACAACGGTTTATTACAATTATTTGAAGTTCATCGCTGCTTATTACGATGAAACAAGCTGCTTGTTATTACACAACGTTTTATTATTGCTCCTCAGCAGTTCTTGGACGTTGATCAGTTAGCGTAATTTCATTGTAATATCTTGAGTACCTAGGTAAGATGAATATTGTTCTTTTGTTTTCGAATATGCAGCTAATTATTTCATAACGGTTTATTGATTATTTCACGTTTTCAAAAATGCTGCAAATTATTACACAACGGTTTATTACAATTATTTGAAGTTCATCGCTGCTTATTACGATGAAACAAGCTGCTTGTTATTACACAACGTTTTATTATTGCCCCTCAGCAGTTCTTGGACGTTGATCAGTTAGCGTAATTTCATTGTAATATTTTGAGTACCTAGGTAAGATGAATATTGTTCTTTTGTTTTCGAATATGCAGCTAATTATTTCATAACGGTTTATTGATTATTTCACGTTTTCAAAAATGCTACAAATTATTACACAACGGTTTATTACAATTATTTGAAGTTCGCTGCTTATTACGATGAAACAAGCTACTTGTTATTACACAACGTTTTATTATTGCCCCTCAGCAGTTCTTGGACGTTGATCAGTTAGCGTAATTTCATTGTAATATTTTGAGTACCTAGGTAAGATGAATATTGTTCTTTTGTTTTCGAATATGCAGCTAATTATTTCATAACGGTTTATTGATTATTTCACGTTTTCAAAAATGCTGCAAATTATTACACAACGGTTTATTACAATTATTTGAAGTTCATCGCTGCTTATTACGATGAAACAAGCTGCTTGTTATTACACAACGTTTTATTATTGCCCCTCAGCAGTTCTTGGACGTTGATCAGTTAGCGTAATTTCATTGTAATATTTTGAGTACCTAGGTAAGATGAATATTGTTCTTTTGTTTTCGAATATGCAGCTAATTATTTCATAACGGTTTATTGATTATTTCACGTTTTCAAAAATGCTGCAAATTATTACACAACGGTTTATTACAATTATTTGAAGTTCGCTGCTTATTACGATGAAACAAGCTACTTGTTATTACACAACGTTTTATTATTGCCCCTCAGCAGTTCTTGGACGTTGATCAGTTAGCGTAATTTCATTGTAATATTTTGAGTACCTAGGTAAGATGAATATTGTTCTTTTGTTTTCGAATATGCAGCTAATTATTTCATAACGGTTTATTGATTATTTCACGTTTTCAAAAATGCTGCAAATTATTACACAACGGTTTATTACAATTATTTGAAGTTCGCTGCTTATTACGATGAAACAAGCTACTTGTTATTACACAACGTTTTATTATTGCCCCTCAGCAGTTCTTGGACGTTGATCAGTTAGCGTAATTTCATTGTAATATTTTGAGTACCTAGGTAAGATGAATATTGTTCTTTTGTTTTCGAATATGCAGCTAATTATTTCATAACGGTTTATTGATTATTTCACGTTTTCAAAAATGCTGCAAATTATTACACAACGGTTTATTACAATTATTTGAAGTTCATCGCTGCTTATTACGATGAAACAAGCTGCTTGTTATTACACAACGTTTTATTATTGCCCCTCAGCAGTTCTTGGACGTTGATCAGTTAGCGTAATTTCATTGTAATATTTTGAGTACCTAGGTAAGATGAATATTGTTCTTTTGTTTTCGAATATGCAGCTAATTATTTCATAACGGTTTATTGATTATTTCACGTTTTCAAAAATGCTGCAAATTATTACACAACGGTTTATTACAATTATTTGAAGTTCGCTGCTTATTACGATGAAACAAGCTACTTGTTATTACACAACGTTTTATTATTGCCCCTCAGCAGTTCTTGGACGTTGATCAGTTAGCGTAATTTCATTGTAATATTTTGAGTACCTAGGTAAGATGAATATTGTTCTTTTGTTTTCGAATATGCAGCTAATTATTTCATAACGGTTTATTGATTATTTCACGTTTTCAAAAATGCTGCAAATTATTACACAACGGTTTATTACAATTATTTGAAGTTCGCTGCTTATTACGATGAAACAAGCTACTTGTTATTACACAACGTTTTATTATTGCCCCTCAGCAGTTCTTGGACGTTGATCAGTTAGCGTAATTTCATTGTAATATTTTGAGTACCTAGGTAAGATGAATATTGTTCTTTTGTTTTCGAATATGCAGCTAATTATTTCATAACGGTTTATTGATTATTTCACGTTCGTCGCTGTTAATTATGTTCAAAAATGCTGCAAATTATTACACAACGGTTTATTACAATTATTTGAAGTTCATCGCTGCTTATTACGATGAAACAAGCTGCTTGTTATTACACAACGTTTTATTATTGCTCCACAGCAGTTCTTGGACGTTGATCAGTAAGAGAATCTGTACATGTGAACATGTGCTTTAGACGAAAAGGTGGCATTTATGTTTATACGTACCATCAAAATTCTAAGTTGGACAGATAAATTTATTTTGGAAAATTCTGCTAATCACTGTTTATTTTTGAAAATTCTGCTAATCACTGTTTATTTTTGAAAATTATGCTAATCACTTTATTTCTGTAAATTCTGCTAATGACTGTTTATTATGTTGAAAAATGCTGCTAGTTATCACACAGCAATTTATTGTTGCTCCACAGCAGTTCTTAGACGTCGATCAGTAAGAGACTCTGTGAACATGTGTTTTTGACGAAAAGGTGGCATGATTTTGTTCATACGTACGATCCAATCTTTCAGAACGAGACCGACCTCAAAACTCTAAAAAACCCAAAGGAGGAGGGACCTCAATTCGGTGTGTCGTGGGACGACGATTTTTCCCAATTATTTGAACACATGGCATTTCTTTATTCAGGTATCAATCTGCCTGGTTCTTTTTGAAAAGTGTTCTTCAGTATCCATGGTGGCCCCTGTTTCAAACTGATATCATTCTGCTACATTGAAAGAGTAGAAAATAGTAGAAAACAGTGATTGCTGATTTCTGGAAGAATGGTCCATATTCACGTAACTTCCCCTGCGACTTCTGACTGAATCGTTAAGATACCATTTTATGTACATTCAAAATAATTCGAAAATAATATTCATTCCAGGCTTGATTAACGGCCCTTGATCAACGGAATAGTACATCACAGGAGAAAGAAATGGGAATATTTCACTTTATAGGTTTGCTACATTTGGTATCTTTCTTTCACTTGAACTTCACCTCAACTGTTGTATTATACGCCCCTCATTTATTATCAATCATTATCTAATGTAGACACATCAATCGAGTTACCTATATAATAACGTCTACAGTTATTACGATTCGTGAACCTTCTAATATGCTATTACTTCATCTAGCCTGCCAGCAATAAACGGATCCAAAATAGGGCGAGTTCTGTGGTTCCACGGTCCCTGTTCATGTGAAATTGTTGCATTGTATACAGTACATTTCTGCGATAAAGAATCACTCTGTAAGAACAAGCCCTTGAAAGCCCGACCGTCTCTACTGGAGGCTCAGATGTCATATTTACATTTGAAATCAAAGTGTTAGGATGTTTGTGGCAGCAACCCAATGCATTTGGAGTAGGGGCTTCTTTGGATACTATGTTCTTTCTAAAAAATTAAGGCAAAATTGATGTACAGTTATTTTTTTTAATGAGGTTCCTCTTTTCCGAATTGCACTCATTACATTCCTGGTTACTCACTATTTTACTTCATTGTGGGAGATATGAAACAACTCATTGCCACTCAATATTTTGTATGTAAAGAAAACCGAAAGATTGGTAGAACTTCCAATAATAAACCAAAACCTAACATGCATAATATAATAATGTTTAATATAATTCATAATATAGGTTCATGTATTTCTGTGATGTATGCGTTACTATTGTGATCCCAAAGGTTCATTATTGAAAATAATAAACCAAAACCTATCTTGCATAATATATAGTAATGTGTAATACAATACATAATATAGGTTCATGTATTTCTGTGATGTATGCGTAACTATTGTGATCATAAATGTTAATTATTGAAAATAAAAAACTAAAACCTAACTTGCATAATATAATACATAATATAGGTTCATGTATTTCTGTGATGTATGCGTAACTTGTGATCCCAAAGGTTCATTATTGAAAACAATAAACCAAAACCTAACTTGCATAAATAATAATGTGTAATATAATACATAACATAGGCACCTGCATTTCTGTGAGCTATTGTGATGGTTCTCTTGTTTTCAAACGCAGTTGTTTTTTCAAGGTTCCATTTTAACAGAAAACTTTCTTTCAATGGTATAACATTTCTAATGAATTGAATAATAATTCAGGTTCTGCTTGTTCCATTACAGTATGTTTTTTTTTTTTTACAAATGTTGAAATGTATACATTTTTTGTGTAATAAATTATGTTATTAATATTATTATTGTTGTTATTATCATATCCTCAATTTTATTTTTTACCTATTTACTTCTTTTAGTAACCTATTCGTTTTTTTATCATTTCTAATTGAAAGAGCAACTTGTGAAGTTACCCATTTTCGTTTCAATGAGTTTTTACAAGTTGTTCTTTCAATTTAAAATGATGAAATTGAAAATATCGAGTCATTCAAAAAGAAGCGGGAGAGAACGGAGCGGTATGAAGAAGGCGTGGCCTCCCCACCACTAGATTAAAAGGAGCGGTACGAAGAGGCGTGGCATGTAGTTCCATAGCCTGTCAATGGAGCGCTGCAGTCGAGTCTCCTCCACTCTCTCCGTCACTCTGTGGTCTCAGCCCTTGCCGGCCATTTTAACGTTGGCTTTCTCCTCTGTTTCTTATCTCCGTTACTCTGTGCCCTCCATGCATGGTCCACGCCCCTGTAGATGAGTCTAAAACATGACCGCCCAGTATTAGTTTCAATATAAAACGCTGCAAATCATTGATCAAAGGTTAGCCAAAAAAAGGGGGGGGGGGGGGGTTTGCATTAATTCCGGACAAAGCGAAACTTTTATGGGTGACTTGTGGGTGCCTATGGAACATGTTTTTAGTATATTCTACTAGATTCTCCTTGTGCTAACTTTTTGGTGCCCGAAAAACCGCGATTTTTCGGCACTTGTTTCAGTTTTTTGCCTATAACTCGTACACGATGCATCCTACGGAAAATTTTACTCTTTCCTTTATTAAACAAGATGAATTTCTGCGTCGAATGACCACCTGAAACGTTAAGATCGGTTCAGCCGTTTGGCCGAAATCGATCGTTGAAGTTTGGCGATTTTCCCCAAATTGGTTGAAAAATGGGTTACGCTCAAGTTTCAAGGCCTGTACATCAAAAACGGCGTATCCAACCAAAAAATGTCACATAATCAAAGTTGTAGAGAATCAAATTTTTTGTAAGAAAAGCATCCCCCCTTCCTCCCCCCTCCCACCCGCCCCTACCAAATGATAGAATAACGAAACAACTTTTGAGTAAACGAAATTATGAGTATTGAAAACGGTGTTGCAACCAAAAAATGTCATATAATCAAAGTGAAACGTCTGTTGTTCAACTTACTAAGGCACTGAGGTACTTGTAATACTAGAAAAGGCGAAAGAAAAAACATTCTCCTGGTCCTAACTTTTTGGTGCCCGAAAAACCGCGATTGCCTTCGGATAACGGGCCCTGGGTAACGACGTCGATGAAGTGGTTATTTGAAATGGTGTTTTGGCGATAAAAGAACAATTTGGAGATCGTGGAAATGGAAAGCATGGTATGCCGCAGGAGCGCTATCATTAAAAGATGCGGGGAGGAAAAGCAAACAAGAGCCGCAAGAAACCTCATTGAGCCCCACATGAGTAAAACCACTCCTTGCTAACACCACGGGGGGCACCGATCCCGACCAATCTTCATAAGTCAATAACCGATCTGCAAGACGGTCAGGGGGAATGCCAAAAAAATGTCTGCGATAGTCAAAATCCCCCAGGAAACCAGTTAGCTCCTGATACATCTACTTTAGTTATAATATTAATAATAATAATAATAATAATATAAATAATAATTAAAATAGCAGTCATGTGGATAACTACGAGCTTGCTAACCTAGCATCAACCTGGCCTAGTAGAGAGGTAAACACTTTCCTGCCTCCATGGTCCTATTGATTAATTAATATGGAAAAACCGTAAAACAGTTGTTCTACCAGTATGACCAATTATTTCAAAATACAAATTATCTTCTGGTTTGACGTTTGAGCATTGAGCATTGAGCACGCTCAAACTGCTGTCGGCCTCGCGAGCATTTCTTGGCAAAATGCACGCAATCACGAGATCGCCATAGTCAGCATGTTTGAAAATGCGGAGGGAGAGGACATGATAGACAGGCCCTCGCTGAAGCGATCGCAATGAAGTTTGTAAAGGGTATTCGCCAGCCTCATTAAGGACTCTAAAATCATGCAAAAAAGGAATTTTGCTAAATGTGACGTTTTGAGAATTGTATATCTAGAAAGATCCATTTTTACCACCATAAAATTGTCTTACTCGGATTGCGTGCTGGACCCCCTGCTTGTCGGACGCTCCTCAACGGGGGAGGGGGTGGTGGTGGAATTAGCGTGGCTAGAGGAAAACAGAAAACTAACCGTAAAATCGACAATTAAAACTTTGAATAAATTAGTGTCTCCGATTTCTACCTACCAAAGTCCCTCATAGTGACCATCCACTGTTTAAAGTCTAGAGTAGAGTTCAAAATTCGATTAGACAACTCAAAAATGCTCGATTTTCTGCCCCCCGCAAAATCTAATATAGAAAACTCGGAAAACGTCAGATGGATAGAAACTGGAGACGTGAATTTTTAAAAATTAGAAAGGGGTAAATAATTTAATAATAATTTATAATAATAATAATAATAAAGGCTCCGGGGGACGACCCTATCGTTCATCATGAGCTCTGGTCGCCAAAATGCAGCTTCCTCCGTCGACGAGGGTGAGTAAATAAGTTTACATGTTTTTTGAGGTAGAGGGGATATAAGGCGAAGTATTACCCGTATGAACTTAGTTACAATGGAACCTCTCCTATTGACAAGTACTTTTACCCTCGATCGTGTGGGGAAAAGGAAGATTGTGGTAGGTTTGGTCGACGCACGCACTCCGCTTCTAGCGATTTTGACACCACGCTGTCAGCCATTCTATGTAATTTTGGCAGATTGGGATCTTTTGCACCGACGACTCAGTAGCGTGAATCATTTAAAAGATGACGCTATTTTGCTGAGTGGCAATCACATGAAGAGTGTATTGACAAAGCAGAACGAGTTGTTAATTAGCTATCATGCAACGTTGTTGGAGGCCATTCTCCATCGCGAGGTTCAGGGGGTTAAATTGACAAGTTCCGAAACTTGTGCCCTAATAAGTATAATACCAGCAATTAATTCAGTCATCGAAAGACTGCGTTACTTCATGACTCCTACCAAATCTCCACTTCACCCTCCCGATATAACGAGCGAAGGTTTTTCCCTCGCGAATGACGACGATTCGGCCATTCCTACGAGCTTGCCCAACGTACAAGGATCGACACCCAGCGAATTTTTTCTATAAAAATGGACAATTTAACCCACCCGCCACCGTGTCTCATCGAGGGGTTTGGGGCACTAAAAACAGGTTTTCCAGCACTTAATATCATCTGTACTAGGTATGCTAGTCACGTTTTTGTTCGCAGAACAGCGTTCCTCCCACAGCACCTGTCTTCACCATGATGCATCGCGCACCATAGACAAGCTATGCAACGACCTCGAGGCAACTCTCTACCACCCCCCCCCCACACCACTCTCCAACAGCTCTTCAACGTCACAGTCGCTGTCACCCCGGCTTCGACAAACTTCTCTTCTACACACATCAAACCGCACGACAAAAAACGGCGTCGACACGCTCATCGATGTAACTGCACGATTTCTCACAACACCTGCACACGATCAACCGCTCCACATCTACTAGCGCTTCTTCTACTTTTCTCAATCACACCCATTATACATACGGGCCATTCTCACGAAAACGTCGGAATCAGCGTCTGGTCGATTATCAGGTTAATCATAATTTTTCGGCTAGTTTCAATTATTCCTTCTGAAAGAAATCGACGCGCTCTTTTCAGCCCATATATTTTTAAAATTATAAACTAATCAATTAATTACGTAATAATTCATTAAACACAGAAAAATCAGTCCCTGCCGCATGTCCTGAGCCGTTGTTGTCAACTTTGCTCAGCCTTCAAAGTAGTAAATTGGTTATTTTAAAATTATTTTTGGAGTTTGTTCCAACCCTTACGTTCCTAATTTGCAGTTCCTGTAACAGAATCTCATAGAAAGAAAAATCTGTACACGTTTGTAAGGAAAATATGTGTGTCCTGAGGATTACGCTCAGTCCCTGCCACAATTGGAACTTGATAGTTTGAGACCCTTTCCCCTCTCTGGAGGGGAATGCGCCTCATCCACCATTGTTCTACCACTCCTCCTCATGGTGTTCAAGGGTTGATTGGGGGTGATCAGTGTACAACAAAACGGTGGAGAGTGTGTTTCGAGCCGGCGCCCGCACGTGGTCAAGCGTGTCAACCAGTCCCTGCCACGCTTTCCCAGGTTAGTATCCTTTCTTTTTTGTTGTGGTCTTTCATTTTCGAAATAGTTGGAAGTCAAGGTTTACAAAGATATTTGCAAATTTCTCGAGAGATTTATTTGGCAAGAGAAATATATGGAAATGTGTTGTTTCGTCAGTCCCTGCCACATCAGTCCCTGCCACGAATCCATTTTTGGGATGTGGCAGGGACTGATGGACGTCGTCAGGGACTGATCGACCCTCTTTTACGCTGTTTTAATTATTGCTTCCGAGTCTACCTAAGGTAGTGGAAGCATTGTTTTCACTTTTCAAGGATGAAAAAAAAAATGTCCTCCAAAATCAAAATTTTCACTCGAGTTTTACGTTTTAGACCTTCCTGAATAATTTTGTTTCCGTGTCTGTCTGTCTGTGCGTCTGTCTGTCTGTCATAGCTTGCAAGTGCAAAACTAGACGAAGTTACAGTCCGATTGCGATGAAATTCTCAGGGATTGTGCGGGTTGGCGTGCAGATGGTCCCCTATGAGTTTCATCACCCACGGATCGATAGTATCCTCTGCGCATGCGCAAACGTGAAAATCTTGCAACAGCCATTTCTACAACAATTTCCCTCCGAATTTGATGGAATTTTCAGGGATTGTTCGGGTTGGGGTGTAAATGGTCCCTAGTACATTTTGAGCGTAAATACTAACGTAAAGTAATTTTTTGCAGAGTGCATGATTCATCAATGGCCCCCAAAAAAACAAAATCAGAAGCGGAGAAGAAGATGGCAGCCAAGATCCGGAAGGCAGATCGGTACAGGCAAAAGACGAGAGAGTTTTGTGCAAATTAGGTAGCTGCCTTCCACACTGTGATTAATAACACTGTAATTGTGATTTTTTATGAGTGATTAAACTTAGTTTGCTAAGGATTTTACATGATAAGACTGATAATCAGACTGTTTCAATAATGTTTTGGGAGTTGAAAGGTTTTAAATAAGTTAAGAGTTTTAACGTGAAACTTCGAATTTTACATGGTAATTGACTGAGACTGTGAGACTGAGATTTAATGATTTTGTGGTAATTTAGAGATTTTATGAGTTATGAGAGTTTTAATGTGATACGTCTACTTATAATTTAATACATTTTATGTGATACTAATTGATGTGATCTCAATAATTGTGATAATATTACACTGTAATAAAAGGTTTTACCACGTTAGTGTTTAAATTAGTGTACAAATCCTCGTAACTATTGATAACAACATGAAAAAATCCTTGTAAGTATGTTCAAAAACTCTTATGGAACTCGTATTTGAAAATTAAATTGACTTTCTATTTAACTTATTATTACGAGAACCTGCGAATCTTATAATAATTTTCTGGAGAAGAGGACAATAGGTGACGTAGCCCGTTTCCATGACTTTATTCGTGGCTCCGCAAAATTTCGATTTTGGAACAGACTAGTCAGACAAATGTATTATAATACATCAGAGTATTAATTACCTCAGTCATGCTAGCAACGGTCGACCAGCAACGGTCGATTTTTCATTGAAATAATGGGCCGCAATTAACCAAACTTCGTACACTTACTCAGTTCCTCGGCTGGCACCTAGAAATGAAGTCAAAACCGGTTGGAGGCGGGCCGGGGGGCGGCGAAACTGGAGGCGGCAGCTCATTTAACCCACTTTCCGACGGTGTGCCATCAAAATAACTATCAGAATCGTTTTTCTCACCCCAAAGAACCCCCATGGTACCGTTCTCATCTCAATTATCCACCTACTACAACCGGAATTAAATAATAAACATCGGGGGGCGGGGAAACCGCATATAAACGGAATTGCATTTTCCGACCTTGTGCCATCAAAATAAGTATCAGAATCGTTTCTCTCACCCTTAAGAACCCCCATGGTACCGTTCTCATCTCCATTATCCACCTACTACAACCGGAATTAAATAATAAACATCGGAGGCGGAGTCAAGCCCTTGTCTAACCTATCTGCTGTTCACAGTGGTTCGTCCGTCAGCAACGTTTTACAAATTCTGCGACGGTCGATTTTTCATTGAAATAATTGTCGAAATTAACCAAACTTCGTACACTTACACAGTTCCTCGGCTGGCACCTAGAAATGAAGTCAAAACCGGGTGGAGGCGGGCCGGGGGGCGGCGAAACTGGAGGCGGCAGCTCATTTAACCCACTTTCCGACGGTGTGCCATCAAAATAACTATCAGAATCGTTTCTCTCACCCTAAAGAACCCCTATGGTACCGTTCTCATCTCCATTATCCACCTACTACAACCGGAATTAAATAATAAACATCGGGGGGGCGGGGAAACATCCTATATAAACGAAATTGCATTTTCCGACCTTGTGCCATCAAAATAAGTATCAGAATCGTTTCTCTCACCCTAAAGAACCCCCATGGTACCGTTCTCATCTCCATTATCCACCTACTACAACCGGAATTAAATAATAAACATCGGGGGGGCGGGGAAACATCCTATATAAACGAAATTGCATTTTCCGACCTTGTGCCATCAAAATAAGTATCAGAATCGTTTTTCTCACCCTAAAGAACCCCCATGGTACCGTTCTCATCTCCATTATCCACCTACTACAACCGGAATTAAATAATAAACATCGGAGGCGGAGTCAAGCCCTTGTCTAACCTATCTGCTGTTCACAGTGGTTCGTCCGTCAGCAACATTTTACAAATTCTGCGACGGTCGATTTTTCATTGAAATAATAGTCGAAATTAACCAAACTTCGTACACTTACACAGTTCCTCGGCTGGCACCTAGAAATGAAGTCAAAACCGGGTGGAGGCGGGCCGGGGGGCGGCGAAACTGGAGGCGGCAGCTCATTTAACCCACTTTCCGACGGTGTGCCATCAAAATAAGTATCAGAATCGTTTCTCTCACCCTAAAGAACCCCCATGGTACCGTTCTCATCTCCATTATCCACCTACTACAACCGGAATTAAATAATAAACATCGGGAGGGCGGGGAAACATCCTATATAAACGAAATTGCATTTTCCGACCTTGTGCCATCAAAATAAGTATCAGAATCGTTTCTCTCACCCTAAAGAACCCCTATGGTACCGTTCTCATCTCCATTATCCACCTACTACAACCGGAATTAAATAATAAACATCGGGGGGGCGGGGAAACATCCTATATAAACGAAATTGCATTTTCCGACCTTGTGCCATCAAAATAAGTATCAGAATCGTTTCTCTCACCCTAAAGAACCCCTATGGTACCGTTCTCATCTCCATTATCCACCTACTACAACCGGAATTAAATAATAAACATCGGGGGGGCGGGGAAACATCCTATATAAACGAAATTGCATTTTCCGACCTTGTGCCATCAAAATAAGTATCAGAATCGTTTCTCTCACCCTGAAGAACCCCCATGGTACCGTTCTCATCTCCATTATCCACCTACTACAACCGGAATTAAATAATAAACATCGGAGGCGGAGTCAAGCCCTTGTCTAACCTATCTGCTGTTCACAGTGGTTCGTCCGTCAGCAACGTTTTACAAATTCTGCGACGGTCGTTATTTCATTGAAATAATAGTCGAAATTAACCAAACTTCGTACACTTACTCAGTTCCTCGGCTGGCACCTAGAAATGAAGTCAAAACCGGGTGGAGGCGGGCCGGGGGGCGGCGAAACTGGAGGCGGCAGCTCATTTAACCCACTCTCCGACGGTGTGCCATCAAAATAACTATCAGAATCGTTTTTCTCACCCCAAAGAACCCCCATGGCACCGTTCTCATCTCCATTATCCACCTACTACAACCGGAATTAAATAATAAACATCCGGGGGGCGGGGAAACATCCTATATAAACGAAATTGCATTTTCCGACCTTGTGCCATCAAAATGAGTATCAGAATCGTTTTTCTCACCCCAAAGAACCCCCATGGTACCGTTCTCATCTCCATTATCCACCTACTACGACCGGAATTAAATAATAAACATCGGGGGGGCGGGGAAACATCCCATATAAACGAAATTGCATTTTCCGACCTTGTGCCATCAAAATAAGTATCAGAATCGTTTTTCTCACCCTAAAGAACCCCCATGGTACCGTTCTCATCTCCATTATCCACCTACTACGACCGGAATTAAATAATAAACATCGGGGGGGGGCGGGGAAACATCCCATATAAACGAAATTGCATTTTCCGACCTTGTGCCATCAAAATAAGTATCAGAATCGTTTCTCTCACCCCAAAGAACCCCCATGGTACTGTTCTCATCTCCATTATCCACTTACTACAACCGGAATTAAATAATAAACGTCGGGGGTGGGGTCAAGCCCTTGTCTAACCTATCTGCTGTTCACAGTGGTTCGTCAACTTGGCGTAAAAATTCGGGGACGGTCTAGTTTTCAAATAATTATATATAATAATATAATGAATTATAAATTATATTATTATATAATTTATATTAATAATTTATACTTTTATTATATTATTATATAATAATAATAGACAAGACCAGTCTTGTCTTGGATTTGTTGATAATAATGTAATAAATAATAATAGTAAGTAAGAATAAAAATTATAAATGATATTACTATAAATAACAATACATGTTATTGTTATTATTATTATTATTATTATTGTAATACAGTATTGTTATATTTATGTTATCATAATATATTATTATTGTTATAATTATTATTCATTTTCTATAATAATGTAGTAAGTAATAAATAATATTATTAATTTATAATTTTATTGTATTACTATATAATAATAACATAGTAAGTAATAAATAATATTATTAATTTATAATTTTATTGTATTACTATACAATAATAATATAATAAATAATATTATTATATAATTTATATTTTTAATTTATAATTTTATTTTATTACTATATAATAATAGACAAGACCAGTCTTGACGTATGGTTATTGGTTATTTGGTTGTTGGTAGGAAGTAACAATAGATACCTATAAATTAATCATGATGCCCAAATAAGCCAGTGTTTGATGATACAATGTTTTAATGTCTCTTTTTTTCTCAGGTAGACGTCGTATACTTTACTTCTTGGGGGACGTTGAAATTAAAGTATGGAGTCAAAACAGGTCGACAGCAACACCTTGACAGTTTGGAATCTCAATATCATGTCAAAAAATGATAATTTTTCAAAATTTATTGTAGAATATTTTGTATTGTTACGTATTTCCGTTAGAATTTTCATTAAATTCAACATCTGTAGGGAACTGTTCACTTACATTTTTTTTTGTGTTTCCCGGTTTGTTATTATTGAACATTGTTCAGACTTTGAATTAAATGTGCGAATTTTAAACGGAGTTGTCACGTTTTATTCTTATTTCACCCAGTTGAAACAAAAAACATTGTTCTTACTCTTCAAAATTGAAATAGTAGGATAGGTTAATTCATTCTAGGTCACCGCATCAAATAACGAGGTGTTTTTATTTTATTATTAACGCCGGCTTCCGATGCTGATTACAGGCAATTGACATATACCTAACATTTTTATAGTACCTATTTATATGTCGATAAATCTCTAACAAAAAAACTTAACTGGTTCGAGTAAATAAAACAAACTGAAATAATATGTCTGTGTGTCCTGGTATCCACCACATTAACTGTCATGCAACGATTCATTGCGTACCTATCAGCTATGTCATTTCCACCGTTATCTGTGTGTCCTGGTATCCACCACATTAACTGTCATGCAACGATTCATTGCGTACCTATCAGCTATTTCATTTCCAACGATATGTGTGTGTCCTGGTATCCATGATATTTACTCTCACACAATGTTTCATTGGGTACCTATATCTTATCTCCAAATAATATCCCTGTATCCTGGTATCCATCACATTGTGTCATGCAAGGTTTCATTGCGTACCTATATGTTATCTCCAAATAATATCCTTGTATCCTGGTATCCATGATATTTAGTTTCACGCAATGTTTCATTGCATATCTATCAGCTATGTCATTTCCACCGATATCTGTGTGTCCTGGTATCCATGATAGTTAGTGTCACGCTTTTCAGTGTTTCTTTTAAATAAATGTACTACTGCGTTGGTATCCACTTATCCTTGTATGTATCTACAAGGGAATACTACGAAAATAAATCGAAGACAAGTGTTAGGTTCCTTAATTCATTCTAGTTCGAAAGTAATACTCATTAATATCGAATATTTTTATCCGCTATTTGAGTATTATAGATTATTATCGATTATTTTAAAACCCTGGCGTAGGACAAAAAAATGTAAAATGGATTACTGGGTTAAAATGGATTATTTGTTATGGCAGCTCCTACCCCTGTTTCTGTACTTGTACATTCTTCTACCTTAGTTACGGCAGGTGTTTATTTAATAATTCGTTTTAGTGGATTATTAAGTAATATTGATTGTACTTTTTTATTGTTCTTTCTATAATAACTATATTTATATCAGGATTAGGGGCTCATTTTGAGTTTGATTTAAAAAAAATTATTGCTTCATCTACTTTAAGTCAATTAGGGTTAATAATAATAATTTTATTTTTAGGTTTTCCTAATTTAGCCTTTTTTCATTTGTTAACTCATGCCTTTTTTAAGGCTTTACTTTTTTTGTGTGCTGGTACAATTATTCATGTAATAAATAATTGTCAAGATATCCGTGAAATTTTTTTATATAAAATTTATTAAAATGAAAAATAAGGGTAATATTATATTAATAAATAATGTAATAGTTGAGGAGATTTTTCTTGTTTTATTTAGAATAATTCATTTTTGTCTTTTTGTTATTAATATTCTAATTGAGCTAATTATACGTATATAATATGATAATGTAATTAATGATGATATAACTATAATTAATATAAATATTATTTCATTTGATGAAATTATATATTCAATTGTTATTCACTTAGGCATGAATCCTAAAATAGGAGGAAGGCCTCCTATTCTTATTATTATAATTAATAATGATATTTTTTCTACTATTGTTAGTGATTTAATATTAAATTGATTAATAAATAAAATATTATATTTATTTAATGTATAGCAAATTATAATAACTATAATTGAATATATGATTATATTTATAATTCATAGCTTTTTGAATGTCAAAGCACATGCTACTAATCATCCTATATGATTAATGGATGAGTATGCTATGATTTTACGTGTTGAGGTATGATTTAATCCTAAAATTGCACCTAGAATAGTTGAAATAACAATTATTATTATTATTATACTATTACTATCTATAATAATAGATAGAACATATATTGGGGCAATTTTTTGTCATGTTATTATAAATATACATAAATTTCAATTAAGTTTTGATATTAATTCAGGGAATCATATATGAAAGGGGGGCATTCCTATTTTCCGAACAGCCCAATCAGCGAGCTTTCCCGCTGGACGTCTGTTTTCCCGGTTAGTTTTGAAATTAAAAATTTTGACTGTCTCCCAAAAATAACAGGAGACTTATTTTCTGAAATCAGCCCGATTTTCATCTATCCCACACCATTAACTATTCAGGAAAAATGCAAACAGAAATCGGTGAAATTCCTCATTGGATTAGAAATCAATATAATATCTTTTATTCCTTCAATATTTAAATCAAAAAACAAGTTTCTTTCTCAAAGAAGAATAATATATTTTTTAATTCAAAGAATAGCATCAACCATATTTATTATTATAATTCTTTTTAATAAATATATATTTATTAGTTTTTATAGCACAAATGCCCAAAATATTATTAATTATATCACTATAATAATAAAAATAGGAATGCCCCCCTTTCATATATGATTCCCTGAATTAATATCAAAACTTAATTGAAATTTATGTATATTTATAATAACATGACAAAAAATTGCCCCAATATATGTTCTATCTATTATTATAGATAGTAATAGTATAATAATAATAATAATTGTTATTTCAACTATTCTAGGTGCAATTTTAGGATTAAATCATACCTCAACACGTAAAATCATAGCATACTCATCCATTAATCATATAGGATGATTAGTAGCATGTGCTTTGACATTCAAAAAGCTATGAATTATAAATATAATCATATATTCAATTATAGTTATTATAATTTGCTATACATTAAATAAATATAATATTTTATTTATTAATCAATTTAATATTAAATCACTAACAATAGTAGAAAAAATATCATTATTAATTATAATAATAAGAATAGGAGGCCTTCCTCCTATTTTAGGATTCATGCCTAAGTGAATAACAATTGAATATATAATTTCATCAAATGAAATAATATTTATATTAATTATAGTTATATCATCATTAATTACATTATCATATTATATACGTATAATTAGCTCAATTAGAATATTAATAACAAAAAGACAAAAATGAATTATTCTAAATAAAACAAGAAAAATCTCCTCAACTATTACATTATTTATTAATATAATATTACCCTTATTTTTCATTTTAATAAATTTTATATAAAAAAATTTCACGGATATCTTGACAATTATTTATTACATGAATAATTGTACCAGCACACAAAAAAAGTAAAGCCTTAAAAAAGGCATGAGTTAACAAATGAAAAAAGGCTAAATTAGGAAAACCTAAAAATAAAATTATTATTATTAACCCTAATTGACTTAAAGTAGATGAAGCAATAATTTTTTTTAAATCAAACTCAAAATGAGCCCCTAATCCTGATATAAATATAGTTATTATAGAAAGAACAATAAAAAAGTACAATCAATATTACTTAATAATCCACTAAAACGAATTATTAAATAAACACCTGCCGTAACTAAGGTAGAAGAATGTACAAGTACAGAAACAGGGGTAGGAGCTGCCATAACAAATAATCCATTTTAACCCAGTAATCCATTTTACATTTTTTTGTCCTACGCCAGGGTTTTAAAATAATCGATAATAATCTATAATACTCAAATAGCGGATAAAAATATTCGATATTAATGAGTATTACTTTCGAACTAGAATGAATTAAGGAACCTAACACTTGTCTTCGATTTATTTTCGTAGTATTCCCTTGTAGATACATACAAGGATAAGTGGATACCAACGCAGTAGTACATTTATTTAAAAGAAACACTGAAAAGCGTGACACTAACTATCATGGATACCAGGACACACAGATATCGGTGGAAATGACATAGCTGATAGATATGCAATGAAACATTGCGTGAAACTAAATATCATGGATACCAGGATACAAGGATATTATTTGGAGATAACATATAGGTACGCAATGAAACCTTGCATGACACAATGTGATGGATACCAGGATACAGGGATATTATTTGGAGATAAGATATAGGTACCCAATGAAACATTGTGTGAGAGTAAATATCATGGATACCAGGACACACACATATCGTTGGAAATGAAATAGCTGATAGGTACGCAATGAATCGTTGCATGACAGTTAATGTGGTGGATACCAGGACACACAGATAACGGTGGAAATGACATAGCTGATAGGTACGCAATGAATCGTTGCATGACAGTTAATGTGGTGGATACCAGGACACACAGACATATTATTTCAGTTTGTTTTATTTACTCGAACCAGTTAAGTTTTTTTGTTAGAGATTTATCGACATATAAATAGGTACTATAAAAATGTTAGGTATATGTCAATTGCCTGTAATCAGCATCGGAAGCCGGCGTTAATAATAAAATAAAAACACCTCGTTATTTGATGCGGTGACCTAGAATGAATTAACCTATCCTACTATTTCAATTTTGAAGAGTAAGAACAATGTTTTTTGTTTCAACTGGGTGAAATAAGAATAAAACGTGACAACTCCGTTTAAAATTCGCACATTTAATTCAAAGTCTGAACAATGTTCAATAATAACAAACCGGGAAACACAAAAAAAAATGTAAGTGAACAGTTCCCTACAGATGTTGAATTTAATGAAAATTCTAACGGAAATACGTAACAATACAAAATATTCTACAATAAATTTTGAAAAATTATCATTTTTTGACATGATATTGAGATTCCAAACTGTCAAGGTGTTGCTGTCGACCTGTTTTGACTCCATACTTTAATTTCAACGTCCCCCAAGAAGTAAAGTATACGACGTCTACCTGAGAAAAAAAGAGACATTAAAACATTGTATCATCAAACACTGGCTTATTTGGGCATCATGATTAATTTATAGGTATCTATTGTTACTTCCTACCAACAACCAAATAACCAATAACCATACGTCAAGACTGGTCTTGTCTATTATTATATAGTAATAAAATAAAATTATAAATTAAAAATATAAATTATATAATAATATTATTTATTATATTATTATTGTATAGTAATACAATAAAATTATAAATTAATAATATTATTTATTACTTACTATGTTATTATTATATAGTAATACAATAAAATTATAAATTAATAATATTATTTATTACTTACTACATTATTATAGAAAATGAATAATAATTATAACAATAATAATATATTATGATAACATAAATATAACAATACTGTATTACAATAATAATAATAATAATAATAACAATAACATGTATTGTTATTTATAGTAATATCATTTATAATTTTTATTCTTACTTACTATTATTATTTATTACATTATTATCAACAAATCCAAGACAAGACTGGTCTTGTCTATTATTATTATATAATAATATAATAAAAGTATAAATTATTAATATAAATTATATAATAATATAATTTATAATTCATTATATTATTATATATAATTATTTGAAAACTAGACCGTCCCCGAATTTTTACGCCAAGTTGACGAACCACTGTGAACAGCAGATAGGTTAGACAAGGGCTTGACCCCACCCCCGACGTTTATTATTTAATTCCGGTTGTAGTAGGTGGATAATGGAGATGAGAACGGTACCATGGGGGTTCTTTAGGGTGAGAGAAACGATTCTGATACTTATTTTGATGGCACAAGGTCGGAAAATGCAATTTCGTTTATATGGGATGTTTCCCCGCCCCCCCGATGTTTATTATTTAATTCCGGTCGTAGTAGGTGGATAATGGAGATGAGAACGGTACCATGGGGGTTCTTTAGGGTGAGAAAAACGATTCTGATACTTATTTTGATGGCACAAGGTCGGAAAATGCAATTTCGTTTATATAGGATGTTTCCCCGCCCCCCCGATGATTATTATTTAATTCCGGTTGTAGTAGGTGGATAATGGAGATGAGAACGGTACCATAGGGGTTCTTTAGGGTGAGAAAAACGATTCTGATAGTTATTTTGATGGCACACCGTCGGAAAGTGGGTTAAATGAGCTGCCGCCTCCAGTTTCGCCGCCCCCCGGCCCGCCTCCACCCGGTTTTGACTTCATTTCTAGGTGCCAGCCGAGGAACTGAGTAAGTGTACGAAGTTTGGTTAATTTCGACTATTATTTCAATGAAAAATCGACCGTCGCAGAATTTGTAAAATCGTTGCTGACGGACGAACCACTGTGAACAGCAGATAGGTTAGACAAGGGCTTGACTCCGCCTCCGACGTTTATTATTTAATTCCGGTTGTCGTAAGTGGATAATGGAGATGAGAACGGTACCATGGGGGTTCTTTAGGGTGAGAAAAACGATTCTGATACTTATTTTGATGGCACAAGGTCGGAAAAAGCAATTTCGTTTATATAGGATGTTTCCCCGCCCCCCCGACGTTTATTATTTAATTCCGGTTGTCGTAGGTGGATAATGGAGATGAGAACGGTACCATGGGGGTTCTTTGGGGTGAGAAAAACGATTCTGATAGTTATTTTGATGGCACAAGGTCGGAAAATGCAATTTCGTTTATATAGGATGTTTCCCCGCCCTCCCGATGTTTATTATTTAATTCCGGTTGTAGTAGGTGGATAATGGAGATGAGAACGGTACCATAGGGGTTCTTTAGGGTGAGAGAAACGATTCTGATACTTATTTTGATGGCACAAGGTCGGAAAATGCAATTTCGTTTATATAGGATGTTTCCCCGCCCCCCCGATGTTTATTATTTAATTCCGGTTGTAGTAGGTGGATAATGGAGATGAGAACGGTACCATGGGGGTTCTTTGGGGTGAGAAAAACGATTCTGATACTTATTTTGATGGCACACCGTCGGAAAGTGGGTTAAATGAGCTGCCGCCTCCAGTTTCGCCGCCCCCCGGCCCGCCTCCACCCGGTTTTGACTTCATTTCTAGGTGCCAGCCGAGGAACTGAGTAAGTGTACGAAGTTTGGTTAATTTCGACCCATTATTTAAATGAAAAATCGACCGTCGCAGAATTTGTAAAACGTTGCTGGCGGACGAACCACTGTGAACAGCAGATAGGTTAGACAAGGGCTTGACTCCGCCTCCGATGTTTGTTATTTAATTCCGGTTGTCGTAAGTGGATAATGGAGTTGAGAACGGTACCATGGGGGTTCTTTAGGGTGAGAAAAACGATTCTGATACTTATTTTGATGGCACAAGGTCGGAAAATGCAATTTCGTTTATATAGGATGTTTCCCCGCCCCCCCGATGTTTATTATTTAATTCCGGTTGTAGTAGGTGGATAATGGAGATGAGAACGGTGCCATGGGGGTTCTTTGGGGTGAGAAAAACGATTCCGATAGTTATTTTGATGGCAAACCGTCGGAGAGTGGGTTAAATGAGCTGCCGCCTCCAGTTTCGCCGCCCCCCGGCCCGCCTCCACCCGGTTTTGACTTCATTTCTAGGTGCCAGCCGAGGAACTGAGTAAGTGTACGAAGTTTGGTTAATTTCGACTATTATTTCAATGAAAAATCGACCGTCGCAGAATTTGTAAAATCGTTGCTGACGGACGAACCACTGTGAACAGCAGATAGGTTAGACAAGGGCTTGACTCCGCCTCCGACGTTTATTATTTAATTCCGGTTGTCGTAAGTGGATAATGGAGATGAGAACGGTACCATGGGGGTTCTTTAGGGTGAGAAAAACGATTCTGATACTTATTTTGATGGCACAAGGTCGGAAAAAGCAATTTCGTTTATATAGGATGTTTCCCCGCCCCCCCCGACGTTTATTATTTAATTCCGGTTGTCGTAGGTGGATAATGGAGATGAGAACGGTACCATGGGGGTTCTTTGGGGTGAGAAAAACGATTCTGATAGTTATTTTGATGGCACAAGGTCGGAAAATGCAATTTCGTTTATATAGGATGTTTCCCCGCCCTCCCGATGTTTATTATTTAATTCCGGTTGTAGTAGGTGGATAATGGAGATGAGAACGGTACCATAGGGGTTCTTTAGGGTGAGAGAAACGATTCTGATACTTATTTTGATGGCACAAGGTCGGAAAATGCAATTTCGTTTATATAGGATGTTTCCCCGCCCCCCCGATGTTTATTATTTAATTCCGGTTGTAGTAGGTGGATAATGGAGATGAGAACGGTACCATGGGGGTTCTTTGGGGTGAGAAAAACGATTCTGATACTTATTTTGATGGCACACCGTCGGAAAGTGGGTTAAATGAGCTGCCGCCTCCAGTTTCGCCGCCCCCCGGCCCGCCTCCACCCGGTTTTGACTTCATTTCTAGGTGCCAGCCGAGGAACTGAGTAAGTGTACGAAGTTTGGTTAATTTCGACCCATTATTTAAATGAAAAATCGACCGTCGCAGAATTTGTAAAACGTTGCTGGCGGACGAACCACTGTGAACAGCAGATAGGTTAGACAAGGGCTTGACTCCGCCTCCGATGTTTGTTATTTAATTCCGGTTGTCGTAAGTGGATAATGGAGTTGAGAACGGTACCATGGGGGTTCTTTAGGGTGAGAAAAACGATTCTGATACTTATTTTGATGGCACAAGGTCGGAAAATGCAATTTCGTTTATATAGGATGTTTCCCCGCCCCCCCGATGTTTATTATTTAATTCCGGTTGTAGTAGGTGGATAATGGAGATGAGAACGGTGCCATGGGGGTTCTTTGGGGTGAGAAAAACGATTCCGATAGTTATTTTGATGGCAAACCGTCGGAGAGTGGGTTAAATGAGCTGCCGCCTCCAGTTTCGCCGCCCCCCGGCCCGCCTCCACCCGGTTTTGACTTCATTTCTAGGTGCCAGCCGAGGAACTGAGTAAGTGTACGAAGTTTGGTTAATTTCGACCCATTATTTAAATGAAAAATCGACCGTCGCAGAATTTGTAAAACGTTGCTGGCGGACGAACCACTGTGAACAGCAGATAGGTTAGACAAGGGCTTGACTCCGCCTCCGATGTTTGTTATTTAATTCCGGTTGTCGTAAGTGGATAATGGAGTTGAGAACGGTACCATGGGGGTTCTTTGGGGTGAGAAAAACGATTCTGATAGTTATTTTGATGGCACAAGGTCCGAAAATGCAATTTCGTTTATATAGGATGTTTCCCCGCCCCCCCGATGTTTATTATTTAATTCCGGTTGTAGTAGGTGGATAATGGAGATGAGAACGGTACCATGGGGGTTCTTTGGGGTGAGAAAAACGATTCTGATACTTATTTTGATGGCACACCGTCGGAAAGTGGGTTAAATGAGCTGCCGCCTCCAGTTTCGCCGCCCCCCGGCCCGCCTCCACCCGGTTTTGACTTCATTTCTAGGTGCCAGCCGAGAAACTGAGTAAGTGTACGAAGTTTGGTTAATTTCGGCCCATTATTTCAATGAAAAATCGACCGTTGCTGGTCGACCGTTGCTAGCATGACTGAGGTGTATTAATTAGGTACCTGTAGGTTAATTAATGATCGTGATCATGATGCGTGATTTCTTTTAAATATTTTGTAAAGTAAAGGTCCAAATTAATTTTATTGTAGGCAACAGTTCTTCGTAAAATTTGGTGGTATTAAGTATTTTGATTAAGACTAAAGAACTCAAATCTGTCATTTATTGAAATTGAAATATTGTATTAAGATTCTATGAGACTGCATTAAATGGGTCTATGAATTAACATTTACCTAACATTACTTACCTTAAAGCGTCAGTCCCAGAATACAATAAAGTCAGTCCCTGCCGTAGACGTCAGTCCCTGCCATCCTCGGATTATATTTTTATTTATTATGTAAATAATAAGAAAGTTCCTGCTTGGCTGACAATCTCATTTCACAGTACACACAATGAAGAAGTTGTATAAATTTTCCTGGGTGAAAATAAGAACATTTTGAAATCTGGAAAAATCTACCTCAAATCCGACGTTTTCGTGAGAATGGCCCTTACCTAACATTACTTACCTTAAAGCGTCAGTCCCAGAATACAATAAAGTCAGTCCCTGCCGTAGACGTCAGTCCCTGCCATCCTCGGATTATATTTTTATTTATTATGTAAATAATAAGAAAGTTCCTGCTTGGCTGACAATCTCATTTCACAGTACACACAATGAAGAAGTTGTATAAATTTTCCTGGGTGAAAATAAGAACATTTTGAAATCTGGAAAAATCTACCTCAAATCCGACGTTTTCGTGAGAATGGCCCATACATGATTCTCCATTTTACATAAATAAACGACGCACGAATCTGTTTTGTCTTTCGCCTTTTCTACCCTTATAGTATAACAATGGTCATAGTAGACAAAGAAAATAGCGTACTCACGTCTTGCTGTTTTCGGGGTTTGCCGATAAACGACCCCGTTTCGTGCCGAGAGGTCGAGCATGATGAATCCACGAAGTCCACAAAATCCGTTTTTCTGCAAACAAATCTTTACACTGCACCATTTTTCGGCGAACAAAACGCTGCACCTCACTTTATTAAAATAGTGTAGATACGCCACGTACACGTCGCGATGTCTTATGCAGGGTTTCCACCACACCAAACCAAAATTTCCCACAGCCCATCCTAAAATTTCCCACGATTTCCCACAGACAAGTAAAAAATTCCCTCCTAATTTCCCATAGCCCTGGATGAATTTTTCCTACCTTTCACTGGACTAAAGAGTCTAAATTTAGACTCTTTACACTGGACAAATGAATTTCCATAATATATTTTTTCTTTTCACTTCGAAGACCTAGTCAATTATCCTCATATTTGAAATGCTCTGATACAGGATGCCTCCTCTCGAAACTAGTTTGAGTTAGTGATGTGCGAAACGGTTACTTTTTGGTAATAGGTGACAACGTGACAGTGACAGGCCGGTAATAGGTTCCAGTAATAGGTGACTTTGTAATAGGGTGACAGAGAAGCGCATCCTGGAACTGCGGCGCTGCTCGGTGTAAAGTGACCAGCAGTGATTTCCGTAACGAGAGTTCTTGCCCCAATAGACGCAACTAGCGTATCGGTCTCATATTTCTAATAAAAAATTGGTTCTGTTCATTGAGAAAAAAATTATATACCCCTCCATTATATTTGTATATTACGTTTTACCGATTTAAGCAACTAGTATGAGACACTCAGCAATCAGATTAATATGTTTAGAGCTCAGAAATAATTAATTTATCGATCGTGGTCCCAGAGTCATCATAGTCCTCCGTTGGTAGGTAAAATGGAATAAATAAGAAAAAAATGGAATTTATCACAGTCGATCATTATTGGTAGGTAACATACATTTTCACCTCAATATTATCTCTAATTGAAACAAATGAAGGAACATGAGCAACTAGAAAAAATAATTACGAATTACATTTTTTAATTTGTAGGTAATGGTAGTTTTAAACTACATACAAACTTGACCACATAGGTCGCACTTGGCAGTTTTTCGACCTTTTAATGAGCTTAAAAATCGCCCATAATTGAGAAGATTTCGGTTTTTTATTCATCTCAACTAATCACAAAACAATGAAACTATCGAAAAACATCGAACTAAACGGGCAACAAGAGTCAAACTAAAGGCGAGAGTCCTAAACCCAGGCCGCGGAAAGATCGGCGTGAGGGACGAGAGACAACCGATCACCTGATCACGCTACACCATCGAACTAAAACACTAGATCGATGCGCTACACAAATGGTAAGAGTGACAAGTGACGATGGAGCTCCAACCGTGACAAGGAGCTCCAAGAGTGACAACGTGACGAGTAGCGCCGACCGCCCATGAAGTGACAACCAGCGCCAACCACTACGGAGTGACGAGTAGCGCCAACGGCACTGTAGTGACAACGCACACAGTGACAATTCAAGAAGCTCCGAAGGGGTCAAAGAGAGAATAATTTGAGATAGTGATTCGGAGCATGGAGGAAGGGAGAGTTATTTTACCTGCTGTCACTGCAAGTCCGTTGGTAATAGGGTCTGCTCCGTAATAGGTGACAAACGGAACGGTGACTCTCCGGTAATAGGTGACTTTAACCAGTGACGCGATTTCCTACCCACCTCTAGTTTGAGTGGACAAGAAGCCAAGACACTATTCTTCCCCTGCCACTTCAAACGATATCGTATGCAGATAATTACTATTGAATAGATACATACCTCAAACAAAATGGGTGTCGGAAAAGACGAATGATGTTAACGTCGCACGGTTGGTGAAAAATAAGAGACTCACTGTTTACAATAACATTGACTAACGAGAATAACATGATGACGAGACGACCTTTGTCTCGAACTCGAAGCTTCTTGTTACTGGTAAGCACGTTGTTGTTGTTCATCTTTACTTCTGCCTTGACAAAGCGTGATCATGCGTCAGCTTTGTATTGTAGTTTGTTGGTCAAAAACATGTAGGTAGTAAAAAAAATATGTAGGATACGTGAGGTATTGGTACTACCCTAGATTATATCATTGTACAAAAAAGCGTGATAAAATGAAAGAATCGGTCAAAAATATTGACTGTGGGAATTTTTTCCCACAGAAAAAAGTTTCCCTTTTTTTTCCCTCGGACCCCCGGAATTTCCCACAAAAGGGAAAAATTCCCACGAAGTGGAAACACTGGTCTTATGACTCCTTCTTCTGCTTCTTCTATAATCGCGGAAGAGTCCTCTTGGAACGGGCGCGTGGAGGTCACGCTGGTGGGGGGCCCGGCCTCACATTCCGAAAAGGTAGAACCCCCCACGACGCAGGAGGCAAATTATTCCACCTTGGGTTTGCCCTCTCATCCCAAGGAGCCCCGATGGTGGAGGCAAATTATTACACAGTGGCTTGCCCTCTCTCATTCCCCCTACTTTTTGGATTTGTCTCGACGTAACCAAACGCGCTGTCATGCAAAAAATTCAAAAAAATTCACCAAAAAAAAGTTGACCTTTTTTACTACTTTTTTTTTTCCTATAAATATACTTTTGGGCGATTTTTTCCGCAAAAACGATTACAGCCGCCATTCTCAAAGATGTAATGTAGCTCTCAGAATATCCCTCATAAATAAATATGGTAATAATCCGCCCGAAACAGAAAAATTTACAGTAAACGTGTGACCCAAAATTGAGGTTGAGAAGAGAGAGAGTTGTGGGCTAGTGGGGTGCCGGCGGGTGACGACGCTATGGCAAGGGGAGGTCTGCTCGTCCGGGGGGGGGTCGGTTACCGGGAGATGTTTCCATGGTTACTGAAACTGGCGTCTGTCAAGCTGGGTTCACATGAGCGCGGTCAACGCGGTTGTGCGAGGAGGCGGTCAACGCGATCGGGACGCGGCTGGCGTCTAGAGGTTCACATGGTCGCGGTTGCGCGTCAGCTTCCCGCCTTTTCGACTTCTATTTTCCCGCGCTTCAGTGGAAATCCTAAGCTTCAGTTTTGAATCCTAGCTCGTTTTAATCCTTTTAATTTCAATATAATTTTTTAAATTTCACATTGTGATTGAGTTCGTCCGAACTTTACTGTTGTGGTACATTTTTTCTGTTCCTACGATGTTCCATTCCATTTTTAAATGCATCAAAGATAAACAGTATTTTACTGAATCGAGATAGATACCATTACCTACCTACTCCAAAATCGGAATTATGATAGCTTTATTTTATTTGTAATCATTATTATCAAAGTGAATTATAATGTAGAATATTCCCACGAAAAGCGTAATTTATAATTTCGTTGTTGGTGCTAATTATGCAAAAAAATCTTAGAAATCACCTCAGGTGGTTGAAATTTTCATCAAATTTAGTTTCCATTACATAAATCACAGATCATATTTATTAGATATACCATTTATTTAATTACGATGCATTCTTCACATGTTTACAGGAGACCAAAATAAACGAAAATTACAAATACCTATAAGTAAAATAAAAAATACTTGGTGACCCCTACCTTAAAGTCCCACAGCTGTCGTCTCTCCTTCACAAGCTCAATTAATAATTCGCTAAAACTTGTCATTTTCGATAAAACTTGTCGGATTCGGCGGAATCTTCTGTGACCACAGTTGAAAACACCAGTTGAATTCACTGCTCAAACAAGTGGTGATAACGAAGCGGTCGACGCGTCGAATATCAGAATTTTTGAAACGCGACAGTCCACTCCAAAAGTACTCAGGCGGCTGACGCTGGGTTCACATGAGCGCGGTCAACGCGGTTGTGCGGGGAGGCGGTCAACGCGATCGGGACGCGGCTGGCATCTAGAGGTTCACATGGTCGCGGTTGCGCGTCAGCTTCCCGCCTTTTCGACTTCTATTTTTCCGCGCTTCAGTGGAAATCCCAAGCTTCAGTTTTGAATCCTAGCTCGTTTTAATCCTTTTAATTTCAATACAATTTTTTAAATTTCACATTGTGATCTGTTCCTACGATGTTCCATTTCATTTTTAAATGCATCAAAGATAAACAGTATTTTACTGAATCGAGATAGATACCATTACCTACCAACTCCAAAAATCGGAATTATGATAGCTTTATTTTATTTGTAATCATTATTATCCAAGTGAATTATAATGTAGAATATTCGTTGTTGGTGCTAATTATGCAAAAAATCTTAGAAATCACCTCAGGTGGTTGAAATTTTCATCAAATTTAGTTTCCATTACATAAATCACAGATCATATTTATTAGATATACCATTTATTTAATTACGATGCATTCTTCACATGTTTACAGGAGACCAAAATAAACGAAAATTACAAATACCTATAAGTAAAATAAAAAATACTTGGTGACCCCTACCTTAAAGTCCCACAGCTGTCTTCTCTCCTTCACAAGGTCAATAATAAGTTCGCTAAAACTTGTCATTTTTGGACAGAGGATTTGTAATCGGCGGAATCTTCTGTGAATCAGCTTCCAAGCTCACCACACAAAACACCAGTTGAATTCCCTGCTCAAACAAGTGGTGATAACAAGTCGTGATAACGAAGCGGTCGACGCGTCGAATATCAGAATTTTTGAAACGCGACAGTCTACTCCAAAAGTACTCAGGCGGCTGAGGCGCCGCCAATCAAATCGCCGAACGCGTCAACCGCAACTGCCTCAACCGCGTCGACCGCCCTCATGTGAACCCAGCTTGAGGCGCCGCCAATCAAATGGCCGAACGCGTCAACCGCAACCGCCTTGACCGCGCTCATGTGAACCCAGCTTCACCTAGACATTTCCACCGACTCATTTGTTTGATTGACTTCCTCACTTGATTCCGCTAAAAATTGATACAGCATAAAAAGGCTCATACAAATTTGTTCGGAAGTTTGTAACTCGAGAAAGAATGGTACCTACATGCATTTCCGTTCCATAATTACCTGAATTATTGTTCATGCAGATTTGCAAATCTTGTTTTTTTTTTTTTTTGAAAATTCAAATGGAATAAAATGTAATGTAGTTTTTAGTAAATTAGCACCTACCTTCATTAGCTTTTATTAGTGTTCAGATGGACTCAATAATTTTCGCACCTACAAATTCTATTTATCGCACCCCGGCTGGAAAAGTGACACAATCCAAAAAGCCCGATTTTTCAGGACAGCGAAAAAACAAAACGTCCTCGACTAAAAACTCTACAGCAGTTTTCTAAACCTACCAATCGAGCCAGTTTTTTTTGTTTATAGAGGATAACTTCTTTAGAATGGAAATAGGTCATAAAATTCCTTTTTAAATGTTGTTTGGCGTCTCAAATATTGATTGAACTAATTATTTTTGAGTTATGCCACTTTTCGTGGTACACTTTCTGTTAAATTATATACAATCCATGTATCTTCCATGTACAATGATACTACACTTCTGTAACATCCATGTACTTCCATACTTGAAGGAACAACTAGCGCTCCATGCGGAGTTTTGTATAATAATTATTGTGCTGTTTTATAAACTGTTCTCGTGGTTCTATTAAAAGTAACATTCATTCAAATCTGAAGTGGTTTCTTAATTTCTCGGCTATTTCCTCTGGAAATTAATAGGTTATCGGCTCAGCATAGTCGAGAATCTAGAAGATTGGATCCCAGATTGCGGTGATATTGTTGGATGAAAGAAGACGCGAGGGAAGAGGTTAGCTATGTCGGAAGGTGTACCCAATAAATATGGAATTGTGCCATTTTCTGGTGGAGACTTCAACAATTGGCTGTTTCGGATAAAAATTAAGCTTGATGAAGCTGGTGTATTGGAACATGTATTGAAACAAGAAGTACTTCACAAGAAGGACAAACGCCAGGAGCAGTTCCAGGAAAACGACAGGAAGGCCAAAGCACTAATCGTGCCTTGCATAGCTGACAGTCACCTTGAGTACATCAAAGACTGTCGTACAGCGGCAGAAATCTTAAAAATTCTAGAGGTAAACTTCGTGAAGAAAGGAGTTGCCACGCAACTGTATCTGCGAAAACAACTACTTTCGTTGAAGTACAACGAAAAGGACGATTTGGGTGATCACCTACTGAAATTTGAGAGGTTAGTGAGAGAACTACGGTCCTCTGGAGCCGATCCCGAAGACACTGAAATCGTATGCTTACTCTTAATGTCCATGCCAAAATCCTATGACATGGTTGTCACAGCTATTGAAACATTGACAACAGAGTCTATTGACTATGACTTTATCAAGAACCGTCTTCGAGATGAATTTAGAAAGAGAAAGAGCCAGGAAGTCGATAAGGGGAAACGGGATGAACCAAGTAAACGAGAAGATCCTGAAAAAGGAACGCCATCATCTACTGCATTCTCTGGAAACTCCTCTCAGAAAACAGGTGGAAAACAGCCCTTTCCTTACTCATGCAGACAGTGCGGTAAAAAGGGACACAAACAAATTGATTGTTGGTTCAATAAGAAGCAAGATAAAGAAGTAGCACAACATATGGAAAAGACGACAGCCCACAACACTTTCAAAGACAATGAATCTGACGACGATGTAGTTGCTTTTGTGTTGGACCGAAAAACGAACTTGGATCACGTCATGGAGTCAGAAACTATAGAGCTGACAGTCGACAGTGGAGCTAGTGATCATCTGGTGAACAACGAGTCTCTTCTCAATGGAGGATCAATCGAGTTGAAGAACCCTATCAAGATACAGGTAGCCAAAGAAGACCAGATTCTGACAGCAACCAGGGTTGGTACCATAGTCACTAAAAAATGTAAAATAAAAAATGTTCTCTTTGTACCAAATCTTAGGTGTAACCTACTATCTGTTAGTAAAGCGGTAGGTAATGGTCTAGAAGTAAGATTTCATGAAGATCAAGTTACTTTCTTGAAAGAAGGCCAAACTGTAGTAACTGGTGAGAAGGTTGGAAAGCTTTTCAAAGTAGTTCTTGAACTGAAATCAGAGCACTCGGCTCACAGGGCTTATTCTGTAGATGAAGGATTGCTACTGTTACATAGACGTCTAGGGCATGTATCCAAAGATAAGTTGAATTATTTAGTGAAAGAGGGGTATGTATCAAACTGTAATGGTGCAAGTTCAGTTGAAATTTTGTGCGAGAGCTGCCTTAAAGGAAGACAGACTAGATTGCCTTTTAGGACTCATAAACCAGACGCATCCAGAATCTTGGATCTGGTTCATTCTGATATAATTGGACCCATTTCTCCAATGACATATGATTCCAAGAAGTATATCTTGACGTTTACAGACGACTATAGTCATTTTAGTGTGATTTATTTGTTAGAACAAAAGTCGGAAGTGGTTAAATGTTTCAAGCATTATGTAAATATGACTAGTGCAAAATTTGGTAGTAAATTGTCCCGATTGAGATGTGACAATGGAAGGGAATATTTTTCAAAAGAATTTGGATCTTTTTGCGCTAATGAGGGAATCACAGTAGAACCTACTATTGGGTACACTCCAGAACAAAATGGCAAAAGTGAAAAATATGGTAGATACTTAGTAGAGAAGGCCAGGACCTTGTTAGCTGATAGTGGTCTACCTAAAGATATGTGGGGGCTAGCTGTATATCATGCTTGCTATACTATTAACAGACTACCAACAGTAGAAAACAAAATACCAGCCAAATTATGGTATAATAAAGACCCCAACTATGAAAAATTGAGAATTTTCGGGAGTAACGCTTTTGTGCATGTACCTAATGAGCATAGAACAAGCAAATTTGACAGTAAGTCGCGTAAATTAATCATGGTGGGGTATTGCAACAACGGATACCAACTATGGGACAGTTCTAAGCGGGAAGTAGTCAGAGCTAGGGACGTAATATTCGACGAAAACGGCAGGGGTTCAGTTTTGGATCATGGAGTCCAGGAAAATATGGAAGACTTAAATTCAGACATCATCACTAAAAATGTCGAGACCAGTTCTAGTAAGGATAAATTGAAACGAGATAGAAAAATGCCTAGTTGGCTCAATGACTTCGATTGCTCTCATCTCGCTCTATTCGGTCAGGAGATGGTGAACCCATGTCCAAAAACATTGAAGGAGGCTAAGGGAAGAACTGATGGGGATGAATGGGAACGGGCAGTAAAGGAGGAGCTTAACTCACATAGAATTCATGAAACTTGGACAGTAGTGGATCGTCCTACTAATGCAGAAGTGGTAGATAGTCGATGGGTGTTTAGGATAAAAGATGAATTAGGAGGAGGTAAGCGATATAAAGCTAGGCTAGTAGCTAAGGGATTTCAAACTAATAATTACAGTGAAACCTATTCACCTGTTGGTAAACTATCAACTCTGAGGATTCTGTTGTCCCTGTCAAACCGCGAGAATCTTGAAATTTTCCAAATGGATGTGAAAACAGCGTTTTTGCATGGTCTTCTTGAGGAAGAAATTTATATGAATCTCCCTGAAGACCTATTTAATAGGCTCAAAGTGTGCAAGCTAAATAAAGCCATATATGGGCTTAAGCAAGCTCCTAAGAGGTGGAATGAGCGGTTTAACGAATTTATGATAGCTGAAAAGTTCATAAATTCAAAACATGACACTTGTTTGTATATCAAATTGGGAAATCATTACAAACTATACGTATTTCTATTCGTAGATGATCTTTTGATCATAGGAAATAATTTGATTGAAATAGAACATTTCAAAACTGAGCTTAGAAGGCATTTTGAAATGTCTGATCTAGGTGAAGTTAGAAACTTCCTGGGGCTAACTGTTGAGAGAGATCGCAATAACAAAACAATGAAAATTCATCAGAAGGATCACATTGAGAGACTATTGGCTAAGTTTGGAATGGATACTTGTAAACCCATTGGAACACCCGTTGAGAACAATTTAAAGCTGAACGTGAACAAAACCCATGAAAGGTTGGACAAACCATATCGTGAACTTATAGGTTCCATAATGTATCTCATGATCGGATCTAGGCCTGACTTATGTTTTGCGATCAATTTCTTCAGTCGGTACCAGGAGTCACCTACATTAGAACACTGGAACTATTTGAAAAGAGTGCTGAGGTACATCAGAGGAAGTTCGGATCTCGGTCTTCTTTATTCCTTGAAGGATTGTGAAAATGTAATAACTGGATTCGTTGATGCGGACTGGGCCAGTGACATTGATGATAGGAGATCAGTTTCCGGGTACTGTATGTATGCCTGTGGAAACGTCGTTTCATGGGCCACAAAGAAACAAACCACTGTCTCTTTATCCTCCACAGAAGCAGAGTATGTTGCTTTAAGTTCTGCTGTCTGTGAGGCAGTCTCTTTGAGCGGGATTATCAATGATTTGGGTCTCAAGTCAGAAAATGTTTTACTATTCGAAGACAACCAGTCCTGTATACATCTAGCTCGAAACCGGGAAAATTGCAAAAGGATAAAACACATAGATATTAAATACCATTTTATTCGAGAGAAAATCAACGAAGGTGTCATAAAACTTGCTTATATACCAACTTCAGAGCAAAACGCGGATATACTTACTAAGGGGTTGGACAAACAGTCATTTGAATACTTGAGAAAGAAAAATTGCGTTGATAAATGTTAAATGAGTATTTGATTTTGTCTATTTCAATGTAATGATGTTTCATCGTACCTAATGTCATTTTGTCATGTAATATCTTTATGAACGTTGTTTGTTTATATTTATAACCATTTTGTAACCTCACATTCCAGTGTGTATACTTTTCTTTTTTTGGCTGGAAGTATCATGATTGAGGTGGGGTGTTAAATTATATACAATCCATGTATCTTCCATGTACAATGATACTACACTTCTGTAACATCCATGTACTTCCATACTTGAAGGAACAACTAGCGCTCCATGCGGAGTTTTGTATAATAATTATTGTGCTGTTTTATAAACTGTTCTCGTGGTTCTATTAAAAGTAACATTCATTCAAATCTGAAGTGGTTTCTTAATTTCTCGGCTATTTCCTCTGGAAATTAATACTTTCATGTGCTTTTCGCAGTTGCGACGACATCCCAACTCTTGATGAGTGCTAAATTGAAGTTCTTCCTTTGAAGATCTTGCCGAATTGTTATTAACAGTAGTATTTTAGGGATGGGTGTTACGAAAATGCCAACATCGATAATAGAAACAGGTTTATTCTCATTAAATAGGTAGGTAACCTTGTAAATACAAAAAGTGTAGTCATGTAGAAAATGAAAGAAATTCATAAACTTCAGCAAATTCTAATAAGTAGGGCTTTTCTCCTCAAACTTTAAAGTAATGCTCATTATAAGGCACTTTGTTGGAAAACAAAACTAGTCTTTTCGTAGTCTTTAAAGATTATCAGCCTTTTGTTATCTTAATACTAAGCAAGGCTCAAAACAATAGGAACCATAATACCAAGGAACAAATTAGGTACTTACAATTTATATCACGAAACACACTCAGTTGAAACTCTTATTAAAAATACAATCTTAAAAAAGTATTATTCTATTTTCTGCGAAACTAGTGGCCTAAATGACAGGGGTAGGTAGGGATACATTTTCAGTCTTGAAAGCACGAACAACATCAGAACGATAGTCGAACAACTTCATCTTTGAGTAAAAAATCATAAAGTAAATTTGGCAAACAAGGGAATAGAAGCTTGACAACAAACAAAAAAAACAATCATTCAGTCTAATCACAAACTGAATTATAATATTGTTCTTGAAATTTTGGAACTTGATTAGCAGCAATTAGGCCTCTGATACCTGAAACCTTTCTTTCACCAACTCCAAGTTTTTTGTTTAGACTGGGAGAAATTCGTCTGATTGGCACGCCTCCGTCGACAACGAGTATCAATTTTCAAAAAATCAGTGTTCAAATGAAGTCTTGACAAAAAGCACACCTGGCTCACTCTTTTCAGCCATCATTACTCTGGTCCAAGAATCATCGGATTCGTCATTGATGTTGTCCAGGTCTCTGTTGTGCTTTACTCTTTTTTTATTATCTGCATAAACTGCCTCGTCTTCTTCTGTCTACATCTCGAGAGCTGCTTCCACAATTCACTTACTCCTTGAGGACATAGTGCAGATTAGTGGCTCAAAATAAAAATAACTATTCGTTAAAACAGTATAAAACGTCTAATTTATCTATATCTCAATTTATCAACATCAACAAAATGAATGAATTTTCCCACCGTCCATTCTTCAGTCAAACAAAATTTCAATGCTCACTAGACCTTAGTCATAATGATAAAAAGTAGGTAAGTTGGAAGATATTTAGAGATTTTTGCTACAAAACTAAACCGAAGTAGGTAATAACTCCTATCATTACGGTTGCATGCAGAATTGCGGCAAGAAAGGTGACATAAATCAAAAGATAAAGGTAGAAAATAGGCCTAAGTCTAAATAAAAATCAATTTTTTTTTCAAGAAAAGCGTTACAACTCGAAAAGTGTCACTTTTCTAGACTGATTAGTAGAAACAAACACTTACGCCAGTGTTGCAGTTGGAGTTATGACAGTATTCCTCTCCACACAAAGCCTGATGATGCACTTTTCCAGACGGATGATGGCTGAAAGTGTTCCACATGAAAAGTGACACTAGCGCTTTTCTGCGGCCAGCGTTTGAATCTCACATGAGACGATTTTTCAGACGAAGCTGGGAAGTCTGAAGATTATTATCGTGGTCCTAACTCAAAACCGGCCAATTTTGGATTGTGTCACTTTTCCAGCCGGGGTGCGTTATGTTCGTCATAGAATTTCTTTCTCTTCTTTTCTCCTAGTCTTCGTGATGCAACCGTAAAACTTTATTGCTTCCGAGTCTACCGGAAGCGGAAGCTTTGTTTTCACTTTTCAAGGACGAAAAAAAAGTTCTCCAAAATCAAAATTTTCACTCGCGTTTTGCTTTTTAGACCTTTCTGAACAATTTTGGTTCCGTGTCTGTCATGAAATCCTTGTAACGCGCATAACTATACGAAGTTATTGTCCGTTTTTTATGAAATTTTCAGGGATTGTGCGGGTTGGTGTGTAGACGGTCCCCTATGAAAATCATCATCTTCGGACTGATAGAAGCGACTGCGCATGCGCAAACGTGAATTCCTTGTAACTGCCATAACTTCTACATTTTCCATCCGATTTCAATGAAATTTTCAGGGATGTTACATATTAGTATTTAGATGGTCCCCTATGAAAATCATTACCTTCGGACTGATAGTAGCCACTCCGCATGCGCAAACGTGAATTTCCTTGTAACGGCCATCACTTCCACATTTTCTACCCGATTTCGATGAAATTTTCGGGGATTATGCGGATTACGTTGTAGATGGTCCCCAATGGAGATCATCAACCCCGGACTGATAGTAGCCGCTGCGCATGCGCAAACGTGAATTCCTTGTAACAGCCATAACTTCCAAATTTTCTACCCGATTTCGATGACATTTCTAGGGATTACGCGGATTAGGTTGTCGATGGTCCCCAATGAAAATCAAGGCCTTAAAATTTACAGAAGCCTCTGCGCATGCGCATACGTAAAATCCTTGTAACAGCCATGACATTTACATTTGTCATACGAATTTGATGAAATTTTCTAGGATTGTCCAGATTAGCGTGTAGATGGTCCCCTATGAGAGTAGCATAAACAATTTGCATAAACTATTTGCATAAACAATTTGTATTTTTAATTACCAAGTCTTTTACAAAAATGCATGGTCACGATATACAATGTTCTGTCACGCTAACTGGAGTAACGCCAACCTGAGGTTGGTTGGTTGGTTGGTTGGTTACCTTATAACATGCCCCCCTTTTAATTATTATTATCATTTCTTCTCAAATAACAAAATTTACAAATAATCAAACACTTTAAAAAAATGCAAAACATAAGAACCTTGGAATGAACATACAAATACAACAAAATTTACAAATAATCAAACACTTAAAAAAAAATTGCAAAACATAAGAACCTTGGAATGAACATACAGAACATACATTTGCATAATTTCAAAACTTTACATAATTGGAAAAATCCTTAGGTTTTCTAGGCCTATCAGAACGCCTAGGTTTGTTCACATCATTACTACTGTCCACTGGCATTGACAAAGGACAAGAGTTGTTAGATGGAGCATTATCTACACTAGGTTCTGACATCTTTTTCAAAAAAGAAGAATTTCTTCTATAAATCCCTCCTTTATCAGTACGCACTAAGTATGACCTAGGACTGTCAACAATTTCGAGTACAGAAGCTTTCTCCCACACATTATTTTCGAGAACCAACACACGCTCTCCTACAGTAAACAATATTTCTTTTCTTGCCCCTCTATCGTAGTAATGTTTTTGACTCACTTGATTGAGCACCATGCGCTCCTGAACGTTAGTCAACAGACTTGGCTTAAGACACACGTTGTTGATCGGCAACTTTGTCCGTAGCTCTCTGCTCTGAAGGAGCTGGGCTGGGGACACTCCCAAGTTACTGACTGGACAATTGCGATAGTTCAGTAAGGCCAGATTAAAATCTTTGGTATCATACCCACACTTTCGTAACATCCCCTTGACAATCCCAACACCCTTCTCAGCCAAACCATTGCTTTTAGGGTACAAAGGACTGGAAGTTACAATTTCAAATTCCCACTCACCAGCAAAACGCCTGAATTCATAGCTATTACAAGGATTGTTATCTGCCACAAGAATAGTAGGTATACCCCAACGGGCAAAAATCGGCTTTAAAAGACCAATAATGGAAGAAGTTGACTTACTGGCCATTTTTTCCACTTCAATCCAGCGTGAGAAATAATCGATCACAACTAAATAGTATTGGCCCTCATACTCCGCCACGTCTAGACCAATTTTGCTGAATGGGGTGTCAGGAATAGAATGATTAATAAGTTGTTCTTTGATGTTTTTTCTACTAAACCGTTGACAAACATAACATTTAGAAATGGTGTTTTCCAATTGGGAGTTGATAGATGGCCAATAAATCAACTGTCTTGCTTTGGCTTTGCATTTTTCCAATCCTAAGTGGGTTTCATGTAGTATATCAACCATCATAGATCTGAGCGACGTTGGCACAACAAGTCGCTGATCCAAATAGACCAATCCCCCCTCTACAGTGATATCATTTCTCAAATTATGAAAGTGCACTAGATCCCCACCAATGCGGTTAAGTGTGCGTCTGTTGGGCCAGTTGCCGTGGTAATATTCGAGAATGTGTTTCAAAACAGGGTCCCTAGAGGTTTCCTGTACAAATAAACTCATTTTCTCACGAGACACTACCAACTCATTACAACATAGTGAATGAATTATGTCCTCACATTCGGCTTCACTGTGCCTAGTAGGAATGATGTTTCGGCTCAAGAGATCTGCAGAGTATAATTCCTTCCCAGGTTTATATTTCTGTAGGATAATGGACATCATACCTCCATGGCTAGTTAGAAGCATGGATGTCATGGAGTGGAATTAGGATAAAAGGGAACAGGAAGAAGTTGTTCAAAATGTAATGTGTGGTAGCCGTTTGCTTTGACGATTAAAATTGTTCTGTTAATAATAAAGTGTTATTATTTAAAGACATTACAAATTATGGCGACGAGGATGGGATGTTTCCAGTGAAAAGTTTTTTCCGAAAAAGCGCCGAGTTGCAAGGTGACTGCTAGCGAATCAACTGAAGGCTGGAAGACGTCAAAGTTGGTGATAGTGACAGGTACGGTTGGTTTCTTGTATTTGATCAGCAAGTTTTGTCAAAATAGGACAGAATTATTCCAAATTGAGACATCCTCAAGTTTTAACAATGGGGGATGGAATTATTGTTGGTCAACTACGCGAATTTTCGCTAAAGAACGAATGGGAAGTATACAAACCCCGAATGGAGAGTTTTTTCAAAGCGAATGGGCATTTCTTCACCACGGATGAGTTGAAACGCGATACATTCCTGAATGCGCTGGATGAGGATGCATTTAAGCTACTAACAAATTTATCTATTCCGGATAAGCCCGAAAATAAGACTTATAATGACTTAGTGGTTTTGTTTGATGGTCATTTCTCTGCTTCCGAATCGGTGTTCGCTTCTCGATTCAAGTTCTATAATGCCGTTAGAGAACAAAACGAGAGCATTAATGACTGGGCGGCTCGACTTCGTAATTTGGCGGGTTTTTGCAGATTTGGAAATTATCTTGACAAAATGTTGGTCGATAGATTTGTCATTGGTCTGCAAAAGGGGCCTGCTCGCGATCGGCTGTTTGAAGAGGACGCTGAAAAGCTTACTATTTCCGATGCAATTCGTATAGCTACAAATAAAGAGGTTTCAGCTAATCAGTACAAGCTCCTAGACGTCAAGAAGGAACCAGTTGGGTATTTCAAAGGTAAAAACTCCGCGACCAAGAAATCCTTTCAACAGAAGAGTGGTTCTAGTCAAAAGGGATGTACAGGGCAGCAGGCTGAAGGGAAAAAACGTTGTACTGCTTGTGGGTTTACCAATCACGAATTTGCGAATTGCCGATTCAGGGAATATGCTTGTAAAAAATGTTTGCAAGTAGGTCATTTGTTCAAAATGTGTCCTAAAGCCGGGATCAACGGTAACAACAAGGTCGTTGACCCTAAGAGGAAGTCAGAGAAGGAAAAGACACATTTTGTGGCTGATTTGTCTCAAGATTTGGAATCATTGTTTCGTATTGAGGGTACTGGTGATAGTGAATTTGGCTACCAAGTGGCACTTTGTCTGAATGGTGACACAGATATATCATTTCAGATAGACACAGGGTGTCTCAGTACCATTGTACCAATATCTGTATACAATGAAAAATGTGCTCATTTTCCTATGTTAGCGACTAGTAAGACTTTTGTGTCTTATTTCAACGAGAAATCTCGACCAGTGGGTGCTGTTACTGTGACTGTGGAATATGGAAAGCACAAGTACCGTAACATGTCATTTTATGTTGTGAACTCCTCTGGGCCTCCTTTGCTCGGTAGGTCCTGGTTTGAACAGCTTGGATTCCAGATAGTAGATCCTAGTAATCATAAAGCCCCGCAACCAGTGTTTTTCAATGCTGATATGTCTACACCCATGTTGCAGGAAGCTGCTCAGAAATTTCCGGAAGTTTTCACTGATCAGCTGGGAAAATTTACCAAGGGTAAAGTGAAACTGGATTTGGCTCCTGACGCTGTGCCTAGATTCATGAAGGCTAGACCTGTACCTTTTGCAATGCAGGGCGGGGTGAATGCAGAGATTGATCGACTGGTTCGTGAAGGGATTTTGGAACCAATTGACTACAGCCCATGGGGATCTCCAATAGTTCCAGTTTTGAAGAAGGATGGTTCCATACGAATATGTGGAGATTATAAATTGACCGTTAATCCTCACCTTCTGGTAGACCAACATCCCCTGCCACGGGGAGAAGACCTATTTCAGCGAGTTCAGGGGTGCTCGATTTTTGCCAAAATTGACCTGTCGCATGCCTACCAGCAGTATGAAGTGGATGAAGAATCTCGAGATATTCTCACTATATCAACGCAGAAAGGACTTTTCCGATACACACGTCTACCTTTTGGGATTGCTTCAGCTCCCAGTAAATTTCAGAAAGCGATGGATGCTTTGCTGTCAGGATTAGACGGTACATCAGTAATGATCGATGATGTTCTCATTGGAGCTAGAAGTATTGACGAGCTGAGGTCTAGAGTGTTTAAGGTGCTGGAAAGACTTAGAGAAGCTGGGTTGACAGTTGCTATAAAGAAGTGTGAGATTGGCAAAACCTCACTGGAATACCTGGGTTACCGAATCGATGCTGAGGGCTTGCATTCGACAGATGACAAGGTTCGGGCGATTCTGGAGGCTCCAACTCCAAATGACGTGAAGCAACTTCAGCAATTCCTGGGAGTGGTAAACTTCTTGTCAAAGTTTATTCCAGATCTTGCAACGACGATGTCACCTCTTTACAGGTTGTTGAAGAAGGGGACTGCATGGGAATGGAGTAATGAGTGTACCCAAGCACTTGAAAAGATCAAGATGTTGATTCAGAAACATCGAACTCTTGCTCATTACAACCCTGAACTCCCAATTCGCCTTGTAGTGGATGGATCTGATTTTGGTCTTGGCGCAGTGATTTACCAGCATTATCCAGATGGAGTGGATAAGCCACTGGCATTTGCCAGTCGTACACTGTCGCAGGCTGAGAAGTCCTACTCACAACTGCATAAGGAAGGGGCAGCTCTCATGTTTGGTATCAGTAGGTTCCATACCTATCTATATGGACGGAAATTCATCTTGGTTAATGACAATCGTCCATTATTGTCTATTTTTGGTCCCAAGCATGGTATTCCTGCATGCGCAGCTAATCGCTTGCAGCGCTGGGCACTGATATTGTCGAACTATTCCTATGATGTAGAATGGGTGAAGTCCGAAAAGAACATAGCTGATTGGTTTTCTCGCGCGCCTCTACCTGATGTCAGTTCATCATCACAAATTGAGCCAGATTTGTGCATAAATTATATTTTTGATGTGTGCAGCGAACTTCCTTTGAATTTCAAGCAAATTTTGGCAGCAACTAAAAAGGATGAAATACTGATGAAAATAATCACGTATTTGAAGTTTGGATGGCCTGAGGACGTTGACCCTGAATGTCAAGCATTTTTCAGGAAAAAGGACGAACTTTTTGTCGAGAAGGACATCCTACTTTGGGGCTATCGTGTTGTTGTGCCAACTTCTTTGCGCCAGGATGTGCTGAAAGAGCTTCATGGATCACACATGGGGATGGTCAAGGTAAAATCCCTGGCTAGATCGTATGTGTGGTGGCCGAAACTTGATGAGGATATAGAGGAAACGGTGAGGTCATGTCATGCATGTAAGGCGACCAAGGATAACCCACCCAAGGCTACTCTAGTTCCCTGGGAATGGCCGGCGAAGCCATGGCAAAGGCTTCATATTGATTATCTTGGACCGTTTGAAGGGCGTTATTTCTTGGTAATAATTGACAGTCATACCAAATGGATTGAAGCTTTCCCTACACATTCTATGTCTTCAGAAACGACTTTGAAGATTCTGAGACAGACATTTGCTCGATTTGGACTCCCTGAAACTATAGTTTCCGATAATTATTCGGCGTTTGATAGCGAGGTGTTCAAGGATTTTTTGCAACATAATGGTGTTGAACTCAAGCATGGAGCGCCATTCTCACCTAAATCAAATGGTGCAGCTGAGAATGCTGTTCGCTCGGTCAAGCGCAGTTTGAAGACAGCTCTAGTTGACACTTCGGATTTGGATGTGGCTCTCAACAGGTTCCTTTTGGATTACCGTAATGCGCCTCACATCACCACTGGATTGGCCGACAACTCCGTACTCGTTTGGATTTGCTACGTCCTCCTGCTACTTCAACTAAAGTGCACAAAGCACAGAATAAGCAGGTGGAAGCTTACAATGGTACTACTCTAGGTAGTGACGCATTCCAGGAGGGAAGTTCAGTTTATGTGCGAAACTATCGGCAGACTGGGGACAAATGGATTCCAGCTTCTGTTGTTAAGAGTCTTGGACCTCGACGGAAGCGTGTTTTTGTGCCGTCGCTCAATATGCATTGGACCAGACATGTTGATCAGATGCACAGATCACCAGGAACTCTGGAGGATAATCATCAGAGTACTCCAGCTCACTCAACCGATGCTGAGAGGATGTCAGTGCATAATGGATCGTCACTGTCAGTGCAGAGTACCCCAGCTGGCTCAAGCGGCACTTCATTGAGTCTGGATGACCACCCTGAGATTTCTGGACGACCTCAACGTGATAGAAAACCTCCAAGAAGACTGATTGAGGAATTTTAGTGTTGATTTATTACATTGAAGTACTTATGTTTTGTACTATATTTTGTTTATTTTGTAAAATTTTTAACTTCCTGAATTAGAGGGGGGAGAATGTAGGATAATGGACATCATACCTCCATGGCTAGTTAGAAGCATGGATGTCATGGAGTGGAATTAGGATAAAAGGGAACAGGAAGAAGTTGTTCAAAATGTAATGTGTGGTAGCCGTTTGCTTTGACGATTAAAATTGTTCTGTTAATAATAAAGTGTTATTATTTAAAGACATTACAATTTCAATGAAAAATTATAGTGCAATAATTTAAGTTTTAAATTTTTTAAACGATTATTTTTGATTTTATCAAAATTTTTATCATGAATGGCTAGCAACGGAGAATGGTCAGTGAAAATTGTGACACTTTTGTGCCCAAACAAATAATTGTGCAGCTTGTGACAAGCATAAGTTATGGCTAGGTACTCTTTTTCTATTTGAGCCCAGTTTTGCTCGCAATCTGTAAGTGATCTAGAACCATAATGCACTGGCAGACCATCCTGAAATAAGGCAAACCCTATAGCATCCTTTGATGCATCACATTCCAAATTAATGGGTTTATTTGGATCAAAATTGGCCAATCTGGTTTTTTCGGAAATTAACATTTTTAATTTTTCCACAACATCTGTGTGACTCACTTCCCACCGAAACTCAACATTACGTTTGAGAAGGTCCCTCAGTGGCGAAATAATCTCAGAATAGTTTGGAATAAAAGATCTCAGGTAGTTTACAAAACCCAACAGACTCTGAAGTTCAGTTTTATTCTTTGGCATAGCTAACTCCTGAACAGCTTTTACTCTCTCAGAATCGGTACACATTCCATTTGAATTGAACCTGAACCCAACAAATTTTACTTCCTCTTCAAAATATTGCAGTTTTTTAGGATTAAATTTGATATTGAACATTTTAGCTCTATCCATTACTTTTTCAACAATCCTAGTAAGAGCTTCTTTATCCTCAGCTGCTAATAACAAATCATCGAAATATACAATAACACCTTCTAAATCACCAAAATATTTCATGTTTAACCTCATGAAAGTTTCTGGAGCCGTACAAACTCCAAAAGCAAGTCTAAGGAATCTAAAATTCCCATGAGCCGTGCTGAAAGTCAGAAGCTTGCTCGACTCTTCATCCAATTTAATATGATAAAAACCATCTTTCAGGTCAAAAACGCAAAAATATTTCTTCCCTGAAAGCTTGGATTTAATTTCTTCTAGTGTAGGTATGGGGTACAAATCTCGAACAAGGCACTGGTTAAGTTCTTTCGGATCCAAACAAATTCTCAAAGAACCATCTGGTTTTTGAACTAACACTAAATTATTCACCCACGCTGCTGGCTCGGTGACAGGTACAATCACCTTTTTATTCACCAACTCATCTAAGGTGTGCTTCAATTGATCACGTAACGCCAGGGGTACTCTACGAGGAGGATTTGACCTAGGAGTAGAACCTGGTCTGAGCTCTAACCTACAAATATCCGGGAAACACCCCAACCCTGAAAAACAATCTTTATTTTTCAAAATAAACTCGTCTTTATCCATGTTTTGAATTTCATTAACCGTCTTAATAATTCCCAACAGCCTTGCCAACTCTAGTCCTACAATGGGTGTCCAGTTTGCACCAACAACGACGAAGTCACCATTTATAGACATGTCACGGAATTTACAATTGAGGCTCACTAAACCAATTGGTTCAACCTGAAATCCTCCATAGGCACGCAATTTAAACGTTGCTTTGCTCAAAACTACACCATGCAATAGAGTAATAAAATTTTGAGGGATTGTGTTGACTTCCGATCCAGTGTCAATTTTGAAAGATAACACTACTTGGTTGTTGAGGGTCAAATTTTCAAACCAAGCCTTCCCAATTGAATGAATATCTGAATTTACTGAGTCAATAATAAGAAATTCACTAACATCGCCACAAACCTTTTCCATTGATTCAACTACTGCCGTGTCTTTTGCCTGCTTGTACTTACTACATGCCTTTTGAAAATGATTATTCCCATGACAAAAACCACATTGTTTGCCCCAAGCTGGACACTTGTTAACTTCATGATCGTAGGTACAATATTGACAATTAGAAATTAATCGAACTTTACCTTGAGTCTGATTTGAACCTACATTTGGTAGGTACTTGACCTACTTGTCGAGATGTCCCCATTGAAGATGAAAGCTGCTTGTTGACGTTGTTCACACTTGTCAACCGTCCTGAATATCCTCGAGGTTGGGATGTCTTCTTGGGTCCACGGGAGGATATTGACAGCTTATCAATATTAGGGGAGTCTAACCCGATGTCATCAATGGACTGACGAACCTGCTTTCGGTGAATCACGCCTGCTTCATGGGTCTGCACTAGCTTGACCACTTGTGCTAGTGAAAGGTCTGAACGGAGTAGTCGTTCTTGCAAGTCTGTATTTTCAACACCAAGAACGATTTGTGTTCTCAAAAGTTTGTCCTGAAGCTCACCGAATTCACATGCAACGACAAGGTCCTTCAAGTCCCGATACCAATGAGCAAACGGCTCACCAGTTCGTTGAGTCCGTTTGAAAAACTTGAAGTGGGCCATGACTTCATTTCGGTCAGGAACAATAGCATCCTCGATAGCTTCCAGTACCCGCTCAACTGTCCTTTTTCCCGTGAAATGCAGAGAATCAAAAACACGACGGGCATCACGCCCAATGAGATTGAGGAGACGAGCCACTTGAACCTCCTGTGATTTTTTAGTTGTCTCAGTCGCAACAAAATATATCTCCAATTCAGACTTGAAAGATTTGAAGTTAGCACAGACATCACCATCAAAACTAAGTTCAGGAGGCGGATGAAACTCGGCGCCCGACATGGTTTATAGCACACGTCAACACAAAAAATCACTGCACACAGATTTCACTCAATCTGAACGAAAGTTCAATCCATTTGAGACTGCGCCATGTTTTAAGTAAAATCCAACATGAATTTGCATAAACAATTTGTATTTTTAATTACCAAGTCTTTTACAAAAATGCATGGTCACGATATACAATGTTCTGTCACGCTAACTGGAGTAACGCCAACCTGAGGTTGGTTGGTTGGTTGGTTGGTTACCTTATAACAAAAGGTACTTAGAGATTGGTGTTCTGAGATTAACTACTATGCATCTGATCATCTATATAATCGGGTTATGGATACGAGGAAGCTATGTGCCACACCCACTTGGCAGATGTTTTTTTCTAGCTCGTCTTTCTGAATATGAATTTTTGTAATAGGTAGAATTTGTAACGATCCGAATTTGGAATGTAAAGGTCGAGGTCTACCTACATCAAAATATAATTATGTAAATTTATCATAGCACAAACAATATTTTAGGTAGGTAAGTGCAGTTCGTTTTTTAAGTTTTGTTGTAGTGCCGTGTTTGTTGAATCCCATTTTTGGAGTAAAGTTATATAGGATTAGTACCTACCCATTTTTCGAATATTTAGTATCTACCTACTATTTACTTGTATCAATATCAATAACTTTTCAAATCGGTCAATGCTAACTGAGGAAAAGTGCCGCGTACGGCGGACGGACAGCCAAATTTTTATTCGTTTTTTGGATTCTACGTACCTTGAAACGTAACGTAAACCAACAAATTTTGATGGTGTGGGGGGGGGGGGGGGTTAAATCATTTTTCTTGGTCGATTCCAAAGGTTCATTATTGAAAATAATAAACCAAAAGGTCGATGAGGGTTGGTTCCAAAATCACGAATTTCATTGCAAAACAGTGAACTTTGTGGGAGGTCACTGATGCTATAACGTATCAAAGTAACGTATAACGTTTACAAGAAATGCAAATAAAGTGGATGGAGTGTGGTTTTCCAATAATGTAATGATGATGAATGGAGTACCTAGTATTTACGGTACCTAGGTACCAACCTACTTTGAGAAACACAAAATCTACATAAATAGGATCGAATTGACGATCGTAGGTATTTATATTTGCCAAGTCAGAAAAATATCGGAACGATCGCGTTCGAGGTGATGAAATATAATCATAATACTGAAAACTAGGGAAGACACAATTCAACACACACATATTGTCATTCAAAATATAAATAGTTACCAAATGCTACTGATTTACAATCACTGAGGAAACTCTAGGCCTTCCAAATCTACAGGTATGAGTATCAATGAAGGGTGAGTAACGAGTCAGAGAATGAATGAACGACAAGCTGGATGAATGGTCGCTCGAAGTTCACAGGTGTGCGCGGGCGGGCGGGATTAGCCTCCAAGCATTGCCAGGCGGTTGCCCCCTCAAATTCAGTCTAGTCTTCGCAGGGCCCGTCTAATTTTTCGCTTTCGGCCTCTAATTTTCTCACAAATTGTTTTGTGATAATTCCATCGTACACTTGAATAGTTTCCAAAAACCGGCTGTTTTCGAATTTTTTAATTAAACACAAACTTCAATTATTAATTGAAATTTTCAAAAAAAAATTGAAAATTTTTTTATTTTTTGTAACATGTTAGATGATGGCGCTTAAGAGTAGCTTGTTCTGATTAAATTCATATGGTTAGATTTGAAAAGAGTGTTCTTCTAAGCTTAGATAAACTGGATGAAAGTATGGGGCGACACTAGCGCCATCTCTCATTTCAGAATCATACTAGACCCCCGTCCCCTTTAGCCTTAAGCTGCGTCCACACTTGCAACATTCGGCCGCTCCGATCCTCTGGCAGGATCTTCTTCTTGTAGTGCCATCTCCATCACTGAAGGTTGGCGATCATTTCTGCAAACCGTTCGCGATCTTGCGCCAGATGAAAAAGATCGGCTGCTCGGTTTATCCCCGTCCAGCTGCCAATGTTAGACAACCAAGATGCTCGCTTTCTGCCTACTCCCCGACGTCCGCTGATCTTTCCCATCATAATCGTCTGCAATAGGCTATACTTAGGACCCCGCATAACGTGCCCCAAGTATGCAACTTTTCGTTTCTTTATGGTTATCAGCAGCTCACGTGTCAGGGAGTTTTCCTGCAGAATGTAGGCGTTCCGGAGCCTGGCAGTCCACGGGATCCTCAGCATGCGTCGGATCAGCCACATTTCGAAAGCCTCCAGCCGGTTCATATCCTTGGCTTTTAACGTCCAGGTCTCCACGCCGTAGAGGAGTATGGACCATATATAGCATTTTACAACTCGCCAGCGTAGAGGAAAACTCAAATCCCGGCGGCACAAAACGCTTCGCATGTTGTTGAATGCTGATCGTGCTACCTCGATCCGACACCGCAACTCTCCCTCCAACGACCAAGTCTCCGAAACCCACTGGCCTAGGTACTTGAATCTCGACACCTGCTCGATTACTCGCCCGTCAACAACCAACCTCACACCATCGTTGCCCCTCTTCGATATGACCATCGCTTTAGTTTTGGCAATGTTGATGGCCAGGCCATAGTTCCTGCAAGACATTGCATCTTTGTCCAAGAGGACCTGGAGCTCCGATTCAGTGTGAGCCAGCAGTACCGTGTCATCTGCGTATCTCAAATTCGAAACAGGTAAACCAGGATCGGGGCGGCGAAAATTCAAAGGAATGAGGATCGGAGGAGCGGAGCGCAGTCCGATCGCTCCGTTGGCGGTTTTTCATCTTGCATCAAAGGAATGATCGGAGAGGGGGGAGCCTAGTGTGGACGGGGTTTCTGACGCGCCGCTCCGCTCCCCCGAACGTTCCCCCTCTCCTCAATAATTTCGTGAAGTGTCGTGCATTTTTCATTTCCTCACTCTGCATTTGCTGTCACAATGGAGTGGACAAAGCAAGAAACTTTTTCATTGATTGATGATTTCAAGGCAAGAGGGTTGTTGTGGGACTCTAAAAACCCCCAATATTTTATTAAAGTTAGGAAGCAGGACGCCTGGGAAGAGCTTTCCAAGAAAGTTGGAAAACCAGTGGAAGAAGTAAGAACAAAAATGGAAAGCCTATCATCAGGAGTGCGCAGGGAGAAGGCGAAAATATCAAGGAGCATGGGCACTGGAAAAAGTAAAATCTATCTCTAAATTTGAAAAGAATTGAACTAGCTCAAAGCGCTGTTAATTTCCGAATTCCCTATCAAATGTTCTAAATTCTCAACATTATTTTTTAAAATTTGCACTTTAGTACACGCTGCATGACTGGAAGATTAGATAAATGACCACGATATTTTTTGTAGATTTAAAAAAGTTTAATCAGTAAATGGATTGTTTGTAGACAAGATCAAAAAACTTTCTTTAATAATATTACAGTTCGGTAAGTACATTCGTATTTGGGTAATTTCAAAATTTGGGGTTATTTCTTGTCACGCAGCTTTTGTGAACACTCTATTTGTCTTGGAAATTCAGAATTTTTTCAGGGAGATACAGCAGGTTGGTGTCTACAAAGATCACATAGAATGAATTTCACTAATCAATTAACTCAGATAATTAAAAATCATTAATGATCCCAATTCTCTCTCCCTACACCTGTCACAGAGGGTAGGTTGGGAACTTTGAAAATTTTTGGAGAACTCTATAGGTATTCATATTTTAATTTAAGTAAAAAACGTTATTGGTCCAGGATACTCTCCTCTTCAGGAATAAATTAGAAACGAACGAAAATTCCATGAATTGGAAGGGTTTTTGCTGTTTTGATGCTGTCACAAGGTTTTATTCTCTCTCCCTACAATTTTTTTGAAATGCCTGCCCACTCCTGGAAAACGATTATTTTGTGTCATGAAAAACAAAAGTGAACACTGCTGCAAGATGGCTTCCGAAGCTACTGAAGTTTGTTGAATTTCCAAGCTCCCAGTTGTGTGGGTTATGTTGTGAAGGGTTGAAGCTTTGAGAGTAGGTAAATACTTTCTCTCTCCCTACAACCACCTCACTCATCAGGGTAAGTGTTCAACTAAGTTTAATTAAACTCAAATTACAATTATGAATGCCATAGTGTTATGTATTTTTTCTAACGTTCAGAATCAATAATGGTTAGGCCAGTAGAGAGTGATAACCTCACAAATCTCTCTCCCTACAACCTCTCTACCTACAACTTCTGGGAACAGGCTGGTCTGTAGGAAGAGAGATGGAATTGCAGGGAGAGAAGTTTTTTTTTCAAAGCCGTTTACATTTTTAAGAGTTACCTGAACTATTTACACCGCTGGGTCATATAATTCTGACTTTTCATTAACCCACATTTTACGAAAGATTAGACTGATTGAAAGACTTGAAGAATCTGATAATTCTGATGTACCTAGATTATAGCTTCGGACTGTGATTGCGATAAGTAAAAGAGAATCCTAAACTAAGATTCTCGTATTTTGAAGGAATAAAAAGGTTTCATGAGTTCAACTCACATTTGGTTTTCTCTCTCCCTACAAAGTCGAAATTATGGAAAAAAATTCAAAATTCTATAAATTTGAAACTACTTGATAAAGTGTGCGCCCACTTCAGGATCTGCCTCAGTGGCCAAAACATAAGACGTTTACGGGAGAAAAAACATAAAAACTTCAACAATAATTTATGGAAAAGTTCGAGGACAAAATAACCCCAAATTTTGAAATGACCCATTTACTTCATTCTCGTGTATTAGGTTGTTTTCAAGATTTAAATAGAACTTTGTGGTCCACCGAAGCGATTTTCTATTCTTCTTTTTAAAAATGGAAACCATCACTATACAGGGTGTCACCCTAACTCGAGAACCAAACTTCAAAGATAGATTCTACAACTAATTTGCAAACTTTTTTGTCTCCTGACATTTTTTTTTTTAAACGCTTTAAAATTATACTTTTTTCACTTTTAAGATTTTGTTCGTGTTTTCGACCTTGAGCCATTAAAACGGCCATAACTCCCTCAATTTACTGGATAAACTCAAATATGAGTATACCGTTGGAAAGAACGTTAAATTTCCTATCAGTTCATCAGGACACAAAAGCTTTTTAAGCCTTTCGTATAAGTGAATAAATTGGTCAAAGTCAGAAATTTAAAACTTTCTCGAAAATCACCATTTTTCAGGCTGACTCATCTTATGTAATAAACAGCCGTATCGGCGGGCACTCAACGGAAAAAACTTGCCCAGAATCTCAGCTTTCCAACGGTCTATCAATTTTTCTTTTTAACATTCAAATTAGAAGAGTAAATGAAGTTTGAATGCCCGAAAACGAGTGTTTTACAAGCAAATCCAGTGTATTAAGCGGTTTCTGGTCCCCCTCGACCTCAAGATGGCTTGACGATTTTGGTATCATTTCCTATGTAATTTTCTACGCTGAATCAAATAGTGATACTTCCGAATGGTTCCGACTGCTAGAAAGTGGATTTTTCGAAGAAAACCTTCGTTTTTCGTACATAAAATACGCATTATTCTTAAATGTGGTAGTGAGCAGGAAGTAACACCTTCAACAAAAACTTAAACAAAAACTTCAATCGACTAGAAATTCGGTGTTTTTATTGAGTATAAAGGTGTTACTTCATGCTCACTACCACATTTAAGAATAATGCGTATTTTATGTACGAAAAACGAAGGTTTTCTTCGAAAAATCCACTTTCTAGCAGTCGGAACCATTCGGAAGTATCACTATTTGATTCAGCGTAGAAAATTACATAGGAAATGATACCAAAATCGTCAAGCCATTTCGAGGTCGAGGGGGACCAGAAACCGCTTAAAACACTGGATTTGCTTGTAAAACACACGTTTACGGGCATTCAAACTTCATTTACTCTTCTAATTTGAATGTTAAAAAGAAAAATTGATAGACCGTTGGAAAGCTGATATTCTGGGCAAGTTTTTTCCGTTGAGTGCCCGCCGATACGGCTGTTTATTACATAAGATGAGTCAGCCTGAAAAATGGTGATTTTCGAGAAAGTTTTAAATTTCTGACTTTGACCAATTTATTCACTTATACGAAAGGCTTAAAAAGCTTTTGTGTCCTAATGAACTGATAGGAAATTTAACGTTCTTTCCAACGGTATACTCATATTTGAGTTTATCCAGTAAATTGAGGGAGTTATGGCCGTTTTAATGGCTCAAGGTCGAAAACACGAACAAAATCTTAAAAGTGAAAAAAGTATAATTTTAAAGCGTTTAAAAAAAAATGTCAGGAGACAAAAAAGTTTGCAAATTAGTTGTAGAATCTATCCTTGAAGTTTGGTCCTCGAGTTAGGGTGACACCCTGTATAAGCAGCTGCGGCCACTTGAAGTTGAGATACCATGACTGAGGACTGAGGAGCGCTCGATTCTCCCGATCGCCCTCCCAAGGTTCGGAGCGAGGTTCGGAGCGCTGCGATGTTTGGTGAGATTTCGTTGAGTTGTTCGGATCGGAGCAAGGTTCGGAGCGCCCGAATGTTGCAAGTGTGGACGCGGCTTTACACTTCCATGGACTGGCCAACCATCTCTCGCCATGCTGCCCAAGCCAAGCATGCAAAATGCGACAGAATAGCCGAAGATATGAGAGGGTCTTTCACGCCACTCGTAATTTCATGCGATGGAGCACTGCATAAAGAGTATGACGCTTTTCTCAAGAATGCCTCCCTACGCCTTGTCAACAAATGGTCCAAATCCTACGCTCAAGTGATGATGTGGACGCGAGTGAAAACTCAATTCTCCGTCCATCGAGCGGTTTCCCATGAGGCCCAAGGAAACAAGTCCGAGGACTCGGACTGGAAGACGGAGCAGCAATTTGGCTCCCACAAGACTAACTCCTCACACATTTACGCTCGCTTGCTCGCAAAAAAACCCCTTAGGCATAAATCAATTTCAATTTTTGGCATACCAATTCGAACTTTCGGCAAATCCATTACGTTTCGACAACTACTGGAGTCCTTGTCCACCTTCATTCCTTCTACCATGTTCAATAAAGTGTTTTGACATTTTCATGTCTTTGCCCTGGCACATAGCACAAAAAACTGTCACGAAATTGCGTTACAGTGCCTTTATAATGATTTCCGCTTACAACGACCCCGTTGTTAGGTTTGTTCCTTTTCTACACTTTTTAACCCACAAAAATCGTTCACCACTCGTTGGAAAGCTCTCGATTTAACGAACATTTTCATGTTCTCCATAACATATTGACTATACGAATAGAGGAGCTATGGGCATAACTGTTCTCATATTTTGTTTACAAACTAATGATCGTGAGTGTAGAAGATAATTAATCCGGAATCGGTTTCACATTCTGACAACAACGGAGGGTGGGTTATAAAATCCTATAGTAAGGTAAAAAGCAATAGGTAAAGACATGAAAATGTCCCAATGCGTTGCAGACTCGTATGCAAGCGTTTTTCTTAAATATCAGTGATATTGGTAAAATATCGAAAGAAAATGATTGATATCACTGTTTTTGCATCGTTTGTTATCGATATCGATAGAATATCGAAAGAAAAATATTGATGTCACTGTTTTTGCATCGTTTGTTATCGATATCGGTAGAATATCGAAAGAAAAAAAATTTTTTTTAATGAAAATTTAGCTTCTGTGATTTGAAGTTTTCTTGTCTCTATCATAACTAACAGTAGGAAATCACTGTTCGATTTTGGTGACTTATTCAGGGTTACTGTTAGCTAGCGTCAATACAGTACCCTATTTATTTAATCTTAATCGTATTTGTTTATAACGCTGTAAACGAGATTTTCCTGCAATGTCAATTCTCAAGGTTTATCTGAAGAAAAAATCTTTAAATTTTTGAAAATCTGTACATTAAAAGGGCTTTTGAGCTATGGCGTTTTGAAAAAGTTTTACCCTCACTTTTTACCAAAAGCTTCGGGCTCAACTAGACCCTCCACAAATACCTATACCAAATTTCATCAAAATCGGCCCCAGGGTATTGGGCGAAGTGCAGCGTACGGACGGAAATTTTAGTATGGAACATGCTTTAGCCTTGGACTAACCATCCGAAAACGTTACGCGGGAGGGGTGACGCGGAAGCGGGGAGGGATTCTCCACCAGATTACCCCATTTCTACCCACCGAAAAGCGCAGCTAAAGCATATTCCATGTTTTTTGAATTTTAGCGATAGGCTCTAAACAGTTTTAGGCAAGGCCCTAAGGGCTGAGTTTCAAGTTTTCTAGTCTCAATCATAACAGTACCTATGGCGTTTTGAAAAAAGTCTTCCCCTCACAATCATAATAATGTATGGTATATTTTCTCTCATGAACCAAAATGCAGTTCCATGCAATCCATTCAGAATCCAGTAGAGGTTTCCCCAATCCTTGTCATTAAAGTGAAAAGAAATTAGGAACCTTAGTGCTCTTCACTTCTGAGTATCACGTTCACGTCGAAGGATTGAAGTGGGTGTTATTCAATAACGTCATAATTTTATAACAAAAACAATTGTTTATTTTATCGACATCGAAAATGACGAATGAGGAGGAATACGATGACAATTCATTCAGTGTATGGAAACTAGACTAGTTAGCGCAATAACCCAGATTTTGTTTCAACGAAATCCCGAAAGAACACAATTCAAAGAGAACAAAATAAATAAATACAAAATGATAGCGCAACTAAATGGTTTAGGCAGTAACTGATAATAATAACAACTCCTGAGATCGTTCAGTACAAAACACGAAGACATTTTTTTTCTTCAAGTAAACGCTTTTGTTATGTACAATTTTTACACTCTTTTCTAAATGGTTCGAACTACAAAAAATACAAAACTCGATAAACAAAGATTTTTTTTACAAGAGGTTTCCTCCATATTATGTACAATTCACTGGTATTTACAATGAAGAGAGGTGCGGGATGAGCAAATGCGGTTCAGTTCAACGTTCCCCGACAGCCCTGGGCTCCACACAGGCACGGAATTTTCTCATCTTCGATGGGGAATTTGTAATCGTACGTTATTTCTTCGTTAACGTTGATCTGCTGCTTCGAGTAGATGACGATCTTCTTCTGGGAGTCGATCGTGATGATTTTGGCGTAGCAGTTGGGGTTGCACGAGTGGTTGATGAACCGAGCGAGGTTGCCGCACTTGGTGGCGTCGATGATGGTCTCCAGGTCGATCCTGAAGAGGTAGGACGACCCGATGCCGGTCGCTTCGTATTGTCGTTCTCGCAGATCGGCGACGACAGGGCGGATCATCTGGCCGACGTACTCGATGACCATTTCGTCGGCGGCGATCGGCTCCATCGCGAACAAACCCCAGTCGTGGATGGAAGACTTGGAAAACTTGAGTTGTTTCTTCCTAAATTTAAGGACGTTGAATTTGAGGAGATCGCTGTCCGTTTCGGAACCGAACGCCGTCAAAAGGCGCCTTTGATTGCTTCGAGCTTCGCGAGAAATGCTTACGTTTTGTTTACTAGGTTGGGGTTTGGCGAATTGCGCTTGAGCCGTGGCTGCAGCACCGTCGTAACAGGCAACTTGCGCGTGGTGATGTTTGTGCTTGATCTTCTGCCGCAGATCCATCTTGTAGTAGCCTTCCGTTCGAGCGCAGCCGGTTTTGTGGCGGTGAGTGTCGTCTTTCTTCCTTCGTTTGGGCGGAGCGACGTCTGACGGCGGATGATCTTCCCAGTGAGTGTCGTGCATCCAGTAGTTCATCCTGATGTCATTGTCAGCCAGCGCTTGTTCGTACGACATCTTCATGAACTTGATGTCTTCCTTATCAATACCAGACGTTAAAAACTCGTACAGGATTTCCATTTCAGCGTAGATGTCTCGCTGCGCGTGTCTCTTGAGTGACCTTTGCACTTCAGGTAATTTAGTTTCAATCACTCCTGCTTTGACTTTCTCTTGTACCATCCTGTTTTCGTTAATAGGCGTCAAAGGTTGCTTCTTCTGCTTCTTGTCAGAAATGTGATTCGCAGTATTGGATTGCGGTGGCGTTGGCTCTACTCGACAATACGAATGCTCCATAGCGACATGAACTCCACCTTCGGCATCTTCATCGTCTGAAGGAGTTTCCAGTCTACGCTCATCAGGCGTTTGGAAAGGTCGAGGGATGTCTGGTGTTCTCGGTCTCCGCCTGTCATTAATTGCTGGCTCTGGTTCACCATCGCTGTCCAAAAGTACTGGTTCGTGATTAACAGGGGAAAGCGTCGCTTCTGAATCCGATTTCGAAGAGTCCTGTTCGATTTCTGGAGTCTTTGGTGGAGGCTCTGGCGGCTTGGCAAGAACAGGCGAAGGAGGCCGACTAATCTCTTTTTCAATGGGTTCTACTGCCAAAGGTGACAACTCGCCCATGCTTTCAGGTTCAGAAGGAAGCGGAGTATTGCACCTAGAACTTTCCGGCGTTATAAATTCTTTGAAATCTTCAAAATCGAAGATGTCTAACACGCTCCTCATGGACTTTTCAGATTCGTCGGAACTGGACTCTTCTTCGTCACTCGAAACTTCATCAGAAGAAGAAACAGTCGATGAAGATGAACTACTACTAGATAACGAGCGTTTTCGAGAAATAATCCGTTCTTCTTCCGGCGGAACTTGCAAGGATTCTTCAGCGTCGCTATCATCCGACCTGTGTACAATTTCTTCTTGATCGCTGACGTTCCCTTGTTCAGAATCTTCATCCCGTTTAGGCGGGGATGGTGGCTTCCTCTTTCTGAACGATGGAAGGCGAGGTAACGAAGCTCGAAAACCCAAGCAAAATGTTCTCATAGACATAGAATCAAGCGAATCCAGCCCCGTGTCAAGGATAGAAGAGAGATTTTCTGTTTGTTTGGGCGCCTGTTCAATATCTTGTTCCTTCGACGCCCGTTCTTTTTCATCCCACCAATCCTCGAATATTTTGAACGCTGTATTTTCTACCATCTTCTTGTTGAAGTCTTTCTTCAGAATTTGTTTCAGTTCCTGCGTGATTCGGTTCACCACTGACTTGATGGTGACATCGTGAGGTGAGACTTCTTTCTTCTCTTTCACCACTTCGCGCGTCTGAGGAATGTAGCCGGGAGGAGGTATGCTTATTACAGTTCGCAAGCTCTGAGGCATCTGAGGGGGTATGTGAGCAAAAGGCAGGGGCAGCCCGGGTGGCAGATGCCACCTTATAGGACTAAGGAATACTTCTGCGGCTGGGATGCTGTGAATTGCAGGAAACATTGGATAATGGTTTGGGTTGAAACCATTGAAAGCGTGGTGGGGCGGCGGAGGTGGATGTTGGCTGGGTGGAAACGGTTGAGACGCAGGTTTCATTTCTTCGATTTTATCATCGTTTGAACTCAAACTAGATAAACTCATGCGATCGTCTTCAGCGTCGGCTTTAACTAAGCTTGCTGGAGTAGGCGGTTTGGATTCTTTAGGACACCCCAACTCATCATCGCTAGTAGAAAATTCACTTTGCAGGGAGTTTTCCTTGAGAAGCTTTGACTTTTCCAACAACGCTGCCGTCTCCATGACTTCCAATTGTTTGGCTATTTTAGCCTTTTCTATAGCTTTTCGATGACATTCGAGATATATTTCCATGGAAAGAAATGGGGAGGGTGGAGTCGACAAAGGAGCTTGTTCGTCGTTTTCTCCAGGAGAATGATTGAGGTTATCCAATCCTGGTGGCATTGGCAAAGACATCCGGCTAGCAATGTAATTTTCAGCCTCGGCAGATAATTTTCTAGCTGGTCTATGATGCTCCAAATCAGGCTCCTCGTTGTCAGATTCGGAATTGAACATTTGTAGGAAGGGAGGGTTGGCACCGCCAGGGGCTTTTCCTTTCAGCAGCATTTCGATCCTCGTATCCAGATCTAAATGTTTACTCTCCACTACAGGACTGGCTGGTTTTCTCCTGGGTTTCTCCAATTCTCGCATCGCTTTCGGAGGAGGTTCCCATTTTTGAGCTGGCGGGGCCGACTGGACGCTCGGTGCTATGGTAGGTTGGACTTCCCAGTGTTGAGGAATCGGAGGGGGCAACGGTTGTCCATCGACCCATCCATGGGGCACTCTTGCGGGCATCCATGCTGGAGGTGGAGCTAAGGGAGGATGTGGGTGGATCTGAAGAGGAGGAATCTGCTGGAATATCTGAGGTTGTGGGGGGGCCTGGTGGTATTGAGGTAGCGCTGCGTGTGGAGGCAAGTGGTTCATCTCGTAGGTCATCGAATTGCTATTTGAGGGATAAAAATCCTTGGGCGTAGGAGGGAAACTACCAAAACTCCGCGGGCTCGGGTCAACTTGGCTGTCTGAAGCACACGAACTCACTCCGCTATCTCTATAATCCTTCTCTTTTGCATGCTCTTTCCTCTTCTCTTCTTCTTTAGGCGGTTCTGGGGGAGGAGGGGGCGGAGGAGGCGGCGGTGGCTCTTCTTTCTTCTTCTTCTTTTCTGTCGTCATATCATCAAATAACTTTCTACACTCGTTTCCGAAAGAGTCCAAGAACACTTTGATCACTTTTCCCATAACCTTCGCCTCATTCAGCTTTTCCACGCAAGCTTTGGCACTTTCCACGGACCCAAACGTGATTTTGGCGAGTCCGAGATGCCTGTTCGTCATGGGATGATAAAATATCGTCACTTCTTCCGGTTTACCGAACTTCTGAACGATGTCGTTCAAGAAAAGATCGTTGATGTTGTCATTCAGATTCGATAAAGTGACTTCAACGGGGGGTGGAATGCCTATGTAGTTCTCGTCAATCTTAAATCTCGGTACTGGCAGATCCAAGGTTTCCATTCGTCCCATCCATAAGCTCTTGAAATTCGATCTTGGATCTCTAACCTGCACTGGGGTGAAAGACTGACCAGAGGAGTCGTTCGGAATTTGTCCATCATACCTGCAACACAAGGATTTCTTATAGTCCAATTAAATCATTATTAACTTCTCGTCGTTGATTTCACATACAAATGAGTATCAATTAATTGCATCAAAAACCAATTAATTAATTAAATGTGTATAAATATTCTACAAATAGAATAATCAGTAGAGCTCGGAAAATATGCACGAAAATTTCCCGAAAATATGCACCGGAAACTGGAAAAATATGCAAAATATGCATTTGCCCTTAAAACTGCATACGACTTTGGAATTTCAGTATTTTAAGAAAGGATGTTCCATATTGTTACATTTTTTAGCCCTTTTTTCTCCTAGAAAAAAGTTATGAAGCATCAGGTAAAGTAAACAAGCAATTCAAAAATTCAGTTATACATTTTTTATTTACTTTTATACATTTATACGAACTAGGTATAAAATGTAAAGATGAACTACATAAGTTTTATATTGGACAACAATTACACTCTCCAAATTATCAGGTGTAAAACAGTGTCTCCTGTCACTTAAAATTTCGTTCAATGCAGAAAACGATCTCTCTACATCGCAAGATACAATAGGCAAAAATTTAAAAGTGGAAATCTCTTTTGGAGAGTAGGGAGAGTCCCATGAGCTGTCTTCTCCTTTGAGAATTTTCACGATTTGAATCACTGGTTCAGTAAGCGGATTAGTCTCAAGGCTCTGAGCACGCACCGTTCACTTGCATTGTCACTCATCTATTCATTAGAGCAGGTAATGGCCCATTCACTGCTGGGGTGATGTGAGTGAGGGGACAAAACATTCCAACATTCGATTTCGAATATTTTCAACTTCCAGCACTGACTTAAAAAAAAATCCAGAATACGCAAAAAACTGGTAAAATATGCTGCAAAATATGCAAAAATCCCCAAAATGACCAAAAAATGCTAAAATCCCCAAAATGACCGAAATATGCAAAAATATGCAATTTCAATTTCAATTTAAACCACCGCATACCCTTCAAAAACCTTCAAAAAATTCAAATACAAAGATATACCGCATAATCAAAGATATGCAAAGTATGCAAATTCCGAGCTCTAATAATCAGAGAGGACACCTCGACTTCCCTACGGATTTCAAACTTATTTTTGTTCTCATATCTCGTCAGCATTTAGTGATCGATTTTGATGATTCTAGCGGCAATCTTTTAGTTTTTCAATTCCCTAGGTAGATGCACTAATAAATTTCGCAAATCCTAGAAAATATCCAATTCAGGCACAACTTTTAAAGTTTGAGCGCCGGTAATTGAGGGAAATACAGACCCGGAACGAACGGCGACCGACTGAGACCCCCTTCTCTGGTCTGAAGAAACTGACAGATATAGACAGAATAGAATGCTCATCACCTAATTTGACGACGTTTTTGGGACTGTAATACACATGGACACCTCACCAAGCCACCGCTTTCTTTCAATCGTAAAACAGTAAATATGATGAGATGTAAAAATTGGTGTGCCTCCAGGACAATTCCTAGTCGTACTACTAAATAAACACGTGGTCACGAGAAGGTGCGACCCAGACAAGGAAACCGTCCTTTTCCACAACGGAAAATCCCCCGACAAACCGTCGCCAACCCTTCTCTTTCTTACAGTATCCCAACCGAAAATATGGGATCTGGGAAGGAGAAGGGGAAGGATACATATACTGATGTCTGGGTCTCACCACCTCATACTAACGACAAAACTTAAAGCTGAATCTTCTCTCTCTCCTTACTTTCCTCACAAGGGCTCAAAATACAATCATAGGTACTTCGGTTTCTTGATAGACCGAAATTATCAAACATAGTCGGTTTTCTAAAAGACCTAGACTCAACACCTGGCTTCACTCGTCCTTTCATAAAAATTCATCACGTGGTTTACCATAGACCATAAAGAAAGTCATTCAGTAAAAGAAATTCAAAACTTCAACGTCCAACCTGGTTTTCCAAATACCAGACAATAAATTAAATTCAGTAACTTCCAAGCTGGCTTTCCATAGACCAGGTTAATAAAAATTACAACTCAAAACCTTCCGGTAAAAAAAAATCGTTATTACCTATATCAAAAAGTTTCATCCTAGTAAATTTCCCAATATATTAAATTCGCCCTTTCGTTAGCCTCCAAGTACAAAACATAACAAACATGATGATATGTAAATTAGGAATCACAATTACCTCAAATGGAAGTATAAGAAATAATAAGTTATCTTATATTACACCCGTGTTTGAGGTGCCTTAGATTCCATTTCGCAAATACGTTGCCAACGTACTACATAAATAACACCTTCCTTCGAAATAAAACCCCGCTAAATCTACGATGGCTCTTACCGCGAATGTTGTTTACAGTTCTTCCAACTCAGGGGTACATAGCATTTTCTAATTGAATTAAACCTTTTCCCAACATACAATTCAACTTTTTGCAAAATAATTAAACCTCTCAAAAGAAGGGGATGCAATATAAAATAAATGAACGACGTAACCAGTGGAATATCAGTGAGCATGAAGTAGACACCACTGGTGAATCCCTTCCGAGTGATATTCGTAGGTACGCGTCGTCTATTCCTCCTTAATGACCCAACGATTGTTTATTTTTATATATTACCTTCTCTCCTCATTTAGAAGGAGATGTAATATAAAATAAATGAACGACGCAACCAGTGAAATATCAGTGAGCATGAAGTAGACACCACTGGTGAATCCCTTCCGAGTGATATTCGTAGGTACGCGTCGTCTATTCCTCCTTAATGACCCAACGATTGTTTATTTTTATATATTACGCTCCCTTCTCATTTAGAAGGGGATCTAATCTACGATATATACTACTATCTAATCTATATATAATACTACTATACTATATAATACACGCCATTTGGAGCGGTAGTGAATGGCCACCTTAAAACGCCAACCGTACGTATGTACGTATGCACGGAGGGGTTGGAGGGGCCGTGGGAGTGGTAAGAGTCGGCGGAATCGGAGACTGGAGGAGTCGGGACGGGAGAAGCTGGGGGCGTGAGGAGTCGGAGTTGGGGGCGGGAAGAGTCGGAGGAGTTGGGGGCGGGAAGAGTCGGAGGAGTTGGGGCGGGAAGAGTCGGAGGAGTTGGGGGTGGGAGGAGTCGGAGGGAGTGGGTGAAGGAGAAAGTCGGAGGAATCGTTTTTGCCTACTTTTAGTAGGCTTTTCAGCTAGTATAAAATAAATGAACGACGCAACCAGTGAAATATCAGTGAGCATGAAGTAGACACCACTGGTGAATCCCTTCCGAGTGATATTCGTAGGTACGCGTCGTCTATTCCTCCTTAATGACCCAACGATTGTTTATTTTGATATATTACGCCCCCTTCTCATTTAGAAGGGGATCTAATCTACGATATATACTACTATCTAATCTATATATAATACTACTATACCATATACTACTATACTATACAGGGTGTCTACACTTTGGATGGGCATAACTTCAGGGTTCGATTCTACAAGGTATTTCCAACATAAAATGTCTCCTTGCAATTTTCTTTTAACCCTCTCAAAATTCCTTTTTTTTCACTTTAAAGTTTTTCTTCGCGTTTTCGACCTTACGGCATTGATATGGTCATAACTCCCTTATTTCTCTTGAAAATTCAAATCTGACTACACCGTTAGAAAGAGCGTTGAATTCCTAAGCTACTTAGTGCAAAATCAAAATATTTCAGCAATAAAATAGTTTCAAAAAATCAAGTCAAAAAGCCAAATTTAAAAAATTTTCTAAACTTGACTTTCTTCGACCAAAGTTTTCACTCTAAATCCCTGCCCATTTCGATGGGCGCTCTTCGGAGAAAACATGCTCAAGTTGTCCGCTTTCCAACGGTCTATCAATTTTTCTTTTCAACATTCAAATTGGAAGAGTAAATGAAGATTGAATGCCAGAAAACGTGTGTTTTACAAGCAAATCCAGTGTTTTAATCGGTTTTTATGGCCCCCCTCGACCTCAAGATGGCTTGACGATTTTGGTATCATTTCCTATGTAATTTTCTACGCTGAATCAAATAGTGATACTTCCGAATGGTTCCGACTGCTAGAAAGTGGATTTTTTGAAGAAAACCATCGTTTTTCGTACATAAAATACGCATTATTCGTAAATGTGGTAATGAACATGAAGTAACACCTTTGAACTCAACAAAAATTTCAATAAGCTAGAAATTCGGTGTTTTTGTTGAGTTCAAAGGTGTTACTTCATGTTCATTACCACATTTACGAATAATGCGTATTTTATGTACGAAAAACGATGGTTTTCTTCAAAAAATCCTCTTTCTAGCAGTCGGAACCATTCGGAAGTATCACTATTTGATTCAGCGTAGAAAATTACATAGGAAATGATACCAAAATCGTCAAGCCATCTTGAGGTCGAGGGGGGCCATAAAAACCTATTAAAACACTGGATTTGCTTGTAAAACACAGGTTTTCTGGCATTCAAACTTGATTTACTCTTCCAATTTGAATGTTGAAAAGAAAAATTGATAGACCGTTGAAAAGCTTACAATTTGAGCATGTTTTCTCCGAAGAGCGCCCATCGAAATGGGCAGGGATTTAGAGTGAAAACTTTGGTCAAAGAAAGTCAAGTTTCAAAAAATTTTTAAAGTTGGCTTTTTGACTTGATTTTTTGAAACTATTTTATAGCTGAAATATTTTGATTTTGCACTGGGTAGCTTAGGAATTTAACGCTCTTTCTAACGGTGTAGTCAGATTTGAATTTTCAGGAGAAATAAGGGAGTTATGACCATATCAGTGCCGTAAGGTCGAAAACGCGAAGAAAAACTTTGAAGTGAAAAAAAAGGAATTTTGAGTGGGTTAAAAGAAAATTGCAATGAGACATTTTTTGTTGGAAATACCTTGTAGAATCGAACCCTGAAGTTATGCCCATCGAAAGTGTAGACACCCTGTATAACACTATCTAATCTTGTATACAGGGTGTCTACACTTTCGATGGGCATAACTTCAAGGTTCGATTCTACAAGGTATTTCCAACAAAAAATGTCTCTTAGCAATTTTCTTTTAACCCACTCAAAATTCTAGTTTTTTCACTTTAAAGTTTTTTTTCGCGTTTTCGACCTCACGGCACTGATATGGTCATAACTTCCTTATTTCTCCTGAAAATTCAGATCTGACTACACCTTTAGAAAGAGCGTTAAATTACCAAGCTACCTAAAGCAAAATCAAAATTTTTTAGCAATAAAATAGTATCAAAAAATCAAGTCAAAAAGCGAACTTTAAAATTTTTTTTTGAAACTTGACTTTTTTCGACCAACGTTTTTACTCTAAATGCCCATTTCGATGCGCTCTTCGGAGAAAACTTGCTCAAATTGTCAGCTTTCCAACGGTCTATCAATTTTTCTGGTCAACATTCAAAAAGAAAGAGTAAATGAAGTTTGAATGTCAAAAAACGTGTGTTTTACAAGCAAATCCAGTGTTTCAAGCCGGTTTATGGTCCCCCTCAATCACAAAATGGCTTAACGATTTTGGTATCATTTTCTATGTAATTATTTACGCTGAATCCAATGGTGATACTTCCGAATGATTCCGACTGCTAGAAAGTGAATTTCTCGAAGAAAACCTTCGTTTTTCGTACATAAAATTCGCATCGTACATAAAGTAACACCTTTCTACTCAATAAAAACACCGAATTTCTAGCTGATTGAAGTTTTTGTTGAGTAGAAAGGTATTACTTTATGATATCTTCCATATCTACGAATAATGCGTATTTTATGTACGAAAACCGAAGGTTTTATTTTATAAACATTTTTATAACCCCCCTCAAACTTAGTCACTTTACGTTTCAAGGTGCGTAGAATCCAAATCTGCAATGTCCGTCCGCCGTCCGGGCCATAAAAGGCCTTAGAATCGGTCTAAAAAACCCGATCTTTCGCACATAGACTCCATTTGGGGTCTAGTTGGTCCTAACGTCGAACTATTACGATCGCTTAATTCGTATAGAAGTTATGGGCAAATAACCGGCCAAAAAAGAGGTTTTGGTTTATTATTTCTAATAATAAGCCTATGTGATCGTATCGCAAAAAATTTTTATAACCCCCCCCTCAAACTTTGTCACTTTACGTTTCAAGGTGCGTAGAATCCAAATTTGCAATGTCCGTCCGCCGTCCGCCGTTCGGGCCATAAAAAGCCTTAGAATCGGTCTAAAAAACCCGATCTTTCGCACATAGACTCCATTTGGGGTCTATGTTGGTTGGTTGGTTGGTCCTAACGTCGAACTATTCCGATCGCTTAATTCGTATAGAAGTTATGGGCAAATAACCGGCCAAAAAAGAGGTTTTTGCTTAAATATGCGTGGGGTGACATTTTCCAAGTATTTTTCTTCATGTTGGATGGTTGGTGGCTTTATAGACGATTAAATAGAAAAATAATAAACCATTAAAATAATAAACGTACGATAAATCAGAAACACGAGTGTGAATCGCAAAAGAGGTCTAATCTCCGGATGGTTGGTGGCTTTATAGACGATTATATAGAAAAATAATAAACCATTAAAATAATAATAATGAAATAATAAACCATAAAAATAATAAACATGCGATAAATGAGAAACACGAGTGTGAGGCCTAATCTCCGTTCAAATTAAAGCTGACCGAAATGCCATCGATGTTTGGATGGTTGGTGGCTTTATAGACGATTATATAGAAAAATAATAAACCGTTGTGTAATAATTTGCAGCGTTTTTGCTTAAATATGCGTGGGGTGACATTTTCAAAGTATTTTTCTTCATGTTGGATGGTTGGTGGCTCTATAGACGATTATATAGAAAAATAATAACCCAATAAAATAATAAAATAATAAACCATAAAAATAATAAACGTACGATAAATCAGAAACACGAGTGTGAATCGCAAAAGAGGTCTATTCTCCGGATGGTTGGTGGCTTTATAGACGATTATATAGAAAAATAATAAACCATTGTGTAATAATTTGCAGCGTTTTTTTTATATATTACATCCCCTTTTTTTGAAAAGTTTAATTATTTCGGAAAAACATTTAATTATTTTGGAAAAAAGTTTACTTAATTGTACTGGGAAAAGGTTTAATTCAATTGGAAAATGCTACATCTCAATTTCTTCCATAATTAGAGGGGTTATGGCAGTATATAATTTATGCATGAATTTAGAGCTTTCCAACGAATGGTGAACGATTTTCCTACGAACACAAATGGTGAAGATAAAGTTCCCTGGCAATGACTTGGTTGTAAGTGGAACTCTTTGCAAAATTTTTTGACACCTCGCCGTCTCCCAAAAACGTGACTTAGCAGTTAGCTCGAGGCTAAAGCATGTTCCACGCTAAAATAAAGCCCCTCACTACCTAATGGCCATAAGTGGATTGGATACATGTTCCAATAATATTTGTTATGCAGACTTCACATACCTGTACACTTTTTGTGTAGCGCCTTTGTTGATGATGGGATCCACTAGAAGCTTGTAATTTCTAAGTTTCGGCGGCTGATTCGGCGGTTGAGGCGGATGTTGGCTTGAAGAAGACGAGGATGGATGATGTCCGTGACTATGGTTGGAATTTTGATGCCTAGAAAATATGAACCTATTTTAACATCTGAGAGTCACGGGAAATCGAAGTTTTTAAAATGGCTGTAAAAAAAAAAACTTTACGTTGGGATTTTGAAAAAATGATTGGATTTAGTAAGCAATGATTTGGGGTTTTCAGCAAAAATTAATCAGATGTCATGACTAAAATTGCAGCGCAAAAATCAGCTGAGTTTTGGTTCAATCAAATTATCAGAATAAACGTCTGCCAAGAGGGTGAGGCACATAGCCTTATCGTATCCATAACTCGATTGTACAGATAATCCGATGCTAGTAGCTAATCTGGACCATCCTTCTCCAAGTACCTTCCACTACCCCCACAGGGGACCATCTACACGTCAACCCCCTCAAACATTTCATCGAAATCGTACTATAACTCCGCATAGATTTGCCTGCTTTTGGTTCCGTGTCAGAATTGTTCAGGCAGGCCTAAAACCATGAAAAGCGAGTGAAAATTTTGATTTTGGAAAACATTTGTTTTTCAACATTGACAACTGAAAACCATACTTCCGCTACACACGGAAGCAAAACTTGACAAACTTCAATTATCGGCAACAATAGAACGTTTCACACAGTTTCCAACTGAACTTTGGAAAGATGTAGGTATCGATTTCATCATGATTCATTCTGCAGGAGCATCAGTACATGCGAAGAAAGTACAATCATCAACATGAAAATTTCTAGAGTATATCGAGTGGAATATTAATTTTCCCTGCATTCACCTATCGGAGTGTCCAGCGATTCCCCGAAAAAAATTCCCTGAGTTCGAATAGTTGGAAAAAGTCTGGAATGAACCAAATCAAAAAACAACAAATCACCGAAACTTGTTGGTTTACTCGAGAGAAATCTCTTCAAAGATTTGTTTTCACCTTCAAATGTATGAAAAGTCGAAAATGAACGTTGAAATCACCGAAAATTGTTGGTTTACTCGAGAGAAGCCTCTTCAAAGGCTTGTTTTTACCTTCGATTCGTTTTCACCTTCCCCTACATTGGTAGACTAGGAAGCAACACTCTAAATCAAGAATGGGAAAAGCGCTTGTCTTCAATAATATTCTTCTAATTATTTATTTCGAATTTACTAGTCAATTAGAACCAGGAATAATCTAATAATATAAAACGCCAACCGTACGTACGTACGTACGTATGCACGGAGGGGTTGAAGGGGTCGTGGGAGTGGGGAGAGTTGGAGGCTGGAGGGGTTGGTAGTGATGGCAACAACATATCGATATTTTTGAAATATCGATATTTTGCTTCCGATATATCGATATATCGCCATCGAAAAATCGTGCTACGATATATCGGGAATATCGATATTTTTTAACCGATATATCGCCCTAGTAGATAATAACTGGTGAAGGTCAGAAACTCGCGTTTTCGTGGGTTGTGTTGAGTTAGTAAACCTGATTCTTTTCTCCTTTCGTTTTCTATGTAGCTATGCTGTCAGCTGTTTTTTATCGAATATATTTTTTTCTTTTAAATTTATATTCTTAGTCTACTCAAATTCCCGGTAATTTGAGTAATTTGAACCCACATGACGCATTTTGACCAAAACAATGTTTTTCCTATTTTTAGCCATTTTCCGGGCTTTTCCTACAAAAAAACTATCATTTTCAGAATCAGCGTCAAATTTCGAGCATATTAGAAAAAAATCCCATTTTTCTTTACATGCGTGCACATGATATAATTACTCATTGTGAGAAACCATAAGAGATTTAAATATGTAATAGGCCAATGGTTATTTTGGTAATTTTTATGAAATAAATGTGTTATTGAATGAATTATGTTTGTTGTATGATCTTCCAATCATTTATTTAACCACCAGTTTCGACTTATATTTAGCAATATTTTAATATTGCTTATTTTTTTTGCAGTAGGCCTCTATATTTTTATTGTGTTAAAGTAGTAAATAATTAAATAAATCAACTCAAATAAAGTGTGTTTTCACGGTAAAGCTAATGGGAGGATCAATATATTATATGTTCTGTGTTTTAAACCAAAGAAAACAAATTAAAATTATTATTTACAAGAACAAATATGGTTCGATATTGTAATCCCGATATATCGATATTTTTGCTCCCGATATATCGGTGCCATCGATATTTCCCTTCCGATATATCGCAAACCCGATATATCGATTTTCGTAAAACTTTTGCCATCACTAGGGGTTGGGGGCGGGAGGAGTCGGAGGCGAGAGGAGTCGGAGGAGTTGGGGGCGGGCGGAGTTGGGGGCGGGAGGAGTCGGAGTGAGTGGGTGGAGGAGAGAGTCGGAGGAATTGTTTTTGCCTACTTTTTGTAGGCTTTTCAGCTAGTGGAAAATGAAAGGAAACAATAATAGATACTCAATTATGAGATCTCGCAATTTTATTGCGCGATAGTATTTTTCCTGAATTCTTTACAAAAAATATGAAAAATGGCGTTGGACCCATTTTTGTACGTAATTAAATACGGAAATGCCGGAGGGTGGACCATAACTTCTGGGACACCCTATACATATAAGATTACACAAAGATTTCCAACGAAAAACGAATTTATTTAAAATGTAGAAAACGAATTTCCCGTTTAGCACTGCTCCTTGAGCCAAATATTGCCTGAAAGCCTGAAGAGAGAAAGAGAGGGAGTTAGAAGGTAAGAGGTAAAGTCGATACGACGAATTTTGTTTCTCTACACAAGTGGTGAATATCTAATTTCTCGAATGAGGTACTCACGACCTACAACAGGTAATAAACACTGACACGAGCCTCAACTTCGAGAATACCAGTTCAAAGAACTCCTCAGTGAATTGAGGAGTTCTTTCAAATGGAATTCCCAGAGTTGAGGCTGCTCCGCTCGTCTCAGTATTCAATATCACAGCCCTCCAAATGCTGGGATTTTCAAATACAAAAAAAGTAAAAATCTATCGACTATCGCTCATCTCTACCTTGTATTCAGAATTTAATTTAGTACGCCCTAACTTCTCCTTGATTTCACCGTTCACCTAGCAAACTTTGCAAGAAATCGCTGATTTTCGGTGAATATCAATCGCTCGATTCAATATTACTATTATAATATAATACTACAAAAATATTATATTATAATATTTTTGTTCTATATCATTATCTCTCTACCGTTGTAGGAATGTTCGTTTTCCTACGAATGGAATTTTTGAATTCAACTTCAAATTTTAGGACGATTTGTTACACGAGTGACTTCCCAAAATTGCTGGAAGCTATTTTTTTCCCCGTGAAATTACAAATTTAATTCCAGAATTAAAAACTTAGTCATTTTTATTGCAGTTATTAAATGTACATAATACGATTGACCCGAAGTACCAAACCTACTGGTAGGTACTTGGTTCTCTACTTGTCTGTTCAAGGTTAGTCTTCTCTCCCAGTCACCGATGGATCTTGAAGTTCCAGTCTGATGTGCACGTACTGAATAACAGTCACTTGCAATGAAATGACTTGTTTTTAACCATCTTTACTCCACATACCCAAGATAGGTACCCCGGCGGACGACGTCCTCGGTGGTACCTACACATTTCCCTCTAAGGGAGAAATTTGTTTACTGGTATCGCGTTGCATTTTTTGTGGCAAAAAAAGTGTCGCGAAAAATTCCTTGACCCCCACCCAAAGGCATATCCATGTCAACATCACAGAATGTTAGTAGTTACGAACAGATACACCACATACCTGTGGGGAGGAGGAGGGGGAGGCGGAGGACGATGATGCTCTACATGATCATGGTGGTTGTGGCTACTTCGACTGGGAACAGCTCCACTATGGTAGTCCCGGGACGACGAATAGTGATGACTACCCGAAGAGTAGCGGTGAGATCCGCTTGGGGCGTGGTGGTGATGATCTCGCTCTCTGTATTCGTGCAAATCTCGCTCTCTGTAATCGTGCAGTTCGCGCTCTCGATAGTCGTGAACATCGCGATCCCTGCAAAGATACAAAACTAATTACAATAGGAATACATGGGCAGGACCAGCGCATCCATTGTCGCTGTTTCCTAGTGTTGTGTTTGCGTGTATTCGAGTGAGGGCGATGGTCCTGAACTAGCCTGAACCCTACTTTAGTAATTTTGGATTTACCGGAATAAATAACTTTTACGTTAGCAGCAAGAACATAAGTAGTTTTATTTAACACTTCTCTCTGAAAATTAATTCCTCTTTCTCACACACAAAAACGCTGCAAATTATTACACAATGGTTTATTATTTTCTATATACATCACTCGTCTACAAAATCACCAACCATCCAATATGAAAAGAAAAAGAAAAAAAAATCAAAAAAAATCAAAAAAAATAAAAAAAAATCAAAAAAAAAATCAACATCACCAACCATCGATTGCATTTCGGTCTGCTCTAATTTGAACGGAGATTAGGCCTCTTTTGCGATTCACACTCGTGTTTTGATTTATATATATATATATTTCAATATAAACACTTAAATTTTCGTAGTGAGCGAACGGTTTGTCCTACAGAGCTCCGCGTGGTCTCAAAAAATTCTAAAAATTCTATAGAATCTTAAATTGAAGGAAAAACAATACCTTTATATCGAAATTTTTTGAGTTAGGGCGTTTTCAAAATTTCAAAATTGATTTTGGAACCCTTAGGAGTGACCTACATCAACCAAAAGCTTCGGGGCACAACTAGACCCCAAATGGAGCCTACATACCAAATTTCATCAAAATCGGTCAATGCTAAGTGGCAAAAGTGCCGCGTACGGCGGACGGCGGACGGACGGCCAAATTTTTATTCGATTTTTGGATTCTACGTACCTTGAAACGTAAACCATCAAATTTTGAGGGGGTGTTAAAATTTTTTTTTTTCTTGGTCGATTCCAAAGGTTCATTATTGAAAATAATAAACCAAAAGTAGGTAGGTTTCACTTCACATTGTTTACACTAAAAGGGAAAGTCTACTTCTTCGCCTTTGCTAATTATAGCCTTGGCTTTACAACACCTACTCAACGGAGAGGTTGATCCCTAAGCCTACATCTTTGGCACTACATCTACGGCGCCTCATGGCCGACCGTCCAGATAAGTGCTTGAAATATCTATCTGCAAACCTCGGCGTCTGGACCCAGACCTACCGGCGGGAGGCAGAGCATTTACCTAATGAAGCCTAGTGTTCTGGAGAGGTTCCTAAGGGGAGATAGAGGTTTGGCACCTTTGTGGGGCAAACTGTTCCCTCTGCGGAACTGGGTCGTAGGTAAGGTGAAGACAAGAAATGATCAGTCTGATTGAAGAGGTACGAATGGATGTAGGAAGACCCCTGAGTGCGGCTTTTATACTCTAGCTATTATGGTGAGGGGAGAGTGGAAAAGAGGTGACGTCAGATGACGTGTTTCTTCCCTTCCTCGCCTCGTCTGTGTTGGTGATGACTCATGCCACTCTGGGATTTCCAACATCTCACTTTATTGGAGAACTAACGAACATAGATGTATGACATTACACCTAGCTTGCCAAGTGGAGTTTAATTGAATTATGAACTAGGTTCGGTGCCACATCAACTTTAATACGACTGCATCATCATTCGTTTTAACCCGCGTCGAACGTTACCTGAGAGAGTTAAAGCGACATTTGGAAAAGCCATTACGTGAGACGCTGCTAGGGCGAGCATCGAGTGGATGCTAACTTCTCTCTACGCTAACTCACATCAATCCCGTGAGGCTCACAAGATTGCTTTAAATTTTACAACACACCATAGGTAACGTATACTCGATCCCCGGTTTTGGTTTATTATTTTCAATAATGAACCTTTGGAATCGACCAAGAAAAAAAAAATTTAACACCCCCTCAAAATTTGATCGTTTCAAGGTACGTAGAATCCAAAAATCGAATAAAAATTTGGCCGTCCGTCCATCATACGCGGCACTTTTGCCACTTAGCATTGACCAATTTTGATGAAATTTGGTATGTAGGCTCCATTTGGGGTCTAGTTGTGCCCCGAAGCTTTTGGTTGATGTAGGTCACTTGTAAGGGTTCGAAAATCAATTTTGAAATTTTGAAAACGCCCTAACTCAAAAAATGTTCATATAAAGGTATTGTTTTTCCTTCAATTTTGGATTCTATAGAATTTTTAGAATTTTTTGAGACCACGCGGAGCTCTGTAGGACAAACTGTTCGCTCCCTACAAAAATTTAAGGGATTAAATTGAAATGTATATATATATAAATCAAAACACGAGTGTGAATCGCAAAAGAGGCCTAATCTCCATTCAAATTAGAGCTGACCGAAATGCGGTCGATGGTTGGTGATTTGGATTTTTTTTTTCATATTGGATGGTTGGTGATTTTGTAGACGAGTGATCTATATAGAAAAATAATAAACCATTGTGTAATAATTTGCAGCGTTTTTGTTTTCGTTGAACCAATGAAGGAAAATATTATAAGGAAATCAAAAAAGTACGCTTGTTTATTTCCCAAAATTATCGTAAAAGTATAAATAAGTATATGAATGTGAGTAATCGTGCATTTCAGTCTATCCCCTTGTCTGAGGAGTAAATTCAAGGAGTACCGAATTCAACAAGATTGGTAGTTTATGATCAATCTTGGACTAATCTATTACCCCAAAGATAAAGAACTCGCAAAATATTCACAGAAACACTTCAAAACGAAAGAAACTGACTGATCAGCTGATTGACAGCGGCCATTAGCTCAGTTATGAAACAAGGAGTTGTGGTGTACACAAGAGAGCCAAGACAAACGTGTTCCCGTTTTCGAAGCGAGTCTTGCGTTTCTTACGTATCTTGGCCCGCCGTAACTCTCTAATGAGCCCAGGAACCTCAACCTAGAGCGAGCAATCACGTTGCTAACAGCCCCAACAAGTAAGCCAGCTGGAAAAGATGTGGGTCTGTTGTCATTGACGTCCTAAGTGACGAGAAATGCTAGAACCACGCTTGAATTGGTTCCTTTTCCTTGGTAACGGATGGCAATATTGAAAAATGCGCTATTATAAATAGAAAGGTTAGTCATGGGCCAGCCACGTTTGAGATTCTACATGGACACCGGCAAAATTGGTAGCTGGATCGTCACCAATTGTCAATTTCTTCGCCAAGATCACGGGTTCCATGGATACCGCGCTCTGTGAAAAGGTTCAACAGGCACTTTATTGGCTTGCAAAAACTCTCCAATAACTTGAGCTAGAAAGCGGCTAAAAACAGTCGTTCTCAATAACTCCTTAAACTCGCTTGCATCCAGTAGTTAACTGATCACAAAGGAGTTACTACCTACCTTTCATTTAAAATCTGAGCTTTTGAACTAAAAGCAAACATCGGTTTCCCTTGAAATTTCCATTTATCCAGCAACAACTTGCAATTCAGATTCTTTCAACAACATGTACAAAACAAATTAAACCAGTACCAGACCAATTTCAGAATATTCTGTGTTGTTTAAAATTAATTTTCATTTTCAGTGAATTACTAACGCCTTAAGTATGAGTTGATTACTAAAATCGTGTTGTATATTTTCAGCCTTTTGTATGAATTGAAGAACTGTGCACCTGAAGCACAGCTTAGCGTGAATTTTCCGTATAGATAAACACAAGCATCCAAAGTGCTTCATGTGCACATTTTTTAAAACTTGTTCGAAAGTGTGTTCAAAACAGTTTTAAGCAGCATAGAAAAAACTTTTGTCTCACAGAGGAAGAAACATTTTTTACCGTTTTTAACAACAACAAAATTTAATAGATAAAACCCCGTTCTTTTCCAACCCTGGTTTGTGTGTTCAACATTTGCGTTACTTCATTGAGTTACCTCTGAGTTGGGTCTTGACTGGGTATCTGTGAGGTAGCATCCAGCAATGCTTGCTGTAGCTGATGAGCTCTAAACACTTCTACTTATACTTTACTTCATTTAGGGCCGTTTTCACCAACATTTTGATCGGAGTTCGAGGGCCGATTCAAATACTGAACCGAGAAAATGGATTTCACCAGAGGTGATCAACGCCTTCCTCGGTTCATCCAGCGTTTGGCGCTGATCGCTCAATTTTGGCTGGTTAATCGGTTTGATCTTCGTTTTCAAGCGATGGACGTGGACGCCATTGTTATTTTTCCTATTCCGTCGAACTGTAATTTTTTCGTCCGTGTTTTGCTGGAGTTTTTACACGTCCCGAGCTTTGGTGCGCAACTTCTCGTAGGTATCATACGGGAGTGAGAAAGGACAACGAAATTGTGAACCATTTCATTATTCGTGGTCCAAAACAAATCCATCGCAGGACGTCGCTATTTCAGCCTACAAGTTTCGTTATCATCTGATATGTCCGTTTCCCAATTGATGTGTGCATTTTACGTACCTATTGTGAGTAGTTGGTTTTACTGATGTTAATCATTATGAAAATAAAATTGTTACAAACCTATATCATTTCTGGTGAATACATATTTTTTCACAAGATCCCCCCTTCATATTTCTCTTTAGGTGTTTACTAAAGACTGCTTACCTAGGTACGTCGTTTATATTCTTGTTGATTGAATCACTATTATTATTTGATTACGCATTATCTCAGTTATGCTGAAAAAGATTTTCTTATTACTTACCTACGAATTTATTTTTGTTTGCACCATAATCAGCATCGGTAGGAGAAATAAGAACCGAGTTGTTGCAGCATGATTGACTTGGAGGAATGTGTAGGCAGATAAACAAATCAATTCATACGTATCACGTTTTATTGAATACAATTATTATCATTTTAATTCATTCATTTTTATAAAATGCGTACATAAAATTTTACACAAGTACCGATCGTAGTAGTATTTCATGAATGCTGAAGTGATAATAGGTTTTCTTGACATGAAGAATGAAATTCACCTTATTTGTTCAGAAAAGACGTCATTGACACACAGTTCGTAGCCTGTTATCCGGAATCTGAAACAAAAATTTGCATCCGCACATTATTAGGCAATTAGCTATGTATACTAGCTCAGAGTAGTTGAAAGTACCGGTGAGTAGGTACCTATATGGTTTAGGAGTCATGCAGTAAGGCACATTTGTAGAAAAACCCGGAGAGCCTGGAAGAGGGAATCACCAGATAAAGGTAGGTAACGGTACTTACGTTGATGAAGTAGGTAGACGTCCAATCGAAAATCTGAACTCCAACAATCATAATGAACTTATGAACAACACAAATTATAGCGCTGAAAGAGGATAGTTGACGGATTGATGAAATATTACGGATTGAATGAAGTCAAAACTAACGAAAAAGTGATTCTGCGGGAAAACTGCCACAAAACAATTTCGTTATCTCCCGTATCACCAATTCACTGCCTTCCAGATCAGAGTTTTACGACTGATTTTCGATGCTTCGATGGCGAAGAAGAAGTTTACCAGAGATCATCGAAAACGCTATTCCTGAAAACTCGTTCAACTTGGTGAAACCGAAACGAATTTTGACTGGAGATCAATCTCAGTTTACTTTAAACGCAGTTTTCGTCGAACGGAGTTAATGGATTGTTTGTGAAAACGGCCCTTAGTCATTTCTCTGTTGGGTCCTGACTAGATATTCATAAGGTGCAGCTCAAAGGGTAGCATCCAGCAATGCTCGCTCTTGCTGATAAGCTCAAATGACAATAATTGTGAAAGGTAATTATTACCTTTCCCGCTCCCTGTGGTGATGATGGTGGTGGTCCCTGTGGTCGTGGTTGGACCGGCTGCTATGGTGGCTCGAACTACTACTACTTCCCCTGTGGTTACGTGCAAAGTCCATTTTTTGCTTTCCTTCGAATAAATTAGTATTTGCCTGTAAAATTAAATAAATTACTACTCGTAAAAGAGAAACAGATAAGTACTTGAATTAATCAAAAAACTCAGAAAATTACTAGGTAGGAACTTTAATTATTTAAAATTGATAACTTTTAAATCAAATTCAAAGTAACTACCTACTCTAATTATAAAATAACTTCTTCGCCCAAATAATCAAAGAAACAGATCAAAGTGAATATCTAAGAGAGAGAGGAAAAAACACTTTATTGAAAATTGTAGAAGGAATGAAGGTGGACAAGGACTCCAGTAGTTGTCGAAACATAATGGATTTGCCGAAAGTTCAAAACGAGTTGCCAAAAGTTCCAATTGGTATGCCAAAAGTTTGCCAAAAATTGAAATTGATTTATGCCAAAGGTGTTTTTTTTTAAATCTATTAATTTATTGGCCAAGGTTACCTTTAGAGGCGATTTTGGTTTATTATTTTCAATAATGAACCTTTGGAATCGACCAAGAAAACAAATTATCAAGCCCCTCTCAAAATTTGTTGGTTTACGTTTCAACGTACGTAGAATCCAAAAATCGAATACCATATTTTCTGTCTGTCCGCCGTACGCGACACTTTCCTCAGTTTCCATTGACTGATTTTTATGAAAGTTAGTACTGTTTGCAGATGGAAAGAATGCGGATGGTTAGGTGAGGTGTCCTTGTGTATTACAGTTCCAAAAACATAGTCGTTCTCCTACCTGCCACTCAAGCCAGGGAAAATGAGACCGAGGGTTGTTGACTACCGACCAATGATGAAGTAGAAGGATTGATTTTCACAGACCGTTCGCGTACTTTAAGGCCGTGGTTCCCAATTCTATACAGGGTGTCGACCAAACTTCAAGGATCGATCGTACATCTAATTTAAGTAAGACAATGTATCGTAGCATCTTTGTTTTAACCCCTAGTTTTTCCAAGTTTTTTTTTAATTTCAATTTTTTTCGTGTTTTTGAGAAATTGACATGTTCTCAAAAACACGAAAAAAATTGAAATTAAAAAAAAAAAAAAAACTTGGAAAAACTAGGGGTTAAAACAAAGATGCTACGATACATTGTCTTACTTAAATTAGATGTACGATCGATCCTTGAAGTTTGGTCGACACCCTGTATAGAATTGGGAACCACGGCCTTGTCACTGTCACTAAAATTACCAGAACTACCTTAATTTACCATAAACATGTACAAATAAGGGCACCGTTAGAAAGGGCGACAAATTTCCCATTTTCCCATTTTCAAGGATGGTGCTTCTTTCAAATTTTAAAGGCGAATGAAGAGTAAACCTGAAGGGCAAGTGAACTCACAATCGAGATGGAATTCTTTCCTAACAATGGGGTATTTCGGTGGGTCGGAAATTCAGGTTTTTGACCTCAAATTTGGATTCAGCACCCTTGAAAACCTACATACTACAACTTTAAGCCCAATGATACTATAACATGTGGTAGAAAAATTAATTAAAGAGATCACACGTTTGAAAAAGGCGGGCCTCTATAAATGCACACACACTAGGCAAGGACTACGCCGCGGACAGCCCCGCGCGCGTGTGTGAGTAGAATGTTGTAGTATCCAAGAGGGGTTTCTGTGCATGGATACTTTTTCAAAGACAGTTGGCTAGCTACGTCACGATTGGCTAGCTACGTCACACCATTCAAATCTTCAACTTTCCTTAGCTTCTCTGATTTTTTAAAAACATTTTCTCGACGAACAGACCCGATTACCGTTATTCCTGAGCCATACTCTTTTGAAAAAAAAAAATAAAAAAAATTGACCGAAATACCCCATTGGCAGAGTGGAGGGGCTCTCTAACTCTCTATGACTCGAGCTGCTCAATGCCCAAATTACGAAGGTCTGAGATATGGAGGCTCGGCCGTTTCCCCAGCCTGACTCACCAGGCTACCTAAGATTTTGGAACAGGTAGTCGTCTATGTTAGCAGGTATACCCTTTGAAAAATTGGCCAGCCGCATTCTTTCTATCTGCGAACAGTATGTGGACTCCATTTGGGGTCTAGTTGTGCCCTGAAGCTCTTGGTTGATGTCAGTCACTTCTAAGAAAACTTTCGACATAAAGGTATATCGTTTTTTCATCAATTTGAAATAATATTGAATTTTTAGAGACCACGCTCTGTAGGACAATCCGTTCGCTCCCAACGAGAACTTACGATAAATCAGAAACACGAGTGTGAATCACCAAAGAGTTCTAATCTCCATTCAAATTTCAGCTGACCAAAATGCGATCGCTGTAAGTTTCTTCGAGTTGTATTTAGTTTTGCGTCCTTATCAATCAGTATTCAAATTTCCCATATAAAACTTCCTATTTCTTCGAATCGAATGTAAAGCGCTTAATTTTTTCAAATAAACTTGATTTTGAAGCTGATTGAGCTGAGCTTGATTTTGATGGTTGGTATGTAGTGGCAAATGGCAAAGCTGTGTTCTTTGCTGGCGAGTGATCTGAGAAGAAAAGTGATAAACCTTTGTGTAATAATTTGCTGCGTTTTTAGAACGTCCCACAGTAAGACTTGGGCGTCCTTATGCGATTGATCTGGGGTAAAGTTGGACAACACTCAATAGTAAGAAAAAATAACCACACACTAGTCCGTTTTAGGCCAGTCTGAACCCAAATCCGCGAAAAAACCATACATGTGTGTGTGTGTGACAATATCTTGTGTACTCTGCCCGGGCCTTAGTTCTCAACCGATTTTCGTGGTTCTTTTATTATACGACGCGGAAATCAATCTAGTTGTGCACTACGTCGCCGGAATTTTGAATTTCGCCTTTTAAGGAGGGAAAAGGGGGGTTAATGCTTAAAAAACATGAGTTTTCGGGGATAATCTTGTAAATTCTGCCCAGGCCTCCATCTCCAACTGATGTTTCTTTTTTTGTTCGACTCAGAAATCTTCCAAATTGAACACTATTTCACCGTGGATGGAGAGAGTATGGGGGAGCTGAGGGGGTTCAGCTTATGTTTATAAGGAGGCTGTTCCGGTTGCCGAGGTTTGCTCCAAGCTACATCCTGCACCTGGAGACTGGATTGGACATCGTTTCCGCATTCACACTCGAGGCCCTTTTTGGATACCTGCTGAGAGTTGCCCGTCTTCAGGATAACCACCTACCGAGAATCGTAGCGAGAGAGGTGATCTATAAGAATGTTTCTTGGGCCAGGCACTTGGATCATCTCTCAACCGAGCTCGACGTCCACAACCACCTGAATTCGCTGGATTGCAAGATGATCAGGGCTCAGGCGGATGCCTTGCTGGGAGAATTCAAAAAATCTAAGCCCGAGCAGTTCTGGCGGAGGGCCTTAGACTCAGAAAACTTCACGCTCTACAGAGAATTGGACCCCTCAGTCAAGCCTCTAAGCCTCATAGTGGACACAAAAATTGATCTTGGGGCAAGCAGATGGCTCTTCAAATTAAGGGGAGAACTACTACATCTTAATGGAAAACCTTTTCCCACGGACGGATGTGAGCAATGCGCCTTATGCAACACCCGTCAGAGAGAGGATCTATTTCATTTCCTTTGCATATGCCCGATCCTGTCAGAATTTCGATGGACCGCCTTTGGAAGATGTTATGACGGCGTGTGAAGGCGATCGGCTTCACGTCGGTTTGTCGATTTGATTGGTTCCTACTCAACGAAGACAAAGGACGGGACAACACTCGATGCCCGGCGCGGGTTACCGCAGACCGTGTGCAAGAGTGTTTAAGGACTTCAGCTTGGACACATACCTAGGCGCGATTGCTCGCCGACCAGAGGAATGCACCACATTTACCTATGCCTAGTTGGGGGCAGACAACTACTAGGGTAAATGGGAGCAGAAGCCGGCGCGATGAGCTTTATCGCATACCGAGACCTTCTGATGAACTGTGGGCTTCAGAGAGAAGGCGAGGTAGAGCGAGAAATAAACAAGTCGAGTTTTCGAAGACGAATGCATGAAAGGGAAGCCCTGAGTCCTCCTTTTATATTGGTTAAACAAGGTAAGGGGAGAGTGGAAAAGGTGACGTCAAGTGATGTCACTGTTCCCCGTACCTCACCTTACCTACCTGCATGATGAGTCACTCAGGGTTTCCCTTGTCCTTTATTGGAGAACTAAAACGGTTAAGAGTATGAGTCATTACAGAAGACATGTTCTTGGACATGAGGAGGCAGTGGCTCGTCTGAACGGCGAGGGGTGGAAAGATCTCATTGTTTTTTGTAAATTAGCATGGCGCTATAGATCGATGCTGGTTAGGGAATTCAATTTTTGATATATTTTGCCTATAATATAAACTCCCGTTCCAATACCTAATTTTACTTTACTATTACCAACACTACCAACAGACGGTTTAATTACCATGTTGTAATGTTTATTTTGTAAAAATGAGAAAATAATTTATGTTATTCATTTAATAAACGATTATCTATCTATCACTATTTCACCAGACTCACCAAGTCGCAATTTTGGTGAAAATCGAGATATCTTTACTGTAGGCGTTATTATGTGTCAGCTTTCGTTTGCGAGTATCAGCGTATGTCTACCATGCTTCCTATTGGCTGGGGCGGAAGTGATTATTCGGTTAACTCAATCCCGAAATTTCTGTTTCGAGAACAGACCGGTAACTGAGTTTACCTAATTTTTTCCCAGTGCACTAAATTGTGCATAACCAGGCAAGTAGGTTTTCTTATGGTGGGTGAGCAGGTAAGTATGAAAATTTGGGCTCGAATTCGCATGTTGGGTATCGGAGATCATGGATTTTAAAATGCTCTTCAAATTCGAAGCACCTAAGTTCGAAGTTATGGTGGATAAGGGTGTTGGAGGGGGAGAGGGACGAGACCACTAATTCTTAACTAAAATACTAAATAAATTACATCGAGTGAAACAGTTTCACCTTATTCAAACCAACCGGTTTAAATTTACCTATTGCTTATCCAATGGAACGTCATCTGGATGCATGCATTACTTAACAATGTGTTTCTAAGAGGACGATTCCAAACCAAAATCAAGTTGTGAGGTTCGTTTGTTCTACCTCAATTTCTTCACCTACTATCCGTTTATACCAGCTCCATTTTATAGGAGTTTCCCCACAATGAACCCACTGACTTTAAATCAGTTTATCCCACATCAGGGAAAGATTGATGAGATTTTCTCTAATGAATGGCTTTTAAGGGTTGATAAATTGGTAATAAAACAACCAAAAACTTACCTTTCTACGTCCACTTCATCAGACCAGCCAGTCACAAAGGCCACATGGCATAGGACAACCGAAGGTTCACTGAATTCGAGGCAGTAGCCTTGACAGAAAGCCTTACAACCCCTGGAAAAAATTGTTGAATAAGATTTCAACTTTCAAGTCGGTGGTATTATCTACCATCCACAAAATCGATTTATTTTGGGAAACATAAAATACTCAAAACTCATCCGAATGGGTGGGACACGTACCAGTGATATGAGAAATGAAGACTTACCTAACAGTTAGTATCTAGACTCCTAAAATCTTTAAAAATCAATACATCCGACAATATCGATGCCTCATCATTATCGAGTAATAATGAGATAAACTCCTTGGAAGATCGTAAAGGAGTCAGATAGATTCGAAGTAGAGGATTCCAAATTACCTGAAAATTTCGTTGAAATCGGACAATTCTTTAGTTAATCCCCATCTACGCGCCAATCCGCATAATCCCATAAAATTTCGTCGAAATCGGATGGAAAATGTAGAAGTTTTGGACGTAGCGAGAATTACAAGACAGACACACAAGACACGGAACCAAAATTGTTCAGGAAGAACAAAACTTAGAATGTGAGTGAAAATGGGGTATTTCGGTGGGTCGGAAATTCAGGGTTTTGACCTCAAATTTGGATTCAGCACCCTTGAAATCTATATACTCCAACTTTTAGCCCAATGATACTATAACACGTGGTAGAAAAATTAATTAAAGAGATCACACGTTTGAAAAAAAGGCGGGCCGCCATAAATGCACACACACTATGCCGCGCGCGTGTGTGAGTAGTATTTTGTAGTATCCAAGAGATTCTCATTTCGGATAGCGCTACTTTATGGTTCAATCGTTAGCATTACCTATGTCTGACATTTGTAATCGGTTGTTTTTTGTTCGCTTTGTTTGTGGTTTTGACTTATCAAATCAGGAAAGGGTTTCATCTCTTCTCTGTGCATGGATACTTTTTTCAAAAACAGTTTTGGCTAGCTACGTCACACCATTCAAATCTTCAACTTTCCTTAGCTTCTCTGATTTTTTAAAAACATTTTCTCGACGAACAGACCCGATTACCGTTATTCCTGATCCATACTCTTTTGAAAAAAAAAAAAAAAAAAAAAAAAAAATTGACTGAAATACCCCTTTTGATTTTGGACAACTTTTTCTCAACCTTGAAAACTGGAAACAAGAGTCTACCAAGTGGGTTTGACACATAGTTTCATCGTAATCGAATATATAGTTGCAGAGTATTTCAAAACTTCAGTCATCAAGTAAATTCCAAATTTCAAGATTTTATGACGAAGAAATTTATAGAGAACCATCGAGATTCTCCACTACACACAACCTTGAAAATCACATCGAAATCGTATTGAAACAGACTTAGCAATCCAGGAACAGTGATTTTCAAAGGGGACCATCTACACGCCAACCCGCACAGTCCAACTCGAACCCTAACTTCTCGTAGTTTTGCCCTTTACAAGGAACAGTGCTTTTAGGATTTAGGTGTTTTATTTGTTCTATAAAGGTACTTGCTGTATCTTATTTATTCATCCAGTAGTCTTTTGTTCTTCACATTTTATTATCATAAACCCATTTCCGGCCATTGATGCATTTTTGCATCGTGATAATAATGATTTTTTTAAATACTGAAATAGTGGAAAATCTTTGTAGAAGAATTTTTTCTCGTTCATGCTGTTCCTAAACTTTTTAAAGAAAAATGTCTTCGACATTCGGGAGCTCAATGCGATTTTGGGAATTTTCTTTGAAAAGGAGGCCTTCTGACCATAAGCATGATTATGGTTGCTCAAATTTGGTCCTGGGAGAGTGAGCTTTCTGGGCCATGAGTCAAAACAGATTTCGGTTCATAAAAAATAATTTTTAGATTTTATATAGATTTTTTTAAAAATTTTTGACAATGAAATGGATAAATCATATCAATTTGGAAAACTGAGACCTCTGAAATCCTATTAAAATGTAAAATTCATAAAATTTGGAGCATTTTTGCTCTCGATTGGTGAGCAAATGATGCCTTATTTCGGCCGGCATTCTGCAAAAGTTCATCCTCCTCCTCCCATTACTCTGTTATTTCTACCCTCGGCTTGAAATGGGTTGATATAATTTGTTTTCCAGTGGGTGGGTATCATAAATAAGCTCTTCAGCAGTTAAGAAGAGGTTTACCTTAGATTAAAGTAACGTAAATCCAACACAAGCAAACAACTTACCTACAGATCACGATTCTCATTCAATGATTAATGCACGAAGGTCTACCAAGTGGGTGTGGCACATAGATCCCTACTACTACCCTCAAAACTTGATGACCACATGAAGATGACATTTATAGGGAACCATCCGGAGTCTCAACTGAAAATTCCATCGAAATTGAATAGAAATTGCAGAAGTTGGGCCTATTAACCGTTAATTTCCCACTTGTTCGAAAAATTGTATTTTAGGGCGTTTTTCAAGATTTTGGTGTGTTTTGGCAATCCAATGCCACAGAATTGCTAGTTTTTATGGGGATTTATATGAAGTTTCTCAATTTGATGTAAACTGAAGAATATCTTCTGGAGGGGGGGGGGGGGGGGTTGGCTATCGTTATTTTAAAAATATGTACTTAGAATACATTCTATCCAAATATGACTGGACGGAACCAGCAACTTTTTATTCTGAAACAAATAAATAAAAACTAAAATGACAAATAAACTAAAATTGTTAGCCCAATAAGACCTCCCTCTTCAGTAGTATCTTAAGATCATACCTACCTCTACCATGAACTGGAGGACAGTGAAGATCAGTTTCATGAATTAATTCGGATATACAACTATTCTGATAACTATTCGGATAACAACTATTCTGACAGATTTAATTTTAAATCTTACAGAAAAACAACCCAAGATGTTGATGAAGTAAGAGTTGTGGCTAGAAGCATCCAAGAATAGCAGAAAATTTCGATTTTCAATGGCGTGTTCTTGGATATCTTAAGAGTCAGATGGTGTATTGTATAAACAATAGTTGAAGTATCAAGGTAGCCACAAGAATATCGGTTTTGTCTTAAAAATGGTTGAACAGTGTTGTAGAATATTTGAAAAATCGGACTTCCGAAAAGATACTTCAGGACGTTAAGGGTTAAAGATTTCACGTTGGCGCATGCGGGGTGGTCAAAGGAAAACGCAACTAATAATTATTACACAAAGGTTTACTATTTATTCGGTAGGACTCTGAGTGGCCTTAGAGTTGTGGGTGCCTTCAAGATGAAATTTGGTTCTTGGTTGCTCAGACTGGGAATCACAGTTAACCCTTTAGCTTTTTGTGTCCCTCTGAGAAGGACACATCGTAGGTACGCTGGATGCACAGCCATCTGAACGGGATCTCGGACCCAGACGTTTTGTGTCCCTGGGAAAGGGACACACGAAATAATCGATTAATTCCGTCCAGGGTTGCTTAACAGCCGATATTGTCGATGGGTTACTTTATTTACCGGGTAACAGTGAGAAAAAGTGCACCGCCGAATTTTTTGTTGTTGGCGAACCTGGTTTTTTCGAGATTGTGTCCCTCTCCCAGGGACACAAAACATCGAGCACAACGACTAACAACCCATTCGATCTACTTTTGGTTCCTGTGCATCAAATTTTTCAATTCTTCCTCATTGTTTGGATTGTCAACGCCAAAGTAAAGGAAACTACATTAGTTACTAGATTTATTGCAAAAAGAACGAAATTTATAGATTGATCTCTTCTTGAGTTATGATTTTTCAAAATATGGGATCAGTACCATTGGCGTGGTCATTTTTACTACAAATTCGATAATAACAATTCGGAAATCGTTTCCAAGCACTCGTTCATGTTCGTATATAATTGTTGAATAGCCATAGTTTCATGTAAAAAGCACCTGTTCTGTCCCTTCTTGATAGCCTCTCCTGATTTCTGTGCACCCCCTTAGTTTCGAGGCAGGAGCCGCCACTGGCCCACATACCAAAGTTTGTCAAAGTTCGTCTATGGGAAATTTCCCAAGGGCTGCGTACTGGGTACGTCCAACGTCGTACGGTGTATGGCGGACAGGATTTTCTAATATTCCAGTGTTAGGTATAAAAAATCAGGTACAAGGGGCGCTTTTTGTAAAACGCCCCTTGTGAACTTGCAGTGCGATATAATCGGGTTATGGATACGAGGAAGCTGTGTGCCACACCCACTTGGCAGACTTTTTTTGCTGCTCCATTACTCCGAATGCGATGCATGTTCCGAATTTTTATGCAATCACATCTGATTCTATCGTCCAAATCTGAGCGATTTTGGACTTTTAGTCACTAAAACTTCAAGAAAAACGAAGACATAATGTATAATGTTCAATTTCTCCCTTGCGAGGGAAAAACATTAAATCATGTTTAATGTTTTTCCCTCGCAAGGGAGAAACTCTGCTGATCAGTGACCACTCAGGCGCCTTCAGCATTCTCCATTGACCCTGCTTCTCAAATTTCAGCTTCCTGCGTTCAACAGGAGAGAAAATGGCTTTGGAGCTCACTCAGCTGATCAGTCACCCTTCAGGCGCCTTCAGCATTCTCCATTGACCCTGCCTCTCAAATTTCAGCTTTCTGCGATCAACAGGAGAGAAAATGGCCTTGGAGGTCATTTAGCTGATCAGTGACCACTCAGGCGCCTTCAGCATTCTCCATTGACCCTGCTTCTCAAATTTCAGCTTCCTGCGTTCAACAGGAGAGAAAATGGCCTTGGAGCTCACTCAGCTGATCAGTGACCACTCAGGCGCCTTCAGCATTCTCCATTGACCCTGCCTCTCAAATTTTAGCTTCCTGCGTTCAACAGGAGAGAAAATGGCCTTGGAGCTCACTCAGCCGATCAGTGACCACTCAGGCGCCTTCAGCATTCTCCATTGACCCTGCCTCTCAAATTTTAGCTTCCTGCGTTCAACAGGAGAGAAAATGGCCTTGGAGCTCACTCAGCCGATCAGTGACCACTCAGGCGCCTTCAGCATTCTCCATTGACCCTGCCTCTCAAATTAAACCTTCCTGCGTTGAATAGGAGAGAAAAAAGTCTGCCAAGTTGGGTGGGCAGTATAGCTTCCTCACTCATTGTAACATGGACGTATAGAATCAGTTGGCGAAAAAATTATGATTCAAAGAGTTATTGAATACCAAAATATTAGCGGTCCACCGTCTAGGACCTAACCCACACAATCCCTGAAAATTTCATCGAAATCGGTTGAATAGTTGCGGAGTTTTGGTTGTAACAATAAATTTAAAGTTCGCGCATGCGCAGCGGCTATTGCTTGACCAATTTGATTGAAACTTATAGGGTGTCTCTTAGAAGTTAGTCCCTAACTAACCTCCAAATTTGAGCAAAATCGGTTCATTAGAAACCGAGGTCCCAGGAAATTCACGTTTGCGCATGCGCACTCGCTCCTATTGGTCCGAAGGTGCTGAAATTTATAGGGGACCGTCTAGGACCTAACCCGCACAATCCCTGAAAATTTCATCAAAATCGGACCACAGGTTAGTATAGTTTTGCCCGTTGCAAATTTGCGTGTCGGAATTCACAGAATGACCCCCAGCCCTAAAACATTAAACATGTTAAAAAAAAGTTTGATCTTGTCAATTAGTGGCGCTTTCGAGTTATTCCCATATTAGTGAACCTCATATTTCACCCCTCGTGAAGGGTGCTCTTGGATCTTGCAATGTTCATGTCCTGTAATGGTATGCTCTTAATTTTCTTTGTTTTTTCCATTTTATAACGGTATTTAGACTTGAGGATATAGCATAACTTCTTTTGGACGCAGAAGTAGTGATATACCTAAGAGGGGGGGGGGGGGGGACTGCGATGGACTGTTTCATTAATTTTTCTTTTTCATTTTTATTTATTTATTATTTTTATTTATAATTATTTATTTAGGTATTATTTCATTTATTTATTATATTTTATTATTTTTCTTTTTCATTTTCATTTTTTTACTAAACAGAAAACATCATTTGTCGAATTACAATAAGGTGGGAATAAAGAAAGGAATTAAAAAAAAGGTAATTTTTCTGACTAATGGTCAATTCTATGGTACAAAACAAAGCTAATTCTATGGTACAAAACGAAGCTAATTTCTGTGATATTTTACTTCCTTGGAAATTTGATTAAGGAAATGTTGGTCTATTATTTAAATAAAAACATTCTGAATGAAATATTGTTTCTTTTCTTCACCAATATACACTGAAAAACGCTGCAAATCATTGCTCAAAGGTTTATTATTTTCTGTATAGATCACCCTTCTGTATAGATCACTGGTTCTCCATCAATAGCACCTACCACAATCTGTATTCTCCATTGACCCGCCCTCTCAAATTTCAGCTTCCTGCGTTCAACAGAAGAGAAAATGGCCTTGGAGCTCACTCAGCTGATCAGTGACCACTCATGCGCCTTCAGCATTCTCCATTGACCCGCCCTCTCAAATTTCAGGTTCCTGCGTTCAACAGAAGCCTTGGAGCTCACTCAGCTGATCAGTTACCACTCAGGCGCCTTCAGCATTCTCCTTTGACCCTGCCTCTAACATTTCAGCTTCCTGCGTTCAACAGGAGAGGAAATGGCCTTGGAGCTCACTCAGCTGATCAGTTACCACTCAGGCGCCTTCAGCAATCTCCATTGACCCTGCCTCTCAAATTTCAGGTTCCTGCGTTCAACAGGAGAGAAAATGGCCTTGGAGCTCACTCAGCTGATCAGTGACCACTCAGGCACCTTCAGCAATCTCCATTGACCCGCCCTCTCAAATTTCAGCTTCCTGCGTTCAACAGGAGAGGAAATGGCCTTGGAGCTCGCTCAGCTGATCAGTGACCACTCAGGCGCCTTCAGCATTCTCAATTGACCCGCCCTCTCAAATTTCAGGTTCCTGCGTTCAACAGGAGAGGAAATGGCCTTGGAGCTCACTCAGCTGATCAGTGACCACTCAGGCGCCTTCAGTATCCTCCTTTGACTTTTGATTATGGAAATTTGATTACTGGTTACGCAGAAGGCAAACTGTATACAAATCGAAGAAATGAACAGCGATCGCATTTTAGTCAGATAAAATTTGAACGGCGATTAGACCTCTTTTGCGATTCACACTCATGATTCTGTTTTATCGAAGGAAAACCTTCAAGTACTCGTAGGGACTGAACGGTTTGCCCTACAGAGCTCCGGGTGGTCTCAAAAATTTTTTAAAATTCTGTACTATTTAAATTTAGTGAAAAAACGATACCTTTATTTCGAGAGTTTTCGAGCTAGGGCATTCTTGAAAATTTCAACCCTTAATTTTCACCCCTTAGAAGTGACCTACATCAACCAAAAGCTTCGCGGCACAACTAGACCCCAAATGGAGCCCATATACCAAATTTCATCGAAATCGGTCCATGGTAACTAAGAAAAGTGCCGCGTACGGCGGACGGACGGAAATTTTTTTATTCGATTTTCGGATTCTACGTACCTTGAAACGTAAAACATCAAATTTTGAGGGGGGGTTAAAATTTTTTTTTTCTTGCTCGATTCCAAAGGCTTATTATTGAAAATAATAAACCAAAATTATTGGGTTATTCAAGAGGGACATTGCGTCCTTCTGGCAGGGACACCAAACGACGAGTTGGAAATGACTTAGACGTCTCCCCAAGCGGATTGTGTCTCTGAGAGAGGGACACAAGGAAAAGCTGATTTCCTCGGCCCCTGATAATGAAATTAATATTCTTTCAGCTGGGCAAGGCTCCAGAAGTAATAGGCTACAGTACCAAATAGGTGGAAATGAAATTCTGTGAAAAAAAAAAAAAAAAAAAACGCTGCAAATCATTGCTCAAAGGTTTATTATTTTCTGTACAGACCACCCTTCTGTATAGATCACTGGTTCTCCATCAATAGCACCTACCACCACCTTCTCCCTTGACCTTCCCTCTAAAATTTCAGCTTCCTGCGTTCAACAGGAGAGAAAATGGCCTTGGAGCTCACTCAGCTGATCAGTGACCACTCATGCGCCTTCAGCATTCTCCATTGACCCACCCTCTCAAATTTCAGGTTCCTGCGTTCAACAGGAGAGGAAATGGCCTTGGAGCTCACTCAGCTGATCAGTGACCACTCAGGCGCCTTCAGCATTCTCCCTTGACCTTCCCTCTCAAATTTCAGGTTCCTGCGTTCAACAGGGGAGGAAATGGCCTTGGAGCTCACTCAGCTGATCAGTGACCACTCAGGCACCTTCAGCATTCTCCATTGACCCGCCCTCTAAAATTTCAGCTTCCTGCGTTCAACAGGAGAGGAAATGGCCTTGGAGCTCACTCAGCTGATCAGCGACCACTCAGGCGCCTTCAGCATTCTCTATTGACCCGCCCTCTCAAAATTCAGGTTCCTGCGTTCAACAGGAGAGAAAATGGCCGTGGAGCTCACTCAGCTGATCAGTGACCACTCAGGCGCCTTCAGCATTCTCCTTTGACCCGCCCTCTCAAATTTCAGGTTCCTGCGTTCAACAGGAGAGAAAATGGCCTTGGAGCTCACTCAGCTGATCAGTGACCACTCAGGTGCCTTCAGCATTCTCCTTTGACCCGCCCTCTCAAATTTCAGGTTCCTGCGTTCAACAGGAGAGGAAATGACCTTGGAGCTCACTCAGCTGATCAGTGACCACTCAGGCGCCTTCAGCATTCTCAATTGACCAGCCCTCTCAAATTTCAGGTTCCTGCGTTCAACAGGAGTGGAAATGGCCTTGGAGCTCACTCAGCTGATCAGTGACCACTCAGGCGCCTTCAGTATTCTCCATTGACTTTTGATTATGGAAATTTGATTACTGGTTACGCAGAAGGCAAAACTGTATACAAATCGAAGAAATGAACAGCGATCGCATTTTAGTCAGAAAAAATTTCAACGGAGATTAGACCTCTTTTGCGATTCACACTCATGATTCTGTTTTATCGAAGGAAAACCTTCAAGTACTCGTAGGGACCGAACGGTTTGCCCTACAGAGCTCCGGGTGGTCTCAAAAATTTTTAAAAATTCAGTACTATTTAAAATTAGTGAAAAAACGATACCTTTATTTAGAGAGTTTTCGAGCTAGGGCACTCTTGAAAATTTCAACCCTTAATTTCCACCCCTTAGAAGTGACCTACATCAACCAAAAGCTTCGCGGCACAACTAGACCCCAAATGGGGCCCATATACCAAATTTCATCGAAATCGGTCCATGGTAACTAAGAAAAGTGCCGCGTACGGCGGACGGACGGAAATTTTTTTATTCGATTTTCGTATTCTACGTACCTTGAAACGTAAAACATCAAATTTTGAGGGGGGGTTAAACTTTTTTTTTTCTTGCTCGATTCCAAAGGCTTATTATTGAAAATAATAAACCAAAATCGTGTGCAAACAGGGGTCAGGCGATGTGTCCTTCTGGAAGGGACACAAAACGTCTACGAAAAAAAAAAAAAAAAAAACATTTTCAAGGTCGAACGCTAAAGGGTTAAGCAAAAGGGTGCAAATTATTACACAACGGTGTATAATTTTTCTGAACCCCCCCCCCCCCCCCCTCCACTGAATAAACCAAGTAGCATTTTCAAATTTTGATCCCCAGTAAAGTCATATCCACGAACATGAGACGGAGGGACGCCAAATATCATTCAAGGGGCACATCATGGCTCTCCAGGTAGTTTATAAGGGACCGTCTAGTGTCCCAAACACACAATCCTTGATAATGGGGTAGTTGCATGGGTCGGAATTTCGTGTTTTTGACTTCAGATTCGAATTTAGCGCACTTAAAAACGTATGTGTACCAGTTTTCGAAATTCAATTTAGTTTAGCCGTATTTCAATAAAGAAGTACCGTCCTTTTTAGTGTTGGCGGGCCACTCCTCTTACGTCATCCCTAAACGATAATCTCACGATAGAGTGCGTTGAGATCACTGCCATCGAGGACAATTCGAGTCAGGCACATTGAAATATAGTTGCAAAATAATGGCGATGATTAAACGAAATGCTTGCATACGAGTCTGCAACACATTGGGACATTTTCATGTCAACCACTACACAACAAGTTTGTTGACAACAATACGCATCAAAGTTTTCGTGACGATTTTTCAGTTCATGTGCCAAAGCAAAGACATGAAAATGTCAAAAAAACTTTGAAATATATTTTACAAGCTTTACATGTTTGAATTAATCGTTTAAATTGAAAGTTTTGAAGCATATTTTGGTTGTTTTTCTTGTTGTTGGGATGGCGCTAAAACCTCGCGTTACTTTTACGGTCATGTTATCACATTATCAGTGTACATTTTCTGGTAGTGCGGTCTGAGTTCGTACCATAGTTTATACCGGTATTTACCTACCATAATTTATTAGTTGATTGGTTTGGAGAAGATAATGTTCATTGTCAAGTTTCAAGAAGCTTTTAATAAACGCTTGCATACGAGTCTGCAACACATGTCTTCATTTTTTCCCGCTAACTACCCGATTATCTGCTTTCGAATGTTGTTGACAGTTCTTTTAACTCAGGGGTATAACTCAGTTTCTTCCGTAAGTACAGCGGTTTTGGCAGTATATAATTTATGCAAACATTTAGGGCTTTTCAACGAATGGTGAACGATTTTTCTACGAACACGAATGACGAAGATAAAGTTCGATAGGATCGACTTGGCTGTAAGTAGAAATCAACAGAAAACCAACCGTAACTTTTTTCGTTTATGTGCCAAAGTATTGAAATAAAATGTCAATATGCCAAAAAGGAGAGCCATCGACTAGAGTTTCGAGGTAGCTTCCCTGGAAAATATTCCGTATATCGATATTGGCATGTTGCACGATATTTACGTCAATAAAAAGTTCGTCAGCGCCGAAATAAGAGGAGCCAAGAATGTGAGGTAAGTTGACACTTTTATAGAAAGTAAAAGTTCAGTTGTTTTCTTGAGTGTAGTACTTCTTCATCGAAATGGTTGCAGTAGCTCATTTATTGGAAGTTTCATCGTAGTGTCATTATCCTGTACAACGTAGTACCAATGAGTGTTTGTGAATTGTTAAATAAAAGGATGTTGGTTATGTCCAACTCAGAAGAATCTGGCAAATTTGCGAGGTTGTGGCTCGAATATCACCAGAACACCGCGTTTCTTCACAACCATATAAGGTTTCAGTTACAGTAGAGGGAATGCCAGAAGGAAACGAAATCTTAGATGCAACATGTTTCGATTGCGCTGCTAGCAAAATTCAGTATGAAAGCACCTCAAACGAACGTAAACAAACAGAGGATTGCTATCAAAGGACCCCCCGGGCAAAGGATCCCTCCGGCACAGTACCCCCGGTCGATAACCTTGCGTCAGGGTAACAGTGGTGTAGCGGTCTCTTGGCCCCCTTCACACCCGTGACGTAGCCCCCACCCCGCAGCGTCCAAGCCGTGTGTATGTTTTCCCGCCTGAATCCGAGAATCCCATTCTTTGAAAAAATATCTAAATTTTTAGGAAGCGTTTCTGGGAGTTTTATTTGCAGATACGTACTTCAATAAAGATTCTCTACACGGAAAAAATGCAAAAAAATATCATGCAACTACCCCATTCCGGATTTAAAGTGGATAAGTTATGCTTGTTACAAGAATTTTGTAGCATCCACCGTTGAACTGATCGTGATGGATTTCTTAGGGGGCCATCTACAGTCTCATCATCACAATCCCCAAAAATGTCATTCAATTCAGAGAGAAAGGGTACAAGTTATTATTGTTACAAGGATTTCAAATTCGTGTATCCTCAGAAGCTGCCATAAATCTGGAGGCAATGAATTTCACAGGGAACCATTCTCACTCTAATCTGGAAATTTCTTAAAAATCGGACTTTGTACGAGGTGTGTAATTAAAGTAATGAGACTGGCAACGTCGCTCCCAATCTGGCAACGCTGGAGACGAGCGGCTTTAAACTCCGTCAGGTGCACATGTGATACGCCTCCAGTATTAGTTTGAACGCCCTACAGTCATCTGTTTGTCCGTAGCGTTAGTTTTCGTGAAACAGTTTTGTCAGACAAAATTTGTCTTGTGCGTTCCAAGTATGAGTGGCATTAGTTTCGAGCAACAGTGTGCTATCAAGTTTTGCTTCAAACTTGGACACAATGCAACTGAAACATTTGAAAAACTTCGGCAGGCGTACGGAGAAAGTGTTTTGTCAAGGGCCCAGGTGTTTCGGTGGTTTAAGGCATTTTCAGAAGGAAGAGAGTCAATTGAAGATGAACCACGAAGCGGATGGCCTTCAACTGCAAACATCGATGAAAATGTCAACAGAGTTCGGGATCTTGTGCGTTCAGATCGACGGTTGACAGTCAGAATGATCGCGGAAGAGTTGAATTTGAATCACACCTCCGTTCATCAGATTTTGACCAATGAATTGGAGATGAGAAAAATTTGCGCAAAAATGGTTCCGAAAAACCTTTCTCAAGAGCAAAAGGATGTGAGAAAGGAAAGGAGTCTTGATTTTATGGGAACGATTGGAAATGATCCCCATTTTTCGGAACGGGTCATTACTGGTGACGAGTCTTGGGTGTTTGAGTACGACCCAGAAACCAAACGCCAAAGCATGGAGTGGCACACTGCATCCTTTCCAAGACCCAAAAAAGCACGAATGAGCAAGTCAAAAAATCAAATGCATGCTGATTTGTTTTTATGATAGCCACGGAATCGTCCACAGAGAGTTTGTGCCTCAAGGCCAAACGGTTAATCAACACTTTTACCGAGAGGTCCTTGAAAGACTTCGAAAGTCTTTCGAGTGCGACCAAACATCAAAATGAACTGGGTGTTGCTGTGGCGGACACTACAGTTGTTGACACTTCATTTTATATAAACTCCCATCACTTGTTGTTTCCTATTTAGCACCTGTTGAGTTGATTAATAAAATTCACTTCGAGTTCTACGTTCACATCGTGCGGTATAAATTTTATAAATAATTTTCGTACTCATAACAGATAGGTGCAGTATATAACGGAGTCGTAGCACTATAAAGTGGTGACCCCGAGTAACACGAGGATAGATTTGCCAGCCTAGCGAAAACAAAACAAGCTACCGTGCAAACCTCTGTAGTTCCTCAACCCTTTTATTGAGGAGGGGAGTTGTGTGGCGATTCTCGATCATTCGGAATCTCCATCAGTTGGTTGGTAATTGGGAAACCACATTACCACCAGAGATTTTCCACGGGATCATTACAGATCCCACACAACTCCTCTCGCCAAAGTTGCACCATGTCACACTGCAATCTCAATAATGCAGTTTTTAGCCAGTAAAAACATTCCTGTAGTCTCCTTATTCGCCAGATTAGAGTCCCTGTGACTTTTTGCTCTTCCCGAGATTGAAAAATCACCTCAAGGGAACTCATTTTGGGACACTTGCGAACATTCAAAAAGCTGTAACCGACCAGCTGAAGGCTATTCCAGTATCGGAGTTCCAGCAATGCTATGATGATTGGAAGAACCGTCTCCAGCGCTGTGTGGCTTCCCAAGGGAACTATTTTGAAGGAGTCAGTATTGCATTATAATATTCTTTGAATAAAAAATTGAAAAAAGATCAGTCTCATTACTTTATTTACACACCTCGTATAATTTGGCTGATTACAAAGATTTGAGGACACGCAGACCGACTGACTAAAGTTGTTCAGAGAGGAAAATAGTAGCAAGGAAAATAGTACTAGTCTTAAGGAAAATAGTAGCAACAAAAGTGAGATTTATGAAAAACGCTGCAAATTATTACACAACGGTTTATTATTTTTCTATATTGATCACTCGTCTACAAAATCACCAACCATCCAATATGAAGAAAAAAATAAAATAAAATAAAATTAAATTAAAAAAATCAAAATCACCAATATTGATCGCATTTCGGTCAGCTCTAATTTGAACGGAGATTAGGCCTCTTTAGCGATTCACTCGTGTTTTGATTTATATATATATTTCAATATAAACCCTTAAATTTTCGTAGGGAGCGAACGGTTTGTCCTACAGAGCTCCGCCTGGTCTCAAAAAATTCTATAGAATCTTAAATTGAAGGAAAAACAATACCTTTATATCAAAATTTTTTGAGTTAGGGCGTTTTCAAATTTCCAAAATTGATTTTGGAACCCTTAGAAGTGACCTACATCAACCAAAAGCTTCGGGGCACAACTAGACCCCAAATGGAGCCTACATACCAAATTTCATCAAAATCGGTCAATGCTAAGTGGCAAAAGTGCCGCGTACGGCGGACGGACGGCCAAATTTTTATTCGATTTTTGGATTCTACGTACCTCGAAACGTAAACCATCAAATTTTGAGGGGGTGTTAAAAAAATTTTTTTCTTGGTCGATTCCAAAGGTTTATTATTGAAAATAATAAACCAAAAAGGTAAACACTTCCCCACCTGACCTCATCTATCTGGGTTTGGATGAACTATTGTTTATAGCAAAGAACATGAAAACTAATATTATTATTTCTTACCAACGTTTTGTCCAAATGGGACCGGAGATCCAAGCATATTCCAACTAGGTAGGCGAATAAAAATTTGACTAAAGTAGTTCGATTTCTTGAAAATTTAAGCAGGTCCACAATAACGTGATAGTGAACAACTTCCCATGATGTGCATTTATGTGGTAGTAGACTAGATGAAACACAACTCAAGACTCTGAACATTTTACTATTAGAGTGTACCAATTATTTGGTCTATTATAGACCCAACGATTCAATAATTATGAATTGACTTGAGATTGAATGCTATAAATACTATTATGTAGAATACATGGGTGATGTGATCTACATCCCTGCTAACCACCGTTCAATAGAGGAGATACCAAACCAGGGTTCGAATATCTTCTAGGGTAAACAATAACGATGGTGCAAGTCAAAAATGCGAAACTCCACACAAAAAGTAGGACGTATCCCAATAAATTGTTGATAAACGACGAACAGAAATAATGAGGGAACATAGCTTCGAGTAGGAATCAATTCTAAATAGGTGATCAACAGTAAATACAAGTAAAACTAGCGAACTTGAAGGGAGAAAGGGATATCAGATAACTCGAGTGACAGCACTGATAGTTCGGAAATGAGGTCAACCTTCCTAACCTACCTGCGGGAAGGAGAACCTTACTGTTTCAAGTTTTATCAGATCATTAACAACTGATCATTATGAGTTCTACCAGTGAAGAAGTGTTAGGAATACAGTAATCAATCCATACAATGAGTGACGAGTTTATTGATTAAGTACCCTGCAGATGAAATACCGGTTACTGCAAGTTCACGCAACATTTTTGACGTTTGAAACACACTTTTAGGGGGTACTTTTACCAAGTACGTTGGAATTACCAGTCAGGAAAAAGAAGTGCCAAATCAGGTTGGAAATTAAAAGTATGCAAAAGGGTGATTAAGTTCCAACGAGATGAGGTCAATATCGATAGTCCCGTGGAGTTATGACTCAAGGCGAACAATGGACCATAAAACCTCGAAATATGGCAGAAATTTTGAAGGTGCGATGCGATCAATAAAAATAAAAGCGGACTAGGAGCAATATCAATAGGTAGTAAGGTAGGCAGCGGTACCCGGACAAGAATGACATGAAACTGTCATAAGAACTCACTCTGATACAAGTGCTGGTAACCTACAAGAGTTATCAAGAAAGAACGAACTAGAGAATTTATTATCCCGCTCTTCCTTGATTTAAATTTGATGAAGATACCTGCCTACTGATGCAAAAACGAAAAAACCAAAAAGGGGAAAAATGTCGAGGAAACGAGAACAACAACTTTTAAGTTACTGCTATAACAGTTGGGGGAAGGCTACTACTAGAATAACCAAAACAAAATTTGATTTGGTCAAAATAAAAACATAAGTTCAAAATAAAGACGTCTCGACTCTTGAGAACTACTCTACGAAACAAAAACCAAGCAAGAATTTGCTCTACGATTAGAAATCACTGATGGTTCATAATATTATGTAATTTGGACAAACATTTTCGTAATCGAATGCGACAGGAATTAACACCTTTCTGTAGGTAGAAGATACCTATCTATCTCCGCAATATTTATCACCGATTTGTTTTGATTAATGTGCGGTAAGAAGAATAATAGTTCAGAGTCAGAAAACATAGGCTCGGTATAAATAACCACTGGTTGTATCCTAGTGAGCATCCCCCGTTTGAGAAGTACTAGTAATAATAGTAATAATTTCGAATAGTTCCGTCTGAATCTTCAATGTAACACAGTTATGAACATTTCAATTTAACACAAAATATACCTAGTTGTGAGAAGAAACAAAATCGACCGAAGTAAACTTGGTAAAAAGAAGAAATAAGAAAGTTTGTGATGCGGTTGCAATCTGTTCACAATCAAATAACTTAAGAGATCAGAATAAGTTGAGGAATCCCCCCACTCGAGCCTATTTCTATAGTTTCTACTTTGTTTGGAAGAGAAAATATTACATTGAGATCGATAGAATTATATGATTCCGGAAGAAATTTCTGAATAATAGGTTATCTCCATGAGCTAGATCGCGTTCCGTTGAGGTCAAACGTTGACAGCGACGGAAATTTGGTTTGAATCAATTTATTGCGTGGAAACCGGATACAGAAATTTATGCTTACCATTTAATCGGAGGAATATAATTACTCAATGAGGAGATGTCCACATAATTAATCAGTATTCTGTCCAACAACTCACGAAAAACTCACTGACAAGTTTATACGGAAACGGGACGTCCCTTATGTGAACACGAAGTCGTCGTTGCTTCGGTCCGTTATGCAGTTTTAATTAGAAGAACTGCTCCTCAGTAGTATTCCTTGTAGTTGCTTCTTCTTTCTTCAGGCTTCTAATAGAATCTATTCTACAGTATCTGATACTCTTCACTAGTTAGTGAGCCTCGACTAGAAAACAGCCAGTCGAGACACTTCACACACAATCGTCTTTTTCAATGGTCAACAAGACAAACAAAACAAGTAACAGTCACAACAAAATAATCACAACTTTTGCACTGGGTTGCTGTACAAATAAGAACGATTGAGAACAGGAGGCATGGAATTAAAATCTATTCATCCATGGTTTAGAGCACTCTGGTGGTGCTTTGGCGAACTACCCCTTGATTGTTATTCTTCTTCTTCCTCAGGCTCTGAAGACGTTGCGTGGCTAGAAGTACATTGAGAAGAGGCCGAGTCACTACTTTGTTGAAGAAAGGAACAAGTGGGGGCATGTGGTTTCCAATAACTAGAAATAATTTCTGGTGTCTTTCCTCCAGAGACTGAAGTTGTAGCCGTTAATTTGAGGTCATTCAATAGAGAGTTCCTAGTGGGTTTGGTTCGGATTAGATCCGGCGCGCCGGAACCGGATTGTCCGCCATGTTTGTAATACGGCGCGCCGGATTGCCTCCTTGTGACGTAGTCGACCGTAACAATACGGCGCCGTATTGGATACGGCGTGTTCTTATCACAATCCGGCGCCGGATTGAGAGCATGGAAGAAGTAAATCTTCCATGTTGAGAGTGTGTGTGTAATACGTCACGCCGTATCAAAAACCACTAGGAACTCTCTAATAGGTGGAGGCAAGGGTTAAAGGTTCATTGTACATGCGAGAGTTTGCAATAAAAGAAAAACGCTGGAAATTGATACACTTGTCGAGGAACAACACCCAATGACGGGAGTGACTTCAGCATGGGCAACGATAGGAAAGGAGAAGAAGAGGAAGACACACGTTTTATTACACATTCTTGATAGAGGTTATGATAGAGAAGTGCTACAGCTTTGTAAAACGCCTAATAGTTTTATTACAACTTGATTCGTTTAACTTTTGTTTAATAGTTAACCTGAAATGTCTGAAGACCACGTTGGAAAGGACCATGTTCCGACATCAGAAGTGGGATCGCCCAACCCTTTTCCTCTACAAGATGATGAGGATTTTCAGTCTTCAAATAGCCAGGTAGGGGAAGGTCCCCAGGTTTGGTCAGCGTCAAGGGTTGGTCAGTCTGTTATTTCTCCTAGGGAGAATCACGAGAGAATTTTGTTTTGTCTACCACAGGCTAGGTCTATTTAAGGCAACACTGCGTCAAAAGTTTTTTTTGGGTTGGCTACATTTGTTATCAAGTTATCAAGTGATAAAACAAATGTGACCCCCAAAGTAAAAAGTTCGGTTTCTCACTGCCTGCGTGTTCACAGTCATGGTAAGTGTCTTTATGTAAATATTTTCATACACTTTTGTAGTCTAAGATGTCCTCGAAGTTATTCACTAGTTAGAATTTCTTTTTGTGTTAAATTACGACTGGAATCGCAGTATTTCGAAAGTCTTGACAGGCGACAAGGGTCGGTCAGTTTTTGGCGACAGGGGTTGGACAGGTGATGTTGCACTTTCCCTGCTTTTGAAAAAACCCTTAAATCCCCCTAATTTTGTGACTGGCTCCCAAAAATGTGATGAACTAGGTTTTGGGCTTAATGAGCTCTCTAGTGGCGCCGGTAACAACTTTCTAAGCCCTGCTACATCCACTCGAAAAATTGAGGAAGTTATGTTGAAAAAACCTCAAAAATGTCACTAAGTTAGGGGGTTTCACGGCATTTCTCATGATTTACAAGTTAGGGGGTTTCACGGCATTTCTCATGATTTACTTAAATTTGTTCGTTTTTATCTGTTTCAGATGAATAATAGGATTAAAAAAAACAAGCCACCTGTTAATGTTCTTATTGTTAAATTTACCATCAAGTATGACTTTTCTTAAGTTTAATAATGAGTGTTTATTGGAAATATTCCGGTTGAAAAGTTAATAAAACAATTTCAATAAATGTATCTACTATCTGTGATTTTAAAAATAAGAATAAAAAGACCTATCGTAAATTTAGAATACTACCTGCATCTCAAAGCTAGTGATATTTGCTTCTTATTGTTTAATTTACTAGGTATCAAGCATGACTTTTTTCAAGTTTATCAAAGAATCTTTAATGAAAATGTTGTGGCTGAAAATTTAATAAACAAACATTTTAATAAAATGTACTTTGAATTATTTAATTTCCTCCTGGGAAACCAGAGCGACAAGCCTTGGTCAGGGAGCCATGGAGCCATGACCAACGCTTGTCGCCTACATGACCAAGGGAGGGTCAAGCGACAAGGGTTGGTCAAAAAATCAAATTTTTTAAAAAAAATTCCCAAAAATTATTGGTGAGTGTTACAGCGAAAATGAAAATTTTATTAGAAAGGTTAATGGTTAATCTTCCAAAATAAATTTGTTCTGACATTTAAAATTACAGTTTTCAAGGTGTTTTGAGGGTCAAAAGAAAAAGGTGACCAACCTAGGGGACCTTCCCCTACACATTCCATTGCATGTGTGGAGAGAATTATTGGAGTCCCAACACCAAAATTTGTTACATTTGATGAAGAATATGAATCCTCCTTCCACTTCAAATTCACAGGTATACCTACCTGAATTCGATCCTGATAAAGGGGATAGTGATGCCAAGTCATGGTGCTCCACAGTAGATTTGATTATGTGTGAAAAAACTCTGACTGGTGGAGCTTTGGTGATTGCACTGAGTCGTGCATTTAAAGGATCAGCAAGTAGGTGGCTTGCTCAAGTTTCATTTCCTGGGATGGGATGGCTACAATTCAAGGAGATATTCCTTGCAAAGTATGTGGTATATGAGACTCCTTCTTCTACCCTGCTGGGCATCCTGAATGGCAAGCCCTTGGACAATGAAGCTTACAGTGCTTATGCTGGACGAGTTCTCTCATCTCTGTGTGCTGGGTGGCATAATTTGAACGTGGAAGAGGCTGCAGTGGCTACCATCCTAGCTCACATGGCTCAGTTTGACCAGAGGATCCAACGTCTTGTCTTCACTGGAGATATCAAAAATAGGGACAGTCTCCTCCGAGAATTGAAAGCCATTTCCTTCAATAAACGACCAAATACTTCTGTGGCTGCATCTGTTGACTACAAGCGCCCAAGGCTGACAATGAATCCCAACATTCACAAATGCAACATCTGTGGTCGTACCAACCACAAGGCAGATTCTTGCTATTTCCGCAAATCAGGACAGACCACCAACCAAGGACAAACTTCCACTCAAGCAGCAGCACGTCCAACATTCAAGACTGGTATCACTTGCTTCCGGTGTGGAGGTGTGGGACACACCCAAGCCTCATGCAGAGCTCCATCTACAATGACTACCCCAGGAGAGACCCCAGTGATGGAACGAAGAGTTGATTTCTGCGAAGCTAACCCTTCAGGCACCTTAATACACAACGGTGAGTCATTTCCCTACACTTTTGATTCTGGTGCCGAATGTTCTCTGATAAAGGAAATTGTAGCAGATAAATTCATTGGAACTCGGTACAACAATCTGGTTAATATGACAGGCATTGGGAACTCCAATGTTCCCTGTTACTCCCAAATCCGTTCTGAAGTCTTGATAGACAATTGTAGACTGGAAATACTTTTCCATGTTCTACCAAACCACTTTTTGCGAAATTCCATTATGTTAGGCCGTGAAATTTTGTCTAAGGGATACCAAATGACACTGAATACTAACAGATGTACTTTAATAAAAACCACGACGGATTCTAAGGTCATCAATGAATGTTCACATAGGAAAGAAGACGTTAAAACTTCATTTGACAATATTAAAACTGACATAACTGACAATGAAAGATCACAACTATTGACTATTTTGAATGAGTTTGCTGAATCCTTCACCAATGGTCTACCTAAAACACGTGTGACTACAGGTCAACTTGAAATACGACTTATTGACCCTACACGGACTGTTCAAAGACGACCATATCGCTTAGCACCAGCTGAACGAGAAACTATGAGGAAAATTGTTGATGAGTTACAAGAAGCAGGCATCATAAGGCCAAGCTGTTCGCCTTTTGCTAGTCCAGTTCTCCTAGTTAAGAAAAAGAATGGCTCTGACAGGATGGTGGTGGATTTCAGAGAATTGAATAATAATACAGTCCCAGATAGGTTCCCTCTGCCACTAATTTCTGACCAGATTGCCAGATTAGGGGGCGCCCATTTCTTCAGTTGTCTTGATATGGCTAGTGGGTTTAACCAGATTCCAGTACACCCAGATTCAATAGAACGTACAGCTTTTGTGACACCAGATGGCCAGTGGGAGTATGTGGCTGTCCCATTTGGGTTGCGAAATGGGCCCTCTGTGTATCAACGTACCATTCTCAATACTTTGGGTGAGCTGGCGCATAAATATGTGATATCGTACATGGATGACCTTGTTATTGTTTCAACAAATGTTAATGAAGCCCTTAATAGACTTCACACTGTACTTGCAGTTTTAACCAAAGCAGGTTTCTCACTAAATCTCCAGAAATGCTCGTTTGTCGTGAAAAAGATCGAATTCTTGGGCTATGAGATCAGTGCAGGCCAAATTCGCCCGAATCTGCGCAAAATAGAAGCTTTAACAGCCTTACCCCCACCCAATACTGTAACCCAGCTTCGGCAATTCATTGGATTAGCATCATATTTCAGGCAATTTATTGCTAAATTTTCAGAAATAATGTCCCCATTGTATAGACTTACTAGTTCTAAGAAAAATATCGAGTGGCTCAATGAGCATGAAGAAATCAGGGCATACATAATTGAAAAATTAACTAGTGAACCTGTTTTAACGATATTTGACCCTAACTATCCAATAGAGCTTCATACTGATGCCAGTTCTGAGGGTTATGGGGGGATACTTCTCCACAAAATTGACAGTAGACCACATGTAGTAGCTTATTACAGTAAACGTACATCACCTCCTGAGTCTAGGTATCATTCATATGAATTGGAAACCCTAGCAGTGGTCAATTCTGTGAAGCACTTCCAACAGTACCTGCTCGGTAGGAAATTTACTGTCGTTACTGATTGCAATTCTCTCAAGGCATCACATAGTAAAGTAGACTTAACTCCCAGAGTGCATAGATGGTGGGCATTTCTTCAGGCCTTTGACTTTGACATAATTTATAGACAAGGTAAAAACATGGGTCATGTTGACTTCCTGTCCAGAAATCCCTTGCCTGTTCAAGCGTCCACATCATCTGAGATGGATTTAAATGCAGCTTTAAACCAGAAAATTGAACAAAAACGTATTGATTTTACTGAATTACCTACAAATTGGCTTTTGGCTGAGCAGCAACGTGATGAGGAAATTAAGAGTCTGATAGCTAAAATGAACAACAATGAGTTAGATGATAATGTGCATAGAACGTATGAAATTAGATCAGGAATTCTATATCGAAAAATTCAACGCAATAATAGGACAAAATGCCTGCCCATAATACCTCGTGCGTTGCGTTGGTCAATAATCAGTAATATCCATGAATCCATTATGCATTTAGGATGGGAGAAAACTGTTGAGAAGGCTTACGAATATTACTGGTTTGAGCATTTGACCAAATATGTGAGAAAGTTTGTGGATAATTGTGTTACATGTAAGGTATCAAAACCCAAAAGTGGTAAAATTCAAGCTGAACTCTTTCCTATCCCCAAAGTAAGTACACCCTGGCATACAGTTCATATGGACGCGACAGGAAAATTGAGTGGTAAAAATGATACAAAGGAATACGTGTTTGTGACTATAGATTCATTTACCAAGTTTGTGCTATTACATCATTCCTTTCACATAGATTCCACCAGTTGTATAAATGCCCTCAAATCAGGCGTTTCCTTGTTTGCTGCCCCTACACGTATTATAGCTGATCAAGGGCGTTGTTTCGCTAGTAGAGAATTTAAGAATTTTTGTGAGCAACACAATATCCAACTTCACTTGATAGCTACTGGCTCGAGTCGAGCAAATGGCCAAGTAGAGAGGGTTATGAGCACACTCAAGGGAATGCTAACTGCAGTAGAGGTGAAAGAAGATCGATCTTGGCAAGATGCATTGAATGACGTTCAGTTAGCCCTCAATTGTACTACAAACTGTGTGACCAAGGCAACCCCTTTAGAGCTTATGTTTGGAAAAATAGGCAGACCCTTAAACCTAGTGGCACCTTCTGAAACTGATTCAAATGTTAATTTACCAGAAGTTCGAAATCAAGCAACAGAAAACATAAATTCTAGTGCAGCTTATGATAAGAAAAGGTTTGACAAGTCAAAAGCTAAAGTTGATAAATTGGTGATAGGTGATTATGCTCTGCTTGAAAATGAGGAACGTAATCAGACAAAACTATCCCCCAAGTTTAGAGGGCCATTCCAAGTTGTGGATATTCTAGAAGGTAATAGATACCTATTAAAATGCCTAAATTCAAACAGAACTTTCAAGTATGCTCATGATCGAGTAAGAAAAATGCCTTCACATGAAATACCATTAGATCTGAGTGATAGTGATTCTGAGGAAGAGAGAAATTTGGCTGAAACCAGCATTGGATTCGTGAATGAAGAAGGTATCATAGTTTTGGATGAACTTAATGATTGAAGCAACCGTTACAATGTGATACTCATGTGGTACTCAGAATACTGATGATATAGCAAGATAAATTAACAATGATTGAGGTACTTGTAAAATGAAGAGTCTATGAAAGACTTGTAAAATAAAGAGTCTGTGAGAGACTTGTAAAATAAAGAGTCTGTGAGAGACTTGTAAAATAAAGAGTCTACGAGAGACTTGTAAAATTAAGAGTCTGTCGAAGACTTGTAAAATAAAGAGTCTGTGAGAGACTTGTAAAATAAAGAGTCTGTGGAAGACTTGTAAAATAAAGAGTCTGTGGAAGACTTGTAAAATAAAGAGTCTTTGGAAGGCTTGTAAAATTAAGAGTCTGTGGAAGGCTTGTAAAATTAAGAGTCTTTGGAAGGCTTGTAAAATTAAGAGTCGGTGGAAGGCTTGTAAAATTAAGAGTCTGCAAGAGACTTGTAAAATTGAAGTTCATAACTGTAAATAAACTTTAGTGAACAACAGAAGTTGGTTCAAGATTAGTGAAATAATTTTTCAGTTTTCAGAGTGCACATAAAAATGTCGTACTCTTCCTATAAGGTCAGGTAGGCCGAGTGTACGGAGTATACTGTGCTTGCCTGTTGTATGTTACAGGTTACACACCCGGGACGGGTGACTGTTCAGAGATGGCCGTGTCGAGGAACAACACCCAATGACGGGAGTGACTTCAGCATGGGCAACGATAGGAAAGGAGAAGAAGAGGAAGACACACGTTTTATTACACATTCTTGATAGAGGTTATGATAGAGAAGTGCTACAGCTTTGTAAAACGCCTAATAGTTTTATTACAACTTGATTCGTTTAACTTTTGTTTAATAGTTAACCTGAAATGTCTGAAGACCACGTTGGAAAGGACCATGTTCCGACACACTTTTTATATTTCTGTATAAACAATTCGCCTGCAAATAACGCAACTTAGCCATTGACACTACCAATCTAACTACTTCAAATCAAGTTTATTTGAGAGAAATAAACGGTTCACGCTCAATTTGAAGTGTGAGCCCCTGCTCACTGACAACAACAACGTGACGGGGCTGGGGTAATCTAACACCCCCCTTCCTGAACCCCAAGAGGCCGCCCCCACATAGCCACCTGCGGCGAGGATTGTGGAGCGGCGAATCTGGGCCAGTTCCAGGGCCGTGGCCCCTACTGACGGATGCCGACCAAAACCTTAGGCGTCCAACCCAGACTTCAACCACAGCACTCCATGACTGGAGCAAGCCACCTGTGACAGCATCAGCGGACCTGAACCACTCCCGAGTCGGTTGGCAGAAAGCCGGATCAAGGAGGCACTGTATGACGTCAGAAGAGGAGGGGAGACTTAATATCCCATTACCAACTGAGGCCATCACCACTTCCCCTGTACAAGCTCAACAAGTAGGTTCCGGCCAAACGTTTCCCTAAAAGCGCGTTTAGTAGGTTCCGGCTGAACATCATCCTCGTCCCCCTTCTTAACAAAATCAGCGCGAGAGTCTACCCCCCTGAATTTTGGCGAGTTGTATCCCCAATTATCTTCATCTTGGACAGAATTGCCTTGCTGAGGATTTCTCTACAACTCATCCCATCAACGAGGTTAACTTTGGGCCCAACATGTGAGTGCACAAACCAAAAGTACTAACTTATTTTGGCCAAAATAGTTAGGCTGGTGAAAAGAAACAGTGTAGAGTAAAATTGCAAAGATAGATAAATCGGTAAAGATTTGGAATTGTAAATTGATAAAAGTAAGACACGATTTGTATTGATAAAACACAGAGAACACGGTGAAGACACAGCTACTGAAATTGTATTGAGAAAGAACGTGGAAGGCATTGTTTGCAACGGGGAAGGTATTGTTTACTCCATATCGTTGTTGTTCCTGAGTTCACCCTGCATCAGATCAGCTCAGATAAATTAGGGGTAAATAAAACAGCAATTTAAGGGTGTAGTTCGTTATCCGCCCCATTTTGTTCTCTCTTTTGCAAGCACACCCGACCTCCTTTTTCAATTTTTGAGGAGTGTTCCGTAAACTAGATTTCATGTACTGTATGAATAATATACCGCACTTATGTTTTCAAATATTCCAAGCAATGAAACTAGTCATTGAAAAAAGTGGGGGGCGTATACCGAACTATTTCCCTAGAGAAAAAGTTCGATAACCGCCCCCACGACCGAATTGCATTGATTCGGCCTGGGACGTTTTCTTGGGAGAGATAACTGGTGAGGCAGAGAATAACTTTGATCGAAAGTTAAGAGGTTGAGATGCGATGCTCATAAATAAAATAAAAACGATGTTGACTGTAGCGGTGAAATCACTTCCGACCGTATGACGGTATGACCCAACCATAGAATAATACAACACCACAATATGTGTCAGAAGTAATAATCATATTAATAAATGAATTATTTAAACCAAAAATGTTGTGTTTTCCATTATTAACTTTGTGGGGGCGCATACCGAACTTTTTCACTAGAGAAATAGTTTGGTATTCGCCCCCACTTTTTTCAACACCTAATTTCCCAATCTTATCCAATCAAAAATTATAATTCGTCACGATTGTGCTCAAGAAGATGAAATCTAGTTTACGGAACACTCCTCAAAAAATGAAAAAAGTGGTCGGGTGTGCTTGCAAAAGAGAGATCAAAATGGGGGCGGATAACGAACTACACCCCAATTTAACTTCATTCATTTTATTCAAGTAAAACCCTTCAGGTTGTGTCCTTAGGACACGTTTCAGAAAACACGTCCACGTGGACATCAGGTTAGCTTTGTGTCTCAAGACACGAGAGGACACGCCCTTCCAGCTAAGGACACACTAGGTGATCCAAGGTAAAGAAAACATCCCTTCAGGTTTAGCAGCATTATTTCGTCGTTCGAGGCCCAGCATGGCACATCTGACATTTTGGCGAAATCGAGTTAAGAACGGTTTCTTATTCAAAATTTCACGCCCGAGCGATTGGCGCTAACAGTTTTTCGATCTGACCGCTCGTAGCGCTAGTATTTGCGAATTAGTCAGCATAGCATATCTAAAACCACCCAACAGCAAGGCACATCTGCACAGAAAACATGGAAAAATCGTATATGCCAGGAAGCGAGGCAAGTTTATTGAGTTTATTGCAATAATTTGAAGTATATAGCGGTTTTTTCCTTTTAGTAATGCTTAATGAAGATTCAATCTTGATTAATAACAAAAAGAAAAGCATAAATCATCGGCATTAGTTAAGAAAATAAGATAAATAAGTTTGAACTGCAAATGTGCTATGCTACTAGGATGAAGCTATGTTAGATGTGCATTGCTGTTTTGTATTTTATTTCGAACAAAACTTATTTTCGTGAACAAAATCGGTGCCTTTGCAGGAAGAAAGAAGAAACAAAGTTCTCGCAGAGTTCCTGTGAGGCAGAACTTAGGCCTACCAAAGTACTTACCCAAAAATAATTGTTAATGTTTTCTCAATGAAGAAAATCGGCGTAGTCATTTTCCAAAACTAAGAAGTAGTAAGTCAGAAGTGAAGTGATTTAATTCCTTTTATTCAACTGAAAAGCCTATTCTGATGGTAGATTTTGATAATTATCTGCTAAATGAAATACTAGTCATTGTCTCATTACTGTGAAAATCTTGTCAATTCATGTTCATTGACTGGAATATCTACAAATATATAAGTCTTTTCGGGTTCTGAAATTTTACTGAAGGTTTAAAAAATATAGTTGAAGTTAATAATATTTAACTGGTTACCTAACCCTAATTGGGCCATGGTATCACTAGCGTCACCAAAAACATCTCAGGAACTCCACAGATATCTCTAAGTGTCACCGGAGTAACCAAAATTAAATTACAACTTTAAATTTAATGGACAGCAGAATTTTTTGTCTCAAACTAGAGTTATAAAAAAATTTCCAAGTGTGAGCCCCAGCTCACGGATTAATTCCAACAGTAAAGGGGTGAGCAACCACCATCGACGCTCCCCTTCCTCCACCACCGAAAGTCAGCAGACCGGAGCGGGCATTGTACCGCCCCCGCTCCAGGGCGCCACCACCATCTTCAGGCGCCCACCACCAGAAGCGCTCATGTCACCTTGACGTCACTATCCGCCAATCGCAAGCCGCCGCGGAGCCCTGCGCAGTACTCGCCGTTGGAGGGTGGGGACCTCGACAAAGAAATCAACTGGTGACCGCGTGGAGCGGCCATAACCTCCCCAGTCCTTGATGCGAACATCCACACTCTCTTGCCCCGCTAGATACACGTTTATCGAACCCCCTGTGCAAGTTAGTCACTGGATCCCCTCAGTAATATTCCGGTGAGAGCCCTGTCGCCCGCGAGTTTATTATTTGAGCCAACCCCCTGTTCAACCTGGTAAGACTTCGTGACATCCAGCTTGAACACCCATCCCCCAAGAACATCTCTACGCACTACCGACGGATTTCCTACGGGCCCCGACGCTGTGAGTGTAACAAACAAAAATATCTATACATTGGCCAATGATAGTTGTGTTCGAATTGTGTAGATATAAAGTCAGTCATAGTAAAGTAAAGAACATTTTAGTAGTAAATTCAGTTAGTCAAGAAAAGAGTCAGAAGTTGTTGAAATTGAGTCGAGTCAGTATTAAAGTCGTAATAAGAGAAAGAGAGAAGGAGATAATCAAACGCACATATTTCATGTAAACCATTTATTTGTATAATTTGTACTTGCTTGCAACCGAACTTAACGTAGAGTCAAATTTCCTTTATTTTCATTAAATCGTTCCTATTAGATTGTACAATTTTGCATTTCTCATTTCATTCACCTTATTCCGTAACAGACAGGTTTACGTGTGAACGCACTCTTTTCGTGCGATCACATCTTTTTAGTGCACAATACATTGTTTTAGTGCGACGCATTGTTTTCGTGCGTGCGCCAATTTAGCCGTGCAATCGTATCATTTTTCGTGCACTCGTAGTTCCCTTCAGGAATCGAACTTCCGTCCTTCAGACATAACAATAATATTTCGAAACAATCAGTAATCAACCCTTCAGGTGTTACCTTGATATTGAGAGCCTTCAGCTACCTCCGAGCCGCTACAGCTGTCTACCAGGTAATTATCATTAAATTCACTAAATTTAGATTACCTTTTATTTATGTCAATATAGCCTCTCAACCTATATTTGGATCGGTTTTAAAACGGGCTTACTCGAGAATCTTAAATTCAACGGTGAAGTCCAAAGCTTACACAAGGAAATCGATGAAAAACATTTTATAATAACATCAATTTTTGATTTCCAATAACTTACAGAAAATGTTTCGAAAAATTCAGCTCTGTCCATTAATTTTTAAATTGCAATTGATATCTAGTTAATCTGGTGACACCTTGGGAAAGCTGTGGGATTCCCAAGATGTTTTCAGTGACACTAGTGACACAATGGTCCAATAAGAGGTAATAATATTTAACTTCAACAATATTTTTTTAAATTTCAGCAAAATTTTAAAACCCAACACGACTTATACATTTGTAGACATTCCAGTCAATGAACATACGAGTAAATTGACAAGATTTTCACAGTAATGAGACAATGACTAGAATTTCATTTAGTAAATAATTATCAAAACCCACCATCAGAATAGGCTTTTTAGTTGAACAACAGGAATAAAATCATTTCACTTCCGACTTATATTAACACATGTTCGCTTTCCAGTAGAGAAATATTATTTGACAAGAAGGTCAGAGGAATATAACAATAAATTCAGTTCACTTTGGTAACTCCTCATCTCAGTTTTGTAATAAGTAGAAACCCCATTATAAACAATTCATGTTTTATCATTCTGCACTTCGTCCCATGAAATACGTGCATTGCTAAACAATATATTTGATATTGTGAAGCGTCCAATCTGTATAATTCGTAGGAAATAAGAAAGGCACATCACATGAGTGCCATAAGAAAATATACACTCCTAGTAACGCAGGTAAACTGTAGTGAAATTCAAGTCTAGATTTATGAAACGGATTATATACAGATCTCTGGGATCCTTAATAATGTTTCTGTGTTAGCTAAAGAATTTTGACATTTTCATGTCTTTGCTTTGGCACATAAACTGAAAAATCGTCACGAAAACTTGCTCACGCGATACCAACAAATAAAATAGACTCACTGTGTTGCGTAGAGAACAATCAACTGTTTCTTATTTTGATGCTTGGGTACATGAACTAACAACCTTACTTTCACACACATGAAAATGTCCCAATGTGTTGCAGACTCGTATGCAAGCATTTATAATTTTTTAACATGTTTAATGTTTTAGGGCTGGGGGTCATTCTGTGAATTCCGACACGCAAATCTGCAACGCTTTTTTTTCTTAGTTACCACGGACCGATTTCTTAGTTACCACGTTATATCGGCTCCATTTGGGGTCTAGTTGTACCAAGATGGTCACTGATCAGCTGAGTGAGCTCCAAGGCCATTTTCTCTCCTGTTGAACGCAGGAAGCTGAAATTTGAGAAGCAGGGTCAATGGAGAATGCTGAAGGCGCCTGAGTGGTCACTAATCAGCTGAGTGATCGGCAATCTAATTTCTCCCTTGCGAGGGAAAAACATTAAACATGATTTAATGTTTTTCCCTCGCAAGGGAGAAATTGAACAGATTTCCAATATATACCTACTGCATTTTCCAAGGCTTTTCTTCACTAGGACTAGGAAAAGATACCTACCCTAATACTAACGCTGGTATTAGCAGATGTGGAATTCATGTCAATGTAAAACTTGAACTGTTGGGTTCAATTTTTTTTGTCGTTTAAATAAAACATATTATAAATTAAACTAAATAAATAAAATAAAATAAATTATAAATTGGTACTGTTTCGAGTTTATAAACATCTGGTACCTACCTTTCCTGTCTACTTGTCGAGCTGACAAAAAAAGGAATTGCAAGCCAGTTTAAAACTCTATCCTTGGCTTTATAGAGGGAAACCAAATAGATAATTTATTTGAGAACTTAATTTTAGTACAGCAGCATAGGACAACTTCATGTTACCCCTCTGCAAAATAGTACAAATGTTCGACAGCATAGCATATCTAGGGGACGAAATCTGGGCAGCATAGCACATCTACGCTAATTTCGAAGGTAGTTCGTTGACAACCAAATTTATTGTAAAATCATGTTGAGCGACCCCAATCAGGCTAGTTTGAACTCAGAAAATAAAGAAAACACGATTACCTTACTCGCAAAACAGTTTTTTGGCTCTCCTGAAAAGTTGGCAAAAGTTAGATGTGCCATGCTGGGCCTCGAACGACGATTTTATTATTCATCATCAAGGGAGTCAACACCTTCGAAGCGCTACCATAACTTCAACAGGTAATTACCATCCATTATCCTAAATTTAAATGAGGAATTTCACCGATTTCTGTTTGCATTTTTCCTGAATAGTTAATGGTGTGGGATAGATGAAAATCGGGCTGATTTCGGAAAATGAGTCTCCTGCTATTTTTGGGAGACAATCAAAATTTTTAATTTCAAAACTAACCGGGAAAACAGACGTCCAGCGGGAACGCTCGCTGATTGGGCTGTTCGGATCGCCGTCTCCTCCCAGTGTTGCCCATTGGGACGACGAAATCGTGTTTTCTAAGAGAAAAGTTATCAAACAAAAACAGAGGAAACCTAATTTTCCCCATCTCGTTTTTTATATTTTTTTCTTCAGTTTTTCGATTTCGAACTTTACTGTTTCATGAAATTTTGCATCTGGGGACTATGGATTTCTCGATCTCAGCGCTTCAAGCGGCCATAAATGAACTATTCCAGGATGACGTAATTTTCCCGGTTTTTTTAAACATTCTTATTTTCTACACTGTTTTGTTTATTCGTAAATTAGGAAGTTCGGGCTGAAAGTTTGCCTTAGGGGGTTTTTAGAGGTGCTGAATCCGATTTTGGGGTCAAAAATAGGAAATTCCGACATGGTGAAATTCCTCATTAACTATGTAATGGTGAATTTTCGTGAACACTACGGTGACCGAGCAAGGTTATTAATTTGATTTTAAAATTCGCCACTACAATGCCCCTGCACTTATACTAGGAGTATCCAAATTTCACTTACCGTGATTTCTATGAGCAGCGGAACCAGTCAGCAGAAGACGACGAAGATGGTGTTGAATAGGTATCCTTTTGGGGATTACCGAAAAATGCCTATCTTTGTCCAACTTGAGCTTTAGTAAGTATTTTCCTTTACGACTTCTTTTATCTTTTCCGTTATTGTGTAATAATTTGTACTTTTTATATTTAATAACTTTTCTTTCTTTTTCAGGTTCTTCGAGATCTCAGCAAGTCTAAGGTAAGTACTTTCAAGTTCTGTTTCTACGTTAATGACTCTACTTTGGTTCTCACTACGATTCGCAAGGTAAGTATTCTCAGGTAAGTACCTCTTATGATTCTATTCTGCACCAGGAAATTGATCGGGGAATGTACCAATGATAACCACAAGGTAAGTAAACAAAATGAATCCTGTATAATTTTCAGGTAAGTATTCAAAGACAAGAAAAATAGTAATACTACAGGAACAATATAACTCGGGACTAAGATACCCTTTCTAATAATGATATTATGTTGACTTTAATTACCGAGGGCCCTGATGGGGATAACCTCCAAGATTACAATCCACGTGGTGTTTCGAAACTAAAAAGAGAGGGAAGGTGAACATTCGCACGTGGTGTTACGGAACATGATCTTGAGCATATGATGTTACGGAACATGAAAATCTAACACATGGTGTTTCGTAACATGAAAGAGAATGAGTCCTTTGGACGAAAGAAAATCACTAGAATCAAATTACCTAGGAGGAACAATTTAAGAAAGAGAATTTTACAAGTTTTTAGATTTACCAGTACTGGGTTTTGAGAGAGAATCCGTTGGGCTTGGTCCGTTTGAGATGCTAGGGTCGGCCGTTGGTTACTTGAATATTCAGGAGGGCGCAATCGTACACTGATAGACTCAGCAGTTAACTTCAGGTTTCCAAATGTCCAGTTTACTGATGTCACACAGACTTTTCCACACAGAGTTTCCACACAGAGTTTCCACACAGACTTTTCACACAGAGAGATGGGGTGAGAGGCTCGATCAAGACACGTCTGAGGGGTGGGCGGTCGTTCTCTTCCAGCCGTGTCCTCCCCCTCTGGATCCTTCCCCCACCCGTTCACTTCCTGGTGCTGACCCGTCTGGTGCTGCCGCCTGGCGGCGCGCTCCCGACCTCCACCTCCATGCTTTCGGTCTCGCATGGAGGATTCCGCCGAATTTTCAACTTAGGGATCGCCGGTGGTGGAAGCCCCTGTGACGGCTCGTCACAACTATAATTCTGTTTCGGTATTTGCTTGACCCCCACCCCCATTTCACAGTATCGAGATATTTGCGCATTTAGTTAATCAAATATATTTGAATATTACCTCTTATGACATACCTCAGTTTGTGTGAAGATTCGAAGAAATATCAAGTCGTTTTAAACTGAATTTAATGACATACTTCGACAGAAAGTTACAGACATGAACCTTATTCCAACAGATCGGTACAAAGACAACCAGTTCAGCAAAAGCCCGCCAGAGCAAGCTAGTAGTAGTAGTGAGGCGCAGTGTTGTTCCAGTGAAGTCATTATCGTAGGGGAGACGTTGTTATTTTCAACACCCCCTCCCAACGGCAACACGCAGAGAATGGAGACAGGGCAGATGTCTCAGGAAGACAGCGCCCCATCACATGAGTGAAGAGCGGTGCAGAGAGTTGCAGCAAGGTTGAAGAGAAGAAAGTCTTCACTTTGCTGCCTTGAATCCATTGATACCATATAGGTGATGCTGTTTCAAAGCATCCTATTTTTAAATGTCGTTCTGGTCATGTAATGCACATGTCTAAAATCCATTCAGAGATTATTCAAACAATTCGAACTGAAATTGAGTCATTATTGGATTACATTCAATTACATTATTGGATTACAACATTTACAGCTCAATTTTTAAACATTAGCTGGCTTAAGGTTTTTGAAAGTTCTTAATTTTATTCCTTTAAGGGGGTTTTAGTGGCTGTGTCAACAAGTTTGTTGTAAATGTCAATCCAAGTGATTTTTTAATACTATACGAATTTGATAATCTGTTCAAGAGTTAGACTCGACCGACTTAGCAAGCCTAACAACTAGCTCACAATCGTTCCAAAAGAGCAGGTTTACCTGGTTTACTGGATACATCCAGTCTAGATTTTGAACGTTCTTAATCATATTTTTCAGACTAGCTGACTTTTCAAACAGGGAAACCACTTAACCCACTTAGTTTTGAAACATAACAAAGTATTAACATCTTGTAATATACTAAGTCAGGACAAAATTTTACAAAGTGGATAGTGAGCTGAATATTATAGTGAACAAAAATACCACCCACTGGGAAATTATTACATTTTTTTTTTTTCGAAATTATATCAAACGTTTGTTGTTGACGTCCACAGTAACATTATGGAGAGATTAAGAACGTCAGAATTTGATTTCCAACACAATTTAGATAATTTGTATTCCCAGTGAAAAACAATCCTAGGTCAATTGTCCGTATAGATACCTCCTTATTCGAATCACTGTCCCCCAATGTTTATGAGAAAAGTTAAATTGTCTTTTACAAAGCAAATGCAAAGACAGAATGTCAGGGAGTGTGCCAATAGATAGTATGCACGTATTTATAAATTAGGATAAGCCATGAATAGATACAAAATTTGGCTCCCACACAAAAATGAAGCCAATAGAAATTCCAGGTGACAAAGAAAAATTATCAGTTCACCAATCTCGCCAAACGGCACGTCAAAATAATTGGAGAACTGTGGCTGGCTATGGCACAGTTGCCAACATCGTGAAAATCCTTCTTAACTACAATCCTACTAATAACGTACGTCAACAAAACATTTCCTTCTCCATTATGACTGAGAATAAGACTTCCTTACAACTCCTGACCACGTAGACAATGCAACAAACTTCAACACACCAAAATCCCACATTAGCTGATGTGTGCATTTACTGCCCCAAGTGGCCAATATACCCGAGTTTCTCATATGTAATAACGAAGAACTATTTTTCTAACTAATTTTGCAGAACAGCAAACAGTCAAATTTTCTGAATGCAGTCCCCTTATCCATGAAAACATTTCAGATTATAATCTCTGGCTTTTCCGAATCAGAGGGTTCCTAAAGCACGACCTAATAAGAATAAGACGTTGCTGTTCAATAGTGAACCAATAGCCTGCCAGATTAGAATTGACATAAATTAACGTGATTGCATGATTTTCCCATGTAGACATGCAAACCTGGAAGTCATACTGGCGAAACCAAGTTTTAGACTGACATCCTGATAGTTATGCTAATTACATTATCAACATTAAATAAACTGAACATCTGAACGTCGAGTTATTAGTGGAAAATTAAACATTCAGACAGTTCGTTAAACTCCCTGTCTGAGGTGGCATTGAGGCGACACCATAATTGAATAAAGACATTAGACGAGTCTTTCAAGTAGACTTTTGTCTGAATTGTTCAAGTTATAAATTAATTGCTTCAATCCGCTGATTGACATCAGGTGAGTTGATGACTTCCAAATAAGGTTGGAAGGGGCAAGCCTAACAGTTCATTACTTTGAAGTTGAGTGATATTTTTAATGTTAGGTTATCTGGTAAGGACTGGTGAACTGAACAATATTGAATTACATTGCCTAGCCTCCCCACATTCCAGTAGCAGACACAATCAGCTTCAGGATTGATTATAAAGAACATAATGCTAACAGCCAATTTATGAATGTACTCTAGCGTAGGTAGTTTACCAATAAACATATTCAAAAAAGAAAAAGGAGCCTATTGACGAATTTAGGATAGCTGAAGACGTAAATTCCAAAGTAGAAAAGATATCTTGGAGAAATTCCTGATGATACAAGGTTGACTCAGATCTATTATTCTAATTCTCTATTCAGTCATTCAGCAATACACGCGATGTGTAGGATCGAACACTTTTCCTTATTGTACTTTTATTTTCAGTGGTCCTTAATTCTAAACATCATCTATCTTAATTTTTCTTATTTTGGTATTTGGTCCCTTGAGTTTTCAAATCCATGCAATGAAATTAAACAGTGCTAAGTTATCATTTTTGTTTTTCTTATTTGCTCAAAGATACTATAGGCTCAGTGAAAAAGAAAGTGTCTTTCTATGCCTAACCAAGAGAAGGTAAACAACCATCTCAGGTCGTCATCAGCTGATGACGGTTGCTGATTTCTAATTTCAACGAATGATGGTTGCTACTTTTACTCTAAGCTTAAGTGGAGAGGGTTCATCAATAGCCCAACCCAAAAGGCTATCAATACCTGCGACACCACCTTTGGACAGTCACCAATCCAGACAATCTCCCAGGCAATCTCTCTTGGGAACTGGTTCATTAAACCAGCCAACGGCCGTTGATTCTACATCTAACCACTCTTTACTTGTTTGTGGAGACAAGAGCAAGCCAATTGAGTTATCAAGTCGAGTAGCTCCTCTTTCCTGAGGAGTAATGAGATTGACAGCACATTCATAATGATTTATCTTCCCCCTCCTACACCAGGAACTACTAAATTTGTAGAGCCTACTTCTTCAGTTTCAAATGGACACTTTATTTCAAGCATGATTGCATTTTCCGGAGCAATAAAAGCATCATCAATGGGAAGCTTGAAGCCACCCATCAGAAACTTTCATGAAAGTGTACATGTTTCAACACATCAAGAGTGATTTCATTTTCAAAGTGACTGATTGATCAATGACTCCATCAGACATGTTATCGTTATAACAGAGCTACAGTTAGTAAAATAAACACATTGATATTTTACCTGATACTCTAACATCAACAAGAATGTTTCTACTAAACATGATACGCCATTTTCCTCTTCAAGGCCAAGAGTATCGGACATAATTTCATTTCACCTGAAATGAACATTTTCAAGAATGGTTTCTACAAGACCTGATTCGTCACTTACCTCTTCAGAGCCTTGAATATTGGAATGAATTTAATTTCACCTGTTTCGTCACTTTCCTCTTCAGAGCCACGAATATAATTATCAGACTCAATTTCATTTCACCTGAAATGAACATTTTCAAAACTGGTTTCTACTTAAACCTGATTCGTCAGTTTCCTCTTCAAAGCCACAAATATCGGACTTAATTTCATTTCACCTGAAACAAAGATCTTTAAGAATGGTTTCTACTACACCTGTTTTCTCTTCAGAGTCACGAATATCGGTCTCAATTTCATTTCTCATACCAAATTCATTGTCAGGAAATGAGTGTTTCTTACACATTCTAGGAGAGAACTCACTATTCATCAGCTGCACATAACAAACGAACGAGACATAGGGATTGCTAGAACGTTTAATGTATAGCACAGATTCTGAAAAGTTCAACCAATCAGGTACTAACTAAAGTAGGTACCGAACAATTTGAATATTTACAAAGCAACGACATTAATCTGATCGATCATTTTGGATACCTGTTTGCAACTTGTAGTCAATCCATCCAGTTCTGTGACTTCCACAGAATTGGTTTCTTCGTCTACCTACATCAAAGTTGTCCACACAACACATTGTTGATTGTAAGGCAAGGTTAACTGTTAACTACACTGAACCTGTGGACTTCTCAAGTACACCACCTACCTACCAGGTAATGGCTGAAAATGGGTGTTTTCAAAAATTGTTAGTAATAGATTGAAAACATCCAACGACGTGGCAGATGGGACTCAACTTTAAGTGTGGAACAATTGAATTGAGACCTTTCTGTCAGGCAGGGAAGAGAAAACATGGATTGATTTCAATAAACATCATCACGCACTAGGCGCGTGCAAGTTCAAGTATGTATGTACAAGGATGTAGAACTGCATGTTTTGAGAATGCATTATTCACGTATCTATTTGAAGGCAGACATCAGCGTCTGGCCTCCCTGCCTTTAATGTCATCCAGAATCATGTTTTCTTCATTGTTGTTCATGATTCTGGTCTGCATCAAACGATTGCACATCATTCTGTAACAGTATCAATATTTAGTTTTTCGTTATAAGGGACTGCTTAGCAGACCTACTGTTTTCAACATACTACTACGTAAAGTTAAGTAAACAACCATTTCAGGTTGGATTTTCGTCCGTCTGCCATTCATGGCATCGTGGACGTCATTAGCTGTCTTGCTAAGGGGAGATCAGAATTTGTTCTGATGATTTCGCTCATGGCTTCCCATTGGCTCACCGCCCTGGGTTGGAACGAGGGGGAACTGCGACCTGCTTACCCGGAAATATGCTCCCGAGGCGAGCCTCGAACTCACGGCCCCACAACTGGTCCGAGTCTCATCCCCAGGGACACATGCCAGAATTCGCTCGGCCACAGCTGAACCCAACGTCGTCAGCAATGATCAAGCAAATGAATTGAGTAACTGATACAAGTAACTCAGCTTTGAATATATTCAACATAGTACTAAGTACCTGGAACATACAGTGTTCCCTGATTTAAGCAAAATAACCAAAATGTCGCCTTTTTTTTTTTTTTTTTTTTTTTTAAATAAAAGTGAAGGTTAGAATTTATTCTAATCATTATTGTAGGTAAGGGTACCTACATTAGTCATTATAATATTGTCATGCTATTTGAACAATAAATTCAGTATCTAATTCATCTTATTATTGATTTTATCAATGTGGTACACTGATTCAATCAATGTGGTATTCTGAAATAGGGTTTGAAAATTAATATATCGGAAATTCAATATTTAACTGAGATTAAACTTGTCGAAGCACCATCAGATCCGGACATTTTAAGTAAAACACAACTTCAATAGAATGCTTTTAATTGAACAATATTAAACTGGGTTTTGAATATACGAAAAACGTCAAACACGAGGTCTCAAATCTAACTTCACTTCCAGACAAGTGAACTGTATTTTTCAGTCCAACCTTCTTCCTCTTCCTCTTTCATTCATTGTCGGACACATGCATGGAGGAAGCCACCATACATCCATAGTGGTGTCCATGTAGCAGGCAGGGATTGGTGAAGTCATTCCCCGATACGGCCATCTTGATTAGCACCCGTCCCGGGTGTGTTACCTGTGAAAGTACAAGGCAAGCACAGTATACTCCGTACACTCGGCCTACCCTGACCCATAAATGGGCTCAAAATGTATTTTCAGATTAAACAAGAATGAAATACCTAGTACTTATTACAAATATTTGGACTTTTTTTTTTTTTTTTCAACTGAATGATTATTGTTTGCTATTAGTTTGACATTATTTAGGCTTGTAGTACACTATGTGGTTTTACTGAGCCTGAGACATTAATTTGTTATCTCGAGGTTCAACATACAGCTAACCTGCATTCATTTTTGGATATTATGCAAGGCTTCACTGAGCCCAAGACATCTGTCATCTTGAGGTTCAACATACAGCTAGCCTGCTTTTGTTTTACTAGGCTTCACTGAGCCCAAGACTTCTATCATCTTGAGGTTCAACATACAGCTAGCCTGCTTTTGGTTCACAAGGCTTCACCAAGCCCGAGACAATATTTTGTTATTATTTAGTTATCTCGAGGTTCAACATATGGCTAGCCTGCATCAATTTCTGGATGTTACGCAAGGCTTCACTGAGCCCAAGACATCTGTCATCTTGAGGTTCAACATACAGCTAGCCTGCTTTTGTTTTATAAGGCTTCACTGAGCCCAAGACTTCTATCATCTTGGGGTTCAACATACAGCTAGCCTGTTTCAATTTCAGGGTGTTACGCTAGGCTTCACTGAGCCCAAGACATCTGGCATCTTGAGGTTCAACATACAGCTAGCCTGCTTTTGTTTTATAAGGCTTCACTGAGCCCAAGACTTCTATCATCTTGGGGTTCAACATACAGCTAGCCTGTTTCAATTTCAGGGTGTTACGCTAGGCTTCACTGAGCCCAAGACATCTGGCATCTTGAGGTTCAACATACAGCTAGCCTGCTTTTGTTTTATAAGGCTTCACTGAGCCCAAGACTTCTATCATCTTGGGGTTCAACATACAGCTAGCCTGTTTCAATTTCTGGGTGTTATGCGAGGCTTCACTGAGCCCAAGACATCTGGCATCTTGAGGTTCAACATACAGCTAGCCTGCTTCTGTTCTATGAGGCTTCACCGAGCCCGAGATGTCTGTCATCTCGAGGTTCAACATACGGTTAGCCTCGCTTAGTTCTAATTTTTTTTTTTTTTTAATGAGATTTATTCTAAGATTAAAGGTTTAGTGATCTCGAAGTAGAAGGCTGTTGATCTTCCTCATCCAGTGAAGATTCGTCACTATCAACATTCATATGCACAAGCTGTGTTGGCATTTTTCTCAGCCTATCATGGGCATACTTATAGGTACGGTTAGAGTTCAGTGATTTAAGTAAGTATCTATCATTTTCTAGCAACTCAATGATTTTATAAGGGCCCTTGAATTTTGGGGCCAGTTTAGTTTGGTTTCGCTTGTCATTTTCAATAAGGGCAAAATCACCTACTGAAAACTTACAAATTTTTGCTTTATTAGAATCGAATCTCTTTTTGTCATAATGTGAGCTTTTATTGATATTTTGTATAGCCTGATCTCTGATTTCATTTACATCTACAGTAATATCTTTTTCTTTATCAGAATAAGTGACAAGACTTAAGGGCCTAGCTATTTTACCAAACATGAGCTCAATAGGAGTAGCTTTTGTCACTCTGTTAATAGTACAGTTCATAGCGAGCTGCACATCTTCAAGTGCATCTTGCCAGGAACAATCTTGTTTCACTTCCACAGCAGTAAGCATACCTTTCAGCGTACTCATAACTCGTTCAACCTGACCATTACCTCTACTAGATCCAGTAGCGATAAGATGAAGTTGAATTTTATAAGATTCGCAAAAGTCCCTGAACTCTTTGCTTGCATAACAACGCCCCTGATCTACCACTACGCGGGATGGGGCTCCAAACAGAGCTACACTAGATTTCAACGCTTTAATGCAGTTAGGGGTATCAATATGGAAAGTGTGTTGAAGTAGAACGTATTTAGTGAATGAATCAATAGTCACAATTACATATTCTTTAATGTCATTTTTCCCGCTTAATTTCCCTGTAATATCCATATGAATGGTGTGCCATGGGGTAGTGACTTTTGGTATTGGGTGGAGTTCTGCCTGAATTTTTCCACTTTTAGGCTTTGATACTTTGCAAGTGATACAATTATCAACGAATTTCCGGACAAACTTTGACATATGTTCAAACCAATAATAATCATAGACCTTTTCAAGTGTCTTCTCCCAACCTAGATGCATAATCGATTCGTGTATATTATTTATCACAGACCATCGAAGGGCCTTTGGGATTATGGGGAGACATCTATTTCTATTATTTTTTTGAATTTTACGATATAGCACACCAGATCGAATTTCATAGGTCTTATGAACCTGTTCATCAATTTCACTATTATTTAGTTTCACAAGTAACTCTACCAATTCCTCATCTCGCTGCTGTTCTACTTGTAACCAGTTACTAGGAAGTTCATTGAAATCAACCTGCTTGTGTTCAAATTTTTTCAACGAGTGCTCCACCTGCTCCTTAGGGGTATTATCAGATAGCACCGGCAAGGGATTTCTAGACAAGAAGTCTACATGACTCATATTTTTACCTTGTCTGTAGACAATATCGAAATCATAGGCTTGAAGAAAAGCCCACCACCTGTGGACTCTGGGGGATAAGTCGCTTTTACTGTAAGATGCTTTCACTGAATTACAATCTGTTACAACCGTGAATTTTCTACCCTGTAAATATTGTTGAAAATGTTTAATGGAGTTCACTACAGCCAGAGTCTCCAATTCATACGAGTGATATTTTGATTCTGGTGGGGTAGTGCGCTTACTGAAGTAAGCAACTACATGGGGCCTATTTTCTATTTTATGCAAAAGGATTCCACCATAGCCTTCAGAGCTGGCATCTGTATGCAGTTCAATGGGATGTTGAGGGTCAAATATCATGAGCACTGGCTCGCTAGTTAACTTTTGAACAATCGCATTTCTAATTTGTTCATGCTCAGGTAGCCATTCAACTTTACCCTTATTTGACCCAGTTAGTTTGAATAGTGGAGCCATGATTTCAGAGAACTTTGGTATGAACTGTCGAAAGTACGAGGCTAATCCAATGAACTGTCTGAGATGAGTCACTGTAGAGGGCGGCGGCAATAAGGTTAGAGCTTCTATTTTACGACCATTTGGACGTACCTCTCCAGCACAAATCTCATACCCTAGGAATTCAATTCGCTTCATGATGAAGGAACATTTTGATAGTTTCAAAGAGAAACCTGCTTCTGTTAGTATAGTCAGCACAGTGTGCAACCTTTCCAATGCTTCTTCTGCAGTTTTTGAAATTATTGTTATATCATCCATATAAGACACAACATAAGTGAAGGCTAGATCACCCAGTGCCTTCAAAATTGCTCTTTGGTAGACGGAAGGTCCATTACGTAGACCAAAAGGGACTACAACATACTCCCATTGTCCGAATGGGGTCACAAATGCAGATCGCTCAACAGAATCTGGATGGATAGGAATTTGATTGAACCCACTAGCCATATCTAGGCATGTGAAATAGTGAGCCCCACCTAGTCTAGCAATTTGATCTGAAATAAGAGGTAATGGAAATCTATCTGGAACTGTGTTAAGGTTAAGTTCGCGATAATCCACTACCATTCTATCGGAACCATCTTTCTTTTTAACCAGTAACACAGGGCTTGCAAATGGGGAACAACTAGGTCTAATGATGTTAGCAGACTCCAGTTCATCTATGATTTTACGAACTTTTTCACTGTCAATGGGTCCCAAACGGTAAGGCCTTCTCTGCACTGTTCGTGCAGGATCGATCAGGCGAATTTCCATCTCACCAGTAGTGACCCTACTTGTAGGTAGACCATTGGTGAATGAATGTGCAAACTGATTCAAAATATGAAGAAGTTGATGTTTTAGGTCGTCAGGTATGTCAGTTCTAATATCTTGAAAAGAAGTGGTGCATTCAAGAACCACTTTTGGTTCTGCAGGTCTCACCAAGGCACACCTGCTAGCGTCTAAATTCATACTGTAGCCCTTGGCCAGGATCTCTCTACCTATCATTATGTCACTTCTAAGAAACTTCTCAGGTAGAACATGAAAAAGAATGTCAAGTTCAATGTCATTAATGCGTACTGTGGAAAGAACCTGCATATTGCTCTCAACTTTTGAATTACCTATTCCAGTCATTAGAACACAGTTATTGAAATGTTTCCCTGAAAACATGTTAGCAACATAATCCTTCATAAGTGAACATTCAGAACCTGAATCGAACGTGTATGTAAATAACTCACCCTTGTGTGACAGCATTCCTGTAGGGTTGACCTCACAAAAATCGACTCGTCGTTCAGCGACTCCAACAACTTCTTTCTTGCAGTGAACTGCTATATGTCCATCAGCCCCACATCTGAAGCAAACAGGCTTCTTGATACTGGAGTTAGCGAGACGATTTTGAGGTAGATTTGGAGGTCCTTCAATGGGTGTTGCCTTGTTTTTCTTGAAAAAACAATCTTCTGATTTATGGTTAACCCTGTTGCACCAAGCACATTTAGGCAAGAAGTTTCCTGTGACTTGCATTCGGGAACGTTTGGAGTCCAGAGGTGGAACGCTACCAGCTGGACGCTTTTTGTAGGACATTGCCTTCAACTCTTTTAGGAGTCCATCTCTAGAGGAAATATCCGCTGTGAAGGCCATACGCTGAATCCTGCTATCAAATTGTGCCATGTGTGCGGTAACAGTTGCTAATGCAATCTGCTCTGTCGTGTAATTCTTCCAACTTGCCATCAGTGAGCTTAGGACCTTTCCTGCATAGGCTGAATAGCATTCACCATCCTTTGGTTTACCATTCAAAATATTCATTAGAGCAGCAGCTGGGGGATCAGTACAATCGTACTGAGCTAGAAACTGAGCTTTGAACTGATCCCAGGACATGTTCGGAAATGTAATTTGAGATAGCCAACATGATGCACTACCTTTCAGACATTGGCTAAGTGCCAATACAAGTTTGGCTCCATCAAGAGGATTTTCACCCATGCATAGATCAACCGTTGAACACCAAGCTTTTGGATCGCAATAATGATTGTCAGGATTGAATTCTGGTAGAACAACAGTTTTATGTTGAGGCTGCAACATTGCCAACATGAATTGTTGCATTTGATCATTCTGTGTTTGTATAATCTCACGCCAAAAGTCCACTGGAGGTGTTGTTGGTGGGCGATCTTGAGTCTTCTCTGCTGATCCCACTTCTGATGTCGAAGCACCATCAGATCCGGACATTTTAAGTAAAACACAACTTCAATAGAATGCTTTTAATTGAACAATATTAAACTGGGTTTTGAATATACGAAAAACGTCAAACACGAGGTCTCAAATCTAACTTCACTTCCAGACAAGTGAACTGTATTTTTCAGTCCAACCTTCTTCCTCTTCCTCTTTCATTCATTGTCGGACACATGCATGGAGGAAGCCACCATACATCCATAGTGGTGTCCATGTAGCAGGCAGGGATTGGTGAAGTCATTCCCCGATAAACTTAATATGAGTTCTGAGAGGGTGAGTTTTAATGGAGAACCAGGCTGTAAGGTGCTGAAACGGGCGGAAAAGTAGATAGCACACTCAGATTGTCCCACTGGTCATTCTTTCCCTCTTTTCGAAATGACAGTTGGTATGTACTGGAGTAAACTCTTTCCCTCCAAGTAACTGCGCTTTACAACTGAGTGTGCTAACCGTTCACAACGCACCATTACCTTGTCAAATGATGAGCGGAGGTAATGACAGCCAGATAAAGGAACTCCAAAAATTAACTCATGTATTTATTTTTTATTTTTTTATTTATTTTTTTTTTTTTTTGAGTAACAGAATAGCAGGGTCTTTTCGATAGATTCCTGCTTATCATGAGACTCACCCTGTCAGACCTTTTGCTGCTTGAATCCAGGTAGCTCCAGTTCATGTTTGCTCCATTAAATTGTTAACAGAACTCAGTCATGAGTTTCTTTTAAAGGCAAATTCGTTTTCTAGGTTTTTGATCTTCCTCTTCATTTTATTTTGGCGAAACTTGTACCTACTGACTTCAAAGCATCCGTCACCGAACATGGAGCACCACAATAGTGCATGGATTATCTCACTCACATACTTTGTGGTATCCATCACCAGACATGGAGCACACGACAATGCATGGATTATCTCTCACTCTATGCTATGGAACATCCATCACCAGACATGGAGTCCACCCATTTCTGGTTTCCCACTTCTTCTTCCGTTATATGTAACGCGAACATGTGTCATTGCGTTAACGTGAAAAAACGTATCATCAAACCAAAGAACAAATGACTTTCATTTTATCAAAATAACTGTCGGGCCACAGACTATACCCCTTTGTGGTATGACATTCAATGAAGAATAATCCACCTGAATGAAAACAGTATTCAATTTTATTGCTCGCCTATTTGGCATTGGCATGTTCTCAGGACATACAATCATCGAAGTCATCGGAGTCATCGAAGTCATAAATCATCGAAGTCATCGGAGTCATCAATCATCGAAGTCATCGAAGTCATAAATCATCGACGTCATCGAAGTCATCGACGTCATCGAAGTCAAAAATCATCGAAGTCATCGAAGTCATAAATCATCGAAGTCATCGACGTCATCGAAGGTCAGCATTTTATTGGACACCTAGTGGTGCCAAAAGGTAGCCTCAGCACCCATCATCGAAGTCATCGAAGGTCAGCATTTTATTGGACACCCAGTGGTGCCAAAAGGTAGCATCAGCACCCATCATCGAAGGTCAGCATTTTATTGGACACCCAGTGGTGCCAAAAGGTAGCCTCAGCACCCATCATCGAAGTCATCGAAGGTCAGCATTTTATTGGACACCCAGTGGTGCCAAAAGGTAGCATCAGCACCCATCATCGAAGTCATCGAAGGTCAGCATTTTATTGGACACCCAGTGGTGCCAAAAGGTAGCATCAGCACCCATGTCCTGAGAACATCCATATTCACCTCCTTTCCACAACTAGAACCACAGAGTACTGGAGATAAGTGTAGAAGAAACAACAACCACCTCCAGCTCTCGAGATAAGAGATAAGACTTGGAAAGGGCAGACTGATTCCGATCGGGTTGCAATCAAAGGACCCCACCATTGACCCAAAAGCCAACAATCGTAGTTATTCCATAATTACAACCGATTACTATTTCCCAACTTATATTACAATAAGTTAACTAGAACGTTCAACCGTTTTCAGATCAGGGGCCCGACAGTACATTCGTTTTCCATAATTCCAAATTCATAACAAAAATAATACATAAAGGATTGAAACCAAAGTTCATGAACTAGAGACTACCTGAGCCTGCTTTCCGCCAGCAAGCCAAGCTGAGCTCATATCGAGATATTTGCGCATTTAGTTAATCAAATATATTTGAATATTACCTCTTATGACATACCTCAGTTTGTGTGAAGATTCGAAGAAATATCAAGTCGTTTTAAACTGAATTTAATGACATACTTCGACAGAAAGTTACAGACATGAACCTTATTCCAACAGATCGGTACAAAGACAACCAGTTCAGCAAAAGCCCGCCAGAGCAAGCTAGTAGTAGTAGTGAGGCGCAGTGTTGTTCCAGTGAAGTCATTATCGTAGGGGAGACGTTGTTATTTTCAACACACAGTTAAACTCAGTGAAATCCCTTCAGGATTTTCCTCGACAACTACTTGAGTTAGGTAATTAACTTCATTCTACCAACTATTACCTAAGCAAGTAGCAGCTTACAGAAGAAATAGGGAGTTATGGGTTTCTTCCTTTCGGAAATTTGAATATTGATTGTAGGATTCAAAACTGAGTAAAACTCGAAGAAACGAACAATGATGGCATTTTATTCAGCTAAAATTTCAACAGAGATAGGGGTTCTTTTACGTACATTGGACCGACCCTCGAGTTTTATAGGGAGCGAATGGTTGGTCCTACAGAGCTCTGGGTGGTTTCATTGGATTCTAAAAATTCATAATTCTAATATTTTAATTTGAAGAAAAAACAACATCTTCAAGTTGAAAGTTTTCTAGCTAGAGCGCTTTGGAAATTTCAGCCCAAATTTTTCAACCCGAAGTGTGTTAAATCAACCAAAAGCTTCTGGGCACAACTAAACTCCAAATAGAGCACATAAACCAAATTTAAAAAAAATCGTTTTATGGTAATATGGCAGATGAAAGGCAACATTTTCATTCAAATTTTTGAATTCTACCTATCTTGAAACGTGAACCGAAGTTGAGAAGTTGAGGGAGAATTAAATTTTTTTCTTGGTCGATTCCAAAGGTTCATTATCGAACATACCTAATACACCAAGGAGATAAAATGTGATTTTTGTAAAAAATAAAATTAAAATTAAAATAAAAAAGAACCTGAACGAATATTATGAGTTTTGCACTGGCACTTCCATCTCTCCCAGCTTTTCCCATAACGTGGGTGAGAAGCTAACACGATCTGCGAAAATCAATGAACGCAGCGAACAACTTCTTCCAGGCTTCCTAATGATCACACTTCATTCCTAGGTTATACAGCTAGAAGAAGAAGAACAACAACAACTCTTCATGGATCGGTGTTTGTGTGAAGTATCCATACAACTGTCATAAAATTGAACAAATTTCCAATTTTTCTTTAGGATTTGCTAGGTAGGTAGGTACTTGTACATTTTTCTGTGGAAAACTTAAACTTCTTAGTTTTTCATTGTTTTCGGTTAATTTACTATGGTTTTCAAATCTTCCAAGTACTTTGTTGAAATGTTTAGTGCCGCTGGAAGAGAAAATCAGAAGCATCATCTCGACATCAGTCATTCATTCGCTTCCTCGATTGAGTAATTATTTATTGTTGAGTTCATTTCCAATCTTACGAATAGTGTTTAGCGTTCATGATATTGCTGATTTCAGAAGCAGATTAATAATACAATTGTGTTATAACTTTAGAAAACGATCTCATCATGGACGATGTTTGGTGAGTCCGATTTGGCATTGTTTTCATTTCAATAAAATATTCATTCATTTTATTCAAAGTTGGCTACTACTAAGTACTCACTTGCTATACTGTAATTTACAGTATCACTCTATCTGGATGAGACTTATCAGCTGCAATTTCGACGATTGACGAGAATTTCGTAACGAGGGAAATTTCGCAATGATCCGGAGTGCGATTCACGTGCTGGAAAAAACTATGGAAGGAAGCTTGCAGCTTCCTACTTGCTTCTCTTGGCTGCAATCATCTGCTCCCATGTTTCCTTTGAAAGGCGAACAGGTAAGCAAGTAACGAAATTCCGAGTATTCTTGATGCTATCTTGCGTTCGTTTTGAATGGCTATCATCCAGTTCGGGACAGCGTGCTTCCCTGCGAAAAAAAGTCATTCATTGTAAAATTTACTCCGATCAATGCATCGGTAATGTATAAACGAAGTAGACTTTATGAAGAAGGGTATAGGTAGATAAATAATTTATTTACAACAATTAAATCTGTCATCATTCAAATCTCTGCATTTACTGTGGAGGGAATAAGGAAAGTAACTCTCCTGATTTGTGGGGCCCCTACTGGATGTTTACTCCTAAGATGGGCGTAACTTCAGGGTTCGATTCTACAAGGCATTTCCAACAAAAAAAGCCTCAGTAATTTTTTCACTCAAAATGCCTTTTTTTCACTTCGAAGATTTCTTCGCGTTTTCGACATTACGTCATTAAAACTGTCATAACGCCTGTTATTTACCATGTAAATTTAAATGTGAGGATATCGTTGGAAAGAGCGTTAAAATTCAAAGCTATTTAGTGTAAAACCAAAATCTTTTAGCAATAAACCATTTCTAAAAAATCAAGTCAAAAAGCAAACTTTAAATTTTTTCTCAAAATTTGATTTTTTTCTTTTTGAAGTTTTTACTTTGAACGCCTGCCTATTTCGATGGACGCTCTTCTGAAAAACATGCTCAAATTGTCAGCTTTCCAGCGGTTTATCAATTTTTCTTTTTAAAATTCAAATTGAATCAAGTTTGAATTCAAGAAAACGTGAGTTTTACTAGAAAATCGAGTGTTTTACTTGGTGTGTCTTGAGATGACTTGACGATTTTGGTATCATTTCCTATGTAATTTTTCACGCTGAAACCAATGGTGATACTCCCGAATAATTCCGATTGCTAGAAAGTGGATTTTTCGAAGAAACCCTCCGTTTTTCGTACATGACATACGCACTATTCATAGATATGGTAGTCAGTGGCGCCTCCTCCAGGCAAACATAGCAAACACTGTTTGCCTTACTAAATATAAGCAAAATGAATAAATTAATTTTTGTTGAGATTCTCCTATATTCCCATTTTTTGCAAGTAATATAATAGCCAATTTTGGAAAATTTTAATATAATTTAGGTACTTTTTCATTATTACCAAGTAAATTAGATGAAATAGGAGAATGGAATAAGAAAGTACGTATTTTGCCTTGGATACTAGCCCGCAACACACCTGAGACTTGGAGAGGTCGGTAATGTAGATGATTGCGGATGATAAGCGAACTAGCGCGGGGCAAAGCGATGCAAGGCAAGCAGTTCAAAAAAATGAATTTTTCGGGACTGTTTAGAGTGAGATGCGACGATCGGCGGGTGGCGGGGGGGTCATCGCGGTGTCAAGTATTACCATACCCCCACTACCACGCTATCAGCTGTTGCAAACAATCGGAGAACTGTTTCGTGACCTTGAAAGCAGAGAAGATGAGCCATGGATACTAATTAACCCATGCATGGCAAGACATAACATATCCATCCAACCACATTATCTCAAGGAAGGAAAACTTAGTTTTTTCGCAACCGCAAATAGCAGCTGCCTGGCGCTGACTGGTGTCTCGTTCCCGATTTTACTGTACCTAATCGTTTTTCTTGTTGATAGGTACCTACTTGGAAATAATTGCATAATATTGAACCCCCCGATGGTTTACGTTTGAGGTAGGTAGCTACTACGTATATTTTGAAAATCGAATATAAAAAAATCGCGGAACTTTCTTTAATTATCATGGAGCGATTTTGATGAAATTTGGTATAAGAGCTCCATTTGGGGTCTACTTGTGCCCCGAAGGTTTTGTCAGTCACTTCTAAGCGGTGAAACATTAGGGCTGTAACGTCTTAAGGCCCCCTCTCTCGAAAACTCTCGTTATGAAGGTATTGTTTTTTCACCAATTTGAGATAGGTACCGTTGAATTTTTAGAATCGAATGAACCCACCCAGAGGATAAACTATAAGCTCTCCATGAGAACTTGAAGGTTGAACTTACGATAAATGAGAAACACGGGTGTGAATCGCAAAAGAGGCCTTATCACCTTAAAAATTTTAGCTGACCAAAATGCGATCGATGTTCGTTTCTTTGGGTTGTACATGTTTTGCTTCCTTAACCAACCTGTAATCAAATTTCTAAACCAAGGAATTCTTTATTTCTTCAAATGGAGTGTGAAGGGTTTATTTCATCTAAATAAACAACATTTTGAAGCGAAAACATGATTGGTAGGTAGTGACGAGGGTAAAGCTGATGCTTGATCTTCAGAAAAATAATAAACCTTTGTGTAATAATTTGCAGCGTTTTTCATTATTGTTTATTCCTCTGTGACTGGCCAAGCTGTTTGCCTCACGAATATTCTCACCAGACGCCACTGATAGTAGTGTGCATAAAGTAACACCTTTCTGCTCTTTAAAAACATCAACTTTCTAGCTGATTGGTGTTATTATTGAGTCGAAAGGTGTTAGAATCGAACCCTCAAGTGTAGACACCCTGTAGAATGAAATAAGGATAGTAAATTGGTAGATGAGTTCTTATCATGTGGATTTCCAACTTTTTTCAGGTTCGCATCATTCAAGATCCTGAAGATTTCTACAAGGTGCTCATCAATGGTTGCCAGAACGCTCAGAATCGCATCGTGCTTGCATCTCTCTACCTCGGCAACGGCTCCTTGGAAAAAGATCTTGTATGAGACCGCTTTATATTCTTCTTCTACTACTATTTAAGAAGCGTTAAATACTGAATCAATCGTTGAGAAGGTGTTCGATCAGGTAGAGCGTGCCTTCTATGGGCGCATCATCCCTCTTGAACTGATCCATCTGCGTAGATTTTCAGGCTTGTAGGCCATCTGCTTTGTATTACAGGGTGTCTCTTGTTAAGGACCGAAAAACTTCGGGAGTCAATGGGGTATTTCAGTCAATTTTTTTTTTCAAAAGAGTATGGTTCAGGAATAACGGTAATCGGGTCTGTTCGTCGAGAAAATGTTTTTAAAAAATCAGAGAAGCTAAGGAAAGTTGAAGATTTGAACGGTGTGACGTAGCTAGCCAACTGTCTTTGAAAAAAGTATCCATGCACAGAAACCCTTGGAGGACCTCTTGGATACTACAAAATACTACTCACTCACGCGCACGGCGTAGTCCTTGCTTAGTGTGTGTGCATTTATAGCGGCCCGCCTTTTTCAAACGTGTGATCTCTTTAATTAATTTTTCTACCACATGTTATAGTATCATTGGGCTTAAAGTTGTAGTATATAGGTTTTCAAGGGTGCTGAATCCAAATTTGAGGTCAAAAACCTGAATTTCCGACCCACCGAAATACCCCATTCTAAAACTAATTCAAGTGAGAAAATGTCTCTTAGCAATTTTGCTTTAACCCCTTGTTTTTTCAATTTTAAGATTTTTTTCGTGTTTTCGACCATATGTCACTAAAATTACCATAACTACCTTAATTTATTTTGAACGTATTAAAATAAGGGCACTACCTTAATTTATCATAAACATGTAAAAAAAAACGCTGCAAATTATTACTCAAAGGTTTAAGGAGATTAAACCTCTTTTGCGATTCACACTCGTGTTTCTAATTTATTGTAAGTCCAACCCTTAAGTTCTTGTAGGGAGCGAACGGTTTGTCCTACAGAGCTCAGGGTGGTCTCTTCAATACTACCTTAAATTGATAGAAAACAATACCTTTATATCGACATTTTTTGAGCTAGGTCATTTTCAGAATTTCAACCCTTAGGAGTGACTAACATCAACCAAAAGCTTCTGGGCACAACTAGACCCCAAATGGATTCCATATACCAAATTTCAACCAAATCGGTCCAAGAGAACTAAGGAAAGTGCCGAGTACGGCGGACGGACGGCCAAATTTTGGTTTATTCCAATAATAAACCTTTGTAATTGAGCAAGAAAAGAAAAATGTTAACCCCTCAAAATTTGATGTTTTACGTTTCAATGTAAGAAACTTACCTACTTAGAATCCGAAAATCGAATAAAAAATTTTCCGTCCGTCCCCCGTACGCGGCACTTTTCTCAGCACCACAGGACCGATTTGGTTCAAATTTGGTATATGGGCTCCATTTGGGGTCTAGTTGTGCCGCAAAGCTTTTGGTTGATGTCAGTCTCTTCTAAGGGGTGAAAATTGAGGGTTGAAATTTTCAAGAGTGCCCTAGCTCGAAAACTCAGGAAATAAAGATGTCGTTTTTTCACCAATTTTAAATAGTATTGAATTTAAAAAAAATTTGAGACCACCCGGAGCTCTGTAGGACAAACCATTCGCTCCTTACGAGTACTTAAGGGTTTTCCTTCGATGAAACAGAATCACGAGTGTGAATCACAAAAGAGGTCTAATCTCCGTTCAAATTTTATCTGACTAAAATGCGATCGATGTTCGTTTCTTCGATTTGTATTCAGTTTTGCTTTCTGAGCAACCAGTAATCAAATTTCCATATGAAGCTCTCTATTTTTCGAATCGAGTGTGAAGCGTTAAGTTCTTTCTAATAAACTTGATTTTGAAGGTGTGAAGCCAGTATGGTGTGGTAGGTAGTACCTACCAATAGTTGGTAGGTAAAAAAAACGCTGCAAATCATTGCCCAAAAGTTTATTATTTTCTTTATAGATCACCCTTATGTATAGATCCCTCCCTACCAACCATAGATACCTACTACCTACTAAGGCATTGTTGAAAATTTCAACCCTTCATTTCCATTGTACCTACGGTTGGTAGGGAGAGATCTATACAGAAGGGTGATCTTTGTTAGATAAATCAAAATCTATACAAAAAATCTATACAGAAAATAAAAAACGATTTTTGGATTTTACATACTCACCTCGAAACATAAAACAACAAATTTGGGGGGGTTACAATTTTTTTCCTCGGTCGATTCCAATGGTTCATTTTTGAAAATAATAGGTAAACCAATAAGGGCACCGTTGGAAAGGGCGTAAAATTTCCCATCTTTCTACTGCCTACAAGATACTATTTGCAGTGTCCTGATGGATGAAAAGTCAACTCGTTGAGTAATTTTTGTTAAATTGCATGAGTTTCCTATTGATTTTTTTTACTTTTGGTTGTTAAGGTTTTACTTCCGCATGGTTTTCCACGTGTCTCATCACCAGAAATTGCAAAAAGATCTCGATTTTCCAATGGTGTAATCAAAAAATACTTTACAATCAAATAAAGGGAAGAAATTTGTGTAGCATTGAGCATAAAACATGAAGATGCATTAAAAAAAAAATCCACGTTTTGACGGGGGACTGCGGGGTCTACTCCGCCGCTGCTCCTCACACCCTGCAAACGCACGTTTTTGTGGTTTTAATCTCAAATTTCTTCCCTAAATTCGATTGTAAAATATTTTTTGATTATATCGTTTGAAAGCTGAGATCTATGCGCAGTTTTTGGTGGTGAGGTACGTGAAAAACCATGCGGAAGTAAAACCTAAACAACCAAAAGAAAAAATAGGAAAACCCATGTAATTTAACAAAATTTACTCAACTCATCAGACCCATCAGAACAAATTTTTTCACCCATCAGACCCCTCAAATAGTTTTGTGTGAGCTCTAGAAAGATACTAAATAAATTTTACGCTCTTTCAATCGGTGTCCTTATTTTTACATGTTTACGGTAAATTAAGATAGTCATGGTAATTTTAGTGACATAAGGTCGAAAATACGAAAAAACCTTAAAATCGGGGTCAAAACAACATTGCTAAGAGTCATTTTCTTACTTAAATTAGTTGTAGAATCGACTCCTTAAGTTTTCTGGTCTTTAACAAGGGACGTATTTGCAGGTATTGTAAGCCTTATTTATTCCTTCCTTAAAAGTTTGAAAGTTCACTTCACCACAGCTTTTACGTCATATTATGATTGGTAGTGGTATTGTACTTTTTTAAATTATTAACTAATTAATTGAACCTCTGCAAATGTAATTAATTAACCTCTGTTATTCTCCTAATTGTAATACGTCTCATTTGTTCCCATTATTTTCGTAGGTTGAGACCATTCGTAATAAAATGTGTGAAAGAGGTGACATAGAAGTGACCATCCTCCTGGACGCCAACAGAGGCTCCCGAGGGATGGTGAACTCTCGCACCATGTTGATGCCGCTACTCAAGAAAAGTCCTTCGTGTCAGGTAACCCGCTAACAAAGTTTTTGTATGTTATCTCTTTCTTATTTGGAAATTTACCCATTCAATTCCTAACTCGAAATGCGCACTCAACCTCCAGATTGCGAATATCGGCCTTAAAAAATTAATGGTGGGTCGTTTCTCTTCTTCTTCTTCTGAGGATACGAGGCATGACCAAAAAAAAGGTCTCAATGAGGAATTTCACCATGTCGGAATTACCTATTTTTGACCCCAAAATCGGATTCAGCACCTCGAAAAACCACCTACGGCAAACTTTCAGCCCGTACTTCCTAATTTACGAATAAACAAAACAGTTTAGAAAATATGAACGTTTAAAAAAACTGGGAGGATGACGTCATCCTGGAATAGTTCATGCACGGCCGCTTGAAGCGCTGAGATCGAGAAATCTATAGTCCCCAGATGCAAAATTTCACGAAACAGTAAAGTTCGAAATCGAAAAAGTGAAGAAAAAAATAGAAAAAGCAAGATGAGGAAAATTAGGTTTCCCCTGTTTTTGTTTGATAACTTTCCTCTTAGTAACATGATTTCGTCATACAAACGGGCAACACTGGGAGGAGATGGCGATCCAAACAGCCCAATCAGCGAGCGTTCCTGCTTCACGTTGAAGAGGTCCGTTTTCCCGGTTATTTTTTGAAATCATAAATTTTGATTGTCTCCCAAAAATAAAAGGAGACTTATTTTCCGAAATCAGCCCGATTTTCATCTATCCCACACCATTAACTATCCAGGAAAAATGCAAATAGAATTCGGTGAAATTCCACATTGTTGAACATCGAAAAAAGCTTTAGGGGACAACTCCACCCCGGGGGTGCCTGACGAGACCTCGAACTTATACCTACATTAAGTATATCATCTGTTCCTATGCATTCCAAGTCCTTGAAATTTGTATCACTTATTCGGTTGTAGGACTTATTTAGTTGTTACACAAAACCTAGATGGAAACGAAAAAAGTAAATTAGGGGACATGCAAAGAATCTAAAAAGGCGATTTTTGTAGGTACCAACTTTTCACACCTGGATACAATTTCCTCATTCACTATAAGAAATATTGACGTATTATTATTCTTATTTTACGTATTCTTCTTAATTAGCTCTAAAAACTTAATTTTTGATTGGATTTTTGAAATTATTTGATCTTGAATGTTGGTTCAGTTACAAACTTCTCTCAATATTTATATCACTTCTGCTTAAACCCAAGCGTTTGTCCAACTAAATTTTAAGGTAATCGTTCCTTTAGATTTATAGTGCTTCTCAATAGGTACATTTGAAGAAAAAATTGTCAAAATCCTCCTCATGGTTTCGGAGATTCGTATACCTGAGTGTGCGCAAACATAATTTTATTCGATGATGGCTTCATCGAATAACGCATCTAACTGGTTTCTATTATCCATGTCTGTCTGTATCATTTGTTTCTGTCCTTCATGATTACCTCGGATTAACAAACGATAATAGAAAGTTTTCGCCACATCAGGCGCGACGACTTGAGATTGTGACAACTAGAGACAGATGGGGCCAGCAGACGCAGATACTAACTTTTTTTGGTGTATTTCGAGTCGTCACAAAATAAGGTGCGGACTCTGGAAGTGATGCTAAACAGCTACCGACCTCTGAAGTCACTAGAAAATGGCCGATAGCGAACAGCTGATTCAGACGCTGGGGGGGGGGGGGGGTCTCGAAATGAGTTTTTCAGATCGAAAATTAGAATATTTGCCGTATTGAAGAAGCAATAAATTTATTACTACTTGGAGAGCTACCTATTCACATCTCTTTCTGACCCTACATTGCGATATAAAAACCCTCCTACTGATGATTTTGATCGTTTTCACCTTTAGAAAGTAGTGAACAACACTAGCTTTTCCAGATCTCACTGTATTTTTTTGGGTCTACAATACCTTACCACCGATTTTGCAGTAGCTACCTTTCTACTGGTTCCTTGTTTGTCTAACAACACGTCCGTAACATATCTATAGATAATTTAGAGTAGCTAGGTACTTCGTTTCTACCTACCAGGAAGTGCAGACTATTCCAAAAACGGAAGTATAGATCTATCATACTAGGATAGATGTACGAACTTATAGACGTAACACCTAAATGCAGACATCCATAATTAACCAAATACCTACTATTGTGTGAAAAGAAGGTATTTTTCAAAGGTAATGAACTGTTGTATGAGCATTTTTTCCAATTTATTTATTTTTTTTTTGGGGGGGTTTTTGCAACTTACAAGTACGATGATCATAGCAAACGGAACTATCAATTGAAATCTTAAATGGTACCTACTTATATGAACTGACTCTCGTCGCCTGTTTATTGTAGATCTGTAGTTAGGTGTGTTGATAGATGAATAAATAATATGCAACATTAAATGAAAAACAAGGGTGCATTTATTCAGAAATTTCATTGGCATTCAAACAATGTAAAATTCGCACATAGTCAACAATAGTATACGTTGGATTCACTTGATCTTGATGCGAAGATAACAGAATTCTGGTGACGAGTAGTTTGTTCCGAGAGAAGAAAATCTTGATAATTCCCGGAAAAAAGAAAACTGTTTTACAAATGAAAGCTAAAATCGAGAACCAAAACACGGGAGTCGAACGTCGAACACAACACTCTCATCTCCACACTCTCCTGCTTCATCCGATCTAAATTGAAACTGGTTATAAAAGTGTGAGGTTATCAAGGGTACAGTCGTCAAGAAAGCCGTCGTTCTTGACGCCGCCAAAAGCCGGCATTTGGCGGCGTCCAAGACGACCGAGCTCGCCTTCCGAGTCGTCACGCATGCGCAGTCACTAGTTACTGACGGTTGCATGGATATTACTCGCGGACGGTCGTCACAAAAGACGTGGCGAAAACTCTGTAATATATCGAGATCATCATCAACAGCTATCAGCTGTTAGGTTTATCAAAATTATAATCAGCGAGTTTGTTGTTACTAACTTTGGTGGTCTGTAAGTACGGATTACAGTTATTTAAAACTTCTGACATTTTTACAGCATGTTTCTGATATTAGGTATGTAGTTTTAAAATTATTTAAAAAAATAATTTTCTTTGGTTGGAGTGGTCTCTCTAATAAAAAAAAGGTCCATGACTATGTACAATCACTTATATCATTCCAGTGTGGAAAGTTGTCGGTCTGTGTGTCCGCCAACACTTCTTCACTTTCCATCCGAATTCGGTGCAATTTTTCAGAAATTGTGCGGATTGATGTTTAGATGGTCCCCTGTGAAAATCATTGTGACCGAATAATTGGTACTTCGTACGTGAGATTTTTAGTAAGGATATCTTCTTCGGTTACCATTCGATTTTGATGGGATTTTCTGAGGGTGTGTGGTTGAGGCTCTGGATGGTCCTCCTGTCATTTCAGGAAGGTCTAAAACGTAAAACTCAAGTAAAAATTCTGATTTTTGGAGAAGTTTCTTTTTTCAACCCTGAAAAATGAAAACGATGCTTCCGCTACCATTGCTTGGGTGGCTGACGATTCAGCGATAGTTACCAACATTTGAGGATTGGTTCCTAGTTTAAACCTTCTTTGCCAAACTTCGTCTCTTGCTGAAGAAACCACCACCTGAAAGTTCAAGCATGGATCGAACTATTTCAATACAATATTCAACTCTCATGATTTCCTTTTGCACAAAACGTTGTATCGTTAATTAATTGAATACTTTCAGGTTTCACTGTTTCACACTCCTTCACTGCGAGGACCGCTCAAAATTCTACTACCTGCCAGATACAATGAGCTGGTTGGGCTTCAACACATGAAGCTCTACCTATTCGACGACTCAGTTGTAATTAGTGGGTGAGTGCTCTTATCGCTAAGTACTTTGCTGTGGCCTATTTTATGTAGTACTACCTTGTCGAGGTATTTTCAGCCAAATTTCACCATATGAAGTTCTTGAATAACATTTAGCCTTGGTTCTCATTTCCTTGGCGACTAAGGCCAAGGCTACGATGAAAGCGTCGAGTGTCGAGCAGAGGGAGGTAGGTTGAGTATGAGCCAAAGGTGACTACCTAGATGGGAAGTTCCAGTCAGTACACCACCATGCCAGCGAATAGGCAAATTTTGCTGCTTGCACTGAGTGAAAATTCAGCTGTTTTAAGAAGTCCGTTACTGAGAAACCGTGTGTGAAGAAGGCGTTTTGGAATTTACCTTATTAACGTGCTTAGGAGTTGTAATGGAGTGTACAACAAAGTTTTTCACAAACTCAAATAAGAGCCACTCCTTCTTGTTTTTCGTTCAGTTCCTGAATCCTGCATGCCTATCATTCCACTGCAGGCATTTATTGCTAGAGATTTACTGACCGAGTGGTATCGTGGCCAGTCTGCTTCGGCGTAGGAAAAAATATCTACAGAGATGGATATGCTTGCACCATGGAAATCGAATTTTCAGTATCATGGGATAATTTTTTTGCCATTTTACGAAATGAAAAGATTAACGTTAGAACAAGTGCACAGAGAACGTTCAACACTGAGCGTCAAGCAAAAATATTACTCTGGACTGAGCTTCAAGCGAATGCCGGTTATTCGCCCAAGCGTTGAGGTAGCTTACCTCTCCCACCCTTTAGTGCGTCGCTCGCTCAATGCTTCTATCGTAGCCTCGGCCTAAAACTGATCAATCCAAAACACTCTCACCTCCCCTACTCGGCTGCCTAAGCTGTATAAAGCATCAATTATTCAATTCTGGGGAGTCCAATGTGGAGATCAGTTGCATCTTCAGGGGTTGAAACACTTTTTTGACGGAATACGTGCAGTTTCGTATTTTTTCGACTCCTTGTGAGGTACTGAATCTGTTGTAATAGAATACACATTCCATCGTTTTACTCGGAGGATCCAAGGTAGACCCTTCAGTCTCTGGGAGTAGATTGATCACGCAAACATTATTTTCAATTACAAATCGAGGTCCGATGTGGCCGTGGGCGCGCGTTCTTTGTTGGCGGGATTCAGAATGACTTCTGTGGGAGTCGTGGGTTTGAGTCTCGCTGCCAGGGTCGTGTGTATGGGGCTCATCGCCCCCCTCGTCACAACCCAGGGCGGTGAGGCAATGGGGTAGCCATGGGTGAATTCATCAAAAAGAATTCTGATTTTCGTTTTGGAGTATAGCTGATGATGTCTGCGACACCAGGAAGGCAGTCGAACGAAAATCCAACCTGAAATGGTGGTTTAACTTTACTTATATACTTACACTTGAAAAGTAAACGGGCGACGGCTCCAGTGTTTGGGTGCGGACCATTAGGTGAAAGCACTGACGCCTGAATGTTCCCCTTCACTTTTTCTCGCAGCAATAAGAGTAGCCGCGATGCTGGTTAGTCTCAGTGTTCCCATAGCTTGAAATGAGAAGGTATTGCCGTTAGTTTTCTGCCAGTTGCCCAACAAGCAGCTGCAAACATACGAGTTTTGCCTTAGAAGCGTAGCTGCTGTGAAGAGGTGAAGCGGCAAGAGCTGTGGCCTGTGGTATGTACTAGACTTTGAGATCGCAATACACACGCAGTTAGAATCGAATGAGACCACACAGAGCTCTGTAGGATCAACCGTTCGCTCCCTACAAGAACTTAAAGTTTGAACTAACGATAAATAAATCAAAAATACAAATGTGAATCGAAATGGGTACACTCAGGTTACTCAGAACATTGAGGCCTAAATCGTAAGGGACCATCGAGGTGGTCTCCCAAATAAACAATACTTACAAGTACAAGAGACGTTAGAGCGGGAGTAACGTAAAAGGGACAATAAATTTTACTGAAGCATCAACAAGTGTTACAAGGTCGAACGCAGGTTTGGTTTTTCACAGGAAATACGCGTGGAAATTGGTGGGAAACCTTGCCAAGAAGGTAGCACGTGCGCTCTATTGGCAGACTCAATGAATCCCTCTCACCCCTGAATGGACGATATTCTTGAAAAGATGGGTTGATTGTGAAAAGATCGAGCTCTTGAGGGCTTACATAGAGTTGTTACAAATTATTATTTAAAAAAACGCTGCAAATTATTATTAAAAAAACGCTGCAAATTATTACACAAAGGTTTATTATTTTTCTGTACAGACCACTCGCCTGCAAAGAACACAGCTTTGCCATTGTCACTACAAGTTTATTTTGAAGAAATAAACGCCTCACACTCAATGCGAAGAAATAGACGGTGCTGGGTGCCTTCGTTAGGAAATTTGATTACTGGTTGCTAAGGACGCAAACTGAGTACAACTCAAAGAAACGAACAAGATCGCATTTTGGCCAGATCAAATTAGAACGGAGATTAGGCCTCTTTTGCGATTCACACTCGTGTTTCTCATTTATCGTAAGACCAACCCTTAAGTTCTCGTAGAGAGCGAACGGTTGATCCTACAGAGCTCTGGGTGGTCCCATTCAATTCTAAAAATTCCCTAGGTACTATTTTGAATTGAAGAAGAAATCAATACCTTTACATCAAAATTGTTGAGCCAGAGCGTTTTGAAAATGTCAACCCTTATTTTTCAACCCTTACAAGTGACCTTCATCAACCAAAAGCTTCGGGGCACAACTAGACCCCAAATGGAGCCTACATACCTACCAAATTTCATCAAAATCGGCCCATGGGAACTAAGGAAAGGGCCGCGGACGGACGGCCAAATTTTTACTCGAATTTTGGATTCTACGTACCTTAAAACGTAAGCCCACAAATTTTGATGGGAGGGGGGGGGGGTTAAAATTGTTTTTCTTGGTTCTTCGATTCCAAAGGTTTGTTATTTTAAAATAATAAACCAACACTAGATGTCGTTGATCCAAGATCTTCACATTTGATGCCTCAGTTTTTGACATTTCTGGTCAGCACTGACCGTATTAAACTGCAAGTTTGTGTGTTTTTCTTGGTTTAGGTGTTGATTAATAGGAATAATAGATTATTTTATTAGTAGGGCTCAGAGTGGTTAGGTAATGGTTACTTCGAGTAATGATTACTTTTCAAAATTACTTTTCTTAACAGCAATGAAATGAGTTTAGTGAGCGTGATTAAGTATGCTTACAAGCAAAAACGTCTGCCAAGTGGGTGTGGCACATAGCTTCCTCGTATCCATAACCCGATTATATAGATGATCCGATGCATAGTAGTTAATCTCAAAACACCAATCTCTAAGTACCTTTTACTACCCTCATAGGGGACCATCTACACGCTAATCTGGACAATCCTAGAAAATTTCATCAAATTCGGATGAAAAATGTAAATGTTATGGCTGTTACAAGGATTTTACGTTTGCGCATGCGCAGAGGCTTCTGTAAATTTTAAGGCCTTGATTTTCATTGGGGACCATCTACAACCTAATCCGCGTAATCCCTAAAAAGGTCATCGAAATCGGGTAGAAAATGTGGAAGTTATGGCTGTGGCAAGGAATTCACGTTTGCGCATGCGCAGCCGCTAGTATCAGTCCGGGGGTGATGATCTTCATTGTGGACCATCTACAACCTAATCCGCATAATCCCTGAAAATTTCATTGAAATCGGGTAAAAAATGTGGAAGTTATGGCCGTTACAAGGAAATTCACGTTTGCGCATGCGCAGTGGCGACTATCAGTCGAAGGTGATGATTTTCATAGGGGACCATCTAAATACTGATTTGTAACATCCCTGAAAATTTCATTGAAATCGAATGGAAAATGTAGAAGTTATGGCCGTTACAAGAAATTCACTTTTGCGCATGCGCAGTCGCTTCTATCAGTCCGAGGATGATGATTTTCATAGGGGACCGTCTACACACCAACCCGCACAATCACTGAAAATTTTTATAGAAATCGAACAATAACTTCGTATAGCGTTACAAGGAATTCATGACAGACACAAAGACAGACAGACACGGAACCAAAATTGTTCAGGAAGGTCTAAAACGCAAAACGGAGTGAAAATTTTGATTTTGGAGACCTTTTTTCTTTTGTCCTTGAAAAGTGAAAACAAAGCTTCCGCTACCTTGGTAGACTCCAAGGTAGGGGTTTTAAGCGGCATTTACATGTTTATTTAGATGGGGGTTGTTCCTTGATCAGATAGGTGGGTTTGGGAACATCCTTGATCAGCTGATTATATAAGTGAGCGGTCGTTGATGGTAGCGTTTATTGGGAGGGTTTTCGGAAATGTGTGATGAACAGAAGGGAAGCCCATCTACTTGACGTCATATTTAAGAAATTTCGCAGCAAACAAATGGCGTCTCAAGACAACTACTGCTAGAACTGGCACAGAAGCTCAAACGATTTCATGGGGGACGCCATTTGTGTGCACTTGGGCCTTCAGGCGCTTTGTTTAGGCTCCAACAGTGTTATTGTTACAGTATAAATAATGCATATAATATTATTGTGCTAATTTCATGTTTTGTTAGACAGAGCGAATCTGAGTGAAGACTATTTCACCAATCGACAAGATCGCTACATCATGATCAAGGATTGTAAGCAGCTTGCGGATTTTTATTGGAATCTCGTCCAAAATATTTCATCAGTTTCCTTGGCGCTGGATAGTTCAGACACGTTGTCACCCAGGTTTGTAAACGAATCAAGTCTTTTCAAAATTTTAACTCGTATCATTCGGTTAGTTCAAATCAAATCATCCTTTATTTACGGATAAATATAATTTCTTATGAATAAAATAATTTGGTATTTACTACTGCCCGAAGTTGTCCACTTGACTCACCTCACTGCTGGCTGGGCACTGACCCAGCCAGCCTCAGGCTCCACCCACCATGGCGGTCTCCCGTACCAGGCAACTGCCAATGGGGAGAGCCATCGCAAGCACGCTGGCTCCCTTCACCACCGGAGGCCAGGCCAAATGACAACCGACAGGCTACGTAACCTATCATGTTATTCTTTCGTTTCCAGGTCGTTTCATCCTTACAAATCCAATCAACAACAGTACATAAGTGATGCGCGACGGAAGATTTTGGGTGTATACGAGGCAGCAATGAATAATCCTGCTCCAACACAACCAGGCTTGTAGATTCATTATGTCAATTCTTAGTTAATATGCATTGTTAATCATGCAGTAATCATGTATCTGACAGAAATGTAATTTGAACCACCTAAAGGCTCCTAAACCTAACAATGAGGAATTTCACCGAATTCTGTTTGCATTTTTCCTGAATAGTTAATGGTGTGGGATGGATGAAAATCGGGCTGATTTCGGAAAATAAATCTCCTTTTATTTTTGGGAGACAATCAAAATTTTTGATTTCAAAACTAACCGGGAAAACGGACGTGAAGTGGGAACGCTCGCTGATTGGGCTGTTCGGATCGCTGTCTCCTCCCAGTGTTGCCCATTGGGACGACGAAATCGTGTTTTCTAAGAGAAAAATTATCAAACAAAAACAGGGGAAACCTAATTTTCCCCAGCTTGCTTTTTCTATTTTTTTCTTCAGTTTTTCGATTTCGAACTTTACTGTTTCGTGAAATTTTGCACCTGAAGACTATAGATTTCTCGATCTCAGCTCTTCAAGCGGTCATAAATGAACTATTCCAGGATGACGTCATTTTCCCGGTTTTTTTAAACATTCGTATTTTCTACACTGTTTTGTTTATTCGTAAATTAGGAAGTTCGGGCTGAAAGTTTGCCTTAGGAGGTTTTTCGAGGTGCTGAATCCAATTTTGGGGTCAAAAATAGGAAATTCCGACATGGTGAAATTCCTCATTACCTACTTTATTGATCTATTGTCGATCTTTTGTCGAACAACCCCATGGCCTAAAAGGGTTCCCGGGTGGTTCCAAGAAATATGGAACATGCTTCAGCCGTGCTTTTCAGGGGAGTAGGGATTGGTTGGATGGGTTGAGAATAACCCCCCTCCCCGCATGTAATTTTTTGTCACCCTCCTGCCGGACACTTTTCGGGTAGTTAGTCCAAAGCTAAAGCATGTTCCATAATAAAAATTTGAAAAATTTTCATCGATTTCTGTGGAAATTTTTGCCATAACTCTATTTTGAAACTTCCAGTAAGTAGCCCACAAAAAATACTGCTGATATTAAATTTAAAATTGCAATTTAATTTTGGCTACTCCGGTGACACTTTGGAACAGCTGTGGAGCTCCTGGGATATTTTCGGTGACACCATGGTCCAATTAGGGTTAATGCCAGCAGAGCTTTTGTTCGTTTTCTTGAAAATGGTGATCAGCTGCTTGGTTTGCCTCCACTTTGGAGTATTGCGTTGTGCAGCTCTTTTGTTATCCTCCCGTTTCTGGGCCTATATAGAAACAAGGCTCTTGAGCTGGCTTCACATGGGGCAGAAAGAACGAAGAAAACGGAAATATGGAAGGATGGAATGTGATTGGTTGTTGGGACAACAGCTGAGTATTGTGGCTGCCATTTTGTAGAGTGGTTTAGGGATGGGTATCGTTACAAAAGTATCGATGTTTTGTATCAATACTGTATCGTATTCGAGTATCGATATCTCAAATATTGTTGGGTATGAGTATCGATATTTTAAAATATCGAGTGTTGATACTTTAGTGTAACAAACTATCAATATTATCCAATATTCTCAAGAAAAATTGTTTTTTCAACGATTTTTATTCATTTTTTACTATCAAGTGGCCAGGCAGAGTGATTTTATCCATGATATAAACGTTAGTTGTGCAACCAAAGAGTAATGACCCAAAAGCCTTTCTACCTTCTTCATTTTTTAGCTATTAGGTATTTTGAATTTTCCGCGAGAACTGTATCAATATTCGATATTTAGAAATATCGGATCCAAAGTGTCGATATCCAAAAATATCGAATAGTGCAGTATTGATACTAAAATATCGAGTATTGGTACGAAAATATCGATGTTTTGAAATATCGAGTATCGATACCCATCCCTAGAGTGGTTCTAGAAATTTCCATACTGTTTCCATCGAGGCTGCGAAACTGTTGAGCTCTACCCATGAACTCTCTACTGGAGTGAATACAGTAGAGAGTCGACCGCGATCCTATTTTTGCTTTTTTCATTTTGTCTACCACAGAGACCGTGTGAACATACTTTCAGCGACTCCCAGCCCTCTCCACTGCTTTTTTCGTAAATCCGTCTTTCCATTTTCTGAGTTCGGCTTCAGTGCCCTCTAGCTGGGGTGAAGAACCAAAATGGGACTCCGATTCCTGTTTAGCTAGACCGTCGATTTCTTAACACGTTGGCTGCGAAAGCCCATTCCCGAGTTTCGCCGTGTCCTGAAACGTTTTTTCGAGCAAATGAGCGCCTAACGCAGGTTTTCCATCGCTTCTGCGCATAATTATGACAAAACAAAAAAAAAAAACCCCTTGTTCTCGTCAAATTATTTTTTAAAATTAGGTATCTGTCCATCATCCGGCCCAGGCCAGGAATTTTTCTCGGCGCCTGCAGAAACAATGAGTAATGCGCTTATAGACTAGACCCGCACAGCACCAACCTCTGCAGAAACCACCCCTTTTCCTGACAGTTTCTTCGTCTTCCTCCGAAGTTCAAATAAATAGAAACGATTTAGTCTTACTCAGCAGGTGTTAAGGTGCAAAATCATATAAGGAATTTTTTAAAATGCCCCACAGACGAAAATATTCTAGAAAATCGATTCTTTAACATCAAATTATTGGTAATCGCAAAATATCCCGTCGACCGTGGAACTGAAGGTACCAGTTCGTTAAGAAATCAATAGAGATCGAAATTCAACATCGATTACAATATTAAAATCGAAATTAGGCTGAGGAGCAATCAAAAACCATTGTCATGTCAGATGCTTTTCATGATTGCCTGTCCATCATCCCGCACACGAGTAGAGGCGATTTGATGAACTGTCCATCGACTCGCACCTGACGTGTTAAGGGGATAAGGAAAATTTTTTAGGTCACAAAGTCAGTTTTGAGATAAACACAATTTACAACAATAGACTATATTAGGCATCAGAATCCAAAATATTATATATATATTTTTTTATCTACTCTTACGTTTCAAAATTGAAGTGCAAGTTGACAACTCAAGAGTTATAGAAACCGCTCAGCGTGTACGTGGGGCCGTCTTCGCTCTTCTCAATGTCTTTTTCAAGTTTCTTTCTTGCTTTACTCTTTTTCAATCGCGCCTGTTTCGTCATATACTATCAAATTTCGTCAAAATCGTTTCTTGGGAACTACGGACGGCCAAACTTTATTTAGTTTGAGCGGGGAGGGGGGGGGGGTAAAAAAATTGTTCTTGGTCGGTTCCAAAATTGTATTGAAAATAATAAACTAAAATCCGCTCACGACTCAAAACAGAGAAAACAAATGGCTAATAAAAGTGAAAACTCAAGATCAAAACAATATCAGATGACAGCAATATTCATCTTCCACTTCTTTTTAAAGAAACCAAGAAACGCTGTCTACATGGAAGACACTTTCTGAGACATCCAGACTGAAGAAGAAGAAGATGTAAGATTGATTCCTAAGGCCCACTTTCACCAAACATTCAAATCGAGTTTAAACCAAACGAGGCGAGAGATAAACGACGTTCAGTAAAAATCGTCTTTCACCAGAGCGATTTACGAGTTTAAACTCCATCTCGGGGGGTTCGAGTTTAAACGGTCGACAATCAGCCGAATAAACTAGGAAACCTCGTTTAACTACCAATTCAATATGGCCGCGCATTAATTTGTGATTGTTTTCGAAATGAAATTGCGAATTATTTTTGCATTTCGAATTATTTTTGACTCGTTTGACGATGACGACGACGTCCGAGTCGAATCCTGGATCGGATTCCACATTCCGAGATTATGTACGTTACTTACTGAATTCCGCCTTTCCAAGCCCCGAGTCGTCCAAGTGCTCGACTAGATTGACACTCGCGTCGAGTTCCCGTCATACAAATAAGTTCAACACGTTAATTTAAAATGAATAATGGTTTTTTCAATAACATAATACCAAGTAGTGCAACCTACATTCCTTGGTTGTTTCTATTCGTACCAATTATACAAATTGACCATCATAAAAGACCAGTTCGACCAAATAAATTTCTATTGAGGTGAAATCGGGGGCCCTCATCTTCGAGTTTACATCCATCAGTAATCATTCAAATTATCGAAGTAAATGGGGTATTTCGGTGGGTCGGAAATTCAGGTTTTTGACCTCAAATTTGGATTCAGCACCCTTGAAAACCTATATACTACAAACTTAAGCCCAATGATACTATAACATGTGGTAGAAAAATTAATTAAAGAGATCACATGTTTGAAAAAGGCGGGCCGCTGTAAATGCAAACACACTAAGCAAGGACTACGCCGCGGACTGCCCTGCGCGCGTGTGTGAGTAGAATGTTGTAGTATCCAAGAGGGGTTTCTGTGCATGGATACTTTTTCAAAGACAGTTGGCTAGCTACGTCACGATTGGCTAGCTACGTCACACCATTCAAATCTTCAACTTTCCTTAGCTTCTCTGATTTTTTAAAAACATTTTCTCGACGAACAGACCCGATTACCGTTATTCCTAAGCCATACTCTTTTGAAAAAAAAAAAAAAAAAAATTGACCGAAATACCCCTTTTGATTTTGGACAACTTTTTCTCAACCTTGAAAACTGGAAACAAGAGTCTACCAAGTGGGTTTGACACATAGTTTCATCGTAATCGAATATATAGTTGCAGAGTATTTCAAAACTTCAGTCATCAAGTAAATTCCAAACCGTTCAGAACAAGGCGGTAGTGTTTCACTAGGATACATCAACGAAGGCACTTGAGTCTGGAGAAATACTGGAGTTATTGCGCTCGTTGCGGCTCAAAGTGATGATGTGTAATAACTCAATAGGTAGGTGATGAAAATATTCAGCAAAATAAAACGAAGGGAACCGGAAAACTCGAAACAAACCGCAGGAATCAGCAAATAATAAAAACAAGGAATTCGAAAAACTGACACTGATAACGATACACAAGGCGGCAATCTGCTGATATCAAGTGCGGTAGTGGTTGTTGTTCAACGTTTCTATTACCCAAATACGTCATAATGTCCAACTTTCATTCGTTTCGCTCAACATTTCAAGTTTAGACAAACTCGATTGTCTTAAACGACGTTTAACGATGATTTGGGTTGGTGAAAGACGCTCGCCATCTTGCCAGGTTTATTCCTTCAGATTAACTATTAACGCGTTTAGCTAAGCAAGTTTAGAACAACTTTTGGTGAAAGTGGGCCTAAGTCGATACATGTCAGTTTTAGAAAAAACCCTCTCCTGAAAAATCACCATTTTTGACGTAAAAGGGACGTTTTTTCCAAAACCACTCCTGCTATGATGATCAAATTTTTATGGCGTGTTACTAACATCATAATAAAGCTCTGGTGCCTAGGAAATTACGGAAAAATGCATAAGGAATCTCCTGGAATTTTTTGAAAATTGCAAAAAAAGATCGATTTTCGCAACATTTTTGTTAATCGATTATCAATCTTCTGATAGAGTTATCAAAAAATTATATGCACGGTTGATTCTTCACTGTTTTATTATTAAGTGTGCGAAGTTGCATCAAAATCGGACGAGTAGTTACAGAGATAGCGTCCCCCAAACTTGGGGTAAAATGCATTGGAAATCAGATTTTCCTTACGCCCCAACTTAAGCCTTCCTTAAGCCTCAACTCCCTCATGGCTAGGAATCCAGATCAAAATCAGCTTATTTTCCTCGTGCCGCAGTCTCAAAGGGAGCCTCATTTATGATCAAAAAGAGGAATTTGTAATACACATAAATTTACCATTCAAGCAAAAAATCGCATTTTTCCGAAATGATTCCATTGCGATAAACACAGAAAAACATGATTCCATTGCAAGATACAAGGGTTTCCACCTAAAACTCCTCACCAAGGGTGTTGCACCTTTACCTAGTTCCCGTTATAAATTTGTCATCTTCCATCAGGTGACGACACGTGGGTGTTCCCCCTATTGGAGCTGCCTCCCTTGGAATTCCATCAAGACTCGACCGTCACTCAGAAACTTCTCGAGAGCTGCGAAGAAGGTTCGCACATCACGCTGTCCACTGGTTACTTCAACCTCACCGATCAGTACACTGAGACCATCTTGGAAACATCCAAGGCTGACTACAAAATCTTGATGGCGCATCCAACGGTAAATTAAATAGGTTATTTTACAGTCATGGCTGTTTTTTGGTTTATTATTTTCAATAATAAACCTTTGGAATCGACCAAGAAAAAAAATTTTAACACCCCCTCAAAATTTGATGGTTTACGTTTCAAGGTAGGTACGTAGAATCCAAACATATTGTTTAGTAATGCATGCATTCCAGGGGACGTCCCATTGGATAAGCATTAGATCAGTTAAACCAGTTGGTAAGCGATAAAACTGTTTCACTCGATGTAATTTATTCATTACTTTAGGCAAGAAATACTGACCCCCCCCCCCCCCCTCACCTTTATCCACCATAACATTTCTAGCGGCGTGGGAGCCTCGAATCTGCAGAGCATTTTTAAATCCATGATCTACGACACCCAACATGCGAATTCGAGTTCACCCCCCCCCCACCACCACCTCCCCAACGCCAACAATGGTGCCAGTCTGGCACCAAAGCGGAAATACGTCGTAACATTGATCCTTCATCTATTAGTTTTAGTAGGTAGTCCGTCGAGGTTCACATCCGTATTCTAGGTGAAATAAAACTGTTTCACTCGATGTAATTTATTTATTACTTTAGGCAAGAAATACTGACCCCCCCCCCCACCATTATCCACCTTAACATTTCAAGCGGCATGGGAGCTTCGAATCTGAAGAGCATTTTTAAATCCATGATCTACGATACCCAACATGCGAATTCGAGTACACCCCCCCCCCCCCCCACCTCCCCAACGCCAACAATGGTGCCAGTCTGGCACCAAAGCGGAAATACGTCGTAACATTGAACTTTCATCTGTTAGTTTTGGTAGGCAGTCCGTCGAAGTTCACATCCGTATTCAAGGTGAAACACAAAAAAAAAAACCACGAAATAAGCGGTTTATGGCATCATGGCACCATGGTGGCACCACTATTAGTTCCATGGTGGTACAGAGAATAATTCATGAAAATTCGGAGGTATAATGAGAATTTTTCCTCAATTTCAAAGCTTGGGTACAATTAGTAAGTAGTAAAGGAACCAAAATATTGAAAAATCGGATATTTTGTGAATATTATCCCCCCACTCACCCCCTCCCCTTGCGAATTTTGGTACTCTGGTAAAATCATGTACAACTCGGAAGTTATTTGAGTCAAACAAAAAAAGAAACACGCAAATCGGTTGGAAATTGAGGCCTGGGCAGAGTTTACAAGATTATGCACGCAAACGCACGTTTTTTAAGCATTAACCCCCCCTTTCCCCCTCTTAAAAAGCAAAATCCAAAATTCCGCCGCCGTAGTGCACAACTAGATAGTATTACGCGTCAAACGAAAAAAGAACCACGAAAATCGTTTCAGAACTAAGGCCTGGGCAGAGTACACAAGATTATGCCCAAAAACGCACGTTTTTCGAGCATTAACCCCCCCTTTCCCCCCCTTAAAAGGCAAAATTCGAAATTCCGGCGACGTAGTGCACAACTAGATAGTTTTTCGCGACGAACAAAAAAAGAACCAGGAAAATCGGTTGAGTACTAAGGCCTGTGCAGACGACACAATATTTTGTCACACACACACACACACACACACATACACCTACACATACACACACACACAGACATACACCTATGGTTTTTTTCGCGGATTTGGATTCAGAATGGTCTAAAACGGATTACTGTGTGGTTATTTTTTTTTTCTGTTGAGTGTTGTCCAACTTTACCCCAGATCGATCGCATAAGGACGCCCAAGTCTTACTGTGGGACGTCCTAAAAATCGAATAAAAATTTGGCCGGCCGTACGCGGCACTTTTGCCACTTGGCACTGACAGATTTTGATGAAATTTGGTACGTAGACTCCATTTGGGGTCTAGTTGTGCCCCGAAGATTTTGGTTGATGTAGGTCACTTCTAAGGGTTCCAAAATCAATTTTGAAATTTTAAAAACGCCCTAACTCAAAAAATTTTGATATAAAGTGTTTTTCCTTCAATTTAAGATTCTATAGAATTTTTAGAATTTTTTGAGACCACGCAAAGCCCTGTAAGATAAACCGTTCGCTCCCTACGAGAATTTTAAGTTTGGACTTGCGATAAATCGGAAACACGAGTGTGAATCGCAAAACAGGCCTAATCTCCGTTCAAATTAAAGCTGACCGAAATGCGATCGATGTTTTTCTTCATGTTGATGGTTGGTGGCTTTGCAGACGAGTGATCTATATAAAAATAATAAACCGTTGTGTAATAATTTGCAGCGTTTTCATCACCCATTTCTTCAAAATTTCAGCCATTATTAGCTATTTCAGTCAGGTACCTACACTCGACCAATCAGTCAATTTCCTAGGGTTGATGATTGATAACGGAGTATCTTGGCTGCCTCATGTCGAGCTACTTATTCCTAAAGTAACGTCGTGTCCGTTCATGTTGCTTAGATCGTCCAAAACCTTTTCCAAGAAGACGTTGTTACCTGTTCATCAAGCCTGTTTCCTAAGTAGGATGTTAAATTGCCTGCTGTTGTGGGGAAATTGGAATCACCCGGTGGACGTGTTTAGACTTTAAAAGCGAGCAGTGCGACTGGCAGGTTTGGGTTAGAGTGACAGCTGCAAGGGATCATTTGCTTGTCTCAGTACCCTGACTCTACTAGACGCAATGCCTTTCCAGTCCTCTGCTTTCAGTCCTCAAAGCAAAAAAGCTGGATGGAAGATGGGAGGAAGAAGATGAGGAATAGAATTGAAGGAGAGACCAGAAGTAGGAGCAGCCTTTTGGCACAAAAAAGGGCTCACCCTGAAGTAATACTGTACAAGTGGTTCCGGGTTGAGTCCTAAGCAGAGGGAGTGGGGTTTTAGTTGGTAGGCCCAATGCATGGGGAGTCCAACACTGTTGGGGTGAACTTCCCCTTCGCTCTTAAAGAGTTTCCCCACTCAGTATTAAAAAAAAAAAAACCTGGCTACTAGAAGCAATGCCTTTCCAGTCCTCTGCTTCGTCAAACCCAATTTCCCTCCTCTGTTGAGTATATCCAGTGCCCTTTGTTTTAATGCAAGAACTAGAGACGCCATTGCTATCTCAGCATTGTACTGCGATGTAACCAGTATCAAGTGGGCTCAAGACTGTTTAATGCTTCTCCTGTCAGGATTCGCAACCTTCCGGAAATAAATTATCTAGACATCGAAAGTCGAATCTTGTGCATGCCGAACTTTATTCGATTAACGAGTTTAACAACATTGAGTGGGTTAGCAAACCTGGTGGGTGGGGCCTGGTGTCGGTCAGGTGGGGGCCGGCTCGAATTGCCTCCACCAACTAGAGTATTATTATCCTTCTTTGGCAATTCTACCTGCTACCAATTCGATTCGTTTATTTTCTTTCAACACCATAACTGATCGAAATTGCAGTAACTCGAGAGTTTCGTGAGGCTACCTCATTTTCCACCATCAAAAAGTCGAAAATCGAATTGTGCATAGCGCTCCTTGCAGCACGGACGAGAAGATTTATTTGTTGATGTTATGATAGTTGCTTCGCACTATTGCCACTAGGATCGCATTTGTGTTTTGACATTGAATCTCGGTTTACTACGCCTTCAACGAGTGGTCAATTGAATCGTCGAATGAGCCAGAACGCATGCGCATTGACTCACGTCGAATCTCCAAATTCGAAGATTCGACTCTTTTCGACAATTCGATGTCGAATCTCCCAGACCATGAATACCCCTAATATTATGTATTTGACTGTTGTATTGCCTTATTGTAGGCTGCTTACATCTAAATAAAATTTATTTAGATTTAGATTTAGCATTTAATGTTTTCTAATCCTTTGTTTATCCTCAGGCAAATGGCTTTTTGAAGGCTCGCGGTTCTAGCTGGTGGAATTCCTGGAGCTTATACTGGTTTGGCGCTCTCATTCCTCAGTAGAGTCGCCAGTCGGAACCAGTCTGACAGGATATCCATGTTCGAGTACATCAGACCTGGTTGGACTTACCACGCAAAAGGCCTGTGGTACTACCCACCTCATGATGACACACCCATATTGACTCTCGTTGGATCTTCGAATTACGGTACGTCAAGTTCAACTATTAAAGCTGTCTTCCCGTTCTTTCCATTGACCAGTTTTAGAAACACTGGAATATTTACTGGGAATGTTTTAAACTAAACACGCATGGTAGCAGAGGTGTTATTTTTTAAAATAAATACGGCGTAGTAAATTATGAAAACTTGGAAAAGACGTGAAAGTGAACACAAGAAGCAATTTTACTCACTCTTTTTTACAATACGATTCTACCCATTAGTTTATCAAGCATTATTAGTCTTCATCTTCTTTGTAGTTTCTATATTAGTTAGTTTCGTTATTTGAATCACATTATTTGAGTGTATAATTTCGTGGGGTCACGAGGGCGCTTACAACTCTACCTGTTGTCGATCTTTGATACTCATTAAAACTTCTTTTACGTTTCGCCAGGGCGCACAGCAGTGTGAATCCGGTCAGTTTTAGCGTCGTTTTGCGGGGAGTGACTTATACTGTAATTTTTTTCCCTTGGGTATTCCCGGTTCTGGTAAAAGAAAAAAAGTAAAGTAAACAACCATTTTAGGTTGGATTTTCGTCCAACTGCCATTCCTGGCGTCGTGGACGTCATCAGCTGTCTTCCTAAGGGAAGATCAGAATTTGTTCTGATGATTTCGCTCATGGCTTCCGATTGGCTTTACCGCCCTGGGTTGGGAAGAGGGGGAACTGCGACCGATTCGCCCGAAAATATGCCGCAGAGGCGGGCCCCGAACTCACGGCCCCTGCTCGAGTCCCGTCTCCAGAGGACACATGCCGTAGCTCGCTCGGTCACAGCTGACCCCAGCTTCCCGGTTCTATTATAGGGCCCTATATAGGATTTGACTTGAAATTCCAATATCTAAACTTGAAGCGAATTCCCACCTGTGTGAAATGGGCCATAGACGCCCAGCCATAGATTTAAGGCGCGCCTAGACTAACCCGCAACACTTCCCGAGCCGCGCGGCCACATCATTCCGTTACACAGAACTTATTATTCGCCCAACTTCTCGAATCCATCAAAAAACGAATCTCCACTGAAATTTTCTTGAAGTTCTGACATGAATGAAGCCTGTAGAACTATGGACAACCATTTCAACAGCATTAATTCGTGCATTCAAACAAGATAGGTAATAGGTAGGTACAATAGTAAGCAGAGTTGAACACACTGTTAACTAAATTACTTTTTAAATCGAACTTCCCACCACCATTTTTTAGTATAATGTTGAGGATATAATACTCTAACATTCACTAGAGTTTGGAGAGATTTGAAGATGACTATTTTTTGTAAAGTGCGAAAGTGTTCGAAATTTCTACTGAAATCAGCTATCACCCAAATCGGCCCGTTCATAACTTTTCTCCTGTTGATCCGGAATCTACCAAATTTCAGTATATTATCCACCAGTTATATAAGAAACATATCCCAGAATTTCGTGCTGTTGTCAGTCTCTCGTCGTAAGTACCCAGCAATAGATTTAAGGCGCGCCTAGACTAACCACCGCAACACTTACCAGCGTCAGAACGGGTGGCACACGAACTTCATACATCCATTACTTTCTAAATCAAAATTCCCAACCCGCCATTTTTGGTATAATGTTGAGGATATGTTACTCTAACATCACCAGAGTTTGGAGAGATTTGAAGATGAGTATTTCTGTAAAGTGCGAAAGAAGTGTTCGAAAATTCTACTGAAATCAGCTATCACCAAAATCGGTCGTTCATAACTTTTCTCCTATCAATCCGGAATCGACCAAATTTCAGTATATTATCCACCAGTTATATAAGAAACATATCCCAGAATTTCGTGCTTGTAGCTCAGTCGTAAGTACCCAGCCATAGATTTAAGGCGCGCCTAGACTAAACCGCAACACTTACCAGCGTCAGAACGGGTGGCACACGAACTTCATACATCCAACTACTTTTCTAAATCAACATTCCCACCCCGCCATTTTTGGTATAATGTTGAGGATATGTACTCTAACTATCCATCCAGAGTGTTGGAGAGATTTGAAGATGCTGACTATATTCTGTAAAGTTGCGAAAAGTGTTCGAAAATTCTACTGAAATCAGCTATCCACCCCAAAATCGGGCGTTCATACTTTCTACCTATCGATCCGGAATCGACCAAATTTCAGTATATTATCCAAAACAGGTTATATAAGACCAACATATCCCAGAATTTCATGGATGTAGCTCAGTCGTAAGTACTCAGCCATAGATGATTTGTGCGAGAAAAAAGTGTGTTGCGGTATCAGAACAGGTGGCACACCAAATTCTTACAATCCATTACTTTTTAAACGAAAATTCCCACCCGCCATATTTTAGTATAATGTTGAGGATATGTTACTTAATCATCCACCAGAGTTTGGGAGAGAATTTGATGGTGACTATTTTTTGTAAAGTGCGAACATGTGGTTTCTGTAGTAGTTATGATTACAGAACCTCCGCAACTTCCAAGACCGATTACTTTTTTTAATCGAAATTCCCACCCACCATTTTTTAGTATAATGTTGAGGATATGTTACTGTAACATCCACCAGAGTTTGGAGAGATTTGAAGATGAATATTTTCTGTAAAGTGCGAAAGTGTTCGAAAATTCTACTGAAATCAGGTATCACCCAAAATCGGCCCGTTCATAACTTTTCTCCCATTGATCCGGAATCGACCAAATTTCAGTATATTATCCAACAGTTATATAAGAAACATATCCCAGAATTTCATGGATGTAGCTCAGTCGTAAGTACTCAGCCATAGATGATTTGTGCGAGAAAACGTGTGTTGCGGTTATCAGAATACAGGTGGCACACCAAATTCTTACATCCATTACTTGTTTTTAATCGAAATTCCCACCCACCATTTTTTAGTATAATGTTGAGGATATTTTACTGTAACATCCACCGGAGTTTGGAGAGATTTGAAGATGACTATTTTCTGTAAAGTGCGAAAGTGTTCGAAAATTCTACTGAAATCAGGTATCACCCAAAATCGGCCGTTCATAACTTTTCTCCCATTGATCCGGAATCGACCAAATTTCAGTATAATTATCCAACAGTTATATAAGAAACATATCCCAGAATTTCATGGATGTAGCTCAGTCGTAAGTACTCAGCCATAGATGATTTGTGCGAGAAAACGTGTGTTGCGGTATCAGAACAGGTGGCACACCAAATTCTTACATCCATTACTTTTTTAAACGAAATTCCCACCCGCCATATTTTAGTCTAATGTTGAGGATATGTTACTCTAACATCCACCAGAGTTTAGAGAGATTTGATGGTGACTATTTTTTGTAAAGTGCGAACATGTGGTTCTGTAGTAGTTATGATTACAGAACCTCCGCAACTTCCAAGACCGATTACTTTTTTTAATCGAAATTCCCACCCACCATTTTTTAGTATAATGTTGAGGATATGTTACTGTAACATCCACCAGAGTTTGGAGAGATTTGAAGATGACTATTTTCTGTAAAGTGCGAAAGTGTTCGAAAATTCCACTGAAATCAGCTATCACCCAAATCGGGCGTTCATAAACTTTTCTCCTATCGATCCGGAATCGACCAAATTTCAGTATAATGTCCACCAGTTATATAAGAAACATATCCCAGAATTTCATGGATGTAGCTCAGTCGTAAGTACTCAGTCATAGATGATTGTGCGAGAAAAACGTGTGTTGCGGTATCAGAACGGGTGGCACACCAACTTCATACATCCATTAATTTTTTTAAAACAAAATTCCCACCCACCATATTTTAGTATAATGTTGAGGATATGTTACTGTAACATCCACCAGAGTTTGGAGAGATTTGAAGATGACTATTTTTTGTAAAGTGCGAAAGTGTTCGAAAATTCCACTGAAATCAGCTATCACCCAAAATCGGTCGTTCATAACTTTTCTCCTATCGATCCGGAATCGACCAAATTGCAGTATATTATCCACCAGTTATATAAGAAACATATTCCCAGAAATTTCGTGCTTGTAGCTCAGTCGTGAGTACCCAGCCATAGATTTAAGGCGCGCCTAGACTAACCCGCAACACTTGGCACACCAACTTCTCACATCCATTACTTTTTTTATTCAAAATTCCCACCCCACCATATTTTAGTATAATGTTGAGGATATGTTACTGTAACATCCACCAGAGTTTGGAGAGATTTGAAAACAACATTTTTCAACTTTATTTTGATTTGGTTTGGGGGTCATTTTTTGTAGTAGTAGTAACCTATCCATCCCCAACCATATACTAAAATATGGTGGGTGGAAATTTTGATTTAGAAAAGTAATGGATGTATGAAGTTGGTGTGCCACCTGTTCTGATACCGCAACACACGTTTTCTCGCACAAATCATCTATGGCTGAGTACTTACGACTGAGCTACATCCATGAAATTCTGGGGATATGTTTCTTATATAACTGGTGGACATTATACTGAAATTTGGTCGATTCCGGATCAATGGGAGAAAAGTTATGAACGGCCGATTTTGGGTGATAGCTGATTTCAGTAGAATTTTCGAACACTTTCGCACTTTACAGAAAATAGTCATCTTCAAATCTCTCCAAACTCTGGTGGATGTTAGAGTAACATATCCTCAACATTAGACTAAAATATGGCGGGTGGGAATTTCGTTTAAAAAAAGTAATGGATGTATGAATTTGGTGTGCCACCTGTTCTGATACCGCAACACACGTTTTCTCGCACAAATCATCTATGGCTGAGTACTTACGACTGAGCTACATCCATGAAATTCTGGGATATGTTCTTATATAACTGTGGACATTATACTGAAATTTGGTCGATTCGGATCGATAGGAGAAAAGTTATGAACGCCCGATTTTGGTTGATAGCTGATTTCAGTAGAATTTTCGAACACTTTCGCACTTTACAGAAAATAGTCATCTTCAAATCTCTCCAAACTCTGGGTGGATGTTAGAGTAAACATATCCTCAAACATTATACTAAAAAATGGGGGTGGGAATTTCGATTTAAAAAAAAGTAATGGATGTAAGAATTTGGTGTGCCACCTGTTCTGATACCGCAACACAACGTTTTCTCGCACAAATCATCTTTGGCTGAGTATTACCGACTGAGCTACATCCATGAAATTCTGGAGATTGTTTCTTATATAACTGGTGGACATTATACTGAAATTTGGTCGATTCCGGATCAATAGGAGAAAAGTTATTGAACGCCCGATTTTGGGTGATAGCTGATTTCAGTAGAAATTTCGAACACTTTCGCATTTACAAAAAATAGTCCTCTTCAAATGTCTCCAAACTCTAGTGAATGTTAGAGTATTATATCCTCAACATTATGCTAAAAAATGGTGGGTGGGAATTCGCATTTAAAAAAGTAATTTAGTAACAGTATGTTCAACTCTGCGTACTATTGTACCTACCTATTACCTATCTTGTTGAATGCACGAATTAATGCTGTTGAAAATGGTTGGTCCATAGGTCTACAGGCTTCATTCATGTCAGAACTTCAAGAAAATTTCAGCGGAGATTCGTTTTTTGATGGATTCCGAGAAGTTGGGCGAATAAGAAGTTCTGTTTGTAACGGAATGATGTGGCCAGCGCGGCTCGGGAAGTGTTGCGGGTTAGTCTAGGCGCGCTTTAAATCTATGGCTGGGCGTCTATGGCCCATTTCACACAGGTGAATTCCCAGGGGCGTCAGGTGATAATATTCGTCAGGCAAACAGCTAGGCTGCAAATTATTACACAAACGATAATTTTTTCTGCATTGATCATGCGCCAGCAAAGAACTGAGCTTTGCCATTGTCACCACCTACCCAACCATGTTTTACCTTCATAATCAAGTTTATGTGGAAGAATTAAACGCCATATACCAAATTTCATCAAAATCGGTCCATGATAATTATGGAAAGTTCCGCGGACAGACGGTTTTTTTTTATATTCGATTTTAAAAATCTACATGTACCTAACTCAAACGTAAACCATAGAATTTTGAGGGTGGTCAAACTTTTTTCTCGAAAATAATAAACCGAAAGACGGAGCCTCTGACAATTTCAAAGTGTCTATAAACAAGAAAAACGATTAGGTACAGTGAAATACAGTAAAATCGGGAACGGGACACCAGTCAACGTCAAACAGCTGCTATTTGCGGTGGCGAAAAAACGAAGTGTGTTCCTTCCTTGAGATAATGTGGGTGGATGGATATGTTATGTCTTGCCATGCGTGGGCTAATTAGCATCCATGGCTCATCTTCCAAGTTTCTCTGCATTCAAGGTCACGAAACAGTTCCTTGACTGTTTGCCATGGCTGGTTGTGTGGTAGTGGGGGTATGGTAAAACTTGACAGCGTGATGACCCCCCGCCGATCTTCGCCTATAAGTCCCGAAAAATTCAATTTATCGTATCATCCGCAATCCGTCGTAGTTACCTACTGTTTCAACTCTTGGTGTGTGTTGCAGGCTAGTATCCAAGACAAAATACGTACTTTATTATTCCATTCTCCTATTTAGTCCAACCTCCTTGATAATAATGAAATTGTGGGCTCCCGCCCACTGGGACGCCTCTCCAGTAGGGTGGGGCCGGGTCATCGCCACCGACCCCCTTCGGCCTGACTCGTAGGTGACGTCAACGTGGCCCAATCAGGAGGCGCCAACCAACATCTCGCGCGCCCTCCCCCCTCCGGCGGGAGAAGCGTCAAGAGCTTCTCCCCCACCATCACCGCCGCCCCCGCCAACACCACCTCGCGGGAGGAGGGGGGAGAGAAGACGGAACCTCTGGTCAGGCCTGGACGACACTACTCCCCTCTAGACCTCTGCCAAGTTAACGTCCATTGAGAGCTCCGTGCCCGTGAGTCGTGTAACCGCCACAGTCTTCCCCCCACGCCGCCACGCTGTACGACCCCCTGGACATCAGCGTCGCCACGAACCTACCTCTGCCACACAACATCGGAAGGATACCTACGGGCCCCAACGTGAGTGCACAAACTAATATTACATTTCATTCCATTGGCCAATGATTAGGAGTGACGTGTAGTCATAAGAGTAAAACTTAACAACATTAACAATATTTCGCCACGAATCATATTTGAGATTGAACTTTAGTAAACTTTCCGATTGAACCTCTGATTTTCTGACCATGCAATGAACTTGAACTACAAACGATTTATGGATTGTATTGATGAATTAGGAAACCATACTGTTTAAAAAAACCGTTTCATACTTACTACGAATCTCGCCTTCAGCAAAACACCACGAACATTGAAGTGGAGAAGTTGTTCCTTAATTTAATAAAAGTGCCATATATTTGTATTTCCGTTTACCTTTCTGTCCGAGTATACCTGGTTACCAAACTGATAGTTGAGGCTAGTGCATCGCCACACCTCAAGGTTTTGACAAGTCCCTTCAGGACCGCCACGTAAGCCCATAAGGCAGGAACACATTTGTGTATCCAATTTGTATTTGGCCCTTCAGGCTTTTAACTTTCAGCATAAATCGCCACGAGACGCTTCAGGTCGCCACGCAATTTCGCCACGCTTTTCACCACGCTTTTCGCCACGCATCTTTAATTCTAAATTCTTCACAGGTAAATACCTTTCATTATAATTTATCTGTGTTTCGACTTTTGTCTTGTTTTCGTTTCAGCCAATATTCATTTTCAAATCAACCCCCCAACAACTCGTGCGATAGCTTGGGCGGTCGAGTTCATTAACCTAGTTGGTGAGCCCGACCACCCAAGCGCCTAGATCCTCTAGGACAAAACACTGAAGATATACCTGCGAGTTGATAGCAGAGGTGAACCTTTCCCTTCACCACTGGTACCCAAGTTGCCAGGTATATCCGAAGTCAATCTACTTACAAAATAGTCCCTAAATATTATAAAAGTTTTCCAAAATTTGCTAAACATTACTTGCAAAAACGCTGCAAATTATTACACAACGGTTTATTATTTTTATATAGATCACTCGTCTACAAAATCACCAACCATCCAATATGAAGAGAAAAATAAAAAAATTAAAATAAAATCAAAAAATAAAAAAATCCAAAAAAAAAATCGAAAAAATCAAAAAAAAAATCAAAATCACCAACCATCGATTGCATTTCGGTCAACTCTAATTTGAACGGAGATTAGGCCTCTTTTGCGATTCACACTCGTGTTTTGATTTATATATATATATATTTCAATATAAACCCTTAAATTTTCGTAGGGAGCGAACGGTTTGTCCTACAGAGCTCCGCGTGGTCTCAAAAAATTCTAAAAATTCTATAGAATCTTAATTTGAAGGAAAAACAATACCTTTATATCGAAATTTTTTGAGTTAGGGCGTTTTCAAAATTTCAAAATTGATTTTGGAACCCTTAGGAGTGACCTACATCAACCAAAAGCTTCGGGGCACAACTAGACCCCAAATGGAGCCTACATACCAAATTTCATCAAAATCGGTCAATGCTAAGTAGCAAAAGTGCCGCGTACGGCGTACGGCGGACAGACGGCCAAATTTTTATTCGATTTTTGGATTCTACGTACCTTGAAACGTAAACCATCAAATTTTGAGGGGGTGTTAAAATTTTTTTTTTCTTGGTCGATTCCAAAGGTTCATTATTGAAAATAATAAACCAAAAATGGAAATATAAGAGAATCTCAACAAAATTAATTTATTTTGCATATTTGTAGTAAGGCAAACAGTGTTTGCTATGTTTGCCTGGAGGAGACGCCACTGCGAATTCCCCATTGTGCGGGTTGATGTGTAGATGGCCCCCTATAAGGATACTACAATGTTATGGATACGAGGATGCAATATGCAGGTTGTGGTGTGCCACAACCACTTGGCAGACGTTTTTTATCTGTCTTAGTTGGAAATAGGCTGGAAATGAAAAAAAAAAAAAAAAAAAATTTAGCTACTTCATAATTTGACCTGAAACAATAAGGGGTTCGTCTAACTCAACTATGAATATGAATCATTGAGTTGAAAGGAGACCCTCAAATAAGATGTGCGACATTCAACACTCAAATCTAGTCTATGAATTCCGCTCTATTTTTTTTAATTTTTTTTTTTGATTATATGTACATTTGTTTTTTGGAAAAACTTCAGGGATCGTTTCTGAATGTTCCAAAACGGATTTCAGTGATAAAAAAATTTCAAAAAAGTCCATTCTAAAAATTTTGAGGCCATGCAATAGCTTAATTTTCCTTGAAAATTCGCTGAAATGAATTTTGCGGGACTGTTTTGGATGAGAGACGACGATCGGTGAGTCAGCATGGTGTAAAGTATTGCTATGCCCCCACTATCACAGCATCAGCCATGGCAAACAATCGAGGAGCTGTGTGACCTTGAAAGCAGAGAAACTTGGAAGGCGGGTAATGGATTTTCATTTCCTTAGCAACCAGTAATCAAATTTCTTAATGAAGGAATTCTTTTTTTTCGAATGTAGTGTGAAGAGTTTATTTTATCTGAATAAACTCGATTTTAAAGCGAAAACATGGTTGGTAGGTGGTGACAATGGCGAAGCTGTATTCTTTGCTGGCTAGTGATTTATACAGAAAAATAAACTTTTATTTATCCCTCTATGACTCGCCAAGCTGTTTGTCTGACGAATATTCTCTCTGTGTGCATAGACAGCAGTCTGAGGTTTGACTCAAACCTATTGTCCACTTTCACCAAAAGTTGTTCTAAACTTGCTTAGCTAAACTCGTTAATAGTTAATCTGAAGGAATAAACCCGGCAAGATGGCGAGCATCTTTCACCAACCAAAATCATCGTTAAACGTCGTTTAAGATAATCGAGTTTGTCTAAACTTGAAATTTCGAGCAAAACGAATGAAAGTTTGACATCATGACGTATTGGGGCAATAGAAACGTTGAACAACAACCACTACCGCGCTTGCAATCAGCAGATTACCGCCTTGTGTATCGTTATCAGTGTCAGTTTTCGAATTCCTTGTTTTTTTTATTTGCTGATTCCTGCGGTTTGTTCCGAGTTTTCTGGTTCCCTTCGTTTTATTTTGCTGAATATTTTCATCACCTACCTATTGAGTTATTACACATCATCACTTTGAGCCACGACGAGCGCAATAACTCCAGTATTTCTCCAGACTCAGTACCTTCCTTGATGTATCCTAGTGAAACACAGTGACCGCTGCCTTGTTCTGAACGGTAGGAATTTACTTCGATAATTTGAATGATTACCGATGGATGTAAATTCGAAGATGAGGGCTCCCGATTTCACCTCAATAGAAATTTATTTTGGTCGAACTGGCCTTTTATGATGGTCAATTTGTATAATTGGTCCGAATAGAAACAACCAAGGAATGTAGGTTGCACTATTATGTTATTGAAAAAACCATTATTCATTTAAAATTAACGTGTTGAACTTATTTGTATGACGGGAACTCGAGGCGAGTGTCAATCTAGTCGAGCACTTGGACGACTGGGGGCTTGGAAAGGCGGAAATTCAGTAACGTACATAATCTTGGAATGTGGAATCCGATCCAGGATTCGACTCGGACGTCGTCGTCATCGTCAGACGAGTCACAAATAATTCGAAATGCAAAAATAATTCGCAATTTCATTTCGAAAACAATCACAAATTAATGCGCGGCCATATTGAATTGGTAGTTAAACGAGGTTTCCTAGTTTATTCGGCTGATTTTCGACCGTTTAAACTCGAACGCCCCGAGATGGAGTTTAAACTCGTAAATCGCTCTGGTGAAAGACGATTTTTACTAAACGTTGTTTATCTCTCGCCTCGTTTGGTTTAAACTCATTTCGAATGTTTGGTGAAAGTGGGCAATATGCCCACTATGCTGGTGTGCGTTCCTAAAATTCTGGAAATTCGTGACCATTCGCTCTCGAGTACCTCATGATGTGTAATTTCCTCGTTTTCCTTCCAGGGTCTCGATCCGTCAGAAGAGACTTGGAGACCCAAATGGCCCTCGTGACTGTGAATGAAGACCTGAGAAGGCGACTCGGCCACGAGGAAAACGCCTTCGCCTCCCTCGCTCAACCCTTCACTCGGCAGATCGGCCTCAGCAAAGATCGCAAACCCAAGCTCTGGATCGTCACCACCATGAAGCTCTTCAAAACGTTCTTTTGAGCCTAGAAAAAGTACCGTTTCAGTAGTATTAGCGTATAAAGTATGTATTATCATTACTGGAGCCTAAAGGCGTTGTTGTTACACGAAATCGCTCGGTTCCTATCGCGTAGTAGATACCTAGTACTACTCAGGAGTGTTGGTTGATTTCTTGAATATGAAAAGTACGAGAAAAAATATGCATTCCGAATATAGTTACCTAATGTTGATTTCTTGAAGATTTCGAAGCATATTAGGGTGCCAAAAATGTATACTTAGACAAGGTGACTCTAAGAACGCTGCAAATTATTACACAAAGGTTTATTTTTTCCTGTAGGGCTCTGAGGGGTCTTATTTGATTCTTAAAACAACGCCAACCGAGGATGTGGGTGCCTTCAAAACGAAATTAGATTCTTCGTTGCTCAGAAAGTAGGATTTGTGGTTCTTTACCGCTGAATCGAAGATATTCTATCATCCAGTTCTTGAGAGTCGGTAGGGTTGATTAATATTAGTCAATTTTCGCCAACGTTTCCGTGTATTTACACACCATCATCAGGGCTAGGGGGAGGGGGGAAGAAAAACCACGTACACATAAATATGAGGACATTACAAAATAACATAGGAACACAGCAAGGAAGGAATGAATATTAAAATATTGTTACTTCAAAAAGGTAGTTGGTAAGTAACAAAGCTATTCAGTGAACACAGAATGATTTGGAGAAAAAAAAACTAAGGTACAGTGTAGGTTGATATAAGTACATACAGAATGCGAAAAAAGGTACATACCTTAATATTGTTGTGAGGTTTTTTTCAAAAACTTCGAAAACATTGAAGTAAGTAAAGAAGTACCTTTTTGAAGTAACAATATTTTAATATTCATTCCTTCCTTGCTGTGTATACCTATGTTATTTTGTAATGTCCTCATATTTATGTGTACGTGGTTTTTCTTCCCCCCTCCCCCTAGCCCTGATGATGGTGTATAAATACACGGAAACGTTGGCGAAAATTGACTAATATTAATCAACCCTACCGACTCTCAAGAACTGGATGATAGAATATCTTCGTTGCTCAGAAAGTTCACTAGGAATCCCAGTTAAGCAGAAGGGTGCAGATTATTACAGAACGGTTTACAAGGTTGGAGGAAAGGAGGTCACAAAACTGTAGGTAAGTTATGCTTATCAAGGGTTTCACATTGGCGCGTACTCAATGGCTACAACACATCAAGGCTAAGTACACTATCAATGAACTTCCATTAATTTATTTATTTAGACCCTGATTTAGTTATCCTCTTAGAAAGCGATGGCTGGTCCTAATCAGATCTTGGTGGTCTCATTCGATTCTAAAAAATCGTGACTATTTTAAATTAGTGAAAAAATATGTATTATTGGAAGTTTTCAAGCTAAAGTGTTTCGAATATTAACCCCTTAGAAGTGACTGACATCAAACAATCGCTTCTGAGCACAACTAGACCCCACATGGAGCCCATATACTAAATTTCATCGGAATCGGACCATGAGAACTGAGGAGTATCACGTATGTCATAATATGGACGCCATTTTTTAATTCGATTTTTGGATTCTACATACCTTGAGACGTAAACGTTTAAATTTTGAGGGTATATTAACATGTTTGCCTCACTTTATTGATTCCACAAGTTGATTTTTGAAAATAATAAACCAAAAAATATCAGGAAATGGGCCGAGAATTGGTCGATAATTTTCAATAAATGAAGATGCATTGATCAAGATCTCCGTTGTCTGAATCCGTACCGTCAATATAGAAGAGTTTAATGTTGTTTCCGTTTTGACCCGGTGGCGGTCCCAACAGATTCAACGTCAATTTTCAGAATCGCATGAGACCACAAGGAGCACCAGGGGGTCCAGCGACCTGGAAAACCTGGAATACTCGGAGAATTTTGCTCTACTGAAAAAATCCCTGGGAATTTTATTTTTTTCTCGAAAAAGCCTGAACGTCGAATATTTTTGTGGGAAATTCCGGCAGTCAGAGGGCGAAAAGTTTAAGTAGGTACGGTTTTAGTAGTGTTTTTCAATGATAGATGTTCCAAATGCAGAAAATTTTCTCAGCTTAATATTTCCAATATAGATTTCACAATTTTTGTTATCAAAATTTTTAACGCCGTTTATAATGTTGCAAAATTTGTTTCTCGAAAATTTGCTTCAAGTGTTCGTAAGGGCACACTTGCCGCTAGCTAACCGCGTACTCATGTTTCTCCTCAACTTACTTGTCTGATTCTGGTTACCTAATTAATTTTCATAATGTGATTTTGCTTCCGAGTCTACCAAGCTTGCGGAAGCCTTTCACGTTCCAAGGCTAAGAAAAAAAGTTCTCCAAAATCAAAATTTCCACTCGCGTTTTACGCTTCCGGCCTTGCTGAACCATTTTGGTTCCGTCTCTGTCTGTCTGTCATGAAATCCTTGTGGTGCAGGGTACTTAGAGATTGATAATTTGAGATCAGCTGCAACGCATCGGATCATCTATAAAATCGGTTTATTGCCAGACTTTTTAGTGCTTTTGGTTTATTATTTTCAATAATGAACCTTTGGAATCGACCAAGAAAAAAAAATTTTAACACCCCCTCAAAATTTGATGGTTTACGTTTCAAGGTACGTAGAATCCAAAAATCGAATAAAAATTTGGCCGTTCGTCCGCCGTACGCGGCACTTTTGCCACTTAGCATTGACCGATTTTGATGAAATTTGGTATGTAGGCTCCATTTGGGGTCTAGTTGTGCCCCGAAGCTTTTGGTTGATGTAGGTCACCTGGAAGAGCACTTCCATTCAATAGGATTGAAAATGGCTTTGGAGCTCACTCAGCTGATCAGTGATGTGAGGATTGAAGAAGATCTCCTCGAATGCTGGAGACGCCTGGAAGAGCACCTCCATTCAATAGCATTGAAAATGGCTTTGGAGCTCACTCAGCTGATCAGTGATGTGAGGAGTGAAGAAGATATCCTCGAATGCTGGAGACGCCTGGAAGAACACCTCCATTCAATAGGATTGAAAATGGCTTCGGAGCTCACTCAGCTGATCAGTGATCTGATCAGTGAGCAATGATTTGCAGCGTTTTTTACCTACAAACATTGTTTTACCTACCAACTTTTTTTTACCTACCAACTATTGGTAGGTACTACCTACCACACTATAATGACTCCACACCTTCACAATCAAGTTTATTAGAAAGAACTAAACGCTTCACACTCGATTCGAAAAATAGAAAGCTTGATATGGAAATTTGATTACTGGTTACGCAGAAGGCAAAACTGTATACAAATCGAAGAAATGAACAGCGATCGCATTTTAGTCCGATAAAATTTGAATGGAGATTAGACCTCTTTTGCGATTCACACTCATGATTCTGTTTTATCGAAGGAAAACCTTCAAATACTCGTAGGGACCGAACGGTTTGTCCTACAGAGCTCCGGGTGGTCTCAAAAATTTTTTAAAATTCTGTACTATTTAAAATTGGTGAAAAAACGATACCTTTATTTCGAGAGTTTTCGAGCTAGGGCACTCTTGAAAATTTCAACCCTTAATTTTCACCCCTTAGAAGTGACCTACATCAACCAAAAGCTTCGCGGCACAACTAGACCCCAAATGGAGCCCATATACCAAATTTGAACCAAATCGGTCCAGTGTTGCTAAGAAAAGTGCCGCGTACGGCGGACGGCGTACGGCGGACGGACGGAAATTTTTTTATTCGATTTTCGTATTCTACGTACCTTGAAACGTAAAACATCAAATTTTGAGGGGGGGTTAAAAATTTTTTTTTCTTGCTCGATTCCAAAGGCTTATTATTGAAAATAATAAACCAAAATCGGAATTATAAAAGCTTAGAGATTTCATTCCAATACCTTGTTGACGTGATAACGTCTTATAAATTGGTTTACCGGGAGACACTTCAAGAAACTGCGTTACGCTCCTCTCACGGAGGGGGTGCAGCTCACAACCGGGGGTCCACCCCTTCCCCGGCGCTCACAAAAGCGGGAGCGCCCCGCCCCCCTTCCCTGGCACTCACTCCCCCCCCCCCACCCATGGGAAATACCTACTACCTACGGGAAATACCTACTCTGTGCAACTTGACAAAGAATTTTATTTTATCCTTCTTCCTACTATACGAATGAATATTAACATTAAAATTATTTTACCACTCAAAGTCGTTGTCACGTAAAACTTTCGCCCGTATACCGACTTTACAGGCAACAACACAGGGTTTTTTTTTATCAGAAACACGATTATGAGTCTTGAGAACATGAGAGGTCGTGGGTGGCAAAATCTTTGTTTTACTCAAGGAAGAGGGTGAAATAAATTAACATCAACTGATCACGTACTGCTGTTTTTTATTTTTAAATTTTCATTGAATCAACAACTGATATTTACAGAAGTAGTAAATTTTATAATAATTGTTATAATAATAATCGTAATAATGAATGCAGCGTTTTTGTAAAGAAGTCATTTAACAATATTTATTGTACTTAAGTACCTACCTTCTCTTTAACGCACTGCTAAGTTTGTTATTAGTGATAACTTTGTACCCGTGATCTTTATTTATTGTTTGATTACCTAATAGAAGTACCTAATAGTTGTTATGAGGGCGTATCAAAGTCTAATAGTTACCTTCCATTCAAAATTTATCTGAACGATGGAGACAAAAATTTAGGGTCCCGCCTAATGATAGTAAGTAAACATCGTACATTTTACTTGCCTTTTCTGATTTATTTTTTCCTTTGTCACGTTTTCAATAAAGGGGAAGCATTAATTTCATTAGACCTAGAAATTAAGTAGGTATTGTTGGAAATTGAAACTGTAGTTGTGAATCCATTTGGGCTCGCTTTTGATAGAATTGATAAACAATCTAACCTGTCACATTTTAGCATGGAACATGCTTTAGCCTTGGACTAACCAACCGGAAAACGTCACAGAGAGGGGGTGAATGGTGTGTGTCACACAGGGGTTATTCTCCACTCATTCACTCCATCCCTACTTAGCTGAAAAGCAAGGCTAAAGCATGTTCCATGTTTCTTGAACTTTGACCAAAGGCTCTAAGCAGTAAGGCAGACCATAGGGCCGAGTTTTACGTTAGAGAGTTTCTAGTAGGTTCAGTTTGGCTTAGATACGCTGGGACGTAACCTCAATCGTCGTATTGTCGATAAGGACGCGCCATATTATCTGTTCTGGAGCAGGTTTCGACCGCTTTATTATGGCACAAGATCATATAAAGTGCGTCCTTATCGACATAGAGAGCTGCAGCGAGCCTAGATACGGGGAAAACATAGCATCTCGGTGAAAACAGGAGCTTAATGGAACCCGTGATGGCCATGGAATACATTGGATACGGTGAAAGTTAGCATCCACTCAATGCTTGCACTTGCAGCTTCGTACAGAAGAAGGTTCCGAACGTCACTGAAACTCTCTAATACTGCGCTGGTTTGAGGATACGTCCCACCTTACCTGAGCCGAACTGAACCTACTAGGAAGTAGGCACCTACTTACTTTCTATATTAACTAGGTCTTGCCTCTACTAGAATTGATGAGCATTGGTCATTAGTTGGCCATTCATTTCAACGTAGGTATCTGTCTACCTCTTCATCCAACAAGGGTCAAAAAAGGTTACGAATTTTACTACTAGTGAGCTGACAAGTTGGATGAGATCCAACCAAGGCACAGATAAGGCTTCGCAGGTGGAACCCGCTCACACCAGCTTCCCAGAGAATCGATCGATGGAAATGTTCAACGTTGTCCTTCAATAAAAAGATTACCTGAAAAAAAAAAAAAATCGTGTGCTTACGATACAACATTTCAATTCATCATCACATAACAATTTTGAGAACATTCAATGAAATGTATTGCGGAATAACGATCGAATTGGCCCGAAAAAATCTGTCAAGTTGGGTGGGCAGTATAGGGTGACTCGCCCAGTGAATGAACACTTAAGCTCTTAGCACCCTAGTGACGAACTTTAATGTCTATAGTTCTTAAAGTTGCAGTACTACACTACTTGAATTTGTCTGATGTTGTTTAAAATCGTATAAGGAACAAGAACAGCATGGGAGAAGACGAGAAAAGTTGATTTTTATAGCTAATTTTCCACAATAAAGGAGTTAGTGTATTTCACCCCATGAATGAATACTATTTCCTAGTGAATGAACCCTCAAATTCCAGTGAATGAACACTCCATTCCCAGACACATTCACCTGTTCATTCACTGGATAGGATAGTTATTTAAACAAGTTGAGGCAAAAAATCAGCAGTTTAGTTGTTTCTTCACTTGGGAAGCCTCCATTCGATTTAAAAACCGTGAAATAACCCTCCAGCCAGTGAATGAACAGTCATTTTACTGTCGTTCATTTACTGGTTGGAAGGTCATATTTTAGCTCCCACAGTATGAACACCCAAAAAAACATATCATAATCAAAAAAATTCCCTTCTACCCAATTAGTTCTCTCTAGAAAAACATATCAGCTACAATAATAAAGCATGACATTGACTCATTTAGCATTTTACTCACCTCTAATCACTAATCCCCACGTAATGGCCAACTCCATTTGTTACCCCCAGAGACGTTTTTGGAGACTGACCTGTTGATAACATCAAAACCGAAGAAGATGGCAGACTTTTTTTTTATCTACTGCTTCGCCCTGCTATCTATGATATGTTGATGGAACTAATGAAAAACACCGTTATCACCAGGGTGCATCACAAGCCTTATTATTCCCAAATAACCTCGTACTGTTCATTCACTGGGCGAGTCACCCTATTTGTCTCACATAGAATTACTTAGTTGTTGTAAAAATGTTTGGTTTACTGGGTGAAGGTGTGCTAGTTGTAGAAGGCAAGCTAGGGGGAGAGGTACTATTCCTATCGTCGGCTTGCAAGTGAAATTCACTAAGCCAATTTTTTCGATTTATTGGCTATTCTTCTGTATTTTTTAACTCCCGATCAATTGGTGACGTTAGTTTTGGGATCCGAGCAACCGTTTCCTAGGAAAAATGCAAAATGGCTTTTCACTAAGTCAGAATTGAAAAAAAAAAATATTCAGTAGAAAATCATTAACCTTCCGGTACCCGCGCCATTTCGCTTTTCAATTCACACCGCTTGGCGGCACCCATGCCGCCCATGAAAATGAAGTTTTGACTGCCCAAAGTCATTATTGTAAAGGTTGTTAACAGCTGTGTCAATATGCTAGGTAAACCACCTGAATCAAACTTACTATAATTTTATAGTTTGTATGCTCATAAACCAAATAAATAGGTACCTATCTAAAATCATAAACAGCCAACTTTTTCCAATGAAATCGACATGATTGTTTCCTCAACCAAATTATTGTTATCGCAGTACAGATGGGTTCTAAACACAGAGTAATGAAGACAAGTTAACAGAGAAGAAAGCCAACGTTAAAATGGTGTGCAAGCATTTTTGAGGCTGCCTCAGTTGCGCCATCTACTTTCAGCTAGGATTGAGGAACTACTACGGAAGTGGTGGGGAGGGGGAGGCCACACTCTTCATACCGCTTCTTTTCAAATCCTTTCGAATGACCAGAAATTGATAACTTTTCGTTTCATCATCATTTAGAATTGCAAAAACTACTTGGAAAAACCAATCGAGGCGAACGGTATTTTCAGAGTTCCTGATGCAATGGGGTATTTCGGTGGGTCGGAAATTCAGGTTTTTGACCTCAAATTTGGATTCAGCACCTTTGAAAACCTATATACTACAACTTTAAGCCCAATGATACTATAACATGTGGTAGAAAAATGAATTAAAGAGATCACACGTTTGAAAAAGGCGGGCCGCTATAAATGCACACACACTAGGCAAGGACTACGCCGCGGACTACGCGGCGCGCGTGTGTGAGTAGAATTATGTAGTATCCAAGAGGGGTTTCCGTGCATGGATACTTTTTCAAAGACAGTTGGCTAGCTACGTCACGATTGGCTAGCTACGTCACACCGTTCAAATCTTCAACTTTCCTTAGCTTCTCTGATTTTTTAAAAACATTTTCTCGACGAACAGACCCAATTACCGTTATTCCTGAGCCATACTCTTTTCAAATAAAAAATAAAAAAAATTGACTGAAATACCCCATTGTTGTTATCCCTATCGCCAGTAGTTCAAATATTCAATTGACAACTGCCACCCAAAGAAACGTTTGAAACCCAGTGTATTATTGAAAATCGCTCGATTTTTTCGTACATATCGCGAATATAACTGAATGTTGTCAAATTAATTACTTAGATACAGCTGGTAACGCACCAAGGAGAAAAATATGTGATAAATATGGTGACTTGTTGTGATGAGGTTGGGAACAAGTGATCATGAACGCTATCTGTTGCTTTCTGCTATAACTACGTCCTGGAGCTCCACCAATCAGAACGCTTCTCGGGCTCCCACATTCAGCCCAGTGGTTCTATATTCATTAGCGCTCCCAGGGAGGGGGGAGGGAGCAAGTAAAAAAAGCCAATCAATTTTTTTATTCTCCGTATTCTACTGCACACTAGCCAGATTGCAACTGATAATGCTGGCGCGACGTTTGACTCGGCAAGGTGAAACCAGCGTGATCTTTGGATAAATATGGTAACTAACAAATAGCAGTAGATCCCACCGTCCGGGAATCAAGAATGCGCGCGTAAATACGAAAACTAAGTTCGAGGCGGCAAGGGTGCCGCCTACGTGTGTACCGGAAGGTTAAGTCCTTGCTGTGATGATTATGTCAAGACTTAGTGAATTTCTCCAGAGTAATGTTTCATAATGGCAATATTATTGCCGTTGAAATGAACTTCACTAAGTCACTTGATCGAAAATTAGATTTTAAATAAATTATTTTTAACCACACTCCTTATTAAAATCTTTCTCCTCCCAAATTAATGCGATCAAAATTCAGGGAGAAATTAATAGAAGAATCCTTACGTCATCACATCTCAAGAGTGAAAATCATCAAGTCGCTACAGTCAGGTGAAATTCACTAAGTCAGGTCCCTTCGTACGAAAAGAACCTTTTTAAGTTGGATGTGAATGCGATAACCACATGGGGTTCACATGGAAGTAAGTAGACATCATGAAGCAGCTGCACACCAAAGTTCAACCCTCTAATCCAATTTCTCCCTAGCGAAACGGCTCTCACCACAAACTGAATTTTTCAAATTTGATTTTCTCAAAACTATAACATTTGACTTAGTGAGTTTATCTTGTAAGCCGACGCTATGTAATAATTTTCAACGTTTTACTCACCTGTAGTAAATCGATAAATCAGTCCCTTGATCCGAGAAGTTGTAGTAGCATCAGGAACAAGTTGATAACGTCGAGATAAAGATTCAACGACGCGAACACGTATTCTTCTGGAGAGAGGGAATACCTGACAAACAAATCAGTTTCATCATAAATGTTAGGTACGTATGGAACACATAGATGTTAAACTACTTATTTATCAATTTATTAATTTCCTACGATTCAGTCTCTCTATCATGTACATTGACTAGGGGGAGCTAAGCTTTTCATAGGTCTACTCATCAAATCATGGTTAGTCCAGTCCATTGTAAGAGATGATACCAGGGGACCAAACATCACACACACACAGACAGACATGCCCTATGCCTCTATTTCCCTCACACATCAGCTGTAGCTATTCCTGTGAAAAAGGAATCAGAACTAAGGAAAATTGCGGTTTAGATTAAAGTTATTGGTAAAATTTGCGGCGTTTGAGGTCGAGAACTTTATTTGATCGAACATAGGGTTAAGGGGAGAAGCGCCCCAGTAATACAGGCACGCTGTTTACGTTCAAATGAACGGAGAAGCGCTGGTCGAGCGTTCCGGTCTGGTATTTCCGTAATTACCAGCGCTCAAACTTTAAAAGTTGTAATTTGAAATTTTCAAGGATTTTTGAAATTCATTTATGCAACAGTGTTTGGAATTGAAAAACTGAAACATTGTCGCTAGAATCATCAAAATAGAACAATAATTGCCAGAGAAAAATGGGAAAAACTTAACTGAATAAACAGTTTTCCCCTTTTTTCTCGGGCAGTTATTGTTCGATTTTGATGATTCGAGCAGCAATATTTCATTTTTTCAATTCCCTAAACTGCTGCACTGATAAATTTCGAAAATCCTTTAAAATTTAGATACAACTTTTAAAGTTTAGGCGCCAGTAATTTGACAAAATACTAACTCAGAACGAGGAACGAGCGACGACCGTCTGAGGCCCCCTTAACAATTTGTTTTAACAAAACTAAAACGCGCAAATTGTTACACAAAGCTTTATTATTTTTCTACTCTTATATAGATCACTCGTCTGCAAAGAACTCGCTTTGCCATTATCATCATCTGCCAACCATAGATACTGCCTACCTACCACGTGCGATACAGCGATCGCATTTTGGTCATCTAAAATTTGAACAGAGATTAGGCGAATTTTGCGATTCACACTCGTGTTTCTGATTTATCGTACTCGTAAGTCCTACCCTTAAGTTCTCGTAGGGAGCGAACGGATTGTCCTAAAAAAAATCCGCGTGGTCTATAAAAATCCAATCCTATCTTAAATTGATGAAAAAACAATAAGTATACCAATATATCAAAATTTTTTGAGCTAGGGCGTTTTCAAAATTTCAACCCTTAGAAGTGACCGACATCAACCAAAGGCTTCGGGGCACAACTAGACCCCAAATGGAGCCCATATACCAAATTTCATCAAAATCGGTCCATGGGAACTAAGGAAAATGCCGCGGACGGCGGACGGACGGCCACATTTTTATTCGATTTTTGGATTCTACCTACCTTGAAACGTAAACTAACATATTTTGAGGGGGTTACTAACATTATTTAAAATAATAAACCAAAAACTTAGAGTAGAAAAATTAGGGTATCAATGATCATGATCGACCAGTCATGTGAGGCGAGAACGTACCTACCTATGAATAGCGAGGGTTTGATATCGATGATACGGGCGACGCAAATCGTCTTTTCCCTATTCGTCTATTCTACCTCATCGTGCACTGTCCAGAGCAAGTGAAGAGATTGTGATTGTCAGTGCTCTTCAACAGTTTTACGAGACAGTTTCTCAAGGCTTACGGGATCAGCGGATTCTGGGGGAAGTGTTGATGTTACCGGCCACAACTCTAGGCCAAGGAGTACTTAAGCTCTGCAAGATGGACTGATATGTTGGAGGCCCTGAGCAACACTTTCAAGGTCCCGTCTTACCTATTGGCAGTGATGGGCAGTTACCTTAAGAACAGAACACTGACATATGAGACTGCTCGAAGGGTACGAACGAAAGAGATCACATCAGGATCAGTGTTGGGGCCTCAACTGTGGAATGCATCTTACGATGGTGTCCTACGATTGGAAATGCCTGATGACTGTTTCCTTGTAGGATGTGCTGATGATGTGGCGGCAGTAATACTGGCAAGGACAATGGATTCAGCCCAAGTCAAGCTGGAGCAGATCATGTCACGAGTAATGGAGTGGATGGAAGACCATAGCCTGGCACTAGCTACAGCAAAGACTGAGGTAGTCATCTTCACGCGTAAGCGCATACCTACCATCATCCCAATGCGGATTACAAATGCCGAAATAACAACTAAACCAGCAGCCAGATATTTAGGATTCATATTGGACACCAAAATCACATTTGGTGAACATATAAGAAGAACTGCAGATAGAGCAGCACAAAAAACTGCAGCTCTCTGCCACCTTATGAAGAATATAAACGGCCCTAGACCTTGCAAGAGACGCTTAATGACAGTCGTGCAGTCAATCCTCTTGTATGGAGCGGAGGTATGGGCAGACGCATTGAATGTGGCGTATCTCCGACAGAGATTAATAGCTGTGCAGCGAAGAGGAGCCCTACGAATCGCCTGTGCCTACCGGACAGTATCAGAACCCGCTATCTTTGTCCTCACGAGGGTCATACCCATTCAGCTGATGGCCTCAGAGAGGAAAAGAATCTTCGACAGAAGGGATGAAGGAGACAGGGCCCACATACCCAAGGAAGAAAGGGAGCGCACAATGGCAAATTGGCAAGATATATGGACGGGAGAACATAGAGGAAGATGGACTGCACGGTTGGTGCCAAACATTCAGACGTGGATGGAAAGAAAACATGTAGAAGTGAACTCATTGTAACTCGTAAGTGATTTCATTGATGTTAGCAGATGTTACAAATGCCAAGCTTTCGGACACTCGGCGAGCAGATGCAGGGATGAGGAGGACACTTGCGCGAGATGTGCCGAACCTCACAAAACGAGCCAGTGTTCAAGCGAGTTAATGAAGTGCATAAACTGTAAGCGAGCTGGCTTAACACACAACCATCCGGCAACAGACAAAGAATGCCCAGCGTATGAATGGGCCATAAGGAGGTTCGTCAGACAGATAAACGTAAATGGTGCCCTGGAGGAGGCTTCACCATCAAGATGATTGGAATGGACTCCGAAGAACCCCATGCCAGCGACGAACCTGGAAACTTTGATGTGGATCTGAACACCTCTTCTACTACCTATGATACCCTTAGTGATTATGTAAGTAAATATAGTATAGCAAATAATTTGTTTATATTCCACATGAATATTCGTAGCTTAAACAGAAACTTGGATGAAGTTTTGGGCTGGCTAGAGTCAGAGAGATCTAAACCGGACTTTTTAATTTTTACAGAAACTTTTAGTTCCTCTTCGAATACTACAGTTAACATTCCTGGCTTTACCACCTTTCGCTCAGCGTTTTCTCGGAATCGTAATGATGGAGTAGTTATATATGCAAACGAAATTATAAATTGTACCGCCATTACATTAACTATGACTGGAGCTACAGGACTTAACGTTAGCTTTCAAGTTGGCTCCGAAACCTTCAACATAATTGGAATTTATAGAACTCCTTCTCTAATACAGAGCGAAATCTTCCTTTTCATCTCGCAGCTAAAATCCAACCTCGAGAATCTGACGAGTAATCATACATTTATTTTTGGTGACTTCAATTTGGATCTGCTAAGTAAAAATGACAGTATTGACAGTTATATAGACACCCTATTATCGTTGGGATACATAGGTTTAATAAATGAACCTACACGTATTCAGGGATCCTCAAAAACAGCAATAGACCATATATTTGCAAACTCCAAATTACTTGATCTGGCACCAGCAATAATTAAGAGCTCGATTACAGATCATTTTTCAACGGCTCTTTTCATACCCACCAATAATCGTTTAAATAGGAAGAGATCCGAGTTCGTGAAAAAAATAGACCAAGATAAACTTGGATTATTACTCTCCGATATTGACTGGACATCTATATTAGATAGTAGCAATGTAAACTATACGGCAACTCAATTTATACAAATATTGAATACTGCAGTCTCTGCTGCAACAGAACTTAAAAAGATCCCCGCCAGGGAAGTCAAACTAACCCCTTGGATTACAAAAGGACTGATAAAATCAATAAGGACAAGAGACAAACTAAAAAAACTCTCCGTACGGAACCCATCTAACCAAGAGCTGAAAACAAAATTCAACCAATATAGGAATAGAATTAAGGAATTAACCAGAGCTGCCAAAAAGAGCTACTATGCTGGAATTATAGAGAAAGCGGAAGGAAACTCGAAAAAAACATGGGATGCGGTGAAATCAGCCATTCAAGGCACAAATCAAACAAATAGGATTGAATGCCCACTAGTCAAAGAAATAATGAAAAACAAAAATATCCCCCACAAAGAAGCACAAAAAGAAGCCTGCGACTCACTAAATACGTTTTTCTCTCAAGTTGGAAAGAAGCTCTTCGCTAACTTTCCATGTATGCACCAAAAAACAAAACCTCCCATTCTAAAAACAACAGATTTCGCTCTCGTCTTGGATAGCATGACGGACACTGACCTAGAAAAAATCTTACAATCTATGAAGGGAAATTCAGCTCCCGGAATAGATGGAATCCAGTTGGGGCTGATAAAAAATCATATTAGTATTCTTAAAGAACCTCTCCTTCACATATACAATCTTAGTCTTTCAACATCCACATTTCCCGAAGCCTTCAAAGCAGCAAAAGTAATCCCTCTCTTCAAAGGGGGAGAATTGGGTGATTTTGGGAATTACAGACCCATCTCCATGTTGAGCACGCTATCAAAAATATTAGAAAAATTTGTCAAAAACCAGTTGTATTCATACCTTGAAGGAAATAAATTATTAAACCCCAATCAATTCGGTTTCCGCAAAAATATGGGAGTAAATGATGCACTATTTTCCCTATCTACTGACCTCTACAAAATAAGGGACAACAACCAGAAAGGTGTACTAATACTGCTTGATATAGCAAAAGCTTTTGACGCAATTCCTAGGGAATCACTAATGTACAAATTGGAGAGTCTTGGAATCGTGGGGCCTACCCTGAAATGGTTCAGAAGCTACTTGACTGACAGAAGGCAGATAGTCTCAATTGGCGACTGTACCGGTGGGGAATCCATTAATGATTTTGGGGTCGTTCAAGGAAGTACATTAGGACCAATACTATTTTTAATATATATAAATGAAGTAGCACATTTAGATTTACCTAACTCGAAATTATATTTATTCGCTGATGACACAGCAGTACCTACTCTGTGAAGGTGAAACTTGGGAAAACGTTTTCAGCAACGCCAACCAGGTTATAAATCAAGTAGGGAAATGGTTTCACAAGAGTTATCTCACATTGAATGCTAACAAGACCAAACTGATAGTTTACGGAGGAAATAAGTCACAAATTGAGGAAAAACACTTGAAAATCATCCTGCACTCTTGTGTAGGAGATCAAATATGCTCATGTGATTCGATAGAAAGAGTTGCAAGGCATAAGTATCTGGGGCTAGTACTGGATGAAGAGCTTAAGTGGAAGCCCCATATAGACTACATCCATGATAAGATTAGGAAATATATATATATATTCTACAATGTTAGACACACGCTCCCGAAGCAAACAATAAAACTTATATATTATACCATGTTGCAATCTGTATTGCAGTATGGCATAATAGCATGGGGAGGAACGTATTCCACCCATATAAATAAGTTACATGTTCGGCAGAAAATTATCATAAAAATGATGTTGTCATTACCGCGTAGGACCCCTTCCGTAGATCTATTTGATATTGCTAAGGTATTTACTATTAGACAACTTTATCTGAAAAATCTACTATTGCAATTCTTTAGGACTCCCAACATAATTGAAGTTTCTCGAAGGGATCAGAAATACGATACTAGATATGCCGCCGCAGGGAATGTAATTGGCCCTAGACCTAGACTGACTCTGACAACGCACAGCCCGATCTTCATTCTACATTTGATACACCGAGAAATTGTTTGTAGCATGAAAAGTCCCCAGAAGTTCACTAGACCAAAATACAAAAAGCAAGTGTTAAGTTGGCTAGTTACAGAAGGGGGCTTTAGATGCGAAAGGCTATTAAACAGCATATATGTATAGGAGACTATTTAATTTTAGAGATTATTAAAGTTAGAGAATATTAAAGTAAGTTAGTATATGTAGGAGTTTATCAAAATGCGTCCTTAATTCTGTCCAATCATGTATTGTTTATTAATTTACTTATTACTGTAATTGTATAGTATACATCAATTTATTCACCGATATGGAGCGATTTTGCAAAGATCCTACCCAACAACACGGGCCAAGCCTAATGTCGGGTAGGAAATCTGAGCAAATTGCATCCCTTCATGCATTTATATTATTGTAAAAGTGTACAAAATGGCGAAATAAACATATATCTATCTATCTATATCTATCTAACTTCTTCCTTACGCAGTTCTTTACGGGACATGGACTGTTTTATGCCTATCTGCATAAAATGGGAAAGGTATCTGCCCCAACATGTTTACATTGCCAGGGCAAAGAAGATGATGATGTGCTTCACACCTTCTTCAAAAGCACCAAATGGGCACCTGAAAGAAATCAGCTGATGGCAGACCTGGAGATAGTTCCCCAGAGTTCAACACCAGAGGCTGTTGTCAGCAGGATGCTGGAAGGTGAAAGGAGCTGGACTGCTGTGGCAGAATACACGGAGAGCATCCTGACAAGGAAGATGCTCTTAGAACGAGAAAGAGAGAGGAGGGACCATCTGGTCCGCCCCCTCACCCAGAACTGATTAAACGCCCCAGGACTCAGCCCGAAGTAATGTGCTAAACGGTTCCGGGCTGAGCTCCAACATGGGGGAAAAAGGCGGTGTTTTTTAGTGGGTTTGAATCTCACATAACCTGGAGGACGCGGACCCTTCCACGTATCTTACGAGATCCAACTCCACCTATGGATCTTAAAGATTTTCTCACCTAGCTGCCGAAAAAAAGGAGTACTTAAGTCATGCTTGGCATATTGAATGTTTGTGAGAAGACAATCCTTACTGTCCGTAAACCAAATCGTTTGTCCCATCGGTGGAAATGTTGGCGTTGTGGAAAACGAGGAAGACGAGTTATCGAAGTCAGTCCATGGTAACTGACGTTATTAGGATTTTTCCTTCGCGCATGCTCTGAGTGCCTACCAATCATCTGATCAAGGATTAATTCGTAGAAGTTCATTCAAACTGGAAGTCAAGTTCATGGAAACTGTAGAAGTCAAGCTTTGTACAATCCTATTTGCGCATGCGTAATGTCGATCAATTAAGCTTGTGAAGCAGCATTCGTGAAATTCTCAAAACGTTCTCTCAAACTACCTACCTACGATTTAAGTTTAAGAGAAATCGTACAGTTAGAAAGGAAGACGAAGCTTGGAGGACCTTCCATTTGCGCATGCACAGAGAGGATGCTATCAATCTGGGGACCATGAAATTTATGAGGAACGATTGTCTCAAATAGTAGTTTTGGTTGAAAGAATCAAGCTAACACTAGGCTTACAATATTAAGCTTAACATACTTGTGTTTTCCTCCCATCATGATTTGGGTGTCGTAGATGATATAAAGGCAAAAAATGGCGGCTCCAATGCCGCCGTAAATCATTTGATAGAGGTGGTTGCCTCTGAGAAAGATTCCTGCGATCATTCCACAAATGGTGAAGACTATGAGGATGATGAAGAGCCCGCAGCCCCATCCAGTGACGTCATATTTAGTCTGGAAACTGAATATGGTGAGGAGGAACGTGATCAGAGCTGTGAGTCCCGCTGCTATCAACACCTGCGGAGAATGAATTTTTGGAAACTTTTAGGTACCCTATTTGATATGAATATAAAAGATCCAATTGCTGCCATCATTGGAGTGTGTTTGCTGAACGCATAAGATAAAATCTATATTTTAAGAGGTTCTCAGTCGGTCGCCGTTTGTTCCGGGCAGTATTTCCATGAATTGAAGGGGTTCAAACTTTAAAAGTTGCACCTAAATTTGAAATTTTCAAGGATTTTTGAAATTTATTAGTGCATGGGCGTAGGGAATTGAAAAAACTAAAAGATTGCCGCTGGAATCATCAAAATCGAACTATAATTGCCAGAGAAATATCGGAAAAGCCGTTTATTCAGTAGTTTTCCCCATATTTCTCTGGCAATTATTGTTCTATTTTGATGATTCCAGCGGCAATATTTCTGTTTTTCAATTCCCTAGGCGAACTTAAACGAAATAAACTTTGCACTAAAGTATTTCTAAAATCCTTGAAAATTTCAAGTTCAGTTACATTTTAAAAAGTGTTTCCCCCTTCAATTTAGGGAAATACTAACCTTAGACGAGTAACGAACGGCGACCGACTGAGACCCCCTTAACAATGGTAAGAGTAGGTACGCCTGTTTTTAGCAAATAAAACCTGACTTGCCCCTACTATGTGTTATGGAACGTGTGCGTGTTAGTACGGTACCTTGAGACTTCCAAATTTAAGGAGCTAGGATAAAAGATAGATAGTATACCAACCTATCTCTGAAAAATTAAATTTTGAATTCAGATGAGCGGATCATATTTTTTGTAATAGGTACCCTTCTTAAACCCTAATGTTATAATAATAATAATGTTATGTTAATTTTAATTAATTCATTCATTAGTTACTCAAAATTAATACAAAAAAATCCAAACATAATTAACCAAAAATTATTCACCAAAACCTACAGAACGACGATCGCAGATTTCAAATCCAAGTTTTCAGTCATGATCGTTAGGTTTTTGATAAATAATTACCTACCTACGATCGTGACATTCTTCGAATCTTTTCAACACGAAATGAATGTTTGAGGGATCTTGTACGAACCGATTGGGTGGTGTACGAGCTGGATATGGCGCCCAGTAGGTACCCTTCGACCACCGTGAAGAGGAAGAGCAGGATGTAGTTGGTGGGCGCATTTCTTCTCACTTGATCGCAGCAGCTGAGGGTTATGACCAGCACCAAACTCATCACTAAAGCCAAGATCCTGTATTGGTAGGAACAGTAACAACGTAATGAGAACCTTAAGAACTTACGTCTCTACAGAATTAAATTTTCGCCCAGTCAAGTTCCAACATGAATATTTCACAGGTAGTACTTACAGAGTCCATGAGTTTTGCCGCACGTAACCGGATACTTGGTCGGAGAAACAAAATACAGCTATGAAAGCCAGAGTTATCAACAGCTGACTGAAGAGCAATCCGTAGACTTTCCTGCGAACGAAATGTAATAATAAGTAATATGAATGATTGTTGATACTAATGTAATTGTCTGTCTGCCTGGAAGCGATTATTCCTAACGATTCAACCAATTTTCACCAGATTTGGTACCTAACTACGTTTATATCTGGTTTTACAGAGTCATTATTGCTTCCGAGTCTACCAAGGTAGCGGAAGCTGTTTTCACTTTTAAGGATGAAAAAAAAAGTTCTCCAAAATCAAAATTTCCACTCGCGTTTTACGTTTCAGACCTTCCTGAACAATTTTGGTTCCGTGTCTGTGTGTATGTCTGTCTGTGTGTCTGTCATGAATTCCTATTAAAGCGCGAAGTTATTGTCCGAGTTCTATGAAATTTTCAGGGATTGTGCGGGTTGGTGTGTAGACGGTCCCCTATAAAAAATCATCATCCCCGGACTGATAGAATCGACTGCGCATGCGCAAACGTGAATTCCTTGTAACGGCCATGACTTCTACATTTTCCATCCGATTTCAATGAAATTTTCAGGGATGTTACAGATTAACTTGTTTCGATGTTTTGAGATTAACTACTATGCATCGGATCATCTATACAATCGGGTTATGGATACGAGGAAGCTATGTGCCACACCCAGTTGGCACACGTTTATAATATATTATAGCTCATAGCGAACTGAGAAGTTGCGGTAAGGCAGTAATGTGCGCCTTGATTTTTTTAAAGCTTTTTAATCGAAAGTAGACTACATACTGAGAATTTTGGTACCAACCTTCTAGCGTGAGTAGATCAGTTTCTGTGATTTTTCAAAGTTTCGTCCGTTTATGACGTCATGCGCTCCTCTCGCCTGGGCGGGACCCCCTGCCAACTGTGACGTCATAAACGGTCGAAACTTTAAAAATTCATAGGAAAAGATTCACACACGCTAGAAGGTTGCGGTTGGTACCAAAATTTTCAGAATGAGGTCTACCTTAGATTGAAAATAACAATAAACCGTCTTTCCTACCCAGGCGCACACCCTATTAATAGGGTGCTAATTAGCACTGATGAGCTTCTGCCATTATTGACAGGACTGGTCAAGCCAACAAACTTTGAAGGGGCTCTGAGAAAATGTTGTTCTGCGTTTCTTTTATGTTTGGAGGTACTGAACTGCGGTACTTGTAATTGAAAATAATGTATCTAAGGGTTTTTGGCACAGAGAATCGAAGACAAGTTTTTGGTGAGCTATGTTTTCGGTACAATGATTTTTCAAGTGGTAATTAAAACATTTTGGGAGTAACATCAACTATTGATGTAATTCAAACAATTTGGATTTAAGTCGGTAGGATATGTTCATCAAACAAAAACGTCTGCCAAGTTGGGTGGGCAGTATAGCTTCCTCACTCATTGTAACATGGACGTATAGAATCAGTTGGCGAAAAACAGGAGAGGAAATGGCCTTGGAGCTCACTCAGCTGATCAGTGACCACTCAGGCACCTTCAGCATTCTCCATTGACCCTGCCTCTCAAATTTCAGCTTCCTGCGTTCAACAGGAGAGAAAATGGCCTTGGAGCTCACTCAGCTGATCCGAAGGTGCTGAAATTTATAGGGGACCGTCTAGGACCTAACCCGCACAATCCCTGAAAATTTCATCAAAATCGGACCACAGGTTAGTATAGTTTTGCCCGGGACAAGGATTGACCACAGACAGACAGACAGACCGACAGACAGACAGACAGACAGACAGACAGACAGACAGTCTCCTCTTATGTCTCCCGCCCCGTCCCGGCAGTGCTGTCCTCTGCTGAGCAGGAAAAGAGAAGGAAATACGCTGACGCATGCGAAGAGCGCCACGCTACATTTACCCCATTGGTGTGCTCTGTAGATGGGATGTGGGCTCCACAAGCGATAGCCTTCATCAAAATTCTGGCGGAGAGGCTCTCTGAGATATGGGGAAGGCAGCAGAGTAAAGTGCGCGAATGGCTCCGCGCTCGTCTGGCCTTCGCTGTACTACGAGCAAGCAGCTTATGTTTCAGAGGCGCTCGGAAACGTTGGAGGTGTGCCGACAACCTGTTAGGCTTCGATGGGGGTGCAGCCGTCCAGCTTGGCTTGGATCCATCCTGAGCAAGTCTTTCTTCAAAAATATTCCTCATCTCCGGCTCTCTCTTTTTGAAATCATCTCTCACGCGGCTCCTGTTTTGTTTTTCCCTGAGTTTTCAAAATATATCGTTACCACTTGAAAAAAAAAAAAAAAAAGACAGACAGTCAGACACGGAACCAAAATTGTTCGGGAAGCTCTAAAACGCAAAAAGCAAGTGGAAATTTTGATTTTGGAGGACATTTTTTTTTTTTCACTTCTTTCACGAATACAAAGCTTCCCTACCTTCGGTAGTGAGGAAGCAAAATCAGTACGGAGCACTTTGCCCAGTTCACATGGACCAATTTTGATGATTTTTGATATATCGGTCCCTTTTGGTCTAGTTGTGCCACAAAACATTTTTAGGTTATTGTCCGAATTGGCGGAAGTTGCTCCAATTTGATGATTGGATGAATACATTACAACCTCTAAGGGGTACAAAGTTAAGAAAAAGTCAGATCCTAGCTCGAAAACTTTCGATTTAAAGTTATTGTTTTTTCATTAATTTAAAATATTGACGATTTTCAAGAATTTAATGACATCACTCGGAGCTATGTGGGACCAACCGTTCGCTTGATGAGGATAATTACTTAATTACCTAATTAATGAATGCTGATGACGAATTTTCATCAATTTGCGATGGCATTTAATTTCTAGAAACGAATGATACCACCCAGACGATCAAAAATAGTTGAATGCGCGTTTATTGAGAAATTCATCAGAACACGCGGGTGCCAGTTTGAATCGTTAGGATAAATTGCAAAACCCCATCCCATAAGTTACCTCGTACGAGTGAAGAAGAAAGAAGAAAAAACGTTTATTAAGTGAAAAAAAACATAAATTTTGCTGCATTAAAAAAATTGAAATAAACATTACTACATAATTTTTTTTACCGTCTGTCGGAGGTATCGGTTTTTATAAATGAGTAGGTACTTAAATTGATAATATTAGTATTGAAGAATTGGAGCAGAAACACTGTACAGTGTGTGCAGTGAGGGGGAAAAAAAGAGTTACACAGAGGTATGAAAAACCAAAAATTAAACTCGCTGACCATCATTTTCCTGAAATTCCAGGCATGTTTGCAAAAAAGCACAATTTGTGGGCACCCATCACCATTAAGAAGGCTTCCTCACGAGACAGTGCTGGAGACTGGAATGCCGCCATTCTGAATTCGGCAAGCGCGGGGCAATCGCAAAGAAATTGGTATATAGTATTAGCAAACTGAATTAAACCTTTAACAAACTGAATTAAACCTTTAGCAAACTGAATTAATCCTTTTACATAATGAATTAACTCTTTCGCAAACTAAATTGAACTTTTTGCAATTTGAATTAATCCTTTCGGAAACTGAATTAAATTTTTCGCAATAAACAAACAATTTAATAAATTTTTAATAAACAAAAATAATAATAAATAAACACGTTAAACTATCCATGCATAAATCAATGTTCCTTAAGTCAGCTATCACATGAATAGTCCGATTTTTCAAGAAAGGGGAAGGTCAGTGGAGGGGTTGGCCTGTAGCTGCAGCAGGAAGTACGAGATAGATGTCCATTTTCAACGGGATTTTCAAGGAATTCGACCGTCCCTCCTTCGAGCGTTCAGCAATACTCACAATACTCAGCAATATTCAGCAATACTCACTGAACTAATATTTGAATCGCTGTCGCTCATCACCACAACAATGTTCCTCACAAAACCAAAAAAAGTGATAAAACCTATGAACACTTTTATGACGAGAATGTTGACGGGAAGGGAAGGGTGACTCTACACAGTGAAGGTCAATGAAGGTTTGCCAGTCCACAGGGGAGTAATTGACCGTCCAGAGGGAAGATATTGACCGTCCTCAGATAAGGTATTGTTTTTTTTTTTCATTTTTTTGCCTGCTACAGAGGGAACTTTATCTACAGAGGGATTTTATAGGGTTTCCCACTCAGGTACAACATCTCACCTCGGACCCCGAACAAATATCTGCGTGTGTAGAGGTCAGTGTCAGACACATTCACCAAGCTGCATGGCTTTTTGTCGGTATCCAGCTCTCTGTCGAGTGTGAACCTATCGGACAACTCCGCCCTTTGCCGAGCCACGTTCAACTTTTCTTCCTTCAACCCTGCCAGCATCAGGCCCGCGTCAGACTTCAAACCTCCAGGAATCCTGGACCAGGATCCAAGGAGGCAAGATTGTTCGGGAGCCCGTACCTCAGCGTCATCAGTTCCCACTGCTTTGCCCAGTAGACGTTCCTCGCGATCAGCTCCTTAGCAACAATTTTTGGAAGTCTTGTACCTGGCAGACCAGCACTTCATGTGAAGTTCCAGAGAGAATGCCGCAATCGGATCCAGCTCAATTTCCAGGAGGAAAATGTTCTTGGGCGCGAAACCAGGCAAGTGTAAAATTCTGCGAATAAACATCTGCAGTACCCCCTCAGCCGCTTCATTCTCCCGAAAACCCCAACACTGTGCTGCGTAACAAAGAATTTTGCGAACGACGGCATTAAAAACATGCATTTCGGCTTCCAATGGGATTGCTGGTCTCCAAACATCCTTCCCCATACACTGATTAGAGCAAATTTTACCTCGTGCGAGTGATGCCTTATATTCGTATCCTATCAGTTTCGAGTTTCGTAAACAAAATAAACGGACAAACGAATGCCACGTGTGGTGGGTCGTATATTGTTCTTCAAAAAGAATCGATTGCAGAAAATGCTTATTAATAAGAGAACCACAGATGAATTTCTTATTCAAAATTGGATTTTCACGATTATGTTGCTTGTCTTTTTACGTCAACAAACAGCAGCACGATTGTGAAGTTGAAGCGATTTTGAGTCATTTCAATCAATCACAATACCAAATAAAATCACTCGCGATGAGATTGTGGAAAACCATTTTAATACAAACGGCGTTGAGTAGAACGTTGTCTATTTCCACGAAAATAATGGGTTACAAGTTAAATCGATTTTACGGTTAAGTCATCATCAGTAACAAACAATAACAACCTATATCAGTTATTGGTTTATTATTTTCAATAATAAGCCTTTGGAATCGAGCAATAAAAAAAATTTTAACCCCCCTCAAATTTTGATGTTTTACGTTGCAAGGTACGTAGAATACGAAAATCGAATAAAAACTCGGCGCTTTGCGCCTCGGTGGGGGGCTCCGCCCCCCTGCACCCCCCGGTTTATTTCTTTTTCCAAACTCTGTATGAAATCATAGGAACACAGAATGTGTTTTTGCGATGCTAGTCATCCGTTAAATAAAAAACAACGATAATAAATGTGGACTCTTTGGCAATAATAAAATAAATAATTGTTAGACATTTAATTTGGTCCAAAACCCTATAAATGTTATATAAATAAATATGTAACTACAAGAAAAATACTATATAAATTGAGAGCTTTGCAACGAATGGTGAACAATTTCGGTGCAATGAACACTGCGGGAGTTCTATTTCCTTACCAACGGCTTGGTTGCACGTGAAAATCATTATAAAAGGCGCGTAACGGTTTTTTCTGTCGCTTTTTCGTGACGATTTTTTTTCGGTAGGTCATCGCAAAAACACATTCTGTGTTAAAATTTCCGTCCGTCCGCCGTACGCCGTACGCGGCACTTTTCTTAGCAACACTGGACCGATTTGGTTCAAATTTGGTATATGGGCTCCATTTGGGGTCTAGTTGTGCCGCGAAGCTTTTGGTTGATGTAGGTCACTTCTAAGGGGTGAAAATTGAGGGTTGAAATTTTCAAGAGTGCCCTAGCTCGAAAACTCTCGAAATAAAGGTATCGTTTTTTCACCAATTTTAAATAGTACTGAATTTTAAAAAATTTTTGAGACCACCCGGAGCTCTGTAGGACAAACCGTTCGGTCCCTACGAGTACTTGAAGGTTTTCCTTCGATAAAACAGAATCATGAGTGTGAATCGCAAAAGAGGTCTAATCGCTGTTCAAATTTTATCTGACTAAAATGCGATCGCTGTTCATTTCTTCGATTTGTATACACTTTTGCCTTCTTCGTAACCAGTAATCAAATTTCCATATGAAGCTTTCTATTTTTCCAATCGAGTGTGAAGCGTTTAGTTCTTTCTAATAAACTTGATTGTGAAGGTGTGAAGCCAGTATGGTGTGGTAGGTAGTACCTGGCTGGTAGGTAAAAAAAGTTGGTAGGTAAAAAAAATGTTGGTAGGTAAAAAACGCTGCAAATCATTGCTCAAAGGTTTATTATTTTCTGTATAGATCACCCTTCTGTATAGATCACTGGTTCTCCATCAATAGCACCTACCACCATCTGTATTCCCCCTTGACCTTCCCTCTCAAATTTCAGCTTCCTGCGTTCAATAGGATTGAAAATGGCTTCGGAGCTCACTCAGCTGATCAGTGCTCTTCCAGGCGTCTCCAGCATTCGAGAAGATCTTCTTCACTCTTCACATCACTGATGAGCTGAGTGAGCTCCGAAGCCATTTTCAATCCTATTGAACGCAGGAAGCTGAAATTTGAGAGGGAAGGTCAAGGGGGAATACAGATGGTGGTAGGTGCTATTGATGAAGAACCAGTGATCTATACAGAAGGGTGATCTATACAGAAAATAATAAACCTTTGGGCAATGATTTGCAGCGTTTGTGTTATTGTTATCAAACAATACAATACCAGTTATTGTTTGTCGAAATCGATTTAACTTGTAACTCATTATTTTCGTGGAAATAGAAAACGTTCTACTCAACTCCGTTTTCATCAATCACGACAATATGCGCCCTTGGTTGCTCGAGGCTACATTAAAGTTAACATAAGGGCTGAAGATGTTCATGTAAAACATTATACTAATTTATACAAAATTAATTTTTTGTGGCAGAATCAGACATTACAGGATTGGTTGTACGGTTTTGGTTTATTATTTCCAATAATTAACCTTTGGAATGCCAAGCAAGAACAAAATTTGTACGCCCCCCCCCCCCCTCAAATTTTATTTACGTTTCAAAGTGTAGAATCCGAAAAATCGAAACAAAAATTTTGAGGTCCATCCGCCGCACGCGGTACTTTCCTTAGTTATCGTGGACCGATTTTGATGAAATTTGGTATATTGGGCTCCATTTTGGTTCTAGTTGAGCCCCGACGCTTTTGGTTATTGTCACATCTAAGGGGTAAAAAGTGGAGGAAAACGTATCCAAAAATGCTCGAGAACTTGAAATATTTAGATTTTTCTTAGCTAGAGGAGACGAGTAAATACCACTATTTCACAGGAAAGACTGGAAATGCCAGTATCTGATGTTTATACTCCAAAGGAATAATTTACCTTCGCGACAGCAGTGAGTAATTCATTTTGTAAACATTGAAATGACTTATTGACAATTGTTATTTATAGTCAACGACGGTAACCGTTGATTGGCCTTGAAGGTTTGCATCACTTGGCCGACACTCTTGACTATCGTAGAAATTTGAGAGAGTTTTGCGTGAAGTACCAAATCAGATAATATTACATTTATTACTTGTAGAGGAACTCAGTACCTTCATGTTTGGCTCGATAACAGACGTACCTCGTGGTTCAGCCTTTTGGTGAAAATGAGTTTCACAATTCGCTGGATGCGTATTTTCATAGCCGATGGTGTAACATCCATGAAATTGAGATTAGGACACATAAAACAGGAGAATAGGCGGAATAATTACCACCACCCAATGGGTTTTCCTAGCAACACTTTGACAACACCTTCTAATTGGCGCCTCTTTTGCACCTCTTTACTTAGTTCTGTCGTCATTTCTCCAAGGTAAGATTGTATAAATGATTTAAAATGAAGCCTGGATCTGTCAAAGAAAGTATCGAATGCTCATTCTCATGTTCTCTACAGTATGTTGGGTGTCTCAGCTTCACTGGCTCATAATTACAAAAAAAGGTGCAAGTTATTACACAACGGTTTATTACTTACTTTTACTTTTGAAGGCCTTTCCCCAAGTCAGGGGTTGCCCCTTATCGCCTGACTCCAAGATCTTCTATCTTATATATGCTATCATATATCTTATATATGATAGCCTTCGCATAGAGCCAAAAACTCCTCCTTTCCATGTGACTCTAGGACGGCCTTTCTTTCCACGCCCCCTCGGCGACCAGCTCAACATCTTCTTCGGCCATCTCGACTCAGGCATGCGCCTGAGGTGCCCATACCATTTCATGGTTTTTCTTTCCAGACGAGCAACTACAGTTTCTGGCTGATCGATTGTTTCCCTAATGGTTTCATTACGGATCCTCTCCACTCGGGACACCCTGCAGCTCCGTCGCAACCCGTCCATCTCCACAGCAGCCAACCTTTGACGAATCCTCTGTGTGAGGGACCACCCCTTCCCTCCATTTTTTTTTTTTCCTAGTTGAAGTAACCCTTCCACCAGGGAATTTATTCAGCCTGCTCCCATCTCTGAATACAGGCGGTTTACATTATTAACTTTTATAAAATGAACATAAACATGATATAACAGAATAAATTAGGTTTCAAAATAAACACTTATAGTAGATCAAAATTCATAGAGTTCACAAACTCAATAAAATCAAACAAATGTTTGTTTATTAAATTAAAATATTCTACTGGCCAATCCGAACTGCTCAGCATCACTTTCCTGATGAGTCGTGCTCTTTCTTGCTCAAACAACGGGCACCGGATGATCAGATGGTCCCATGTTTGTGATACGCGCTCACCACAAGTGCAAATCCCATCACTGAGCAAACCAAACCGCTGCAAATAGGCTTTATTCATCCCGTGCCCTGACAGAACTTGAGTAAGCTTGTAAGAGCACTCAAATTTAACCTTGAGCCTCCCTCTTACAGCTGGGAAAAACCGCTTTGTGTGCTGTGCTTTATCAGTGTTGGCATCCCACAGCAAGCTCCAGGCATTAATTGTCTCCTCACGCAACAATCTCCGAACATAAGATCGTGGATATGCTTGGAATACTTCAGGCAGAGTGGTATCCTCTGCCGCTTCTTTGGCAAGTTCATCTGCAGCCTCATTTCCAACAATTCTCGAATGAGCTTTTAGCCACCTGACACCAATCCTCCACACACCACGAAGTTCGCGCAGGGACCCTCTTATTTGCTCGACAATGGGCAGATGGTTTCTGTGGTCTTGCAGCATTGCGATAGAAACCTCGCTGTATGTCCAAACGCATGCTGACCTGTTTTCCTCCACGTGGACGCCCAACCACCTCAGCGCCTCGGCAATAGTGAGGAGCTCGGCCTGATTGTTTGAACATCCTGTTCCCAGTCGAAATTTGGAGCAGTGAACAGGTTCGCCAGAAACACCTCCATATGCCACTATTGCGCAGCCTGTAGCTCCGTTGATGAGACTCCCATCAGTGTAAACCTGATAAAAGGGTTCGCACTCTTCCAGAGATGCCACATCCACAGCCACTGAGGGGTGAGGCCACATTCCTGGTCTCACAGGTAGATCCAAGTGTCGGCCTCGGAAACTTTTTCTCTGTCGTAAAGCCGCATAACTGCTGGCCTCAGACTCAATCCTCAGATCGATAGGCTCCTGACCCGAAACCATCCAACATGCTTGGAATGATATGGTCCTGTATCCTCTAATGACCCGAAGTAGCATAAGACGCTGTATAGATCTTAATCTTTTGACGTATCGCTTAATTCTTAGAGCCTCGTGCCACACTGGAGCACCATATATCAACATGGGAATGATCGCCCCTTCGTAAATTACTTTCAAGGATTTACTTCGTATGCCCCAGTACACTTTAGCTGATCTTGCTAGAATATTGATGAGCTGTCTAACCTTTGTGGTGACAAAACTAATATGGGCCCCCCAGGACAACCGCTTATCAAATGCCCAGGTACTTAATTTCTGAAACCATGTCCAAAATAGTGTCTTTGAACTTAACATTCACCTCCTGGGGTCGTCGACCCTCCCCTCCATAAGTCAGAATACTTTCCACGATGGCGTTCAAAATCAACTTTTTTGTGCGCAGATGTACTTCCCGACTCCAGAGGATCCAATTCATGGATCGTGTTGCCGCCCTAGCAAGTTGGATACGACGGTCGATATCAGCTCCACTCGTCCCGGACCTATCGACAATTGAACCCAGATACTTGAACTGTTCGACGGATTTCACAGTTCCCAGCCCAGGCACCTCTATGTCATGACCGTCTCCGCCTACAACCAAATATTCTGTTTTACCGACATTGATTGTAAGCCCCGCAGCCCGGAATGCCTCATTGAGCTTCTTGAGCATAAACACAACATCATGCCGATCCTGAGCCATGATGATCTGGTCATCCGCGAAGAGCAGGGAGTGGATTGTTTGGTCACCTACTGGGATACCCATTCCTTGGCACGACCGATTCCAACGTTGAAGGACCTCCTCTAAATAAATTTTAAATTGAGTCGGAGATATTCCACAGCCCTGTCGCAGACCTTTGGTTACTGGGAACGTGCCAGACACGACCTTTCCAGTTTTCACAACTGCAGTTGTGTCTGCATACAACCGCTGGAGTATGCCAATCATTGGTTCTGTAACTACCATTCTATGCAATGATGTCCACAGGCGAGACACCGGCACAGTGTCATACGCCTTCTCCAGGTCCACAAAGATGAGGTGGGCTTCCTGTGCCTTAGCAGATACTTTTTCAGAAAGCTGGCGTACAACAAAGATGTTGTCCATACAGGACTTCCCCCTCGTGAATCCCGCCTGCTGCTCTGAAATTTTCCCATCTATCTGTTCCTCCAATCTGCGTTTAATGATTTTACTAAACAGTCTAACGCCCCCCGGAATGCACGCATTACTAAACAATATGTTCCCAGCTGAGAAACCAAATCTGATTCGGGCGGTTTTGTTACGGATACAAGGAAGCTATGTGTCACATCCACTTGACAGACTTTTTAATGATCCCCCCGCGCCATAAAACACTGGAAATAAGATATTTTATCAAGGATTATCTAGGTAGTGATAAATATGTGCTCTGCGGTTCCTGTTATTCACGGACATTTTAGTCCAGTAGAATCGTCTGTTGGTTATCTTAGGAGAATAATATTGAACAAAAGGATTCAACCAAATTACCCGAAAGTAGATAGTTAACTACTTATTGTCTTAGAATAACAACTACTTAACTAAGTTAAGTACCTATAAACTACTTTCAAGAAAATCTCTTGTTCTCCAGATTGCTAAAAATACCGTAAGAATGATGTTTTCTGAGGAAAAAACGTACCTGATAAAACCTCTCCGTATGGACGCATCATCGAATCCCATTCCATAATCACTATATCCGGACTCCATCCTTATATTGCGTGAAAAGCCCCGAATCAGTCCTTGGAACAAACACTTGAGATCGGACAGAGAAGCGGTCGCTCACGACCGGCGACGGTTAGCGACTAACTACAGGAAAGACTGCGTTCTACCGCCAACGTTATCTGTTGATGACTCAACCAGTTTACAGGTTTATCATGACGTTTTTATCATCCTCTCTCGAGCGAGACATTTTCAATCTGTAGCGCTCCGTCGATATCATTTTGGTTTATTATTTTCAATAATGAACCTTAGGAATCGTCCAAGTAAAAAAAAATTTAACTCCCCCCTCAAAATTTGTTGGTTTAAGTACGTTTCAAGGTACGTAGAATCCAAAAATCGAATCAAAATTTGGCCGTCCGTCCTTAGTTCCCATGGACCGATTTTTTATTGAAATTTGGCATGTGGTCGGGTGTGGATATCGGTCACTTCTTAGGGTTGAAAAATAAGGGTTGAAATTTTGAAAACGCCCTGACTCAAACAATTTTGTTTATATATTGTTTTTCTATCAATCTAAGATAGACCACGCGGAGCTCTGTAGGACAAACCGTTCGCTCTCTACGAGAACCCTACGAGGGTTGGACTTACGATGATTCAGAAACATGAGTGTGAATCGCAAAAGAGGCCTAATCTCCGTTCAAATTATAGCTGACCGAAATGCGATCGCTGTAGGTACGTGTTAGGCAGGTAGTCTCTATGGAAGGTAGGTAGTAATGACAAAGCCGAGTTTTTTGCAGGCGAGTGATTTATATAGAAAAAATAAACCTTTGTGTAATAATTTGCAGCGTTTTGTTCTTTATTCTGAAAATAAATCAATACGAACACAGTACAGCCAGGATACAGCACTGCTAGGGGCCGATACAATGAATCAATAATTTTATCTGCCAAAATACACAGTGGCCGGGGAAAATCGCAGCCCCGCCCGGGCCCGCCCACCAAGGTGGCATCTCAAATCCATAATCAGCGAAGAATCGCTGGCCCAAGAGTGGGTCTCCAGGAAAGGAGAAGCGGAAAACACAAACAAAACCACGGTATCCACACATTCAATAAATTAATTTCAATAGATTAAAAGCAACAGTAATACACATCAAATGAATTCAACAAAGTTAAAAATAATATCACAGTGTAACAAATGAAGTGTCACAGATTTTGGTCGAGTAGTTGTAAGTAGATAAAAAAAGGCTGCCAAGTGGGTGTGGCGCATAGATTCCTCTTATCCATAACCCGATTGTATAGATGATCCGATGCATAGTAGTTAATCTCAAAACACCAATATCTAAGTACCTACCACTACTCCCATAGGGGACCATCCGCACAAACAACCGACACAATATCTGAATATTGTTTGAAAAGTTATGGCTGTTTCAAGGATTTCACGTTTGCTCATGCGCACAAAATACTTTCAATTTAGGGGCCATGATTTTCATAGGGCACCATCTCCACCCCAATCTCATAATTCCTGAACATTTCATCGGAATCAGATGGGGAAATGTAAAAGTTATGGCTGTAACACAGGAGATATGCGTTTGCGCACGCGCAGTGGATACTATCGGTCTGGGGACAATGATTTTCATAGGGGACCATCTACACGCCAACCCACACAATCCCTGAAAATTTCATCGAAATCGGACAATAACTTCGTATAGTTATGTCCGTTTCAAGGATTTCATGACAGACACCTGAGTACTACTGGTTGCTGAGGACGCAAAGCTGAATACAACTCAAAGAAAGGAACTAACGGAGATTAAGCCTCTATGGCGATTCTCACTCGTGTTTCTGACTCATCATAGGTCCAACACTAAAGTTCTCATAGGGAGCGAACGGTTGGTCCTACAGAGCTCTGGGTGGTCTCATTCGATTCTAAACAAAACAACACCTTTATATCAAAATTTGACGAAATTTTGAGGAATTGTGGTTTGGCGTGTAGATGGTTCCCTATAAAAATCATTGTCCCAGGACTGATAGTAGCCTCTGCGCATGCGCAAACGTAAAAACCTTGTAACATCCATAACTTCTACATTTTCCACCTGATTTCGAACAAGTTTTCAGGAATGGTGCGGGTTAACGTGTTAATGGAGCCCTGAGAAAAGTGCAAGGTAGGTACTTAGTGATTGTAGTTTTGAGATTAGCTACAATGCATCGTATCACCGATTTAAACAATCGGTTTATTGATACGAGGGAGCTATGTGCCACACCCTTTTGCTAGACATTATCTAGTGCCTTGAAAACCTGAATTTTGAGAAATTTTGATCACATTTTATTTTTAACACTGGAAAAAACGCTGAAAATTATTACCCAATGGTTTATTATTTTTCTCATTAGATCACTCGTCTGCAAAGAACAAGCTTTGCCATTGTTACCACCAACCAACATGAAGAAAAACAACTATCGCATTTCGGTCAGCTAAAATTTGCACGGAGATTAGGCCTCTATGGCGAGTATTGTTCTACCATACTCTTGGTTCCATAATAAAAAATATCTTGACTCACACTCGTGTTTTTGACTCATCATAGGTCCAACACTTAAGTTCTCATAGGGAGCAAACGGTTGGTCGTACAGAGCTCTGGGTGGTCCCATTCGATTCTAAACAAAATAACCTTTATATCAAAATATTTTGAGCTAGAGCCGTTTTCTAAATTGCAACCAATATTCTTCTTAGAAGTGACAGACACCAACCAATAGCTTCGTACCAACTGTACCAAATGTGTACCAAATGTCATCAAAATCGGTCCACGGTAACTAAGGAAAGTGCCGCGCACGGCAACATTTTTGTTCGATTTTCGGATTCTACATAGGTACTTAGAAACGTAAAACAAAAAAATTTCGAGGGGGGTGAAAAAAAATTTTCTTGGTCGATTTCAAAGGTTCATTATTGAAAATAATAAACCAAAAACAGGTTTCTTGGGAATTTTCTTGTTGTTGATCTTCACTTTCTTGCCGCCGCAATCAAGTGATAGATCGGAGGGAGCTTCTTCTCGCGCTCTCCTCGTTGAATATAAAATCATTAATTATTGAAATACCTGACGTCGTACTGATTTAAATTCAACACACCTTTCTTACTGTATGGGACGGACGAGGTTCTTGCGACGATGGAGCGACCTCCAACGAAGTACGAGTACATTTTGAGAATGCTGGAGCAGAACGGCGAGTAGGGATGGGACATCGATCGGAAAACACCGACGTCGATGTCGATATTTTATAGAAACATCGATATCGATGAAACATGTATGAAAAACATCGATGTCGATAACATCGTAAGGTACAAACGCGAGTAAAGAATTGGGAGGGCGACAAATGCACGGCTGTTACAAGGATTTTACATTTGCGCATGCGGAGAGGCTACTGTTAATTTTAAGGCCTTGATTTTCATTGGGGACCATCTACAACCTAATCCGCGTAATCCCTGAAAATGTCATCGAAATCGGGTAGAAAATGTGGAAGTTATGGCTGTTACAAGGAAATTCACGTTTGCGCATGCGCAGTCGCTTCTATCAGTCCGGGGGTGATGATTTTCATAGGGGACCGTCTACACACCAACCCGCACAATCCCTGAAAATGTCATAGAAATCGGACAATAACTTCGTATAGTTATGCGCGTTACAAGGATTTCATGACAGACGGACAGACACACAGACAGACAGACATGGAACCAAAATTGTCCAGAAAGGTCTAAAACGCCAAACGCGAGTGAAAATTTTGATTTTGGAGAAATTTTTTTTTTCATCCTTGAAAAGTGATAAAGCTTCCGCTACCTTGGTAGACTCGGAAGCAAAATCGATGTTTTTAAAAAGCAGGAAATTAAATGTTGTCAACAAATTAGAAGCAAGGGGGAAAGTCTGATGAGGCTGCTCCTCCTCCATTCATAAGAAGTAGATAATGTTTTCTTTTAACGTCATTTTATTTTACTGGATACCCTACTCAATTACAATTTTTTTCATTCGTGATAAATTATCCAATTTTTAGGCACTTCTTTTCGAGCAAGAAGCATAAATAGACTTATTTACATTTTTTCCAGTAATTATCTTGTTTTATAAAGTGATGATTGAAAGGTAGGAGGTGTTCTTCTAATCCCAAGTGAATTAAATGAAATTATCTGATCTGGAATTGGATTTTGTCTAGTTTCCTTGCAGTACCTAGTAGGACAAATCTATCTAACGATGTTATCAGACCATCTCCTCGACATAGCGATATCATCAGACCGAAACATCGATGTTTCTTTATTATCGATATCGATGTCCCATCCCTAATGGTGAGTGATTGTCAGAACAGCGGGTTTTTCAATTCAACTTTTTTTCTTGGTCGATTCCAAAGGTTCATTATTGAAAATAATCAACCAAAAGACAAAAATTTGGGTTCCACATTACAAAGAAAGTGAAGAATTAGCTGATCTTGTTCACACGGGTTACACTCATTCCAAGATGTCAATTTTTGAAAAGAACTTCCTCCGAGGTCTGGTATTGTTTGTTTGGAGAGTCAAGGCGGACTAGGAACTCGAGGTCTTAACATGTGTAGAGGCAGAAAAAAATGATTTTTTCCGTAGGGCGGAAAGGGGCTGTTTTCATTGCTTGAAACGATGTGGCAAAAACTACCCATGTAATGCGTAAAATACTGCAAAAGTAGAGAAATTTCAACTTTGAATAATTCAATTAGGTATTGAAATCAGGTTGATAATTCAAATATCAATATTCAACCACCACTATTCAACTATCAGTGTTCATCTATCAATATTGAACTATCAATGATCATCAACATTCAACTACTCGTATTAATGTTAAAAATTTTAACTCTGAATATTCAAATAGGTATCAAAATCTAGTTGAAAATTCAACTATCATTATTCAACTGTTAATGTTCATCAATCAATATTCAACTATCAATGTTAAAAACATTTAATGTTGACTTTGAATATTCAACTATCATAATCTAGTTGAGAATTCATCTATCACCGATAATTTCGTGATAGGTACTCACATAGTCTAGTTATATTATAACTATACACACATCACATATCGTAAATATACCCCCATTTCTACGATAACCCATTCCAACTACCTATCACTCATAATCCCGCCAATCGTTTCGGTTTATTATTTTCAATTTATTCCCCCAATCAAAATTTAATTGAAAATTCAACTATCAATATTCAACTGCCAATGTTCATCAATCAATATTCAACTATCAATGTTAAAAATTGTGACTTTGAATATTCAACTTTCAAAATCTAGTTGAGAATTCAACTATCACCGATAATCTCGTGATAGGTACTCACATATAACACACACATCACATAACGTAATTATACCCCCCATTTCTCCCAAAACCTATTCCAACTACCTATCACTCATAATCCCGCCAATCGTTTCGGTTTATTATTTTCAATTTATTCCCCCCCCCCCCATAAAAATCTAGGTGAAAATTCAACTATCAATATTCAACTGCCAATGTTCATCAATCAATATTCAACTATCAATGTTCATAATTTCAACTTTGCATAATTAGTTGATCAAATCTACTACTATTCAACTATCAGAATCTAGTTGAAAATTGAACTATCACCGATAATCTCGTGATAGATTTGAAAAAAAAGGTTTGAAATTTGAAAACTCCCTAGCTCAAAAAATTTCGATATAAAGGTATTTTTTTTTCCTTCAATTTAAGATAGTACTGAATTTTTGTAGAATTTTTTGAGACCACGCAAAGTACTGAAGGACAAATCGTTCGCTCCCTACGAGAACCAAAGGGATGGACTTGCGATAAGTCAGAAACACGAGTGTGAATCGCAAAAGAGGCCTAATCTCCGTTCAAATTTTAGCTGACCGAAATGCGATAGATGTTTTTCATGTTGGTTGGTGGTAACAATGGCAAAGCCGTGTTCTTTGCAGACGAGTGATCTATATAGAAAAATCATAAACCTTCGTGTAATAATTAGCAGCGTTTTTTTTCAAAATAAAACTACAGATTTGCCCAAGGTCTATTTTACTCATTTTGCGAATAGTTTAATTCAATTTGCCAAATGTTCAATTCAATTCGTGTAAGGTCAAAGTGCGAATGCTACACAATATGTAAAATTGGCACATCCTCTCCCCAGGAAACTATTTCCTCTTATTAATTATCTTATTTAGAATGGTTAAATGAATCACCCATCGATTCTGTAGGTACTCGAGATACTGCAATAGATTTGAACAGGACAGCACTGAACCGAGAAAATATTCACTTTTGAGGAATCCTGAATAAATATCCAGTGAACGAAAAAAGTCAATTTTCATTCTTCGTCAAAATCTCTTCAGTGCAGCTTAAACCCACCTTTAAGGTGGGTTCACAAGCGTCCGACTCAGCGTTTCCGACTCTCTCCGTTCTGTCCGCTGATTGGCCAAGATCAGATGGAAAGAGCCAATCAGCGGGCAGAACGCAGAGAGTCGGAAACGCAGAGTCGGACGCTTGTGAACCCAGCGTCGTAATTACTTAAAGATTTCGTTGTTTTTATGTCTATGTGAGGGTTTCATGTCATAAAATATTGTTGAATTATTCTGGCTGGAAACAAGCTCTCCATTTTAGATAAAACGCTCAAAACAATGATTGTGGGGAAACATTCACATGTTTAATAAATAGTTATCAATTTTATTCTGATCTGTACAATATTTTACATTCCTTAAATTAGAACGAACTTTAAAGTGAATTAAATTTGAACACAATATAAATATAGTAAGCGAACCTTTACAAGCTTAAAATTATTCAGTCAACAGGAGGCATCAAATTTGAATGAGGGAATCCGAAAAATAGGCGGAGTGGTACTGGCTGGAGTTGTCGACTTGTCCTTGAGCAGTTTGGAGGTCCGATTGTTGATGGAAGCTGAAGGGCCAACTCTGAAATTTAGAGGAGAAAAATCAACGAGATCTCAAAGATTGAGTGGTCGGGACTCCGGATGGTTCCCAATAAGTTTCATATTCGTCAGACCATCGAATTTGGAGGGTTTCGGTAAGAGATTTGCGATGCTTCCCTACAAATTTCATCTTCGTACTCTATGCACAAAAAATGAAGGTTTTCATCGAAAAATCCACTATCAAGTAGTCAGAACTATCCGGAAGTAGCACCATTGGATTCCACAAGAAACATTACATAGGAAATGATACCAAACTCGTCAAGTCATCTCGAGATCGAGGGTGACCACACACCGCTAAAATACGCTTTTTCCATCCTTCCGCAATATGTTAATTAATAATTATAAATTAAATGATGATGTGTTCATGCGACAATTGTTTTTGTAAGAAGAGACATTATTATGTTTATAAATGTGATTAAACTAACTTGTAACCATTTCGATTGAATAGATTGAGATAGATGTGCTTCCCTTGAAACAAGAACCAAATTTGGTTATGAATTAAAAGGGCACCCACAACTCCCTGATAACGATGTTTCGCTGAATAAAATAAACTAGATAGTGAACCTCGACCGAAAATATGGTTGGTGGGTACTGTTAATTAATAGTTCATTGCAGGCGTGTAATCTATACGAAAATAATCGAATGTGTAATAATTTTCAGCTTTTTTAGGACGTCCCACAGTAAGACTTGGGCGTCCTTATAAGATCGATCTGGGGTGAAGGAGGACAACACTCAACAGAAAAAAAACGTCTGCCAAGTTGGGTGGGCAGTATAGCTTCCTCACTCATTGTAACATGGACGTATAGAATCAGTTGGCGAAAAAATTATGATTCAAAGAGTTATTGAATACCAAAATATTGGCGATAATATGCGGGATTTGTATTTTCAACGTAGAATTTTATTTAGCGGTCCACCGTCTAGGACCTAACCCACACAATCCCTGAAAATTTCATCGAAATTGGTTGAATAGTTGCGGAGTTTTGGTTGTAACAATAAATTTAAAGTTCGCGCATGCGCAGCGGCTATTGCTTGACCAATTTGATTGAAACTTATAGGGTGTCTCTTAATAGTTAGTCCCTAACTAACCTCCAAATTTGAGCAAAATCGGTTCATTAGAAACCGAGAAACCGAGGTTCCAGGAAATTCATGTTTGCGCATGCGCACTCGCTCCTATTGGTCCGAAGGTGCTGAAATTGACAGGGGACCGTCTAGGACCTAACCCGCACAATTCCTGAAAATTTCATCAAAATCGGACCACAGGTTAGTATAGTTTTGCCCGGGACAAGGATTGACCACAGACAGACAGACAGACAGACACGGAACCAAAATTGTTCGGGAAGCTCTAAAACGCAAAAAGCAAGTGGAAATTTTGATTTTGGAGGACATTTTTTTTTCACTTCTTTCACGAATACAAAGCTTCCCTACCTTCGGTAGTGAGGAAGCAAAATAACCACACAGTAATCCGTTTTAGACCATTCTGAATCCAAATCCGCGAGAAAAACCATAGGTGTATGTCTGTGTGTGTGTGTATGTGTAGGTGTATGTGTGTGACAAAATCTTGTGTACTCTACCCAGGCCTTAGTTCTCAACCGATTTTCGTGGTTCTTTTTTTTCGACGCGGAAAACTATCTAGTTGTGCACTACGTCGCTGGAATTTCGAATTTTGCTTTTTAGGGGGGAGGGGGGGTTAATGCTAAAAAAACGTACGTTTGCGGGCATAATCCTGTAAAATCTGCCCAGGCCTCAATTCCCAACCCTTTTGAGTTTCTTTTTTTTGTTCGACTCATAAATCTTCCAAATTTCACACTATTTCACCAGAGTATCAAAATTCGCAAGGGGAGGGGGCGAGTGGGGGGATAATATCTACAAAATATCCGATTTTTCAATATTTCGGTTCCTTTATAGCTTACTAATTGTATCCAAGTTCTGAAATTGAGGAAAAATTCTCATTATACCTCCGGATTTTCATGAATTATTCTCTGTCTCACCATGGAACTAATAGTGGTGCCACCATGGTGCCAGAGCACCATAAATCACATATTTCATGAGTTTTTCAATTTTTTTTTGTGTTTTACCGTGAATACGGAAATGAATTTCAACGGACTGCCTACCAAAACAAATAAATGGAAGTTCAACGTTACGAAGTATTGCCACTTTGGTGCCAGACTGGCCCCAATGGGGGGGGGGGGGGGAAGGGGGTGAATTCGAATTCGAACGTAGGGTGTCGTAGATCATGGTTTTTCAAATGCTCTTCGAATTCGAGGCTCCCATGCCGCTAGAAATGTTAAGGTGGATAAGGGTGAAGAGGGGGGAGGGGATCACTATTTCTTGCCTAAAATGCTTAATAAATTACATCGAGTGAACAGTTTTTTCGCTTACCAACTGGTATTAATTGACCCAATGGTTATCCAATGGGACGTCCCCTGGAATGCACGCATTACTAAACAATATGTTTCATACTCGCTCCCAATACCTAAAAATCTACAAAATTACTTCGACGAATGCGATATTTGACTTATTTAGCGCGTGATTGCAAAACAAACTAGACATCTCGCCAACGTTCCAACCTCTATTTTTCGACCGCCTCTCTTTTCGAGAAGATCCACACCTGGTAGTCAAAAAGGTATTTTTAAACCGCGGAAATTCGTGACCTGCAACGACCCAGATTCGCTACTATTCGTCATAGAATTTCTCCCTCGATGGGAAAAACAATAGATTATGGATATGTCTAAGTATTATTTCCCATAGGAGAAATTGGATGAAGGTTAATTAAGTATTAATACTTGAAATTAACGTAGAGAGATGTATGCAGGAAAAGAAAGCAACAAATTTGTGAATTACAGAATTACCCTGGTCTCTCAGACTAATGATTCTTGCAGTCCAGTTACCGAATTTGTGAATTGGTCTCGCGTTACACTTTTCGGGCTGTAAAAAACGTTACACTTTTGACATGGATATTTGTCTATCTGTGAAAATACTAAAGAATGCTATGCTTCTAATTCTGTCGATTTCCACCTACAACCAAGGGAAATGGAACTTCCGCAATTTTAATCTCACAGTTTACCATCCGTCGGAAAGCTCTAGATTTATGTGAACTTGCATACGAGTCTGCAACACATTGGGACATTTTCATGTCAACCACTACACAACAAGGTAGTGAAGTAAGGTAGTTAGTTCATGTACCCAAGCATCAAAATAAGAAAACAGTTTATTGTTCTCTACGCAACACAGTGTTTATTGGTCGCATGAGCACGTTTTCGTGACGATTTTTCAGTTTATGTGCCAAAGCAAAGACATGAAAATGTCAAAAACTTACACATCTCAAGCTACAAATCGTCCGTATACCTGGTAAACCATGTAAGTCGAGTTTATCAAATTTTACAGAGGACACTAAAAACTAAATAATTCAGTTTTCATTCCACATGCAATAAGTTTTTTCGTTCCATTCCTTAAAACAGGTGGTAACAGTAGTATTTCAAAGAGCCTGAAACTAATTTCATCAAAATTTATTTTAGCGAACGAAAAAATGGACTTACATGCTTTTACCCAGCCTTTGACACCCGACTTACATGGTTTTCAATTTGATTGTTATGAAAATATACCCAGCTTGGGTTATTTAATTATTAGGAATATTATTCAATTTTTTTCTCCAGGTTTCAAGGTGACACAAAATACCCAAATCGATGCAAAAGGAAAATATTTAAACGAAAATTCATAGGCGTTGACTAATACGCAGTCCAACTTTAAGGCTCCTTGAGTCAAAATGACAGTCTTCAGTCTTAATATTACTAGAGTTGAGCAATAAATTATTATACTACCAATTCCTCAATTACCATTTCTTAAATTACAACCATTACTTATAGGAACACTTTACCTATCATAACCGTAACTAGGTAGGTATGCATTAAATTTAAGTGTTTGGCAACTAGGTACTTTTGTTTCATTAAAACAAGGGATGAGTTAGGTATTGGTTAGGGACAGGTTAGAGATGAACTGTATACAGGGTGTTTCACAAAAAGGTTACACCCCCTTTCATTTTCGCAAAATACAGCGTAAAAAATTCCGACCAACGCAATTCTTCATGATTTTTTGTGAGGATCTCAGGAAAAATACTTTTGCGCAAAAAAGTTGCGCGCAATCGTGCGCAATTGACACTAACTTCATTTTTTCAAATGGAACCCCCCCTTTTTTATTACAGATTCGGATTCTACGTAAAATTCCATGAGAAATTCATACCCACATCGATTTTTTTTATTGCGCGCAACCTGGCTTTTTGAACGCTTCAAGTTGCGCAACTCCACAATTGCGCAAAAATTAGATTTTGGAGAACCCTAAGTGTGGCACATGTTTTTTCGTCATTTTTTAACGCTAAATCACATGGTGACATCCGTTTTTCAATTTTATTGGAATTTTTCAAAATAGCGGCCAAAAATTCGGTTGTTTTTAGTGAAAAACGCTGCAAATTATTACACAATGGTTTATTATTTTTTATTTTTCTATATAGATTGCTCGTCTGCAAAGCCACCAACCATCCAACATGAAGAAAAACATCGATCGCATTTCGGTCAGCTAAAATTTGAACGGAGATTAGGCCTCTTTTGCGATTCACAGTCGTGTTTCTGGTTTATCGTACGTCCAAACTTCAAATTCTCGTAGTGAGCGAACGGTTTGTCCTACAGAGCTCCGGGTGGTCTCAAAAAATTCTATATAATCTTAAATTGAAGGAAAAACAATACCTTTATATGGAAATTTGTTCAGTTAGGGCGTTTTCAAAATTTCAAAATTGATTTTGGAACCCTTAGAATTTACCTACATCAACCAAAATCTTCGGGGCACAGCTAGACCCTAAATGGAGCCTACATACCAAATTTCATCAAAATAGGTCAATGCTAAGTGGCAAAAGTGCCGCGTACGGCAGACTGCATACGGCGTACGGCGGACGGACGGCCAAATTTTCATTCGATTTTTGGATTCTACGTACCTTGAAACGTAAACCATCAAATTTTGCGGGGTGTTAAACATTTTTTTTTCTTGGTCGATTCCAAAGGTTCATTATTGAAAATAATAAACCAAAATCGCTCTTTTTAAATCGTTATGAGTTTTTAGGTAATTTTATTCAGTTCAAGCATGATCATGCTGTCAGTTTTTATTTTTAACTCCACCGTAGACGGCCCCAAGCCCCTGGTTCAAAAGGAGGAGAGAAAAAAAAACATGATTTCGACCTCAAAACTGATGTTTTTGTGAAAGAAATGTTAATTTTTCCTCTCAAATCTTGGTTTTTCTCAAAACGGATGACACCCTGTGATTCAGCGTTAAAAAATGATGAAAAAACGTCAATTATTATATCATTATTATCTCTTGTATTAATTTTACAGAGTTTCCTGTAAAACATGCAGACCAATAGCACACTACTAATCTCTTTATGTTCTTTCTAACATCAGCACTACAGCTAGGTCAAACAGCCAACAAATCAATCAATTCATCTAAAATTATCCTCCTAAATAATGTCAAAATAATTTAGAAACAATGCGGAATAACACGTAGGTAGGTCGAGATCTTAAGGTTGGCCACAGTATGGAAAGTCACGTGTCTGCAGAACACAAGGAGTGGAATTTATTGCTGAAATTGAGACTTATGAAAAGGTTTCTATTTATGATCACTATCTCCGAACTCCATTTATGATTTTGTAAACTTTGACAAGGACAATTTTTTTTAAAAAAACTGACTATCTTTGATGGAAACTTGCCACCAGCGTGAACTACTCACTTTTATGAAGGCATACACAGGACTTACATGGTTTTCCGGTGAAAAAATAGGTAACCGACTTACACGTTTTTTCAATGCTTTCTGGGTAAAAAACTATTCTTCAGATTGGAAAACGGCTTCACTAAATTGATCAAGCGACCCTAATTTACCTAGATAGCTCAAAACCTGATTTTCGCAAAAATACCGACTTTTTACTTTTACTTTTACTTATACATGGTTTACCAGGTATAGGGACGAAATGTCCCCTTCCTTTACCACCTTGCTAGATTCCTAAACTAATTAGATGGGACTATAAACAAAATTTTCGTTAGGTAGAAACACGGATGCTTCGGTTTCTATAAACAATTCCCAACACGATCGAATGACTATAGGAAACACGCAGTAGGTACAGCGCTCCTTGTTTCGCGCTCTTATCACATTTGATTCTTATTATTTTTTAATCAGTTTAATTTATGCAGTTTACTCCATCCAATATAACTCTCGAAAACCTTTGTTTGAATTAAAGAGTGAACGAATTCGATTGGAAGTTTCAGCCGAGTATAAAAAACGCCATTCAATCAACAGCCTCAGCCAAGTATGTAACAACGACTTCTCAATTCCATATTTCTGTTTCAGCCGGGTATCTTTTGAGACATATTCATGATCTATTGAATGAATTAATGAATGAAAAACATGCTTTATTAATATAAAAATAAATAGATATCAATACAACTTTTTAATACAACATGCAAATGACCTGGTCACTGCGGGCCGTCTGCATAGTTTGCCTAACCAGAATAATTATAATGAAATAGTACCGCTGAACAGAAACCTTATGCCTGAAAATTATGATGAAAATAAAAGTTTCTAGATCAGTGCAATAATATTAAATAAGGGAAAAGGATAGCTGGCGATTTAAATCTATATAACTAATAGCTAATGTAGTTCAAAATTCTTTCTTATTACATTTTTAATATTCTCTACTCATCTACTTATCCTTACTTTATTTATGTCCTCTATTCTATCATAGAAAACCATACTCAACCATGGTCCTAAGCCGGTATGCCACCTCACAGTATCTGACTAGGAGCAAGTCTCCATCCTTCAATAATTGTAAATGCTCCTCCCAATTCAATTCAACTTTCCCCAAGTAGCGTCTTCTTATTGTACCATACGAGCGGCACCTCGGAATAAAATGGAAAGCATTTTCAACTTCCCCGCTGCTACAAATGTCACAAACCTGACTATCTGTGTCAAATGGCCTATATTTTAATGGTAAAAAGTCGCCTCTGATCTTTAAAAGCCACTTGAATGATTGAAAATCTTTTAATGTATTCAGGGATACCAAATCACTCATTGATCTCAACGCCAGATATTGGGGATGGTTTTGTGAACAGAGTGCTTTATGTTCAAATTCTCTACACATAGTTTTACTTATGATGACAATACTTTTTTCTATTAGAGTTTTCCATTCACTCAAATTCTCTTCTTTTTTCAAAGGCTCAACACATTTATTGGCTAAATAATTGGGTAGGCGATCATTGGGTAGCTTCATTACCTTCAGAATGTAATTGAAATGAGTTCGGAGCGTATAAATATATAAGGGCTGCAGTTCGGTTTCTAGGAATAAAATATAGGTAGGGGTGCACCTAGGTAAATTGAACACAGTTTTGATGAAAAAGCGCAAAACTGATTCCACATGTTCATTTAGAGTGAAGCCCCAAACTTGCGACGAGTAGCAAAGGATTGATCGCGAAACAGCATCAAACACTTTTCCATGATCTATTGTTTTTCACATCAAGGGAAAAACGCTGCAAATTATTACACAACGGTTTATTATTTTTATATAGATCACTCGTCTACAAAATCACCAACCATCCAATATGAAGAAAAAAAGAAAAAAAAAATCAAAAAAAAAATCAAAAAAATCAAAAAAAAAATCAAAATCACCAACCATCGATTGCATTTCGGTCAGCTCTAATTTAAACGGAGATTAGGCCTCTTTTGCGAATCACACTCGTGTTTTGATTTATATATATATATATTTCAATATAAACCCTTAAATTTTCGTAGGGAGCGAACGGTTTGTCCTACAGAGCTCCGCGTGGTCTCAAAAAATCCCAAAAATTCTATAGAATCTTAAATTGAAGGAAAAACAATACCTTTATATCGACATTTTTTGAGTTAGGGCGTTTTCAAAATTTCGAAATTCATTTTGGAACCATTAGGAGTGATCTACATCAACCAAAAGCTTCGGGGCACAACTAGACCCCAAATGGAGCCTACGTACCAAATTTCATCAAAATCGGTCAATGCTAAATGGCAAAAGTGCCGCGTACGGCGTACGGCGGACGGACGGCCAAATTTTTATTCGATTTTTGGATTCTACGTACCTTGAAACGTAAACCATCAAATTTTGAGGGGGTGTTAAAATTTTTTTTTTCTTGGTCGATTCTAAAGGTTCATTATTGAAAATAATAAACCAAAATTAGATTTCGGTTTGAAATTGTCTGTCACGTAAGAGCGTCATAAGGTCCCTTGATGATGACAATAATTTATCCAATGGAGTGATTCATAAGTAGGTACCTACTGTCGTTTTCTCAGACCTCAAGCTACAAGACATGTCCATTGTCCATAAACGACACTTTAGGGACGCACAAATGCTTGAAAACTAGTATAATTGGGAGAATAGGTACATGCATTTTGTTGGTTTGTTGGTGTGCGGAAGAAACTTTTGTTTTCAGGGTGCCGATTTTTTCCGGCTTCTCGCACGATTACAAGGCTTTCAGGTGTCGCAGTGAGGTAGCTATAGTATTGTGGAGGCAAGAAAAACCGATGCACTATAACGTTTCTTAAGCACGTTGTGAGGTTAAAAGTCGACTTATCTAATTACATAAAACCCCAACCGTAGGTACGACTTGACGTATGTCGCCCACCCACTCGGTGGCTCACAGTACTGTGAGTATGTGTAAAAAATCTAAAAAAACGAACGTCTACTAGTATTGGAAAGGAGTGCAAGAACCTATCCCCAGATAGTCTTTGAGCACGTTTAAATAGGTTTCCTGGCCTCACAACCCTCTTACGGCTTACCAAAGGGCGAGTTCCGCGATCATTTATGTTAATAACTCATTTCACCCAAAACGCTAACGATGAACAGTTCATCAGGTAGTTACTATCTGCTCATTATGAGTGCGGATACCGTCATATCAACAAGTAGGGTCTTATTGCTCTTCATGACGAGTCGCGGCATAAGTATGTGTTTTATTCACGTTTTGGTTTATTATTTTCAATAATAAGCCTTTGGAATCGAGCAAGAAAAAAAAAATTTTAACCCCCCCTCAAAATTTGATGTTTTACGTTTCAAGGTACGTAGAATACGAAAATCGAATAAAAAAATTTCCGTCCGTCCGCCGTACGCCGTACGCCGTACGCCGTACGCGGCACTTTTCTTAGTTACCATGGACCGATTTCGATGAAATTTGGTATATGGGCTCCATTTGGGGTCTAGTTGTGCGCCGAAGCTTTTGGTTGATGTAGGTCACTTCTAAGGGGTGAAAATTAAGGGTTGAAATTTTCAAGAGTGCCCTAGCTCGAAAACTCTCGAAATAAAGGTATCGTTTTTTCACTAATTTTATATAGTACTGAATTTTTAAAAATTTTTGAGACCACCCGGAGCTCTGTAGGGCAAACCGTTCGGTCCCTACGAGTACTCGAAGCTTTTCCTTCGATAAAACAGAATCATGAGTGTGAATCGCAAAAGAGGTCTAATCTCCGTTGAAATTTTTTCTGATTAAAATGCGATCGCTGTTCATTTCTTCGATTTGTATACAGTTTTGCCTTCTGCGTAACCAACCAGTAATCAAATTTCCATAATCAAAAGTCAATGGAGAATACTGAAGGCGCCTGAGTGGTCACTGATCAGCTGAGTGAGCTCCAAGGCCATTTCCTCTCCTGTTCAACGCAGGAACCTGAAATTTGAGAGGGCGGGTCAATTGAGAATGCTGAAGGAGCCTGAGTGGTCACTGATCAGCTGAGTGAGCTCCAAGGCCATTTCCTCTCCTGTTGAACGCAGGAAAATGAAATTTGAGAGGGCGGGTCAATTGAGAATGCTGAAGGCGCCTGAGTGGTCACTGATCAGCTGAGTTAGCTCCAAGGCCATTTCCTCTCCTGTTGAACGCAGGAACCTGAAATTTGAGAGGGCGGGTCAATGGAGAATGCTGAAGGCGCATGAGTGGTCACTGATCAGCTGAGTGAGCTCCAAAGCCATATCCTCTCCTGTTGAACGCAGGAACCTGAAATTTGAGAGGGCGGGTCAATGGAGAATGCTGGAGGTGCCTGAGTGGTCACTGATCAGCTGAGTGAGCTCCAACGCCATTTCCTCTCCTGTTGAACGCAGGAACCTGAAATTTGAGAGGGCGGGTCAATGGAGAATGCTGAAGGCGCATGAGTGGTCACTGATCAGCTGAGTGAGCTCCAAGGCCATTTTCTCTCCTGTTGAACGCAGGAAGCTGAAATTTTAGAGGGCGGGTCAATGGAGAATGCTGCAGGTGCCTGAGTGGTCACTGATCAGCTGAGTGAGCTCCAAGGCCATTTCCTCTCCTGTTGAACGCAGGAACCTGAAATTTTAGAGGGCGGGTCAATGGAGAATGTTGAAGGTGCCTGAGTGGTCACTGATCAGCTGAGTGAGCTCCAACGCCATTTCCTCTCCTGTTGATCGCAGGAAGCTGAAATTTGAGAGGGAAGGTCAAGGGAGAATACAGATGGTGGTAGGTGCTATTGATGGAGAACCAGTGATCTATACAGAAGGGTGATCTATACAGAAAATAATAAACCTTTGAGCAATGATTTGCAGCGTTTTTTAATAGTTTTTGAAGTAGGTATGAATTTCCTCGTTAGAATAATAATAATAATAATAATAATAATAATATCGTTAGAATATTAATATAATAATAATAATAATAATATCGTTAGAATAATAATGATAATATCGTTAGAATAATAAGTCCCAATTTTTCTTCTTAAACCTTAACATTAAATAGTGAATTTCTCAAAAAGAGGAGAAATGAGGAATTAGAGCACTTGATGAATGTTTTCTGGCACTATCCCTTGACTCAATCCCTTGGAATTTGCCGCGACTTTTTTTTTCTATAAAATTTTCAATACGAATAGAAAGCTTTTTGAAAAATTAAAGTCACGGGAAAGTGTGGAGAGGAAAAAACACATCCTCGCTTTTTTCATATCAACAGAATAGAAGAGAAAAGATTATGAAGTCATCAACCAGTATCTGATTAGGAAGATGATAACTTCATTGACACGACCACCATCCACAAAACTGATACCTAATGCTGAACCAAGCACATCTAACGCTGTGGAACTGAGTTGTGGAAGCGCTCTCTCCAGCATCTGCAGCGCTAATGACAGTGACGATTTAGATTCATCATTCAGTGTAATGCACTTCTAAGACATCTAATTACTACCTATGTTTCGGTACCTAAACGTTTGTAAAATTGGTGAAATGTTACTTTTGTTTTGAATTTAAAATTTCAATGTTTTTAATAAACTCCTTCTAATATTATTTATTGTGCAATTTTCTTTCCTTAAAATATGAAGTAGTATGAAATCCATGATAAGAGCAACTGTCTCTAACAGAACTCTCCACAATTTGATTTTTGATCACTTGATCCGTAAACTCACAGTACTGTGCGGCTCCCACACCCCGCCCAAGACGGGAAAACCTACTCCGTGCCGCCTCCACCCTCATAGAACGCGGAAAAGCCCGGTGTTTCAGGAAATACCTTCTCCGTGCAACTTGACGAAGACATTCTATCCATCCCTTACAAATGCCATTTTTGGAGGTTTCAGTTGATTCGCCTTATTCTAGTCTCCGAGGGTTGCTATCGATGTACCCCGCGCCGATGTACCCCCCCCCGGGCATAGTGTCCCCCGTCATTGTAGCCCGCTGAATGAAAACATCCCGCGGGGTACAGTGACGGGGGGCACTATGCCCGGGGGGTACATCGGCGCGGGTTACATCGACGCACACCCGTCTCCGATTGCCTCCGTTAGTTACGATTCGCTTTATCGTACGTGACAGCCACTGCTGCAGCAGGCTCTTACTTAAAGGAAATTAGGTTTATTCATTCTTTCCTGTTCATTATGCTCATTCATGTTTGTTGAATGTTACGTTTCACGTTTTAACCCGGGTTCGATTCCAAGCCGTGACATCAAACTTTTTTTCTAATTTAATAATTTACGTGTTTTATTACCGATTTGTTTTTGCCTGTTTTTAGCAGGCTTTTCAGCTTGTCTAATATAATTTTCGCGATTTGACACTCATTTTTTGTTCCTTTGTGTAAGATCCAACTCGAATGAGGCTGTTGTGAATTGTCATAGGTAGTCGAATTATGTAATACAAGCTGGAAAGCCTGCTAAAAGCAGGCAAAAACAAATCGTAAATATGTGAAAAGAATACCGCAATACAGTGACATAAAATGTCAACAACAAAATTATTTATATAAACCCATAATTTATTAAATTATAAAACGTCTGCGAAGTGAGTGTGGCACATAGCTTCCTCGGATCCATAACCCGATTGTATAGATGATCCGATACATAGTTGCTAATCTCAAAACATCAATCTCTAAGTACCTTCCACTACCCTCATAGGGGACCATCTACACGCCAATCTGAACAATCCTGAGAAATTTCGTCGAAATCGGATGGAAAATGTAGAAGTTAGGGCTGTTTCAAGGAATTCACGTTTGCGCATGCGCAGCAACTAGTATTGGAGGAGATGATTTTCATAGGGGACCGTCTACAACCTAATCGGCATAATCCCTGAAAATTTCATCTGACAATAACTTTGTATAGTTATGCCGGATACAAGGATTTCATGACAGACAGACAGGCCAAAACCAAAATTGTTCAGAAAGGTCTGAAACGTAAAACGCGAGTGGAAATTTCGATTTTGGAGAACTATTTTCTTCAACCTTGAAAATTGAAAACAAAGCTTCCGCTACCTCGGTAGACTCGGAAGCCAAAAATTTTATGTCACGGTCTGGAATCGAACCCGGGTTTCCCAGACGATCGGCGACGTACACGTACGGTTGGGTTTTTCTGTACTTATTAGGTAGATAATTTTCGCATTGTGACCTCCATTTTTGGTTCCTTTAAGATTCCTCGTTTAAGATGAAACGATTCATGAAATTTTTAGTGATGGAATTACTATAATTCAGTTTGTTTAATTTGGAGATCCCCTCCCGTTTATCTAATTGGTAATAAATTATGTGATAAGACTCAATCTATCTCGAAAATGATCAAAATCCATAATCAAATATCTTCCAAATTGTGCACTATCATCGAATTGTTCTTCATTTTCCCAAAATACATAAATGTTTTTTCTTATCTTTTTCTTTCTTCTTATGTTTTCTCTTTCTTTGATTTTTCTTAATTTTCCCGAAAAAATGTTTAAAAAAAGTTTTTGTTTTTATTCATATTGTGAAAATTGTAATAGTTACTGGTATGTTGAAGGTTCTAAATTGAAGCTGATTATATTGCCTTCAAGTTCCTCTCTCTCTTTACTTTTTCTAAAATGAATAGTCCTGCGAGTGAAAGGCCCAAGACATGGCCAAAAAATTTCACTTTTCTGAAAAACTTACCAATTTCTGGAATTGCTGAATCTATGTAAATATCTATCAAATCTCTATCACCTGTAGAGCTCCAGTTGGTCTCAAGCTACAGCAAATTTAACGCAATTTAAAAAGTTATTGAGCTAAAATTATTGAAATTATTTTACAATTAAAGTTACAATTGAAAAACTGAAAAAAGTGCACAAATTTTATGGTTTTTAGCGCAATAAGTCAGTGACACATGGCTGCGAACTTGTGGATAAACTACCATCAGGGATCCTAAGTACATAAATACGTCGTAAGTACCCCGTTATTGCAGTGTTTTTTATTCTATTTTAAATAAACTGGCTGCTACGAAAAAATCTTAGCTCAAATTTTGACGTTTTGACGTTGGAAATAAGGGAGCTTTTACATTTCATTCTGTTACATACATTTAATTTAGTAAATAATGGGCATTTTGTAACTTTTTGTAATTGCTTAGACCCAAACAAAGCTGCTGACATTTGGTGTTTACTTTGTCAGTTCGCTTGATTTAGGGGTTGTTTAAAGTAAAGTGATTCCTTTAAACTCGATTTATGACCCAGCTCGAACGAAACAAACGATTTGAAGTGCGGTTGTTCTGAAAATTTGTTTACGGTCCCGACTTATTTCTCCCCCAACTACGAGAAGCTTTTCCCACATTTGGTCTTACCACCCGTTGAGGTTGGTAGGCAGCGTAAACAAGAAGCTGTGTGGTACTGACTGTATAAGTTAATATAATCTCATAATTATAATATAATAATGGTACTGACTGTATAAGTTAGTGTAATCTCAAGACATGTTCAATGGTTCTTCGGAGACCACGGATTCTCGTCTTCTAATTAGGTAGCACTGCACTAGGTAGGGACAGTCGGAAGGAGTAAAGTTGTCCAGTAAAGGGGTTCGAACGCAAAACTTTTTTTTATCGTTTTTCGGTTTTTAATTTTTTTATTAAAATTGAATTTACTCTGCACATTTTTTAAATAAAAGCAACGCAAATTTCCGACTGTAAGACCTTTTTTTTTAACCTCCCAAACATAGGTTTAATCCATCCGGAGCGTAGTATGGCGTGGGGATGGCAAAAAAGTATCGATTCTTTAAAAAAACGATTCTTGTGGAAAAACATAATCGATTTTATTTAGATGAAATGAAAACTTCACACTCCATTCGAAGAAATAAAGAATTTCTTCAATAAATGTCTAAATTTTAGACATTTATTAGTTTAGATTAGAGTTTTAGACATTTATTAGTTTAGATTAGAGTTTTAGACATTTATTAGTTTAGATTAGAGTTTATTTAGATGAAATGAAAACTTCACACTCCATTTGAAGAAATAAAGAATTTCTTCATTAAATGTCTAAATTTTAGACATTTATTAGTTTAGATTTGAGTTTTAGACATTTATTAGTTTAGATTAGAGTTTTAGACATTTATTAGTTTAGATTAGAGTTTTAGACATTTATTAGTTTAGATTAGAGTTTTAGACATTTATTAGTTTAGATTGGAGTTTTAGACATTTATTAGTTTAGATTAGAGTTTTAGACATTTATTAGTTTAGATTAGAGTTTTAGACATTTATTAGTTTAGATTAGAGTTTATTTAGATGAAATGAAAACTTCACACTCCATTTGAAGAAATAAAGAATTTCTTCATTAAATGTCTAAATTTTAGACATTTATTAGTTTAGATTTGAGTTTTAGACATTTATTAGTTTAGATTAGAGTTTTAGACATTTATTAGTTTAGATTAGAGTTTTAGACATTTATTAGTTTAGATTAGAGTTTATTTAGATGAAATGAAAACTTCACACTCCATTTGAAGAAATAAAGAATTTCTTCATTAAATGTCTAAATTTTAGACATTTATTAGTTTAGATTTGAGTTTTAGACATTTATTAGTTTAGATTAGAGTTTTAGACATTTATTAGTTTAGATTAGAGTTTTAGACATTTATTAGTTTAGATTAGAGTTTTAGACATTTATTAGTTTAGATTGGAGTTTTAGACATTTATTAGTTTAGATTAGAGTTTTAGACATTTATTAGTTTAGATTAGAGTTTTAGACATTTATTAGTTTAGATTAGAGTTTATTTAGATGAAATGAAAACTTCACACTCCATTTGAAGAAATAAAGAATTTCTTCATTAAATGTCTAAATTTTAGATATTTATTAGTTTAGATTTGAGTTTTAGACATTTATTAGTTTAGATTAGAGTTTTAGACATTTATTAGTTTAGATTAGAGTTTTAGACATTTATTAGTTTAGATTAGAGTTTATTTAGATGAAATGAAAACTTCACACTCCATTTGAAGAAATAAAGAATTTCTTCATTAAATGTCTAAATTTTAGACATTTATTAGTTTAGATTTGAGTTTTAGACATTTATTAGTTTAGATTAGAGTTTTAGACATTTATTAGTTTAGATTAGAGTTTTAGACATTTATTAGTTTAGATTAGAGTTTTAGACATTTATTAGTTTAGATTGGAGTTTTAGACATTTATTAGTTTAGATTAGAGTTTTAGACATTTATTAGTTTAGATTAGAGTTTTAGACATTTATTAGTTTAGATTAGAGTTTATTTAGATGAAATGAAAACTTCACACTCCATTTGAAGAAATAAAGAATTTCTTCATTAAATGTCTAAATTTTAGACATTTATTAGTTTAGATTTGAGTTTTAGACATTTATTAGTTTAGATTAGAGTTTTAGACATTTATTAGTTTAGATTAGAGTTTTAGACATTTATTAGTTTAGATTAGAGTTTATTTAGATGAAATGAAAACTTCACACTCCATTTGAAGAAATAAAGAATTTCTTCATTAAATGTCTAAATTTTAGACATTTATTAGTTTAGATTTGAGTTTTAGACATTTATTAGTTTAGATTAGAGTTTTAGACATTTATTAGTTTAGATTAGAGTTTTAGACATTTATTAGTTTAGATTAGAGTTTTAGACATTTATTAGTTTAGATTGGAGTTTTAGACATTTATTAGTTTAGATTAGAGTTTTAGACATTTATTAGTTTAGATTAGAGTTTTAGACATTTATTAGTTTAGATTAGAGTTTATTTAGATGAAATGAAAACTTCACACTCCATTTGAAGAAATAAAGAATTTCTTCATTAAATGTCTAAATTTTAGATATTTATTAGTTTAGATTTGAGTTTTAGACATTTATTAGTTTAGATTAGAGTTTTAGACATTTATTAGTTTAGATTAGAGTTTTAGACATTTATTAGTTTAGATTGGAGTTTATTTAGATCGACTTTATTTACATGAAATGAAAACTTCACACTCCATTTGAAGAAATAAAGAATTTCTTCATTAAATGTCTAAATTTTAGACATTTGATTACTGTTTACTAAGGAAATAAATGGTTGCTATGGACTCAAAAGTGAGTACAACTCGAAGAAACGAACAGCGATCGCATTTTGGTCAGCTAAAATTCAAGAAGCTATTCAACATTTTTTATTCGATTTTCGGATTCTAAGTACCTTGAAGTGTGAAACAACAAATTTTGAGAGGGGGTTAAAAATTTTTTTCTTCTTGGTCGATTCCAAAGGTTCATTATTGAAAATAATAAACCAAAATTAGTTGGTTATCATTATTGCCGCAGGAGGTATCACCTTCTTCGTGACATACCTAAATTGTCAAAACAGATAAAATTCTGCAGAATTTGTATCGCAATTTTTGATAATATTTTCTGAAGGGTATTTATTCTTTGTGGGAATCATGAGGAAAGGCATACAATTTAGGTAGATCTGGCAACAAAGCGCTTATCCAGGTATATTCTACCGGTTCTCTGATCCTCTTTTTCAAGACATCAGTCAGAGTCCATGTGATGGTCATCAGACTTTTCTAAGAACTCGAGAAAGCTGGTCGGAGACCCAGGTTCTTGGAGTCGATGGAAAAAAGAACAAAACAGGGTTCTAAGTACAGTTCCCGGCGGATAATAGAGTTTACAATAAAAGTTTTTTATCGCCAATATTGTTTCTTCTTCTGGGAAGAGTGGTAGGTGGTTGGCACTTGTCAATCTTGCTTGGGTTTTCTAGGAAATAACTAGTAAAACTGTGAGTTGGAGCTGAGGAAAGTGCTGGAGTGCCAAGTCTCCGAAACTAGTCTCCAAGACGTACAATGTTGTCATTTATCCAAGATTATTTTTACCAGAACTCCAGTAGCTCAACCTATATTTTTCGTGAAGTTATGGTCATCAGCTAGGTACTTTGTCTTAACCATACTGAAACTTTCCATACAAAAGCGACCGTTATTTTGTTTCGATAACCAAACAATGATATTTGGATGATTACAGGAACAATCAATTAAGTTTATTATGAATTATTCAGATAAAATTAACTATAATAAAAAACATTCGCAACAAAACACTTGCAATGAGTCTGCAACACATTGGGACTTTTGTCTTTACTTTTTCCGGCTACCTAACTCTAATAATATGCTTTCTCAACAATTATTATTGTTTGCTGACGTGTAACAAACTCTTACCACTAATGTTTTTTACTGTAGTTCTTCCAACTCACTGGTATATCTCAGTTTCATCCATAATTTCTGCCGTTTTGGCAGTATTTATGCATTAATGCGGTATTTATGCATTTATTATATTTATGGCAGTATTTAAGTATTATTATTGGGGGTTTTCAACGAATGGTGAACCATTTTTCTAAGAACACGAACCTGACAACCAACCTTATCTCTTATTGTTAACGCTTTTTTCATTCATGTGCCAATGTACAGCCATAACAGTAGCCAAGCGGGTACTCCATGAGTTTGTGGAGACAAGTTGAACATGAATGTTATGGACTCTTTACATCTTCAAAACATATACCGCTTGCACGGAAAAAACTCATGCATAGATATGCCTTTTGGCAATTGTTTATTTACAACAATGATTCGAAACTTAACTTGCAGGGAAGATGAAAAACAGTAGGTGATACAGTAAGAAGTGAAATCACTTAAATAAAAAAACGTCTGCCAAGTGGATGTGGCACATAGCTTCCTCGTATCCATAACCCGATTGTATAGATGATCCGATGCATAGTAGTTAATCTCAAAACATCACAACATCAAAACAAGATAATCTGTAACATCCTTGAAAATTGCATTGAAATCGGATGGAAAATGTAGAAGTTATAGCCGTTACAAGGAAATTCACGTTTGCGCATGCGCAGTGGCTACTATCAGTCCGAAGGTGATGATTCTCATAGGGGACCATCTACAACCTAATCCGCATAACCCCTGAAAATTTCATTGAAATCAGGTAGAAAATGTGGAAGTTATGGCCGTTACAAGGAATTCACGTTTGCGCATGCGCAGCGGCTACTATCAGTCCGGGGGTGATGATCTTCATAGGGGACCATCTACAACCTGATCCACATAATCCCTGAGAATTTCATCGAAATCGGATGGAGGATGTGGAAGTTATGGCCGTTACAAGGAATTCACGTTTGCGCATGCGCAGTGGCTACTATCAGTCCGAAGGTGGTGATTTTCATAGGGGACCATGTAAATACTAATCTGTAACATCCCTGAAAATTTCATTGAAATCGGATGGAAAATGTAGAATTTATGGCCGTTACAAGGAAATTCACGTTTGCGCATGCGCAGTGGCTACTATCACTCCGAAGGTGGTGATTTTCATAGGGGACCATCTAAATACTAATCTGTAACTTCCCTGAAAATTTCATTGAAATCGGATAGAAAATGTAGAAATTATGGACGTTACAAGGAAATTCACGTTTGCGCATGCGCAGTGGCTACTATCAGTCCGAAGGTGATGATTTTGATAGATGACCGTCTACACACCAACCCGCACAATCCCTGAAAATTTCATCGAAATCGGATGGAAAATGTAGAAGTTATGGCCGTTACAAGGAATTCACGTTTGCGCATGCGCAGTCGCTTCTATCAGTCCGGGGATGATGATTTTCATAGGGAACCGTCTACACACCAACCCGCACAATCCCTGAAAATTTCATTGAAATCGGTCAATAACTTTGTATAGTTATGCGCGTTACAAGGAATTCATGACAGACAGGCAGACAGACAGACACACAGACACACAGACACTGAACCAAAATTGTTCAGAAAGGTCTAAAACGCAAAACGCGAGTGAAAATTTTGATTTTGGAGAACTTTTTTTTTCGACCTTGAAAAGTGAAAACAAAGCTTCCGCTACCTTGGTAGACTCGGAAGCAATAGTAGGTGATACAGTAAGAAGTGAAATCACTTAAATAAAATAAACTTCGAATTGTTTTATTGTTGTTAAGAAAAAGTTACTTCGTCATTTTTTTGTGGAGTAGAGTAGCGTGATTAGTAACGTAATGAAATACCTAGATTAGTTGTAAATACGATCGTTTAATTAACCTATTAACGATGAAAGCTCTTGATTCATCACGAATTTCTTTCGTACTTGTTCTTGGTACTTACGTCGTCTTTATATATTTATTATTGAACGAAATTCAATATGGAAAGGCTTCTACGTCCGAACCGTCTTGAACTTGATCCAAATGCAGCTACAGCGGCACTTGAGTGGAAGCATTGGTTTCGCACCTTTGAAAGTTTTGTCCGGAATATTCCTGGACCACTTCCCGAAGAAGGTAAGCTCGATCTACTCATGAACTATGTAGCTCCTCCTATCTTTGCATTGATCAGCGAGGCAAACAGTTACGAGGCTGCAATCGGTATTCTTAAAGCTACTTTTGTGAAACCCGTCAATGAAATTTTTGCCCGTCACCAGTTGGCAACGAGATCACAAGGTACTCATGAGTCTGTCGATCAATACTATAGGGCATTAAATCAGCTCTGTCTGGACTGTCAATTCCAAGCTAGAACTGCAGCCGAAAATCAGGACGATTACGTAAGAGATTCATTCATTAGGGGACTAACGTCATCTGACATTCGCCGTCGCTTGCTAGAGAACAAAACCCTCACACTCAATCAGGCCTATACCTACGCAAGCACTTGCTCTAGAAACGGCCCATCATCAGTCCACCTCATACACCAGTGCCTTTCCTGTAGTGAATGCAGTATCAAGAAATCCTTTACCCGCAACAGTCTCTCCAATGACATCTGATAATCATTCTGTTCAATCCACTTCGTCCGCCATAGCTGACCGAAGAAAATGCTATTTTTGTGGTAGGCTCAAACATTCGCGCAGTTCTTGCCTAGCTAAGGACAACATATGTTCGAATTGTACCAAAGTAGGACACTATCCATCCGTTTGCCGTTCGAAGAAGCAAAGCGATCAACAACCAAACAAACACACAAGGTCACGAAAATAGAGCATTGTCTCTAGATAAAAACCACGTTTGCCAGCAATGCTTCAAGTCGTACAAAAACTTGGGAAGTCTTCAGAGACATCAGAAATTCGTTTGCGGGAAAGAACCTCAGTTCGTCTGTCGTCACTGTCCATACAAATCTCACCGTAGAGATAATTTCAATATTCACGTCATAACGAGACATAAGCCTCCTCCCAACTGAATTTCAATTTTGAAATTATAATTTCTGTCTAACAATATGAAATGAGAATTTAGTAACTAATACTGTTGCGTCTGTAGCAACAATAACGTGGTAGGAAATATAAATAAAGTGTACGAGTTTATCACAATATTATTTATGGATGTAGTAAACAATGCCGCTTGTTTAGCTATCACTTGGGAACTGAAGACATAAAATGTCCCAATGTGTTGCAGACTCGTATGTAAGCGTTCATCTCCGAAATTGAGGATTTAAAAAGTCCACAGAGATAGTAAATTTGAAGATTTAATTTTGAAATGTGAAAACAGTAGTTCCGCTACTTCGGTAGAACCGGAAGCAACATAGTAGGTTTGAAATATGTTCTACCAGTCTCCGTGGTGGTCCCGTTTCAAACACATTAAATGAAGTTTTCATTTTGCTTTGTGTCGAAAATTTGTGAATTTCCAACCTTTTATGAAATAATCGATTTTTAAGGTTTCGAACAAGTCTAGACAAAATGAACATCAATTCCATTAATCGACTATTTGTTGGTCGATACTCATCCCTGGTTCGGTGTCGAGGCTGCAAACTCTGATTAGCTAGTCGATATTATGACATAATATAATACCACATTGTATGTATACATAATATGTGGTGTTATACATAACACCACATATTATGACACAATAATAATACCGCATTGTGGTAATTCATAAGAAAATTTGGAACCATCGTCAAATCAGAAGCTCCTCTACTTACACTCACCAAATTTAGAGGACTAGGAAGGTCAGGTTCAGCATGCGGTCCGTGCAGAACTCGTCGCAAGTGTGCTATGTAGGACGTCGCCAATCTTTGCATGCAACAAAAAACGATGGATATTACTTTACGAAAACAATAAGGATCTAAGCAAACATTTACCTCCACTGTTGGTAGGGGGAGGAGGGTGGAGTTCCCGCACCTTTCGTGATAAGGTGTACTGAAAAAATATCAAATACCTACTTTCATGGTACTTTCCTAGCAGTGGAGGACTTTCAGTCATCGTAACCCAGGTTCTAACGAACAAGAAAAAAATTAACGGAGAGGTAATACCAATATATTGATGTCACACTGGCTTATAAATGGAATAATAAAATTTTAATTTGCGGGAACTCGCCCATTTGAACCTGCGGAAACTTCCCCCAACCTTCACTAACTCTTTACATTCAATTTGATAGTTTAATTAAATATAAATTATAAAACGTGTTCAGCCACTTGTCAGATTTGTCCTCTCAAAACCCGACTCTTCAAAATCAATTTACTTACTGCTGCCCAGAGCAATCCTAATCAGCTGCCTATTTGACCTATCTGAAACCGAAAACAATCAATTTTGTTTTTCGCATTTTTCGGCCAATTTTCGTCCGTCTTTGACTTTCTCGATTCTATCTTTGATAATTTTCATATTCTAATTCAAATTCAAAATTTTAATGTCAACAGCTAATGTTTCTAGAGAATTGGAAAATAGAAGAAATATCACAAAAGCATGGAAATCAGTCAAAAATTCACCAAGAAAAATTACGGATGGAAGATTTTCTATTCGATTTTTGGATTCTACGTACCTTGAAATGTAAACCATCAAAATTTGAGGGGTGAAGAATCAAAATTTGTCTTGCCCGATTCTAAAGGTTTATTGTTGAAAATAATAAACCAAAATGTCGGATAGTAATAAACCAAATTACTTTCAACGGGTGGCTCACAAAGCTCCTGGACTGCGAATTCGGATGTGAGTACTGTCGGAACAAATCACCGAAGTTGTCAGCAAACGAGAAACAAGAATGCGATCAAACATTCATAACTTCTCCTGAAATCCGTGATTTGTTTTATCTGTTTTTCCTATCTCGATGTTGAAACACGTTTATCATTGCTCTAAATACAAACGTATACAGTTTCGCATACAATGTTTATTTATTTACTGACATCCGTAAGTACAGTTTTGGGGTCAGAAAAATATACCGGAGCCTTTAGCCCTCCGATAGTTGTAAATGTGAAAAATCGGACCATCTGGCAGATAGCTTGACAACTCAAATACGTTATTGGGTTGAATTATGAGCTATATTTACCTCTTTTTACCTCGCTATTTACTCGTTATTAGCTCGTTATTCGACCCCTCATATTTATGTTCCAAAAAAATGATGGATTGTTTATGTAAAAAAGTCCGATGATATTGATGATTCATATAATGTGGTTGGAAAGTTATAGGAAAATTTTTTTAACAAATAGTGATGAAAACAGGCATTTAGAAAACTATTGGTTGGAAAAACGAGCTATCTGCAAACTTCAATTGCTTGCTGCGCTTCGAGTAAATTATTTTAAAAAATCAATCCATAATTATATAGCTGCTATCCGTCCTTAGTCATAATTAATTTAGTATACTTGGATTTTTAAAATTTTGAAGCAGGAATTTCTGAAACTTTTTTTGATTTCCAACAAATTGTGAAAAATGCATATAGCTCGTTTTTTGAGCACGGCCTTCAATTATGATTATCGAAGCATTATGTACGGATTCTGACTACAGAAAATTGGAAAAAAGTGGGTAACCCAACCCGATAGTTAACAAAAAAAAGTGTTGAGGGACCTTTTCATGTGCCTCAATATTCTGCTCGTTTTGAGCCGATTTCAAGGATTTCCTCAACGTCGAGTTAGGATTGTGAATACGACGCTGAGGAAATGGTCATACGACTCGAGGAACTCCTCAAGGATTTCCTCGACATGACGACTGTGAATAGCGCAGAGCATACGACGGTTCCTCATCGCCTCCTTGAGGAGTTCCTCGGCGTTGAGGAATGACTGTGAATTCCGCCCTAAGTGGTGTCAAAAGTGCTTAAAATTTTAAAACATTTCAAATTCATGAAATTACAATACTTGCATTTTGAAAGTTTTCGAACTGTTTCCCCCCTCTTGTATTCCTTAGATGTAACTGATAATAACCGAAAGCTTAGGTGCACAACTAGACCCCAAATGGATATACTTAAGTAGGTACCGACAGAAAAATTGTGATTCCATTTTTGGATTCTACATACCTTGACGTAAACCATCGAATTTCAAGTGAGATGAGGGGTTTTCCTATTCATGCTTGATTCCAAAGGATCATTATTGAAAAATAATAAACCGAAGTGGATGTTGATTGAAAACGTCTGCCAAGTGGGTGTGGCAGATAGCTTCCTCATATCATAACCCGTTTGTATGGATGATGCTATGTTTAGTAGTTTACCTCAAAACATCAATCTCTAAGTACCTTCCACTACCATCATTGGGGACCATCTATACGTCAATCCGGACAATCGCCGAATATTTCTTCGAAATTGGATGGAAAATGTAGGTGTTTTGGCTGTTACAAGGATTTTAGGGGTAAGCATGCGCAGAAAAATACTTTCAATTTGAGAGCAATGATTTGTCAGTACCTATAGGGGACCATCTACACGCCAACCCGCACAATCCCTGAAAATTGCATCGAAATCGGACAATAACGTCGTATTCGAACCAAAATTGTTCAGGAAGGTTTAATACGCAAAACGCGAGTGGAAATATTGATTTTGGAACATTTTTTTTCAACCTTGAAATGTGAAAACAAAGCCTCTACTACCTTGGTAGACTCAGAAGCAAAAATATGTTCACATTTTGATTATGTTTTGTTAATTATGATAGGTAATTATTTTGTTGAAAAAAAAGAAATTGAAATTTTAAAATTCAGGTCCCTTTATGCTGAAAATTAGGAGTTTATTGATTTTTTGTGATTTTGGATGGATGTTCACCTGAGAGTGTCGAGTTTGCTCAATTTGGTGTCCGGTGGAACCCAGGGAAGAGTCGTTTTCAGGCGGCAGAAAGCTCGACTCAGGACTCTCATGCGCGCCCTCTCGCGAGCATTCGCCGCGTTCCTTTGAGGTCTTTCTTCCTCGTCCTCTTCCTCCTCTTCCACGCTCCTTCTCCGAGGCATGGCCTGCACAAGTTCACTAGGTATTAGTTGATTCAAATTAATTCATTGCCGTCACAAAATCAATTGAATGATTAGGTATGACGAATGAAGGAAGAGAAAAAGAGGAGAAAGCGACGAAAATATTTACCTTCTTCCTGCACAAAACTTCATCACTCAATGTACGCAATTTGGTTAGTATTTTGAGTTGGAAATAGTGGACCCCCCCTCGCCACCATAACATTTCTAGGGGCATGCGAGCCTCGAATTTGAACAGCATTTTAAAATCCATGATCTACGATACCCAACATGCGAATTCGAGTTCAATCCCCTCCCTCCATCCCACCATTGGTGCCAAAATTGTATGAAGGCAAAAAAAACTAATCGAATTGATGATTGTCCCCCCAATTACGTAATGTATAGGAGGATGCCACACCCACTTGGCAGACTTTTGCCACTGAGGCCACTTTCCGAAACCTAGGAAACTCTTCAAGCGGGATTTACAGCCAAGAACGTACCTTGGAAGGCAATCCTGATTGGTGGTCCGGCGGAACTAATGAACCGTGGAACTCGACTGACAACATCGGACGCCCTCGGAACTAATTTGAAACAAATTTTTCGAAGTGGGGTTCGGTTTTCACTCGAGGGTTACAAGTTTGGACGGAGGGCGGAGCTGGCAGCTGTGATTGGACCGCCCTCAGCCTTGAGGTCCAATCAGATTGTGGCGTTGGGGGATGGGCGAGATGATGGTTGGAACAGGGAGATGAAGATATTTAATAATCTACTAGCAGTCCTCAAGCTAGCTGGTGTATGTAGTATAATATGTCGATACCTTAAAACACAAAGGCGTTATGTCCAAAAACGGAGTTTTGAGAAAAACGCAAAAGAAGTATTCACCAGTGCACAATTCCTACAATAATGGCTTATAACACTAAATTTGTCAATTTCTTCAAGGGATTTTCAAGCTAGGTATAATCTTCAAGAAAGTCAATAATAGTTTTGTTGAATTTGAGTTTTTCTTAAATTTAAAAATAAAGTCTGCCAAGTGGTTGTAACACATAGTTTCCTCGCATCCGGAACCCCATTGTATAGACTATCCGATTCATAGTATGCGAAGTTTCTGATTTATCGTAAGTCCAACACTTAAGTTCTCATAGGAAGCGAACGGTTGGTCCTACAGAGCTCTGGGTGGTCTCATTCGATTCTAAAAACTCAATACTATTTTAAATTGAAGAAAAAACAAGTCTGCCAAGTGGGAGTGGCACACAGCTTTCTCGTAATCCATAGCCCGATTGTATAGATTGATGATCCGATGCACAGTAGTTGATCTCAAAACATCAACCTCTAAGTACCTTTCACTACCCTCATAGGGGACCATCTATACGTCAACCTAGACAATCTCTGAATATTTCTTCGAAATCAGATGGAAAATGTAGAAGTTAAGGCTGTAACAAGGACTCCACGTTTGCTCATACGCACAAAATAATTTCATTTTGGGGGCCATAATTTTCATAGGGGAAGTTCTGCACGCCAACCCGCATAATCCCTGTTAATTTCATCGAAATTTCACAACAACTTCGTATAGTTTTGACCGTTACAAGGATTTCATGATCAACATTCATCAAGAAGGTATAAAACGTAAAACGTGAGTGGAAATTTTGATTTTTGAAGAATTTTTTTTAACCTTGCAAAGAGAAAACAATGCTTCAGCTACCTTGGTAGATTCGGAAGCAACGTTGAGTTGAGGGGGATATCAAATTTTGAGGAAAATTAAATAAAATAAATATTGTGGATTAAACTAATTAAAAACCTGTCTTTTGGCCCCAATCGTCTGATCTCGAAATTCCCACATTTCCTTCAGTGATGAACGAAAATTCCCACCTAATTCCCATTAGGTTTGTGCTCTTTTTATGAAGCCGAGAGCCAATAATTGTAATGGAGTTGCTATCACACTAACACATTCATTAAGAACTTTAATACCTACCTTTTAGTACCTAATACCTACTAGGCGTCTTTCATATTAACTGAATCGATTTATTTATACCTAAACGTCTTCCGCCATGAAACTGTTGAATGATGAACCCCATTCGACCTTTACTTATAGTAGCTTCTCAACTTAAATTTTATAGGAGGGACCGCTGGAGGAATCGGACAGTTCAAACTTTGTTTCAACAAACTTTTTAACTCTAATTTACTTTAAAACCTCCAATGTAAAAGAAGAAGAAATATTTATTTTGTTAAGCCATTAATAGACACATTTTTTGTTATCATTAAACCATATTATAGGACAGGGCCTTAGTCAGCCTACTAGACGGAGTTACTTTCCACCACCAGGAACCATATCATATTGAACAAATAAAACCATATCATATTGATCATGTTCAAACAATATATTATATTGTTTATCATACCATATTAGCAGTTGTTACGAATTATTCCTTAAAAAAAGATATTAATAATATTTCATCTATTCATAAATAATTCGCAATGACACGTTATTGGCACCACAATTTATTATCATTAACTTTTTTTGTGTGTTATATAATATATAACATGATTGGTACATTGATAAAGATGATATTATCATCTTTATCAATGTACCAATCATTTTTTAAAATATTGATATCAGCCATGTTTCATCCTATTATTCATATTGATTCAATAATTTAAAACAAAATTTCATGAAGAGTATGGAAAAATTTATGTTTTATAAATAAGAAATATTACATGGTAGACAGGAACAACAACATTTTTTCCCAATGAACAGTTTACCCGATCAACTCAAATTATTTATACATTCGTGTAATTATTTTATTTAAGAACGAATACTTTAAGAACCTTCATCGTATACTCTATGCCCTAAAGTTGAAATGGCTGACAAAAATGCTGCAAATTATTACACAAAGGTTTATTATTTCTATATAGATCACTCGTCTGCAAAGAACACGGCTTTGTGATTGTCACTCGTGTTCCTGGGGCGCATGATTCCCTAGATGCCCTACAATTTTTTTATATTTTGTTTTTGGCCTATTCGGACTTTAGGTGAGACATTTATAGGGTTTTCTGGCTAAGGAAGCATTTAGGGTGGGGGAAAATGGGTTGGTACACACCAATGTACCAGTGATCCCCAGAGGGCCAGAATCGTGTACCACTAAGAAAAACTATCAAATTTCTTGGATTTCGAATTAAATTATTGACACTTTCGTTCAGAGACAATTTTATTGCATCAGAGTCGCCCTCCAGGCCAACCTACCATGTCATGTGTGTTGTGTGATACCTGTGACATGTCTTCCGTGATGTCAAGCAACTGATGGATCTCAGCCACATCTTCCAGATTGTCAAAATCAAAGTTATGAGTCATCTACATAAGGAAAATAAAAATGAAGAACGTAAGTAATTCGCTAACACTCAAAAAGTGTCAAAAACGCTGAACCTTCTTCACTGATACTCGTGCTAAACCAGCTTTCTCATGGAATAACAAGTTGGCGAGTAGGTTTAAAATTATAGTTATTTTGACATTTTCATGTCTTTGCTTTGGCACATAAACTGAAAAATCGTCACGAAAACTTGCACACGCGACCAATAAATAAAATAGACTCACTGTGTTGCGTAGAGAACAATCAACTGTTTTCTTATTTTGATGCTTGGGTACATGAACTAACAACCTTACTTCACTACCTTGTTGTGTAGTGGTTGACATTTTGTTTTGGTTTATTAGTTTCAACCATTTCCTAATAATAAATACATTAAGAAAACACACATGAAAATGTCCCAATGTGTTGCAGACTCGTATGCAAGCATTTCGAATCTCTCTTTAGAGATTGAAAAGGCGGGGCCATCTAATTGATTGATTTCAATGGGGTGTGCGCATGGGTTGGAAAAACTCAGAAGCTTGCACGCCATTAGGGGAAGTTCTGCACGCCAACCCGCATAATCCCTGTTAATTTCATCGAAATTTCACAACAACTTCGTATAGTTTTGACCGTTACAAGGATTTCATGATCAACATTCATCAAGAAGGTATAAAACGTAAAACGTGAGTGGAAATTTTGATTTTTGAAGAATTTTTTTTAACCTTGCAAAGAGAAAACAATGCTTCAGCTACCTTGGTAGATTCGGAAGCAACGTTGAGTTGAGGGGGATATCAAATTTTTAGGAAAATTAAATAAAATAAATATTGTGGATTAAACTAATTAAAAACCTGTCTTTTGGCCCCAATCGTCTGATCTCGAAATTCCCACATTTCCTTCAGTGATGAACGAAAATTCCCACCTAATTCCCATTAGGTTTGTGCTCTTTTTATGAAGCCGAGAGCCAATAATTGTAATGGAGTTGCTATCACACTAACACATTCATTAAGAACTTTAATACCTACCTTTTAGTACCTAATACCTACTAGGCGTCTTTCATATTAACTGAATCGATTTATTTATACCTAAACGTCTTCCGCCATGAAACTGTTGAATGATGAACCCCATTCGACCTTTACTTATAGTAGCTTCTCAACTTAAATTTTATAGGAGGGACCGCTGGAGGAATCGGACAGTTCAAACTTTGTTTCAACAAACTTTTTAACTCTAATTTACTTTAAAACCTCCAATGTAAAAGAAGAAGAAATATTTATTTTGTTAAGCCATTAATAGACACATTTTTTGTTATCATTAAACCATATTATAGGACAGGGCCTTAGTCAGCCTACTAGACGGAGTTACTTTCCACCACCAGGAACCATATCATATTGAACAAATAAAACCATATCATATTGATCATGTTCAAACAATATATTATATTGTTTATCATACCATATTAGCAGTTGTTACGAATTATTCCTTAAAAAAAGATATTAATAATATTTCATCTATTCATAAATAATTCGCAATGACACGTTATTGGCACCACAATTTATTATCATTAACTTTTTTTGTGTGTTATATAATATATAACATGATTGGTACATTGATAAAGATGATATTATCATCTTTATCAATGTACCAATCATTTTTTAAAATATTGATATCAGCCATGTTTCATCCTATTATTCATATTGATTCAATAATTTAAAACAAAATTTCATGAAGAGTATGGAAAAATTTATGTTTTATAAATAAGAAATATTACATGGTAGACAGGAACAACAACATTTTTTCCCAATGAACAGTTTACCCGATCAACTCAAATTATTTATACATTCGTGTAATTATTTTATTTAAGAACGAATACTTTAAGAACCTTCATCGTATACTCTATGCCCTAAAGTTGAAATGGCTGACAAAAATGCTGCAAATTATTACACAAAGGTTTATTATTTCTATATAGATCACTCGTCTGCAAAGAACACGGCTTTGTGATTGTCACTCGTGTTCCTGGGGCGCATGATTCCCTAGATGCCCTACAATTTTTTTATATTTTGTTTTTGGCCTATTCGGACTTTAGGTGAGACATTTATAGGGTTTTCTGGCTAAGGAAGCATTTAGGGTGGGGGAAAATGGGTTGGTACACACCAATGTACCAGTGATCCCCAGAGGGCCAGAATCGTGTACCACTAAGAAAAACTATCAAATTTCTTGGATTTCGAATTAAATTATTGACACTTTCGTTCAGAGACAATTTTATTGCATCAGAGTCGCCCTCCAGGCCAACCTACCATGTCATGTGTGTTGTGTGATACCTGTGACATGTCTTCCGTGATGTCAAGCAACTGATGGATCTCAGCCACATCTTCCAGATTGTCAAAATCAAAGTTATGAGTCATCTACATAAGGAAAATAAAAATGAAGAACGTAAGTAATTCGCTAACACTCAAAAAGTGTCAAAAACGCTGAACCTTCTTCACTGATACTCGTGCTAAACCAGCTTTCTCATGGAATAACAAGTTGGCGAGTAGGTTTAAAATTATAGTTATTTTGACATTTTCATGTCTTTGCTTTGGCACATAAACTGAAAAATCGTCACGAAAACTTGCACACGCGACCAATAAATAAAATAGACTCACTGTGTTGCGTAGAGAACAATCAACTGTTTTCTTATTTTGATGCTTGGGTACATGAACTAACAACCTTACTTCACTACCTTGTTGTGTAGTGGTTGACATTTTGTTTTGGTTTATTAGTTTCAACCATTTCCTAATAATAAATACATTAAGAAAACACACATGAAAATGTCCCAATGTGTTGCAGACTCGTATGCAAGCATTTCGAATCTCTCTTTAGAGATTGAAAAGGCGGGGCCATCTAATTGATTGATTTCAATGGGGTGTGCGCATGGGTTGGAAAAACTGTTTATTGTTATTTTTATCTAAACTAGAACTCATTCTGAGAATTTTGACACCAACCACGACCATCTTGCGTCAGAAGACCTTTTTCTATGATTTTTCAAAGTTTGGAATGTTTATGACACTGGCGAGGGGGGCCGCCCAGGTAGGAGAGCGCGTGACGTCATAAACATTCGAAACTTTGAAAAATCGTAGAAAAATATCTACACATCCAAAAAGAGAACGGCTGATGTCAAAATTCTCAAAATGAGGTCTATTTTCAATTAAAAATTAAAAAATTAAAAAAATGCAGGCGCACCCCCCCCCCCCCCCATCTCCTAGGATCGTGCATTAATGCATTTCTAAAATCCTTCAAAATTTCAAATTTGGGTACATTTTCAATTATTTGTCATATAATCAAACTACCTAATTTATGCCTTGTTGATCAATGGGCAAGTTGAACAGTCAATGCGTCAAAATCGTCATTTCTGTAGCGGATCTTCTAAAATTAGCGACGTTCCGAATTCAGGGCGTGGGAAGTGAATGAAATGTTGTCCCAAAATCCTACTCAAACGTTAAGGGTCCTTTCCTCAGAACAAATAAACATTCGAAAGGAAATCTGGGCGTAAAAACGACTGACGCACCACCGAGGAGGCGTCGAGCGTGGAAAGTGGTGAGACAAGATGTTTACATGTGTTTAGATGGGTACATGTGTTGGAACGAGCGACCCTCGTCATAGAGAAGAAGACCTACCTATTCCTGAAGCAATCTCGTAATCAGAGAGGTCACCGGGATAATCAGTTGAATGAATGAAGTGGATCATACTTGTTAGTGATTCAAATTGATGATTGTAGTGGCAATTTTAGGGTAGGTACTATTGATTTGAAAAATTGATCATTTATAGAAATGTGACAAAAAAGTCTGCCAAGTGGGTGTTGCACATAGCATCCTCAAATCCTTAAACCGATTGTATAGATGATACAATAATATGTCGCTAATCTCAAAACATCAATCTTTAACTGCCTTGCTCTACCCTCATAGGGGACCATCTACACGTCAACCCGCACATTCTCTGAAGATTACATCGAATTCGGGGAGAAAATATGGCTGTTACAGAGAAATTCAAGTTTGCGCATGCGCAGAGGGTACCAACTATCAATTGGGGGACTATCAATTGGGGACCATCTATACGCCAATATGAACAATGCCTGAGAATTTCATCAAAATCGGACAATCGGTAACTTCGTATTGTTTTGCCCGTTACAAGGATTTCATGACAGACTCAAATTCAAATTCAAAAGTTTTTATTTACAAATTCTAAAAATAGGCAGTACAAACGTCAATACAATTACAAATTTCAAGTTCAATAAGGGCAGTGCCGATCACAAGTGGGTGAAGGGAGCGCAGGCAAGAGCCCCCCCCCCCCACCCACCGGCCGGCGACACCCGACCGACCCCAGGCCCCACCCACCATGACGGCTCCCCGCATAAGGATACCCACGAGGGAAACAGCTGCCACGCAAGTGACCAGTCGCCCCCAACGCAGGACAGCCCCACGGATCCCATTCCCAACAGGGAAAAGAGAACAATAGAGCCGCCCCCAGGACCGATAGGGCGACCACCGACCAACAGGAGAGGAGAACCCACCCATAACTCATTTATTCAATAAATACATTCACACCACTAATAATTAATTTTTAAATATAACAAAAAAAACCGAAGATATTTCAACTAAATCTAAATAAACCCTATTATACCCTATTATTATTCATTCAATTCTTTTGAGTCGTCAATATACACATTACAAAAACACTGCAAATTATTACACAACGGTTTATTATTTTTATATAGATCACTCGTCTACAAAATCACCAACCATCCAATTTGAGGAAAAAAAGAAAAAAAAAGTCGAAAAAAAACAAAATTTTTTTTTTTTTCAAAATCAAAAAAAAATCAAAAAATCACCAACCATTGATCGCATTTTGGTCAGCTAAAATTTGAACGGAGATTAGGCCTCTTTTGCGATTCACACTCGTGTTTTGATTTATATATATATATATATATATATTTCAATATAAACCCTTAAATTTTCGTAGTGAGCAAACGGTTTGTCCTACAGAGCTCCGCGTGGTCTCAAAAAATTCTAAAAATTCCATAGAATCTTAATTTGAAGGAAAAACAATACCTTTATATCGAAATTTTTTGAGTTAGGGCGTTTTCAAAATTTCAAAATTGATTTTGGAACCCTTAGGAGTGACCTACATCAACCAAAAGCTTCGGGGCACAACTAGACCCCAAATGGAGCCTACATACCAAATTTCATCAAAATCGGTCAATGCTAAGTGGCAAAAGTGCCGCGTACGGCGTACGGCGGACGGACGGCCAAATTTTTATTCGATTTTTGGATTCTACGTACCTTGAAACGTAAACCATCAAATTTTGAGGGGGTGTTAATTTTTTTTTTCTTGGTCGATTCCAAAGGTTCATTATTGAGAATAATAAACCAAAAGTTAAACATTGAATATTAAAAAAATCACTAACTGTATACAGTTCAACCTGTAAAAGTTTCATTTTCAGCATCCGTGTAAATGGTTTCTCCGAGAGGTTGCGGATATCGGTAGGTAAAGCACTAAATAATCTTGATCCGATCTGGTAGGGATCACATCGCTGGACCACGCTGAGGCGGGTAAACGGTATAACAATCTCTTTGCCAGTTCTTGTAGGACACCGATGAGAGCTTGACACCGTCTTGAGGTGAGGCAGATTTGACTTGGTTTTAGTCAAAACAGCAAGGACATAAGCACTTGGTAGAGAGTGAGCACATTTAGTCGAACGAACGACCAGACAGACAGACAGACACGGAACCGACATTGTTTAAGAAGGCCTAAAACGTAAAACGCGAGTGGACATTTTGATTTTGATGAATTTTTTTTTTCAAACTTGTAAAGTGAAAACAATGCTTCCGCAAGCAAAAACGCTGCAAATTATTACACAATGGTTTAATATTTTTTATTTTTCTATATAGATCACTCGTCTGCAAAGCCACCAACCATCCAACGATGAAGAATGAAGAAAAACATCGATCGCATTTCGGTCAGCTTTAAATTGAACGGAGATTAGGCCTCTTTGCGATTCACACTCGTGTTTCTGATTTATGGTACGTCCAAACTTTAAATTCTCGTAGTGAGCGAACGGTTTGTCCTACAGAGCTCCGGGTGGTCTCAAAAAATTCTAAAAATTCTATAGAATCTTAAATTGAAGGAAAAACAATACCTTTATATCTAAATTTTTTGAGTTAGGGCGTTTTCAAAATTTCAAAATAGATTTTGGAACCCTTAGAAGTGACTTACATCAACCAAAATCTTCGGGGCACAACTAGACCCCAAATGGAGCCTACATACCAAATTTCATCAAAATCGGTCAATGCTAAGTGGCAAAAGTGCCGCGTACGGAGGACGGCGTACGGCGGACGGACGGCCAAATTTTTATTCGATTTTTGGATTCTACGTACCTTGAAACGTAAACCATCAAATTTTGAGGGGGTGTTAAAAAATTTTTTTTCTTGGTCGATTCCAAAGGTTCATTATTGAAAATAATAAACCAAAATGAGGTGAAAGTGCTATGAAGTGAAACAGAATGGCACCGACAGTACTGTACTCCTCAATCCGTTGCCGAGATATGATCTATAAAAATGTTTTTTGAAGAAAAAAACTACTTTTTTCCATAATAACCCAAATATTTTTCTCCTTAAGACTACTTTTCCCAACTAGGTATCGAGATGACCACATTTTCGAAATTAGCATTAAATTTGCTGTAAGATTAGTGTATTGCCCTTGTTGAAAAGCATCAAGAAACTACATTAGCAAGCAAGAAAAAGTACATCAGCAGCTCAGACAATTTTGAAAAACGTCGTTTTGGGAAAATTTGAAATTTTACCTCTTTTTCTAACAACTATATTACCTACTTAATTTTGAATTTAACGTCTTACTTAATTTCTCAATTAATTGCTTAATTTATTAATCTATTACTTGATTGAGTGGAACAGTTTTGTGCAGAGAAAGATTATAATAAGAATGTAGGTATGCTTCATCGCTTACTGGTAGGAATTGAACTAATCTTTATTCAATGGGACATCCTCTGGAATGCATGCATTACTTGGTAAAGTTCGATCAGATGCTATTCAGACCCTTTCTAGAGAAATTCCATAAATCGTTTCTCTTCCTACCTCAATATTTTCCTTTCACGCTTAAAGTGTGTAAAGGGAGGAAAGTAAAAAACATCATAAACATGAATCACCCTTGTTGGACAAATCACATTCATCAAACTTCTTCCTCGCCTCGTCCCCTTCCAAATCCTTCCTGAAAGGATGTCTCCGCGATCGGGGGGTTTCAAAGTTACAAAAACACCTCTAAATGGTAGACAAATGGTCGGTAATTTAAAACGTGTATATCACTCAGGAAAGAGGAGGGTCTGCCTCCCTACAACTACAAGACATGTGGACCGATTTTGTAGGAGGAAGGAAACACGTGGGTCTGATAAATTCCACAACAATTACTCATTTAGCGATAGTTGATCGGCCGGGTAGTTTCATTCGTTTTTATGAATTGAACACTAGGTATATTAAATTGATGAAGGATATTCATTCATTATTTAACTATACCTACTCATTAACCGATCAGATGGTCCCACAAAGCTCTGGGTGGTGTTGAAAAATTCTTTAAAATTGTCGCTATTTTAAAGGATGGTCCCCTATGAATTGGAGGATGGTCTCCGATGAATAGGGGGGAAGGGCCGTTACTAATTAGGTGATACCCATTGTGAATTGGAGGATGGCTCCCTATGAATTTCTTGTGTGTAAATGAAGATTTCGTGGTTTAATCTCCTACATAAATTTACTTTTCTACTAGGAAATAGAAACATTTTAATTCGAAGTAAAAAAACGCTGCAAATTATTACACAATGGTTTATTATTTTTTATTTTTCTATATAGATCACTCGTCTGCAAAGCCACCAACCATCCAACATGAAGAAAAACATCGATCGCATTTCGGTCAGCTTTAATTTGAACGGAGATTAGGCCTTTTTTGCGATTCACACTCGTGTTTCTGATTTATCGTACGTCCAAACTTCAAATTCTCTTAGTGAGCGAACGGTTTGTCCTACAGAGCTCCGGGTGGTCTCAAAAAATTCTAAAAATTCTATAGAATCTTAAATTGAAGGAAAAACAATTCCCTTATATCAAAATTGTTTTAGTTAGGGCGTTTTCGAAATTTCAAAATTGATTTTGGAACCCTTAGAAGTGACCTACATCAACCAAAATCTTCGGGGCACAACTAGACCCCAAATGGAGCCTACATACCAAATTTCATCAAAATCGGTCAATGCTAAGTGGGGAAAGTGCAGCGTACGGCGGACGGACAGCCAAATTTTTATTCGATTTTGGTTTATTATTTTCAATAATAAGCCTTTGGAATCAAGCAAGAAAAAAAATTTTAACCCCCCCTCAACATTTGATGTTTTACGAAAATCGAATAAAAAAATTTCTGTCCGTCCGCCGTACGCGGCACTTTTCTTAGCAACACTGGACCGATTTGGTTCAAATTTGGTATATGGGCTCCATTTGGGGTCCAGTTGTGCCGCGAAGCTTTTGGTTGATGTCAGTCACTTCTGAGGGGTGAAAATTAAGGGTTGAAATTTTCAAGGGTGCCCCAGCTCGAAAACTCTCGAAATAAAGGTATCGTTTTTTCACCAATTTTAAATAGTATTGAATTTTGAAAAATTTTTGAGACCACCCGGAGCTCTGTAGGACAAACCGTTCGGTCCCTACGAGTACTTGAAGGTTTTCCTTCGATAAACAGAATCATGAGTGTGAATCGCAAAAGAGGTCTAATCGCCGTTCAAATTTTATCGGACTAAAATGCGATCGCTGTTCATTTCTTCGATTTGTATTCAGTTTTGCCTTCTGCGTAACCATTAATCAAATTTCCATAATATGGATATTCATATTATGAAGCTTTCTATTTTTCGAATCGAGTGTGAAGCGTTTAGAAAACGTCTTCTAAACGTCTTTCTAATAAACTTGATTGTGAAGGTGTGAAGCCAGTATGGTGTGGTAGGTAGGTACCAATAGTTGGTAGGTAAAAAAAAGTTGGTAGGTAAAAAACGCTGCAAATCATTGCTCAAAGGTTTATTATTTTCTGTATAGATCACCCTTCTGTATAGATCACTGGTTCTCCATCAATAGCACCTACCACCATCTGTATTCTCCCTTGACCTTTCCTCTCAAATTTCAGCTTCCTGCGTTCAATAGGATTGAAAATGGCTTCGGAGCTCACTCAGCTGATCAGTGCTCTTCCAGGCGTCTCCAGCATTCGAGAAGATCTTCTTCACTCTTCAGATCACTGATCAGCTGAGTGAGCTCCTAAGTCATTTTCAATCCTATTGATTGGAAGTGCTCTCCCAGGCGTCTCCAGCATTTGAGAAGATCACAGATCACAGATCAGCTGAGTGAGCTCCGAAGCCATTTTCAATCCTATTGAACGCAGGAAGCTGAAATTTGAGAGGGAAGGTCAAGGGAGAATACAGATGGTGGTAGGTGCTATTGATGGAGAACTCGTGATCTATACAGACGGGTGATCTATACAGAAAATAATAAACCTTTGAGCAATGATTTGCAGCGTTTTGGATTCTACGTAACTTGAAACGTAAACCATCAAATTTTGAGGGGGTGTTACATTTTTTTTTCTTGGTCGATTCCAAAGGTTCATTATTGAAAATAATAAACCAAAATTTATAAATGAAAGTCAAAAAATATTAAATTCAAAATGAAAAACGTAAAATCAAAAGGTAGAATACTATTTATCAGTTATTTATGTTTATTATACTATAATCAGAGTATGAAATCCTAAAATGAAGTACCCCTTCGAGTTGGAGGATCAGAAGTCACATTACCTAATAATTCCGATTTAATCAAAATTTCGGATAAACCACCGAAACATGGTTAACTAGGCATTAAACACACTGAGGGAATAGTTTTAAAATGGCTGACATGCAAAGGAGGCCGATGTAATTGATAGTCTGTGGGCATAATGATAGTCTGTGATGTCACATAAAATGACCAATTGATTGATCTTTAAAATTATGAACTGAACTTCCAAAAAACAAAATGGGGGACAGCTTAAGGTGTCTGCTATCCGCTTCCTATATTAAATTCATCAAATTGTATAACGTTATTGAAATGTAATTTAATTGCGAGCTGGAAGTGTGGCATGAAATCTCCTCCTCATAATATCAATTTCCACAAATTTCTCCATAGAAATGACATATTAATATCTATTTTTGTAGGAACATACTCGATCTCACGATATTGGTGAAACTTCGATGATTCAGCTGTGATCGTGATGATCAGCCTCCACCGTACGTAAAGCGGTTGAAGCTCCGCCTGTTTCTGATGCAATTTTATTCATTCACAAACACTAAACTCACGTATCGTTGGCGAAAAGACCGTAAACCGATCGTTTTAGGCCCGAAATGAGGGAGGCAAGTACGGCGCGTCATTCGGAATGAACCTGCCCCAAAATCTATCAACAAAATCCCCAATAGCAAAGAAGACTGCAAAACCCTGAACTCGGGCGTAAACAATCACAGAAAACTGGAACTTAAACCTAGAAAAGTAAAACCTACAGGGATCTAATTACAACGTATGATCATGACGCAACGGGCGAGGGAATGAAAGATGAAAATCATACGCGCGAAAATCAGTTTCTTCGTTTTACATTGAGAAGAGATTCAAAGAGAGTGCATCTCCTGCAGGAACCAAACCTGCTAGATGTAGCGATGAGCGAGCCATCGAGAAACTTTCTCCCATCATGCCGAGCGTTTAAATCTAGCTTTTTGGATTTCATACTTTGTTATTATAGTAATCGTACACTACCTTCTAGATGAACCTTTGGAATCGACCAAGAAAAATTTTTTTAATACCCCCTCAAAATTTGATGGTTTACGTTTCAAGGTACGTAGAATCCAAAAATCGAATAAAAATTTGGACGTCCGTCCGCCGTACGCGGCACTTTTGCCACTTAGCATGGACCGATTTTGATGAAATTTGGTATGTAGGCTCCATTTGGGGTCTAGTTGTGCCCCGAAGATTTTGGTTGAGGTAGGTCACTTCTGAGGGTTCCAAAATCAATTTTGAAATTTTGAAAACGCCCTAACTCAAAAAATTTTGATATAAAGGTATTGTTTTTCCTTCAATTTGAGATTCTATAGAATTTTTAGAATTTTTAGAGACCACGCGGAGCTCTGTAGGACAAACCGTTCGCTCACTACGAGAATTTAAAGTTTGGACGTGCGATAAATCAGAAGCACGAGTGTGAATCGCAAATGAGGCCTAATCTCCGTTCAAATTTTAGCTGACCGAAATGCGATCGATGTTTTTCTTCATGTTAGATGGTTGGTGGCATTGCAGACGAGTGATCTATATAGAAAAATAAAAAATAATAAACCATTGTGTAATAATTTGCAGCGTTTTTGCTTCCGAGTCTATCAAGGTAGCGGAAGCTTTGTTTTCACTTTTCAAGGTTGGAAAAAAGTTCTCCAAAATCAAAATTTTCCACTCGCATTTTATAATGCTTGTAACGGGCATAACTATACGAAGGTATTGTTCGATTTCGATGAAATTTTCAGGCATTTTGCGGGTTGGCCTGCGGATGGTCCCCTATGATAATCACCACCCCCGGGTTGACAGTAGCCAAACTGTGAATTTCCTTGTGACAGCCATAAATTCATCTTTCTCGACACGATTTTGATGAAATTTTCAGGAATTGTACGAGATGGGGTCAAAATTTTCTGCAATATACGAAGTTATTGTTCGATTTCGATGAAATTTTCAGGAATTTTGCGGGTTGGCCTGCAGGTGGTCCCCTATGATAATCATCACCCCCCGGGCTGACAGTAGCCAAACTGTGAATTTCCTTGTGACAGCCATAAATTCATCTTTCTCGACACGATTTCGATGAAATTTTCAGGGATTGTGCGAGATGGGGTCAAAATTTTCTGCAATATACGAAGTTATTGTTCGATTTCGATGAAATTTTCAGGAATTTTGCGGGTTGGCCTGCAGGTGGTCCCCTATGATAATCATCACCCCCGGGCTGACAGTAGCCAAACTGTGAATTTCCTTGTGACAGCCATAAATTCATCTTTCTCGACACGATTTCGATGAAATTTTCAGGGATTGTGCGAGATGGGGTCAAAATTTTCTGCAATATACGAAGTTATTGTTCGATTTCGATGAAATTTTCAGGAATTTTGCGGGTTGGCCTGCGGATGGTTCCCTATGATAATCATCACCCCCGGGCTACAGTAGCCAAACTGTGAATTTCCTTGTGACAGCCATAAACTCATATTTCTCCATTTCGATGAAATCGTGATGAGATGGGGTGGAGTTGGTCCCCTGTGAAAATCATGGCCCCCAGACTGATAGTAGCCACTGCGCATCCGCAAACGTAAAATGTAACAGCCATAATTTCTACATTTCCCATCCGGACTAAGGGTGGATAAGGATGCGGGAGGGGTAGGGAGAGACCACTATTTTCCTTGCCTAAAATACTAAATAAATTATTTCGAGTGAAACAGCTTTATAGCTTATCAACCGTTTTAAATTGATCTAATGCTTATCCAATGGGACGTCCCCTGGAATGCATGCATTAGTTAACAATATGTTTATTCATACCGCATAATGGCTAAGTTTTGACTAGGACATTTCGGGTGTTCGATGTGCAGACGAAAATTCCGTTAACCTTTCAGCTCTACTTTATTTAAACCTGATAGCCTGGAAGTCCAACTTGTCAGCGCTTCAGATTAATGTTGAGGTTTCACGTTGCTAACTGCTCGGGGAAGAGAAGGTCGTCTCATCTGGTTGCAATAAATCCGCAGGGGTCGCCTTCTCTCTCAAACCCCCCGAGCAATCATCGACTCTCTGAAGAAGAATTACTGGACTCGACAGAATAATTTCAAAATTTATTCATTAACCTCAATTTTCGCTTCCTCACTATCGAAGTATGAAAATGTTGTCTTCGAGCATCACGTCTACGGACGGTGGACCTACGGTTCTACAGTCGGATCATTTAATGATGATTAGTTTTACGCAATTTTTTCCACCAAAAAACTGTTAGCATGGAACTTGCTTTAGCCTTGAGCTAACTGGCTAAAAGAGTCACTTTTTGGGAGACGACAATTTCCCATGAAACGTTGCAATGATTTCTATAATATAGAAATATATCGAAAATAAATATAGCTTTATTATATAGCTTTCCAAGTCAAATTAATCCTTTTCCAAACCAAAAGAATTTCTTTCCAAACCAAATTAAACTTTTTCCAGACCAAAGGAATCTTTTTCCAAATCAAAAGAATCTTTTTCCAAACCAAAAGAATCTTTTTCCAAACCAAATTAAACTTTTTCCAAATCAAATTAATCCTTTCGCGAAAAAAACCCTCTGAAAACGTTTGTGAAGCGCAGGCGTAGTAAAAAACGCTAAAAATTATTACAAAATGGTTTATTATTTTTTATTTTTCTATATAGATCACTCGTCTGCAAAGCCACCAACCATCCAACATGAAGAAAAACATCGATCGCATTTCGGTCAGCTTTAATTTGAACGGAGATTAGGCCTCTTTTGCGATTCACACTCGTGTTTCTGATTAACGTACAGAGCTCCGGATGGTCTCAAAAAATTCTAAAAATTCTATAGAATCTTAAATTGAAGGGAAAACAATACCTTTATATCAAATTTTTTTGAGTTAGGGCGTTTTCAAAATTTCAAAATTGATTTTGGAACCCTTAGAAGTGACCTACATCAACCAAAATCTTCGGGGCACAACTAGACCCCAAATGGAGCCTACATACCAAATTTCATCAAAATCGGTCAATGCTAAGTGGCAAAAGTGCCGCGTACGGCGGACGGACGGCCAAATTTTGGTTTATTATTTTCAATAATGAACCTTTGGAATCGACCAAGAAAAAAAAAATTTTAACACCCCCTCAAAATTTGATGGTTTACGTTTCAAGGTACGTAGAATCCAAAAATCGAATAAAAATTTGGCCGTCCGTCCGCCGTGTGCCGTGCGCCGTACGTGGCACGTTTGCCACTAAGTATTGACCGATTTTGATGAAATTTGGTATGTAGGCTCCTTCTGGGGTCTAGTTGTGCCCCGAAGCTTTTGGTTGATGTAGGTCACTTCTATGGGTTCCAAAATCAATTTTAAAATTTTGAAAACGCCCTAACTCAAAAAATTTTGATATAAAGGTATTGTTTTTCCTTCAATTTTGGATTCTATAGAATTTTTAGAATTTTTTGAGACCACCCAGAGCTCTGTAGGACAAATTGTTCGCTCCCTACAAAAATTTAAGGGTTTACATTGAAATATATATATATAAATCAAAACACGAGTGTGAATCGCAAAAGAGGCCTAATCTCCGTTCAAATTAGAGCTGACCAAAATGCGATCGATGGTTGGTGATTTTGATTTTTTTTTTATGTTTTTTGATTTTTTTTTTTCATATTGAATGGTTGGTGATTTTGTAGACGAGTGATCTATTTAGAAAAATAATAAACCATTGTGTAATAATTTGCAGCGTTTTTATTCGATTTTTGGATTCTACGTACCTTGAAACGTAAACCATCAAATTTTGAGGGGTAGTTAAAAATTGTTTTTTCTTGGTCGATTCCAAAACGTCGATTCCAAAACGTGAGAAGTTTTTAACTGCAGAATGTGAAGAATTTACGATCTTCTATCCGATATCTTCGGAGGCTGACAAAGATATCGGACAGAAGAAGACTCCCTTTTTTTTACTACGCCTGCGATTCACAAACGTTTTCACTGGGCTTATTTTCGCGAAAGGATTAATTTGATTTGGAAAAAGTTTAATTTGGTTTGGAAAAAGATGAATTCGGTTAGGAAAAGGATTAACTTGTAGGATTAGGATTGACATGAAAATGCTATACTTACAACCAAGTGGTTGCTACGGAACTTTATCTTCGTTATTCGCGTTCGTAGGAAAATCGTTCACCATTCCCTAGAAAGCCTTAAATTTATGCATAAATTATAAACTGTCAAAACAGCTGTAATTATGGAAGAAACTGAGATATGCGGAGAAGTTTTTCCCGCATGAAGATTTGGGTTTATGCTTTCTGGTTGGAATTGAACGTTCTATTCCTCATCCAAACGAAGGACTCCCAGTTTCAAAAGTCCTAAACATTGACTTTTTCGTGAACAAAAAAGAAAGATATAATTGTACTCACACTGGATAGGCCTCGTGAATTGCGGTTTTCACTTCAGCCCGGACTTCATACGCTCGACCCCTAATTTTAGAGCTTTTTTTGTAACCCTTTCTCAAACAGAGCTGCAGTAATCTATAATTGGGTTAAACGCTTGATGATCTTAAATAACTACGAAAATAAACGAGGAAAAGAAATTAAGGGACGCGCTGACGAGTGGATGAAAATGACTTCACTATTTCAATGGCCAAAAATAGAAGCTGCCTGACGGAATCCACCTGGTTCTGAGGCACCCAGGAAACGGGGGAGGAATACGTACTCTCCTTTCAACTTCCTGACATTTGGAGCTTTTTCGATACCTTCTTGATAAATTATTTCTTTACATTGGAAATGGGAAGCTTCGTCTTACGAAGAGCAACGAATAGTTCATGAAAATTCATAAATACCTCAATTGATTACGTTCCCTCAATTTCAAAGATTGGGTTATTAGAAAGTCTTAATAGGAACAGAAAAATTGGAAAATCGTGAATATACAATGAAATATTGTGAATATAATACTCCCACTCGATAGAGAGATAGATCTTGTCTACTCTTTTTGACGCATCGTTGTCTACAAAAATATTAATATTATAGGTAATTTAAAGGTAACTGTAGTGTATATTATAAATCATGATTGAAGTGTATAAACACACATACTTTAGCGTATACACACTTTGGGTTTGTCTCCTAGTGATAGGAGGTGGCCCCGGGAGCCGCCATGGTGGGTGGGTCCAGGCCCGACCAGACAGCCCGGCTGGGCACTCATTTTTTTCTCTCATATTTTGATCAGGCTGTATTAGAAACTACAAAACACACCAGTTCCTATTTTCAATCATAATTTATAAAATACACCTACAGTTACCTATATTTATAGGTATTATTATTTTTGTAAATTTGACGCATTCGTGTCCTTGTAGACAACGAATAAACATCTATTTATATACCTTGCCCATTCCTCAGGCGACGTAGTGGACAACTAGATAGATTTCTTCATCGAACTAAAGAAGAACCACGTAAATCGGTTGGAGAATAAGTCCTGAGCAGAGTAAATTTATAGCAGAGCTGGTTGAGACACAGACAGACAGACATACATCCATGGTTTATTCGTGGATTCGGGTTCAGAATAGTCTAAAATGGACTTGTACGTGGTTATTTTGTTTCCTTCATTTAGTGTTTTGAGACCACCCGCACTGTACCACTTGAGGGTTCATTGTGAAATTACTGAGTCATCGTTGAGTTAGTTTGGTTTCTAGTCCGCAGTACTCCGAGTGGTATAACTGGCCCCCTGTTCTTCATGATTTGGGATTCTTAGCTTCATAGATTCCTAGGTGAGCTCCGGAGAAACAAAGAACTAAATTTCGTAATGACGGCAGCCACAACCCTCAGTTAAAACCGAATGGGACCATTCAAAATCACACAGAAAAATAGTGAACCGTTGTGTTCTAATTTGCATCATTTTTACCACCTACCTAGGCACCTACTGGCAATTGGGTTTTCTACAGTTTTCCATCTTTTAAAAATAAGAAGAAATCTAAATATTGGTAAAGTGTGAATTGAGTCAAACGGACCCACTCGAGATGAGAAGTCAAGAAGATTACAGTGTAAAAAGATATTTTTATTTACAAAATCAGATAGGTAGGCATCAATCTTAATTTAATTTTTTTTTTTCAAAGACTAATTTCAGGTTTGCCGCATATGTTGTCATCAATCTGATTCATTTCCTTAGTTGAAGGACTTGAGTCCGACTACGGATGTTCCGATTTGAATTTCGGACGTAAAAAAAAAGAGTCGGATGTAAGGTGAGGTCACCAGTAATCGACAGTCACAATTTTGGACCTAATATAATAATTGTATTCCATGAGAAAGGGGAACCAACTAGTGTATTCTGATTGAATTGTATGGTAGAATTACCAAGATAGAACTGGTGATCATGATGCTGCAGGTAGCTGGTTAGAATAGTTTCCAAACACGGAGGATAATCAGATATTTCGGTGTCTGTTACTTTTACCTCTTTTCAAGGTAGAATAAACCAATTTAGAGGTCCGAGAAGCAGCCAAACGCTAGAAGAGTTGTTTCATGACAGAAAATAGTTGAATGTGAAAGTGATGTCAAGCACATCATCAAATCATCGGATATCTACCAACGCATCAGCTAAACCTCGAGTCTTCTTCGCTGTTCACCATCCGGTGAAGTCCTCGAACGATCATTTTGCCCTTATCTGTCAGAAACGAATCGATGTGATTAACGACGGTTCCAAATCTGAAAAAGCAAGAGAATAAACAACGTTAAACGGAGAGAATATCAACGAAGGACCCTACCAGTAAGCTACCTTTGTTATTAAATGTAATGGGTGGTCCCAAATGTTACAAACAGAAATAATGCAAAAAAAAAGTTTCAAAAGAAACATGCAAATTACGTAATGGAAGTAGGAATTCAATTTTCACAGATCTGCTACAAAATCACCTGTCTTCCTTCTTTCGAGCGAAATATTAAATATTCACATGGAACCTTAAAAACTTTCAACCATTTCATTTCATTTAATTTCCCATGATTTTTATTTTAAGGCGTGTTTTGGTTCTCCAGCAAATAATTTTTATTTCGCACAATAATACTGAAAAAAGTAGTTTACATTCATTCTGAGACCCTATGGGGAATATTGAATCCTTGAAATTTCCCTTAAAACAGAATTTCTACTAAGTTTAGGAGACCTCTTATTTACACAGAATTTTCACGTCAAATTGGAGGTTTAACATATCAATATGGAGGTTTTATTGAGTCATCATAAATTAACTTCCCACGACCAGGGATCGATCTCCCATCGTTCCGACTAAACTACATTATTTACAGTTCAGAGTCGGAGCTCTTACCACTGAGTTAAGGAAGTGAATGGACAGAAATACGAAGAGGTAGCTGATCACAACAGTTTTACAAATCAATTTGAAGGTTTTCCGTTTCAAATTGAAGGTTTTTCCATTTCAAATTGAAGGATAATGGAAATGGTTTGTTTCACATCAATTTTAAACGCTGCTCCGCTAGCCAACTTAGAAAGCTGAAACCTGAAAATCTGGAAATACCTACTCCCAGCAAATGACGAAGATTCCATTTCATGTATCCGTCCCTTCCAACAACTGTAAAACCTCCAATTTGACGTGAAAATTCTATAGATGCCGAATACGCGTACCTGCAGTTATTCAAACGCTATAATTTTAGATAAACAAGGATTGATGTGAAGGAAGTATGTAATTCTTGGATCCAAGATTTCAAATTAATCAAAACAAATTGAGGATAATTATCAGGAACCTCTAGAAAGATGGCGCCAAAACTCATGACAAGCTTCCGGGGTAAGACCTCAACGACAAATCTTCAAGGAACTGAGGGGCGTCCATTCCCAAGATATTGTGAGCCGCTTCGTGCAAAGGGTCTGAAACGTCGTCAAAAACGTGAATGGAAGAAAAAAATAACCTGAGCAGACCCTCGAAAATCCCTTTTTGTCTTTCCCTTCGCTCTTCGGCCGTTAGAATGCGCGGGGGTGCGAACAATGGCCGCCCTGGTTGGCCGCCTTGAGAGACTACCTCCTTCACCGAGGGATAAGGATTGACTGGCAGCGATGAACTTATCGGAATAGATTGCACCTGAGAGAAAAATAATTTTATTATTACATAAATATATTATCTACACAATTAAAGGAAGATCTTGAAAACCCCATTGTGATGCAGAGACATTGCAATAATAATATATAGCATTTCCGAATTGAGTTAAACTTTTTCCATTTAGGTTTAGTCCTTTTTCATTTTGGTTTAAACCTTTTCCATTTAGGTTTAGACCTTTTCCATTTAGATTCAAACTTTTTCCATTTAGATTTAGACCTTTTCCACTTAGATTTAGACTTTTTCTATTCGGATTTAAACCTTTTCCATTTAGATTTAAACTCAGGAAATTATCGTGGAGTAAGAGGTAAAAGTACCCAAGTCACAAATTCAACACTTGGGAAAATCAAATGCAGAATATTATGATGAAAAATGAAAAATGAAAATCGGTTGACTGGTTGAAGAGATCAGCTAGATCTAAGTTTGGTATTCACCCTCTCACTCGCACAACTGTCGTCCCCTTTAGCCTTAACTGTTGTTATTATTGGTGATCAATATCATCAAACTATGTATCCAACCTAAGAAAATAATTTATTATCATATTTACCAAACTAACTTTTGAAATTTTAATCTGATTTTCGCACAATATGAATTTACCTCTTCGGTACTTTTACCTCTAACCCGACGTTATTATGCCCCAACTTGAAAATTAAATCATGTAAGTGTTTTTTTATGCACAGAAATGTACCGAGATTTCCGTTTCATAACAAGCTTTCAAAAATGCGTATTTTCTCTTACCGTTTCCTTTTTTTTTACTTCTAGCTTAATGAAATTTTAGTAGGTAGGCACTTACTTACTATGATGGGGCTAACTACTGACGTTTTGATGGAGTTTAAATCCAAATGGAAAAGGTTTATATCTAAATGGAAAAGGTTTAAATCTAAATGGAAAAGGTTTAAATCTAAATGAAAAAGGTCTAAACCTAAGTGGAAAAGGTTTAAACCTAAATGGAAAAGAACTAAACCTGAATGGAAAAAGTTTAACTCAATTCGGAAATGCTATATACTAGTACAAAGCATGACAAATAATATTCTTGAATTCATTTACAACAAACCATCTTGGAATTTGATTTCATCCATTAGTTTCGGGATAAATGAGATTTAAAAAATTTGTTAACTCTGACAAACACTTTAATCAGCAATGGTCTCATTCCAACATTTATAAAAGTTAATGTTCATCAGTCTCTCAGTTCATTTTTGTTTCTCATTTGAAAATGAAATAAGAGTTCTACTTGTTAATGGCGCTTTTCTGGACATTAGAAAGGCTTTTGACTATGTTAACCATTCGAAGTTACTGAGAGAAAACGCTGCAAATTACTACACAATGGTTGATTATTTTTCTATAGATCACTCTTCTGAAAAGCCACCAACCATCCAACATGAAGAAAAACATCGATCACATTTCGGTCAGCTATAATTTGAACGGAGATTAGGCCTCTTTTGCGATTCACACTCGTGTTTCTGATTTATCGTACGTCCAAACCTTAAAATTTAATTCTTGTAGTGAGCGAACGGTTTGTCCTACAAAGCTCCGGGTGGTCTCAAAAAATTCTAAAAATTCGATAGAATCCTAAATTGAAGGAAAAACAATACCTTTATACCAAAATTTTTTGAGTTAGGGCGTTTTCAAAATTTCAAAATTTATTTTTGAACCCTTAGAAGTGACTTACATCAACCAGAATCTTCGGGGCACAACCAAACCCCAAATGGAGCCTACATACCAAATTTCATCAAAATCGGTCAATACTAAGTGGCAAAAGTGTCGCGTACGGCGATTTTTGGATTCTACGTACCTTGAAACGTAAACCATCAAATTTTGAGGGGGTGTTGGAAAATTTTTTTTCTTGGTCGATTCCAAAGGTTCATTTTTGAAAATAATAAACCAAAATATGAATATGGGATAAGGGTTGACCTTCAGAGCTGATTAGAGCCTATTTACGGTGCTGCTCAAAGGTTACAAGAATAAATGGAGTGTTCAGCAATGAAGTAGTATTATCCTGTGGATGGTTCAGGTGTTTGGCCCTATTTTATGACTTTTCTATGACTCACTGATTGTCCACCCAGAAGACCCTTGAACTCATGTTATCTAAGATAAGGCCAGATCACCCTCTACATGTGTAATATATATTATATACATGTATTAATTATACCTAGCCCCAGAGGGCAATCTTACATTTTTCATTTGGCTCATATCTGTCTCATAGTACGTTTGTGTGCGTTAAATAAAGGTTTTGTCTTTTTAAAAACCTTCGTCGTCATTCTCCTCACTTAACTATGCATTAATGAATTATTGAATCTGGAAATAGAAAGTGATAAATGATGGTGGTCAGTGGCGTCTCCTCCAGGCAAACATAGCAAACACTGTTTGCCCTACTACAAAATGAACAAATTAAGTTTTGTTGAGATTCTCCTATATTTCCATTTTTTGGAAGTAATATTTAGCCGATTTTGGAAAATTTGAATAAAATGTAGGGACTATTTCATGATAACCAAGGAAGCTAGATGAAATAGGAGAATGGAATAAGTAGGTACTTATTTTTCCTAGAATACTAGCCCGCAACACACCAGAGAGTTGTAGAGATTGATAACTACGATCGATTGTGGATGGTATGTGAACTAGAGCGGGGACCGGCGATGCAAGCAGTTAATTAATTTTGCAAGAAATTAATTTTGCGACTTTTTTGAATGAGAAAAGACGATCGGCGGGTAGGCGGGGGGTCAGTGCGGGGTGTAGTATTCCTATGCCTCCACTATAACAGCATAAGCAAAGGCAAACAATCGACTGACTGTTTCGTGACCTTGAATTTCAAGGTCACGAAACAGCCAGTCGATTGTTTGCCTTTCAAGGCTTGAAAGCAGAGAAAATTAGAAGATGAGCCATGGATACTAAGCCATGGGTTACGCTTCCTCAGCAACCAGTAATCAAGTTTAATGAAGGAATTCTTTATTTATTTGAATGAAGTATGAAGCGTTTATTTCATCTAAATAAACTCGATTATGAAGCGAAAACATGATTGGAAGGTACTGACAATGGCAAGCTGTTTTCTTTGCTGGCGCTTGATCTATAAAAAATAAACCGTTGTGCAATAATTTGCTGGGTTTTTCATTATTGGTTATTCCTCTAAGACTGGTCAGGGTGTTTGCCTGACGAATATTCTCACCTGAAGCCACTGATGGTGGTTAAATAAATTCTGGGGAGAGAAGGTGTGGCACGTAGCTATCCATAACACGATATTTTAGATGATCCGATGCGTAGTACGCACAATCCCTCAGAATGGCATCGAAATCGGACAATAATTTCTTTCAGTTTTGCCCGTTACAAGGATTTCATGATAGGCAGGCAGACAACGAACCAAAATTGTTCAGGAAGGTCTGAAACGTTGAGCTCGAGTGGAAATTTTGATTTTGGAGAACTTTTTTTTCAACCTCGGAAGGTGAAAACTGCTTCCCCTACCTTGATAGACACGGAGGCAATAAAATAGGTTTTACTGCTTTTATTGCGAAAGAGGAGCTTTTTTTTGTATGTCCGAGTTCCTTGAATTTCTTTATTCTGGAACCAATCTGTCTGATTCTTTTTGAAATGTGTTCTACCAGTATCCGTGGTGGTCCCGTTTGAAACAGATTTCACTTTGCTTTGTTAAAAGTATCGAAAATTTGTGAAAGAAGTTGAAAAACGTGGGTCCCGTTTTCGGGAATATTGGTCCGCATTCACTCTTCTTCCACTGTGACTTCCGACTGAGCCGATGACGGACTATTTGTGTATAGTCAAATTGAAGGTCTGATTGTAAGCTTCAAAATGATATGCTATATGAAGGGGGTTCCGATAACCAAAAGGTGCTGCGGGGGATGAGAAAGGGGGAAATTATAGTGGGTTATTCACTCAGAACCTGCATGAGCCGTATCAAACGTGTTTATGAATGCTCAAGTATGTGAGTTTTCCTACAAAACATGAAGGATAATGTAGTACTGTTAGTTAGGTATTCTACCAAGTGGGTGTAGCATATAGCTCCCTCATCACTAATAACTTGATTGGGTAGGAAATAGTACAGGAGATCGTCAGAACTGCATAGTTCCCTACCAAATATATAGTACAGTTAGATACAGAGAGATAAATCTTTTAGTTAGGTATTCTACCAAGTGGGTGTAGCACATAGCTTCCTCGTCATCCATAATATAGTTGGGTGAGTAATGGTATAGAAGATCGTCAGAACTGCATAGTGTCGAACGAAAGCGGCGCGTTGAAGTCGGTCAAAATAGGGCCAAACACCTGAATCATCCACAGGATAATACTACTTCATTGCTGAACACTCCATTTATTCTTGAAACCTTCGGGCAGTAGGTACAGTAATTTTTCTGTCCTGCAAAGCTTACTGGCTAGGAATAATTTGCATAAGTCTTGTTGACGAGGTGATGATTAAGCAGTACTCACAGGGCTCAGTACTGAAGGGACTGAAGGCGGCTGAACTGCTTCCAGCATGTTTCCCACGTCCGACAAAGCCGCCCTTAGTGAGCTCTCTGACTGAGGGCCTCCTGTGCAGGGATAAGTCCGGTCTTGTCCGCCGCACGTGATGATCACCGGGCTGTCACAAGGGATTTCCCTCAGCTGGTTCAAAATCTGATCACAGATTTCTCTTTTGCCTGAAAAATACACCGTACGATCCATTAAGAATGGCTATTAAACCAATTCAATAACCGGAATGTTATAATGTTCTCCTAAATCAAAATTTTCACTCGCTTTTTACCTGTTATTCCTTCCTAAACAATTTTGGTTTCGTGTCTGTCTGTCTGTGTGTCTGTCATGAAATCCTTGTAACGGGCATAACGTGCTGGTTGGCGTGCAGATGGTCCCCTATGAAAATCATCACCCCCGGACTGATAGTAGACGCTGCGCAAGCGCAAACGTGTATTTCCTTGCCACATCCATAACTTCTACATTTCCCATCTGATTTCGATGAAATGTTCAGGTATTGTGCGAGTTGGTGTGGAGATGGTCCCCTATGGAAATCATGGCCCCCAAATTGAAAGTATTTTGTGCTCATGCGCAAACGTGAATTCCTAGTTACAGACACAACTTCTACATTTCCAACAATATTCAGAAATTGTGCTGGTTGACGAGTATAATATACTCGTCAATCATAATATGGTTCCCTATGATGGTAGTGGAAGGTACCTACTTTAGAGATTGATGTTTTGAGATTAACTATTATGCTTTTAAATGGATGTGTGGAGGGTAAACGACTCAACAGAAAGTGCTACTTCTCTGTGGATTCCTTGAGAAATCTCTGGGAAATTCCTCTGGGAAATGAGATGGTGTTGAGGTGTGTGAGGCCTGCTTATCTTGCGATGGTTGAGGTGTGTCAGTTAGAACGACTCACCTCCACATATTCATGTTATGTGAAAAACCTACCATTACAATTCTTTAGAACACCTGACGTCCGATTTAGAACAGAGTCCGAAATACTACACCAGATAAGCCGCCGCAGGGAATGTAATTGGTCTGTTTTTTTTTTTCGAGATTCGGTTTTTAGTTTATTACAAATTTTATGCCTGAATATACCTCGGTTGGAGAGTTTGCTTGAAGTGTTGATCCATTTGTTTTTGACTCGTGTAAGATTGTTTTGCCTGAAACTGTTTAATAATAATTTTCACCCCCTGTCGATAGGAAATATATTTTCCAAAAGCTAGGTAATAACGGCGTATATTTTTGATGACCCCAGTCCCGTTAGTTGACAATTCTTCATACCGTGGGTCGATACACACAACATCTAATAATGGAAAAGTCGAGTTCGTAGACATTGTGTAATAGTTCACAGCGTTTTTCGACTTGATTCCGAATACAAGGAGGAAGCAACACTCAAGTCTGTACAGAATAACACAGAGGGAATTCAGGCCATTGTGAAACTCCGTATTACTCTTTCGGTAGGTTCAATTTGGGACAACCCAGTAGATATGTTGAATTAAAAAAAAATATATAAAAAACGCACTCACTTTTATTTATAGGTGTTTTAATGACGGGTTCAATTCCTTCAATCTCCATAGCGGTCTTCAAATCTGAAGGGCCTTCGTCTGAGGGCATTTTGTCTCTTGGCTCTACCCTTTCTTCAGAATACTTCACATTCGGTTTGTGAGTCGACCGGACCTCTTCCATGTTCTCGTCATCTTCTGAGCTGAAGAGAAAACGAAATTAAGACAATAAATTACAACACTGAATTCGCAGCAACGTTCAATCAAACGCTCTGTCACAAGGAACTTTTCAACAGATTATTGTTTTCAACAGATGATTGTTGTCGATGGTGCAGAGGCGATGTATATCATGGAGAAAATAACATTGATACTTCTTTGATGGTTCCCTGTGAAATTCATCACCAGATCACTGATACTAGACGCTGCGCATGCGCAAACGTGAAGTCCTTGCCACATCCATAACTTCTACAATTCCCATCTGATTACGACGAAATTTTCAGGAACTATGCGAGTTGGGGTGGAGATGGCTCCCTATGAAAATCGAGGCCCCCAAATTGAATGCATTTTATGCAAACGTGGAATCCTTGAAACAGCCATAATTTCTACATTTTCCTACAACGTTCAGATATTGTGCGGGTTGACGTGCGGATGATCTCCTATGAGGGTAGTGGTAGGTACTTAGAAATTGATGTTTTGAGATTAACAACTGTGCATCGGATCTTCTATACAATCGGGTTATGGATACGAGGAAGCTATGCGCCACACCCACTTGGCAGACGTTTTTAGGACGTCCCACAGTAAGACTTGGGCGTCCTTATGCGATCGATCTGGGGTGAAGGAGGACAACACTCAACAGAAAAAAAATAACCACACAGAAATCCGTTTTAAACCATTCTGAATACAAATCCGCGGAAAAAACCATAGGTGTATGTCTGTGTGTGTGTGTGTGTGTGTAGGTGTGTGCGTGTGTGTGTGTGACAAAATCTTGTGTCGTCTGCCCAGGCCTTAGTTCTCAACCGATTTTCGTGGTTTTTTTTGTTCGACGCGGAAAACTATCTAGTTGTGCACTACGGCGCCGGAATTTCGAATTTTGCCTTTTAAGGGGGGGAAAGGGGGGGTTAATGCTCAAAAAACTTGCGTTTGCGGGCATAATCCTGTAAAATCTGCCCAGGCCTCAATTTCCAACCGATTTCAGTGTTTCTTTTTTGTTCGACTCAGAAATCTTCCAAATTGCTCATTATTTCACCAGAGTATCAAAATTCGCAAGGGGAGTGGGGGATAATATCCACAAAATTGCTTACCCAAGCTTTGAAGTTGAGGAAAAATTTGCATTATGCCTCCGGATTTTCATGAATTATTCTTTGTACCACCATGGAACTATTAGTGGTGCCACCATGGTGCCAGAGCACCATAAATGAACGAATGAGAACCTCGAGTAGCCCGAAATGTGTAACCCGAAATGCGATAGGGTGGTGGTGCTGCAAATTTTATAATGTTCTCCCTATGAGGGCTAGGGAAGTAAGCACAAATTTCATACCCTTTAAAAGAATGTGCAAATCTATCCTCGTATCTATGGCACCATTCGACTTTGATGAATATTTTTGTAAAATTAGTACCTTCTAAAAACTCGACTCGACGTGATATCATGTATTTATTTGTAATTTTAGAATTAGCTATACGAGTCAATCAGCTATACGAGTCTGTGATATTGGTAAATAGTCCCCTTTTAATTCTTCTTCTAGTCATTCTTGTGTTGTTGTTTAAGTCCTGGTCTGTTTTGTATTGTATGTATGCATATTTTTTATTCTATATTTAAATGTACTTATCTCCATGCTAGGCCATTGTGACGTACGGGTTTAGGCTATGGCCGTTTAGTTCATCTTCGCAGGGTTGCACTTTAGAGTACTTCACCTTAATATTATTACTAACATTCATTGTAATTTGTTATTTCTATTTATTTAGGTACTAATTTTTGCTTCGTCTCACCAAAGTTGTATAGTTAAGATTTTTTAAATTATTATGTCAATTGTCAATGCACACTGTGTACTACAACGACAAATAAATCTATCGACGGGCTGCCTACCAAAACTAATAGTTCAATGCCAGACTGGCACCAATGGTGGGAGGGGGGGGGGGGTGAAATCGAATTCGCATGTTGGGTATCGTAGATCATGGATTTATAATGCCCTTCAAATTCGAGACTCCCATGCCGCTAGAAATTGATAAGGTTTAGGGAGGGAGGGGGGATGGAAGATACCACTATTTCTTGCCTAAAGTAGGACTTAATAAATTACATTGAGTGAAACAGTTTTATCGCTTACCAAGTGGTTTAAACTGATCTAATACTTATCCAATGGGACGTCTCCTGGAATGCATGCATTACTAAACAATATGTTTTATATTATTTTACTTTAACCTGTAATCTACCTAATTTATTTGGTTTCAAACACTTTAAGCTGAAGAAGGCGACTATGTTTCGCCGAAACATGTACAACTGACAAAAAAATAAAAATTGAACAATAGACTTCAACTCTTTATCATCAACATGGTCACTCCATCCACACATCAACGTAACCATGGTGGATTTATACCTATTATAATAGGAAGGATAGTGCTTACGTAGAGGATGGTGCTCACCTCAATTCCCGCTTGATTTTTTCTCTTCTTTCTTCAATTTTTGCCTTGTCGAGATCATCAATCGACACTCCATCGTCTTCACATATTGATTTGGAATACACCTGGCAAAAAGTTTACAACGATTTCCATTAAAATTTTGAAATAACAATAAATATTTTTCCACTTATCTACCTTTACACTCTTCTGTAAAATATTTTGCAATAAATGGATCGGGAAATTAATGGCAGTCTCTAACTATGGAATATTGCTTCATGGTAATAAATGGCTTACACGAGCTTCAAAGGATAGAAGGATCACCAAGACATACGCGATATAAGACATTCCGGAGTTCTGAGAGAAAACTGTCGTCTGTAGTTGATAATCAGCTAACGGCAGCTAAACATCACCAGGGGTTTCGTGTTGTTGAATAAACAAAAACTTGAATGCCGAGTAAACAATAACAGAAGAGAGGACCTTCTCTTGTTCTCGTTGATGTTTACCCTTAGAAACCAAGGTTTCCGGCGAAGACGGGTGGTATCATTCGATCTCACAAATTGGAATCTGTTAGTGACTATTAGAAATTGAAAAACATGCTCCATTCTACTCTTCATCTTGTCCAATATCTTCATTCTATTGATAAATATACAGAGTGTCACACCAGTAAGAGATTCCTCTGTGACACCGTAATTTCTGTGGTAAATTATTATTTAAATCTGAATGTTTCTTCTCCAAGGATCTCAAATATGACCAAAAAACGCTGCAAAGTATTACACAATGGTTTATTATTGCTTCCGAGTATACCAAGGTAGCGGAAGCTTTGTTTTCACTTTTCAAGGACGAAAAAAAAAGTTCTCCAAAATCAAAATTTCCACTCGCGTTTTGCGTTTTAGACCTTTCTGAACAATTTTGGTTCCGTGTCTGTGTGTCTGTCTGTCTGTCTGTCATGAATTCCTTGTAACGCGCATAACTATACGAAGTTATTGTCCGATTTCTATGAAATTTTCATGGATTGTGCGGGTTGGTATGTAGACGGTCCCATATAAAAATCATCATCCTCGGACTGATAGAAGCGACTGCGCATGCGCAAACGTGAATTCCTTGTAACAGCCATAACTTCTACATTTTCCGTCTGATTTCGATGAAATTTTCAGTGATGTCACAGATTGGTATTTAAATGGTCCCCCATGAAAATCATCACCTTCCGACTGATAGTAGCCACTGCGCATGCGCAAACGTGAATTTCCTTGTAACAGCCATAACTTCCACATTTCCTACCTGATTTCGATGAAATTTTCAGGGATGTTACAGATTCGTATTTAGATGGTTCTCTATGAAAATCACCACCTTCGGATTGACAGTAGCCACTGCGCATGCGCAAACGTGAATTCTTCGTAACAGCCATAACTTCCACATTTTCTACCCGATTTCGTTGACATTTTTAGGGACTACGCGGATTAGGTTGTAGATGTTCCCCAATGAAAATCAAGGCCTTAAAATTTACAGAAGCCGCTGCGCATGCGCAAACGTAAAATCCTTGTAACAGCCATAACATTCACATTTTTCATCCGAATTTGATGAAATTTTCTAGGATTGTCCTGATTAGCGTGTATATGGTCCCCTATGAGGGTAGTGAAAGGTACTTTAAGATTGGTGTTTTGAGATTAGCTACTATGCATCGGATCATCTATATAATCGGGTCATGGATACGAGGAAGCTATGTGCCACACCCACTTGGCAGACGTTTTTTTATTTTTCTATATAGATCACTCGTCTGCAAAGCCACCAACCATCCAACATCAAGAAAAACGTCGATCGCATTTCAGTCAGCTGAAATTTGAACGGAGATAAGGCCTCTTTTGCGATTCACACTCGTGTTTCTGATTTATCGTACGTTCAAACTTTAAATTCTCGTACTGAGCGAACGGTTTGTCCTACAGAGCTCCGCGTGGTCTCAAAAAATTCTAAAAATTCTGTAGAATCTTAAATTGAAGGAAAAACAATACCTTTATATCAAACTTTTTTGAGTTAGGGCGTTTTCAAAATTTCAAAATTGATTTTGGAACCCTTAGAAGTGACCTACATCAACCAAAATCTTCGGAGTACAACTAGACCCCAAATGGAGCCTACATACCAAATTTCATCAAAATCGGTCAATGCTAAGTGGCAAAAGTGCCGCGTACGACGTACGGCGGACGGACGGCCAAATTTTTATTAGATTTTTGGATTCTACGTACCTTGAAACGTAAACCATCAAATTTTGAGGGGGTGTTGAAATTTTTTTTCTTGGTCGATTCCAAAGGTTCATTATTGAAAATAATAAACCAAAATATGCACACCAACTACTGGGGAACCCCTTTTGGTTTATTAATTTCAATAATGAACCTTTGGAATCAAGCAAAAAAAAATTGCAACCCCCCTCAAAATTTTGTTGGTTTACGTTTCAAGGTACGTTGAATCCAAAAATTGAATACAAATTTTGCCATCGGTCCGCCGTCCGCGGCACTTTCCTCAGTTCCCATGGACAGATTTTGATGAAATATGGGCTCCATTTGGGGTCTAGTTGTGCTCCGAAGCTTTTGGTTGATGTAGGTCACTTCTAAGGGGTGAAAAATAATTGTTTGCAGTAATTTGAAATTTTCAAAACGCCCTAGCTAAAAAAATGTCGATATGAATGTATTGTTTTTCCATCAATTTAAGATAGTATTGAATGTTTAGAATCGAATGAGACCACCCAGAGGTATGTAGGACAAACCGTTTGCACACTATGAGAATTTAAGGGTTGGACTTATGATAAATCAGAAACACGAGTGTGAATCGAAAGACGCCTAATCTCCGTTCAAATTTTAGCTGACCAAAATGCGATCGTTGTTTGTTTTCTCGAGTTGTGTTCAGTTTTGCGTCCTTAGCAACCAGTAATCAAACTTCCTGATGATAGAACCACAACTCCCTGTTTCTTCCAATAGTTGGAATCAATTATTGAGTCAATCAATTGGACTCAATTATTGAGTGTGAAGCGCTATTTCTCAAAAATAAACCTGATTGTGAAGTGGATTGTGGTAGGTAGGTAGTATCGACGGATTGTAGGTAGTGACAATGGCAAATCTATGATCTTTGGAGGCGAGTGATCTATACAGAAAAACAATAAACCTTTGTTTAATAATTTGCAGCGATTTTTCCAAAGGACACTTGCGTTTTCATTTTTCGATAATTAAATTACAGTTTTTGGGCTTCGCAGTAGAAAGTGAATTTTCGCACTTGTTTCAATGTTTCACCAAACCAGCGTTCAGACTACCAAGAACAATCAGCAGTCCCCAACAACATATTGGGATGATTCATTCATAAAAAATAAGCATTAAGCAACTCCAGCTAGGTGCAGCTGAACCGTCGCTATTAGTTTATACGAATGATATGTATTCTGAAATTTGCAGCGGTTGAGTAGGTGACTGAGAGCGAGAGTAGTTACCTAGTTCACCCAAGTCGCGGAAGAGCGCACCACCTGCTGGAGATGTTCTTCTCCCAGAGTTCACTTCTTTGCTCATACCAGACATTTGAAGAGCCATCTGGAAGAGCTCAGAACTGATCTGGTTGATTAACTATCGTCTAAAAACCCTTTCTTGCGACTAGATTTCCAAATCTTCCAAATACCACCATTATAGAATAAATAATATAAAAAGAATAAATAAATACCACCACTACATTTAATTTTTTATATTTTCAATAATGAGTAGGTATTTATGGAGAACTTGATAGGGCAAAGGCGCCATATTTGGAATGACTACTCTTAAAATTCAAAAATCTTGTATTTACTTATTGCAGCGTGATTGCATTGCGTGACTGCATATTTATTGCAGGGGGTCTCAGTTAGTAGGGTCAGTTAGTATTTCCCTAATTTGAAGGACCGTCCACTGGGTTGGCGCTGAAAATTCCTATAGATAAGTACATACACTTTTTCTTGTTTTTTTTTTCTTTCAAATTAACTTATTATTTCTCACATTAATGATTAAATTTTGTAAATTAGTAGTTGAATTGCTGAATCAAAAACCAGCGGTATTGCCACGCCTCTCTTGCGAATCCCGCCAGCTGTAGGATGTTAGTTGTTTTTAGTAGTTCCAAGCATTGTAGCCCGCTCAATCGCACGTGCCCGAACCATTTTTTTCTCATTTCGAGAAGCACTGAGCACCTGCCCATGAAGTGAAACAAATCCTCTTCTTCCCCACTGTTGCACATGGCACATCTCCGCGCTTGTCCCTGTCGCCATGGTACATTGTTTAGAAACAAAACGCCACCTCTCATCTTGAAGCACCAGCGTATGTGCCACATTTTGTTGCTCAACATGTACAAAGGTTCTTCGAAGGTGTTCCCTCCAAGCAACTCGATGTAATGGCTATGATGGATCGATGCCTGGGCTCCTGAGATATAGTCTTGTCTTTCAGCAAAAATTATTTTATCTCTTATACGTTCTAATATCAATTTTAATTGCTTCAAATCACTTGTCTCCAGATTCATCTCAACATTGTGCTTCGCCGCCATTTCTGTCCAAAATTTAGCCCATGAGACCTTCATTTAATTTGAAGGGAAAAAACTTTTAGAAATTTAGCTAAATTTGACATTTTTAGGGCCTAGGGAATTGAAAAACTGAAACATTGCCGCTGGAATCATCAACCAGAGAAAAACGCAGCAAATTATTTACACAAAGGTTTATTATTTTTCTATAGATCACTCAAACAAACCGTAGATACTACACACCTACTTCACAATCAGGTTTATTTTTACAAAATAGTGCTTCACACTCAGTCCAAAGAAGCAGGGTGTTGAGGTTGCCCTAATAATTAGGAAATTTGATTACTGGTTGCTAAAGACGCAAAACTGAGTACAACTCGAAGAAACGAACAGCGATCACATTTTCGTCATCTAGAATTTGAACGGAGATTGCAATTCACACTCGTGTTTCACACACTTTCACATTTACACTCTTTTGCGATTCACACTCGTGTTTCTGATTTATCGTAAGTCCAACCCTTCTCATAGGGAGCGAACGGTTTGTCCTACAGAGATCTTCGTGATCTCAAAAAATTCAATACTATCTTAAATTGAAAAAAAAAAAACACAATATCTTCATTACGAGAGTTTTCGAGCTAGGGCACTCTTGAAAATATCAACCCTCTATTTCACCCCTTAGAAGACTGACACTGTGCGGCACAACTAGACTCCAAATGCAGCCCATATACAAAATTTTAACCAAATCGGTCCGGCTGAGACTCCGATACGCTCTGTATTATAATTAAATAAAATCGATTTTCAATAAATGAAAGCAAGACCAATACTGTGTGGATTTTGCTTCCGAGTCTACCAAGGTAGCGGAAGCTTTGTTTTCACTTTTCAAGGACGAAAAAAAAAAGTTCTCCAAAATCAAAATTTCTACTCGCGTTTTGCGTTTTAGACCTTTCTGAACAATTTTGGTTCCGTGTCTGTCTGTCTGTGTGTCTGTCATGAATTCCTTGTAACGCGCATAACTATACGAAGTTATTGTCCGATTTCTATGAAATTTTCAGGGATTGTGCGGGTTGGTATGTAGACGGTCCCCTATGGAAATCATCATCCTCGGACTGATAGAAGCGACTGCGCATGCGCAAACGTGAATTCCTTGTAACGGCCATAACTTCTACATTTTTCATCCGATTTCAATTAAATTTTCAGGGATGTTACAGACTAGTATTTAGATGGTCCCCTATGAAAATCATCACCTTCGGACTGATAGTAGCCACTGCGCATGCGCAAAGGTGAATTCCCTTGTAACGGCCATAACTTCCACATTTTCCACCCGATTTCGATGAAATATTCAGGGATTATGTGGATTAGGTTGTAGATAGTCCCCTATGAAAATCATCATCCCCGGACTGATAGAAGCGACTGCGCATGCGCAAACGTGAATTACTTGTAACAGCCGTAACTTCAACTGTCCCCCAGGGGTCGCGGGTTCGAATCCCAGCCGATTATATTTTATTATTATATATTTATTATATTATTTTATTATATTTATTATTTATTATATCATTTTTTTGATCCAAACACATACATCTACTCTCTTAATTTTTCATCCGAATTTGATGAAATTTTATAGGATTGTCCAGATTAGCGTGTAGATGGTCCCCTATGAGAGTAGTGAAAGGTAGTTAGGGATTGGTGTTTTGAGATTAGCTACTATGCATCGGATCATCTATATAATCGGGTTATGGATACGAGGAAGCTATGTGCCACACCCACTTGGCAGACGTTTTTTTCTTCTTTCTTTCTCTCTTCAGTCTGTAGTAAGTACTTCAAGAGTGTTGTAGGCAACCAATGCCTTTTAGATCCGAGTTATGAATTTCGGTGTGTAAAATTTACTAACAAGGTACCTAAGTACTATTGAAATATAGAATTTCAAATAAATCGGAAATTTTACAATTTCTGACTGAATTTAGTGATTCAACTACATGCGTACTACCGTTTTCTCCTTTCACTTGCCTTTGTTCCCAATTTTCGTAAAGGTCGACTATTGCACTTTGTGTTACATGTGTAAAAACATTCATTCATTCATTTAAGTAGCTGGACAAGCAGGATGGGGACCAGTAGGACACTGAGTAAAGAATCTTGTGAATTTATGAGGCTTCCTGTTTTTAAATATATCTAAAAGATTATGTGACATATATGTCACATACTCCTACGAATATTAGCGTTATTGTATCATAGAATTGAATAACCGAATAAATATGGCTTGAATACTAAAAGTAACACTTCAACAAACCTACGGAAGCCAGGTTGAATAATAATTAAAAACTTTCTCCATCAGTAGATACGATTTAGCAGCGATCTCCTTTCCATTAAAGACCGCTACAGGTTTCAAACTGTTGATCTTGTGAATTTATTAAAAATGATAGTTTGCCATTAGGAAATTACATACCATCAACACCTGAACAGCCTCACTTTCATCATAGGACCGCTTCCTTAACTGAATCAAGCGGGATTGAATAATAAGTTGGCTACCAAAGAAATTACGCGTATTTTTTTTTTTTTTTTTTTTTTTGCCTACTATCGCCGCGGAGCACCAATTTCCCCATTAGTCGTGGGAAGTGGGACAAATATGTCATTCAATCCTGGCAGAACCCGCCATTTCGTAATTCAGGAGAAAAAAACACCTTTTAGTAGTCAAAGGTAGCAATTTTTCTGGTTACGATTCACAATTTGCGTAACTTTGATGAAACCCTCGCCGTTCTATACTTACCCGAGCTATCAGGTTATGATGTTGTAGATTAGAAAGGCTCCAAAGAGATTAAAACTCCCCTCTGTTACCCTACCACATCAACCGCAGATAAATATACTGACACATAATGTGAAAAACAAAGAAGGTAAACAAAATTTCAGGTTTAGTTTTAGAATGTTCCAAAATGTATTTGAGTCAAAATAACTTTACAAACCTACTACAAATTTCTAAGGCCATTGTAACAGCCTCGTGTTTTTCAAAAATTAATAATTGGAAGGAAAATTTAATACTGATATACATGGTTTCCCTGGGCTTCATGACTTTACAGCGATTTTCACGATTAGGACACTTGATCAATTCAGGAAAAACTTCAATTCTCTTGAACACTGTGAAATGTTTGATGACAGATATTAATGTTTATGATAAAATGTTTCATTATTTGAAAAACATTGGTAACAATGAATTAGAAAATTGGGGTTTTAAACTTTTCTTCGTTCTCCTAACCCTGTGCGCTGCGCTGAGGCAAATCTGGGCCGGTTCGCGCCTGCATTGTACTCGACGCAGATAACGTTGGTGTGTTGCGGGTTTGATAACCCCAATTTTGAAGGCTCAGAGGCACGATGTGCCTCTATGTGCACGATTCAAGACTGCGGCGGAGCTGTTGTGGAAAACGGATGGATTTTTTGAAGCCAAAACTACCTTGTTGATGATATTATTGATTCATTATAGATCTTTGATGAAAAAGTATGGAAAGGTGACAGTAAAATCTAATTCATTTCACAGGCAACCTAAAAACGCTGCAAATCATTGCCCAAAGGTTTATTATTTTCTGTATAGATCACCCTCCTGTACAGATCTCTCCCTGCCAACCATAGGTACCTACTACCTAAAAGGACATTATTGAAAATTTCAACCCTTCATTTCCATTTGGTTAGTGGTTGGGGTTGAAATTTTCAAAAATGCCCTAGTAGGTAGTAGGCACCTATGGTTGGTAGGGAGGGATCTATACAGAAGGGTGATCTATACAGAAAATAATAAACCTATGGGCAATGATTTGCAGCTTTTTTTTTACCTACCAACTTTTTAGGACGTCCCACAATAAGACTTGAGCGTCCTTATGCGATCGATCTGGGGTGAAGGAGGACAACACTCAACAAAAAAAAAATAATAATAAATAAAATAAAAACAAAATAACCACACAGTAATCCGTTTTAGACCATTCTGAATCCACGAAAAAACCATAGGTGAATGTCTGTGTGTGTGTGTGACAAAATCTTGTGTCGTCTGCCCAGCCCTTAGTTCTCAACCAATTTTCGTGGTTCTTTTGGTTTATTATTTTCAATAATGAACCTTTGGAATCGACCAAGAAAAAAAATTTTTAACAACCCCTCAAAATTTGATGGTTTGCGTTTCAAGGTACGTAGAATCCAAAAATCGAATAAAAATTTGGCCGTCCGTCCGCAGTACGCGGCACTTTTGCCACTTAGCATTGACCGATTTTGATGAAATTTGGTATGTAGGCTCCATTTGGGGTCTAGTTGTGCCCCGAAGCTTTTGGTTGATGTAGGTCACTTCTAAGGGTTCCAAAATCAATTTTGAAATTTCGAAAACGCCCTAACTCAAAAAATTTTGATATAAAGGTATTATGAGCTGCCGCTCACTGGAACGCCTCTCCAGTAGGGCGGGGCTGGGTCAGACCAACGACCCCCTTCGGCCTGACTCGTAGGTGACGTCAACGTGGACCAATGAGAAGACGCCACATACCATCTTGCGCGTCCTCCCCCCTCCGGCCGGAGAAGCGCCAACAGCTTCTCCCCCACCATCACCGCCGCGCCCGCCAACACCACCTAGCGGGGCGGAGGGGGGAGAAGACGGAACCTCGAGTCGGGCCTGGACGACACTACTCCCCTCCCGACCTCTGCCAAGTTAACGTCCATTGTGAGCTCCGTGCCCGTGAGTCGTTTAACCGCCACAGTATCCCCCCACGCCGCCACGCTGTACGACCCCCTGGACATCAGCGTCGCCACGAAACCATCCTCGCCACACTACATCGGAAGGTTACCTACGGGCCCCAACGTGAGTGCACAAACTAATCATACTATTTTTCCATTGGCCAATGACTAGGAGTGACGTGTAGTCATAAGAGTAAACTTTACAAAGTCTTGAATAACATTTCGCCACGATTTTCAACTGAACATTTTAATTTAAAGAAGATAGTAAATTCACTGATTGATCCCTTGATATTCTGACCTCGCAATGAAACTGAAACACAGAAAGGAATAAATGAATGTATTGACGATTAGGAAATTCATACTTGTTTTATACTTACCAGAACATTCGTACTTACCTTATTTTTCGCCTTCTGCAAATACCACCATCTTGGAGTGGACCATTGTTCCTATTATTTTAATAAAAGTGCCATTTCTTGTATTTCGTTTACCAATTCTATCCGAGTATACCTGGTTTTCAGACTTCTAGATAGAGGCAAGTGCATCGCCACACCTCAAGGTTTTGATAAGTCCCTTCCGGACCACAACGTCAGCCCATACGGCAGGAACACACTTGTGTAACCATTTTACATTTGGCCCTTCAGGCTTTTACTTTTCAGGAATAAATCGCCACAAGACGCTCAAGGTCGCCACGCATTTTCGCCACGCCTTTTTCAACTTTTAAATTCTTCACAGGTAATTGCTATATTTTATCTGTGTTTCGACTTTTTGCCTTGTTTCTCTTTCAGCTAAATTCTCTTTCAAAACAACCCCCAACTCGTGCGATAGTTTGGTTTGTCGAGTTCATTAACCTTGTTGGTGAGCCCGACCACCCAAGCGCCTAGTTCACTAGGACAAAACACAAGTACCTGTGAATTGATAGCAGAGGTGAGCCTTCCCCTCACCGCTGGTACCCAATTCGACAGGTACACAATCTTACAGTATTGTTTTTCCTTCAATTTAGGATTCTATAGAATTTTTAGAATATTTTGAGACGACGCGGAGCTCTGTAGGACAAACCGTTCGCTCCCTACGAAAATTTAAGGGTTTATATTGAAATATATACATATATAAATCAAAACACGAGTGTGAATCGCAAAAGAGGCCTAATCTCTGTTCAAATTAGAGCTGACAAAAATGCGACCGATGATTGGTAATTTTGATTTTTTTTTGAATTTTTTTGAATTTTTTTCTTTTATTTTTTTTTTCTTTGTTTTATTTTTGTTTTTTATTTATTTTTTATTTTTTCCTTCATATTGGATGGTTGGTGATTTTGTAGACGAGTGATCTATATAGAAAAATAATAAACCATTGTGTAATAATTTGCAGCGTGTTTTTGTTCGGCGCGGAGAACTCTCTAGTTGTTCACTACGTCACCGGAATTTCGAATTTTGAATTTTGAGGAGGGAAGGGGGGTTAACGCTCAAAAAACGTGCGTTTGCTGGCATAATCCTGTAAAATCTGCCCAGGCCTCAATTTCCAACCGATTTGCGTCTTTATTTTTTTTTCTACTCATAAATCTTCCAAATTGCGCACTATTTCACCAGAGTATCAAGTTTCTGTGGCAGGCCTATATGCTCGGAAGCAAACTTTCTAGGAAGTAACAGTTGCTGTGATATACTTCGATTCCAACCAAAATCGAAGGTTTGGAATTCAAATTCAACAACTCACACCGAGCTTTAAAGAAACTTCGAATAATTAGATGAGTAAGTGGTGACGTCAAACTAATGACGTCACATGCGTTTCAACAAATTCGTCTGGCGGACCGTCAGAAATGAATTTCCAGGCCCTTCTTCGTCTGGTTTACAATAAATCTCCGGTTTAGTGAGGCCTCAGTTGCACAAGAACAGATAGCGAGTGTTATTGGAATGCGAAAACTGTCCGCGGAGAGGAACTACGTGTAATCTCCCAGTTCCAACTGGTCCTGCGTATTTCGTACCTCGTAATATTCAGCTCTGGAGAGGCAAAAACTCCCTCTGAGATCCTGACAAATGAGAGGAACCTTATCAAACTCGAGAAGACACTCAGGCTCAGTGGAGGACTCGAGTTGCACTTTTTATCTCCTACGCCGCCTGATGTCGTACTAATCTCATACATGCAGTTGCATCGCTGAGCGTAAAAGTGTTTTTTTTCTCTCTTTTCGATGTAATATTCTCTCTTTTTTTCCTCGTTCGCCGGTATCGCTCCTTTAGCACTTTATCTCGATTTTTCTTCCTTTTATACGACGTTCCAGAGTCACTGGTGGGAGCCCTCGCGATAGTAACGCCGTTTCTCACGATGTAGTAACAACACGACGAGGTGCCCTCAGTAGGGGTGTAATACAACCTGATGATGATCCACTTCATCCACTCATACCTACTATTTGACAGAAAAAAGAAACTATGGAGGTTTTAAAAGTAGACTGTAAAAGAAAATTATTAGTAATATTTAATAGTAGGTACCTAAGAAAAATGATGTAGGGAGACCGGGGCGGGTTGGCATAGATTTTCGTTTTTGATGTTTCCTAGGAGTTGTGATCAGTCAATCATAAAAGTTAAACTACCCAGTGAAAGTATAACTCATGGGCTACAAAATCCTCTCATCCTCGATGTTCATAATGAACTACAAAAAGGCTCAGATGGATTCAAATAGAGCTAGTCAATCTATGCCAACCTGCCCCCCCTTATGGGGCAGGTTGGCATGGCCCTTGGGGCGGGTTGGCATAAGTATTTTTAGGTTGGACCTCAATGAAAACAGAACAGTCGTGAAAACAAAACAGAAAACAGTGGTCCATTTCCAAGTTCGCATCCCTGTGACAAGCAATAGAGCTCTTAAAATAAGTTGTATGAAATTTTTGTTCATTAGGTGTCAATGATGAACCTGGGAGGGGCGGGTTGGCATAAGAAAAACAAAAAATTGGCTTATGCCAACCCGCCCCTCCCAAAAAATGCCATCCCGCCCCGACAGGGCTCACTGACAACAGTGGCCACCATTAGCTTCACAAACAGTGGTTTCCAAACATTCACTAGCGGAATCTGTTCATTAAATGCAGTAAAATAGGTCTACACTTTCAAACTTACAAAAACTTCAACACACAATGCGCTTAAAACCAAATAGTAGGAGTGTGAAGAGTTACTTACTTGTCGTAAAATCTGAAATTTGTAATTCTTTCTTCGAGCTAAGGACCAACCTTCATGAAACTTTGTTGACGACTGGGGACCCAACAGGAGATCACGTGACCGAGAGGGAAGGTTTCGCCGCCATTCGGTTTTCATTTTAAAAGCACTGTGCCAACCCGCCCCTTATGCCAACCTGCCCCGGTCTCCCCTACTTAGTTGACAGGATGTGAACTTAACTTGCAATCAAAATCGAATAAAGTTATTATATTTCACCAATTTGAAATGGAATTTCATTTTTAGAATCGAATGAGACCACCCAGAGCTCTGTAGGACCAACCGTTCGCTCCCTATGAGAACTCAATGGTTGAACTTAGATAAATCAGAAACACGAGTGTGAGTCGCAAAAAAGGCCTAATCTCCGTTCAAATTTTAGCTGACCAAAATGCGATTGATGTTCGTTTCTTCGAGTTGTAGTCAGTTTTGCGTCCTTAGCGACCAGTAATCCAAATCCCTAGCGAAGGTACTCACAACTATTTTATTTCTTCAAAATAACCTTAGATTGTGAAGCAAAAATATGGTTGGTAGGTAGTCGCAATTAAAAGCTGTGTTCTTTGCAGGCGAGTGATCTATACAGAAAAAACGCTGCAAATTATTACGCAAAGGATAATTATTCTTCTATATAGATCACTCGCCTGCAGAAAAAACGCTGCAAATTATTATGCAAAGGATAATTATTCTTCTATATAGATCACTCGCCTGCAAAGACCTCAGCTTTGCCATTATCACTACCTACCAACCATAGGACACCTTACAAGTGACTGACATCAACCAGAAGGTTCGCGGCACAACTAGACCCCAAATGGAGCCCATATACCAAATTTCATCAAAATCGGTCGGTGAGAACTGAGGAAAGTGCTGCGTACGGCATACGGACGGAAAATTGTTCGTTTTTCACTTTCAATGATGAACCTTTGGAATTGACCAAGAAAAAATGTTAACTGCCCCTCAAAATTTGATGGTTTACGTTTCATAGTACCTAGTTACGTAAAGTTCAAAAATCAAATAAAATTAAAAAAAATTTGTTTAATCAATTTGAAATTGTATTGTTATTAGAATCGAATGAGACCACCCAGAGCTCTGTAGGACAAGCCGTTCGCTCCCCATGAGAAATTAAGGTTAGACTTATGATAATTCAGAAACACGAGTGTGAATCGCAAAAGAGGCCTACGGTAAAAGCCCCAATGGTGGACACTGCACCAATGCCGGACACTTGAAAAATAATGTGTTATAATAAGAATGTGAGTTGAATTTTGCCATTGATTCCTTCTTTTTGTGGAAGCTATAATACCTACAACTAAATGGAAGTGAATAGGACGAAGTTGGTGCCAAATTGGTGTAGCAGTTTTAAAAAAAAATAACGACAGTCTACGTTTTTGGCCATTTGGTCCTTATTCCTAGTGAAAAATGACAAGAGAACGACTGTGAATGTTAAGCTATTTTCCTGTTTCCAACACAACTGCAACTATTTTTGTGATTGTTACAACTTCAATACTATTTAACTTAAGCATACTTCAAATAATTCACCTGATTTTAATATTACAGAACCCTAATTTATGCATGTCCTCCACTGGTACACGCAAAATACAGCCTGTACCTACTAGTGTAGGACACACTGTCCGTCATAGGTAAAACCAATTTTTAAACGTGGAACTAAAGGAGGACAGGCTTTTAGTATACCTGTGCTTCACTGGAGTTTAATAGTGTCCTTCTCTAGTTCACTATTTTATCCATTTTCCCATCCTTCCTAGTTTCATTTGTTGTTGGATAAGTAGTTTTTGCCTTTTGTTGTTTTGGGCAAAACAACAAGAAATCTCCTACAATGTAGGAATGGGTACCGTTATAACAGTATCGATATTTTGTATCGATACTGTATCGTATCCGAGTATCGATATCCCAAGTATCGTTGGGCATGAGTATCGATATTTTAAAATATCGAGTATCGATACTTTAGTGTCACAAAGTATCAATATTATCCAATTTTCTCAAGAAAAATAATTTTTTCAACAACTTTTATTCATTTTTCACTATTATTAATAGTCTATTAAGAGTCCAAGCAGAGTGATTTTTTCCATGATATAAACGTTATTTGTGCAACCAAAGAGTAATGACCCAAATGCCTCTCTACCTTCTTCATTTTTTAGCCATTATGTTGAATTTTCCGCGAGAACTGTATCGATATTCGATATTTAGAACTATCGGATCCAAAGTATCGATATCCAAAAATATCAGATAGTGCAGTATCGATACTAAAATATCGAGTATCGATATTTTGAAATATCGAGTATCGATACCTTCGATACCTCCTTCCCTACTACAATGAAGGAGAAGACCAATGTAGGAAAAAGACCAAACATACTAAATTATAGTGAAGAGGCGATGTTCTAATCCAAGCATAGATATCGGTATCGATACTAAAATATCGAGTATCGATATTTTGAAATATCGAGTATCGATACCCATCCCTACTACAATGAAGGAGAAGACCAATGTAGGAAAAAGACCAAACATACTAAATTATAGTGAAGAGGCGATGTTCTAATCCAAGCATAGATATCGGTATCGATACTAAAATATCGAGTATCGATATTTTGAAATATCGAGTAGCGATACCCATCCCTACTACAATGAAGGAGAAGACCAATGTAGGAAAAAGACCAAACATACTAAATTATAGTGAAGAGGCGATGTTCTAATCCAAGCAGGATGTTCAAGGGGGGAGGGCAACTGCTCAAGTAGCGAGGGAGTTTGGTATCCCCTACAAACTATAGCACATGCTTCTGTCAGTTATTGCACTTTTGGCAATTTCTTTGGGGATGCACTCGTACTTCAAAAACCACAAGCGGAGGTGTTAACTGCCCTCCAGCATTAGCTGTCACCAAAGCAGTGACACACTGTCGTCTCATCTTAACTACTCTGTCACTGTTTGGAGCCAAAACAGCTAGACCTTTCGGGTTAAGAAAAAACGCAGTTTCATCAGCATCAAAGACTCTAGATGAGTCTGGTAGCATTATATTCTTGATCGGACTGTTCCTAATTTGGGACAGCTGAAGTCCACTGGCTCAGATCTTTAGAGGACACTGTATTTCTTGAAGTATGGGTATTAAGATTTTGGGCAATCCTAGTTGACACTTCAGGATTTCTACTCCTGAAGGAATTTTACCACGATCGGCCTGGTCGGTTAATGGTGAAATTATTTTCCCACTTAAGGTCTGGAGACGGTCCATTAAGTCAGCTTTGGTGATAGGAAACCCAGCACGCGAACAAGATACGATCCAATTCACAATAGTGTTCTCTTCCTTCTTCAGAACAAAGTCAGGGCTAATTTTCCTTTCAATTGAACGCTAATTTCATAAATGAACTAGTTTTGAATGAATACAAACGCTTTCATGCAAATTACATTGACTTTCTGAAACCTGTCCTCCACTGGCACACTAGGTGTCCGCCACTTCAACAATGAAAAATCTGGGTGTCCGCCACCGGTACATTTCATATTTACTTCAAAAATAGCATTTTGTGGTCAATCATGTGATTAAAACTACTTTTTTGCATGGATAACTCGTTCATAAATGTCTAAGGTACATGTTAAACACAAAAAAAGTCGGACACAGTTGAAGAGGAAAAAATTAAAAATGCAGAATGATAGGATTTTCCTTAACGTGTCCGCCATTGGGGCTTTTACCCTAATCTCCGTTCAAATTTTGGCTGACGAAAATGCGATCGCTGTAGTTACGTGGAAGGTAGGTAGTATCTATGGTTGGTGGGTGGTGGCAATGGCAAAACCGTGTTCTTTGCAGTCAAGTGATCTATATAGGCATAATAAACCTTTGTGTAATAATTTGAAGCGTTTCCTATCGAAATCAACTTTTTGACGGGAGGACTCCGAGGTCTACATGGCGTCCATCGCCGACTCCCCGTCGAAACGTCGATTTCGTCCTTTAAAAATCACGTTTTTCCGCGTTTAAACACATATTTCTTCCCTAAATTCGATTGTAAAACATTTTTTCTGGAGAGTTGCTGGAATTGATATTGTTAGAAAAGGTAGGTTGTCTGTACGTCGACATTTCACCGCCCCCCGCAGCTGTCGACATAAAGAAAATGTTTACTACAACGAAATCTCTCCCGAGTGAGACTAGGCGAGATGTAGTAGGTAGGCACAGCTAGTCTGTAAATGTGGGTAGATTGGAGAAAGGACGATCATTCCAGGTGATACCGGGTTATGGCTTATCCCGCATCCAGTCGCGATAACTGCTGCTCAGACGCACGTTCTCCGGCGTTTTACGATGCGAAAACCTTCAACCGACCATTAAATCGACGTTTTCCGTTTCGATCGAGATTGTCAACAGTTCCGTACCGTTACGAGTGGTCCTGAGAAAGTATTAGTTCGCCATCCAGGATGCATCAAGTCGCGCCTTGTAACGCTATAAACATCTTCAGTAGCAGATCCACGAATTATTCCTGAGACAAAATGAATCGGTTTCTTTTAAAAGAGCGGAAGTCCTTACAACCAAACTTTCGGGAAATCACCCGCGGCACTCCATGCCGCTTCTCTCTAAAATTCCTATATTCACAAATGCACATAATTTCCCGTTGATTGGGCCTAGGTATCTTTCCATCAACTACCTGACCCCCCAGACCCGAAAGCGCTTATTTTTCTTTCACTTCTATTAGTTGATTTCGGTCACATGAAGGAAAACGCTGCAAATTATTACACAATGGTTTATTATTTTTATATAGATCACTCGTCTACAAACCCACCAACCATCCAACTTGAAGAAAATCATCGATCGCATTTCGGTCAGCTAAATTTTGAACGGAGATTAGGCCTCTTTTGCGATTCACACTCGTGTTTCTGATTTATCGTACGTCCAACACTTAAATTCACGTAGGAAGCGAACGGATTGTCCTGCAGAGCTCCGCGTGGTCTAAAAAAATTCTATAGAATCTTAAATTGAAGAAAAAACAATACCTTTATATCAACATTTTTTGAGTAAGGCGTTTTCAAAATTCATTTTTGAACCATTAGAAGTGACCTACATCAACCAAAATCTTCGGAGCACAACTAGACCCCAAATGGAGCCTACATACCAAATTTCATCAAAATCGGTCAATGAATGCTAAGTGGCAAAAGTGCCGCGTACGGCGGACGGACGGCCAAATTTTTATTCGATTTTTGGATTCTACGTACCTTGAAACATAAACCATCAAATTTTGAGGGGATGTTAAAAAAAATTTTCTTGGTCGATTCCAAAGGTTCATTATTGAAAATAATAAACCAAAATTCCTATATTCACAAATACACATTATTTCCCATTGATTGGGCCTAGGTATCTTTCCATCAACTACCTGACCCCCCAGACCCGAAAGCGCTTATTTTTCTTTCACTTCTATTCGTTGATTTCGGTCACATGAAGTGAAAACATATTGTTTAGTAATGCATGCATTCCAGGGGACGTCCCATTGGATAAGCATTAGATCAGTTTAACCAGTTGGTAAGTGATAAAACTGTTTCACTCGACGTAATTTATTTATTACTTTAGGCAAGAAATACTGACCCCCCCTCCTCCTCACACTTATCCACCTTAACATTTCTAGCGGCATGGGAGACTCGAATCTGAAGAGCATTTTAAAATCCATGATCTACGATACCCAACATGCGAATTCGAGTTCCCCCCCCCCCCACCAACACATCCCAGTCTGGCACCAAGGCGGAAATACGTCGTAACATTGAACTTTCATCTGTTAGTTTTGGTAGGCAGTCCCTCGAAGTTCACATCCGTATTCAAGGTGATACACAACAACAAAAAACACGAAATAAGCGGTTTATGGCATCATGGCACCATGTCCTGGCACCATGGTGGCACCACTATTAGTTCCATGGTGGTACAGAGAATAATTCATGACAATCCGGAGGTATAATGAGAGTTTTTCCTCAATTTCAAAACTTGGGTACAATTAGTAAGCAGTAAAGGAACCGAAATATTGAAAAATCGGATATTTTGTGAATATTATCCCCCCACTCACCCCCTCCCCTTGTGAATTTTGGTACTCTGGTAAAATCATGTGCAACTCGGAAGTTATTTGAGTCAAACAAAAAAAGAAACACGCAAATCGGTTGGAAATTGAGGCCTGGGCAGATTTTACAAGATTACGCACGCAAACGCACGTTTTTTAAGCATTAACCCCCCCTTTCCCCCTCTTGAAAAGCAAAATCCGAAATTCCGGCGCCGTAGTGCACAACTAGATAGTTTTCCGCGTCGAAGAAAAAAAGAACCACGAAAATTGGTTGAGAACTGAGGCCTGGGCAGAGTACACAAGATTATGCCCAAAAATGCACGTTTTTTGAGCATTAACCCCCTCTTTCCCCCCCTTAAAAGGCAAAATTCGAAATTCCGGCGACGTAGTGCACAACTAGATAGTTTTTCGCGACGAACAAAAAAAGAACCAGGAAAATCGGTTGAGAACTAAGGCCTGTGCAGAGTACACAAGATTTTGTTACACACACACACACATACACACACACACACACACACACACAGACATACACCTATGGTTTTTTTCGCGGATTTGGATTCAGAATGGTCTAAAACGGATTACTGTGTGGTTATTTTTTTTTTCTGTTGAGTGTTGTCCAACTCCACCCCAGATCGATCGCATAAGGACGCCCAAGTCTTACTGTGGGACGTCCTAAAAATCGCCTAGCGGTACTGTATGCCGCCCGCAGGTTATTGTGTGTTCGTAGGGAATGAGATCTTCTGTAAATAGCGATTTGTACGTAATACTTCAGCTTTCAGTTCACGCGAGTGATTTTATTCGTTTCAGTTTACATAAAAACTGTCTTTGTTTCAGATTTTGAAGTTTTTTGCTCATACCTCTATGAAGAATCTCAGATATTTTTCAAGAATTTCGTGATATTTTTTGTATTACTATATAGTTATTTGAAATGTTCATTCCTAAAAAATCTAGTCATTTTTACTGATTTGAAGCTTTCACGTCTCACGATTCGTTTATAACAAAAGAATTATTTTATTGAAAGTTCATTGAGATGTTATACATGAAAAGTACCTGCCTACCTATCATTCAAGAATGTCTCTTTCATATCCCTGATATTTTCATAAGAAAAGGACAGAACCATTTTTCTGAGGTTTGGGTATTTTGCTTCCGAGTCTACCAAGGAAGCTTTGTTTTCACTTTTCAAGGATGAAAAAAAAAAGTTCTCCAAAATTTTGCGTTTTAGACCTTTCTGAACAATTTTGGTTCCGTGTCTGTGTGTCTGTCTGTGTGTGTGTCTGTCTGTCTGTGTGTCTGTCTGTCTGTCATGAATTCCTTGTAACGCGCATAACTATACGAAGTTATTGTCCGAGGTAGATGAAATTTTCAGGGATTGTGCGGGTTGGTGTGTAGACATTTTCTACCCGATTTCGATGACATTCTTAGGGATTACGCGGATTAGATTGTAGATGGTCCCCAATGAATATCAAGGCCTTAACATTTACAACAAGGCCTTAACATTTACATTTTTCATCCGAATTTGATGAAATTTTCTAGGATTGTCCAGATTAGCGTGTAGATGGTCCCCTATGAGGGTAGTGAAAGGTACTTAAAGATTGGTATTTTGAGATTAGCTACTATGCATCGGATCATCTATATAATCGGGTTATGGATACGAGGAAGCTATGTGCCACACACCCACTTGGCAGACGTTTTTTCAGAGTAATAAACTATTCATTGAGAACCGAGAATATCAGTCACAACGAAAATTCAAATTAAGTATTTGAAATCAGATTCTGTTTCCGCATTTGTTTTTGCATGGAGTACCTACCGCCCACAGGTTGATTGCTTCGCCCAAGACCCGCCAGTGCCTGGCTTATTATTAGCACTTCCTTTGATAATTTCCCTAATATAGAACACAATTTTCACGTTGATGTTTTGGGAGGGGGTTTTAAAAACTGTTGAGATAATATCTCATATTGTAATATATATCTCATATAATATATCATATTATGAGGGGATTTTAAAAATGGTAGACTTCTCATGATTTCGTGACCACAAGGCAGGGCAATACGTGTAGGTAGATCTGGCAAACTTGGATGAGTTTATTCATGGTGACCACTGACTCAGTGGCACTGAGGGTCAGTTCCTAGGTACTAAGAAGGGCCTACCGATCGCCATACCGAAGTCCAGAACCTAAGTGAAGAAAGCAACGCCGTACGCGGCACTTTCCTCACTTGGCATTGACCGATTTTGATGAAATTTGGTATGTAGGCTCCATTTGGGGTCTAGTTGTGCCTCGAAGATTTTGGTTGACTTCTAAGGGTTGAAAAATAAGGGTTGAAATGTTGAAAACGCCCTAACTCAAAAAATTTTGATATAAAGGTATTGTTTTTCTATCAATTTAAGATAGTATTGAATTATTAGAATTTTTTGAAACCACGCGGAGCCCTGTAGGACAAACCGTTCACTCCATACGAGAATTTAATGGTTGGACTTACGATAAATAGGAAACACGAGTGTGAATCGCAAAAGAGGCCTAATCTCCGTTCAAATTTTAGCTGACCGAAATGCGATCGATGTTTTTCTTCAAGTTGGTTGGTGGTAACACAGGCAAAGCCGTGTTCTTTGCAGACGAGTGATCTATTTAGAAAAATAATAAACCTTTGTGTAATAATTTGCAGCGTTTTTGGATTCTACGTACCTTGAAACGTAAACCAACAAATTTTGAGGGGTGCTAAAAAATGTTTCTGACATTTTCATGTCTTTGCTTTGGCACATAAACTGAAAAATCGTCACGAAAACTTGCTCACGCGATACCAATAAATAAAATAGACTCACTGCGTTGCGTAGAGAACAATAAACTGTTTTCTTATTTTGATGCTTGGGTACATGAACCAAAAGAATGTCTAACCGCCCCTCAAAATTTCTAGATTTACGTTCTAAGGTACCTACGTAGAATAAAAAAATCGAATAAAAATTTGGCCGTACGTCCGCCGTACGCGGCATTTTCGTTAGTTACCATGGACCGATTTTGATGAAATGCGGTATATTGACTCCATTTGAGGTCTAGTTGTGCCCTGAAGCTTTTGGTTGATGTCAATAACTTCTAAGGGTTGAAAACAAGGGTTGAAATATTGAAAACGTCCTAGCTCGAAAACTCTCGAAATAAAGATATTATTTTTTACCAATTTAGAATAGTATTGCATTTTTAGAATTTTTAGAGACCACGCGGAGCTCTGTAGGACAACCCGTTCGCTCCCTACAGGTGCCCGTCCACTAGGTCGACAGCGCGGCGCGGCGCGGCGCGACGCGAAAAAAAATTTCTAGAAATATAATGGGAAATAAATGGGAGCCCGTCCACTAGGTCGACAGCGCGGCGCGGCGCGGCGCGGGTCGAAACTTTTTCGCAATCTGCCGCTCTCCAGACTTCTGGAGCGCGGCGTCGCGCCGCGTCGCGCCGCGCCGCGCCGCGCTGTCGACCTAGTGGACGGAGGGCGAAGCGAAAAATTGTCGACCTCGGTCATTTTCGTCAGTGTTCGGCTTTTGTAAACGAGGCTTAATCAATGTGTGAAGCTCGAAAAGCTTCCCCCTCGACATTCTAAAATACTTTATAAACTTTTGCTCGTCTCTTATCAAATCTTTCAACAGGTGATTGTGCTCCCCCAGTTTCATCCTCTTTATTGGATGGACCCAAAATCTTCTCTTTTTCCCACCGATTTGGTCCTCCTCATCTGCTTCCAAAGCTGCAACTAAAAGGAACATTTCTTCGTCGTCCGATGAAAACATAATACCAATGCCCGACATTTTCCTGAGAAGGCACCGTGGCAAAACGGCGGGTCGAAAAATTTTATCCGCTCCAGTGGACGGAGCCTAGGAATTTCGCGTCGCGCCGCGCTGTCGACCTAGTGGACGGCCAGCTTACGTGAACTTAAGGGTTTTCCTTCGATAAAACAGAATCACGAGTGTGAATCGCAAGAGAGGCCCAATCTTCGTTCAAATTTATTCTAGCTGACCAAAGTGCGATCGTTGTTCGTTTCTTCGAGTTGTAATCAGTTTTGCGTCCTCAGCAACTTTATTTCTTTAGCAACCAGTATTTCAAATTTCTAAATGAAAGAATTCTTTATTTCTTCGAATCCATTAGGAAGCGAAAACTTAGTCGGTAGGTAGTGACAATGGCAAAGCTGTGTTCTTTGCAGACGAGTGATCTATATAGAATTGATAAACCTTTGTGTAAAAATGTTCAGTACCTATTCCGGTTCCCCTTAAGCCCACTTTCACCAAACACTCGAAACGAGTTTAAACTAAAAGCGGCGAGAGATAATCGACGTTTAGTAATAATCGTCTTTCACCAGAGCGATTTACGAGTTTAAACTCCATCTTGGGGCGTTCGAGTTTAAACGGTCGAAAATCGGCCGAATAAACTAGCTTACCTCGAAAGGGGACGGGGGTCTAGTATGATTCTGAAATGAGAGATGTCGCTAGTGTCGCTACCAATTCAATATGGCCGCGCATTGATTTGTGATTGTTTTCGAAATGAAATTGCGAATTATTTTTGCATTTCGGATTATTTTTGACTCGTCTGACGATGACGACGACGTCCGAGTCGAATTCTGGATCGGATTCCACATTCCGAGGTGACGGATGATACTGAATTTCCGCCTTTCCAAGCCCGGAGTCGTCCAACTGCTCGACTAGATTGACACTCGCCTCGAGTTCCCGTCATACAAATAAGTTCAACACGTTAATTTAAAATGAATAATGGTTTTTTCAATAACATACCTAATAGTGCAACCTACATTCCTTGGTTGTTTCTATTCGGACGAATTATACAAATTGACCATTATACAAAAAGACCAGTTCGACCAAAATAAATTTGGGGCCCTCATCTACGAGTTTACATCCATCGGTAATCATTCAAATTATCGAAGTACATTCCTACCGTTCAGAACAAGGCGGCGGTCACTGCGTTTCACTAGGCTACATCAAGGAAGGTACTTGAGTCTGGAGAAATACTGGAGTTATAGCGCTCGTTGCGGCTCAAAGTGATGAAGTGTAATAACTCAATAGGTAGGTGATGAAAATATTCAGCAAAATGAAACGAAGGGAACCGGAAAACTCGAAACAAACCGCAGGAATCAGCAAATAATAAAAAACAAGGAATTCGAAAAACTGACACTGATAAAGATACACAAGGCGGTAATCTGCTGATTGCAAGCGCGGTAGTGGTTGTTGTTCAACGTTTCTATTGCCCCAATACGTCATAATGTCCAACTTTCATTCGTTCTGCTCGACATTTCAAGTTTAGACAAACTCGATTATCTTAAACAACGTTTAACGATGATTTGGGTTGGTGAAAGACGCTCGCCATCTTGCCGGGTTTATTCCTTCATATTAACTATTAACGCGTTTAGCTAAGCAAGTTTAGAACAACTTTTGGTGAAACTTGCTTAGCTAAACGCGTTAATAGTTAATCTGAAGGAACATACCCAATAAGATGGTGAGCGTCTTTGCTTGCGGTAGTTGCTTGGTTTGCTCTGCGTACGGTCTTTCAGAGGCAAATTTTAATTCAAGAGCCTGCTGATAGAGAAGCTAGTAGAAAATTGCGTGGTCCGCGGCTTCTCTGGGGACCTGTGCATTGTTTTGATGGTCTTGTACGGCCGTGACCTCCCCCCAGGGCAACCGTTCGCCTTCCCAATTAGGAGAGCAGTGAAGAGTGAAGCAGCGCGCCTGGCGTTCGCTCCATATATTAATTTAATTGAGGATAATTACCCTTTTTTTCCTCGTCACGGCCTCACGAGCCCTCCTGAGGGCTGACTCCCTCTGATTCACTTTTCTTATTCCATTTTCTGGAGATCTGTGGCGTAATATGTGCTCGCTTTGTATGTTTAGTGGTGTATTTTCGTTTCCTCGCTAATATTTAATTTTATATTTTTACTTCATTTTAGGTCACTAAACTCAAATTTGATGTCGAAAATTCATTATGAAGAGAAAAACCTTTCCATTGGTGCTCTAGCTCGAAAACTCTCGAAGTAAAGGTATTGTTTTTTCACCAAATATTGAATATTTAAAATTGTTAGAGACCACGAGGAGCTCTGTAGGACAAACTGTTGTGCTCCCTACGTGAATTTAAGGGTTGGACTTAGGATAAATCAGAAACACGAGTGTGAATCGCAAATGAGGCCAAATCATGTTTTTCAAAGTTTTTCTTCATGTTGGCTGGTGGTAACAATGGCAAAGCCGCATAGAAACATAATAAACCTTTGTGTAATAGTAATTTGCAGCGTTTTTTTACCTTATCTCACTAAACGTCCGTAACCACCTTTGGATACAGTAAAAAATTAAAACTAGTTATACCTTTGGAAAAAACGTTAAATTAACGGTATAATTAGTTTTAATTTTTTACTGTATCCAAAGGGAGTTACGGACGTTTTAGTGAGATAAGGTCAAAAAATCTTTAAATTGTAAAAACTTAGAAAAACAAGGGGTTCAACGAAAATTGCTGAGAGGCATTTTCGATCGGTAGTTAGTTGTAGAATCGAAATTCTTAGGTGTTACCTAAGATAATAACGTTCTTATAGTGTTACACCCTGTATAGATGATCCAATGGATTGTAGCCAATCTCAAAACATTATTGAACATCACTCGCATGCAGATGGGATATCTTGTATTGGAGAAAGTATCCTTTTCTTGTGGTGAATCCAACAACTGGTATGGTATTGCACTTGATTTTTGGCTTTTGGTTGGGAATCCACTTCAGATACTCTTGGTAATTAAGGATAACTTTTGGTGAGAGAAAAACTTAGAAAACAGGTATGTGCAAGATGGCTGACTCGTAAAGACTGTAGAACTGCAGAGTAGGGATGACCCAAAAGTATCAATACCTACTTAAAAGTATCGATACTTCTTGAAAAAAGTATCGATACTTTTCTTCCCTGATATCTCGTAGTATCGATACTTTGTTTCCAGTATCGGAGGCGATACTTTTTTATGTCTCACATTTTATTAGTTTCAACACCTACGACATGAAGGTACCTACTTGACAGTACCTCTATCTCTACGTAGATTGTTGGAAGACCAACAAACTTCAACAAATTAAACAAAGATGATGTACCACCACCTCCAGCTCTCTATGATAACCTGCTGTCCTCCATAGTCGAGGAAGGACCACCAAAATGTTAACCGAAACAAGTGCAATACGAAGGCAAGTGCCTAAAAAACAAGTTTAAATAACAAAATGAGTGATTTATTGTTTCGTTCATTCTATATAATTTATTTTCGTCGTTATGGAGAGATGTCACACTGATGGAGAGAAACATAAAACACAATTTCACTCATTCTTGTGAAAGTATCGATACTTCAAAATATGGATACTTTTTGAAAGTATCGTATCGATACTTTTGATACTTTCTAGATGTATCGATACGATATTATATCGATACTTTTGAGTATCGGACATCCCTACTGCAGAGTGTGAAAAGGGTCCAGTGATGTAGGTGAGACCAGCTGTTGAGGTGCACTCTTCACACAAACACTCACTTACAGTTTCACTAATTAAATATAAATTAAATTAAGTATACATTTTTATTAGGGTTGTAATATTTAAATTAACAGTTATGACTGAATTGAATAGCGGCATGGATGAGAACAGATTGAATATTTAATGACATGGAAGAACAGAATGAAAGTAGATGTATGGAAGAGGCAATGGTGGAAGATATGAAAGATAAAGAAGCAGAAGGAAGATGATAAAGAGTTTTATGTTTTGTTGAGATGCAACAAGTGACACTGAAGGTTTTAGAAAAGGATTTTGGGGAAAGTTTGATTAGTTTTTTTCGGGTATAGGATGTGGTGGAAATGCAGTTATGGTATGGGAGTGATGCAGTGTGATAATGGCAGAAGGTGATAGTGATGGCGGATTTCAGGTGAGTTGCTGATTAGTAAAGAAGTTTCCAAACATTACCTGTAATGTAACTTGTATCTAACGCCCATGACCAAACGGTTAAATGCGTCATTAATAAACATTTAAAAAAACGTATGCCAAGTTGGGTGGGCAGTATAGCTTCCTCACTCATTGTAACATGGACGTACAGAATCAGTTGGCGAAAAAATTATGATTCAAAGAGTTATTGAATACCAAAATATTGGCGATAATATGCGGGATAGGGTTGCAGGTATTAATGTTTATAATAGTGTTGTAAATAGTTGTGGTATATAAACCACTTAAATAAAAGAACGAAAGAGTGTAGGTATAAAATAAAACTACGAAGTTATGACGATAATGATTATTATTATTCAATACTAAAACTATAATAGGTGTACGTATTAGGATTATGGGTATTAATTTGTTATATACTCGTAATTTGAGTTTTGTTTAAAATTAAACGTAGAATTTTATTATTTTATTTAGCGGTCCACCCTCTAGGACCTAACCCACACAATCCCTGAAAATTTCATCGAAATTGGTTGAATAGTTGCGGAGTTTTGGTTGTAACAATAAATTTAAAGTTCGCGCATGCGCAGCGGCTATTGCTTGACCAATTTGATTGAAACTTATAGGGTGTCTCTTAGAAGTTAGTCCCTAACTAACCTCCAAATTTGAGCAAAATCGGTTCATTAGAAACCGAGAAACCGAGGTTCCAGGAAATTCACGTTTGCGCATGCGCACTCGCTCCTATTGGTTCGAAGGTGCTGAAATTGATAGGGGACCGTCTAGGACCCAACCCGCACAATCCCTGAAAATTTCATCAAAATCGGACCACAGGTTAGTATAGTTTTGCCCGGGACAAGGATTGACCACAGACAGACAGACAGACACGGAACGAAAATTGTTCGGGAAGCTCTAAAACGCAAAAAGCAAGTGGAAATTTTGATTTTGGAGGACATTTTTTTTTTTTCACTTCTTTCACGAATACAAAGCTTCCCTACCTTCGGTAGTGAGGAAGCAAAAATGGTATTGTTCCCCATAAACTGTAAGAAATCAGCAACTTGATCGTGAAGTTCATGTTCCACTATTAATGTAGGCGGAGTGGGGTAAATGTGGAAATGGGGCAAATGCGGAAATGGTTTTGAAAATGGCGCCATTTGAGCGCCTTGCCTCAGAAACCTTCTCAATGTGTACCCAGTTATGTTGGCAACCCGTACCTGTCGGAAAAGGCGGGCTCTCGCCAGTCAGCTGCTTATTCCTAACGTTATCCTGACTCACTAGTGATTAGCTCTTCAGACGGCTTTGTTTGCATTTACCCCATTAATGCAACTAAATGTTTTTATGGGATTCGCAGGCCGTTTCCGCATTTGCCCCGATGCGATTAGAGGGGCAAATGCGGAAGTCGGTCGGAATTTTAAAAAACACAGTTTGGACCATGAGAAGTAAATCTTTTGTAAAATTTGAAGAGTGCATCGTAATCTACTCATTAAAAAAAAAAGTGAAAATAGCGTTTTCAAAGGAAAGTTACAGAGGATCAAAGTTGAACTATTGACATTTTGGGTCGCAATTGCCCCACTCCACCCTAGGTAATATTTTTGCTCCCATCAACTTGGTCATTTTCAAACGCCAATTTTTTTCTCTGTGTCACTCGACACTTTTTCTGCTTGTCGAAATGCATATTTCGGTGAAGAAATCGTATATAATTACCTTTAATAATAAGCCACTAAGTAACGTTAGTTAAGGGTTTTCACTTCCCATATATGGAGTGAATGCTTTATAATTAAATCGACGGGATTCGTGCAGCTTGAAAAACCTTCCACCGAGGATACCCAGTAGTTTTCGAAAAACGACCAACATTGAACGGGCAGAGCACCGGCTTTAAATTGAACCTAACCATCATTTTCCACTCCTCTCGAGCTGGAGTGCTTCATTTCTATCCAAACTCCCTTCGTCGTACTGCTTCCTCCGTTCCTTCGCTATTCAAAACTTTTAATTGCTTCGCTTTTCCAAGTGCCGTCCGTCGGAACAACTGATATTTTCCGTTGCTACTTTTTTCCCTCTCGTTTCTACGAGCATGAGAAAGGAAAATGACGGGTAACGCTAAACCACTGCTAAGCGACGAAAGGCGATTGGATAGTTCTTCCTCCTTGAAACTATCTCCGGGTTTGAACTTTTAGTAGGTACCAGTCGAGGGTAATAATTATGATTTATACGCTTTTTTTCGCAACCTGTTACCAGTTGGTTACCACACAAGACGGTCGCGCCTCGAAGAGAGAGCCATATTGTATAAAATAGTACTGGAAAGACGCATCAATCAAATTCACCTCCCTATTGATGTTGGAATCGACCAAGGAAAACAATTCACCCCCCCCCCCCCCCCGCTCATCAAAATTTGTTGGTTTACGTTTCAAGGTACGACGAGCGGCACTTTCCTTAGTTACCTTCAGGGGCGTCGCGTGATAATATTCGTCAGGCAAACAGCGAGGCTGCAAATTATTACACAAAGGTTAATTTTTTCTGTATTGATCACGTGCCAGCAAAGAACTCAGCTTTGTCATTGTCACCACCTACCAACCATGTTTTACCTTCACAATCAAGTTTATTTGGAAGAATTAAACGCTCCACACTCCACTGGAAGAAATAAAGAATTCCTTCGTTAGAAATTTGATCACTGGTTGCTAAGGAAGCAAAATCGAGTACATCCCAAAGAAACGACCGGCGAAAGCGTTTTGGTTAACTAAAATTTGAAGGGCGATCACGCCTCTTTTGCCATTCATACTCGTTTTTCTAACTTCTCGTAGGGAGCGAACAGTTTGTCCTACAAAGCTATGGGTAGTCTCATTCGATTCCGAAAATTCAATGGTGCAATCTTAAATTTTTGATAAAACAATACCTTTAAATCGAGAGTTTTCGAGAGAGGGTGCCTTTGGAAGTTTCAGCCCTTCCGTTTCACCGCTTAGAAGTGACTTACATCAACCAAAAGCTTTGCGGCACAACTAGACCCCAAATGGAGCCCACATACCAAATTAACCATAATCAGTCCATGATAATTAAGGAAAGATCCGCGGACGGACGGATTTTTTTTTTTATATTCGATTTTCAAAATCTACACGTACTTACCTACCACAAACGTAAACCATCAAATTTGAGGGTGGTCAAACTTTTTTCTTGAAAATAATTAACCAAAAAGGGAGACTCTGAATTTAGACCCAATAAGATGTGAAACCTTCATTCTACAATGTTTTGCAATTATTTCCTAGTGTCTATCAAAAAGAAAAACGATTAGGTACAGTGAAATACAGTAAAATCGGGAACGGGACACCAGTCAACGTCATACAGCTGATATTTGCGGCGGCGAAAAAACGAACTGCTTTCCTTCTTTAACCCTCGAGCAGTCGCGTGTTTTAAAAACACATAACTGAGCGCGTGGCGGCAAACTGGCCGCACTTCGTAACTTAGTCGAAATTCAGTTGTGTAACGCGTATGCGCATATATTCTTTATGTAAATGATACGCAGGGTGCACATAAGAAACCAATTTTCAATTAAACGATAAATTTATTACTCAACAAATTCCACAAAGTCAACTAGAATAACATCAAAATTTAGAAAGTTCTTCTTTCATACCTATGGTACATATTGTATGAAACAGCCAATATTTCCTGCCAATATTTGCCTCTTGATTTTCTCTCGTATTTCAGATGCATTATAAACAAAAATGACTTGTTTTTTACTAGAAAATGGTGCACATACCACAACACTTTTCACAAAAGAAAATATTAGGAACGTGGCCAGTTGATGGACGACTTCAACTTTGGTACTGAACTGAGGTACCCTACGCGCGTCTTGAAGTCCGAGCCTAGTGCAGTCTAGCTTCTTGAACAGCAACTTGAAGGTACACATCGGCTATTGCGCGGTATAGTATGAATATAGAAAAACCAGTCTATTTTTTTCATAAATGCGGCCAAATAGCCGCACACGCGACTGCTTGAGGGTTAAGATAATGTGGGTGGATGGATATGTTATGTCTTCATGCGTGAGCTAATTAGTATCCATGGCTCATATTCCAAGTATTCAAGGTCACGAAACAGTTATCCTGCTGTTTGCAACAGCTGAGAGTGTGGTAGTGAAGGTATAGCAATATTTGACCCCGCGATGACCCCCCGCCACCCCGCCGATCATCGCCTCTCACTCTAAACAGCCCCGAAAAATTCATTTTTTTGAACTGCTTGCCTTGCATCCAGCGATGCAAGGAGGACCAGCCTCCGCGCTAGTTCGCTTATCATCCGCAATCATCTACATTACCGACCTCTCCAAGTCTCTGGTGTGTTGCGGGCTAGTATCCAAGGCAAAATACGTACTTTCTTATTCCATTCTCTTATTTAATCTAAATTCCTTGATAATAATGAAATAGTCCCTAAATATTATAAAAGTTTTCCAAAATCAGCTAAATATTACTTACAAAAAATGGAAATATAGGAGAATCTCAACAAAAATTTATTTATTTATTTTGCATATTTGTAGTAAGGCAAACAGTGTTTGCTATGTTTGCCTGGAGGAGGCGCCACTGGTTACCTTGGACCGATTCTGACGAAATTTGGTATATTTGGGGTCTAGTTGGGCCCCCACGCTTTTGGTTGATGTCAGTCACTTCTAAGGGTTGAAAAATAGGGGCTGACATTTTCAAAACGCCCTACCTCAAAAAATTTTGATATAAAGGTATCGTTTTTTCATCAATTTATAAGCGTATCGAAATTTTAGAATCTAATGAGACCACCCATAGCTCTGTAGGACCAACCGATCGCTCCCCAAGAGAACTTAAGGGTTGAACTTACGATAAATCAGAAACACGAGTGTGAATAGCTTTATTTCATCATTAAGGCACGTGCAACCTTCAAGTGGTCATGGGAGCTAAATTAAATGGTTACTACAAATTATTTATTAACAATCGAAAAAGTTAGAAAAACAGAAGCTTTAGCAGTTTGCAGAATAGTGACCGAGCTCTCAATTTATCGTAGATAACGTTCAATCAAGCTGAATTGTTACCCAAGAGCTCTTCTAAGTTTCTCGGAGTTTCGGGTGGGAGGTTATTGAAAAATTGACATTCAGTCACCAAGTTAGAAACGGTCAGAGGGCTTCCACAAAAGAGGCCTAATCTCCGTTCAAATTTTAGCTGACCAAAAAGCGATCTTTGTTCGTTTTTCGAGTTGTACTTAGTTTTGCATCCAGCAATCAAATTTCCTAATGAAGGCACCCTCAACTCTATTTCTCCAAAATAAACTAGATTTTAAGCAAAAATATGGTTGGTGGGTAGTGACAACTGCAAAGCTGTGTTCTTTGCAGACGAGTGATCGATATATTTTTTTAAAATGTTCGTGTAATAATTTGCAGCGTTTTTGTTTCCGAGTCTACCAAGGTTTTTTCACCTTTCAAGGTGTTTTCACCTTTCAAGATTGGAAACAAATGTTCTCCAAAATCAAAATTTCCACTCGCGTTTTACGTTTTAGGCCTTCCTGAACAGTTTTAGTTCCGTGTATTTTAGATCTGTCATGAAATTCTTGTAACGGGTAAAACTACACGAAGTTATTGCTCGAAATCGATGAAATTTTTTTGAGAGGTACTTAAAGATCAATGTTTTGAGATTGGCTGCTATGCATCGTATCATCTATACAATCGGGCGGGTTATGGACACAAGGAAACTATGTGCCACATCCACTTCGCTGACGTTTTGAAGAAAGCATGTCTTCTGAGTGGCTTTCTCACCAGAATTGCGGATAAGAATCCCCAACCCTCCTTCAAAAGCCCCAATTGTTTTCCACCCAACATGGTAGATCAAGTTTTAAAGGAAAGTCCATTCATTCAGCTTGAATTTTTTTTTTTTTTTTACACGCTTTAGGGATCCAAAACCTTGGGAATGATCCAAAACGGATTTCAGTCAAGAAATTTCTCAAGAAAGTCCATTCTAAAAATTTTGAGGTCTTTGCAATATCTTAATTTTTCTTGAAAATTCGCTAACAAAAGAGCCTAACGTGGTGCCACTATTAAGGATCCAATAAAATTCTGACAATATTCTATAGAAAATTGAAATTTAGTAGCACTTAGGGCTTGTTGGAAAGTAGAGGCCTCTAACAGTTTGGAGGTCTCAAATTGTAAAATTAATATATTATATCATTTCCAAGTCAAATCCACGATTTTCCAAACTAAATTCAAAATCTTCCAAACCGAATTCATGATTTTCCAAGTCAAATTCAAGATTTTCCAAACCAAATTCAAGATTTTCCAAGTCAAGTTCAAGATTTTCCAAACCAAATTCAAACATTTTCAAGTCAAATTCAAGATTTTCCAAATCAAATTTAAGATTTTTCAAACCGAATTCATGATTTTCCAAGTCAAGTTCAAGATTTTCTAAACTAAATTCAAGATCTTCTTCCGAATCAAATTCAGGATTTTCTCAACCAAATTGAAGATCTTCCACATATTCAAGATTGTCCAAACTTAATTTGGTAGGGTATTTGTGTGGTACGTATTTGGTTTGGAAAATCTTGAAATTTGGTATGAAAAGAAGACGCTTTGAAGACCCCTCCGATAAACATGTAAATCGGCAGAACCGACCAAAGTGTTCCTTATTAGTTGTTTCAAATCCGTAGATTCATGTTGTGCAAGCCGAGTCGTAAATACGCCAACCTTCTCATTCGTTCGTCGCTTCCAATAATGTCAAAAGTCGAAGCCGAGATTGAATACAATTCCGAGCGAGCGAACGGAGAAAAGTCAACGCGACCGTTAAGATTTCGAATTCTTGCCGTCAGGAAAATGTCAAGGCAGTTCGGTGTCCAGCAAGGACGCCAGACATTCTCAAGTTATGCGTAAACCCACTTTGCTCCGCTGGTTTTAGAGTTGAGGGGGGAAAAACAAGTATAATATAAACCGCTTTTCCCATCATCGGAGCGTTGGGACACATGTTCCAATTTCTCAAGAATATTAATAGCTTTTGAAACTATAACCAAAGGCGCTGATACTTTCTCCAGTATTCGTTTGCTTACTCAATAATTACCGATAGGGATAGCAACGATATATCGATGTATAAAATATATCGATATATTACGTTTGATATATCGATATATTTATATCGATATAGAGAACCGATATTATCGGTCAATATCGATATACTTACCGATATATCGCGACCTATTTTCAAGTAAATTTTTTTTTTCAGTAAAAATTAAATATTGAAGTGGACGAAAAGGGACGCCTGTACTTGTAAAAACATCAAGTAATTTTATTTCAAATTTTGTAGGTACCTACCTAGTGATTGGTTGATTTCAGACTGTTGACTTCAGCTCAGACATGATTGTGTACATAGTTGACACCTACAGTGGCTCTCAAGGCTCAATTACTTGACTTGAACCAAAATTAATGGAGGCTCGTCCAGCTTAAAACTACCTACTATACCAAGTGAAGCAGTTTTTCACAACAATTATTTTCAATTTTGAAGGACCATGCCTACAGTACCTATACCCCTGTCAATTTATAAATTAATTTAACATTGCAATGACATTTTCGTACTTTTTTCCAGTTTTTAAACAATGAATTTCGATCATTCATACCCAGTACCTTTTGAAAGTAGGTTAATACTTATTTCACACGGTTTTTCCAAATAGATCTTCCAATATGTCGAGTATATCGATAATATTTCTTTCGAAATGATGTTAGTAACTTTTCAATTCACCTACCTACTTACTTCTTCAAGTTTTTCCAAGTAGATACTCCGATATGTCCGTAAATGTCATCCTAAATGATTTTTATATTGTTTTAAAACTATTAAATTCACCTACCTACTTCACATGTTTTTTAAAGTATATCTTCCGATACATCGAACTATCAATATATTTTCTCCGATATATCGAAATATCGATAGGCACATTTTCTCCGATATATCGAAGGTATCGATATCTCATTGACGATATATCATTTGATCGATATATCGATATATTTCATTCGATATGCCATCCCTAATTACCGAAGATAAGGAAGATTTTAATTCGTTCCAATCGACACTGTATGGCATTCGAATGAATGAATGAATGACATAGATAAATAATGTCATCTGGCGGGGGGTCATGACAAAATAAGCGTGATCGTGATCAAAATTGTAACAGCTAGGTAACTTAGTTGTTTACTTTTTTTCACAAACTTTTTCTTGGATAAGGATAGGGTTAAACTATTGTATTTACGAGTAAACTAGGTAGATATTTCATTACGTTACTAATCACGCTACTCTAGTCCAGAAAAAATGAGGAAGTAACTTTTTCTCATCCGATCTCTTCAGAAAAAAAATGAGGAAGTAACTTTTTCTCATCCGATCTCATCCGACCAATTTGGCAGTTTTCTTGTGGACTATGAGGATCAGCAGCGGAAACCCACTTAAAGAAAGTTCAAACCACACAAAATCGAGTGTTAAGAATGGTAACCAATGGTACATCAGGAACTCGGTCCTTCACTCTGATCTTAGCATTTTCACCGTGCAAGAGACAATAAAAGAAAACTAAGAAAAGCTCCACGCAAAAATGCTGAACCACGCGAACCCTCTCATGAACCAGATGGCTGAAAATCCACCCTTACCTCGATTAGAACGACGACTCAAACGCAAACGACCCCAAGACGCCATACTATAAAATATTTATAATTATTACTGTACTTTTCAAATTATATTAATTACTGTGAGGGACAATCGTAGGATTGCATGTACCATATTTTTTTGTTATTACGTGTAGACAGCACAACTGTAATATTATATTATAATAATAAAGTTATCTTACTTAAAAAAAGTAACTTTTTCTTAGCAATTAACGAAATAACAACAAAACAGTTAGAATTTTTGTTTTAAGTGATTTCACTTCATATTATAATATAGTAGGTGATGATATAGTAGTATGTAGTAGGTGTATAGTATAGTAGGTGATATTTTCACCTTCTGTTATCTTACCTACAAGTTAAGTTTCGAATCAATGTACTAATAGGTTCGCACCTAGTTCCATTACGTTACTAATCATTTCAGCACTCATCGCCCTTCATCGAATTTTAGTTACATTGTATTATATTGTAAATAAATAATTGCCAAAAGACATATTTTCTATGCAAGAGTTTTTTCCGTGCGAGCGGTGAAATTTTTTTTTGTTTTCTATTGTACGTAATTTTTCAAATTAATTCAAACATTACATGAAATATAAACAATATACCTACACGTGGGTAACGAAATTCAGCATGTTTTTGAATAAATAAACTCTTCACATTCAATTCAGAGAAATAAAGAGTTGTGGATCACTTGATTAGGAAGTTTAATTACTGGTTGCTAAGGACGCGAAACTGAGTACAACTCGAAGATGAAGTCGGTCAAGTGGGTGTGGCACATAGGTAGCTTCCTCGTATCCATAACCCGATTGTATAGATGATCCGCAATATCAATCTCTAAGTACATTGCTCTACCCTCTTAGGGGACCATCTACACGCCAACCCGCAAAATCCCTAAAAATTTCATCGACCTCGGACTATAACTTCGTATAATTTTGCTCGTCACAAGGATTTCATGACAGACACACAGACAGACAGACATGGAACTAAGGTTGTTCAGGTAGGTCTGAAACGTTGTTGACGTGAAGCTCTGAAACGTAAAACGCGAGTGGAAATTTTGATTTTGGAGAACATTTTTTTTTTTCAACCTTGACAAGTGAAAACAAAGCTTCCGCTACCTTGGTAGAATCAGAGGCAGTAATACTTTTAAACAAAGTTATGTTGTTCACATCGTTTTCAAAGCGCAGAAATAACGGAAACAAAGACGAAACAAAGTAAGTTCCTTATTATCCAATTTTGAAAAATGTACAGTATCAACATTTTTGATTTTTGGACAGCGAATTGAATACAAAATTTGGTGCTGAATTCATCGAATCTCAAATTTTAATTCCAATTTTTAAGAGCCAAACACGTCAAAAACCGTCTTGTAACGCCACGGTATTTAATGCGGAAAAAGGCGAGCTTTCTGTTTATAGAAAAAATTGCACCACTGGGACGTATATTCCCTTATAATATTACGATATTACTTGTGAATCCTTATTTTTCCACGACTAAACACAGAACTCGTTAATGAAATTTGCGGCTCCCACGAAATGAAGAGGGACGGTGAAAATGGGAATTTATCATCCCCTGTAGACCGCTTTAAGTATATTACAACCGAGGGGGTTCGAAAAGGACAAAACAAAGCTCGCTCATCCAAGAGGACTCTTCAAGCCACACCCTGCGATTTTCCCTAGACAAAAGCACTTAACTCGAATAGAAAAAAGATTGCTGGAGAGGGATTTTTCGAGAGAGAACCGAAGGAGACCCCTCAGGAGGAAGATTTGTGAACACACGACGGAGTAACTTTTCATGTAAGACAGAAGACAACAATAGGAAAATTCCCTGGTGAAGCAGTAGCCCCCTTTTCATCTTGAATAAAGGGCCGCGGAATACGAAGGAAAACACGAAACCCGAAAAACAGCGGGGTTTCCCGACCGAGAAAATGTTTTCAAGTTTATTTTTATAGCTTGCGAAATAAACGGGTGTGCAGGGTCGGGAAAGTGCCAACGCGCCCTTCAAAAGCCCTTCAAATTATTGGTTGGGGAACGAGAGTTTTCGCTCTTTTCTACTTTTCACTGGGTGACGACCTAAAACGTCAAGGAGAACGTTGTTATCGACGTCTTCCGGACCAACTGCCACTTCAAAGACTTGTTCCTGACTATGTGCTGTACATTTCATTCCAACCAGTGAGCTACCTAACTAGCTAATTGGAGATTTATAAAAGCCCAGGAAGTTGGGTGGGCAGAAAAAGCTGAAATGATTCGACACTACCCTCCAAATTTCTACATAATCAAGCTCACAAACAGAGATTCGATAGTTAAATTCAAGGATAATGAGAATAAGAACAATTCTTGATCGATTTTGGTTAATTATTTTCAATAATGAACGTTTGGAATCGACTAAGAAACATATTGTTAAGTAATGCGTGCATTCCAGGGGACGTCCCATTAGATAAGCATTGGATCAATTTAAAACAGTTGGTAAGTGATAGTTTCTTTTTATTTATTTAGTATTTTAGGCAAGAAATAGTGGTCTCCCCCTCCCCCCTCACCATTATCCACCTTAACATTTCAAGCGGCATGGGAGCCTCGAATTTGAAGAGCATTTTAAAATCCATGATCTACGATACCCAACATGCTAATTCGAGTTCACCCCCACCATCCCCAATCTGGCACCAAAGCGGAAATACGTCGTAACGTTGAACTTTCATCTATTAGTTTTGGTAGGCAGTCCGTTGAGGTTCACATCCATATTAAAGGTGAAAGAAAAAAAAACAACAAAATATGCGGTTTATGCTGCCCTGGCACCATGGTGGCACCACTATTAGTTCCATGGTGAGACAGAGAATAATTCATGAAAATCCGGGGGTATAATGAGAATTTTTCCTCAATTTCAAAGCTTGGGTACAATTAGTAAACTATAAAGGAACCGAAATATTGAAAAATCGGATATTTTGTGAATATTATTCCCCCAACTCACCCAGAAACACTCAAATCGGTTGGGAATTGGGGCCTGGGCAGAGATTACAAGATTGTGTCCGCAAACGCACGTTTTTCAAGAATTCCCCCCCCCTTTCCCCCTTAACCCATTAACGCCCGAGACTTTTTTTTTCTATATATTTTGAAAATACATCCGATATTCTGACTCCAAAATTTGGAATGTGTTAATTTTATGAAATTTTGTTTTTATTTTGTTTGTTTATTAAATTAAAGTTTATTTATTAAATTTTGGGGTGTTTATTTTTCCCGTGCTCTGAAGTCTTAGAACACGGGAAAAATAATTTCAAAAATCTCCTGATCGAATTTCATGGGCTTACGTTGCCATATCGCAATGCTGGGAGCCAGTAGGAGAACTGATCTTAATTTTTCAAAAACTTTTAGTACATTGTATTGTGATCTCACCGGATCTATCAGGAACTCTTTTAGAATATTGGATGAGGAATACATCCAATATTGAGTGTAATTCATCAACTCATTGTAACATTCATAATTGGTCAAAGAATACTACTAAAGGATTGGACTAAGTATCATAGCCCTGATCATGGGTATTTGGTAGGGTACTTGTTAGTTCTTACAACCTCCAGCCCGGCCAAGAATCAATCAGTTTGAAGTTGACACATCGTGCTTTGTGAGCATCCAGTGAGCTATGTGCAACACCCACTTGGCAGACTACTGTTTGCTACCGCGTATTTGGCAGGGAAATCTGTAGTTCTGATGACCTCCAATCATGGGTCATTTACCCATTGAATTTGTAGATGAAGCTACGTGCTATGTGCCTCACCTTCGTGGCTGGAGTTATAAAAATAATTGAATTATACATCAATATGATAAGACAGATCTGGAGAAAAGGATCCCCAGGATAGAGGACTTCTCAATGACTCAAGAAGGTGCCCAGCAGCCTCCAAACAGAAAGGCTACTTTGCCATATGGCAACACTGGTTATTGGTATGGTGTTAATAGGTTAAAAGGCAAAATTCGAAATTCAGGCGTAGTGCATAACTAGCTAGTTTTCCGCGTCGAACGAAAAAAGAACCAGGAAAATCGGTTGAGAACTAAGGCCTGCGCAGACGACAAAAGATTTTGTCACACACACACAGACATACACCTATGGTTTTTTTCGCGGATTTGGATTCAGAATGGTCTAAAACGGATTGATGTGTGGTTTTTTTTCTGTTGAGTGTTGTCCAACTTCACCTCAGATCAATCGTACTCAGATCCCACCCAAGTCTTACTGTGGGACGTCCTACAAAAGAGATTTTAAGCCCCACAAAATTTTTTGTTCACTTTTCAAGGTACGTCGAATCCGAAAATCGAATAAAAATTTTACCGTCCGTCCGCCGTACGCGGCACTTTCCTTACCGAGAACCGATTTTGATGTAAGTAATCTCTGCACTGAATAATGATAAATGTCTGTGTAATAATTTGCAGTTTTAAACTAGGTATGAAGATCGGAGTTTACCATATAAGCGTAAGCAATGTTTTTACTTTCGAATATGTTTGTGTGTGATTGTAGATGTCTAAAAAACTTTGTTTGCCATCAAAGAGTAGCGACGTGGGAAACAACAGTCCAACATAGATCACATTTACAGGGATCTCTATACTTTTGTCTCGTGAGAGTACTTATAGGCGGCGTAACTTGTATTCGGTATAAACTTGTATTCATCCGTATTCGGTGAAATCCTATACATACATATAATTTTAGTCTGATCATAATTATGCTTTCAGCAATTCTAAACGTAAATTCCTCTTAACATAATTTTATCGTAAAATTATACGTATTCGTGAATCTATTCTAGTAATAGATAAAAGACAATACGTTACACACGTGTGGGTTATTACATGAAATGTTCAATTTTTTCCTAAATAAGATTGAATATTTTGAGAAAGCTAATTTTTGTTTTGAAAGATACATTTTAGCTCATTTTTCACAAATTTCTCGACTATCAGTTCATCTATTTTATTCACAATTGTCAATAAAAATCACCCATCACAAATTTTTGAGAATGTTATTATTCAAAAATAGTTTTAAAACATGCTTAAATTGGTTTTTATTCAGACATTTGCGTAGGTGTGGTACCTACCACATTGACTTGACGGCTGATGGGTAATTTGTTATTAGCGGCTGTGAATGTTTTCTTCATGCAAAGCACGCACTGGAAATATGTACCTACTTACAATACCAGATAATATTTATCAGTTGAGCCGCTGAAGTTTTATCAATCGGGTAGATGCTCAGAAATAGGAATAAGTATTTTTTTGAAAGTCCTAAGTCCCCAAAGGAAACTAAACGAGTTTCCATGTATTTGAATGGTTATGATATAAGACCCAAGAACTGGGGTTCGCAAATCTGCTTTCATCGTATTTTATAACTTTCAGTTCAGCTGTTCAAAATTCCTAAACTAAAACCTCTGGTTAAAAATTGATTTTGATTCGCATGAAAATTTGGATTTGTGATTCGATTTACATACCTAATTTATTTATCGGTAATTTAGGTTTTGGCATGATAGTCCTCAAAATGTATTAGATTTCGGATTCCACGTACTTTGAAATGTAAAGAGGAACCATACAATTTTGAGGATGGTTATAAAATTAAAAAAATTTAAAAAAGTCTGCCAAGTGGGTGTGGCACATAGCTTCCTCGTATCCATAACCCAATTATATACATGATCCGATGCATATTAGTTATTCTCAAAACACCAATCTCTAAGTACCTTTCACTACCCTCATAGGGGACACGCTAATCTGGACAATCCTAGAAAATTTCATCAAATTCGGACGAAAAATGTAAATGTTATGGCGGTTACAAGGATTTTACGTATGCACATGCGCAGCAGCTACTATCAGTCCGGGGGTGATGATCTTCATTGGAACCATCTACAACCTAATCCGCATAATCCCTAAAAATTTCATCGAAATCGGGTAGAAAATGTGGAAGTTATGGCCGTTACAATGAAATTCACGTTTGCGCATGCGCAGTGGCCACTATCAGTCCGAAGGTAATGATTTTCATAGGGGACCGTCTACACACCAACCCGCACAATCCCTGAGAATTTCATTGAAATCGGACAATAACTTCGTATAGTTATGCGCGTTACAAGGAATTCATGACAGACACACAGACAGACACAGAACCAAAATTGTTCAGAAAGGTCCAAAACGCAAAACGCGAGTGAAAATTTTGATTTTGGAGAACTTTTTTTTTCGTCCTTGAAAAGTGAAAACAAAGCTTCCGCTACCTTCGTAGATTCGGAAGCAAAATTTCTTCCTCGATTCCAGAGGTTCATTATTGAAAAATAATAAACCAAAATCGTGAATACCTGTGCGTTCGCAATGTTTGCCTTTCAATTATTCTTTGTTTTTCGTATAATTAGACTGCGTAGTGAGGAGAGAAAGTAGAACGTATGTCTGGGAACCTCATCGCACCGGGGTATGAACTCGATGGGCGCAAGAGAGACGTGTTGGGGCTTCGGAACGCCAAGGACTTTGAGGCTCTAAAACTTGGCAATGACGACTTTACTGCCTTCCCGGGCAACGCTTTTCCCACCAGAGTCCCGTCCCGCGAGGCACTAAAACCTTTCCTGAGGATCAGAGACCTTATCGGCGCGGTGGATCTCGATTCGAAGGTACGAAGGATGTCCACAAAAGGTCCCCACAAGTCCACCTGGACTCTACAATGTCCACGATTAAAATTAAATGTTATCGAGGGGATTCCATCTGGTGAATTGCACCCAAAATGTCTCACAAACCAAAGAAAACGCTGCAAATTATTTCACAAAGGTTTTTTATTCTCCTGTATAGATCACTCGTCTGCAAAGATCACAGCTCTGCCGTTATCGCTATTTTCTTACCTACCAACCATAGGTAGGTACTACCTGCCACATCATACTGCCTTTACACCTTCACAATCAAGTTTATTTGGCAGAACTAAACGCTTCACCCTCGATTCGAAGAAATAGGGAGCTTCATATGGAAATTTGATTAATGGTTGTTAAGAAAGCAAAACTGAATACAACTAGAAGAAACGAACAGCGATCGCATTTTGGTCAGATACAATTTGAACGGAGATTTGACCTCTTGGGTGATTTTTTTTTTTTGTTACGGAAGTGGGGAAACTCTTTAAGAGCGAAGGGGAAGTTGACCCCAACAGTGTTGGACTCCCCATGAATTGGGGCTACCAACTAAAACCCCACTCCCTCTGCTTAGGACTCACCCCGGGACCACTTGTACAGTATTACTTCAGGGTGAGCCCTTTTTTTGTGCCAAATGGCTGCTCCTACTTCTGGTCTCCTTCAATTCTATTCCTCATCTTCTTCTTCTTCCTCCCATCTTCCATCCAGCTTTTTTGCTTTGAGGACTGATGTGACAAATACTGCCATTGCGTCCCAGCTCGACTTGTTGTTAATCATCTCATGTATGATTGTCTGTGGACGCAATGTTCCGATGACCTCCTCAGCACACCCCCTCATACCCTCCCATTGAGGACATGTGAAGAAGGTGTGGCAGACATCATCCTCCTCTATCCCACAGTATCTGCACTCTGGATCAGTGACTTTCCCGATCTTTACTAAGAAGGAGCGGAAGTAGCCATGCCCTGAGAGGAATTGAGTCAGGTAATAGTTCACCTCTCCGTGTTTTCTCTCCAACCAAGACTTTAGATCGTCGATTATGAGGGCTGTCCACCTTCCACGGGTTTCACAGACAAGGTCTGCTTGCCACCTACGGATGGTCTCCTCCCGCTCTTCCCTCTTCACTATGGTAATTGTCTCTGCCTTCCTCATTCTTATCCTTTTGCGCTCCAGTGCCTGGTGGTATATTGGGATAGTTCCCGCTATCACCTGTGATGCTGGACCTGAGACAGTTCTAAATGCACTACTGATTCTCAGAGCTCCTCTCCTCTGTACAGCTTCCATACGTGCCCGGTACTTTTGGTACCTAAGGGAGTCTGCCCACACTTCTGCTCCATACAGCATAATTGAATCTGCAGTTCGCATAAGGAGTCTCCTCTTAGCGGGTGATGGGCCCCCTAGATTTGCCATCAGTCGGCTCAGCTTATTTACAATACCTGCAGCCTTATCTGCTGCTCCACTGATGTGCCTCCAGAAGCTTAGTTTCCCGTCCAGCATCACACCAAGGTAGCGAATGGCTGGAGAGGTGATGATTTCCTGTCCATCCACATTCATAGGTATAGATCTCTCAATTCTCGCTGTGGTTAGCAGTACAATTTCCGTTTTTTGGATTGCCAGTGACAGTGTGTGTGCTTCCATCCACTCCATCACTCTGCGCATTGCCTGATTCAGCTTAAACTGGAGGTGTTCCATCCTTCGAGCTCTTATCACCACCACCAAGTCATCAGCGTAGCCAATCAGTGTAATTCCTTCAGGCATCTCTACCCGAAGAATCCCATCATAGTTGATGTTCCACAGATCGGCTCCCAAGACTGAACCTTGTGCCGCTCCTGAGGTAATTCTTCTCTTTCTGATGCCCTCTTTTGTATCATAAATCAGCCAACGGTCAGCTAGGTAGTTCTGCAGGACTCGTAAGAGGTATGATGGAACATGAAACTGAACCATCAAAGCCTCCAAGATGTCTTTCCATCTGGCAGAATTGAAAGCATTTCTGACATCGAGGGTAACTGCCATGCACATGTCCCTGGTCTTGTGGTTCCCCAGCTGAGTTTCCTTTGCTATTCCTACCACTCTGCTAACAGCATCAATGGTGGATCTGCCAGGTCTAAATCCAAATTGCCTCGGTGACAGGCCTCCAGCTTCAGCAATGGCAGTCAGAATCCTTCTTTTCAACAACTTCTCATACAGCTTTCCTGCTGTGTCTAATAGGCACAGAGGCCTGTGTGCTGAAGCTGTATTGGGATCTCCTTTGCCTTTCCCAATCAGTACGAGTCTTGCTAACTTCCATCGCTCTGGGAATATACCTTCTTTGAGACATGTATTGTACATGTCTAACATAATTTCTGGATGTGTATCTGCTATTGCTTTCAATATTTCCACAGGGATTCTATCTGGGCCTGGGGCTTTTTTATTGCGCATTGACTTCACCGCTTGTGCCAATTCATCTAGAGTGAAGAGAGATATATCACCTGATATTGCAATCGGTGGTCTCTCCTCTATCTCGTGATCAGGAAAGAGTTCTGATACAATTCTGTCCTTTACTGCTGTTGAAATCTCCGTGGATGCATCCACTCCCTTGAGCTTTTTTAGCACAATCTTGTATCCAAGTCCCCAAGGATCGTTGTCTACATCGTCACATAACTCTCTCCACTTTTTAGCTTTGCTCCTGGCTATGGCAATCTTCAGAGTCCGTCTTGCCATCCTGTATTGGTCTTTTCTCAGTTGGAACTCCGAGGAGTCCCTTCTAGTTCTTTGAGATAGTCTTCTGAGCCGTAAACATGTCCTCCTAAGTTCAGCAATGTTCTGGTTCCACCAGTAGACAGGGCGGCGGTTATTCATACATCTCTTCTTAGGCATAGAGCTCTCACAAGCCTTGGTCAGCAAATCCATGGTTGCAGTCACCAATAGGACAGCAAGGGACCCTTCAGTTGCCCTCTGTTTTATCTTCTCCAGGGTTCCCTTGCCCAACTGAATCATTGCACCAAATATATCCCTGTCCAATCTTTCAACATTCCATTGGTGCTGGGAGATTGTCGGTTGTATGGGTATATTCCCTCCTATCTCAAACTGGATGTACTGATGGTCGCTGGCAGAGTAATCCTCCAGGACTCTCCACTCAGTAATTTGTGCTGTGAGGTTCTCTGAGGCCATAGTGATATCAGGTATGGTTCCCCTACATCCTGCTCTACGAAAGGTTGGTACATTTCCGTCATTTATGACTACTAGTCCAAGTCTTGACACCATATCCATGACTTTATGCCCTTTATTATCTGGAGCTGGTTCCCCCCATTCCACTGCCTTTGCATTGAAGTCACCTGCTATTAGCACCTCTCCATTTGCATTTCTAGCCTCCTCTTCAATGCAGGCCAACTTTGCTTCATAGTCAGAAGTTGGGTCTGTTGGTGATAGGTAGCAGCTGATGTATGTGATGCCCCTGCTCTTGATCCAGCAATACCCCAGGCCAGCACCATTGGCTTCCACCTGCACTGCCACTCGGTTTACCACCCATATAGCAGCAGTGCGAGATGTGTCTTCGAACCAGTTCTGTGCATTGTTTCCATAGGTGTACTGCTCACTCACAAGTATTATGTCTGCATTTTTTTCATTAGCAATCTTCTCCCTCATACTGTCTGCTGTCTTGCTCCTGTGTAAGTTGATTTGAAGGAATTTCATGCTTTTCCTTTAATTCTCATGTCCAAGGCCCTCCGAAAAGCAGTACAACCTTTCCTTCCAGACATGTGGTTGTCTGCTACGCCTAGTGTTGTGCACAATGGGCACTTTGCTTCATTCTTGCATTCTGTTCCCTTATGTCCCTCTCCTCCACATTTGAAACAAGTTCCTGTCCTGTCTGGGCCCTTGCATGTCCTGGCAAAGTGGCCGTAATCCATGCATTTGAAACAGCGCAGGACCTCTACCCTTCTCCGGATTTGGCAGTTTATCCAGCCGATCCTTATTCTCCCTTTCTCTATTAGTTCCTCAGCATTCTTTCCTGGTAGAGAAACAATAGCCAATCTCAGTTGTCTAGTGTTTGGGTTTGTGATGTTGACCATCACATCCCCATCACCAATTCCGTCCAGTGAGGCTTTAATTGCTTTTTTAACCTCCTCCGCTGTTGTGAGAGGGTCTAGATCTCGGATCTCTATTGATGCTCGTGGCTTGAGGTCTTTTACTAAGCCCTCCCCCACTGCATTTTCAACCGCTTTCTTGAAGGCATCTGAGATTGTGCTTGTTGGCTCCACCTCCAGCAACACATCACCACCACCAGTTCTCCTTATCTTCCGGATCTCCGTGTTCATCTCTGCCGGATTCACCTTGTCTTTCAATTTTTGTAAGACTTCGGCATACGAGATCTGGTCTGACACCTTGATGACAAGGGCCTGGGATCTCTTCAGATTCCGTTGCATGTCCCTCTTGACTGCCTCTTTTCGCTTCCTTCTCCCATCCTGTTCGGCACGACGCTTTTCTTCAGATTCTTTCCGCTTTTTTTCTGCTTCTTTCTTTTGAGCCTCTACCTCTGCTTGCTGCTTAATTCTCCTTATACGGTCAGCATCTCGTGACCTCTTGGGTGATTCACACTCGTGATTCTGATTTATCATGTCACACCCTTAAGTTCTTGTAGGGAGCGAACGGTTGGTCCCACAGAGCTTTGGGTGGTCTCATTCGATTCTAAAAATTTAATACTGTTTTGAATTGATGAAAATACAATACCTTTATTTCGAGAGTTTTTGAGCTAAGGCATTCTTGAAAATTTCAACCTTTAATTTTCAACCCTTAAGAAGTAACTGACATCAACCAAAAGCTTTGCAGCACAACCAGACCCCAAATGGAGCCAATATACCAAATTTGAACCAAATCGGTCCATGGGAACTAAGGAAAGTGCCGCGTAGATACGGAAAATTTTTTATTCGATTTTTGGATTCTACATACCTTGAAACGTAAAACATCAAATTTTGAGGGAGAGTTAACATTTTGTTTTCCTTGCTCGATTCCAATGGTTTACCCATTATTGAAAATGATAAACCAAAATCAATCCTCAAACGGGTACATGCACTCAGCCGGGGAGTTACCCAACCTACATCAATAATATAATATTAACGATGACGATTGATAGGAGTTGTTAATTTTGAAAAATGTAGAAACGTCATAACAATGAAAGTTAGATAGATAGATATTTAGACTAGTCAGAAACCTACCAAAGATAGACATTTGTATATTCGGCGCCATTTTGAAACATTTTTACAATAAATTAGTGCATGAAGGGATGCGATTTGCTCATATTTCCTACCCGGCGTTCGGCTTGGCTCCTGTAGTGCAGGATCTTTGCGAAATCGCTCCATCTTGGTAAATGAAAGGAAACCCACTATTCATTACAGTAATACGGAAATAACTAAACAGTACTTTACATGTTTTATAGATTAAAATAGATGTATAAATTAATACTTGAAGTGAATAAATAGAAACATACTTTACTTAACAGTAATAAGTAAATTACTAAACAAGACATTACATTTCTACGCAATACTATCCTATATGAGCTCTAATTAAAACTCCTGTTCTTTTAATAATCTCTATTCCTGTACATGAACGCCGTTTAGTAGCCTCTCGCCCCCTTCTGTAACTAGTTTTGCTTCCTCACTACCGAAGGTAGGGAAGCTTTGTATTCGTGAAAGAAGTGAAAAAAAATGTCCTCCAAAATCAAAATTTCCACTTGCTTTTTGCGTTTTAGAGCTTCCCGAACAATTTTGGTTCCGTGCCTGTCTGTCTGTCGGTCTGTCTGTGGTCAATCCTTGTCCCGGGCAAAACTATACTAACCTGAGGTCCGATTTTGATGAAATTTTCAGGGATTGTGCGGGTTAGGTCCTAGACGGTCTCCTATCAATTTCAGCACCTTCGGACCAATAGGAGCGAGTGCGCATGCGCAAACGTGAATTTCCTGGAACCTCGGTTTCTCGGTTTCTAATGAACCGATTTTGCTCAAATTTGGAGGTTAGTTAGGGACTAACTTCTAAGAGACACCCTATAAGTTTCAATCAAATTGGTCAAGCAATAGCCGCTGCGCATGCGCGAACTTTAAATTTATTGTTACAACCAAAACTCCGCAACTATTCAACCAATTTCGATGAAATTTTCAGGGATTGTGTGGGTTAGGTCCTAGACGGTGGACCGCTAAATAAAATAATAAAATTCTACGTTTAATTTTAAACAAAACTCAAATTACGAGAATATAACAAATTAATACTCATAATCCTAATACGTACACCTATTATAGTTTTAGTATTGAATAATAATAATCATTATCGTCATAACTTCGTAGTTTTATTTTATACCTACACTCTTTCGTTCCTCTATTTCAGTGGTTTATATACCACAACTATTTACAACACTACCTATTATAAACATTAATACCTGCAACCTTATCCCGCATATTATCGCCAATATTTTGGTATTCAATAACTCTTTGAATCATAATTTTCTCGCCAACTGATTCTATACGTCCATGTTACAATGAGTGAGGAAGCTATACTGCCCACCCAACTTGGCAGACGTTTTTGGTTTATTATTGTTAATAATGAACCTTTGGAATTGACCAAGAAATTCCCCCCCCCCCCCTCTTACAAAATTTGTTGGTTTACGTACGTCGAATCCGAAAATTTAATAAAAATTTGGCAGTCCGTCCGCCGTATTCGGCATTTTTCTTAGCAGCCATGGACCGATTTTGATGAAATTTGGTACATGGGCTCCATTTGGGGTCTAGTTGTGTCCCGAAGCTTTTGGTTGATGTCAGTCACTTCACCTTAGAGTTGAAAAATAAGGGCTGAATTTTCAAAACGCCCTAGCTCAAAAAAATATGATATTAAGGTATTGTTTTTCTCCAATTTAAACTAGTATTGAATTTTTAGAATCGAATGAGACCACCCAAAGCTCTGTAGGACCAACAGTACGCTTCTTTTTTTCTCAGTACGGACTTTTGATAAATCTGAAACACGAGTGTGAATCATCAAAGAGGTAAAATCTCCGTTCAAATTTTAGCTGACCAAAATGCGATCGTTGTTTGTTTCTTCTAGTTGTACTCAATTTTGCGTCCTGAGCAACCAGCATTCAAATTTCCTAATGAAAGCACCTGCAACTCCCTATTTCTTCGCATTGAGTGGGAAGCGTTTAATTCTTCCAAATAAACTTGATTGTGAAGCTAAAATATGGATGGTAGGTAGTGACAAAGGCAAAGCGCTGTTCTTTACAGGCGAGTGATCAATACAGAAAAATAACAAACCTTTGTGTAATAATTTGCAGCGTTTTGCACTTAGGTCTAGTGAACTTCTGCGAACTTTTCATCCCACAAACAATTCCCAGTCAGTCTAGGTCTAGGGCCAATAATGAGGAATTTCACCATGTCGGAATTTCCTATTTTTGATCCCAGAATCGGATTCAGCACCTCGAAAAACCCCCTATGGCAAACTTTCAGCCCGTACTTCCTAAATTACGAATAAACAAAGCAGTGTAGAAAATATGAACGTTTCCTGGAATAGTTCATTTACGGCCGCTTGAAGCGCTGAGATCGTGAAATCTATAGATGCAACATTTCACAAAACCAGTAAAGTTCGAAATCGAAAAACTGAAGAAAAAAATAGAAAAAGCAAGATGGGGAAAATCCCCCCTGTTTTGGTTTCTCCTGTTTTTGTTTGATAACTTTCCTCTTAAATAACACGATTTCGTCATACCAACCGGCAACACTGGGAGGAGACGGCGATCCGAACAGCCAATCAGCGAGCGTTCCCGCTTCACATTGAGGAGGTCCGTTTTCTAGGGTTTTTTTTTAATCATAAATTTTGATTGTCTCCCGAAAATAACAGGAGACTTATTTTCCGAAATCAACCCGATTTTCATCTATCCCACAGGAGAAGAGTTCGGTAGCAAAACTGGAAATCACGAGTATGTATAAACAGTTTTTATCCCATCCCAAGATTTCACTTACAGACAAAATAAAGGTTTTTGACGCAGTAGTGCGCTCAATTTTGTGTTATTCGTCGCAAGTGTGGGGCTTTACTTTCAGTGATCACGTAGAATCCGTTTTACGCTTTTTCGTCAAGTTTATTTTTTCTCTTCCTAGATGCACACCTAACTATATGTTGTACCTAGAGACCAAATTGCAACCGCTTTACCTGTACACTTTCAAAATGCTCTTCAATTACATTTTAAAAGTCATGAACATGCCCAGTGATCGCCTCCCAAACTACTTGGCCAAAAAGTGTGTTGAGCTCAATGTGAATTGGGCGAAGGAATGGAGGAGCTTAAATGAAAAGTATTGTATTCCACCTTTAACACTTGGGAATCTGCGTAACTGGAAGTCGCTCATAGAGGAAAGCATAAATATAATAGGCAGGCTAGTTTATATAGAGTATGAAGGGAAAGCGCTTTGTTCGCAAAAACATCCTCAATATTTAGCTCTACGAAGACTTGAAAGAGATGTGATGCCCATGGACCAATGCAGGGACTTTCAGTTTTGTAAGTGGCTTCTCAAAGTTAGGGGGGACCTTCTGCCATTAAACTATAGACCATATGCAGGCTTGCGACATTTGCAGCAGTGGGGAAATTGAAAACTGTTTTCATTTTGTTGGTAGGTGTAACGCACTAAATGCAGTGAGAAGGAGGTATTTGGGTAAGGTGGAATTGGACTGGAATGAATATTTGACATTATTGAAGAAGGCAGATCCAAATCTAATAAAATATTGTAAGATGGCTTGGAACCTGAGATATGCAACGATAATTGAATATGGACTTCACAAATAAGATAAAATCTGACCTTGAATCCAGATAATGTATGTAATCTGAACTTTTATGATATAAATATTCGGTGAACTCATCGGACCACGATTATTTGCATGTCTCCTTGTAATAATATCGATACCTCTGCGCCCAAAGGGCCAAACTGCTTTTTCTTGTTCAAAGGGCCAAACTGAAATCGGTTTCAAGGTCAGAAGTCCGAAGGGCCAAACTGGAATTTAAACGAAAAGTGATTAGGGCCAAACTGCATCCATCTACGTGATTCATAGGGCCAAACTGCTGATCTTACCAACTAAAACGCAGCCACAAACTACTCTGATTGCTATTTGCGTGTCAGAGACAAATATAATGGCACAGAACCACAACAACTGACTAGAAAATCGATCTCTGACCCTTTATTATGTTCACGTCCACTACCTACCAACTTGTTCCATCCTGTGTTTTTGTTATATTATATTCAATAATGAACCTTTGGAATCGACCAATAAACCATTTTTTTAACCCCTCCCCCCTCAAAATTTGTTGGTTGACGTTTCAAGGTACGTAGAATCCAAAAATCGAATAAAAATTTGGTCGTCCGTCCGCCGTACGCGGCACTTTCCCCACTTAGCATTGACCGATTTTGATGAAATTTGGTATGTAGGCTCCATTTGGGGTCTAGTTGTGCCCCGAAGATTTTGGTTGATGTCGGTCACTTCTAAGGGTTGAAAAATAACGGTTGAAATTTTTAAAACGCCGTAACTCAAAATATTCTGATGTAAAGGTATTGTTTTTCCATTAGTTTTTGCGTTCGAGTCCACCAAGGTAGGGGAAGCTTTGTTTTCACTTTTCAAGTTTTAAAAAAAATGTTCTCCAGAAACAAAGTTTCCACTCGTTTCGGACCTTTCTGAACAATTTTGGTTTCGTGTCTGTCTGTCTGTCCGTGTGTCTGTCATGAAATCCTTGCGCACCCATAACTTCTACATTTTTCATCCGATTTCAATGAAAATTTCAGGGATTGTACGGAATAGCGTGTAGATGGTCCCCTATAAAAATCATCGCCTACAGACTAATAGCTGCTACTGCGCATGTGCAAACGTGTATTTCGTTGTACCAGCCATAACTTTCACATGTTCAAACGTGAAATATTTGTAACTGTCATAACTTCTACTTTTTCATCCAATGTCGGCGAAATTTCTCAGGATTGTTCAAATTGGAGTGTAGATAGTCATCTATGAAGGTAGTGCAAGGTACTTAGAGATCGATGTTTTTTGAGACTAGTACTATGTATCGGATCAACTATACCTACAATTGGGTTATGGATACGAGGAAGCTATGTGCCACAACCACTTGGCAGGCGTTTCTTTTGATTGTCTTTAGTACAATCTATTCTCCCTCCACTCGTTCTTTCTCGAATGTGGTTTTGGAAAAGGTGATTTCAAACGATGGCTAGAACTCGAAGGGGGAAGCAAGGGAAAGTGTTCTCAACCAGATCTCAGCTCATGGTTTTTCGGGCCCTACAACAACTGAGAGAGGTATAATATACCTTCATACCATTATATCTCATTATATTATAATGATTATTCGAATAGTTTCGATTAAATTGACTAGAATATTTTTTATGACTTATGGCTCTTGAATCAGTAAGATTTGGCAGAATCGAGTTCGTTCTTTCAAGTCCTGATGTTTGCTTAGGTACAGACGATTCAGTTAAACAACTAAATCAATCAAATTGCATTGAATCAATTGAGTTCAAGTCTGAACACCAGAAAGATAGGTAACTTGTCAAGTGTAATGATAATTTTCTTGCCGTCCAGTTGTGTCAATGTGACCACTCCTGCTTTTTCCTTCAGTTTGTGTACCAAAGGGGCGATTCCTCACCAGTACCACGCAGAATACTTCCAGATGAAGAATAAGCTCAACATACGTGATGAGCTCATTGAGACAAATGAAGAGGAGAATGCTGAATAGATGACGATAAAATCAATGATTTTTAGATTTGTTTCAAATGCTATGCTGTTCATTTACTATTGGAATAATTAAAATTTCGTTATCCGTGTTTCAGAAATTACTTAATTTCTGTGTTTTGGTAATAGAATGGCACTATTCAACCATACCTACGTGAGTTAAAATCGGGGTTTCAAAGAAAGACGAAAATATAAGTGATTGGACAGGTACAAAATACCCAGAGAGTTGTAAAAATGGGTTGTTAATTATAATAATTTATTAACGTTTAATTTCAACTGATGTATTAATTGAAGAAGAAATTGCAGATTGACCAGAGCAATTTCCAGTTGAAGGAAAGTCGCAAACCTTAGGGCCAAACTGGCAGTTTGGCCCCTTGTCGCTCACAGATCTCAAGGTCAAATTATGCCCATAGGGCCAAACTGGACCTCTTCCCAGTTTATCTTTTTTTCTTAATATTACAAATTGCGGATGATTAAAAAACGGTTTGGAATTCAATCTTACATAGATTTTGGACCAATTACAAAAAAAAACCTAGTTGACTTCATGTACACTGGCCTCGCTACAATCGTTCGCGTTTTAGAAATAGTAGTTCCGGAAGCAGTTTGGCCCTTTGGGCGCAGAGGTATCGATATGATTTATAAATTTTTCTGTTCTTAATTGAATAAAGCATGTTTTATCTATCTATCTATCTTCTATCCCACAGGAATTCAGGAAAAATGCAAACAGAATTCGGTGAAATTCCTCATTACATTCCCTGCGGCGGCATATCCGGTGTTATTTTTCGAACTCCGTTGACAAACTTCAATCAGGTGTTCTAAAGAATTTATTACAGTAGTAGGTTTCTCACATATTAGAAGACAATTCAACTAGTTAGATGCCTTCAATTATACTGTGATGTTATTGAGTGACTGGTTTGGTTAGATAGATCGCTAGTTTCCCCCTGACTTATTCACTGCCGTGAGGATGACCCTGTCATTGACAGGAGCAGTAGACTCCAAGGCCCGTCTGAGACACACGCTGAAGTCACTCGAGAAGACGAAGAAGATGGAAAGAACCGGACTTGGAGCGCGGCCCTTGGAAGATGTTCCCGCCAAAACCGAAGGCTTGTGACACGTGCAAGGTCACGTGAGCTCGGCCTCCCGCCGCGTCACACATTCCGACCTCTCGGCTGCCTTTTTATTCTCTACGGTGTGTAATAATCACTCGATGGCCGGTCGACGAACGTCGAATAACAATTCAACAATCGACCAGCAGGTAGTCGAAAGGAGTATTCGGTTATCGATTCATTCATTGTTGAAGCAGAGGACAGTACAGCAGTAGAATCTGAATCAGGAGAGTAGCTGTAGGTGACTGATGACTGGTGATCGATGACTCTGATCTGATCCCATGAATGTCACCTACAGCAGATGAGAGGTTTCCGAACCCTACCTCCTAAATTTAGAAGGGACAGTTGGGAATCATATTTTGTCGATTGTATGTCTGTCAGCTGGTGTGTCTGGCTGTGTTTGTTTGAAATGTGTTTCTGTTTAGCTTGTTTGTTTGTTTGTATTGTGTATCTGTCTAGCTGGAGTGGCGGTTTATCTTGTAAGTACGTCAGCTTGGGCGTTCTTCTAGCTGGTCTGTTTGCGTCTGTCTGGCTTGTGTATCAGTTTATGTCTGGCTTGGATGTCTGTCTAGCTTGTGTGTCTGACTGTGTTTGTATGTATTGTGTGTCTGTCTAGCTTTTTTGTTTGTCTGGCTTGTGTATCTGTATTTGTCTGGCTTGAATGTCTGTCCAGCTTGTGTGTTTGGGTGTGTTTATTTGCATGTCTGTCTATCTAGCTCTATCTGGCTTGTTTGCTTGTGTATGTCAGGCTTGAGGGCTTGTTTGTTTCTGTTTATCAGGCTAGTGTGTATATCTAGTTTGTGCTTATGTATTTGTCTGGCTTATACACTCCTGCTTAAAATTAGAGCACCACCATCCATTTTTTCGTTTGTCTCTTTCCTTCATCCCTTATAAATTTTGTGTCCTGAACTGGCCAACAAGGAGCCTAAACACGAATCCGATAGAGCTTGTTTGGGACATGCTGAAAAGGAGAATTCGAGCCAGAGATCCACCATCAGACAATCTTCAGCAGATGGAAACAGCAGCGAAAGAGGAGTTGGACAATATCCCTCAGGAGGATATCGAATCCAAAACTTGATTAGAGGTATCTTTCGAAGGCTCCAAGCCCTCATCCGAGCTAGAGGAGGTAATACCAAGTATTGAAAAGGTAAACTGGCATAAATCAACCCTTTTTCTTCACATTTCGAGTTTTTATAATTTTCCCACAAGAAGTACATTTTTCTTTAATTTATTAAAAACATATTTTTTCTCGAATTTGTGCCTTTTTTGGTTACCTTTTTCTTTCTGTGTTTGCAAACAATGTGTGCAAATGGATAAAAACTCGATAAGCGAAAAAAGAAGGAGACAAACGAAGAAATGGATGGTGGTGCTGTAATTGTGAGCAGGAGTATATGTCTGTCTAGCTTGTGTGTCTGGCGGTTTAAGTTTGTATTGTGTGTCTGGATTTGTGAGACTGTATTTGTCTGGCTTGAATGTCAGTCTAGCTTGTGTGTTTAAGTTTGTCAGGCTGCGTTTCTGTCTAGCTTGAGTGGCTGTTTAGCTTGTGTGTCTGTGTTTGTCTGGATAATTCAATCACCACCCTACCAGTCCAACCAGCCCCATAGCCAAGATCTGATGTCACTGAGCCACCCATTTCTTAGGTCGAACCCAAAATTATGGTCAATATCAATAAAAATAAAATTTGGATTTAAAAGATTGTCGTGTAGTTGGTCCCCCATGAGGGTAGTACAAGGTACGTACCTAGATGTTTTGAGATTAGCTGCTATGCATCGGATCATCTATAAAATCGGGTTAAGGATACGAGGAAGCCATGTGCCACACCCTCTCGGCAGACTTTTATCTTTCATTAAATCCAAGAAGGACAAATGCGGGTAGATTTGGAGTTCTGCGTTTATTTCGATACAACTATCACATAAAATTCTCACATTATGTTTGACGATCGCTCGTGTTTATTACTCCATCGTTGGGGAGGTGGGCAACTCGCCTTCCTCCTCGCTGAGTGCTTGAAGCGGATTGAAATTTATTTACCTTCGGCGCCCCGGCGAACGACACGTGTTTAGCTCGTTACACGTGACCTCCTCCACGTGTCGCCTGAGTTCCACTCGGGAAAACATCGCGTCACTACTTAACTTAATTTTCTTCCGTAGCGTAGAGGCAGAATGGTAGTTCATAAAAAATAATAATTGTTTGGCTGAGGATGATAACCAGCTCACTTTCCAAACCAAATGAGAATAATGTCTGCCAAGTTGGGTGGGCAGTAGCTTCCTCTGGATATATATATATATTTCGGTGTTCGATTGACTAGTCCAATTTTACGGAAGTGGAGGGTTGAATGACCAAGCTAGTCGTTTTTGGTTATTTCTTCGTTTATTCGCACAACGTTTCTGTCCTGGAGCAGGACCCTATTCATGTGCTTAGTATCTACAGAACAGACAATGTGTGAATTGATAATTAGTAACATAGTGACTTGGCAAGGTGGATATGAAGCTATTTCTTAGGGATAAGGTGTTCTTAAATGGTACTTACATAGTTTTTCTATTGTGGAGAAAAAAAGGTTGACATGTCGACGTCACACATTCGAGATACAACACTATACTAAACAAAATGGCGCTTTTTATTGAGGAAGGTGAAAATGGATGCTAAAATCTAATTTATGGATACTGTACTACATGACATAATGAGTGGTTGTTGTATGGATAGTTACAATGTTGTCTATCTATCTGGTACTATGGAGTATGTTACAAAATTATAAAGTAGATCATGAAATATTTGGTGGACTTTGTGATAAAAATTAGAGGAGTTAAGTTGAAAATTTGAAGAAAAAGAAAAGAAAAAATTTTTCATATAATGATAATACTAGGAATTGCCTATCTTACACATGGTGGAGGGGTATCAAGAAAAATAAGTTTTTTAATTAGTTTTAAAGGTAAGTAAATTAGTTTTATAATTCTAGGTGTTGTGAATCTGCAAGGTTGAGTCTGCGTTGAACCAAAAACCCACATATTCTGGACGTATAATAAATTCCTACTCTCAACAACCTTATCAATACAAATACAATACAGCAAAAAATCTCTTTCAACGCAGACTCAACCTTGCAGATTCACAACACCACCCCAGAATTATAAACGAATGTAAACATATACTTTTAGCTAATGGGTACCCTTTAAAACTAATTAAAAAACTTATTTTTCAAAACCTACAACATTTAAAATCTAAACAGCAACCACCCACCACCAACAATGAACAACCACCAACTGAAAATAACCAACAAACCCAAAACACCAACAATCCAAACAGCAACTATCCATCCACCACCAATAACTATGCCTCCATCAGATACATAGGTACTACATCAGAATGTATAAAGAAAAAACTAAACAACTACAACCCAAACACAAAAATAGCATTTTACAACCATCCATCCAACAGAAACAAAAAACATTTTTCAAAACTCAAAGATCCAATGAAAAAAGAAGAAATCAGTAATATAGTATATAAAGCCAACTGTCAGGACTGTCATTGTTTATACATAGGCGAAACCAAACAATTAGGCACAGAAAGAATAAAAGGCCACAACAATGACAACAAAAAAGCCCTGCTAATAAATAGTCAAAACCCAGACCAAGAAGTATATGCCACAGCACTTGCAAAACACATTGCCACCACCAAACATAATCCAGAAATAAAAGAATGGAAAATTTGTTGTATTGAACCCAATTTCGAGAAGAGAAAGATAAAGGAAATGGCTTACATACTGAAAAATAACGATAACATTAATTACAAAAGAGATGTAAAAGGCTTAGCAACTACTTATCATAAATTAATAACTTGATACCCCTCCACCATATGTAAGATAGGCAATTCCTAGTATTATCATTATATGAAAAATTTTTTCTTTTCTTTTTCTTCAAATTTTCAACTTAACTCCTCTAATTTTTATCACAAAGTCCACCAAATATTTCATGATCTACTTTATAATTTTGTAACATACTCCATAGTACCAGATAGATAGACAACATTGTAACTATCCATACAACAACCACTCATTATGTCATGTAGTACAGTATCCATAAATTAGATTTTAGCATCCATTTTCACCTTCCTCAATAAAAAGCGCCATTTTGTTTAGTATAGTGTTGTATCTCGAATGTGTGACGTCGACATGTCAACCTTTTTTTCTCCACAATAGAAAAACTATGTAAGTACCATTTAAGAACACCTTATCCCTAAGAAATAGCTTCATATCCACCTTGCCAAGTCACTATGTTACTAATTATCAATTCACACATTGTCTGTTCTGTAGATACTAAGCACATGAATAGGGTCCTGCTCCAGGACAGAAACGTTGTGCGAATAAACGAAGAAATAACCAAAAACGACTAGCTTGGTCATTCAACCCTCCACTTCCGTATATATATATATATATATTTAATTGGTGTGAAAATGCCTGAATGTACTTAGTACTACTACTAATGTAGTACTACTACTAATGTAGTACTACTACTAATGTAGTACTACTAATGTAGTACTAATGTAGTACTACTGTAGTACTAATGTAGTACTACTGTAGTACTAATGTAGTACTAATGTAGTACTACTAATGTAGTACTAATGTAGTACTACTAATGTAGTACTAATGTAGTACTAATGTAGTACTACTAATGTAGTACTAATGTAGTACTACTAATGTAGTACTAATGTAGTACTACTAATGTAGTAGTCTACTACTAATGGCCACCCTAGTAGGTACCGAAAATTCGATAATCGATAAAGCCAATTCTACGTGACCTACTTTGAACTGTGAAACTAAGTTAAAAGACAGAAGTTTGGGAAATGAGCCATAATTTCACTCACACAGTTGCGAAAGAGTTCAAAATTTGATCAGAAGTCAATGAAAGCCTGATCTAATCAAACAAACCGCTAGAAAGTTAGTATGAGTAACCTGGCTGGAGGAATATGAGGGCCACCGTAGTCACCATACAGGTCGACAAAATTCTCTTTTCTTCTCTCCCTGAACCCGTTTTTTTTTATGGGGTTAAGTGAGATTTGTGAAACATTCGGGAAAACACAAAAAACTGTCCCAAGTCGTCAGAACGGTCAAATCATCCCATTTTTTGAAATATTCCAATACCGCTAAATACTCTACAATGCTCCAGAATTTTTCAGATTTTTTCAGCAAAGGGAAGTGTATTAAATTGCAGTTTGAAATGCTGTCACACACCCCCTTTTTAAAAAAAATCGATAGTTCAGGACTGAAATTATTTAGATAAACCACTTTATTCATTGAATGAAACATATTTTGATAAAAATATGTACATAAAACATCATAACATAAAAGATTTATATGATCAGTTTATTATTTGACCAATATGAAATGTTGAAAATGTTCTTCAGGAATGTAATTCTCCAACCTCCCTAGGCTATGATTACTTTTCATTACTATATTCTCAAAATCTTTCTCGAATAAAAAATACGTCTTTCTCGTTAATACAAAATTTATTTCAAAACCAAAACGTTTAACATCTTGAATTAAAACATTTTTTTCAAACTAAAAATATTGCGTAAAAGTTTAACATCAATTCGTCGAATCTGACGACACCATAATATTATTATGCAATTACATGAGTAGAAAATGGTGAAATCATTTCCCCTTTTGACATTTCTTGCGATATCAGTATACGGAATTTCTTCAAGGATTAGTGGCTCTTAAAAATATAAGAGGGGAGGAATCCGTCTCGCAGATATGATCCTGCGAGCATTGTGCGCTTCTCCCTCAATCCTCCGACTTGAATGGGGAGATGTCGGTTCGTTCTACACGACGAAGTGAATTCGAAGATAGTGAGTACTCGGTATACCTCCTGGGTGATACACGGAGAAGCCCTCGGTCGAGATAAGGACGGCGGAAGTGGAGTCTGAGGGTGCGAGAAACGAGATAGCGAACTCAAACACCTTCAGTCTAGCATGTTCGTCACGAGATGAATTTATTGTTCAACGTTACTTTACGAATTGATGGAGTTCACTGCTGATCCGTGAATCTACATTCGATCAGGAGCAAATACAGAGACAGACGTGGAGGTCTACGAAGGCGACAAAAACAACCAATGAGTCCAAAATGAGAGATTAAACCGTCCCAGTTTTGGCATCAAATTCATGTTCAACGGCACCATCTCAGCTTTCACAGGCGAAATACGAAATAACGCTGAAGAACTTGGTCGGATGTCAACGTCGGTGGACACAAATTTACTCATGAAACAGTAAACAGTGTTACACCCAATCTTGCTAGGTAAGCAAGAAGAACTTTAAAAAATTGATGGAAATAAAATCAGTAATCGACCATCCTGTGCTCTCGGTGTAGCGACCAGTGGTGAAGGGGTGAGACGCTGACGCAAAGGTACCTACTGAATATGACACTTGTTCAGAACGGAAACCAAAACCAATGACAATAGTCAGGATAATCAATCAATCAATCATTTTTTATTTGCAGTGAAACAGTCTGTATGTGCAATTGTCAACAAAATAAACTAAATACAAAGAAGAAACAAAAGAAGACAAAACTAACGATGTATTGCACATAACTAGAACACCTATCACTCTTTTTTTTTTTAATAATCTCCCCTCAAAGACTAAAGGTCTCTCTGACGGAGGGGGCACGCCATAAAACAAAATAAATAAATAAATCAAATATAATGGGGAGGACGCCCAGGACTCACCCGACGCCGGCCCTTGGGATGAGTGAAGATGAGGAAGGTGGGGGTGGGAGAGAGGGATGAAGGGAAGTGCCTCTATAAAACGACCACCAATTCAGATATGAGCCGAGCAGGACGCGGGTGGTGAAACCACGGAGTACGCCCACTGAGATGCCCAACTCGCGCAACTCCGTGGCACTTTTCCCGCACCACACTCCGCGCCACGACAAGGTTGCAGCCATCACCCTGATGTTGTTGGGTTCCACTCCTTTTAGCTCTGACACTGCTTGCTGTAAATCATCTCTGTCATACTTTCTTATCTTAGCCCGCCAGGTCTGCTCCATGCTTGATGGCAACAATGTCAGGCTTCTTGCCCTGGTCACTTGGCATGTGGTATAATCTCTCCCTTTCAACATCCCAGCCGCTGGATGACAAGGCACCTGCTATCTGCTTGGCGACCGCATCATGACGTAGGATGCAGCCCCCATGAGTTCGTGGACACTGCTGCACTACATGATACAGGTGTTCATTTCCACTCTGACAGGCACGGCAAAGGGTATCTGTCATCCCACAACTACCCCTTGAACACCGTACCGCTGTTGGCAGTGTTGCCACGCGGACGGCGTGGAAGTGTCGGTAGTCGCGGGCCCCAATGCCCTCCGAAGCCCAATCCACCCATTCGGATGAGATAAGGCTTTCGGAGCACTGTCGGAGTTCCTTACCATCTACTGACTCATGCAGCGCAGCAGCGAACTCAGCAGACGAACTGAGTTTTGGAGCAGATGGTGTTGCTCGGTCGCACCATGCTAACTGCTGTCTGACAAAATCAAGACCAGCAGCAACACGGGCGACCTCCCAGCTCAACCCCCGGAGGGCTAGCAGGCGCTGGCAGCGCAGAGAAGGGATACATGCAGAGAGACACCATGCCAAGCCCACCGGATTTGACCGGTGCATGGACATAGGCACTTGGGACACCAGGTGGGAACCTCAGCCAAGAGCGCACAGCAGAGCGAACTTCTCTATCTAATTCCTGCAGCCTCCCTGCCGTAAGCCTACCAAAGACTAACCCGTAGGTTAGCTTTGGCAGTAAGTACATGCGGAGGAGGCGCAGCCTCTGCTGTGGCTTCAATGGAGCCTTGGTGATGCGGGCTAGCGCCCTACCAAGGTCCACACGGCTGGCAGTAATGGTGGCCACCCCCATGAAGTCGACTCCAAGGTACCGCCAGACCTCCAACACAGATCGAGAAGGAATAGGGGCTTGTCCTATGACAAAACCCCCATCCACAACCTTCACTTTATGTTGGCGACCCGATGGGACCAAGGAAACCAACCCACATTTATCGCGGTTGACCACGAGTCCACACCTGGATAGCTGCTTAGCAAATGCATTGAGGGCAATCTGCAAGCCCTCGTGGGTTTCTGCGAGTAGGATAACATCATCGGCATAGGCCAATGCTCCTACTCGCACCCCAGGGGCGAGATCAAACCCTACTACTGTGGGCAGCTTACCCAAGGCCGTATCCACGACCAGGTTAACGAGGAGTGGTGATAGGGGGGATCCCCCTGGCGTACCCCACGCCCGATCCATACATCCCCTGACACCTCACCTCCTGCCTCGAGGACCGTCATGCCTTCCTGGTACAGACAGGTCACATACTCAATTAATCGAGATGGGGCCCCGACACCACGAAGGCAATCGGTCAGGGCAAGGTGACTGACCGTGTCAAACGCCTTAGCGACGTCCAGAGCGGCGAGGTGTAGTGTAGTTTAAAACGGGCCAGCGAGATGACAGTTTGGAGAACTTCTTGGTATACTTCATACCTACGACTTCCTTGAAAAATTCGTCAAAGTTGTAAGGGGCCAGCGTGATTAGGAATTTGCTGAGATAGGCTCTGGAAGAATTAAGAGCTGCACCTCGAAGTTTCAAAGGGAGAGCGTTAAAAAATGTAATGCCCCACCAGGTGTTACCATTACATGTGGACTTTAAACGATGAAAAGGAAGACAGAGGTCTAGCCTATGCCGTGTAGGATAAACATGAGCAGGGTAGGCGTAACATTTAACATTTCTTCTGACATAACAGAGGCATTCCAAAATGTAGGCAGCTGGGATGGTTAAAACACCTAGTTGCTTGTGGGCCGCCGATAATGATGAAATGGGTGGCAGTCCGCTTGGAAGGCAAATTTAATCAAAATTCTTATCACAAACAAAATGTAGACATGTATTCGAGGAAGCGGAGGTATTTGAATGATCAAATGATTTTATTTAACATTTGGGCATGGTTATGCAAATTGCAATACCTTAATTAAAATTTAAAAAAAGTCTGCCAAGTGGGTGTGGCACATAGCTTCCTCGTATCCATAACCCCAAAGCTGCGCGGCACAAATGGAAATTAAGGGTTGAAATATTTAAAAAAAATGCCCTAGCTGTAAAATTCTCGTAGTTAGTAAGTACCTATGGTTGGTAGGTAAAAAAAAAAGTAAATAAATAGTGACTACGTCAAAGCTCCGATCATTGCGGACGAGAGATCTATACAGGTAAATAATAAACCTTTGTGAAATAATTTGCAGCGTTTTACAGTATGTTCCTAATATTATGGAGTTTGAAGTAAATTATTTTAAAATAAAACGAATGTTTTTTTTGGGGGGTCTCCTGACCGGCGGTGTCCACCACGCATCTCACAGTAGGTGCGTGAAAAACCACAGTTTCCTCACAACTTGGCGGAGGTTCTGCGTTCAGAACACCTTTTTATTTGTTAGATAAATCTACAAGGAAACGACTAAAGCGTTGTGCAAACGTCTCTCAAGCCCACCAAGGACGTGACGGCTGTAGCCCTGTTTCTACATTTCCAACTTCCTCCTCAGCGACTAAAAGGAGATTTTTTTCCTCCTTCGAATCGAACGAGGAAAAATAACCGAGAAACCCGAAACGATGCACATTTCCCTTCCAGAAATAGTAGCCGAGACCCCCAGCGACATCTATGACCCTCATTTGACACGAGACTCCGCCGATCAGAGCTCAGCGACTACATTCCGCCATCCTCGAGGCCTTCGTCATCAGACTTCTCGGTTTCCCTTCAATAATCTTCAACAATAAACTGACAGACACGAACAAAAACCGCCGTTACAATGGTTTAGAACAAACTACACAATGGTTTATTATTTTACTGATTAGAATCTAATAACCCGTCCGCTTTTCCATCAATATTATTAATTACCTACCAATAATATTATTATCGGGCAAAGTCTACATTCAGTTTGACAGAAAGTTTTGATATTATTTTGAATATCCCGCTTATACAGGGTGTCTACACTTAATATGGGCAAAACTTCAGGGTTCGATTCTACAAGGATTTCCAACAAAAAATGTCTCAGCAATTTTTCTTAACCCATTTCCGGCCACTGATGCATTTTAGCATCGTCCTAATAATGATTTTTTTGAATATTGAAATAGTGGAAAATGTTTGTAGAAGAATTTTTTCCCGTTCATGCTGTTCCTAAACTTTTAAAAAAACATTTTCTTTGACATTTTTGGGAAATTTTTTTGAAAAAGAGGCCTTTCGGCCGAAAGCGTGATTATGGTAGCTCAAATTCGATTCTGGGCGGATGAGCGTTCTGGGCCATGATTCGAGTCAGATTCCGGTCCATAAATAAATTTTCACATTTTACCTTGATTTTTTTTTCTTAGATTTTCAACAATTAAATGGATAAACCATATCGATTTGGAAAACTGAGACCTCTCAAATCCTACAAAATGTTAAATTCATAAAATGTGGAGCATTTTGGCTCTCGATTAGTGTGCAAATGATTCCTTATTTCGGCCGGCATTCTGTAAAATAGTTCATCCTCCTCCTCCCATAACTCTGCTATTTCTACCCTCGGCTTGAAATGGGTTAACCTACTTAAAATGCCTTTTTTCACTTTTTTATCTTACGTCATTAAAACTGTCATAACTCCTGTTATTTACCAAGTAAATTCAAATTTGAGGACATCGTTGGAAAGAGCATTAAATTTCTAAGCTACCTAGTGTAAAACCAAAATCTTTTAGCAATAAAACATTTATAAAAATCCAGGCCAAAAAGCAAACTTCAATTTTTCTTCGAAAATTGACTTATTTTGATCGAAGTTTTCACTCTGAATCCCTCGCTCAAATTATCAGCTTTTCAACGGTCTATGAATTTTCCTCTTTAAATTACAAATTGGACGAGTAAATCAAGTTTGAATGCAAAAAAAAGTTTATTATTTTTCTATATAGATCACTCCCCTGTAAAGAACACAGCTTTACTGTATTTGCTTCACATTATAGTTTAATTTGAAGAAATGAAGAGTTGTGGGTGCCTTCAATAGAAAATTTGATTACTGGTTGCTGAGGACACAAAACTGAACAAACTCCAAGATACGAACAACAGGCGTATTTTGGTCAGCTACGATTTCAACGGAGATTAGGCCTCTTTTGCGATTCACACTCGTGTTTCTTATTTATCGTTAGTCCAACCCTTAAGTTCTCATAGAGAGCGAACGGTTGGTCTTACAGAGCTCCGCGTGGTCTCATTCTATTCTAAAAATTCAATACTACCTTAAATTGATGAAAAAACCATACCTTTATATCTTTGGTTTTTCAGGTAGTGCGTTTTGGAAATTTAAACCCTTTAATTTAAAGCTTCGGGGCAAAACTAGACCCCAAATTGAGCTCATATACCAAATTACATCAAAATCAATTATCACAGAGCTGATCTGACCCCCCCCCCCCCCCCCCCTCATGTTTTGACACAGCTGATCAGTCTCTCTCATTTCCAGATGACACCCGCAGGCCTGAAAATGGTATCTACGAGAGATGTAAGGACGAAAATTATTAAAAAATTATAATCTTCTCTCATTTCCCCCAATTAATATTTCAAAAATAATATTTGTTGCTAATAATAAAGGATAAAGAATAATTGGCGTAACAAAGTCTGCCAAGTGGGTGTGGCACATAGCTTCCTCGTATCCATAACCCGACTGAAGTACCTTTCACTGCCCTCATAGGGGTCCATCAAGGTACACGTCAACCCAGATTTTCACTAGGATTTCATCACAGACGGACAGACACGGTACCAAAATTGTTCAGGAAGGCCAAAAACGTAAAACTCAAGAGGAAATTTTCAATTTGGAGATCATTTTGCTCTCGAGTTTACCAGAGTAGGGTTTTTACTCTTCAAGGTTAAAAAAAGTTCTCCAAAATCCAAAAAGGCCTTCCTGAAAAATTTTGGTTCCATGTCCGTCTGTCATGAAATCCTAGTAACGGGGAAAACTATACGAAGTTACTTTCCGATTTCGATGGAATATTCAGGGCGTGAATGGTCCCCTATGAAAATCATCGCTCGGAACCCTGGTAGTCAATGCGCATACGTTTAAAATCTCGGACCTGCGCGTATCTTTCGAAGGTTAATGCTATTGATATAAAAACCATGTTCTTCACAGTCTGGTGATCTTTACAGACAAATTATAAGCCTTTGTGTAAGAATTTGCAGCGTTTTGTGAAGAACCATGTTTCGTCAATATTTTCAATGGTGCGATGGCGATCCTTATGAATCGGAGGATGCCCTTCATGTATGGAAGACGGTCCCTTATGAATTGGAAGATCGTCCCCTATGAATTGAAGTATTTCCATTATAAAATGGAGGATGGTCCCTTATGAATTTGAAAATGGTCTCAGAAAGTGAATAATACTGCATTGTCATCCGATTTAAACAGGGTGTAAGCCTAACTGGTCTGCCATACGGTACCAGTCGATTCTACAACAGTTGTAGAATGCTATGAGACATTATTTGTTGCAAATTAGTTACTAATTTGCAACAAATAATGTCTCATAGCAATTTTTGTTTAAACCCTTCGTTTTCGAGTTACTTCAACATTAAACTTTTTTTTCGTGATTTTGACCTTACGTCATTAAAACGGTCATAACACCGTTTAAATTACAATTAAATTCTCAAATTTTGAGAATATCGTTGGAAATAGCATTAAATTTCCTATCGGATGGATGCCTTAACTATTTTGTGAGGCAAGGTTGAAGACATGAAATCGTCCTCTAAAAAGAGAATTTTACGTAATATTGGAAACCTTGCATTTTTTCAATCGCAAATTGAATTATGAGAACCAGAGTTGTTAAAATAGGAATTCCAATTCCCATTACCCATTCCAATTACTTTCGGAACAAAGTAATGGCCATTCCCATTACCCATTCCTGTAATGGGAATGGAATTTTCAATTACTTTTTCCAATTCCTTGTAATGGTAATGGTTTTTTCAATTCCCCATTACTCGCACTTGGAAAAGTAATGGGTCCTTCCAATTACCCATTACAGGAAAAGTAATGGGTAATGGGAGAACCAATTCCCCATTACCACCATTCATTCAGTAAGTTGACCATCCTCCAATTCATAAGGGACCATCCTCAAACTCATAGGGGACCACCCTCCAATTCATAGGGGACCATCCCCCCCATCCATTTCGTTGGGGACCATCCTCCAATTCATAGGGGACCACCCTCCAATTCATAGGGGACAACCCTCCAATTTATAGGAGACCATCCCCCCATCCATTTCGTTGGGGACCATCCTCCAATTCATAGGGGACCACCCTCAAATTCATAGGGGACCATCCTCCAATTCATAGGGGACCACCCTCAAATTCATAGGGGACCACCCTCCAATTCATAGGGGACCATCCCCCCATCCATTTCGTTGGGGACCATCCTCCAATTCATAGGGGACCACCCTCAAATTCATAGGGGACCACCCTCCAATTCATAGGGGACCACCCTCCAATTCATAGGGGGCCATCCCACCATCCAATTCGTTGGGGACCATCCTCCAATTCATAGGGGACCACCCTCCAATTCGTAGGGGACCACCCTCCAATTCATAGGGGGCCATCCCTCCATCCATTTCTTTGGGGACCATCCTACAATTCATAGGGGACCATTCCCAAATTCCTTGGGGAACTCCCTCCCAATTCATAGGGGACCATCCCACCATCCTAATCGTTGGGGACTATCCTGCAATTCATAGGGGACCGTTCCCAAACTCCTTGGGGACTACCCTCAAAATTCAGGGACCATCCCACCATCCATTTCGTTGGGGACCATCCTGCAATGAATTGTAGGATGGTCCCCAACGATTAGGATGGTGGGATGGTCCCCTATGAATTGGAGGGTGGTCCCCTATGAATTTGAGGGTGGTCCCTTGTGAATTGGACGATGGTCCCCTATGAATTTGAGGGTGGTCCCCTATGAATTGGAGGATGGTCCCCAACGAAATGGATGGGGGGATGGTCCCCTATGAATTGGGAGGGAGTTCCCCAAGGAATTTGGGAATGGTCCCCTATGAATTGTAGGATGGTCCCCAAAGAAATGGATGGAGGGATGGCCCCCTATGAATTGGAGGGTGGTCCCCTACGAATTGGAGGGTGGTCCCCTATGAATTTGAGGGTGGTCCCTTGTGAATTGGACGATGGTCCCCTATGAATTTGAGGGTGGTCCCCTATGAATTGGAGGATGGTCCCCAACGAAATGGATGGGGGGATGGTCCCCTATGAATGGGAGGGTAGTCCCCTGTGAATTTGAGGGTGGTCCCCTATGAATTGGAGGATGGTCCCCAACGAAATGGATGGAGGGATGGTCCCCTATGAATTGGAGGGTCGTCCCCTATGAATTTGAGGGTGGTCCCCTATGAATTGGAGGATGGTCCCCAACGAAATGGATGGGGGGATGGTCCCCTATGAATTGGTAGGGTAGTCCCCAAGGAATTTGGGAACGGTCCCCTATGAATTGCAGGATGGTCCCCAACGATTAGGATGGTGGGATGGTCCCTTATGAATTTGAGGGTGGTCCCCTATGAATTGGAGGATGGTCCCCAACGAAATGGATGGTGGGATGGTCCCTTATGAATTGGAGGGTGGTCCCCTATGAATTTGAGGGTGGTCCCCTATGAATTGGAGGATGGTCCCCAACGAAATGGTTGGGGGGATGGTCCCCTATGAATTGGAGGGTCGTCCCCTATGAATTTGAGGGTGGTCCCCTATGAATTGGAGGATGGTCCCCAACGAAATGGATGGGGGGATGGTCCCCTATGAATTGGTAGGGTAGTCCCCAAGGAATTTGGGAACGGTCCCCTATGAATTGCAGGATGGTCCCCAACGATTAGGATGGTGGGATGGTCCCTTATGAATTTGAGGGTGGTCCCCTATGAATTGGAGGATGGTCCCCAACGAAATGGATGGTGGGATGGTCCCTTATGAATTGGAGGGTGGTCCCCTATGAATTTGAGGGTGGTCCCCTATGAATTGGAGGATGGTCCCCAACGAAATGGTTGGGGGGATGGTCCCCTATGAATTGGAGGGTTGTCCCCTATGAATTTGAGGGTGGTCCCCTATGAATTGGAGGATGGTCCCCAACGAAATGGATAGGGGGATGGTCCCCTATGAATTGGAGGGTGGTCCCCTATGAGTTTGAGGGTGGTCCCTTATGAATTGGAGGATGGTCAACTTACTGATTGAATGGTGGTAATGGGGAATTGGTTCTCCCATTACCCATTACTCTTCCTGTAATGGGTAATTGGAAGGACCCATTACTTTTCCAACTAAGAGTAATGGGGAATTGAAAAAACCATTACCATTACAAGGAATTGGAAAAAGTAATTGAAAATTCCATTCCCATTACAGGAATGGGTAATGGGAATGGCCATTACTTTGGATTAAGGTGTCTCTTAATCCCCCAGTTTTTGGTTTTATGTGTACATAATCATAATCACTTCACTCATTTCATTGCTTATAAGAAAATTAATTTTGAAAAGTAATCATTACTCAAAGTAATCATTACTTTACAACTCTGATGAGAACCCATACTTTTTCAAGACGCAAGAAAAGTAAAAACTGCGCCAGAATCGTAGCTTTCCAATGATATAATTAAAAAATATTTTACAGCCAAATTTAGGGGGGAAATTTGTGTTTGAAGGCGGAAAAACGTGCATTTTTTCAACGAAATCAGCGCTCCAGCTACACAGTCTGAGGGGTCGGTTTTCATTATAATACCATTGGAAAGCTAAGATTCTGGCTCACTTTTTGCTGTTCTTGCATCTTGAACAAATATTGGTTCTCGTAGTTCAATTTGCGATTGAAAAAATGCGAGGTTTCCAAAATTACGTAAAATTCTCTTTTTAGAGGACGTTTTCATGTCTCCAACCATGACTCACAAAAAAGTTAAGGCATCCATCCGATAGGAAATTTAATGCTCTTTCCAACGGTATCCTCAAATTGTAATTTACACAGCAAATTAAAGGTGTTATGATCGAATTAATGACGTAAGGTCAAAATCACGAAAAAAAAGTTCCAAGTTAAAATAACTCGAAAACGAAGGGTTTAAACAAAAATTGCTAAGGGACATTTTTTGTTGCAAATTAGTTGTAGAATCGACTGGTACCGTATGGCAGACCAGTTAGGCTTACACCCTGTACATGCATGCAAAATTTCAGTTCTATTGGAAACGGGGATGTGGATCAAAAATTTAATTTTCATTTGAGATGGATCTAATATAGATTTCATCACAGACAGACAGACAGCAGGACCGGTGGAACTAAATAAAAGCTTGTAAAACTGCGAATTTTGTACAGTCAGCACAGGGGATGAGGGGGGGGGGGGGGGGTTCATTCATCGAGGGGTCCTCGGTCCACATCAATGAGAGGAGGGAATTTCGTCGAGGGAGGTACAGTCTGGTACTTCGCCAGGAGCGAAACTCGACTCGAAGGCGGGGGGGTGTCTGCATTCCATCGCGAAGTCCCCCCCAGGAATCCCGGTGGAGGGGGGGCGCTTTAAACGAAGTCGGTAACGGACGGCCGGGGGGGGGGGGGGGGGGTGTTCCTGGAGGGTATTCCTGGGGATTCTCAAGGACAACCGGGAGTCAGAGGGGGGTTCGTCTGGGGGAGTGCAGACTGTACCGCATCGCCTCCTCCCGGCATTCCGAACCGGCTTGGGAACTTCGGGCGGAGGAACTTGACAAAATTCCTGCCGCCAATTATCGAGAGAAACGCCGTCAGCTGAACTCTGCAACTCATCAGAGGAGGACTCTCAGTTTTATTTGCCATTTTTAGAGTTTATAAACAATTTTTAGCGATTTTTCACCCTGGAGAGCAAATAAAACTGTTTTATTTACCAATATTAGCGAATTTATTTGCCATTTTAGTTTATTATTATCAATAATGAATTTTTGGACTCGACCAAGAAAAAAAATTGTTAGCCCCCCCCCCCCTAGAACTTTGATGTTTTACTTTTCCAGGTACGTAAAATCCAAAAAAAATGTGGCTGTTGAAAGTATCTCACTTTCGCTCATGCGCAGTTTCTCCCATCAGTCTGAAGGTGATAATTTTCACCAACCCGCACAATCTTTGACAATTTCGTCAAAATCGGACAAAAAATTCCTTCGCCCGCTACAGGGATTTAAAGGCAAACAGACAGTCACAGAAAAGTGTTCAGGAAGGCCTGAAACGTAAAACCGAGTCTAAATGTTCATTTTGTTGAAAAAGAGAGAGAAAAAAGAAGAAAATTGATTTTTTTCAACTTTTAAAATGAAAACTATGTTTCTGCTGCCTCGGTAGACTCGGAAGCAAAATCAGTTGAGGTTTATTATTTTCAATCGACCAATTAATTTTTTTTAAACCCCTCAAAATTTGTTGGTTTACGTTTGAAGGTACGTAAAATCCAAAACGCTGCAAATCATTGCTCAAAGGTTTATTATTTTCTGTATAGATCACCCTTCTGTATAGATTAATGAATCCTGATTTTATTAATAATAAATCGTCGATGAAGTGAGTTTCAGGAGGCACTCATTTCCATGTCGGTAGGTACTATTTTTCGAATTGTATGCACCTTGAAACGCGAAACATAAAATGTTTGGTTTGCTTTGAGCAATGGCTTCGGAGCTCACGATCAGTGATTTGAGGAGTGAAGAAGATCTCCTCGAATGCTGGAGACGCCTGGAAGAGCACTTCCATTCAATAGGATTGAAAATGGCTTTGGAGCTCACTCAGCTGAACAGTGATCTGAGGAGTGAAGAAGATCTCCTCGAATGCTGGAGACGCCTGGAAGAGCACTTCCATTCAATAGGATTGAAAATGGCTTTGGAGCTCACTCAGCTGAACAGTGATCTGAGGAGTGAAGAAGATCTCCTCGAATGCTGGAGACGCCTGGAAGAGCACTTCCATTCAATAGGATTGAAAATGGCTTTGGAGCTCACTCAGCTGAACAGTGATCTGAGGTGTGAAGAAGATCTCCTCGAATGCTGGAGACGCCTGGAAGAGCACTTCCATTCAATAGGATTGAAAATGGCTTTGGAGCTCACTCAGCTGAACAGTGATCTGAGGAGTGAAGAAGATCTCCTCGAATGCTGGAGACGCCTGGAAGAGCACTTCCATTCAATAGGAATGAAAATGGCTTTGGAGCTCACTCAGCTGATCAGTGATCTTGAGGAGTGAAGAAGATCTCCTCGAATGCTGGAGACGCCTGGAAGAGCACTTCCATTCAATAGGATTGAAAATGGCTTCGGAGCTCACTCAGCTGATCAGTGATCTGAAGAGTGAGGAAGCCTTTGAGCAATGATTTGCAGCGTTTTTTACCCACCAACATTTTTTTTACCTACCAACTTTTTTTTACCTACCAGCTAGGTACTACCTACCACACCCTACTGGCTTCACGCCTTCAATCAAGTTTATTAGAAAGAATTAAACGCTTCAGACTCGATTGGAAAAATAGAAAGCTTATTATGGAAATTTGATTACTGGTTACGCAGAAGGCAAAACTGTATACAAATCGAAGAAATGAACAGCGATCTCATTTTAGTCCGATAAAATTTGAATGGAGATTGGACCTCTTTTGCGATTCACACTCATGATTCTGTTTTATCGAAGGAAAACCTTCAAGTACTCGTAGGGACCGAACGGTTTGTCCTACAGAGCTCCGGGTGGTCTCAAAAATTTTTAAAAATTCAATACTATTTAAAATTGGTGAAAAAACGATACCTTTATTTCGAGAGTTTTCGAGCTAGGGCACTCTCGAAAATTTCAACCCTTAATTTTCACCCCTTAGAAGTGACCTACATCAACCAAAAGCTTCGCGGCACAACTAGACCCCAAATGGAGCCCATATACCAAATTTGAACCAAATCGGTCCAGTGTTGCTAAGAAAAGTGCCGCGTACGGCGGACGGACGGAAATTTTTTTATTCGATTTTCGTATTCTACGTACCTTGAAACGTAAAACATCAAATTTTGAGGGGGGGTTAAAAATTTTTTTTTCTTGCTCGATTCCAAAGGCTTATTATTGAAAATAATAAACCAAAATGGAATAAAGATTTGGCCGTTCGCAGCACTTTCCTTAGTTACCGTGGACCGATTTTGATGTAATTTGGTATATGGGCTCCATTTGGGGTCTAGTAACTAGACTCAACTGTTGAGCCCCGAAACTTTTGGTTGATGTCAGTCACTTCTAACGGTTGAACAATATGGACTGAAATTTTGAAAATGCATTAACTCAAAAACGCTGCAAATTATTACACAATGGTTTATTATTTTTCTATATAGATCACTCGTCTACAAAATCACCAACCATCCAATATGAAGGAAAAAAAATAAAAAAAAATTAAAAATTAAAAAAAATCAAAATCACCAACTATCGATTGCATTTCGGTTAGCTCTAATTTGAACGGAGATTAGGCCTCTTTTGCGATTCACACTCGTGTTTCTGATTTATATATATTTCAATATAAACACTTAAATTTTCGTAGGGAGCGAACGGTTTATCCTACAGAGCTCCGCGTGGTCTCAAAAAATTCTAAAAATTCTATAGAATCTTAAATTGAAGAAAAAACGATACCTTTATATCTAAATTTTTTGAGTTAGGGCGTTTTCAAAATTTCAAAATTGATTTTGGAACCCTTAAAAGTGACCTACCTCAACCAAAATCTTCGGGGCACAACTAGACCCCAGAAGGAGCCTACATACCAAATTTCATCAAAATCGGTCAATGCTAAGTGGCAAAAGTGCCGCGTACGGCGTACGGACGGCCAAATTTTTATTCGATTTTTGGATTCTACGTACCTTGAAACGTAAACCATCAAATTTTGAGGGGGTGTTAAAATTTTTTTTTCTGGGTCGATTTCAAAGGTTCATTATTGAAAATAATAAACCAAAAGCCCCCTCTACACTATGTATGTACTTCACCGAATTTTACCCGTAACATTAAAGTCTCCTACGTCTTTCACGAGGTCAATTTACAAAAAGGGAATCTTTTCTTGACTTATAAAAATAGGTTATTTACAAGCGGAAACTATAATTAAAAGTGAGTACGTATAGATTATTAAAATTCGCATACTTTTCTTCATGTAAAATAGTTCAGACCTGTAAAGGTTTTAAATGTAGGCTCGATTTCTTTATATTTCGTCTACAGAATTTGAATGGAACGTATTTAAATTTTTATTTTAAAATAATAAGATAAACGCAACTCTTGTGCGGCGTCACGGGCTATGCCTATTGCCGCGCAATAAATTGGCGCATGCACTCATGTTATGTACAATTATTGGAATTAATGAGGTATTGTTCTTTTTATTTATTTTGTACCCAATAAATAGATTTCTCTCTCTCACTCTCTCTCAGGTTACATGGCATGAAGATCAATGCCTCCAAGTCCAATGCCATGATCCTGGGCAACAGTCGTCTAATTTCGCACGCCGATATTGAGGGGATAGGTATGGTTAGCATAGGTAGTAGCACGATGCCGTTCATCTCGAAAATGAAGAATTTGGGCCTCCAAATCTCAAACTCATTGTCTTGGTCGCCTCACGTAACCACTGTCTGTAACCGTGTGTACGGATCACTATATCAGCTCCGAAGACTGGCAATTGATATGCCTTTTGGAGTGCGGTTGCGCTTGGCCGAGAGTCTCCTCTTGCACAATTTTGATTATGCCCTCCTTGCATTCTGTGAAAAGACAGATAGCAAGTTCGTAGGATGCAGAGAGCCTTGAATGCTATTGTTAGGTTTGTTTACAGGCTAAAGATTGATGAGCATGTAACGCTCAAGATCGAAGAAAGAATAAAACTATCAGCAGCAACATTACTATTTAAGACCATTAAATTCGATAACCCGAGGTACTTGAGGGAACAATTTGTGATGCAAAGTACGGTTCATGGGCATGGGACTAGGAGGGATATATTACAGATCCCTCTACATAAAACTGTATTCTTCAGTAGATCCTTTTGCGTGAAAGGAGTGAAAATTTTCAATGAAAATAGGGATATTTTTGATTTTGAAGAGAGCGTAGGAAGTTTTAGAATGAATTACAAAGTTATTTTACAAAAAAAATATGATGTATCAGTGTAGGTAGAATACTTTTTCCTTATTCGTAAAGTATTTATATATTGGAGACAAAAGTGACAATTTAATTTGTATACCATTATTTGATTATGTTGTAATTTTAATTTTAAATTTTGCTTAAGTTTTTTATCTTTAATGCATTGTATTGTAATTGAGGTATTACATGTTGTATTAATTGTTCCTGGGGACAGGGAAGAGAGGGCCTTAAGGCCCTACTGTACCCCAGGTGTTTAAATAAACAATTCAATCAAATCAATCTCTCTCTCTCTGTTAACTTTGGTGACTTTGGTGAGAAACCGACCCAGAGAGAGGAAGAGACAGGGGAATGTCTGATCCTCCCATATGGCAGGAGGGAGAAGCCTTCCGAGAAGCCTCTCCCGACCAGTTCGCCTTCTAATCGCATATGCTCCCATCGATTATCCCAGTCTTCCCGGGAGTCCCTTCTGAATCACCTTTGGAGAATTTTCTCTCCAAACTCGACTTCCGAGAAGCCACAAAGATGTCCGACTGAGTCACATGCAAATTCCCTTCGCAAATTGACTGGCATTCGACCAACAAAGTGATTTTTCAGCCGTCGATGTTAGTGACCGAGTTTTCGCGGAAAAACAGTAGTCAAGCTTGAGTAATTTGAAATGCAGATATTCCTCAGTGACTCAGGAGTTGAACATTCCTCCAAAAACGCTGCAAATTATTACACAAAGGTTTATTATCTGGGTAATTTCAAAATTTCGGTAACATTTGGGGTTTCATTTTTCTGGAAAAAAACCCATCAGGAAACAATTTTTTTTTTACGTTGTAGCGTAGTGTACGGGTCCCTTAGTGTGTTTCTTAACTGAGCACACATAATCTTTCAAGCTAGCATGGATACGCCATTTTGAATAAAACCAACTTTCTAGGTAGTGAGGTATGAGTCTAGGAAGTGAGAAATAATCAGGCTGGTTCGAACTTTTAGCACTATATTTGTATGACTAACTACAAACTTACAAAATAATACATTTTTATAACATCACAGATTGTTTTCAGTCTCAATAAATTGTAGGTAAAAGTCAAGTCGTAATAAAATCAACGACACTAGTTGAACGAAATGAAATAAATTGACTGAACTCACTAGGAAACATTCGGTAAATGCAGGACAAGCACAAAAGTTTAAAAAAAAATAATAATAATAATAAACAATAAAAATAAATAAAATAAATAATTAAAATAAGTAATAAAAAAATAATTAAAAAGAATTTTTTTTAACACCCCCTCAAAATTTGATGGTTTACGTTTCAAGGTACGTAGAATCCAAGAATCGAATAAAAATTTGGCCGTCCGTCCGCCGTACGCGGCACTTTTGCCACTTAGCATTGAGCGATGTTGATGAAATTTGGTATGTAGGCTCCATTTGGGGGTAGTTGTGCCCCGAAGATTTTGGTTGATGTAGATCACTTCTAAGGGTTTAAAAATTAATTTTGAAATTTTGAAAACGCCCTAACTCAAAAAATTTCGATAAAGGTATTGTTTTTCCTTCAATTAAAGATTCTATAGAATTTTTTGAGACCACGCGGAGCTCTGTTGGACAAACCGTTCGCTCCCTACGAGAATTTAAGGGTTGGATTTACGATAAATCAGAAACACGAGTGTGAATCGCAAAAGAGGCCTAATCTCCGTTCAAATTTTAGCTGACCTAAATGCGATCGCTGTTTTTCTTCATGTTGTAAGGTTGGTGGCTATGCAGCCGAGTGATCAATGTTGAAAAATAATAAACCATTGTGTAATAATTTGCAGCGTTTTTGTCTAGTAATGCAATCTTTTTTGCCAGGGCACATTTTCGAAATTTCGTCATCCTCAAAAAAAAAAAATACTCACTTCTTGGCGCTCGATCTCTCCTCAATTTTTTCCTTCCTGAATTCAGTCGAGACTCATGCAAGTTTGGACTGGGGTGTGGAACCTCATCATCACTTTGTGGTGGGGAGTTGGTTGTTAAAAATTCAACAATATTTTTCCTCCGATGGTATGATCTTTTGGGTCTTTCTCTCCATTCCTTACGTAGTTTTTTTAGCTCTCTATGGCTCTTGATGTCCTTAACTAATTTCACCTGTCCTTTCTGTAGTTTTCTTTCATACTTCTTCCTGTTCTTCTCTCTCTCAATTTGAAGCAGTACAGGGTCGTTCTTATAATTAATCTTATAGCTAATCTATAATTATAATCTATATAATAATTAATCTTATAGTTAATTTTCTCTCGTCTCCTTATAGCCTCTTCTTTCTTGTAAGCTTTCATCTCTGCCGGGATTTTCTTCTTTCCTGGTTTCATGTTTCTGAAATGAATTAAGCAAACTCATCAACCACTGAATCATCATTGCTTGGCTAAGAGGTAGCTTAGCTGCATATGAAATAAGGAATTTGCAACTTAAATGTGAGTTTTAAAATCCAAAAACATTCAAAATCTCACATCCTAGATTTCAATCTCACTCCCTAGAATACCTAACTTTTTGAAAAATCTAGGAAGTGAGGTGCTAGAGAGTGAGGTCTTGCCCTTCAATGGTAAACAAACGTGATGAGGACAGTGAAATCGAGTGAATTCAAAACATTTATCAAAACTTCCAATCTCTCTACATCTAGGGTACAATCCATGTTTAATATATACTTACCAGTAGCAGAGTGCATGTGGCTAGGTAGTGAGCACGAATAAAAATAGAGAGCAGCTTTCCGAGTTCCTCACATGTAAACCACTAACTGAAGAAAGATCTAGAACCTCCACAATCACACCAGCTTCTCTTACTGGATCAATGTTGCCATTGGGTTCAAACCAGCACGGAAAATCCTTTTTCCCATTGTTTGGCGGCCACTTTCAAAATGGTCGAGGAAGTGAGGTTAAACTCTGGTGACATCCTTAAAATCAACTTTTAATGGGAGTTACATTTATGAAAATTTCGAATTCCAGGTAAATATCGAATTTATACATCAGAACCTTCAGAATTGCTCAAGTTGGGACACTAAAAAAATATATTTTGATTTACTTCAGCTTAGGTGAAGTTCACTACCTCTACACTGTGACAAGACTAGGAAGTGAGAATTCGGCACTTTACCTTTTTTTTTCAGGGTAATACAACACGATTTTTACTGGAAAATGAATGAGAGCTATGCTTACAGATACCAATATGTGGAGAAAAAAATGTCTGTACGCATTTGAGCAAAATTTGATACCAATAAGCTCCAGTTACATAAATGTTACCGAAATTTTGAAATGACCCATCTCTCTTTATAGATCACTCCCCTGCAAAGAACACAGCTTTGTCATTGCCACTACCTACCAACCATATTTTCGCTTCAGAATCAAAGAGTTTTCTTTCAAACGGGCTTATATAAATTTTTTACCATTTTTGTTTTTTTTCTCGCAAATTCTGAATCTTCGGGTTAAGGCCTATCACCCCACAAGTTTGTATCCCGCTTTAAAACCTTGCTAAAATTCGGGTTTGCCGACAAAACGGCTTATAAACATCCCGTTGTTTACAATAAATACATTTTTAAATTTGGTTTTCGGATTCTACATACTTTGAAACGTAAACCATGAAATTTTGAGGGGGGTTAATAAAAGAAAATGAAAATGAGACTTTTCTTCGCACAACCAAAAACTCGCTTTTTTCCAAAGTGGCTCATATCAATCGTTTTTCGTGTAATGAGTTTATATCCAAATAAGAAATGGCCGTGTCTCCCTCAAAAAGCAAGCCAAAATTTCGAAATTTGGTCTTACAAACAAAAGTTCTATGAACAAACTATTTAGAAAATTTGGGAACGCTGGAAAGCTTCCTTCGCCATGAAATAAGTTTTTCTCAATTTTCCACAAAACATTCCAAGTGGATATTAGCCCGTTTGAAAGAAAACTTCTAACAAGTTTATTTTGAAGAAATTCAACAAAGAAGAAACAAAGAGGTGTGGCTGCCACCATTAGGAAATTTGATTATTGGTAGCTTTAACGCGAAACTGGGTACAACTCGAAGAAACGAATAACTTTCGCATTTTGGTTAGCTAAAATTTGAACGGGGATTAGACCTCTATGGCGATTCACACTCGTGTTTCTGACTTATCGTAAGTCCGACCCTTAATATCTCATAGGGAGCGAAAGCGAACGGTTGACACTACAGAGCTCTGGGTGGACTCATTCGATTCTAAAAATTCTATTCTATTTTTAATTGATAAAAAACAGTACCTTTATACTGAAAGTTTGTAATCTAGGGCGTTTTGAAAATTTCAGCCCTTAGAAGTGACTGACATCAACCAAAAGCTTCGAGGCTAACTAGACCCCAAATGGAGCCCATATACTAAATTTAATCATAATCAATCCATGGTAACTAAGAAAAGTGCCGCGGACGGCCAAATTTTTATTCGATTTTCGGATTCTACATACCTTGAAACGTAAACCAACAAATTTTGAGGGGGTTTAAAAAAATGTCTCGTTGATTCCAATGTTTCATTGTTGAAAATAGTAAACCTAAACTGATTTTGCTACCGAGGAACTTAAAATAGTACACTCAATTTTTAAAATCGAATGAGACCACCCAGAGCTCAGTGGGACAAATAGTTCGCGACCCTTGAGAAATTCAAGTGTTGGACTTATGATAAATCAGAAACACGAGTGTGAATCGCAAAAGAGGTCTAGTCTCCGTTCAAATGTTAGCTGACCAAAATGCGACCGCTATTCGTTTTATCGAGTTGTAAACAGTTTTGCTTCCTTAGCAACCAGTAATAAAATTTCCATACGAAGGAACCAGAACTGTCTATTTTTGGAATCTTCAAGTTTGCAACAGTACTCTAGTTCTCACTGCGGTGGGCAGAGGGAAGAAGACGTGAGTGGCGGATCAGCCGGTGAAGGAGCTGCAGGTGATCTCAGTCTTGTGCTAATTACAGGGGGATCTCTGAGGTAAGCGAACTGACACGTGTCGGAGCCCCGCGTCTTCTGACACGTGCATCGTCTCACGTGACGGATCGCAGAAATGAGAAAATAGGAGTTTTATCTGGATAAGCAATTCTACTTACAATTATTTTGATTGCTGTAATTGTATAGTTGAACCATGGTTGTTTTTAGAGGACCACCGTGTTTGAGAAATAATATATACATTGCAAATTATTACACAACCGTCATTATATAAGTTGTTCTTCGAAATTTGGTTCTTGGTTGTATAAGAAGCATAACTGAGTGGCATTTTATTAGAATAAACGGTAAAAGAGCGAATTTGATCAGCTGAAATTTTTGATCTACTGCATTCTAGTGACTGAATAGTGAACTAGACTTCTAGATGGTCGCTAACTTTGCATCAAACCACGTTTTCTGAATAATTTTCGAGAAAAAAATTGATCAACTTGTCATGTAAATGTTTGACTCCATCGTTCCAGAGATTTTTGAACAATTTTGGAAAAGTGTCTTGGCTTTTAGTGTTCAATTTTTTTCCTGTGATTGTCTAAGCCGAATAATGGTGTGATTTTGATGAATTTTGTGATTGAAATAAGACAAACGAGTCGAATAATTTGAAGTAGAACTACGTGGACGTACTTTGGTACGAAATCACTAAAGCATTTTCCTAATTATAAATTGTGTTTTCAAGATTATTCAGCGGTTTTCTGTCATCTAATAGTTCACTTCACTGCGGTGAAGTCGTTCGCAATTACTGATTAAACTGTGATGAAAAAAGTTCCGAAACTGTCCAACAAATTTGAACGATATCTAGCAATCAAAACGTGGAAATTATCTCTTAAGAGGGCAAACCTAGATGCTATACATTTTTTCTTCTGTGAATGGCTTTTATTGGCTCCTGATGGACGGAATATACCTCCAAAATAATTTAATGGATAATTTTATAGTTTTAAATGAATTGGGGAACTTGAGTTCCCTTTGTTTTGGTGGTATAAGGAGATTTTGAGACATTCGTAAAGATGAAGATGATTTGGTACGTAATAAAATTGTTTAATTGGATTTTTTCGGAGTTAGAAAATGAAATTTTTATCGTTAATAGATCGAGTTGCGATTTAAAATACCAAATTTGACAACTGAAATCACTCGAAAATAGATTATCACATAATTTTGATTATACTGGAATGCGAAAATCAAAACTTACAGCTGTTATTTTGAAACGGACTTATTCTGTAGAAACTGTACAACCTCAATTAGTCACAGTTTCGTGCAGGCAGTTGATAAGGCATTTCGCCAAAACAATCGAAGAAAAAAAACTGAATTATCTTACACTACCATCATAAGGGACCAACTAAGGTTAATCTGAACAACCCAGGAAAATTTCATCAAATTCTGATGAAATTTGGTCTGTAGGCTCCATTTGGGGTCTAGTTATGCCCTGGAGATTTTGGTTGATGTAAGTCACTTCTAAGGGTTCAAAAATGAATTTTGAAAACGCCCTAACTCAAAAAATTTTGATATAAAGGTATTGTTTTTCCTTCAATCTAAGATTCTATAGAATTTTTAGAATTTTTTGAGACCACCCCGAGCTCTGTAGGACAAACCGTTCGCTCACTACGAGAATTTAAGGTTTGGACGTATGATAAATCAGAAACACGAGTGTGAATCGCAAAAGAGGCCTAATCTCCGTTCAAATTATAGCTGACCGAAATACGATCGATGTTTTTCTTCATGTTCGTTGGTTCGTGGCTTTGCAGACGAGTGATCTATAGAAAAATAATAAACCATTGTGTAATAATTTGCAGCGTTTTCAACCGTGAAAAGTGCAAAATGCTTCCGCTACCTTGGTTGACTCGAAAGCCAAATTCCATCAAATCGAACCGTCATTTGGTCCTTGGTTTTACTTGCAATAATGAATCAGGCACAAGGAATGTTGTATGAGAAAATGTATTAAAAGAAGAGTGTTTTTACAATTGTAGTTTTGAATCTAATTTCGGTGAACGAGATTTTTACAAAGAGAACGACTGAAACAACCCGTCACATGATATAAACAAATTGTGGGCGTCATTATGATGATCAACTATAAACAAAAATACCTAACAGTTAATTTGAATCCTCAAAAGTGTTGAGTAGTTACACTCGGGACAAGGAATGACGGTTGACAGAAGGAAAAAATCAATGTCCCAGAGGAAATTTTGATCATGGATTTCCACATTTGTATACAAAGCCGAAAATTCGATAGTGGTGAATGGTAAACAACAATTTTCAGAGTTTCTGCGGGTCAGCCGTAGATGGTTCAAAGTGATTTTGTAGCCATTGGATGATTGAGAGAAGAAAAAAGAACATTGCTTCAGCTTCCTTGGTGTACTTGGAAGCAAATACTAGCAGTTATAAAACCAGTAGAAAACAAAGTTTTCAAGTTAGTTTCCTGATCCTTATTTGTTTTGCAGGTCAATTCCACAATCCTACTGCGAAGTGCGAACCCAAAATAAGGAGGAGATGGTCGCATGTGCCGTTTTATAATTTTTCCAAGAACTAAACAACGACGACAAAGACCTACCAGTCCCGAACTGGACTGATCCAGAAATGAGAAAATAATATTGATATAAGCCCTTTACCTGGAAGTCGAGCCAACCTCAGTCTCTCGTTTCTATTGAACCAGTTTTTTTTTCTCATTTTCCGAGAACAATACCTTCTACACGTGTTTCCTGGACCTTCCTCGAACCGGATTGGACGAGAGGATCTGGAAAAATTTACTAGGAATTCGCAGGTAGAGGCTTCCGAAATGAACCCTCTAGACTCATAATCTCTCTGCTTTGTAACTGCCACGTTACCAAACTGTTCTCCATCACTGCAATAATTATTTCAAAAAATATTCTTAGAGAAATAAACTTATTACTTGTTACTTGTTTTTCCAAGTTCATTCAATTTTCAATTCTCGTTTTTCCACGCTTACACAAGTTTCTCCCCTAAATTTAATTGTAAAATGATGATAGATGATGTAAATAGATGATACCGTCGTAAAGCTGAGATCTTTGCGCATTTTTTGGTGATGAGGTACGTGAAAAACCATGCAAAAGTCAAACCTCAAAAAAAAAAAATTGAAATTTTGCCAATTTTACAAAAATACGAGTTGATTTTAAACCCATCAGGACCCCATCAACTATTAGTTGTTTGTAGGAACTACGTAGAAAGATGGAAAATTTGACGACCTTTCCAACGGTGCCCTTGTTTTCACATTTTTATGGTAAATTAAGGTAGTTATGGTAATTTTAGTGACATAAGGTCGAAAACACGCAAAAATATTAAAATAAAAAACAAGGTATTAAACCAATATTGCTAAAAGCATTTTGGTTTATTACTTTAAATAATGAACCTTTGGAATCGACCAAGAAAAAAAACTTTTTAACACCCCCTCAAAATTTGATGGTTTACGTTTCAAAGTACGTAGAATCCAAAAATCGAATAAAAATTTGGCCGTCCGTCCGCCGTCCGCCACTTAGCATTGACCGATTTTGATGAAATTTGGTATGTAGGCTCCATTTGGGGTCTAGTTGTTCCCCAGTAGATAAGATTTTGATTGATGTAGGTCACTTCTGAGGGTTCAAAAATGAATTTTGAAATTTTGAAAACGCCCTAACTCAAAAAATTTTGATATAAAGGTATTGTTTTTCCTTCAATTTAAGATTCTATAGAATTTTTAACATTTTTTGAGACCACGCGGAGCTCTGCAGGACAAACCGTTCGCTCCCTAAAAGAATTTAACCCCTTCAGTCCTGATTTTTTTCTGGCTGAGATAAAAAAATTTTCTGTCTCATTATGTGTTACTATGCTTCTCAGGATGTCACGTGAATTTTTTCGTAATTTTTCGACTGATAGATAAAAAGTTACGACTGCGTCCCGTGTGCGGGACACCCGGACTGGGGGTAGGTCAAGCAATCTCGCTACTTCCTCCGATAGTCAGCAGGTTCAGTTGGTACCTACCTACCTGGTGTATTCCAACTGTTTGCTCCGATTCTGATTTGAATGGTGTAATGTAAGTGGGGGGGAGGGTAATATAAGTGAGGGGTAAATACATACGTATTATGTATTAAATACTAAATTTTAGTCTCAAATAATTTGAATAATAGGAACCAAAATTATTGAAATCAATTTCTCCCTTAGAGGGAAAAACAATAGATCATGGATATGTCCATTGTTGTAGGTGTAATTTGAAAATTAAAATTATTTCGAAACTAAAATTGAAAAGTTATTTCATTTCAATTTTTGTGATCAATATAAGTTGGTAACTTCCATTGAATTGAATTGAATACTCTCATAGTTTCATACATTTATTTTACAAAGACCATCGATATTTTTACATTTAGGCACAATTTATATCAAAAAATTACATTCTTTATCACAGGTGAACATTGCTTATATACTTATTATGTATGTATATCATCAGTCTCAACTACGTCGAATAATAGTAACCAAAATTATTGAAATCAATTTCTCCCTTAGAGGAAAAATAGTAGATCGGGGATATGTCCATTGTTGTAGGTGTAATTTGAAAATTAAAATTATTTCGAAACAAAAATTGAAATGATACTTTATTTCAATATTTGTGATCAATATAAGTTGGTAACTTCTATTGAATTGAAATGATTACTATCATAGTTTCATACATTTCTTTTACAAAAACCATCGATATTTCTACATTTAGGCACAATTTATATCTCAAAATCACATTCTTTATCACAGGTGAACATTGCTTATATACTTATTATGTATGTATATCATCAGTCTCAACTACGTCGAATAATAGTAACCAAAATTATTGAAATCAATTTCTCCCTTAGAGGAAAAACAGTAGATCGGGGATATGTCCATTGTTGTAGGTGTAACTTGAAAATTAAAATTTTTTCGAAACGAAAATTGAAAGAAGTCCGAAACTTCTGCCAATAATTCCCGAACGAGCTCGTCATCATTATGGTCATCAAAATCAAAGAAAAGTTTCACTGAAACGAATAAAAAAACACAAAAAAGTAAGTAAGTACGATGTTATGGTTTTGTGTTCTTGCCGAGAATCGTCTTCAAATCATAGAGCTCCTAGTCCGGCTGTCCCGCTGGAGGGACGTGCCTTTCAATGCTCGCACAGAACGCCCTAATAACTAAATACAACTTGTAAAACGCTATAATGAGTCTAGAGATGCGACAGAACATGAAAATATTTTTTTCTTCTTGGTTTTATAAGTAAAAATATTGAAAAAAAGTGAAAAAATACGGCACTTACCGGTCTGGTCCATGGCACCCGAACTGCTGGCTCGAAAAACTCGAAAAAACAAACTAACAACTTCCCTAAGGGGTAAAACCAGCATTACACGACAGAAATCATGTCTACGAAGAGAAAAAAACAGCTAACTTAAGTTCCCGAGTTTTCCTGAGCACGGAAATAGCACTGGAATGTCACGTCCCGCATACGGGACGCCAGGTCTGAAGGGGTTAAGGGTTTGACGTACGATAAATCAAAAACACGAGTGTGAATCGCAAAAGAGGCCTAATCTCCGTTCAAATTTTAGCTGACCGAAATGTGATCGATGTTTTTCTTCATGTTGGATGGTTGGTGACTTTGCAGACGAGTGATCAATATAGAAAAATAATAAACCATTGTGTAATAATTTGCAGCGTTTTTACTTAACCCTGGAGTACCTACAATAGGAAATTCGATATCCTTGAATGCTACCTTCGTCGTATCGACTAACATGAGGGGAAAACAGGAGAACACGAATCAAAATATTTGTGTTAACCTTGATATGTAAATAGACCACTTTATTCAGCCTATAAGTGACAACCTGTAAAATATTGTACTAGAAATGACGCCAAAAGTTGCTAAAAGTGTACCTTTCATCGTACTATAACAGGAATATCATTGAGGCATCACAATCATTCATACCTACTCTACATTATAAAGCTTCAATTTCAATCTTGAACCATGAATAAAGTGATTGGATTTGATGTCTCCACTTTCTTGCCTGTGTCAATGAGATGAGAATCACTATTAGGTACTATATTAGCAGGTGGAAGTCTGATGACTGATTTTATCCTTAGAAATTGATTTTGCTATGTTGTGGAATTTGCTTCCGAGTACCAAGGTAGCGGAAGCTTTGTTTTCACTCTTCAAGGATGAAAAAAAAGTTCTCCAAAATTGAAATTTCCACTTGCGTTTTACGTTTCAGACCATTCCGAACAATTTAGGTTCCGTGTCTGTCTGTCTGTGTTTCTGTCATGAAACCCTTGCCACATCCATAACTTCTACAATTCTCATCCGAGCTCAATGAAATTTTCAGGGATTGTGCGGTTTAGCGCGTAGATGGTCCCCTATGAAATTCTTCTAATCTACTGCGCATGCGCAAACGTGAAATCCTTGCCACAGCCATAACTTCTACTTTTCTCATCCGATTTCGATGAAATTTTCAAGGATTGTGCGGTTTGGCGTGTAGATGGTCCCCTATGAAAATCATCGCCCCCAGACTGATAGTAGCCACTGCGCATGCGCAAAAGTATATCTCCTTGTTACAGCCATAACTTCTACATTTTCCAACAATATCAAGAGATTGTGCGGGTTGACGTGTAGATGGTCCCCTATGAGGGTAGTGGTAGGTACTTAGAGATTGATGTTTTGAGACTAACTACTATGCATCGGATCATCTATACAATCGGGTTATGGATACGAGGAAACTATGTGCCATACCCACTTGGTAGACTTTTTTGTTTTCCTGGCAGCGTTGGCTTTCTCAGCATTCAAAATATTATCATGAAACACATCCGTATCCCAATCCTCACTCTCAGAATACTCTGAACTAACTTCTGAATTGAAATCTTCAAGTTCTATTTTGTTTTCACAACCCAAACCATCATTAGATACTATTGGATCTAAATCAGACTCCATCTCCTCCATGATGCCCAGTAGGTATCTGTTCTGGGGTCACTGTACCTCAGAGCTCGTTCGATGATGTATTTATTACTCGCAAACCATCACTTGTTTTATTATACGTTTATCAAAATGACGAATAAGAAATGTACTTGGAAAACTATATCTTAGTCGATTGGACGAAGTAAGGAAGAGACTTGAACCGACTTGACAAGTCTCTTATGCGCGATACTGTACTTATCACTATTGCAAACATACCGGGAGCACCCTGTACATCTATACAGGCAATTCCTTGTGGATGAGTTTAGCTATGATTGCTGAAGAATTTAAAGTAATTGTAGTTAGCATCCAAACCATAATGAAAACGTGAATACTATGTAAAATCCTTTTAACAGGGTACCTATTAATGACTAAAAATGAAATAATTTTCGTTAAAATTAACCCATTTGGAGGCAACCTCCTTTGAACATCATTTAGAAGTAAACTTTTGACTTGATTGTTTACTTCTGCTTATTTTCTTGATCTGGAATGTTCACCTCAATTCCTATCAGCGTTAGTTTTGTTCGGAACGTGATTCAGTACAATGAGGAATTTCACCATGTCGGAATTTCCTATTTTTGACCCCAAAATCGGATTCAGCACCTCTAAAAACCCCCTAAGGCAAACTTTCAGCCCTAACTTCCTAATTTACGAATAAACAAAACAGTGTAGAAAATACGAATGTTTAAAAAAACCGGGAAAATTACGTCATGCTGGAATAGTTCATTTATGGCCGCTTGAAGCGCTGAGATCGAGAAATCCATAGTCCCCAGATGCAAAATTTCATGAAACAGTAAAGTGCGAAATCGAAAAACTGAAGAAAAAAATAGAAAAAGTGAGATGGGGAAAATTAGGTTTCCTCTGTTTTTGTTTGATAACTTTTCTCTTAGAAAACACGATTTCGTCGTCCCAACGGGCAACACTGGGAGGAGACGGCGATCCGAACAGCCCAATCAGCGAGCGTTCCCGCTGCACGTCTGTTTTCCCGGTTAGTTTTGAAATTAAAAATTTTGACTGTCTCCCAAAAATAACAGGAGACTTATTTTCCGAAATCAGCCCGATTTTCATCTATTCAGGAAAAATGCAAACAGAAATCGGTGAAATTCCTCATTGTTTCTCATTTGAAAATGGACCAATCTGTTGGTGTTGAATCGCTGCTGAATAGCTTGGTGTAAATAATCAAAATATATTTTTTTGTCAGTCTTTTTTTCATTCTATTTTTACCAGAATGTTTATTAATGGGATAAAATTGTTTTGTTGGAATTTGTTCCACTTATAACATCACAAGAAGTGGTTTAACATCAGGGATGCCATATGGCACCCCTGGTATCTCAGGGGCTCTTAGTTGCTGTCTCATATCTTCTACATTTCTCATCCGATTTCGGAGAAATATTCAGAGATTGTGCGGGATGTTAGGAGATCAACTACTATGCATCGGATCATCTATTCAATCGGGTTATGGATACGAGGAACCTATGTGCCTCACCCACTTGGCAGACGTTTTTTCATTGCAGGCCTGGATTTTCTGTTCAAGAAGCCGTTCAAGCAGAAGCCATTGTTCAAGAAGAAGTTGATGTAGGTACTAATTGGTGATACCCCTGATGAAATTAACCTATACACCCGATGGAATGTTGAACCACCTGAGCCAAATGTACTGACTGATGAAGAGTCAGGCGATTTAACAAGGTGCAGTTGCTGGCCACTGCAATATTATTCAGATTTCTGACAATCGCTACTACTGGGATCAGAAATCTGACATTAATTGCGAAATGGTTAGCAATGCTAGGTGACGAAATAGTTTTTCTTTCAAGTATGCAATGTCAAGGAGACACTCAGAATCGTTTGTGAGGTACCTATAAATACCGTCTTCCTGAGCGTTGGACGACATCCTTTTGGATCGCAGGGACCATTATGTCGTGAACACCTATGAAAAGAAGAAGAAGAAGTGGGCTGGCTTTAGCTGAAAGTCCCAGACCAGAACAATGTGCCACAAGTCCTAGGTAACCTTATAAGTGGTTTGTTCTATGTTATTTTATCGAAAATTTGAATGTTCCATAATAATATTTCTCTCATAGGATTTTCAAATGTTTCGTTTTGTAGTAAAAAAATACAGTATTGGCTAAATTATGTTTTTATGTTCATGTGAATATTGTTATCCCTTCTATTTACTATACCAGGTAACAGTTTATTTTTGTTGAAAAAAGTATATCCTTGGTCTTTACATGCACTCCATCGGACTCCAGCGGTGCCGTATGGCACCCACCGATTTCAGTAAATTGGCTATTGGCAGAATTTTTTCAATATTTTCCCCGTGTTTCTGAGGTCAAAATTAGTGAACCTACAAAGTTTTGTGTAAAAATTCGATCAACAAAAGATACGTTTTCAAATGGGTTAATAAGCACAACTAAGAAAACTGATAATAATAATTGAATCGATGAGAATAAAAACAGTACAAGTCCATTTTTGACGATTGTTGAAAAATGGCTTTTTGTAGGTTGTAACCAGTAGAACTACGCATTGAGCACAAGAGCAGTATGCTAACCACACTCGGTAAGCTTGAACAGAGCCTAAATGAAAATGATTGAGGGAAAAAACAGTAGGAGTCCATGGACTTATACCACCTGACACCTGATATCTCGATAAGCTGATTGGGGACATGTACTGTTGTCATTCTCACTGATTCAATTGTGATGAGAGAAATTAGAATTATTAAAAAAAGAAACGCGTAACCCCCTGTGACGATGTGATGATCAGCAGTAGTAGTAGTAGCGTTGGCCATGTATAAGTTTGATATTTAAAGCAATAAGGTCAAATAAAGTATAAGTTAAAAGTACGAATAAGTACAAAGTGTAATAATTCGTGAGGTCAATAAACGCTTTTTCTTCTTCTTCTTCCTCCCTGTATGATCTACGTTGTAAACATAAACATTAGTCTCGTCATTAGGGGTGGTACTCAGAGGAAATGATAAACCGGAAAGCTCCACAACCGTTTTCTACCCTCAACTCCTCGATAATGATGTCAAGTCGTCAAAACGAAAGTGAGAACTACAAGATACGCCCAAGTCGTCCAACACCTTTCAACGACTCCCCAGCCGTAATTACACCTCGAGATCCTTATCTAAAGTAAAAACATTGTAGCCTGGCAGCTTTTGTTCGAAGCCGATTCTACCCGAAAACTCGCTAATGGGTCCGTAGCGTGTCCTGAGCTGTTACGTCCTTTTCATCGGCTGACTTATTGCTTTGGGAAGGTGAAAAGTGGAAGTTTTCAGTGGTAGCGTCTCCTCATTATTATGTTGGGTGTACAACGTATTAATCTCCAATCTCGCATTGCAAAATCGACTTCAAAGTCTTTGATCAACACGCACTGCCAGGCGAGTAATCCCCAGGTAAGGTAATAACGTTGGCCTCGACGATGGTTGATTGGGGCTCCTTCTTTGGTTTTGAAGGCGATAATTCTATAATTCCTGCCGAGGTGGAAGAACAGTGATTAGTTCAAACTACCGAAGGCTGTAAAACTGTTAGCAGTGGCCACCCTTCAGACCAGAAATCTACCTGGTACTTCAGGCAAAATCTATAAGTTTTCGGCCATTTCTAGGTTGTTTTTGGTTCATTATATTCAATTTGAGCTATTGGAACCTCGTAATGAAGAACCCATAACTCTGTTATTGCTGGTGGGTGGTTTCTGCTATTCAGGCAGAGGGGAACAGTTCCTGTTCTGCAGTCATGGAGCAAGGTACACAGCGTAAAACACTCGATTTTCCAGTAACACCCTACTCTTCCAATTTGAATTTTAAAAATAAAAATTGATGACCTTTGGAAAGTTGAGAATTTGAGCCGACAATCAATAGCCGTGTGGGTACTCTATGAGTTCATGGAGACGAGTAGAACATGAATATGGACTCCTAACATCTTCACAGCATACTCAGTGCATACAGTATGTTGGTATGCTATACTGAAAATCGAAAAACCTAGAATCGTGTAAAAAAAAACTTTCTAAAAGAAATTGCAACACTATTGTTCCTTACATTCAACTGAAAGATTTATTTGAAAATGTTCTCCGAAATCAAAATTTCCACTCGCGTTTAACGTTTCAGGCCTTTCTGGACAATTTTGGTTGTCTTTCACATCAAAAGACCTAATTCATTGTAGGTATGGCATAAGCTCAGTTCCGAGAGGTAGTAAACTTCACTCATAAGTGGTTGCTCCTCTTGACGATTCAAGGTAAAGAGTGGTTTTTGGTACCTGGAGCCTGAGACCTACACGTACTGGTTCCTCGGTGTTTTTACCCAGAACTCCAGTTTCCTTAGCACTGCTTGTTGTACTTTGAGCATCTCGGACATCTTTTCCCAGAATATTGGCTGAGGAAAGATCACTCAGATACCTACATGCTCTTGGGGAGGGGGTCTTTCGCATTACCAAATAGCCTAATCCCTAACAGCCATCTTGGGTTTTCTAGGAAACGTCCAGGACGACTGTGACATCAAACGGGGAGGTGGAACCCTTTTTCTACCTTCGTCAAAAGACGGTCAAAGACTTTGCTAAAGACATCTCAAAATTCGAGACTTTGTCAAAAGACCGAAAAACTCAACTTTGTCCTAAGCCAGCGCTTAGCCTGAAAAGGCTAGGTTTGCACACGCTTAGCTGAAGAGATCCGAAAGATCGAAACGAAGTACCAAACTTAACTATCCATTGAAAATGGGAATTTGAAACTTTGCGACTCAACCCAAAAGCATCTTGATGCAGAAGGGGCAGTCAAACATTTGTTTCAGTGATGATGGGATTTTGGTAAACCGTTTTCGTCATATCTCGGTGACTCATCAGCAACGCGAAGAAGCGTTGGAACGATTTGGATTTAAAGCGAAATTGCTTTATTCGACTTTGTCAAAAGACGGTCAAAGACTTTGTCAAAAGACTTTTTCTCAAAATTCGAGATTTTGTCAAAAGACTTTGTCAGTTTAGCTAAGAAGCTATTTCCGAAGAGTTTAAACATTCGTCAAAGTCTTTGACCGTCTTTTGACAAAGTCGAATAAAGCTTTTTCTACCTGTTCCCTTGAACCAACATAGTATTGACTCTCATGTTGAGACCAGATAAATTTATGAAAATCACACCTTCACAATCAAGTCTATTAGAAAGAACTAAACGCTTCACACTCGATTCGAAATCATAAACTCAATTTTAAATGCTTGCATACGAGTCTGCAACTCATTGGGACATTTTCATGTCAACCACTACACAACAAGGTAGTGAAGTAAGGTTGTTAGTTCATGTACCCAAGCATCAAAGTTTTCGTGACGATTTTTCAGCTCATGTGCCAAAGCAAAATGTAAGGTTGTTGATTGTTCTCTACGCAACACAGTGAGTCTATTTTATTTATTGGTCGCGTGAGCAAGATTTGCTTAGTTTTCGTGACGATTTTTCAGTTCATGTGCCAAAGCAAAGACATGAAAATGTCACATTCGCTCACTAATTCATGCTGAATTAATGGACTTTTTTCAATTCCAGGTAGATGCACTAATAAATTTCGAAAATCGTTGAAAATTTCAATTTTAGGCACAACTTTTGACTCATTTTTCAAACTTTATTTGGAATTAAACAAGTGCGTGGGCGTAGAGATGATAATAATAAGAAGAAAACCACAAGGAACAAGAAAAATTGGATGATTATTTCCTGAGAAGAGCTATTGCTGGAAACTGACCATCTGTGAGAAGGCACTGGGGGTGGTGGGTGGCAATGTTGCTCTTTCAAATTGAGGGAGGGGGAGCACCGGCCCGTAAGAGATTAGACTAACCCGCAACGAGGAAGAAACGGCGACCTACTGAGTATGGACACCCTTTATAATTATTATTTTGTAAATTGACGCTATAATGCCCTTGTAGACAAAGAATAAAGATTTATCTATATAAATATAAAGTGGAAAAATACTACCAATGTTGGATATTTTCTCTTCCTACTGTACTCACGGTGACCACCCAAAATCTAGCATCTCGTCTGAACGGTAGGAGGTAACCCATTTCCGCCGATATTTCGAAATGTTTCATCCCGTTATCGGTAGGCATCTCTTTGTGAAGAAACTGATGGCATTTATTTAAACGCAGAGTCGCAACGGCGTTCGGCGTGATAAAAAGTCCGCTATCCGGGTCAAGATTATTGTGTCTGGGAACCTTTTTCCCTTTGATTAAAACGGACGGGAGAGCGGATGACATTTAAGCGCTGTCGCCTGTTCCGGTGACCGTAAAAGAATTATAAAAATAAAATAAAAAATTCTTCCAGTTCGAGTTGAAACCGAAGGTGAACCTGCTCGACTCTTAGTTCTCGTCTAGCATTTACAAATGGTCTTACACGTGGGAGTTGTACGTCTCAAGGATAGCCATCATATTCTAGTAAAACTGTTTTTACTGCGCGTAGAATACTATGGAGCGGAGTAATGGAACGAGGTGTCGAGACGCATTCCGATTTGAACGTAAAATGGATCATAAAAAAAGTCCCATTCGTGCACCAATGAATGCCCGAATTTTTGAAAGAAATAAAAGGTGATAAAAGAGGGCAAAAGTCAAAGTAGACGAAGCAGTATTTTCATCTGAAATCTAAAGGAGGATCGTGAATACATTTAGACAAATGAGTTGCATATACTCGTAGGTGCCTAAGCAGGCGAGCGGCTAGATATAAATATAGAACCAGTACCTAGTAAAGAATCTAGAGTATCAATAAAAATACGACCAGTGAACGCATTCCTAGACAAAACACGATTAGGATAGTTTTGGATATCACGAAAGCAAACTTCCAAATGAACACTGCGCCGAGTGATAAGGAGTTTTTGAAATTCTTTTGGTGTGGAGATTGGTGGGAGAAATTGTTCGGGAGTATTAAAGATCTCCTGCTCTATTCATTTATACAATTTCAACAAGTCTACGTGAGCGAACACAGTAATATTACAAAAAGTTCCCGACGGTATTCGTCAGCGCTTTCGGAATGAATACCTGGCAACGTTAGAACATCAAGCTGAACTAAAGATGCGGATATTGTAGGTGAGAGTTGTTGTTTCAGTAGGTGTGGATAATGTTAAGCGAGGAGCTACAAGAAGCAAATGTGAAGAATATGAAGAAGAGAAATAACGAAAAGAAGAACAAGAAAGAAAATCTTGCATCGAGCATACCGAAGCTAAATTCCGGGGAGGGAGAAGAGTGAAGAAAGCCTCCTAGATGCTGACTAGTGAGCTGTTGCTAACAGCAAGTCCTTTGTTGCGACCAGGTCGTTGAATAGGGGCTTCCTACAAGAACCGAATAAGTCCAAAATTTAAAAACGCTAGAAACAAGCATTTAGTAAAACGCGTTTTTCCAAGGTAAATGCCTTCCTGGCTCCAAAATGTGACTTGTTTTGTTCTTTTGACATTTCATTGATGCTCGAGTAGGTACGTGAATTTTCATTGAAGCTCAAGTTACATGTTTGTGTATTTATTACATTATTATTAGGTTTAGTTTGATTTAGGAATAAAGTTTACGTTGTACTTTAATTTTCAACTTCCGTTTTATGTTACTGGGTAGGTAAGATTCATTAGTTTTGATTTTTCAAACGATTCCTTTCTTTCACCATCACAAGAAGAATCAGTAGTACCTACCTACCTCGGAATTTCGGCGGGTTTGACAAATAGGTACCAAATGACTTGCTCCATTGAAAAATCTCTTTATTGTGGGAAAAGTGGAAACTCCACATTTTTGGTACCGATCTCAGCATTTTCGTCTACTTTTTGTTTGAAATAAAAATCGCTTTAAAATACCTAAACCTAAACTCATTTGTAGGTAAGTGCATACACATGAAATAACATCGCCACGTAACATCCAATAAACTTTTTGCTTCCTCACTACCGAAGGTAGGGAAGCTTTGTATTCGTGAAAGAAGTGAAAAAAAAAAAAAAAAAACGCTGCAAATCATTGCTCAAAGGTTTATTATTTTCTGTATAGATCACCCTTCTGTATAGATCACTGGTTCTCCATCAATAGCACCTACCACCAACTGTATTCTCCCTTAACCTTCCCTCTCAAATTTCAGCTTCCTGCGTTCAATAGGATGGAAAATGGCTTCGGAGCTCACTCAGCTGATCAGTGATCTGAGGTGTGAAGAAGATCTCCTCGAATGCTGGAGACGCCTGGAAGAGCACTTCCATTCAATAGGATTGAAAATGGCTTTGGAGCTCACTCAGCTGATCAGTGATCTGAGGAGTGAAGAAGATCTCCTCGAATGCTGGAGACGCCTGGAAGAGCACTTCCATTCAATAGGATTGAAAATGGCTTTGGAGCTCACTCAGCTGATCAGTGATCTGAGGTGTGAAGAAGATCTCCTCGAATGCTGGAGACGCCTGGAAGAGCACTTCCATTCAATAGGATTGACAATGGCTTTGGAGCTCACTCAGCTGATCAGTGAACTGAGGAGTGAAGAAGATCTCCTCGAATGCTGGAGACGCCTGGAAGAGCACTTCCATTCAATAGGATTGAAAATGGCTTTGGAGCTCACTCAGCTGATTAGTGATCTGAGGTGTGAAGAAGATCTCCTCGAATGCTGGAGACGCCTGGAAGAGCACTTCCATTCAATAGGATTGAAAATGGCTTTGGAGCTCACTCAGCTGATCAGTGATCTGAGGAGTGAAGAAGATCTCCTCGAATGCTGGAGACGCCTGGAAGAGCACTTCCATTCAATAGGATTGAAAATGGCTTCGGAGCTCACTCAGCTGATCAGTGATCCGAAGAGTGAAGAAGCCTTTGAGCAATGATTTGCAGCGTTTTTGACCCACCAACATTTTTTTTACCTACCAACTATTGGTAGGTACTACCTACCACACCATACTGGCTTCACACCTTCACAATCAAGTTTATTAGAAAGAACTAAACGCTTCACACTCGATTGGAAATAGAAAGCTTCATACGGAAATTTGATTACTGGTTACGCAGAAGGCAAAACTGTATACAAATCGAAGAAATGAACAGCGATCGCATTTTAGTCCGATAAAATTTGAATGGAGATTAGACCTCTTTTGCGATTCACACTCATGATACTGTTTTATCGAAGCAAAACCTTCAAGTACTCGTAGGGACCGAACGGTTTGTCCTACAGAGCTCCGGGTGGTCTCAAAAATTTTTAAAAATTCAATACTATTTAAAATTGGTGAAAAAATGATACCTTTATTTCGAGAGTTTTCGAGCTAGGGCACTCTTGAAAATTTCAACCCTTAATTTTCACCCCTTAGAAGTGACCTACATCAACCAAAAGCTTCGCGGCACAACTAGACCCCAAATGGAGCCCATATACCAAATTTGAACCAAATCGGTATAGTGTTGCTAAGAAAAGTGCCGCGTACGGCGTACGGCGTACGGCGGACGGACGGAAATTTTTTTATTCGATTTTCGTATTCTACGTACCTTGAAACGTAAAACATCAAATTTTGAGGGGGGGGTTAAAATTTTTTTTTTCTTGCTCGATTCCAAAGGCTTATTATTGAAAATAATAAACCAAAAACGCTGCAAATCATTGCTCAAAGGTTTATTATTTTCTGTATAGATCACCCTTCTGTATAGATCACTGGTTCTCCATCAATAGCACCTACCACCATCTGTATTCTCCCTTGACCTTCCCTCTCAAATTTCAGCTTCCTGCGTTCAATAGGATTGAAAATGGCTTCGGAGCTCACTCAGCTGATCAGTGATCTGAAGAGTGAAGAAGATCTTCTCGAATGGTGGAGACGCCTGGATGAGCACTTCCATTCAATAGGAGTAAAAATGGCTTTGGAGCTCACTCAGCTGATCAGTGATCTGAAGAGTGAAGAAGATCTTCTCGAATGGTGGAGACGCCTGGATGAGCACTTCCATTCAATAGGAGTAAAAATGGTTTTGGAGCTCACTCAGCTGATCAGTGATCTGAAGAATGAAGAAGATCTTCTCGAATGCTGGAGACGCCTGGGAGAGCACTTCAATTCAATAGGAATAAAAAAGGCTTTGGAGCTCACTCAGCTGATCAGTGATCTGAAGAGTGAAGAAGATCTCCTCGAATGCTGGAGACGCCTTGAAGAGCACTTCCATTCAATAGGATTGAAAATGGCTTCGGAGCTCACTCAGCTGATCAGTGATCTGAAGAGTGAATAGCCTTTGAGCAATATTATGCTGCATTTTTTACTCACCAACATTTTTTTACCTACCAACTTTTTTTTACCTACCAGCTAGGTACTACCTACCACACCATACTGGCTGTGAAGGTTTCACAATCAAGTTTTTTAGAAAGAACTAAACGCTTCACACTCGATTGGAAAAATAGAAAGCTTCATGTGGAAATTTGATTACTGGTTACGCAGAAGGTAAAACTGTATACAAATCGAAGAAATGAACAGCGATCGCATTTCAGTCCGATAGAATTTGAATGGAGATTAGACCTCTTTTGCGATTCACACTCATTGTTGCGGCCACTCTACCGGGCCACGAGGCATTTTTATCCTTGAACACATGATTTCCACACATGTCATGTTTTTCTGGTAAAATAAATTACTTTCCGATTGAGATTTGCTCCGAATATCGTCTACTTCTTCTTATTTCTAAAAAACATTCGCTTTTCATTATTCTACTTGCAAAAAGTGGCATCCCTTTAAATTCAACGCGAGTAGCAATGGATAGGCTAAAGAAAGAACGAAGTGCGGTACGTCGGGCGTTCTCGCGAATTCGAAAGACTTTTGAAGACGAATTCAAGAACGAAGACAGAAGTTTTGACGTCCTGCAGCCAATATTCGTCCTACTAGACCATTGCACCATGAAGTTGAACGAGTTGGACCGGAAAATGATGGACGCAATCCTGGATGAGGAGAAGACGACGGACGAGGCACTCGATGAGGAAGCCGAAAAAGTGGATGAGTACCAGATGATATATTTAACTTGCCGTAATAAGTTTGATTTAGTTAAAAAAGACATTGATGCTGCGGTAAGTAGATGCACGGGTGCCTCCCAGGAATTAGGCAAAGAAGGGAGTATCGTCGCAGGTAGGAAGCTAAGGTTACCTAAGTTGGAGCCAATAAAGTATGATGGAGGCTTGAAAGGTTGGCTGCAATTTTGGGGCCAATTCCGCAAAATTGATGAGGATCCTACCATCGATAATGATGACAAGATGCAGCTGCTATTATTGTATACTGTACCTAACTCTAAGGCTAGGAGGATTATTGAAAAGTTCCCTCTCTCAGGCAACAACTACAATATAGCGCTTAGGCATTTGAAAAGTAGATGCGCAAAAGACGAGTGCCTAGTTGAAGTATACGTTAGGGAGTTATTACAAATAGTTGTAAAGCAAGCTAGTTCCTCCGGTGATGCTATGCCTCTTTCTGCCCTATATGACAGCGTAGAAACCCAGTTGAGATCTCTTGAGACACTGGGAGTTACAACCGACAAGTACGTGGCGATGTTGTATCCGATGGTGGAGTCGTGCCTTCCTGTGGAGATCCTGAAAGCATGGGGCCGGTGCAGGTCTGCAAGGGAGCAGGAGCACGACGGTGAACAGCAGACTACAAACTTGGAAGCACTCATGAATTTCATCAAGGCGGAAGTGGACAACGAGGAGCGGATTCAGCTGGCCCATAGTTTCACACTGGGGAAGGAAAGAGGTAGTAAGTGTAAGCAGCCAGAGTCAGGTGAGCCCATTCCAACCGCAGCTACTATTATATCTGTTGACGAGAATACAAGTAGGTCCAAGCCTCCAAACTGCATATTTTGTGAACACGAACATGAAAGCCGGAATTGCATAAAAGCTCAGATGATGGATATCGGAGAGAAACGCGAGTTAGTTAACAAAAGAAACGCGTGCTATATATGCCTAAAACAAAATCATAGGGCCGCAAAATGCCGCGCTTTCGTAAGATGTATTGTTTGTACGCGAAAACATCACCCCGTAATGTGTACCGAAATTAAAATGACTAAGCGAAGCAAAATGGGCGCGAAGAACTCCGACAATAGTGCTGCATACTATCACAATAACACATTAGGGAAAATTCTGCTCCAAACTCTCGTAGTACAAATTCATGGACCAAGTAGGTCGAGGAACGTGAGGGTTTTGATTGATAGTGGGTCTCAACGTTCATATATACTATCAAGCTTAGCTAAGGAAATGAATTTGAAAAGAATCGGACAGGAAACGTTGTCTCATGTAGTGTTCGGTGATGTCCCAGCAAAGAAAGTTCAACACACTCTGTTTGACGTCCCGATTTCTGATGTTCGAGGAAAATATACGATTGATTTAAAATTGCTCAATCAAGATAGGATCTGTTCCATAGTACCGCGGATCTCTCAGTCTACAGCGGTAAAACTCGTCAAAACTTTGAGTTCAAAGAATATCAAGCTCACGGTTACGGGATTCGGCGCCCCAGAGATAGAGATTTTGCTAGGCGCGGATGTAATTGCTCACATTTTGACGGGGAGACTCGAAAGGGCACAAGAAGGTGTGATTTTACAAGAAACGTTGTTGGGGTGGACGGTGCTTGGTCAATATGCAGAGGAAGAGACAGTCACAGGCGTCTGTTTAACAAATCTGACGACTCCTCATGTGAGGGATCGTGAAACAGTAAAGTTCTTGGCTGTCGGGGATTCTACTGGTGTACATCGTAGGCCTTCAACGTACGTTTCCTACACTTGCCCCTCCAATTTTGAGCAGATTGGTTCATTCATTGAAGAAGGGAAGTACGAGGTTGGAGAGGTGTGGAACTCGGGATACTCCCATCTTGTTAGACATCAATGCCTCAAGATATTAACGAATACCTTTTTGGTCGCAGTATTGATTTGGATACTACTGGCTGATTCATTTCTTACATGCCTTAGGAGGTTCATCGGGCGCTGGGGGAGTCCTTCCACCACATACTCTGACATTGGTACTAATTTTACAGGTACGAACGACCTTAACCCTTGGAAGTATCAATGGAAGAAAGCGCTTCAATCTTGCTGCCAATGGTGCAACGTAGACCGGTCTTCCGCTTACGTAGCTGGTGGTCCGCAATTTGGTGGGCTCCAGGGTGAAAAGAGGCCGTCCCTATTATGCTCGGAATGCATCCAGAAAACAAACGCTGGGCAACTTCGGGCGGTTCCTGACATTAACTTGGCACATCCTGCGCACTTTTTGGGCCGGAGGATGTTGCGGCCACTCTACCGGGCCACGAGGCATTTTTATCCTTGAACACATGATTTCCACACATGTCATGTTTTTCTGGTAAAATAAATTACTTTCCGATTGAGATTTGCTCCGAATATCGTCTACTTCTTCTTATTTCTAAAAAACATTCGCTTTTCATTATTCTACTTGCAAAACTCATGATTCTGTTTTATCCAAAGAAAACCTTCAAGTACTCGTAGGGACCGAACGGTTTGTCCTACAGAGCTCCGGGTGGTCTCAAAAATTTTTAAAAATTCAATACTATTTAAAATTGGTGAAAAAACGATACCTTTATTTCGAGAGTTTTCGAGCTAGGGCACTCTTAAAAATTTCAACCCTTAATTTTCACCCCTTAGAAGTGACCTACATCAACCAAAAGCTTCGCGGCACAACTAGACCCCAAATGGAGCCCATATACCAAATTTGAACCAAATCGGTCCAGTGTTGCTAAGAAAAGTGCCGCGTACGGCGTACGGCGGACGGACGGAAATTTTTTTATTGCTTCCTCACTACCGAAGGTAGGGAAGCTTTGTATTCGTGAAAGAAGTGAAAAAAAAAAATGTCCTCCAAAATCAAAATTTCCACTTGCTTTTTGCGTTTTAGAGCTTCCCGAACAATTTTGGTTCCGTGTCTGTCTGTCTGTCTGTCTGTCGGTCTGTCTGTCTGTCTGTGGTCAATCCTTGTCCCGGGCAAAACTATACTAACCTGTGGTCCGATTTTGATGAAATTTTCAGGGATTGTGCGGGTTAGGTCCTAGACGGTCCCCTATAAATTTCAGCATCTTCAGATCAGCTGAGTGAGCTCCAAGGCCATTTTCTCTCCTGTTGAACGCAGGAAGCTGAAATTTGAGAGGCAGGGTCAATGGAGAATGCTGAAGGTGCCTGAGTGGTCACTGATCAGCTGAGTGAGCTCCAAGGCCATTTCCTCTCCTGTTTTTCGCCAACTGATTCTATACGTCCATGTTACAATGAGTGAGGAAGCTATACTGCCCACCCAACTTGGCAGACGTTTTTCGATTTTCGTATTCTACGTACCTTGAAACGTAAAACATCAAATTTTGAGGGGGGGTTAAAATTTTTTTTTCTTGCTCGATTCCAAAGGCTTATTATTGAAAATAATAAACCAAAATGTCCTCCAAAATCAAAATTTCAACTTGCTTTTTGCGTTTTAGAGCTTCCCGAACAATTTTGGTTCCGTGTCTGTCTGTCTGTCTGTCTGTCGGTCTGTCTGTGGTCAATCCTTGTCCCGGGCAAAACTATACCAACCTGTGGTCCGATTTTGATGAAATTTTCAGGGATTGTGCGGGTTAGGTCCTAGACGGTCCCCTACAAATTTCAGCACCTTCGGACCAATAGGAGCGAGTGCGCATGCGCAAACGTGAATTTCCTGGAACCTCGGTTTCTCGGTTTCTAATGAACCGATTTTGCTCAAATTTGGAGGTTAGTTAGGGACTAACTTCTAACAGACACCCTATAAGTTTCAATCAAATTGGTCAAGCAATAGCCGGATAATGGAGAATGGTCAATGGAGAATGCTGAAGGTGCCTGAGTGGTCACTGATCAGCTGAGTGAGCTCCAAGGCCATTTCCTCTCCTGTTGAACGCAGGAACCTGAAATTTGAGAGGGCGGGTCAATGGAGAATGCTGAAGGCGCCTGAGTGATCACTGATCAGCTGAGTGAGCTCCACGGCCATTTTCTCTCCTGTTGAACGCAGGAAGCTGAAATTTGAGAGGGCGGGTCAATGGAGAATGCTGAAGGCGCCTGAGTGATCACTGATCAGCTGAGTGAGCTCCACGGCCATTTTCTCTCCTGTTGAACGCAGGAAGCTGAAATTTGAGAGGGCGGGTCAATGGAGAATGCTGAAGGCGCCTGAGTGATCACTGATCAGCTGAGTGAGCTCCAAGGCCATTTCTCTCCTGTTGAACGCAGGAAGCTGAAATTTGAGAGGCAGGGTCAATGGAGAATGCTGAAGGTGCCTGAGTGGTCACTGATCAGCTGAGTGAGCTTAAATATTACAGTGGAAGAAAGATAAAGAGGGAGAGGGAGCAAAAACCTTTTCAAGGTATGTCACATCTAAGCGGAAATCATCCGGGGGTGCAGGGGGCGAAGCCCCCGCCGAGGCGCGCAGCGCCGAGTTTTCGCATACTGATTCTATACGTCCATGTTACAATGAGTGAGGAAGCTATACTGCCCACCCAACTTGGCAGACGTTTTTTAAGAGCGTTTATTTGTTAATACATCAACTAGTTACATTTGAGATATTTTACATCAGGTAGGTAACTATCTATATAGATATTTCATAGACTATATATATAGGCTATATATAGACTATATAGATATTTCCCTATTAAAGTTGCACTTCAGCATCCAAGGTCCAGTGGCTTGGTCCTCTTCAGACGTCGGATTTCTTGAGTGTTGTGCAGAAGCTGGATGGCTTCTGTGTGTGCGTGAAGCCTCTTTTCGTGGTTGCTCGCGTATCGTTTAGCTACCTCGCTGATAGTCTCAATTTTGAGGTCCTTGTCACAATACTCCTCAGTATCTTATTTTGGAACATCCATTAAACTTGAGAAAATAAAAGAAACTGGAAAGCAAACTGAGTGGATACGAAAATCAATCAAGTAAATGGTGATAAGACCACGTAGATGTGAATCTTGAAGATCTTTGTCTCCAATCTCGTTGAACTGTAGCAGAAATCTCCTGTCATTTTCACCGATTTTCGTAAAGCATTGCAATCAGTCATTTCCTATTTCTATTTCACGAACAACTTCCTTTGACATAACTCTGGCCAGCCGCCCTGAGTTTTTTGTTAACAGATTCCTTCTTTTCGGCGGGTTTCTTCCATTTGGGCCAATAGGGTGTGCGCCTGGGTAGGAAAAACTGTTTATTTTTATTTTTAATCTAAGGTAGACCTCATTCTGAGAATTTTGGTACCAACCGCGACCTTCTAGCGTGTGTAAATCTTTTTCTATGAATTTTTAAAGTTTCGACCGTTTATGACGTCACAGTGGGCTGGGGGGTCCCGCCCAGGCGAGAGGGGCGCGTGACGTCATAAAGGGTCGAAACTTTGAAAAATCATAGAAACAGATCTACTCACGCTAGAAGGTCGCGGTTGGTACCAAGATTCTCAGGATGTAGTCTACTTTCGATTAAAAATATAAAAAAAATCAAGGCGCACCCCCCATTCAGTTCATCAGACATTATTATTCACTTGCACTGCCGACTTATTATTATTATGCATTTCCGAACTTAACTTTCAAAACAGCGAAACACAGAAAATAAGAGAGATTGCAGAACAAAAAATTTTTGTAGGCAAGGGCAAGGCGTCCATTCCTGTTATTAATATTGATGACAGGAAATGGACGCCTTGCCCTTCATGCCTAGTGTTGCCACGCAATGGACTTATTTCATTATTGTAAAAATCAGGTGGACTTGTTTTCTTCTTGCTAAACCCTACCACTATTTGAAGCCTTCCGCTTGCAGGCCAAGACAAACTTACCACTACTACTACATGTGATTCTGAAAAAATGGCGCCTTTACTCGGTTTTTTTCAAAATTTGGACATTCGATTCTTGCAGGAAGCTTGTGTGTGTCAATTATTTATAAAATGGTGAAAATAGAAGTAAAGAAGTGAGAAGAGGGGAAATAGGAATCACCTACGATCCAGTCAGAGCAGGATCAACAATGTCAATAAAAAGTTCGAAAACATGCCTAACAAATTTTAAAATGACCATTTGTCGATTCTGTACCGAAAAAACATTAAATGTTTTCAAATTTATGTTTAAATGAGATCAAATTTTGATCTCTTTATTAACCTAAAATTGATTAATAAATTTGGTTTGGTTGCAGCCTGGGTTCCGTCCTTTTCCATAGATATGAGCCCTTGGAATGTAAGAGGTACTCAAGGGCTGATGACCTACTGACCTCCTCGTGAATGGCGAATTCGCGATTAACCTAAATGCACTGATTATAAAAACCGCAGAAACCCTTTAGATGCTTCGGTTCCACCGCACCGACCAAACTGGTTTGTAGGCGCGTTTTATACTTTTTGTTTGATCGCTCTCCCGAAAAACTTGCTGGGGGGCTTCGTTTTATCTGGAATGCCTTCTAATTGGGTTGGGCTCAAATAATGTTTCCTTCCTAATGTCGTCGAGGGGCCCCTTCTCATTCCAGCGGCCTTGCCAGGGCGTGGGGCCCCTTGGAAGTTGGCATTCAAGAGATCGTTGAGAGGCTGATGGTGGAAGCTGAGCACGTATGAACATGAACACCTTCAGCGATAGGAGTTGAAGGGCTGTTTCGTACCACCTACAGTTGGATGGGTGGAGTTTTGGATAGGCAATCATGTTGAGGCCATACATGCAAAATAGGTTTTCACCAAATCAACAAAATTTCTCTCACAAATTTCTTCATTATTGTTTTATGCAGAATGTCCCAGAATCAATAAACCAAACACGGTTCAAATCCTTAAGGAAAGAAAAGAAAGATTAACCCTCCAGAATGTCTTAGTTGAAAGAACTCACCGCAAAAGACCACTCAACGCGTACTACTCCTAGGATGCCCACAGTTTGGGATAATCTTGAGCTTTGCCTGCGGAAAGAAATGTATGGAAGGTATGGAAGCAGCAAAGACAAACTGATGACGAAAAACCATGAAAAGGTGAAGAAATTAAGAAATGAAAACTAGTTACAGAAGGGGGCTTTAGATGCGAGAGGCTACTAAACAGCGCATACCTATGTATACACCTAGAGACTATTAATAGCGTTCATGTACTGTTCGCAGATAGAAAGAATGTGGCTGGCCAATCTTTCAAAGGGTATACCTGCTAACATAGACGACTACCTGTTCCTAAATCTTAGCCTGGCGAGTCAGGCTGAGGAAAGGGCCGAGCCTCCTTATCTCAGACCTTCGTAATTTGGGCATTGAACAACACGAGTCATACAGAGTTAGAGAGCCCCTCCACTCTTCCAATTCTTAGGAAAGAATTACATCTCGATTGTGAGTTCACTTGCCCTTCAGGTTTACTCTTCATTCGCCTTTAAAATTTGAAATAAGCACCATCCTTTACTGGAAATAATTTTTTTGTAGGAAAATGGGAAATTTGGGACCCTTTCTAACGGTGCCCTTATTTTTACAAGTTTACGGCAAATTAAGGTAGTTCTGGTAATTTTAGTAATATGTTCAAGAACACGAAAAAAGTTTGAAATTGAAAAAACTTGGAAAAACAAGGGGTTAAATCAAAGATGCTACGATACATTTTCTTATTTAAATTAGATGTTCGATCGATCCTTGAAGTTTGGTGGACAAACTGTATAGAATTGGGAACCACGGCCTTAAAGTGAAAATCAATTCTTCTTCTTCATCATTGGTTGGTGGTCAACAAGAATTAGATAGAAGAATGAGGACGTTTAATACACTAATGATAATGATAATGATAATGAGGGACTGTAATACACAAGAACACCTCACCAAACCATCCGCATTCTTTCCATCTGCAAACAGTACATGTAACATTAAATTCAAGAAACGTGTAAAAAAAAATTAGTGCCTAATGTATTATTTATAATGTACTCATTACTAAAATGTAAAGTATCAATTTATTTACAGATTTGAAGCGATTTTGCAAATATCCAAGCCTAAAGTTGCACGAAATGTCGTCAAATAAACATATCTATCTAAACCAGGAGTAGTGAAGAGCAGAAGGTTCAGATGAAATCATCAAGAGAAACAGACAGATCAATTTGGACTACTGGAAGGACTGCGAAGAGAGGGAAAACGCACGATTATAACAACTGGGCCTGATAGCCTGGTTAGGATTGTCAGTCAATAAACAAGTAAAGTTCAGCGTTAATCTAGGATTCAACCTGGAGCTCCATAATCCTTCACTGGCGACGACATTGGGATGTTATACATAAACCCACTCCGTATCCCCCAGTAGCAAAGGATTAGTTGAAAGAGTGACACGAACATTGAAAAGACGGTTTAAATGTGATAGGAAAGAAATGGAAGATCCAACATTAATCCTCCAGAGTGTCAGTTGGGAGAATTCACCGCAACAGACCACTGGGACAGCTCCAGCCGTAATAATCTAAGGATGGCCACAATTTTGGACAATCCGAAGCTTAACCGAGAGAAATGGAACCAGGAATTGAACCAGAAGTAGTGAAGAGCAGGAGGTTCAGATGGAACCAACGAGAGAAAACAGTCGGATCAATTTGGACTACTGGAAGGAGCCATCTACGAAGAGAGGGAAAATGCAGGATTATAACAACTGAACCTGACAGCCTAGTTTTGGACAATCTGAAGCTTAACCTGCAAAAATAAATGGAGTTGAAGGTATGGAAGCAGCAGAGACAAACAGAAGTGTGGAAACCAGAAGTATTGAAGAGTAGGAGGTTCTGATGGAACCAACAAGAGAAAACACTCAGATCAATTTGGACTACTGGAAGGAGCCATCTACGAAGAGAGGGAAAATGCAAGATTATAACAACTGGACCTGACAGCCTGGTCTGGACAATCTTAACCTGCAGGAGAGCAGGAGGTTCTGATGGAACCAACAAGAGAAAACGCTCAGATCAATTTTGACTACTGGAAGAAGCCATCTACGAAGAGAGGGGAAATGCAGGATTATAACAACTGGGCCTGACAGCCTAGTTTTGGAAAATCTGAGGCTTAACCTGCAAAAATAAATGGAGTTGAAGGTATGGAAGCAGCAGAGACAAACAGAAGTGTGGAAACCAGGAGAAGTGAAGAGCAGGAGGTTCAGATGGAACCAACAAGAGAAAGCACTCAGATCAATTTGGACTACTGGAAGGAGCCATCTACGAAGAGTGGGAAAAAGCACGATTATAACAACTGGAACTGATAGCCTAGTTAGGTTTGTCATAGTCAATAAACAAGTAAAGTTCAGCGTTAATCTAGGATTCAACCTGGAGATCCATAATCCTTCATTGGCGACGACATTGGGATGTTATTCATAAACCCACTCCGTATCCCCCAGGAGCAAAGGATTAGTTGAAAGAGTGACACGAACATTGAAAAGACGGTTTAAATGTTATAGGAAAGAAATGGAAGATCCAACATTAATCCTCCAGAGTGTCAGTTGGGAGAATTCACCGCAAAAGACCACTGGGACAGCTCCAGCCGTAATAATCTAAGGATGGCCACAATTTTGGACAATCCGAAGCTTAACCGAGAGAAATGGAACCAGGAATTGAACCAGAAGTAGTGAAGAGCAGGAGGTTCAGATGGAACCAACGAGAGAAAACACTCGGATCAATTTGGACTACTGGAAGGACTACGAAGAGAGGGAAAATGCAGGATTATAACAACTGGACCTGACAGCCTAGTTTTGGACAATCTGAAGCTTAACCTGCAAAAAATAAATGGAGTTGAAGGTGTTATATTTGGCGTGTCTCACTCAGGGATCCTCGCGTACTTCTTCATTTAAGAACTAACTGATGAATTAAATGTGGGTCATAACAGAAGGTATGGAAGCAGCAGAGACAAACAGAAGTGTGGAAACCAGGAGTAGTGAAGAGCAGGAGGTTCAGATGGAATCAACAAGAGAAAACACTCGGATCAATTTGGACTACTGGAAGGAGCCATCTACGAAGAGAGGGAAAATGCAGGATTATAACAACTGGACCTGACAGCCTAGTTAGGTTATCATCGTCAATATAAACAAATGAATTTAGTTTTAATCTATAATTCAACCAGGAGTCCCGTAGTTAGTGCACGTACAGCAATGCGATAGATGGCCGATTTCAAGATTTCTCGTTTCCCGAAGACGTCGGTTCGTTCAAAGTTATTGTACAAGAAAATCGCTTTGGACTTCCACGAGGTCGTCATTTCCTAGCCGTCGGTTTCTGAGAAGACTTCTCGAGTTTCGTCGTTTTCTCTACACCTACACGACACTTATCGGCTGAGGCGTCGAATTGTGGGTTCGCTTCCAACCAGTCAACCCGAATTAGAAAACGCGTCTGTCCGCTGGCGCCGAGGCACACGTGTGCCAAACGTGTTTGGTTTATTAATATTGCGCCGTAATTCGTTCAAGGGTGGTAGTGAAGTGGTAGCGCACAATGAAACCACATAAAGGACGTTCAAAATTATTTTTAAAATTTCATTGGACTTTTAGGGTTTAGAAAACCAGGTGTAATAGTCGGCCAGGATTTTAATAAGTTTAAAAAAAAAATAAGATCAGGATTTACTTAGTCAGATAATTATTTTTCCGCTTACGATCGGGGCAAATTTATATTTAATAATTTTCCCTAAAATTGCGGTCAAATTTAATTTGAGAAAATGGCATTGTGCTCATTTCAAAAGTGGAATCTAATGTACGTGTATCCAGTTTTGAATTTTCCTCAAATTTTAAAAATGGAATTAAAATGACTATTTCTGTAAAAACAGGTCTTTAGACCGCTCTGAAAATTACACAGAATAATACCTAAAAACAAAATCTAAACGAAACAATCGGAGCCAGAAACAGTTCAACGAAACCAAAAAGTTGAAAGTAGGTTTAACTTCAATAGAACATTGTGGGTATAACCAGATAATCGACACTATCTACATTTATTATTAAAATACATAAAGTCATTTTATTAATGTGCCTAAATGAATTCGAGAAAAAAATATTAAGATAACAATAAAAATGTGATGAGAGCGTTATGCAGTTCACAAGGTATGTAAGAAGTATCTGCCAAGTGGGTGTGGCACATAGCTTCCTCATCCGTAACCCGATTGTATAGTAATAATCAGATGATAATATCATGTTGCTCTGAAGCTACATATTATGTTGCTTATCTAAAAACATCAATCTCTACGTACCTTGCACTACCCTCATAGGGGACCATCTGCACACCAGTCTGAACAATCCATGAAACTTCCATCCAATTAGGACGACAAATTTAGAAATTTGGTTTGTCTGATACAAGGAAACTACGTTTGCACATGCGCAGTGGCTACTATCTGTTTGGGGTGACTTTCATAGGGATAAATCTGAACAATCCCTGAAATTTTTATCGAAATCGAACAATACATTCGTATAGTTTTGTCCGTTAAAAGCATTTCATGACAGACAGACAGACACGGAACCAAAGTTGTTCAAGAAGGCCTTGGTTCAAAACGCGAGTGGAAATTTTGATTTTGGAGAACATTTTCTTTTCAACTTGGTAATGTGAAAACATTGCTTCCGCTTCCTTGGTAGACTCGGAAGCAAAAATTATTTCTACAAATTCACTCATCAATGTCCACCCGGGACGCGGAATGGGTAAGGTTTATCTTGAAAAATATCAAAGGTAACTTGAAAGAAAAACGGTGTGTGTTGAAATGAAACTTCAGAAATTACAGGAGGCATAGAAACCTGATGTCTTTCTCCTTCTTCTTCTTCCTACTCAAAACAACAACCAAGCTGTCCACTCAACAGAAGACACAAGCATGGAGGAAGACTCAACGGCGGGCTAATCACAAACACCACTTTGAAAATCTGAGGACGCTAATTACTCGGAATACCACTCGTTTAAAACTGATTTCGTTAAAAACCAATTCTGAAGGAATATGTGAAGACAACTCGATGAACTGAAGAAAAAACCTCTTTGCTGATCCTAAATGCCAAATACTGTACCTACTTCATTGTTATTATGATGATTAAATAATTTTAAATAAAAAAAGCCATTCACATTCGTGTTTCGCCTTCTAATTACGGTAACATCTCAATGGTGACATTATTAGGTATATGATTGAGATACCACGTTATAATCATCAATTTCGATAGGGTAGCAACGATTTGTCGATATTGGTCAGTTGTAACAAACCATAGTATTGTAAAAGTTAAGCTTGGTTCACATAGGTGCGTAATGTCCGTAATCCGTAGTGAGTAATTTGATGCTATTGGCTGGAGCCAATGAGGATTTTCACCGAATTCTGTTTGCATATTTCCTGAATAGTTAATGGTGTGGGATAGATGAAAATCGGGCTGATTTCGGAAAATAAGTCTCCTGTTATTTTTGGGAGACAATCAAAATTTTTGATTTCAAAACTAACCGGGAAAACGGACGTGAAGCGGGAACGCTCGCTGATTGGGCAGTTCGGATCGCCGTCTCCTCCCAGTGTTGCCCATTGGGACGACGAAATCGTGTTTTCTAAGAGAAAAGTTATCAAACAAAAACAAAGTAAACCTATTTTTCCCCAGCTTGCTTTTTCTATTTTTTTTCTTCAGTTTTTCGATTTCGAACTTTACTTTTTCGTGAAATTTTGCAGCTGGGGACTATAGATTTCTCGATCTCAGCACTTCAAGCGGCCATAAATGAACTATTCCGGGATGACGTCATTTTCCCGGTTTTTTTTAAACATTCGTATTTTCTACACTGTTTTGTTTATTTGTAAATTAGGAAGTTCGGGCTGAAAGTTTGCCTTAGGGGGTTTTTCGAGGTGCTGAATCCGATTTTGGGGTCAAAAATAGGAAATTCCGACATGGTGAAATTCCTCATTGAGGGGCCCCGTGTGTGAGGCTCCCAGCCAATAGCATCCAATTACGCACTACGGATTATGGACATTACGCACCTATGTGAACCAAGAGAGAGAGAATATTACTTGTGCTGTAATGTAAAAAGTCTACCAAGAGTTTCCTCGTATCCATAATTTGATGCATAGCAGCTTATCACAAAACATCAATCTCCAAGTACTTTGCACTACATAAGTAACCCGCACAATCTGAATTTTGTTAGAAAATGGATTTTACGTTTGCGCATGCGCACAAAATACTTTTAATATAGGGACAACGATTTTTATAGGAGACTATCTACACGCCAACTCGCATTTCCTAAAAATTTCATCGAAATCAGATGAGAAATGTAGCAGTTATGGCTGTTACAAGGAAATATACGTTTGCGCACGGCTCAGTGGCAACTATCGGGTGAGAAATGTAGCAGTTATGGCTGTGGCAAGGATTTCATGACAGACACACCGGTTTGACCACACCGGTTATTTAGATTATTGAGATCAAAATATGACGAGATAACGAAGGACCACCCTAGTATGGTGTGACTAGGGACACTCTTTGAAGTACCTACTACTATATTGCACTTGCTAAATCTATCCTAATGACTAGTCTCAGTGGTTATACTAAATTGTAGGTTTAGGTACTTGTGACAAAGGTGTGATAAATAACAGATAACAAAAAACAATCCTCTTTCCATAAAGATATATTACCTATAACGAAAAACAGACTAGATTTGTTCCCTAATTTCCTACTTGGCCAAGGTTACACTTAAAGAAAGTAAAGAAGAGATAGCAGAAAATGTCAATAGATGTGACTAGATATAGATTTGGTAGGTAAAGTTCAAATGGTGATGAAGTAGGTAGAAGAAGTATTCATGCACAAACTTGAGATGAGGAAGAGGTAAGAAGAAATACCATTGTTACCTTCAAGTATCCTGACTGAAAATGATGGTGGAAAAGGCGGCTTCATCCATCAATCGGCGTCCACTGTCTTCAGCAGGAATACTTGAGAGTTGAAAAGGATTCAGTTTTCCAAAAGGCTGGCCCAAGCAGGAACTCCACAGGTAGAACAAGGACCTGATGCCTTCCAACTTGCTAGTGAGATTTAGCTGCGAATCTTCACCATCCGTTGACAGGGACGACTTTATGATGGCATGAATACTTGTGGTAACTTCAAGTATTACAATGCGACAGGTTTAACAAGGTGAAGAAATTAATAAAGTCGGAAAAGGCAAGTGAAATTCGAAAAAAAAAATGGCGAGGAGATTTGAGTAGAAACTGGTTAACTGCTAATAGAATTGAAGAAAGAAAAGTAATGGTAAGTCTGCTGTGTAACAGATAAGGCGGAAACACACACAGACAGACAGAAACGGAACCAAAATTGTTCAGGAAGGTCTGAAACGTAAACCGCGAGTGGAAATTTTGATTTTGGAGATCTTTTTTTTTCAACCTTGAAGAGTGAAAACAAAGCTTCCACTACCTTGGTAGACTCGGAAGCAAAATTCAACAAATTTTTCAAACTTTCAATTAACTCTCAGAAACCAACATGCAGAGTCATCATCAATTTCGATACCCTCCAATGAACCTCGGACTATCAAAGTGGTTTACCGATTTCTTCCTCGAAATTACGTCACGAATCCAATCTACCCCTAACGAGGCATGAACTATAAAAATGTAGCGACCAGACTTAACTGCCGATTAATGGTGCAGGTAGAAATAATAGCGAATTCTAAAAATAACGGTATCGATCGTGGAGCAGTAAAAGCAAGTCGCTCGCAGTAAAAAATAATCATAAAGTATAGAAAATAACTACACCAACGACCTTATCTAGGAGCCAACAGTAAATCATTTGCAGTATCTCCGAGAAAAAGATTTTTTTTTTCGTCCGCAAAACACATTTTACTGCTACGGGTAGACACAATTTTCAAAAACGCTGCAAATTGTTACTCGTCGGTTCGCTCATTAGTTGAACTTCTCTCGACCTTTCAGGACGTAAAGGCCCATTCGTGCAATATGAATGAGTGGAGTCGCCAAAGAAATATTTTAACCGATTTTCAGCCATTTTGGACTAAAAAGAACCAAATTTAGGCATTTTAAGACAATTCCAGGAAATTAATGTGAAATAGAGATCGATACGATAATCAGAAATCATGTGCTGATCCTAGAAAAGGGATTTCAATTTCAATTTTTTTTTTTTAATTTCGAAAATTTACAATGTTTGTTCTATCTGCACGAGGATGAGATTTCTGTGTAGAGCACAAGTAACCACTACTACTGCAGATTTTTTTGTCAGTTATCTGCAGCAGCGGTTACTTGTGCTCTACACAGAAATCTCATCCTCTTGTTATTGGATTAAAACTGAAAAACAGAGGGTTGTCGAAAGCTCTCCACGAATTAAAACAATTGGAAACGACAAAGGACTTTCAAGGACCCCCACTTATTTAGTAATAATAATAATAATAATTTGGGGTTCTCACTAAATTACTGAATGGGCGTCATTCATGTCTAATAATTAGAATTAATTAGACATTAATTGTCTAGTCATAATTATTATGACTAGACAATTAATCAACATAATTATATCACTTGATATTAAATTTACATGTCATAATACGATTAATCCCTGAAAATTTCATCGAAATCGGATGGGAATTGTGGACGTTATGGCTGCTCCAAGGAAATTCACGAATGCGCATGCGCAGTGGCTGTTGTCAGTTTGGGGGCCATGATTTTCATAGGGGACCATCTTCACTAGAGTGTCCCTTATTTTACCGGAAAAAAATTCCCAAATCTTTAAACGCATATCCTCTGTATCGTTTCTACACTGAAAACGTCTAAATTAAAGCACCCTGTGGGGGTTTTGGAAGAAAAGAGAAGAAACGAAGGTTAGAATTTTTTATTGAGAATTGCGGATAATTTTAACCATTTCCATTTGTAATGTCCACGCTTGTATTCAGTTGTATTGAAGTGTATTGAATTGGGACAATTCTGAACACGTACCGAAACTAGACGACACTTCATTGGGTGAGAACATGCATTTTGTCAGAGCAGGTCTGCACCCGATCACAAGCGCTGCAACCCCTCAACAGGTAGGTAAATTACTCTGCGATTGAAGGAGGGAAAGAACATGAGTTGTTTTGGGAATTATTATTCTATGAAACTATGGATTTATAAGTACACACCCCAACCTCGTAAAATCAGATGATTAATCAAGGTTCATTCCACTGCTATAACTTTCATAGGAATTCGAGATGAATTAACGTTGTCCTACCATGAAAAAAATTCTGGTGTGAGTATTGTGGGTCAGAAAGAAAAGAATTACAGGGTATGAGTTTAAAAAAATTGAAGTAAAAACAAGTGGGTGTGGCACATAGCTTCCTCGTATCCGTAACCCGATTATATAGATGATCCAATGCATAGTAGTTAATCTCAAAACACCAATCTCTAAGTACCTTTCACTACCCTCATAGGGGACCATCTACACGCTAATCTGGACAATCCTAGAAAATTTTATCAAATTCGGATGAAAAATGTAATTGTTATGGCTGGACAAGGATTTTACGTATGCGCATGCGCAGTGGCTACTATCAGTCCGAAGGTGATGATTTTCATAGGGGACCATCTAAATACTAATCTGTAACATCCCTGAAAATTTCATCGAAATCAGATGGAAAATGTAGAAGTTATGGCCGTTACAAGGAATTCACGTTTGCGCATGCGCAGTCGCTTCTATCAGTCCGAGGATGATGATTTTCATAGGGGACCGTCTACACACCAACTCGCACAATCCCTGAAAATTTCACCGAAATCGGGTAGAAAATGTGGAAGTTATGGCCGTTGCAAGGAAATTCTCGTTTGCGCATGCGCAGTGGCTACTATCAGTCCGAAGGTGATGATTTCCATAGGGGATCATCTAAATACTAATCTGTAACATCCCTGAAAATTTCATCAAAATCGGATGGAAAATGTAGAAGTTATGGCCGTTACAAGGAATTCACGTTTGCGCATGCGCAGTCGCTTCTATCAGTCCGAGGATGATGATTTTCATAGGGGACCGTCTATTTACCAACCCGCACAATCCCTGAAAATTTCATCGAAATCGGACAATAACTTCGTATAGTTATGCGCGTTACAAGGAATTCATGACAGACACACAGACAGACAGACACGGAACCAAAATTGTTCAGGAAGGTCTAAAACGCAAAACACGAGTGAAAATTTTGATTTTGGAGAACTTTTTTTTTTCGTCCTTGAAAAGTGAAAACAAAGCTTCCGCTACCTTGGTAGACTCGGAAGCAAAATAAGGGACACTCTAATTTTCACCCCGATCCGAATGATTCCTGAAAATGTACAAGTAGAAGAAAATGCCTAAGCAAGTGAAGCTTCTGATAGAAAATACCGTGAAAATCGAGGGAAGCTGAGGACGTCACCACCCCGGGGTTCCACCATAAAATGCGTCCAAAACGCTGCAAATTATTACACAATGGTTTATTATTTTTCTATATAGATCACTCGTCTACAAAATCACCAACCATCCAATATGGAAAAAAAATCAAAAAAAAAAATCAAAATTACCAACCATCGATCGCATTTCGGTCAGCTCTAATTTGAACGGAGATTAGGCCTCTTTTGCGATTCACACTCGTGTTTTGATTTTTATATATATATATTTCAATATAAACCCTTAAATTTTTGTAGGGAGCGAACGGTTTGTCCAACAGAGCTCCGGGTGGTCTCAAAAAATTCTAAAAATTCTATAGAATCCAAAATTGAAGGAAAACCAATACCTTTATATCGAAATTTTTTGAGTTAGGGCGTTTTCAAAATTTCAAAATTGATTTTGGAACCCTCAGAAGTGACCTACATCAACCAAAAGCTTCGGGGCACAACTAGACCCCAAATGGAGCCTACATACCAAATTTCATCAAAATCGGTCAACGCTAAGTGGCAAAAGTGCCGCGTACGGCGGACGGACGGCCAAATTTTTATTCGATTTTTGGATTCTACGTACCTTGAAACGTAAACCATCAAATTTTGAGGGGGTGTTAAAATTTTTTTTTCTTGGTCGATTCCAAAGGTTTATTATTGAAAATAATAAACCAAAATTGGCCGAATTTACACTGTTGTGCTCTGGCGAAGCGTAAAAGAAGTATCAGCAAATAGTATCGAAGAACGACAACAGGAAGAGTTGTAGGCGCCCTTGTGACCACACGAGACAATCCACTCAAATAATGTGATTCAAATATCAAAACTAACTAATATAGAAACAAAATAAGAGGAGATGGAGACTAATAATGCTTGATAAACTAGGAGGTAGAATCCTATTGGAAAAACGCTGCAAATTATTTCAAAGAGGTTTATTATTTTTCTGTATAGATCACTGGTCTGCAAAGATCACAGCTTTGCCATTGTCACTATTTTTATTGAAATCTACCAACCATAGGTACCTACTACCTATCTACTACATAATTACCTTCACAATCAAGTTCATTTGGAAAAACTAAACGCTCCACACTCGATTCGAAAAATTGGTAGTTTCTATGGAAATTTGATTACTGGTTGCTAAGGAAGCAATACTGAATACAACTCAAAGAAACGAATAGTGATCGCATTTTAGTCAGATAAAAATTTGAACGGAGATTAGGCCTCTTTTGTGATTCACACTCGTGATTCTGTTTTATCAAAGGAAAACCATTACGTTCTCGTAGGGAGCGTACGGTTTGTCCTGCAGAGCTCCGCGTGGTCTCAAAAATTTTTGACGTGACAACGTCTTATAAATTGGTTTGCCGGGTGACACTTCAAGAAACTGCTCCGCTCACGTTATGCGCTCACAATGAGAGCGAGTGAGAGGCACGCGTCCTTTTCACTTCTCTCGCTCTTCCTCTCTTCCGCCTAAGAGCGAGAGAGACAGAGCGAGAGAGATAGGCATACACACCGGTTCATGTCTTGCGCTTCTATTTAGGCGCCTGCATACAATTTTTTATTATAATAAAAAAATTTATTATAATAATAATATTATCCTTCTTCCTACTATACGAATGAATATTAACATTAAAATTATTTTACCACTCAAAGTCGTTGTCACGTAATAAATCTTTCGCCCGTATACCGACTTTACAGGCAACCAATTATTTTTTTTTATAAATTCAATAGTATTTCAAATTTGTGAAAAAACAATACCTTTATTTCGAGAGTTTTCAAGCTAGGGCACTCTTGAACATTTCAACTCTTAATTTTCACCCCTTAGAAGTGACTGACATCAACAAAAAACTTCGGGGCACAACTAGACCCCAAATGGAGCCCATACACCAAATTTCATCGGAATCGGTCCATGGGAACTAAGGAAAGTGCTGCGTACGGCGGACGGACTGAAAATTTTTTATTCGATTTTCGGATTCTACGCACCTTGAAACGTAAAACATCAAATTTTGAGGGGGATTGAAAAATTTTTTTTCTTGGCCGATTCCAAAGGTTCATTATTGAAAATAATAAACCAAAAATAAGAATAGATAACATGAGTGAAAAAAAGACCATCTTATTATTTCAATTGTATCAGCTACTCGTACAAAACATCTTAATATACACATAAGTATACAAGAGTGAGTAAAATTGCTTCTTTTGGTCACTTTCGTGTCTGCCTTTTTCCCTCCCCGAGTTCGCACTCCTGTGTTCAACCACGTAAGCTAATAGTAATAGCAAGTAATAGTTTCATATACGCTTCCAGAGGTAGCGCTACTGTAGTAAGAGACACAAAACCCCCTATTGAAATTGAAATTGTTTATTGCTATCATTATTCAAATGGTACATAACATAGAAACTAAAATAAACACTTCTGGTACATCAATAATAATTTCGAAAGTTAAAATTGCGATGACCGTGCTGGATAATGAAACCACTGTGGCCCAGCACGGGGTTGGTTCTGGCTAGATGCAGAGTAAAAATAAAATAAAATAAAAATCCTCTCTTGTATTTCCTTTGGCCATCTTAGTTTAATTTATAAAATATTCAAAAGGTCACTAAGCTACAAATTTTCTCAATTCTTTTGACGTGATAACGTCTTATAAATTGGTTTACCGGGAGACACTTCAAGAAACTGCGTTACGCTCCGCTCACGGAGGGGGTGCAGCTCGGCGCTCCCTAAAGGCGGGCGGCCCCTCCCCTTCCCCGGCGCTCACAAAAGCGGGAGCGCCCCGCCCCCCTTCCCTGGCACTCACCCCCCCCCCCCCACCAATGGGAAATACCTACTACCTACGGGAAATACCTACTCTGTGCAACTTGACAAAGAATTTTATTTTATCCTTCTTCCTACTATACGAATGAATATTAACATTAAAATTATTTTACCACTCAAAGTCGTTGTCACGTAACGTAACTTTCGCCCGTATACCGACTTTACAGGCAACAACACAGGGTTTTTTTTTAAACAATTTATTATTATTAATATGTAGTATATCATTTGTCCTTTCGAAATCCCTATTTATCATTTGCATCCCATCATACTTGGTGGTCATTTGTGCATACTTGTTCTTCACTTTAGGTAATTTGAGTCTATAATTTCTTGATTGTCGCTGCCTAACGTCATTTAAAAATATATGTTTATGTTTCTGAATTATTTTGAGCATATTCTTAGCATATAGTTGGTAGACAGTTGAAAGTTTCAACTCTTTAAATAATTTTTCGATGGGGTAGCGACTAGGTCTGTGGAATAGCACCCGTAAAGTGATTTTTTGTATTTTAAATAATTTATCTATTAAATACTTGAAAGTACCTCCCCAAATGATTATAACGTATTGCAAGATCGACTCAGATAGCGCTTGATAAATATTTATTTTCAGTTCTTTCGATAGGAATTTAATTCTAAACAATACGTAGGCGCACTTCCTAAGTTTCCCGCACAGATTCTGAATGTGATGATCCCATTTCATATGACAATCTATCAATACTCCTAAATAAGGTAGACTATCCACTTTCTTTATTTTCGGACAGCTGCAAGGAGAATCGCTGCAACTATGTATCACCAGAGTTTCGTAGCCCGTAGATGACAAATCGGGTTTCCTCGAGATATTCATGAAAACCGATTTGGTCGCATTGATTGTGAGTTTGTGGAGGTGCATCCACAGTCCGATGGTTCGCAGATCCTTCTCAGCATTTTCATGGGCCTCCCGCCAGGTTTCTCCCGTGTTCACAAGGGCCACATCATCGGCAAACATGTAAATTTTTCCAATATACTTTTGTGAAGCTAGTCCTTCGATGTACAAGAGGAACATTATAGGTCCAATTGAGGTTCTCTGCGAGCAACCGAATTCTCGTATTGTTGCTGACTCACTTTGAGTTTTGCTTATGTGAACAGCTTGTTCTCTGTTGCTGGTATAGGATTAATATGAAGTCAGACTGGTTAGGAAGCCGGATACGTCTCAACATGGCTGCCTCAATACACCTTGCCTTGTAGAATTGAACCCTGAAGTTTTGCCTAGCTTAATTGAAGACACCCTGTATAATCGGGTTATGTGTGAGCCTCCGCTCACTAGGGTATCTTTCCAGTGAAGAGGCTAGGTTAATTCTTTAACTTCCTTCCGATCCGAATCTGGCATAGTCACCTGCGACCAGCATTGTTCAGTTTCGGATCCGTGGTCAGCTCAGAGGTGACGTCACCCCCCCCCCCCCTCAACTTGAAGACGCCGTCTCCAGCCAGAGCGTCCCTCCCTCGGCGGGGGGAGCCAATCAGCAGTCTCCACCTGGCAGTCGCTAATCCGTCGAGGGAGTGGAGGGGGAACCTATAAAACAATGGAGCAGACCCCCCCCTCGGCAGACCACCGTAGATATTCAGTAGAGTCACCGTGAGCCCAGCAGCCCGTGAACTTGAGCCTGTTAGAGTCAACTGTCCCCAAAATACTTTCGCGAAGCAATTTAGTAAGATCCCTGACCATCTGAATTGCCGTCCTGCGTCGAACAATCTGGTTGCAAGATCCCTTGGAATCCACCGGACGTCCGACGCCACAACCACCACAACCGCCACATCACATCTGGAAGGATACCTCAGGGCCCTGACACGTGTGAGTGAACTCGTAACTTACCTTTTAACCATTGGCCAATGCAATTAGGACAGTGCGTAGAAGTAAAACTAAAACGTTTAAACAGAATCGTACTTTGAGAAGTTGTAAACTTAAAGCTAAATACTTACCTGCAACATAAAGTTAACCTATACTTACCCATACTCACCTTTGTTGAAAACCTGGAACTTTGAACTGATTTACTCTGGAAACCTGAAACATAAAGTCAACTTGGAGTTATTGAATTGTATAATGAACAATTTCTTGAATTATCAACATATTGGATAAACTATATTGTGCCATACTTACCTTTGTTGTTCCGCCCATCAGGCTTCTTTTCGACACACATTTAGTGTGCCTAGTCAGAAACTGAAGCGCTTAATTAATAAAATTACCTTTTCTTGTTGTAACCTTGCAGTTGATATTTTCGCATTTACCTGGTTCCTCAGTGTGATACACGGAGCTTGGTGACTCGTCACACTCCGCCACATCTTCCGAGATTTCCTTCAGAAATCGTCGTAGGCCCTTCCGGCAGCGTTCACGTTTGGTGATCTGCTCTTTTCTTCCTAGGACGCCCTTAAGGCTAAACATTTCAGCTTTCGTCATCCCGAGATTTCCGACTGGCCGCTTCACCGCCTCGTCACAGGTAAATACCACACGCTACCCTTGTAAATTTAACATTTCACGTTGTTTCGATATTTGTTTGTCTTCCCCCTCCCACCTGAGCTCGCCACGGTAGGTCTTGCATCAATCGGGGAACTTGGAATCGGCACGTGGCGTCACAACCTCGGGCCACTACCAATTTCACCGCGGATCAAAACCTCAACCCTGTTGAACGAATCTCCCGTTTACGACTGGTGTGACGATCGTCACAACCGCCACGAGTAAGCGGGACGCTACCTCTGTGGTCACGACACAAGCCGCCACAAGTAGCAAGCCTACATATGGATATGAGGAAGCTATGTGCCACACCCACTTGGCAGACTTTTTTTGCTTCCACAGTTGATTTGTCAATGTATTATACCATTTAAAAAACAAACTTGTTTTAATCTCTTTCGTCAGTGAATAACCAATATTGAACTGTTGCGTGATGAAAGGAACAGATTTCAAGTTGTCTGAAGGAATGCTTCAGATGGTACTTGGTCATGATGCAGCAGGAGAGTGAAGGAAGGTGGTCAAGACTGGCGGACTTGCGACTCCTCCCAGATTAGAGGGCTAGAGGGCGACGTTGGAGTAGCGGCTACGAAGCCCCGGGGTGCTTCCTTTCAGGGAAGTTGAGTACCGAGAGGAGGAGGAGGAGGAGGAGGGGGGGCTCCTTCTGGTAACTCTGCCCTGAAGAAGAGGGTTCGCGGAACGGCGCGGAACGTCGGGAATGCGGTGACGTCACGTCTGCACGGTCTCCTCCGACAGGCACCGCCTACTCAGGAGCGTCAACCTTTCAGCCCTTCATCAGAATTTTACGAGATAATTAAATTCAATTTTGATTGAAATGTTTAAAAACTCTCCTTCTACCTCACTCGACAGAATGAGATTTTATTATTATTATTATTATTATTTGGTTGTTGTTACTATGATACTGCAGGGGCTAGACCCAGAGTGGCCACAGTGGGGCAAATAAAATCGATACCTTAAAGTACAAAGGAGCTTTGTCCCAAAAACGGAGTTTTGAGAAAAACTCAAAAGAAATTATCACCAATGTACAATTCCTAAAACAATGGCTTATTACACTAAACTCTTTAATTTCCTCAACATATTTTCAAACTATTATCTTCAAGAAAACTCAATAATAGTTTTGTTGAATTTGAGTTTTTCTGAAATTAGAAAAAATAGAAAATGTGGAAGGTGGATGGACAAAGCTCCTTTGTGCTTCAAGGTATCGAAATATACCTATTGATTGATTGATATTTTTTTCAAATTTGACTTCTGTTTTCTTCTGCCAGTTTGGTGTCCTCACCTGGAATATTTAGGCAGGTAGTTAACCCTTGAAGTCCTGAGTTATCTTTTTGGAAGTCCAATTTTCAAGCTTACTGCAATACTGTTTATTTACTTATAAGCATACGCCGATATTTTGTTGGCTACTTTGATACCGATAGTTTGGGCCATCTGTCTTGATATCCTCAAAACTATCTTCATATCGATTGTTTTAACTATCAATGGTTTGAAAAAACGCGGAAAAAGCATCGACACCCGGGATTATCGCGATGATATCATCAAAGGGCATATACCTAAATAATTCCTGTTCATTTTATCGAGAATAGGGTGTGCGCCTGTGTAGGAAAAACTGTTTATAGTTATTTTTAATCTAAGGTAGACTTCATTCTGAGAATTTTGGTACCAACCGCGACCTTCTAGTGTGTGTAAATCTTTTCCTATGAATTTTTAAAGTTTCGACCGTTTATGACGTCACAGTGGGCTGGGGCGCGTGACGTCATAAACGGTCGAAACTTTAAAAATTCATAGGAAAAGATTTACACACACTAGAAGGTCGCGGTTGGTACCAAAATTCTCAGGATGTAGTCTACTTTCGTTTAAAAATCTAAAAAAAATCAAGGCGCACCCCCCATTCATTTTTTTTTTAAGTTGTTCCTCCAGTTCTGACGTGCCTATCTTTATGGTGAATACCGACAACTAACCCCCTCTTGATGTATCTTCAAGGAACCTCACTACAGACGCCTCCCACTGGATTTACCTACTTGACTATTCTTGCGGTACCGATTCATCTTCTTCAAGACTATTCAAATTTTCGATCGAATGCTAACTGCTGTGCATGGAAACAACTAAACTAGATACCTTTAATTCAGTATTAATTTTTTGTGTTGAGGAGGAGGGGGGGAGATTGACAGTTTATTCCCGGGAACTGTTGAAAATAACTTGTTTTGTATTCATCGATGAAAAAAAATACGATTAATTAGGTAGTTCAGAAAAGCTGCATTATTTGAAATAAATATGCCATTATCTCGCGAAAAACAGAAAATGTACAAGTAGAGAAAGACTTTACAACTCTGGACGAAGCCAAGATAACCTCGCAAGGAAGGATTCTAGACGGGTGATGTGGTACCATAGTATAGTAGGTACCATATAGTACCACATACCAAAATCGCGACTTTCCCAAAATACATAAATTTTAACCCTCAAATTTGCATTTTTTCAATTTTAGTCCGTCTTATATAAGCAATGGGTTATTGAAGGCAGACCACGCTGGTGAGTTTCAATAAAGTAGTACAGTATTGAGCAGAAATTAGGAGTATCCCAAAATCAACAAATTTTCATCAATAAATTGACAATTTTTGAATTTGATTCTGCCACTAGAAGACAGCGGGCTATCCAAGGCAGACCATGCTCTATTGTCTACATACCACTCATACTCCAACGTGTTAAAATGTGAATCATCCCAAAATTGTCTGAATTTTAAATCAAATTTGACAATTTTTCAATTTAATTCTGCCAGGACTTTACAGCTGCATAGGATTGGCAGACAAGTCTCAAACCCGTAGGTAGACTTTTAAAATCCAGCTGTAAAAATTTGGGACGTCCCGTGGATTTTTGCACAAAAAGTGTACAATTTTTAAAATTGAGTATGCCGAGGGTTAACAGCCGTTGAAGAGTGGCAAGCTGATGAAAAAATCCATGATTGGACCTAATCTCTCATTCACGGAGTTTTCATCGATCCCGGAGATATGATGATTTTTCGCGATTTTTGAACATTTCACATGGCCGCCATTTCTGAAAGCAACCGTTTTGGAATGGCAGACTTGAATTTTCTCTCTCAGAATGAACAAGATTTTCATAATTTGTCGTCAAATTGTATCCCTAAATGAAGTGCGATTTTCGGCCTCGGCTCCAGGAGTAGTAGGTATCAAAAGCAAACCACCCAGTTTTCATCTAATTTAGAAATCGCAGAAACAGGGGTTGAAGTTGCCCTAATTATTAGGAAATTTGATTACTGGTTGCTAAGGACGGAAAACTGAGCACAACTCGAAGAAACGACTGCGATCGCACTTCGGTGAGCTAAAATTTGAACGGAGATTAGACCTCTTCTGCGATTCACACTCGTGTTTCTGATTTAGCGTAAGCCTGACCCTTGAGTTCTCGTAGGGAGATAACGGTTTGTCCTACGGAGCTCTGGGCGATCTCTAGAAATTCAATACTATTTAAAATAGTGAAAAAAGATACCTTCATTTCGAGAGTTTTCGAACTAGAGCGTTTTGAAAATTTTAGCCCATATTGACAAATTTTGTCAACAATTAGAAGTGACTGACATCAACCAAAAGCTTCGGGGCACAACTAGACCCCAAATGGAGCCCATGTACCAAATTTCATCAAAATCGGTCCATGGGAACTGGTTGATTTGATGATTATAAACTTATTAGTGATTGAACCAAGCTATTAGGTTTGGCTAAATTTGCAATAAATAACAAAAAAGTGGATTCTATTTCAAAGGGAGTTGTACTATAATAAATAACCAGAGACTAGATAATGTGACTTTTACTTAACAATAATGAGGTAACAAGGATATAAATATGATGGTATTAATACTGTGGTTGCTGCCTACCTAAGAGTGGCCACTAAGGCTAATATCACAAAATTGATAGGTAGGTACCTAACACCAATGTTCCAATGAAGAAGAGAGGAAGGCCCAACTCCAGGCAGGTAGGTAGTAAAGAAGAAGAAGAACAGCCAGCAAAGAAAGATCACAGGTAGGTAGGTAGATCACAGAAGATTTGGTTTGTTAACTCTCACCTTAATTGTAGTAGGCAGGTGGCTACTCCTCTTACCCTGAGCTGAAGATGAGCAGCATGCAGGTGGGATACCCTGGCAGTGATGAAAAGTGTCCTTTTCATGTGGTGATCCAACAACTTATGTGATATTGCACTGATTCTTTGTGGTGGTGTAATGGACTCAAAATTCCGTCCATTCCTGTAATAACGTCCATTCATACTACTTCCATACGAGCAACACTTGAGCCAACATCGCTGTCCGCCGATAACCAACCTAACCCAGCATTGTCCGCCATCCACTGACAGGGACACGAGCGCGCCACCATCAGGACCTGCCAACGCCCAAATGCAAGATGGCTGAGGGGATAAAAGGGGCTGCCCCCTCCCTCGCGCCTCAGTCTGAAGCCACGCGTCTCTAAGTATAGAACCTAACTTCAAGTCTCACCCCCCCCCCCCCCCCCCCTAACGTAGTGTCGCAGAACGAACTGAGAACTTGTGCAAGTGAAGTGAAACCCACGGGACATTTCCTAAAAGACGTTCTTCGAATCCACCAGTCAGACCCTGTATGATCTCGAGTAGCCACAGATAAGCGAGTAGCCACAGATAAGCGAGACTTACAGATCTGCCACCAACTCTCCATTTCGCCACTCGACCGGTACGCCGAACGAACCCGGACCGGGGCAATTCTGTTTCGATCCCAGGCAACCCCCCCTACAGCATTACGAAGAAGAGGTCTGGATGCAAGATACCAGCTACGGAGATTCTCTACAGCAGTGGTTCCCAAACTGGGGGGCGCGCCCCCCTGGGGGGGCGTGGAAAAAGTCCAGGGGGGGCGTGACACCCAAATGAAATAAATAAAAAAATTACAAAAATAATTTCCTCAGATTTTTGAAATAAAGTCTTTCTAAGTTTTCAAAATTGTTTTTGTAATGTTTCAATTTCCACGTTTTTTTTAAAACCAATTTCCACGCTTCCACATAAAGAATATTCACTTGACATAATGGTCAAGTGTTTGTAAAAAATTAAAGCCATTGTTTAAAATAAAACAGATCAAAACGCACAAGAGTTCAATATTCTCAAAACCGTCCCCCTCCATAGCAAAATGGAAAGCTGATATGTGTAGGGGGCGTGGGGGGTCTCCAAATAACCAGAGGGGGGCGTGGTACAAAAAAGTTTGGGAACCCCTGCTCTACAGGATCCAAGCTCGGCTAAGGGTGAGCCCATTCTCTCTACACCACGTAAGCGCTACACTCATTCAAATCTGGCAACCAACCCCCCTTTAACAAATAACGCCCTGTAAAAGTAAAGTAAAGAGAAATTGTAAAGTAAAGTAAAGTGAAAGAGAAATTGTGTTAGTAATAGAAACGAAGAGTAAAAGTAAAAGTAAATTAAGTATAACGCAGATTGTGAAACCAGTAAAGTCGTCAATACGAATAGAGGAAGGAGTAGTAAAATAATATATATATTTTGTTATGTGAGCAACCAAGTTGCTCATTATTCCCCCTCACAGGCACCTCCCATCCGTAAGTCGTGATCCCCTTCGGGACCAGGCCCCCACCACACATCACAGGCCACATCACAGGGGCGTGGCCTCAGTACTAACGTATCCGAACACCAACTCAGGATACAACAAAAATCAACTGTCATGGAGGAGCATGGAGGAGGCAAATCAACTAGCATGGAGGAGGCTGATCAACTAATCAGTATGGAAGAGCAGGAGTGCCAACTGAAGATGGAAGAGGCAACACTGAGCCCAGAAACCCAATGATATTATGATGTATCAACGGAAATACCTCAGTCCTGAAGTTAAGCCTGGCCAGCTCGTCTCGAAGTGATCTCCCCTTGTCTTTGAAGCGCACCCCCCTTGTTCCGCGTCGACACAGTATCGCGCTGAACCGTATCCCTCCTGCCTCCCCCAAGTCACGCGGTTTACTCAGTGAAAGACAGTACCGGTGAACTTGTTCGTCCTGCCTCCCCTGGATCTCGTTGTTCCTGCCGGATCGTCGTATCAGAGGAAGACGCAGAAACAGTCCGTTCCCGGCTCTCCCCCTTCAACCTCGCTGCATCGCCTCCGGACTCGCTATGGTAACCCGGAACGTGAGTGCAAACAAACTAATCTACCTTAAATATAATTGGCCAATTAAAGGTAGAGGTACCGTGACTCAGTGATATTTCTACTATAACTAAAAATAGGAACTAAGAGGAACTTACCTGTAACGTATCTAAAGAATAAGAATACTCACCTTGTTGATCCTACCTCTAAGAGTATCGTACCGTAACGTAAGACTAAGACTAGTCGCTATAAGTGAAACTTACCTTTCTTACCTGATTGCATTCCACCGTAACGCCCCTCAGGCGCTCGATCCCTGGGATCGAAGTTGCAGAACTTACCGTAACCACATTGGAACCATTTTTACTTACCTGTATCGCCGTTCTAGTCCTGAGATTAAATCTAAAAGACATTTGGTTAAATAATTCTTCTCATTTCAAAACTTACCCAACATCCCAGGTTCTGAGTAACAAGAGTATCGCAAACCGTATCGATAATAGGAACTTGCTTGAAAGAAACAACAAACGTAACGTAACTTCATTTATTTACAACATATCGATACATAAAACCCTTCAGGTTACAAGACCCTTCAGGTATAACAGTGTCATAAATATCATATATAACAAAGGTATCTACTGGAACGCTACGCCTCATCTCCAAGCCGCTCGGGAGAACGCCGCTACCAAGAACCAGTTAAGTACCACTAAATTCAATTAGTCTAAGATTCCGATATTTTTCTTGTTTTTGCCTTTCAGTATCGCGAACCCCTTAGAAACCCCCTTTGTCGAAGGAACTCGTAACTGACACACTGCCCCAAAAAGCTTACAGTTATAATAATAATTTTCCAGTCAAAAGTTCTAAGTCAAGTTTCAAGACTTAAGAAGCCGAATTATTGCAAGTTTTGTGCATAATTTCTTAGAGTCAAGTGTGACGTTATCAATTCAATCAAGTACATTTTCTTATTTGAGGTGGTTCCCTCTGAACCCCTAAAATCCGCTTCACGGTAATAACCTTATAAGTTTTTATGAATAAAAACCCTACGTGTTTTTCAACTTGTGTTCTTCATTTCAGAAGGTAGTTCCTTTCCAACTCAAACGGACATCAGGTATATTGCGTTTAGTAAACTTTGGGTATTTCCTGAGGTCAATACTCGACCCAGGTGGTGGCAGCAACCCTAGGCGTTCTTCAGGTAGAACCTCTTTATCCTCTGAGCACTTAGCCCAAGATAATTCTCTACCTCGAGACCTCTAGCCTCATACAATTATAGTTTTCAACTCATTTTCGAAGGTATTAGGATAACCCATACAAGCAGTAATCAATTTACTAGTAATCTTTTATTTCGCATCAGCAAATCAGTTACCTTAGACTCATGGTCACACGCAACCACCAGAATTAGTAAAGCCATCTTCATTCTCAGCAGTCTACTAACGACAGTAAACTCTGGTAAGTAAAACATCCTAATTTACTTCTTGGGAAAACTTTAATTTTTAACGATTGTAAATTCTAATCGAAACTTGGTCGTTCAAGATCAACATAATTTACCCAAAATAAACTAAAACATTACAGTATAAAGTTGTGAATCCACTTCAGGAACTTTGGATGAACTTTGATAACTTTTTTGGTGAGAGAAAGATTGAAAACAGGTATACACAAGATGGGCTGACTGGTAGGGATGGGCGATCGTCGATAGTTACTGTCGATAATAGCTCGGTATAGTCAACCACTATCGTTAGATTTTTACCTTTCTTTGTATTTGAAGTTCTCAGAATTCGGAGGGCTATGGTAATACAGGCAAGAGCGGAGCAGCCTCAACTACAGGAATTCCATTTGAAAGAAATTCGTTCTTCGAACTCTTATTCCAGAAGCTGAGGCTGCCCCACACGTGTCAGTATTTATTAAGGCCGGTTTACACGCTCATGCCATTTGCGCAAATCGGCTTGAACAAGCCAGTTTGCACAGTTATATCGTTGCATGTGAACGCTGTTTGCGCAAGCCATTTGGCTTGCGCAAGCCAAAAAATTTGGCTTGTGCGAAGTCTGTCTCGGACAGAAATTCGGCTTGAGGTTGGAGCTTGGCATGAGTGGAGTTTGAGCGTGTGAACGCAGTTCAAGCCTACCCACGATCTCGCGCCGGCGCATTCCTTCTCTGTGTGTGAATCACATTATTCCAACCCCATATCACTGGGGAGCATCTAGCGCTCGTTCAAGCTGCATTGGTTGATTGGTTCTTGCGATGCAGAAAGAAAGAGAATTTCTCTGTGAATTCATTGAGCTGTACAAGTCTCAAATAATTCCGGAAATCATTTGGTTCCCCTCTCAATTCCACTATTAAATTGGTATGGGAAAGGCTGTCCCTCCTGAGCAACCAATCCTTGCTCCATTTCCGACCTTTGGAACTCTTTGAGCCCAATTTTTTCTTTATCAAGCAAGCCGCCGTCGTACACAGGATAAGCTCCTCCTCATCCATATTAAAAATTATGTCAAAATTTGTGATTGGTTTTTTTTTTTTTTAATTTTAAAATTTTTAATTAATCAACTTTAATTAAAGCGCACTGATCGACGAAGTCCACTGACTGAATCCCACACAATTTCACAAGCACAACTGAACGTGTGAACGCGACCGCGTTGTTCAGTTCAGTTTGCGCAAACTGGCTTGTGCAAGCCGGTTTGTGCAAATGGCTTGAGCGTGTAAACCCACCTTTACCTGCTTTGAGTTGTGAGTACCTAATTGTGCAAAGAAACAAAATAAGTATCGACTTTACCTTTTACTGGAAATTATTTTTAAATAAATTCGTTTTTAGTTCGAAATCTTTGCGTGATCTTATAAATATACCTAATACTACGTGTAGGTAATAGATAATTCAATTTGATAGCATTACATTCTCCATTGAACAGGTACGTACGGAATAGGAAAAGCCACTATCGAAAATATCTATATTTTTTAACCGATAGTATCGGCCTATCGATAGTGCTGAACTATCTACTATCGCCCATCCCTACTGAATGGTAATGACTGGTGATGAATTATGAACCGCACAATGTATAAAAGCTCCAGTGATGAAGGTGAAATCAGCTGTTGAGGTTGTACTTTTCACTCACACTCACTTAGTTTCCCACTGATCAAGTAAATATAAATTAAGAACAAATTTTTATTAGGGCTTTTATAATTAAATTGACAGTATTATGAATGATTGATTGAATTGACTTGAATGGTAGCATGGATGTAAACAGAATGAATATTTGATGACATGGAAGAACTGAATGGAAGTGGCAATGATGGAAGATTTGAAAGATAAGAAGCAACAGGAAGATAAGGAGTTTAATGTTTTGTTGTTTTAGTAACTAAAACAACTCACTTAGTAACTAAAACAATCACTTGTTGCATCTCAACTGTTGAGATGCAACAAGTGATACTGAAGGTTTAGAAAGGATTTTAAGAAAGGAAAAGTTTAGTAGGTTTTTTGGGTATAAGATATGGTGAAAAATGTGGTGGATGGTATGCAAGTGATGCAGTGTACTGAATATAGTTGGAATTCTTGACCGTTTTTTTGAAATAATATCGATGTGGAGGTTCTTGAGAATCGGTCGGGGAATGATAGAATTATTTACGCCAACGTTTCGTTCAATTTATTGAACATCTTCAGGGCTACCTAATACAACAAACGATGAACGAATTAAGTTAGGTAACTGAAGGTAGGTACATTACCATGGCAAATAACAAGTAGTAGGTATGTGTAAAAGCTTACCAGAAAGTTGGAGTAATGGAGTCACATCATGGATTGATCAAGGTCTTATTGACTGAGTGAATGCACACTTGTGTGACATTTGGACACTGACATTTTTGACTTGTTGAAGATAAGATGGTAAAAGATTTTCATCAGCTATGTAATGAGAAATCAAACAAAAAACTTGGGCTGTCAACAAGGTTGACACATGGATTGAGACTTGTGAGATTGCACATGCTGGCATGGATGCTTGATGTGACAACATCCATTCTTGTAAGCCCACATGGAAGTAAGGCCTCCATGGTGCACATGGGTCCCAAGATTTCAAAACATGTCCAATGTCCACACACCACACAGGTTAGAAAAACATAGATTATGCATACCTGCCTACTATAAAAACTTAAACTGCTAGGAACTTGATATTGAACTAAATAGATGGTAACTATCTATGTACCTATGAGTATAATTATTATAAGCCCATAGGTAGTAAAATAAAATGACAAAAAAGCAAAATAAATTTAACAGCTTTGGTAGGTAGGTACAGAATTGTGGTAGGTAGGTACAGCTGGGAGGTCGCCCGTGCGGCTGCTGATCTTGATTTTGTCAGGCAGCAGTTAGCATGGTGCGACCGAGCAACACCATCTGCTCCAAAACCCAGTTCGTCTGCTGAGTTCGCTGCTGCGCTGCATGAGTCAGTAGATGGTAAAGAACTCCGACAGTGCTCCGAAAGCCTTGTCTCATCCCAATGGGTAGATTGGGCTTCGGAGGGCATTGGGGCCCGCGACTACCGACACTTCCACGCCGTCCGCATGGCAACTCTGCCAACTGCGGTACGGTGTTCGAGGGGTAGTCGTGGGACAACTCTACCCCTTTGCCGCGCCTGTCGGAGTGGAAATGAACATCTGTATCATGTAGTGCAGCAATGTCCTCGGACTCATGGGGGCCGCATTTTACGTCATGATGCAGTCGCCAAGCAGATAGCAGGTGCTTTGTCATCTAGCGGCTGGGATGTTGAGAGGGAGAGATTGTATCACATGCCAAGTGACCAGGGTAAGAAGCCCGACATCGTTGCCATCAAGCCCGACCAGTCTTGCATTATCCTGGATGTCCAAGTTGTCAATGGCAGCTTGGACATGGAGCAGACTTGGCGGGCTAAGATAAGAAAGTATGATAGAAATGATTTACGGCAAGCGGTGTCGGAGCTAAAAGGAGTGGCACCCAACAACATCAGGGTGATGGCTGCTACCTTATCATGGCGCGGGGTGTGGTGCGGGAAAAGTGCCACGGAGTTGCGTGAGTTGGGCATCTCAGTAGGCGTACTCCGTGGTATCACCACCCGTGTCCTGCTCGGCTCTTATTTGAACTGGTGGTCGTTTTATAGAGGCACTTCCCTTCATCCCTCTCTCCCACCCCCACCTTCCTCATCTTCCCTCATCCCTAGGGCCGGCGTCGGGTGAGTCCTGGGCGTCCTCCCCAATATTTAATTATTTATTTTTATTTTATGGCGTGCCCCCTCCGTCAAAAAAGACATTTTGTCTTTGAGGGGAGTTAATTAAAAAAAAAAGAATAATAAATTTAACAGCTTTGGTAGGTAGGTACAGAATTGTGGCAGGTAGGTACTTAGGTAGGTAGGTGTACGTGTGGTAGGTAGGTAGATTAAGTTAATTTATGATTCTGAACATGGTAAACTATTTTGAACTGATGACGAACTAAAACTAAATTGATAGGTACCTACCTATTAGATTATGAATAGGTCTATGAGAGAGGAGGTGGTTCACGATCCCTCCATTTTATGAGGTTGGAGTAAATTCTACTTATATTGGATATATCAACTCTTCTATTGCAAGTATTAGGCGTCCTGGCATTATGGATCATCTCCTTTATTAGCCGTTTGTTGATGTTCGACTCTCTATCCACTACTTGAAGGTTGTTAAAATCAAATCTGTGGCCCTCAGTAAGTGAGTGGTCAACGAGGCCACATGTGATCTTCATACAGTTGATATCAGATTTATGTTTTGCTATTCTATCCTTTATATAGTTTTTGGTTTCCCCTACATACTTGGTGGTGCAAGCTCCACAGTTTATTGAATATACCACGTGACTACGTAACTCAGGAGGGATGGAGGATTTAAGTTTAGTGTACACTAAGTTGTGCAAGGTTCTTTTGGTACCAAAGGCAATCTTGCAATTAACCTTGTTGGATAAGGCCTTGTTGAGTTTTTCAGAGAGCCCTTTGACATAAACCATACCCCTGTATTTAGGAACATTGAGATTGGGAACAACCGAGTTAGACTCGTTTAGTGTGGCTGACCCAATACCAGTGAAGTTCCTTCTCCACAAAACCAGACCATGGGACTTGCTGCATCCACCTCAGCCACACTAAACGAGTCTAACTCGGTTGTTCCCAATCTCAATGTTCCTAAATACAGGGGTATGGTTTATGTCAAAGGGCTCTCTGAAAAACTCAACAAGGCCTTATCCAACAAGGTTAATTGCAAGATTGCCTTTGGTACCAAAAGAACCTTGCACAACTTAGTGTACACTAAACTTAAATCCTCCATCCCTCCTGAGTTACGTAGTCACGTGGTATATTCAATAAACTGTGGAGCTTGCACCACCAAGTATGTAGGGGAAACCAAAAACTATATAAAGGATAGAATAGCAAAACATAAATCTGATATCAACTGTATGAAGATCACATGTGGCCTCGTTGACCACTCACTTACTGAGGGCCACAGATTTGATTTTAACAACCTTCTACTTTACACATACCTACTACTTGTTATTTGCCATGGTAATGTACCTACCTTCAGTTACCTAACTTAATTCGTTCATCGTTTGTTGTATTAGGTAGTCCTGAAGATGTTCAATAAATTGAACGAAACGTTGGCGTAAATAATTCTGGCAGTGTACTGATGGCAGAGTGATAGTGATGGCAGGATTTCCGGTGAGTTGCTGATTAATTGACGCTTTCCAAACAGGAACTAAGGAAAGTGCCGCGGACGCCAAAATGTTTATTAGATTTTCGGATTCCACGTACCTTGAAACGTAAACCAACAAATTTTGAGAGGAGGTTAGAAATTTCTCTTTCTTGGTCGATTCCAAAGGTTTATTATTAAAATAATAAACCAAAATCTGATACCACTCAACCAAAATTTGACATTCTTAATTTGACACTTTCATTTGTCAAAATACACCAAAATTTGAAGAAAAAGCAAATGTTTTGAAAAGTGAGAAATTAAGGGTTTTATATAGGTAGTTGAAGTTTTTAAAAGTTTCAAGTAGGAATGAACAAATTTTTTAAAAACATTGATAATTTTATAGACTTTTTATTCAATATTATTACTAAAAAATTATGTTATTTATTATGATTGATGTACATAAATAGCCCATATCATAATGTAATGAAAATCCGTAGAACCCATCAATTCATTTTCATAGTATATGGTTCAAACGCCGTTATATTTCTTTTGAGATGAGGCTCACTCAATAAAATTTTTCAAGTAGGTATTCAGCATAACATGGCAGGCAGATGTGGAAGTGAAATCACAAGCAATGTTGCTGATCGTTGCTCACTCTCCCAACTTGGCATTTGCTTACGAGCCTGTCAAAGTAGAGGAAGCTTTGTTAAAACAAAAGCGCGCGAAAATTTGCTTCTAATACTAGAATAAAAAAGTTCTCCAAAATCGAAATTTCCACTCGCTTTAACGTTTCAGACCTTTGAACAATTTTGGTTTCGTGTCTGTCTGTCTGTGTGAGAGACTGTCGTGAAATTGTCGTGGGAATTGTGTGGATTGGCGAGTAGATGGTCCCCTATGACGGTAGTGGTAGGTACGTAGAGATTGGTGTTTTGAGATTAACTACTATGCATCGGGTTATGGATACGAGGAAGCTATGTGCCACACCCACTCGGCAAGGCGTATTTTTATTCGATTTCCAAGCCTTCGAGATCCCCTCCTACAACCACCAGGTTTATTACCATCTAAAAGCCCCTTCCGCTACTTGATTGGAGGGTTTGGAAACTATTTCGGCTGCGTTCCATTGAAAACGGGTTCTAATTGCCGAAAATTACTCTCGCTTTCGGTTAGAGTTGAACGGCCGTTGAGGCGGAACGTCCCGTCAACGCTCGGGTTTCCATAGGAATCGTCGGGTGGGAAAATAACAGTAGTCGAAGAGACCTAGTAATAGTTAAGATCGTGTTACATCAACTATCTCGACAGCTATAAGTAATAAGTCGAGTACTAAAGATTAATACAAATCGATTTTTGGTTGAAATGAGATAACTTCAGACTCGTTTTGTCTGGAGGTATCTGCATAAATTCCAGTAGTTAGGTATTACTGAATAATTTCAGATGATGGCGATACCCCCACATTCCTTCCTCTTAAACTCTAAATTCAAAATTCCGGCAAAATAGAGGGACCTCAGATTTTTCAAAATGAATTGATTTAAATCGAATCGATCTTTTTGAAGAGAATCTAAAAATTCATACAGATTTTGGTTTATTATTTTCAATAATGAACCTTTGGAATCGACCAAGAAAAAAAATTTTTTAACACCCCCTCAAAATTTGATGGTTTACGTTTCAAGGTACGTAGAATCCAAAAATCGAATAAAAATTTGGCCGTCCGTCCGCCGTACGCCGTACGCGGCACTTTTGCCACTTAGCATTGACCGATTTTGATGAAATTTGGTATGTAGGCTCCATTTGGGGTCTAGTTGTGCCCCGAAGCTTTTGGTTGATGTAGGACAGTTCTGAGGGCTCCAAAATCAATTTTAAAATTTTGAAAACGCCCTAACTCAAAAAAATTTGATATAAAGGTATTGTTTTTCCTTCAATTTAGGATTTTATAGAATTTTTAGAATTTTTTGAGACCACGCGGAGCTCTGTAGGACAAACCGTTCGCTCCCTACGAAAATTTAAGGGTTTAAATTGAAATATATACGTATATATATATATATATATGTATATATAAATCGAAACACGAGTGTGAATCGCAAAAGAGGCCTAATCTCCGTTCAAATTAGAGCTGACCGAAATGCGATCGATGGTTGGTGATTTAGATTTTTTTTTTTGATTTTCTAATATTTTTTTTTGATTTTTTTTTCATATTGGATGGTTGGTGATTTTGTAGACGAGTGATCTATATAGAAAAAATAATAAACCATTGTGTAATAATTTGCAGCGTTTTTGGATTTTAAATAACTTAAACTGTGAACCTTGAACCTGGGTAATTATTGTTTTTTCATCTCGATTCTACAGGTTCACTAATGAAAATAATAAACCAGAATCAATAAAGAAATCAGATTGTGCTAGGTCCTAGGACTAATTCCGTTTTGCGCCTTAGAAGGACGACGAAACAACGAAACGCTCTTGATAAAATCGCTCGTAAAACGAACAAAACCGTACTCGGACCCCCACCGGCATAATTTTTCTATTAACCTCCATAGAAAATGTAAATCGTTGTTCTTGCGAAGCTCGACACGACGAGGATCTGCGTGACCTGGTTGGGGAATCGCGATGAGATTTTTATGGCTTCCTCCGGTGGCTTGCGGACTCAGACGGGGTTTTCGCCTTGTGGAGGTCTCGTGTTACCGACGGAGCCTGGGAAGGCCAAGGGATGAAGGGGACGACGGCGGAATACCAAAAAGGGTTCCCCGCGACGAGTCGTCAGACCTGACCCCAACTACCCTCGAAATTTCCAAAAAAAAAAATTTTGGAGAAATCGCCAAATGAGCTGAAGCGATGCTCGAATCCATCAAGGCTGAATGGGGTAGTTGCATGGGTCGGAATTTCGTGTTTTTGACTTCAGATTCGAATTTAGCGCACTTGAAAACGTTTCTACACCAGTTTTCAGTTCGAAATTCCATTTAGTTTAGCCGTATTTCAATAAAGAAGTACCGACCTCACTTGAGTTTGCGGGACACTCCTCTTACGTCATCCCTAAACGAGAATCTCACGATAGAGTGCGTTGAGATCACTGCCATCGAGGACAATTCGAGTCAGAAACGTTGAAGTATGGTGATGATTAAAAAAACTTTGAAATTTATTTTTCAAGCTTTACATGTTTGAATTAATCGTTTAAATTGAAAGTTTTGAAGCATATTTTGGATGTTTTTCTTGTTGTTGCATTGGCACTTTTACAGTCATAGTTATCACGTTATCAGTGTACATTTTCTCGTAGTGCGGCCCGAGTTGTTACCATACCATAGTTTATACCGGTATTACCTACAATAATTTATTAATTGATTTAGTCCGGGAGCCCGGCTGAAAAAGGGCAACTGATCGATAGAAAAGTACCAATTGTAGAATTGCATAGTACTAATCGTGGTTATACAAGAAACGCACGTCTGCCGTTCCAAAGCCGTCGGATTCAAAGATGGCGGCCGACGAAACACAACCCAAAATCATGAAAATCTGACTTACAGGTAGATGCATGAAATTTTGGACAATGGTACTTGACTGTATGAGTAATCCAAAAATGCAAATCTGCCACTCAGCAACCGCCGGGTCGCCGGTGCAGACGCGGTCCAAAAACACATATTCTGGGGTCCAAAATCGACTTATAGGTAGATGCATGAAATTTTGAACAATGTTACTTGAATGTATGAGTAGTCCAAAAATGCAAATCTGCCACTCAACAACCGCCGGGTCGCTGGTGCAGACGCGGTCCAAAAACACTAATTTTGGGGTCCAAAATCGACTTATAGGTAGATGAATGAAATTTTGGACAATGTTACTTGAATATATGAGTAGTCCAAAAATGCAAATCTGCCACTCAACAACCGCCGGGTCGCCGGTGCAGACGCGGTCCAAAAACACATATTTTGGGGTCCAAAATTGACTTACAGGTAGATGCATGAAATTTTGGACAATGTTACTTGAATCTATGAGTAGTCCAAAAATGCAAATCTGCCACTCAACAACCGCCGGGTCGCTGGTGCAGACGAGGTCCAAAAACGCAAATTTTGGGGTCCAAAATCGACTTACAGGTAGATGAATGAAATTTTGGACAATGTTACTTGAATGCATGTGTAATGCAAAAAAACAAATCTGCCACTCAGCAACCGCCGGATCGCCGGTGCAGACGCGGTCCAAAAACGCAAATTTTGGGGTCCAAAATCGACTTATAGGTAGATGCATGAAATTTTGGACAAAGCTACTAGAATGCATGTGTAATGCAAAAATGCAAATCTGCCACTCAGCAACCGCCGGATCGCCGGTGCAGACGCGGTCCAAAAACCCTTTCGGTTTGGGGACCAAAAAGAAACTTATAGATAGATGACTCAAATGTTGGGCAATAATAGTAGGTATGATAAGTAACATAAAAATACACGTCTGCCAACGGAAAGTTGATGGATTGCAAGTGCAGACGAAGTCCAAAAACACACATGCGGGGGTCCAAAATGAACTCATTTGTAGATGGCTGATATTTTCAACCATGATACTAGGAGAAAATTGTAACTTATTAATGTAAGTCTGCCACTTCAGAGCCGCTGAGCCACTGGTGCAGACGAGGTTTCCCAAAATCTCAAATTGTTGGGGTCCATGTGGACTTACAGGTAGACGGCTGAAATGTTGTCCCATAGTCGTGGGTAAGGTATAGGACATGAAAATACACGTCTGCCAACGGAAAGTTGATGGATTGCAAGTGCAGACGGACTTCATAAAGTCTCAGTCATGCAGCTTGAGTTAATGAGCGAATTTTCAAAATGCTATTTCTACTGATTTTTGACTATTTTCGAATGGTGACCATTTTTTCGAAAATCTTGATAAGGTTTTCTGATTGAAATTTTCAATCAGATTCTTAACATCATCATACTTTTTCATATGTTAGAGGATAATAAGCTCTGAAAACCTCAAGATCACTTTTTTGACACTACTTTTTCACCCCTTAGTATTCGTCGAAAATATTGACCGATGGACTTAATCTTGGATTATCTGGATTCTTTAGCTAGTACCTACGACCATATTTCGACTGGAAGGACACACATAAATCCTTATATGAATTTGATGGATGGTTATTGAAGGAAAAATTACAAACAAAATTCAAATTACCTAATATGATGGTTTGTTAATGCAAGCATTCCAGGGTTCGTCCCATTGGATAAGTATTAGGTTAATCTAAACCAGTTGTTGGTAAGCGATAAAACACGCATTTTTATTTAGATTCCTCCTGCACAAAACAGTTTCACTCAATGTTATTTAGTAGATAAGTATTTTGAGTAAGAGATAGTGGACCTCCTCTTCCACCCCTCGCCTTTACCCACCATAACATTTCTAGCGGCATGCGAGCATCGAATTGAAACAACCATTCGAAAATCCAAGATCTACGATACCACCCTCACCAATGGTGCCAGTCTGGCGGTAGTAAGTCGGAACGTTGAAATGTCGTCTGTTAGTTTTGGTAGGCAGTCCGTAGAAGTTTCATCCCTATTTAAGGTGAACACACACAGAAACCCACGAAACATGCGGTTTGTGGTGTCCTGGCACCATGGTGGAACCAATAATTAGTTCCATGGTGATACTGAGAATAATTCATGAAATACCAGAGATATAACATATCTCTATATTATAGAAAATTTTCCCCAATTTCACAGCTTGAGTACAATTAGTAAGCTATAAGGAACCGAAATATTGAAAAATTGTTGTAAATATTTGTTTTGTGAATATTATCCCCCCGCTAATTTTGGTACTCTGGTGTGTGCAACAGAGAAGTTATTTGAGTCTGAGTCTGAGATTATGCCCGAAAACGCACGTTTTGAGCATTAAACCCCCCTTCAAAGATCAAATTCAAAATTGAAATAAATTCAGTAAATTCCAGGAGTGAATACAGTTAATCCATGAGAGCGAAAACATTCTTTTGTGTGAGACATATAAATAGTTTCGAGTTAGGTACACTCATGAACCTTATGATCACATCATTTGGTATTCATAAATTCAGTCAGTCATGATTCACATTTTGTATCATTCTCTACTAAAGTGAAGACTGATTACCATTTGATTTCAATGTCAAAATATTGTGGTGAATATTTTCAAAAATGATGAAGGAAACCTCAAAATAAAGGAAATGTCCCAATTTGCGTAGCTATCCTCCCACCACCCAAAAATCAAGTTTGCACAAATCCCCGCACTCTTCCACTCGCCGTGCTAAAACATACAGGGCTTCTTGGTCTGGTTCATGTAGATCAGATTGGCATAGTATTATTCTGCTAAGGAATTCCCAAGTGGAACAGCTCACATCATTTAAAGCTAAAACATACAATAAATTCCATAATGGATTACAGTTTACCCAGGAAAACGAAGAAATTAAGTTGTGTGAGATATTGAAATAGTTTCAAGTTACAAATTTTATATCATTCTCTACTAAAGTGAAGACTGATTACCATTTGATTTCAATGTCAAAATATTGTGGTGAATATTTTCAAAAATGATGAAGGAAACCTCAATATAAAGGAAAATGTCCCAATTTGCGTAGCTAACCTCCTATCACCCAAAAATCAAGTCAATGATGTGATCATACGGTTCCAGAGTGTAACTTGAAACTATTTCAGTATCTCACACAACTTAATTTCTTCGTTTTCCTGGGTAAACTGTAATCCATTATGGAATTTATTGTATGTTTTAGCTTTAAATGATGTGAGCTGTTCCACTTGGGAATTCCTTAGCAGAATAATACTATGCCAATCTGATCTACATGAACCAGACCAAGAAGCCCTGCATGTTTTAGCACGGCGAGTGGAAGAGTGCGGGGATTTGTGCAAACTTGATTTTTGGGTGGTGGGAGGATAGCTACGCAAATTGGGACATTTCCTTTATTTTGAGGTTTCCTTCATCATTTTTGAAAATATTCACCACAATATTTTGACATTGAAATCAAATGGTAATCAGTCTTCACTTTAGTAGAGAATGATACAAAATGTGAATCATGACTGACTGAATTTATGAATACCAAATGATGTGATCATAAGGTTCATGAGTGTAACTCGAAACTATTTATATGTCTCACACAAAAGAATGTTTTCGCTCTCATGGATTAACTGTATTCACTCCTGGAATTTACTGAATTTATTTCAATTTTGAATTTGATCTTTGAAGGGGGGTTTAATGCTCAAAACGTGCGTTTTCGGGCATAATCTCAGACTCAGACTCAAATAACTTCTCTGTTGCACACACCAGAGTACCAAAATTAGCGGGGGGATAATATTCACAAAACAAATATTTACAACAATTTTTCAATATTTCGGTTCCTTATAGCTTACTAATTGTACTCAAGCTGTGAAATTGGGGAAAATTTTCTATAATATAGAGATATGTTATATCTCTGGTATTTCATGAATTATTCTCAGTATCACCATGGAACTAATTATTGGTTCCACCATGGTGCCAGGACACCACAAACCGCATGTTTCGTGGGTTTCTGTGTGTGTTCACCTTAAATAGGGATGAAACTTCTACGGACTGCCTACCAAAACTAACAGACGACATTTCAACGTTCCGACTTACTACCGCCAGACTGGCACCATTGGTGAGGGTGGTATCGTAGATCTTGGATTTTCGAATGGTTGTTTCAATTCGATGCTCGCATGCCGCTAGAAATGTTATGGTGGGTAAAGGCGAGGGGTGGAAGAGGAGGTCCACTATCTCTTACTCAAAATACTTATCTACTAAATAACATTGAGTGAAACTGTTTTGTGCAGGAGGAATCTAAATAAAAATGCGTGTTTTATCGCTTACCAACAACTGGTTTAGATTAACCTAATACTTATCCAATGGGACGAACCCTGGAATGCTTGCATTAACAAACCATCATATTAGGTAATTTGAATTTTGTTTGTAATTTTTCCTTCAATAACCATCCATCAAATTCATATAAGGATTTATGTGTGTCCTTCCAGTCGAAATATGGTCGTAGGTACTAGCTAAAGAATCCAGATAATCCAAGATTAAGTCCATCGGTCAATATTTTCGACGAATACTAAGGGGTGAAAAAGTAGTGTCAAAAAAGTGATCTTGAGGTTTTCAGAGCTTATTATCCTCTAACATATGAAAAAGTATGATGATGTTAAGAATCTGATTGAAAATTTCAATCAGAAAACCTTATCAAGATTTTCGAAAAAATGGTCACCATTCGAAAATAGTCAAAAATCAGTAGAAATAGCATTTTGAAAATTCGCTCATTAACTCAAGCTGCATGACTGAGACTTTATGAAGTCCGTCTGCACTTGCAATCCATCAACTTTCCGTTGGCAGACGTGTATTTTCATGTCCTATACCTTACCCACGACTATGGGACAACATTTCAGCCGTCTACCTGTAAGTCCACATGGACCCCAACAATTTGAGATTTTGGGAAACCTCGTCTGCACCAGTGGCTCAGCGGCTCTGAAGTGGCAGACTTACATTAATAAGTTACAATTTTCTCCTAGTATCATGGTTGAAAATATCAGCCATCTACAAATGAGTTCATTTTGGACCCCCGCATGTGTGTTTTTGGACTTCGTCTGCACTTGCAATCCATCAACTTTCCGTTGGCAGACGTGTATTTTTATGTTACTTATCATACCTACTATTATTGCCCAACATTTGAGTCATCTATCTATAAGTTTCTTTTTGGTCCCCAAACCGAAAGGGTTTTTGGACCGCGTCTGCACCGGCGATCCGGCGGTTGCTGAGTGGCAGATTTGCATTTTTGCATTACACATGCATTCTAGTAGCTTTGTCCAAAATTTCATGCATCTACCTATAAGTCGATTTTGGACCCCAAAATTTGCGTTTTTGGACCGCGTCTGCACCGGCGATCCGGCGGTTGCTGAGTGGCAGATTTGTTTTTTTTGCATTACACATGCATTCAAGTAACATTGTCCAAAATTTCATTCATCTACCTGTAAGTCGATTTTGGACCCCAAAATTTGCGTTTTTGGACCTCGTCTGCACCAGCGACCCGGCGGTTGTTGAGTGGCAGATTTGCATTTTTGGACTACTCATAGATTCAAGTAACATTGTCCAAAATTTCATGCATCTACCTATAAGTCGATTTTGGACCCCAAAATATGTGTTTTTGGACTGCGTCTGCACCGGCGACCCGGCGGTTGCTGAGTGGCAGATTTGCATTTTTAGATTACTCATACAGTCAAGTACCATTGTCCAAAATTTCATGCATCTACCTGTAAGTCAGATTTTCATGATTTTGGGTTGTGTTTCGTCGGCCGCCATCTTTGAATCCGACGGCTTTGGAACGGCAGACGTGCGTTTCTTGTATAACCACGATTAGTACTATGCAATTCTACAATTGGTACTTTTCTATCGATCAGTTGCCCTTTTTCAGCCGGGCTCCCGGACTAATTGGTTTGGATAAGATAATGTTCTCTGTAAAGGTTCAAGAAGCTGTTAATAAACGCTTGCATACGAGTCTGTAACACATATCTTCATTTTTTCCCGCTACCTTCCCAAAATCTGCTTTCGAATGTTGTTGACAGTTCTTTTAACTCAGGGGTATATCTCAGTTTCTTAAGTAAGTACAGCGGTTTTGGCAGTATATAATTCATGCAAACATTTAGGGCTTTCCAACGGATGGCGAACGATTTTTCTACGAACACGAATGACGAAGATAAAGTTCGGTGGGAACGACTTGGTTGTAAGTAGAAATCATCAGAAAACCAACCGTAACTTTTTTCGTTTACCTATGTGCCAAAGTATTGAAATAAAATGTCAATATTCCAAAAAGGAGAGCCATCGACTAGAGTTTCGAGGTGGCTTCCCTGGAAAACATTCCGTATATCGATATTGGCATGTTGCACGATTTTTACGTCAATAACAACAAGTTCGTCAGCGGCGAAATAAGAGGAGCCAAGAATGACAAGTAAGTTGACACATTTATAGAAAGTAAAAGATCCGTTGTTTTCTTGAGTGTAGTACTTCTTCATCGAAATGGTTGCAGTACCGTAAAACCGTCAAACTTTACCCCAAGATTTACTCCAAAACATTTCCAAATACAATTTCTCCCACTCGAAATGGGTTAAATTGATTTTTTTTATTAAGTGAATTGATCTTCAGGGCTTCCTGAACATTTTGAGTGGTCGAGCTCATTGATCAGATAATTGTAACCCCCCTATTTAATTGTTTAAATGTTAGAATAAAGTTACCTACGAGTGCGTCTATCTTTACTCCACTCTGAAAAACTCACGGTTATCGCTACAGAAACGGGCAGTGGTGCAATGTTACTAGTCGGGATTGAATTCATTACCCCAGAAATATTTGATAATATCAAGTATTTATAATAATATTATTATTATAAAATATATTATGAAAAATTGAACTTTTTAGCTTGAAAAATACAAGTTATACCTAAGAAAAATATAAATTCCAATGATCATTTATTTCAACGAATTTGCTTGAAATGCAATGTTTCTGGTTAAGAGATCACAATTTCAGTCTTCCAGTATAGACAGACTTATGTAGGTAATCGAGCAAAACTTTCTAGAAGTAAAGAAATATTAAAGGAAAATAAACGATAAACGAATGACTTAACAAAATCACAGAAAAAGTCTGTTTCACATTCGATAACATTCAAATGAATTGCAATGGTAAATTTCAAATTTAACCCACGAGTAAATAATATTGTAAATCACAACTTATGAGACCAAAGCACGTTTATGTTCATATCATAATGCAGGTGTTCAGTTGTAAAGTTTCGGTAGGGGCGCGTACCAAGCTTTTTCTCATTTCTTCCCCCCATCTCTAACTTCTGACATGAGATATACTAGAAACCTTACATTCAACACTGCGAAAATGATAAAACTCAAATATTTTTCGAGATTGAATAAGAAAAATATGAGTGAGGCTACCTTTATCCCAACCAAAATAGTGGAGTAAAGATACCCGGTTTTTGGAGTAAAGTTACCATCAAATTTTTGGTAAACAAAAGCATAACTAAGAAAACACTTTTTTGAGAATTTGATTAGTGTATTTTGTTCAAAATAAGATATTGAAAGTGATATGATGAGGGCTTGCCTGGTAAATCCACTCCAAACACCTGATATGGAAGAAATTTTGGAGCACGAGAAACAGGACAAAAACAGCTGAACAGGAAACTATGACTAAATCATAGTCAGACTATGACTAAATCATAGCGTCACTATGACGCTAAATCAGAAACACGAGTGTGAATCGCAGAAGAGGCCTAATCTCCGTTGAAATTTTAGCTGACCAAAATGCTATAGATGTTTTTCTTCATGTTGGTTGGTGGTAACAATGGCAAAGCCGTGTTCTTTGCAGACGAGTGATCTATCTGGAAAATAATAAACTTTGTATAATAATTTGCAGCGTTTTTGGAAATCCTTCCCTGCCAAAAATTTAGTGGCGACTGAATTGCCGGAAAGTCGCTGCTCAGCTGCAGGTAGTGAAGGAGACTGAGGTGCTGATGGTCGGCACCTCGGAGTCCCTGAGTTTCCTGGGCGGGAAATGAGGCGACCCTGAGCGAGTTTGAGGACCCGGTGACACACCGAAGGCGCCTCTTCGCCCTTGACTCCCGAAAAAAACGGCGCAGATGCGCGATTCCGAGAGTGAGAACATCTCTAGAATGAGAGGGAGGCTTCGCGATCGGGAGGCGGGAAGGGGAAGAAGCGATTCGGCAAGGTCAAGCTCACCGTGTGAACGCCCCTTCGAGGTCTCAGCCTTACGCAACGGACCGACATTCACTGAAATAGGGATAGGTATCGATACAAAAGTATCGATATTTTGTATCTTATCCAAGTATCGATATACCGTGTATAGTTTGGCGTGAGTATCGATATTTCAAAATGTCGAGGATCGATGCTTAAGAGTCACGAAATATCAATATTACCTACGTATCCAATATTCCCAAGAAAAATATTTTCCTCAACAATGTTTATCAGCATGGAATATGCTTTAGCCTTGACCTAACTGGTAAAAAGGGTTACGTTTTTCGGGAACGGTAACTAGGAACGGCATCAAGTCACGAAATGTTGCTTAGTCGTTGATACGTAACCATGGATCGTGTAACGCGGTGTAACCTATCGATAGTAGTGAGTCATCCTAAGCGAGAAAATATAATGTTCTCCGAGGATCAACTAAATTCAGTTTAGGAGGATTGGTCAGTAAAAGCAAACAACAAACAAACAAAACACGGCTAAAGCATGTTCCATGTTTTTCGAATTTTAGCCGAAGGCTCTAAGTAGTACCTAACCATCCAGGGATCGAGGGCTTACCCGAAGAATTACCATCAAGATTCCAAGCTGAGTGTATTTTCACAACATACCGTCAATTATATCCATATATCCAAAAGTATCGATTGTTAGAAATATCGGGTATCTTTACCCATCCCTACACTGAAGGTGGAATAGTCAGCAGTAAAGCGAGGGGTGGTTGGGGGTTGGGGGAAGAAGTCCATCAGCAAGACATAATGAGGGAATTTTAAAAGAAATATCAGCTGTACGAGTAGTCAGCCTTGTGGGTGTGGCACATAGGACGAATCAAAGTTTAATGTTAAAATTAGACAAACAACCTCTTGGTTAAAACCCTGAAAATTATTCAACAAAGGTTTATTATTTCTATACAGATCACTCTTCTGCAAAGAACACGGCTTTGCCAGTGTCACAAGCTCTTTTTTTTGTTAATTATTTTCAATAATGAACCTTAGGATTAGTTAATAGGACGAAGGTATTGTTTTTCATCAATTTTAAATAGTATTGAATTTTTAGAATCGAATGAGTTCGCTCCCTGTGAGAACTTGAAGGACGTACTTATGCTAAATCAGAAACACGAGTGTGAATCGCAAGAGGCCTAATCTCCGTTGAAATTTTATCTGACCAAAATGCGATCGCCGTTCGTTTCTTCGAGTAACTTGAAGAAGTAACTCGAAAGTAAAAGAAGAGTAACTCGAGTAACCGTGTTAAGCGATAACCATCCAAGTTCAAAAAAGCTGATTTTGGGAAACGCTTATTTTCCTAAAATGCTGCCTCCACTTTACATAGCGCTATTTTACTGCACTTTTTCTAGTTTTATAGAACCAGTACGGTCAGTTTTCCTTGAAAAATCAAAATTAAATCCTCTCCAATGAAATTTTGAGTCCTTAACATTGATAAATTGGTTATTGCATAACTGATTTTATAGAGTGGTCCATTTGTGCAATAACCATTTAAGCTATAAAAGAGGCTCTTCTTTCCCCTCCTGCCTGGAGATTATGATGGCCGAATTAATGACATCATAATTTCTTTAATGTTTTTTATATTGAAAATCATAATATTGTAATTTAAGAAAGAAACATAATCGTACAACTTTCTGGAACTCAGATAGGAAACATTTTGCTCCTCCGACTCTTCCATGTCTTCTAAACCGTACCTATCCTTCGGTGACGACAGACAAGAAGTCTTTCTTCTCGATCTTGTTTACTACAAATTTGTTTTTCTTTCTGCATGCCTTCATTACATTAACATAATCGTCAAGAGTGTATAGTCTGACTTGGTGTTTTAATAAGCACTCCACATCTCCGAATTCGGAGTCATTCGGCAGGAATCTATGACCTGAGAGTAAATATTGTAATGTAATGATATTTAAATTAAACTCCTCCGAGTGAAGAATGTGAAGCAAAATTACGACCGTCCTAATGTTCCGATTTTGCCCCCCATGAAGTTAATTGAATCCCATCCCACTTCCTGGGAGATTTGCGTTTATTGCAAAACATGGTACACCAGATCAAACAAATGAAATAAGCAGCCAATAGATGATTAACGCCTACTGCGAATTTTTACTGTGACAAACAACGAAACAGTCACCTATCACGACTCCAACGCTTTTGGCGAAAATCTAAAAGAGAATCTGACTCAGAGAAAACTACCTTCCAAGTCGACTTAAGACGGTTGTTGCATAGCTGGAATCTTAGCTTGTAAGTCCCACCCAGAGTTAGATGGTTATTGCGGAACAGGGATGTGAGTGATGAAACTGTTATGAAATAACAAATTGTCGATAATTCTTGGGCCATGAGCTGAAATTTTTCAGAAGTAACAACTGGAGGTTGTAAAGATACCACCAGAGAAGAGAAATCTGAAGTTATCTCAATTTGACCAAAATTCGACTTAGATGGTTGTTGCATAACACGGTCGAGTTGTACTCAGTTTTGCGTCCTTAGCAACCAGTGAGTAAATTCCCTAATCAAGGCACCCACAATTCTTTATTTCTTCGAATTGAGTTTGAAGCGTTTATTTTTCCCAAATAAGCTTGATTGTGAAGAGAAAATATGGTCGGTAGGTAGTGGCAATGGTAAAATACGAGAGACCTACACACAAATTATAAACCTTTGTGAAATCATTTGCAGCGTTTTGTGTTACTTTGTACCCGAGTGTCAACAAAACAAGCGGCATTGTTTACTGCATCCAATAATAACGTTAATAAATATAAAATGACGACATAAATACGAAGAACAAGTACGAAAGAAATGCGTGATAAATCAACTAAAGTTTCAAATCGATAAAGTTTCAAATGCCGTTTAAAACTGAAGAATTTTAATTTCCTCAGAAACGGCTTCGTTGTACGTGAAAATCGTCAGAAATCAACTGTAACACTTTTCAAGTCCATGTGCCGAAGTTAAGGCATACAATAATTTCAATAATGAATCGTTAAGTAATAATTATTAAATAATTAAAGTAGCAAATTTTGCAACTTTAGCTTCCGAGTCTACCTAGGTAGATGAAGCTTTGTTTTCACTTTTCAAGGTTGAAAAAAAAAAGTTCTCCAAAATAAAAATTTCCTCTCGATTTTCATGTTTCAGACCTTCCTGAACAAATTTTGGTTCCGTGTCTGTCTGTCTGTCATGAAACCCTTGCCACATCCATACTAACTAACTAACTACATAGCACTACAGGCCGATGTGGCCCCTGGCTTCCGATCCTGAGACCTCCGCAATCCCACCACCTGGAGGTCCTCAAGACATCATCAAGCCATCGACTCCGAGGATGACCTCTTCGTCTTCTAGTTTCCATCCTAGCTCGCAGCATCATTCTCGAGCAGGCCTCCACCGGCATGCAGTCGAAATGTCCCAGCCATTGGATGCGCCCAGCTTTGATGAATCGGACTATCTTCATGTTTTAATAATTCATCAATTTCTGCACTCTGTCTTTCTCTCCACCCTTGGCCCTCTCTGACCGCCCCATAGATCCTTCTTATAATCCTTCTCTCAAATATCCGCAGTCTAGCCTCATTCTCAGCCTGCATGGGCTTCTACGCCTGCATTCTCCAAGCCTCCGATCCATAACAAACCACAGGCCGCACCAGGGATCTATATAGCCTCATCTTCGTTGATCTGGAGATCACACGGTACTTGAAGAGTTTTATATTGGCATAAAATGCTCGGCTGCCTGCCATTATTCGTGAGCATATCTCATCCTGTACTTGGTTTCTATTCGTGACCAAGCTCCCCAGATAGGCGAAGGACCTGACTTCATCAAACTTATAAGAATCAAACGTCACCCTTCTGGGCACCCGCTGGACACGGATCTTGAGGTATTTAGTTTTGCTTTAATTTATTCGCAGACCCATTGGCTTTCCCCCTTCATGCAAAACCCCAAAAGCCTCCTGCAGGTCATCCAGGCTTAGCCCCAATAAAGCAATGTCATCGGCATGAGCCAGAATCTGCCATGTTCTATCGACAATTGTTCCCTTCTTATCTGCATTCTTGACAGCCTCATGCAGAGCCAGATTGAACAATGTGGCTGACAGCGAATCTCCCTGTTTGACGCCCGAGCGTACCTCAAAGGGTTCCCCGCAGCGGACACCAACCATAACCCTTATAGGGTAATTTCGATTAGCCTGATCAGCTTTTCAGGAATCCCGTTTCTCTTCAATGCCTGCATTATCCCTACTCTGCTAAGACCATCGAATGCTTGTTGATAATCTATAAACAATACGTACAAATCGGTATTATGTCTCTAAGCCACATCCATAACTTCTACAATTCTCATCCGATTTCGATGATATTTTCAGAGATTGTGCGGGTCGGCGTGTGGATGGTCCCCTATGAGTGTAGAGCAAGGTACTTAGAGATTGATGTTTTGAGATTAACTATGCATATGTACTATGCATCATCGGATCATCTATACAATCGCGTTACGGATACAAGGAAGCTATGTGCCACATCCACTTGTTTTACGATGGATTGTCAATATTGTGGCTGACAAAGTTGATCAGTATATAAACCCAACCAAGTACAACCCTACATGTAATGACCGTCACGCTAGTAGTAAATAATATTATGTTTGGTTGGATCAAAACTAAAATGACTCCCAGAAACCTATTCCAACTTAACCTAAATGGGACCATGGTGTCGCTAGTGTCGCCGAAAACATGTTAGGAATTCCAGAGCTGTCCTAAGGTGTCACCAGATCAACTAGATCGAAATTGTAATTTAACCCTTAATATCCTGAGGTATCTTTCAGGAAGTCCGATTTTTCCTGCAATAGTTTATGCACTTTTGAAACAAAACGGATAGCCGTTGAGGTGATATAGATTGAGTAAGAAAACGTTATAATAAAAACTAAATAATTCTCGATTTGACAGACTTTAATAGGGCCTTCAAGGTACTTTCTACCCTAATTTCTCATCTTGTAGACTATTAGTTGAATTTCCTCGTCAGAGATGACGCCACTGTCTAAAGCAACACAGATCACTACATGAAGTGAACCTTCTCCATCTCATTCCTTGGTTCTGTACTTTATGAGAAATAACAGAACCCCAACTTCCCACCAATGATTTTTTCGAGTTTTCTTCTTTTACTTCAACAAGATTGGGCTTATAGACAGATTCTGCTGACGCAAATAGCACTAGTGTGGCCCTCGGAAAGATGATTCTTAAACTGAAAGACTGTAATAGGGCCTTCGAGGTACCTTCTGTTCAAATATCCTATACATTTTTCAAAATATATCTAAATTTGATTAACAAATCCGCAAAAACAATTTTTTACGAGTGGGGAATGAAGGGTTAAAACTTAATGGACAAATCTGATTTTTTTAAGATATGAGAGGTTAAAAAATGACGTTATGAGAAGAATTTTGAAATTTTTTTCATCGATTTCTTTGAAAATGTTGTCATAACTATTTTAAGACTTCATTTTGAGTTTACAAAAAATTCTACTGTCCAATAAATTTAAAATTGCCATTTAAATTTGGTTACTCCGGTGACACTTCGGGACATCTTTGGAGTTCCTGAGATGTTTTCGGGGACACTAGTGACACCATGGTCCAATTAGGGTTAACGAGAGTTTTAACAAGAATCAACCATAAGCTACAGAAACTAACAATCTCTAGGACGATACGTGAGGGATTTTCGGAGGCTGTGATTGTTGTACGCAATCGCCTCTCCCGAAATAACGTACGTGATGACGAATCTATGGGAGGTCGGCCCTGAGCGGGTTTAAAGACCTCGTGACACTGAAAGATACAGCGATTTATCAATAGTCGGCTAATTACGCCCCCACGAAGGAGAATTCGGGATGCGAAATACTTCCAACTGCTCTCGAATGGTTTCTTCTCGGATTTACATACATCTGAATAATTTTAATGGAGGTTTAAGATTCCATTTCAGATTGCGCGGGGTTTCGAAGGCGCAGGGAGGAGTCGATTTGAGAAGCTTGTCGAGGGAATTAGTAATATTGAAATATCAATTGGGCTGTTGGAAGGAATGAATTATGACGAGAGTTCAAATCCTCCTGCGAAAATAGGAACAAAAACGTCTGCCAAGTGGGTGTGGCACATAGCTTCCTCGTATCCATAACCCGATTGTATAGAAGAAGCACTTTGTTTGAACCTCCCGCCCGTTAGGTGCAAAGCGCTAGTTCCAAAGCCCACCCACAGAGGACACCACTACTGCCCCATTCTGCCTCGATTTGCAACTTTGTTCAATTGCAAACTGGAATATAAGAACCATTACGAGTACACTTAAGTACAATAGGAGAACAATATATTATATTGTTCTCCTATTGTACACAAATATACTACTTATTAAGTACGATATTAGTCCATTTCCCTAAAAGTACAAAATCAGTGGGGCGCAGTTTTCACTCTGGTTTCCCCTGTTCCGCCATCTTATCTCATTCCAGTTTGCGATGTACAGCAGCACTCCCCGTTTTGCATAGTGCCTTTTTATATTTCAAGTACAAACCGTTTTCTGTACAATACCATTCTTTTCAAGTTCATATTCGTACTGTTCTTTTAATGTCCTTTCCCGAGGTTACAACACACTTTCCTCTCAGGGGACTAGTTATGGATTTTTTTAACTCCCCTGAAAGACGCAGGGGGCACGCCATAAATGCAAATAAATAAATAAATCAAATATGATGGGGGAGACGCCCAGGACTCACTCGACACCGGCCCTAGGGATGAGGGAAGATGAGGAAGGTGGGGGTGGGAGAGAGGGATGAAGGGAAGTGCCTCTATAAAACGACCACCAGTTCAAATATGAGCCGAGCAGGACACGGGTGGTGATACCACGGAGTACCTACGCCTACTGAGATGCCCAACTCGCGCAACTCCGTGACACTTTTCCCGCACCACACCCCGCGCCATGACAAGGTTGCAGCCATCACCCTGATGTTGTTGGGTGCCACTCCTTTTAGCTCCGACACCGCTTGCCGTAAATCATCTCTGTCATACTTTCTTATCTTAGCCTGCCAAGTCTGCTCCATGTCCAAGCTGCCATTGACAACTTGGACATCCAGGATAATGCAAGACTGATCGGGCTTGACGGCAACAATGTCGGGCTTCTTACCCTGGTCACTTGGCATGTGATACAATCTCTCCCTCTCAACATCCCAGCCGCTAGATGACAAAGCACCTGCTATCTGCTTGGCGACCGCATCATGACGTAGAATGCGGCCCCCATGAGTCCGAGGACACTGCTGCACTAAATGATACAGATGTTTTTTCATATCTACACGCCAACCCGCACAATCCCTGAAAATTTCATCGAAATTAGATGGAAAATGTAGAAGTTATGGCTGTGGCAAGGAAATACATGTTTGTGCATGCGCAGTGGCTATTGTCAGTCTGGGGGCAGTGATTTACACAGTGGACTATTTGCAAACTTATTCGCATAATCCAGAAAATTTCATCGAAATCGAAAGGAAAATGTGGAAGTTATGACTGTGGCAAGGATTTCACGTTTGCTCATGCGCAGTGGCTACTATCAGCCTGGGGGTGATGATTTTCATAGGGGACCATCTATTGAATTGAACCAAAGCCGAGTATCAGACATCGTTGAGTACCAGTATCAGACAGGGGTGTCTGATGGCTAACCTTGCTATGGGAGAACTGTTGTGGAAGTGTCTCATTATGAGTTACTATGATAGTAACCGTCACCAAACCGGCAATAACCTTCTCTGAGCTCGTAGCTTCACTACAGTCCACTAGATAAATCTCCCTGCACCAAATGACCCATGGAAAATGCCTCAAAACCGTCTAGAACTCTTATTGTGTGGATTTGAAGTTGAAAGTGTCTGATACTGGCCCCTTCACCCTACTGGCAGTTGCCTACTACTGGAATATTTCCCTGCCTACTACTGATGAAAAAAATATGTTTTCAGTTTTTCATTCATATTGTCACATTTTTCAGTGTTACACAAAACTTAGAACAAGTTTTAGTGACTGATAAATTGTCAAAACTCACAAAAAGTGAAATAAAGGAAATGGGGTATTTCGGTGGGTCGGAAATTAAGGTTTTTGACCTCAAATTTGGATTCAGCACCCTTGAAAACCTATGTACTCCAATTTTAAGCCCAATGATACTATAACATGTGGTAGAAAAATTAATTAAAGAGATCACACGTTTGAAACATATTGTTTAGTAATGCATGCATTCCAGGGGACGTCCCATTGGATAAGCATTAGATCAGTTAAACCAGTTGGTAAGCGATAAAACTATTTCACTCGATGTAATTTATTCATTACTTTAGGCAAGAAATACTGACCCCCCCCCCCACCATTATCCACCTTAACATTTCTAGCGGCATGGGAGCCTCGAATCTGAAGAGCATTTTAAAATCCATGATCTACGATACCCAACATGCGAATTCGAGTTCCCCCCCCCCACCACCCCAACGCCAACAATGGTGCCAGTCTGGCACCAAAGCGGAAATACGTCGTAGCATTGAACTTTCATCTGTTAGTTTTGGTAGGCAGTCCGTCGAAGTTCACATCCGTATTCAAGGTGAAACACAAAAAAAAAACCACGAATTAAGCGGTTTATGGCATCATGGCACCATGGTGGCACCACTATTAGTTCCATGGTGGTACAGAGAATAATTCATGAAAATTCGGAGGTATAATGAGAATTTTTCCTCAATTTCAAAGCTTGGGTACAATTAGTAAGTAGTAAAGGAACCAAAATATTGAAAAATCGGATATTTTGTGAATATTATCCCCCCACTCACCCCCTCCCCTTGCGAATTTTGGTACTCTGGTAAAACCATGTACAACTCGGAAGTTATTTGAGTCAAACAAAAAAAGAAACACGCAAATCGGTTGGAAATTGAGGCCTGGGCAGAGTTTACAAGATTATGCACGCAAACGCACGTTTTTTAAGCATTAACCCCCCCTTTCCCCCTCTTAAAAAGCAAAATCCAAAATTCCGGCGCCGTAGTGCACAACTAGATAGTATTCCGCGTCAAACGAAAAAAGAACCACGAAAATCGTTTGAGAACTAAGGCCTGGGCAGAGTACACAAGATTTGCCCAAAAACGCACGTTTTTCGAGCATTAACCCCCCCTTTCCCCCCCCTTAAAAGGCAAAATTCGAAATTCCGGCGACGTAGTGCACAACTAGATAGTTTTCCGCGACGAACAAAAAAAGAACCAAGAAAATCGGTTGAGAACTAAGGCCTGTGCAGAGTACACAAGATTTTGTTACACACACACATACACACACACATACACACATACACACACACATACACACACACACACACAGACATACACCTATGGTTTTTTTCGCGGATTTGGATTCAGAATGGTCTAAAACGGATTACTGTGTGGTTATTTTTTTTTCTGTTGAGTGTTGTCTTCCTTCACCCCAGATCGATCGCATAAGGACGCCCAAGTCTTACTGTGGGACGTCCTAAAAAGGCGGGCTGCTATAAATGCACACACACTAGGCAAGGACTACGCCGCGCGCCTGTGTGAGTAGTATCCAAGAGGTCCTCCAAGGGTTTTTTTTGTGCATGGATACTTTTTTCAAAGACAGTTGGCTAGCTACGTCACGATTGGCTAGCTACGTCACACCATTCAAATCTTCAACTTTCCTTAGCTTCTCTGATTTTTTAAAAACATTTTCTCGACGAACAGACCCGATTACCGTTATTCCTGAGCCATACTCTTTTGAAAAAAAAAAAAAAAAAAAATTACTGAAATACCCCATTGCTTAGGGAACATATTCAATACTCAAAAAATTGGAGAAGTAACGTTATAGTGCCTACTACTGGTGCCTTTATCCTAATCATCGTTCTCCTTGATGCTTTCAAGAAATGTCAATTACTTATAACTTCCAGCGAAACATTTAAGTTTAAATTTCTTCCTTGTTATCGTTTCATTTGTTAGAAAGTCGGAGAACGTTGCTGTTAAAATGTGAACCAAAGTTTTCTCGTATGTGATACATTTTTCTGTGGTTGAAAGACGCATTTTTAGGACGTCCCACAGTAAGACTTGGGCGTCCTTATGCAATTGATCTGGGGTGAAGTTGGACAACACTCAACAGGAAAAAAACCACACACTAATCCGTTTCAGACCATTCTGAATCCAAATCGGATGAGGAATATAGAAGTTATGGCTGTGGCAAGGATTTCATGACAGACACACAGACAGACAGAAATGGAACAGAAATGGACAAAATTGTTCAGGAAGGTCTGAAACGTAAAACGCGAGTGGAAATTTTGATTTTGGAGAACTTTTAGCTTCCGAGTTCTCCAAAATCGGAATTTCCACTCGGGTTTCACGTTTCAGACCTTCCAGAACGAGTTTGGTTCCCTCTCTGTCTGTGTGTCATGAAATCCTTGCCACAGCCATAACTTCTACATTTCTCATCCGATTTCGATGACATTTTCGGCGATTTTGGGGGTTAGCGTATGGATGGTCCCCTATGAAAACCATCACCCCAACTGATAGTAGGTAGTTGCTGCGCATGCGCAAACGTGTATTACCTTGCCACAGCCATAACTTCTACATTTTCCATCCGATTTCGACGAAATTTTCTCAGGATTGTTCTGATTGGCGTGTAGATGGTCCCCTATGAGGGCAATGGTAGGTACTTAGAGATTGATGTTTTGAGATAAACTACTATGCATCGGATCATCTATACAATTGGGTTATGGTTACGAGGAAGCTATGTGCAACACCCACTTGGCAGACTTTTTTCCAAACCTTGAAAATTGAAAACAAAGCTTCCGCCATCTTGGTAGACTCGGACGTAAAATTAAGTTATCACCGAAATTTCCTCAGAAATCGATAAAAATTTTGTCGGTCCATTTAGGGTTAACTGACGAGATATTCGAAAGGAGTCATCCTGGATCAAGTTAACGACGCTTAACCCGCCAAGTCAACAAGGTGCCTTTTCCCTGGCCAACGACCGATCCCTGCTAGGCGATTCGAGACACGACCTCCCGAAAAACGCTCTCCCGTCCTACAAGATGAGGAAGAAAAAAAAAAGTAAAAATGAGAGACCTGTTAAAGGATTCATCCGGCGTAACCAGGGCTGGCACATGAATTATTCCGCGTCACCCATAGACGTAAAGTTGAGTTTGGCCTGTTGAAGGACGTGGCGGGGAGTCGAAATTCCTTCAATGCCGTCAGGCCTCGACTAGGACGAATTCTGCAATCTTGATCGCGTGTTCCGAGATGAATGGATCGCTTTGAATTCGGAAGGCGGAGCGAGTAGTCGACCGTGTAATACGAATTTCCCTCCATTCATAAAATTATAATACGACTTATGTGAACTGCAGAAAATAATCAAATTTGGATTTTCCCTTTATTTATTTATTTTTTTTTAATTTTTAATTTTGGCATTACTATTATAGTATATAGCCATACTTATGTTACATGAGATAATTGCTATCTTAATTTCAAATTACCTACATAAAGTCTATATGTTTACATTACAATTGCATAAAAATGTAGATAGTTCTTCATGAATTATCATGTTTCTGGAAGACAAAATGGGTTGGTATTCAAAACTAATGTCTGTTCTTCTTATTATACGTATTACTGATTAGTACGTGACGTTGGCTGGCATATTCTGGGCATTCCATAATTAGATGTTTCAATGTTCCATTTGGATTTCCACATTTGTAACATTCTGGAGAGTCTTTTTGTCCGATTTTATACAGGTAGGCATCGCACAACCCATTATCAATTCAATTCAAATATCGAGCGGCCCACTGATTTATGTACATTTTTTCGTGCAAACCAAGGAGATCGGGGTGGATGTGGTTGTATCATTTTATATGTTTGACCGTTGTTAGCCCGAACGAATTGATCATTCCACTTTTCATAATGTAGATTTTTTAAAATGTATACCGCTTCATCTACCATCATAGGAGCTTCTACTTCTGTTCCTGAAGTCGCACCTTCTATCGCCAGATCGTCCGCTCGCTCATTAGGGATCAGTCCAGCATGAGCTTTCAACCAGATGAATATGATCTCCTGGTTGACTAATTCACGTCATAACAGATTCGTGTTTGTTTCAAGTTGCGTAAGTACGGAAAAAGTGTTAACTCATCGTAAATTGCCAACATATTGGCAATGAATTCTGTGACCTCTTTCGACCCCGCTAACATCTCGAGTTTCAAAGCGGTCGTTCAGAGAATTTCAAAGCTCGTCGATCACTATATAAATACCGTTAAATAAGTATCTCAAAAAATGTTCGGAACGAGGGTTGAGGAGCTGAGCGGGTCACGACGTTTCCTTCAATCATGCGCGTGAAGTTCTGCCTCCCGAGAGTTTATTTATGACACACGCTTCCCGTTTCCGAGCTCGAGCGATTCACGATCGTGTTGCACACATATTTGTATTCATGATGAGCTCGCAAAGACATTTGATCGATTCAAATACGGTTGCACCGTATTAACAACAAAACGCTGCAAATCATTGCTCAAAGGTTTATTATTTTCTGTATAGATCATCCTTCTGTATAGATCACTGGTTCTCCATCAATAGCACCTACCACCATCTGTATTCTCCCTTGACCTTCCCTCTCAAATTTCAGCTCCTGCGTTCAATAGGATTGAAAATGGCTTCGGAGCTCACTCAGCTGATCAGTGATCAGAAGAGTGAAGAAGATCTCCTCGAATGCTGGAGACGCCTGGAAGAGCACTTCCATTCAATAGGATTGAAAATGGCTTTCGAGCTCACTCAGCTGATCAGTGATGTGAGGAGTGAAGAAGATCTCCTCGAATGCTGGAGACGCCTGGAAGAGCACCTCCATTCAATAGGATTGAAAATGGCTTTGGAGCTCACTCAGCTGATCAGTGATGTGAGGAGTGAAGAAGATCTCCTCGAATGCTGGAGACGCCTGGAAGAGCACTTCCATTCAATAGGATTGAAAATGGCTTTCGAGCTCACTCAGCTGATCAGTGATGTGAGGAGTGAAGAAGATCTCCTCGAATGCTGGAGACGCCTGGAAGAGCACCTCCATTCAATAGGATTGAAAATGGCTTTGGAGCTCACTCAGCTGATCAATGATGTGAGGAGTGAAGAAGATATCCTCGAATGCTGGAGACGCCTGGAAGAGCACTTCCATTCAATAGCATTGAAAATGGCTTCGGAGCTCACTCAGCTGATCAGTGAGCAATGATTTGCAGCGTTTTTTACCTACAAACATTGTTTTACCTACCAATTTTTTTTTACCTACCACACCTACCTATTGGTAGGTACTACCTACCACACTATAATGGCTTCACACCTTCACAATCAAGTTTATTAGAAAGAACTAAACGCTTCACACTCGATTCGAAAAATAGAAAGCTTGATATGGAAATTTGATTACTGGTTACGCAGGAGGAAAACTGTATACAAATCGAAGAAATGAACAGCGATCGCATTTTAGTCAGATAAAATTTGAACGGCGATTAGACCTCTTTTGCGATTCACACTCATGATTCTGTTTTATCGAAGGAAAACCTTCAAATACTCGTAGGGACCGAACGGTTTGTCCCACAGAGCTCCGGGTGGTCTCAAAATTTTTTAAAAATTCTGTACTATTTAAAATTGGTGAAAAAACGATACCTTTATTTCGAGAGTTTTCGAGCTAGAGCACTCTTGAAATTTTCAACCCTTAATTTTCACCCCTTAGAAGTGACCTACATCAACCAAAAGCTTCGCGGCACAACTAGACCCCAAATGGAGCCCATATACCAAATTTGAACCAAATCGGTCCAGTGTTGCTAAGAAAAGTGCCGCGTACGGCGGACGGCGTACGGCGGACGGCGTACGGCGGACGGCGTACGGCGGACGGACGGAAATTTTTTTATTCGATTTTCGGATTCTACGTACCTTGAAACGTAAAACATCAAATTTTGAGGGGGGGTTAAAATTTTTTTTTTCTTGCTCGATTCCAAAGGCTTATTATTGAAAATAATAAACCAAAACATTTGACAACAGGAATTTAAGACAATTTGTTTTTTTAAAGAAAATAACATGAAATCACTCTTCTAACAATCAAAAATATAGAATATGGGAAATACACTCTGAGTCTCCTTAAGGCTAAAGAGGAAGACAAGTGTGCGAGAGAGACAGCTATATCGGGAAAAGGGAGAGTCAGGAGCTTAATCATTTTCCCAACAGTTCTTAGCTATCAGTGGACCGATTTTCATTCTGTAAAATTATTTGGTTTCCTTTCATCGTATTCTATGTTTTTGCCATGTCAAATTTCTCATAAAATCTATATTTTTTGACGAAACACCATAATTAATTTTTTGGTGTTTCACTCATTGTCCAGAATAAATTTTCTCAAAAACGAGATACCAGGCATATTCTAGCAGATGTCCTCAACATATGGAATCCATCAGATATCAAAAATATTGGGAATTAGCGACCGAAAGAGAAAACGAAAATCAAAATCAGCGCAACCATTCGAAGTCTCTTAGGAAATTTCACAAAATTGAACTGCACGCAAAGGTTGGCTACTTTTGTTCAGACGGCACACTTCGTTCCAAAAAAGTAAACGTTTGTTGAGTAATGCATGCATTCCAGGGGACGTCCTATTGGATATGCACTAGGTCAATTAAAACCAGTCGCTCAGCGATAAAACACCCATTTTTATTTACCTTTCTATTACACAAAAACTGTTTCTCTCAATGTAATTTAGTTAGTATTTTGAGTACGAAATAGCTAACCCTCCCAAAGCGGAAATACGTCGTAACAGAACACAGAACTTCCATCTGTTATATTAGTTTTGGGAGGCAGTCCGTCGAAGTTCACGGCCGTATTCAAGGTGAAAGTGATTCAAGAAGTGGGAATGATTGAGTGGGAGTGAGTGATTCAAGAAGAAGTTAGGTATGAATTATAAACCTAACTTCTTGTTAAATTCTGTTGGAATTTCAAATATGAAATTTTAAATTATTAAAATATTTATTATTGTTTTTTACAGTAAGCCTTCCTAATCTAACAAGGTCGTGGACCATTTTCACTTTCTAAGGTTGGAAAAAAATTTCTCCAAAATCAAAATTTCTACTCACGTTTTAAGTTTTAGGCATGCCTGAACAATTTGGGTTTCGTGTCTGTCTGTCATTAAATCCTTCTAACGGACGAAACTGCACGAAGTAGTTGTAGGTCGAAACTGTAGGCGTGTTGATGGTCCCCTATGAAAATCATCACCCTTGGAACAGATAGAAGCCACTGCGCATGCGCAAACGTGAGTTTCCATGTAACAGCCATAACTTCTACATTTTCCATCCGGTTTTGGAGGAATTTTCAGGGATTGTACGGATTGGCGTGTAGATGGTCCCCTATGAGGGTAGTGGAAGGTACTTAGAGATTGATGTTTTGAGATTAGCTACCATGCATTGGATCATCTCTATAGAACCTGGTTTGATGCGAGGAATCTAAGCATTTCCAATTGTTATGATTTTTGTAAATATTGTGATAATATTGTTAGTTACTGAATTCAAAATAATTTTTGCTACTTAAATTTTGATGAAAATAGGTTTTTTGTTTAATTATTAGCTTCTCACCATTTTATTTTTAACGATTACGCGAATTCGTGTGACGAGTGAGGAATCGAGCTGACCTCTCCCGTTCAAATTGGAGCACTGAAATACGTCTCACCTTCACAACCTCTTGAAATTTAGGTCAGGAAAGCCAGATCAGCTGTGTGAGCGATGAAGCTGGCTTTTCTTCGGTTCATCCTAGTGCGCTTTAATTTGTCACAACCTCTAGAAGGGAGACCACTGGAAGTGGTTGATAGGATCACAAGAACGGCAAATCAGCTGCTTCTCCTTTTTTACGCAATGCACTCAGTGCCGTCCTTAGGGTGGAGCGAGTGGAGCGGCCGCTCCAGGCCTCGCGCTGAGGAAGGCCTCGCGAAAAGTTTTGGTTGAATTGAAATAGTGTGCAGAGTGAAGATAAACATGCTTAAAATATGAAGTCTGATTATACGCCCAATATTTTCAATTATTGGATAGATAGAACAAAAACGAACAAGATATTAGTGACTTAAAGAAAGCAATGCAAAACATCGTTTGATAGCGGCGCGGCGGCAAAATGACCGAACCCTAGCACAGTTCATATAAGGTGAGTCAAAGTTGATAATAACACAATTTTAAATATAGTTTATCTAACAATGAACCATTGCATTTACAGTATTATTTTACATCGGTTTAGCTGGAACTATCTGTTTTATTAAGTCTTAATCTTATCAAGTCTGTTATAAGTTTTAATCTTATAACTCATATTTTAACAGGCCTCTATTGTAGGCTATAATGTGTTTTATTATTTTACGGACGTGATGTGAAAATTATAAACCTACATTAACAATGGAACAATGGAAGAATTTAATAAACAAGATATGAACATCTAAAAAGATATGGAACGTCAATATTAAATAAGTATTTACAATAATGTATATGTTTATTAGGTATAATTTACTATTTGATTTAATAAAAAGCAAGAAAGAAGACAATTCGTTTTTTCTAATGAATTTATTGTTTGTCAGACAAAAATTACGATGTTTAACATTAACAAGCACTGTTTAAGCATTACTTAAAGAATAAACTTTGTTTTGATTTTTCTAGCTTATTTTTCTGAGATTCCTATTGTTTTTTTTTTACCTGAAACGAAATTACTCGAAACATACCAACCTGAAATGGGTGTTTTGCACCACCCCTCCCCCTTTTAGAGTGTAAGAGATAAACGTTTTGTTTATCAAAAAGCTTACAATTACTACTTTGCAAGTATAGCTTGACAAATATTTTCCGGACCCCCCCCCCCCCCCCGGTATCCATAGTTAAAAAAGGCCTCGCAAAAATGTTTTGCTCCAGGCCTCGCATTTTCTAAGGACGGCACTGAATGCACTGACATACAGTGTACTGGAAGAACAAGGCAGAGAAGTCAGATCAGCTGAGGGAGCGATGCAGCTAATTCATCTCCAACTCATCCTAGACCCTCGAAATTTTGTACTCACTCTTTTAGAGACCACAAGAAGTGGTAAAACGCTGCAAATTATTGCACAATGGTTTATTATTTTTTATTTTTTATTTTTCTATATAGATCACTCGTCTGCAAAGCCACCAACCATCCAACATGAAGAAAAACATCGATCGCATTTCGGTCAGCTTTAATTTGAACGGAGATTAGGCCTCTTTTGCGATTCACACTCGTGTTTCTGATTTATCGTACGTCCAAACTTTAAATTCTCGTAGTGAGCGAACGGTTTGTCCTACAGGGCTCCGGGTGGTCTCAAAAAATTCTAAAAATTCTATAGAATCTTAAATTGAAGGAAAAATAATACCTTTATAATAAATTTTTTTGAGTTAGGGCGTTTTCAAAATTTCAAAATTCATTTTTGAACCCTTAGGAGTGACCTACATCAACCAAAATCTTTGGGGCACAACTAGACCCCAAATGTAGCCTACATACCAAATTTCATCAAAATCGGTCAATTCTAAGTGGCAAAAGTGTACGGCGGACGGACGGCCAAATTTTTATTCGATTTTTGGATTCTACGTACCTTGAAACTTGAACCATCAAATTTTGAGGGGGCGTTAAAAATTTTTTTTCTTGGTCGATTCCAAAGGTTCATTATTGAAAATAATAAACCATAAGTGAACCCAGGAACGGCAGATTAGCTGACCTTTCCCCTTTCAAACTAGAGTACTGAAATGCATCACACTTTCACAACCTCTTGGGATTTACATCAGAGAAGTCAGCTCTGCTAAGTGAGCGATGGAAATGGCTATAGCGCGATACTTTGTTACCGAGTGTCTCTTAGAGAGGGCCGATTTGAAATTTCTAAGTACCCTCAGCTTTTGCAGCAAAGTCGGAACTACACCTCGAATTCAATCATATCTGCCTATTCTATTCCCACGCCTTTCGGCCTTCCAACGGCATTCGTCTCGTTTTCGTCATTCATTCCCCACAGTTTTTTTCGCCCCACCCAAGGACCATTGTCTCGTAGTTTTTTACAGCTCAAAACGGCGCCATTACAGTCGTCATGAAACGTTCATCAACGGTGAAATGTTGACCCAACCTCTTTAACTACGATATAATAACTGAAGTTACATAACAAGCGGTGAATCGACGGTTTTGCAAGGAAAACAGAGTCGTTTCAGCGAGTACTTACCCAACATTGCTCAACGGTTGTAAAACCTTCCTGAGATGTTTTTGTTAAGAAAGTCAAGCAACAAATCTTTAGTGGTGAAAGTGAGTAATTTATGTACCACTTAAAATGTCTATAATTGAGAAGAATCAAAAACTGGTATAAAGTATAAGTAAATACTCATAACAATATAACTTTTTTTTACATGATAGTAGTGTATTGCGTATTATGATGGCTAAAATCCATTGTAAATTAAAACTAGTATGTTCGCTCGATTCCCACGCCCTCCTAGATAGGCGGTTTCCGCAAAAATATGGGAGTAAATGATGCTCTATTTTCCTTAATTACTGACCTCTACAAAATAAGAGACAACAATCAGAAAGGTGTACTAATACTGCTTGATGTAGCAAAAGCTTTTGACGCAATTCCTAGGGAATCACTAATGTACAAATTGGAGAGTCTTGGAATCATGGGGCCTACCCTGAAATGGTTCAGAAGCTACTTGACTGACAGAAGGCAGATAGTCTCAATTGGAGGAATCTATTAATGATTTTGGGGTCGTTCAAGGAAGTACATTAGGACCAATACTATTTTTAATATATATAAATGAAGTAGCACATTTAGATTTACCTAACTCGAAATTGTATTTATTCGCTGATGACACAGCAGTACTCTGTGAAGGTGACACTTGGGAAAACGTTTTCAGCAACGCCAATCAGGTAATAAATCAAGTAGGGAAATGGTTTCTCAAGAGTTATCTCACATTGAATGCTAACAAGACCAAACTGATAGTTTACGGAGGAAACAAGTCACTAATTGAGGAAAAACACTTAAAAATTACCCTGCACTCTTGTGTAGAAGATCAAATATGCTCATGTGATTCGATAGAAAGAGTTGCAAGGCATAAGTATCTGGGGCTAGTTCTGGATGAAGAGCTTAAGTGGAAGCCCCATATAGACTATATCCATGATATTATTAGGAAATATATACATATATATTCTACAATGTTAGACACACGCTCCAGAAGCAAACAATAAAACTTATATATTATACCATGTTGCAATCTGTATTGCAGTATGGCATAATAGCATGGGGAGGAACGTATTCCACCCATATAAATAAGTTACATTTTCGGCAGAAAATTATCATAAAAATTATTTCGTCATTACCGCGTAGGACCCCTTCCATAGATCTTTTGATATTGCTAAGGTATTTACCATTAGACAATTTTATCTGAAATATCTACTATTGCAATTCTTTAGGACACCCAACATAATTGAAGTTTCTCGAAGGGATCCGAAATACGATACTAGATATGCGCCGCAGGGAATGTAATTGGCACTAGACCTAGACTGACCCAGACAACGCACAGCCCGATCTTCATTCTACATAAATATTATTGTTTGTACCATGAAAAGTCCCCAGAAGTTCACTAGACCAAAATACAAGAAGCAAATGTTAAGTTGGCTACTTACAGAAGGGGGCTTTAGATGCGAAAGACTATTAAACAGCATAATATGCTGTTAATATGCTGTTAAACAGCATAATATGCTGTTTAATAGTCTTTCGCATCTAAAGCCCCCTTCTGTAACTAGCCAACTTAACACTTGCTTTTTGAATTTTGGTCTAGTAATCTCTAAACTTTAATAGCCTCCTATACATATATTATATGTGACGGAAAGGGCGTACTCACTAATCATAACTCGACATTATCACACCACTTGCATTGCTCTACAATAGCATTACGATTGAATTTAACTCATCAAACATTACTAGACCGACATCCCTTCGCGGGGTTCTCCCGAACCTGTTCCCCTCTCAATACATCGATACACTCGTCCAGTATCGATAGCTGAGTCAATAGGCTTCTCGTTCATTCGATCCATCGAGAAGCTGATTCAGATATCTTAGTATATTCCGGTAGCGCCTAATTTGAATACTGGCGATGCCGCCGACATATGTATAGCAGGCTATTAAAGTTTAGAGATTATTAAAGTTAGAGAATATTAAAGTAAGTTAGCTTATGTTAGAGATTATCAAAATGCGTCCTTCATTCTGACCAATCATGTATTGTTTATTCACTTACTTATTACTGTTATTGTATAGTAGACATCAACTTATTTACCGAGATGGAGCGATTTTGCAAAGATCCTACCCTACAACATGGGCCAAGCCTAATGTCGGGTAGAAAATCTGAGCAAATTGCATCCCTTCATGCATTTATATTATTGTAAAAGTGTACAAAATGGCGAAAAAATAAACATATCTATCTATCTATCTATCTCCTAGATAGGAGTGATCACTGGATTTGCCTCAGTCAAGATCATTGTATGCTGCAGGAGCTGTTTGTGAATCAGCCTATCACTCACTAGATCTAAATCTCTAACCGATATCGATTGCACGTCACAAATTCCACAAATAATACATTTGAGGAGTTTAACCCGTTCCAAGGACTTTCTCAGCCCTTTACTTGGAAGTTAGACCGACCTCAGTCTCTCGTGTCTGTTGAACCAGTTTTTATCTCATTTTCCGAGAACAATACCTTCTAGACGTGTTTCCTGGACCTTCCTCGAACCGGATTGGACGAGAGGATCTGGAGAAATATCCTTCTGTCCGGACCGTTGTCCCTCGTTGCAATGAGGACCCCCGTCCGTGGGGCACCGACTCGCTTTTTTCATGGTTGTTATTGAAATATGACAGGATTTCGTTGTAAATACCACAAACTAACATAAAACATCTTCATTGCAACGTCTTTCTTCGTGTATAACATCAAATGAATTGGTTTTTATCACAATTTATCGATATAAAAAATAAGATTACACATTATTTTTATTTTTCACTTCCTGGATCTCATCCAGCTTAGGTATCACATCATTTTGACAACTCAGATAAAAAATTCAGTCTCAATTCACGCTCAAAATGACGTGTTCTACGAAGAATTGGAGGAAACATTCCAATTCAAAACCTCTAGAATCATTAGGAGTCTACTACGTAGGTACCAAGAACATAAAAACTAGGAATAAAAAGTTTTCACATTTTTAGGGAACATTTTCCAAGCAGCCTTTTGTATTCTTTTCAGTCTTCTATCTTTTTGGAAAAATCACATTGTACCTACTAGACATTGAAGGGACTAGAATACTAAAATAAGCTAGAATAAGGAACTAGAATAAAAATCAAAGACAATCTACTAGTACCTAATGAAAACTTGGAAAAAACGTGAATATAACATTTGAATACAGAAAAATGAATGTAACATTTGAATAGGTACAAAAAAATCAATGAAATCAATCAAAATCAATCAAAAATCAAACAGGACCCCCGTCTCGGAGACGTGTTTCCATTCCATCAAGGACCATCCGTCCCATGGACGTATCAACAGGCCAGGACCGATTGTCCTGAGGACGGGTGATCCACTGGAAAAAACTGGTTTGTTGACAACGAAAGCGAGAGAAAAAAAAAGGACACTTACCTGACCTTCCGCAGGGCCTGACAGGAGGGTACTGAGGATATGAGCCCACACAGAGGAAAAGGGTAGGCTCAGGGTGGGGAAAAGCCTCACCCACCCGTCCCAGGGACGTGGGTCCGGACAGAAGGATATACCTACTAGGAATTCGCAGGTAGAAGCTTCTGAAATGAACCCTCTAAACTCATAATCTCTCTGCTTTGTAACTGCCACATTACCAAACTGTTCTCCATCACTGCAATAATTATTCCAAAAAATCATCATAGAGAAATAAACTAATTATTTTTAGTCCTTCCCTTACTGTACATGGTGTCCCATGTTTAGGACCGGAAGACTTTGGGATTCGGTTCTACAATTGAGGTGCTTGATTCCGAAGGGTACTTTTTGGTCAAACGTGAGAAAAACGCGAAAAAACATAGCGACCTGAAAAAACGTACCTACTACAAACGAATGATGTTATTTTTTATACATTTCTAAATTACCTATGATAAAATATTGTTGAAAAAAAGGTAAATTAGTTCAAAGTTTAAAATAATTTTGAACGAGATTTGAAATATCAGAACAAGGATATAGTACTTTTTGAAACAAAACGTGGCGTTTGGTTCTTTATGGAATCAAAAAAAGTGGATGTATAGTACTTTTTGGGGGAAAAAAATAGCACCTTTTGAAATGAAACGGAATTTATTCAACCTCGTTTTTCAAGGGATTTGAGTATCTATTGCTCCAAAACGATAGCATTTTAGTTTTTTATTTTCATTAATGAACCTTTGGAATCGACCAAGAAAAAAATTTCTTTAACCCCCCTCAAAATTTGTTGGTTTACGTTTCAAGGTACGTAGAATCCAAAAAACAAATACAAATTTGGCCGTCCGCGGCATTTCCTCAGTTATCATTGACAGATTTTGATGAAATTCGGTATGTGGGCTCCATTTAGGGTCTAGTTGTGCCCCGAAGATTTTGTCACTTCTGAAAAATAAGGGTTAAAATTTTCAAAAAGCCCTAACTCAAAAAATTACGATATAAAGGTATTGTTTTTCCATCAATTTACGATAGTATTGCATTTTTAAAGACCACGCGGAGCACTGTAGGACAAACCGTTCGCTTCCTACGCGAACTTAAGTGTTGGACTTTCGACAAATCAGAAACACAAGTATACTATTGGGATTCATCAAACTTCAAGGATCGATTCTACAACTAATTTGCAACAAAATATATCTCGTAGCATTTTTTTTTCAAATTCGCTGAGAATACAAAACGTACCTTTAAAGAATGTTCGTTTTTTTAAACGTACCTTTAAGAATTTTGGACGCAGAGATTTTACTGGTGCTTGTCACCATTCGCATTCCGACAGCTCTGAAAAGAAAAGAAAAATTGCATAAATGAAGAGTAGAGAAAATAAAAATGTCTTCTGACAGCACATCACGTGGTATTGGAGAATCAATAAAGGTAGTTACAGGTTAGAAATCAACGTAGGTAAATTTAGTTCCTAGGGTGGGGGTTGAGAGTTTGAGGGGTAGGTTTGCACAGATAAGGGAGAATCGCTGTATCCAACTTAAGACGAGCTTAGCGCGGCTATGAGTGATACAAATCTTAATTTGAAACAAGTGGGTGTGGCGCATAGCTTCCTCGTATCCATAACCCTGTTGTATAGATGATCCGATGCATGGTAGCTAATCTCAAAACACCAATCTCTAAGTACCTCGCACTACCGTCATAGGTAACCATCCACATCAAAGTCGGATGAAAAATAAAGAAGTTATGACAGTTACAAGGAATTCACGATTTCTGCGTTGTGGCTACTATCAATCTGGGGCAATGGTTTCACAGGGGACTATCTATGCCTACAATCTCTGAAAACTTCTTCGAAAACGAACAATAACTTCGTATAGTTTTGCCTGTTACAAGGGTTTCATGACGTACAGACACGGAACCAAATTAGTTCAAGAAGGCCTATAACGTAAAACAAAATTTTGATTTCGGCGAAAAATTTTTTTTTCAACCTTGGAAAGTGAAAACAATGCTTCTTCTACCTACCCTGGTAGAAATCGTGGTTCTCTTCAAGCATTTCTATAGATTTTGTACAACAATTTTTATTGTATTTCTGAATATGCTCATAACCTTAGGGTGTTTGTGATTGGGTTACTTACGCAATCATGATATTCATGTACACTAAGAGGAAGCTGTAAGCCGCATCTACTCGGTAATTTTCTTTGCTAGATATTCATAGAGTAGGAAGTTACCTGTGGCGGACAATACAGGTGTTGAGACTTCATTTTGTTTAAACTCCCTTCTCTTGTTGAACCTAATTTTCTCGTTGAGTTCACCAATAAAATTCAGTTTGGGTTCTACGTTTACATCAAGTAGCATAACGACAGTATACGTGCAAAACCGTGTACGTCGGATTTTTTTCAAAATAAGGATATTTTGAATGCGTGTAACTTCGGACAGTGTTGGTAACTTCGGACAAAATCGAATTTTAGTGGTAAATCTCCTCTACAGCATCCACAGTGCTGACCCTAGACAGTTCGTTCATGAGTTTCGTTATCACCTGTTGTCAGTGTTCATTTCCCGCTCGTTGGTCCTGCTTTTATTGCTCGGTTGTCGTCCAATAATTGTAAGTATATCATTTTCAATTTATCGTTTTTCTCAGAATGTAGGAAAACCTCCTTTGGCACGCAATGTTGAGTGGAGTGAACCAACCAAAAATACTTTTAGTTTGTAGGGGATATTGTTATGAAGCGATCTGGCTAGTTTCATTGCTCTAATGCTATAATTTCCGACTGCAGCAGTATTTATGTACTTTCTTTCACTTTGTGTAGGAAACTTCGGACAATGGGAAAACCTCTTCCAGTGCGGGCTTACCGGGTGTATAACCCAGTTTACCTCGAAAATGCTATCAGAGAAGTAAAGATGAAGCTTCTCAGAAAAATATTGATTGGGGACAATTTATCATGTTTACATCAGAGTAATAAGACTGTGTGAAGAGAACAACAATGAGTTCGTCTTGTTGCCACCAAATTGCTCTCACCGTCTACAGCCGCTTGATGTAGCCATTTTTGCTCAGTTGAAAAGGAAATGACATGTAGTCATAATTGAGTGTAAGAAAAAACATATTGTTTAGTAATGCATGCATTCCTGGGGACGTCCCATTGGATAAGCATTAGATCAGTTTAACCAGTTGTTAAGTGATAAAACTGTTTCACACGATGTAATTTATTTATAACTTTAGGCAAGAAACACTGAGCCCCCCCCCCCCCCACCATTATCCACCTTAACACTTCTAGCGGCATGGGAGCCTCGAATCTGAAGAGCATTTTAAAATCCATGATCTACGATACCCAACATGCGAATTCGAGTTCATCCCCCCCCCCCATCACCTCCCCAACGCCAACAATGGTGCCAGTCTGGCACCAAAGCGGAAATACGTCGTAACATAGAACTTTCATCTGTTAGTTTTGGTAGGCAGTCCGCCGAAGTTCACATCCGTATTCAAGGTGAAACACACAAAAAAAAAAAAAAAACGAAATAAGCGGTTTGTGGCATCATGGCACCATGTCCTGGCACCATGGTGGCACCACTATTAGTTCCATGGTGGTACAGAGAATAATTCATGAAAATCCGGAGGTATAATGAGAATTTTTCCTCAAGCTTGGGTACAATTAGTAAGCAGTAAAGGAACCAAAACATTGAAAAATCGGATATTTTGTGAATATTATCCCCCCACTCACCCCCTCCCCTTGCGAATTTTGGTACTCTGGTAAAATCATGTACAACTCGGGAGTTATTTGAGTCAAACAAAAAAAGAAACACGCAAATCGGTTGGAAATTGAGGCCTGGGCAGAGTTTACAAGATTATGCACGCAAATGCACGTTTTTTAAGCATTAACCCCCCCTTTCCCCCTCTTAAAAAGCAAAATCCAAAATTCCGGCGCTGTAGTGCACAACTAGATAGTATTCCGCGTCAAACGAAAAAAGAACCACGAAAATCGTTTGAGAACTAAGGCCTGGGCAGAGTACACAAGATTATGCCCCAAAACGCACGTTTTTCGAGCATTAACCCCCCCTTTCCTCCCCTTAAAAGGCAAAATTCGAAATTCCGGCGACGTAGTGCACAACTAGATAGTTTTCCGCGACGAACAAAAAAAGAACCAGGAAAATCGGTTGAGAACTAAGGCCTGTGCAGAGTACATAAGATTTTGTTACACACACACACACACACACACATACACACATACTCACACACACATACACACACACACACACACACACACAGACATACACCTATGGTTTTTTTCGCGGATTTGGATTCAGAATGGTCTAAAACGGATTACTGTGTGGTTATTTTTTTTTCTGTTGAGTGTTGTCCAACTTTACCCCAGATCGATCGCATAAGGACGCCCAAGTCTTACTGTGGGACGTCCTAAAAATCGAGGGGTCCTTCCCAAAAGTGAGTTCCCTGGCATCCTGAAAAAGGCCCTTGACTTGCTGGAAAATAAATCACAGAACCTCATTGCAGGTTTTAGAACAACAGGCATTTTTCCCCTTTCCTCAGAGAAAGTCCTTCAGCAGTTCCCCAAATTCAGGAATCGCAACGAAGATGTGTTGTTGCACATTGAACAAGACCACCCTGCATGGGCATCGTCTTTTGAATTGTTTCTGAAAGACAATGTTCGCCAACAACGCGCTCCACTCAAACCTCGAGGGGAAATAATCAATGTAGCTCCTGGCTCACAGATTTGATCAATTTTTAAAAATTGTTCCCGCTTGAAAACTTTTTAAAACGCGAACAAGTGTCTGAAGTTACAAATTAAGAATGAAATCTTCGGTTTCTATGGAATTTGTATGGATGTCCGAAATTAGCAGCACGTTGTTGGTAATTTGTACAGCAGCACGTTGTTGGACATTCTTCTTTTTAAGAAAAAAACGCTGCAAATTATTACACAATGGTTTATTATTTTTCTATATAGATCACTCGTCTACAAAATCACCAACCATCCAATATGAAAGAAAAAAAAAAAAAAAAAATCAAAAAAAAATCAAAAAAATTTTTTTTTTAAAAATCAAAATCACCAACTATCGATTACATTTCGATCAGCTCTAATTTGAACGGAGATTTTTATATATATATATATATATATATCAAAATAAACACTTAAATTTTCGTAGGAAGCGAATGGTTTGTCCTACAGAGCTCCGCGTGGTCTCAACAAATTCTAAAAATTCTATAGAATCTTAAATTGAAGGAAAAACAATACCTTTATATCGAAATTTTTTGAGTTAGGGCGTTTTCAAAATTTCAAAATTGATTTTGGAACCCTTAGAAGTGACCTACCTCAACCAAAAGCTTCAGGGCACAACTAGACCCCAAATGGAGCCTACATACCGAATTTCATCAAAATCGGTCAATGCTAAGTGGCAAAAGTGCCGCGTACGGCGGACGGACGGCCAAATTTTTATTCGATTTTTGGATTCTACGTACCTTGAAACGTAAACCATCAAATTTTGAGGGGGTGTTAAAATTTTTTTTTTCTTGGTCGATTCCAAAGGTTCATTATTGAAAATAATAAACCAAAAGGCGTAATTATTCGGCTAAAAAATGGTTTTTAGGCTCATCCAATAGAGGAATAGCTAGTCTGTATAAATTATTTATTCCAGATTTTTCAACTAGGTTTTAGCTGCTGAAACACAGGAAAAACTGCCCAAAGTGTCCGAAGTTACATGCATTGACGGGTGCGATCGTGGAGCGAGTTTGACGGCTTTTTATAGACTCCTGTAAAATTTCAGGAAATCGACATACTCGGTTTTGCAGGTATACTGTCGATAAGCTTTATAAATAACTCACGAAGGTACTCAATATAGTTCGGTATAATATTTGAAAAAGAGTCACATCCCTACAGTAACCTCGGCCCACTACTGACTCCCTATAGAAAATCCGGTCTAATCATGAGTATTTGCCTAAATGATGCATCATCATAAATGAATAGCTGATATGAAAATACGTAACTCAACACTCTTCTTCCCACGTTGGGAGTCACGTGAGTATTACGTTGCACTTCCAACACCAGTAGGTTTCGCCGGTGCAGCGGTGCATCGTCCCAAAGTGCATTGCACGACTTGCACGCGAGTGGCTGATGCACTCCCGGGAACGAAACGAGAGACGGTTGCGCAAGGGTTGGGTTTCTCTATGCAAGTATTCTGAGACTTCAAACCTCGTTGAATAACCTGAGGCGAACGACCGAATAACCGTTTGAGCTCACTCGCGAAACCATGTTTATTGGAAATAGTATCCCAATCAGTTCGTTGAAGAAGATAATCAATTCATTGCAGGTAGGTAATAATTAAGAGCTTTTGTTAAACAGCCAAAAAAAAAGAGAAAAAAAAACAGCTGCCACGTGGGTGTGGCACATAGCTTCTTCGTATCCATAACCCGATTGCAAAGGAGATCCGATGGAAAGTAGTTAATCTCAAAACATCAATGTTCAAGTATCATGCACTACCATCATAGGGAAACCATCTGCACGCCAATCTGAACAATCCCTGAAAATTTGATAGAAATCGGACGATAACTTCGTATAGTTTATGGAATTCATGAAAGACTCGCAGACAGACAGGCGTGGAACAAAAATTGTTCAGAAACGCCTGAAACGTAAAACACGAGTGGAAATTTTGATTTTGAAGAACGTTTTGGTTTATTATTTTCTATAACTGATCTATGGAATCAACCGAGAAAAAAAGTTAAACCCCCTCGAAATTTGATGGTTTACGTTTCAAGGTAGGTAGAATCCAAAAAAAAAAATCGAATACAAAATTTTGCCGACTATACGCCATACCATGGACCGATTTGATGAAATTTTGTATATGGGCTCCATTTGGGGTCTAGTTGTGCCCCAATGCTTTTGGTTGATGTCAGTCACTTCTAAGGGTTGAAAATGTAGAATTATTGAATTGCAATTTTAAAATTTTAAATATTTGAATATTGAAGTTTTGATAAGTAAGTACTTCTTTTTTCTCCAAATTAAAATAGTGTTTAGTTTTTAGAATAGACTGAGACCACCCAGAGCTGTGTAGAACCAACCGTTTGCTCCCCATGAGAACTTAAAGTTCGGACTTACGATAAATCAGAAACACGAGTGTGAATCGCAAAAGAGGCCTAATCTCCGTTCAAATTTTAGCTGACCAATTACCCCAGTAGACTGGGGTGTAATGAGCACAGATCTACGTTATTGCGTACGTAGGGGCCTAAAAAATGTTTGTCAATTACAGAGTCGCATAGGATTTTATGTTTTTGGGTCTCCTCTATCGAATGCGATATGAACCAAAAATGTAGCACTATTACGAAAAAAGTTATTCAAGTTTTTAGTTGTATTCATTGCACCCCATCAAGTGGGGTCAAATGAGAGCATAGCAATTTTCCACTTAGAAACTACACGAATCTAAACTGTTATCATTCCTACCCAACGAAGGTTGACTGGAAATAAAAAATAGACCATCAGAACGCCAAACATTTTTTTATTAATAAACAATTACAGCAAATTTAACTCTTTATTTCTCTAAAATCACAGCTGTCAGTCTCAAAATATCAGTTTGTCTTTTTCCTTAATTCTAAATGCTTCGTAATTGAATTATCACATCAATGTTTCAAATCAACTAGATATATTTCCCGTTTAGACGAAATTTGTTTGGGCTTTCCAATTTTTCGAATAATCTTATCCCTTGTATACCATAGCTCATCAGGTGGAGTGGGCCACTTCCAGTATTTCCCAACTTTTTCCAAGCAGGATAACTTCACGTCGTCTTTATCAATCGCTAGAACGACTCCAGGATAAAGATTTTCATCGTAAGCAGCGAGGACGTAATCTCCAACCACGATGCCTTCTGCTGTGATGTTTTAATGAGGGTCATTAACAATTTCAACCTCGTTTTCTCTGTCACTCTCTTCATCCCGTCTTGCCTGTTGTTCCATGAATTCTTCCCACATTGTTCCATTCTCTACGTCACTTTCATCTTGGAGCGAAATATTATCTTCCTCTTCTGAACTTTCGGTCGAGGAGACTGGCTGCTTCCTTTTCCGTCCGTTGAGGTTAAGTGGGTTCAATTCACCCCACAAATCTGCATTTTTTTCTTTTCTCCTTCACTAAAAATATACCATTACACTTATACAAATAATTCCAACGCCTTTTTATAGCCAGATAGTAACAGAAATAAGTTAACACTTACTTTTTACCAGGACGTCCTGCGAAACACTTCAACTTTGGACACTTTCCCGCACTCAACAGGTTAGACAGAATTGTACTCCGAACTTCGAAAGGGTGTGATAACGTCGATTCGAGATATCGACGTCTCCCCTAGCCTCCATCCGCATCGAAAAACCATCACGAATCGATAGCAATAATCGAAACATGGATTTATTAAACTGCATGGCGCGAAAATTCAAAAAAGCTGTGGAAAACGTGTTTGTTCTCATTTCACCCCGCTGATTCATTTCACCCCAGTTTACTGGAATAAATAAAAATTCATAGGTTAAGGGGGTCTCAGTCGGTCGACGTTCTTTCTTCGTTCCGGGTCAGTATTTGGCCAAATCGAAGGGGCAAAAACTTGATAAGTTGTACATAAATTGGAAATTTTAGAGGATTTTAGAAATTCATTAGTGCACGGCCCTAGGGTATTGAAAAACTGAAATACTGCCCCTGATCATCAAAATCGAACAATAATTGCCAGTTTTTCAATTCCATAGGGCCGTGCACTAATGAATTTCTAAGCCGTTAAAATTTCTAATTTGGGTACAACTTTTCAAGTTTTTGCGCCTTCAATTTTGATAGATACTAAAAATGAACGGCGACCGACTGAGACTAATCTTGGTCCCTGTTTCCCCGGCATTCAGAATTTTGTGACTCACTCCTAACATGGACGACTGGCCGCTACTGAACTCTTGGTGTTTGGGAATTAACTTGCACATTTTTCCACACCATCGAAATCGTGAATTATTCTTGGAACGGTTTTATCCAAAAACCGGATTTCGTCTCGTACAGACAGACATGCCCCGTTCAGGCTAGGAGGTAAATTGAATTATTCCTGCCACCGAGGAAAATTCTCTCTCGTTTTGGCTCTCGCTTCTCCTCAATTACGAAGCTGGAAAGTTTCGCTCCGCGAAGGTGCCCTGTAATTTACAGTGAATGTCAACTTGAGTGAAACTTTTTTAAAATTCCACCGACTGTCGAGGGCGTTAGTGTGGAATACCAAACACGGCGCCTCACTCGCCGGTCTATTTTCAATGATCTGAACTGTATTGTCTTCCCTCTGGATTTACGAGTTCGTTGCCTCCGAAATCGAAATCAACTTCACCTCTAGCTATCAATTTCCACAAGACCTGAGTAGATCATTGTCCAATTTTGTGATTGATAACTCTTCCAATAAGCTTGGTGTGCCTGCAGTGACACCAGGTTTTCTGCTGAATCATACGGAACCTTCCCTAACTTACTTACGAATTTATCAAAATTTAACAATGACCATTCGATTCTAAAACAAAACTCGGCGCTTTGCGCCTCGGCGGGGGGCTCCGCCCCCCTGCACCCCCCGGTTTATTTCTTTTTCCATACTCTGTATGAAATCATAGGAACACAGAATGTGTTTTTGCGATACTAGTCATCCGTTAAATAAAAAACAACAATAATAAATGTGGAGTTGACATTAACATGACAACCAATAAACATATCACCAGATGTTTTTTCTGTCGCTTTTTCGTGACGATTTTTTTTTTCGGTAGGTCATCGCAAAAACACATTCTGTGTTAAAACGTCTGCCTAGTGAGTGTGGTACATAGCTAACTCCTATTCTTAAACCGATTGTATGGATGAGTAGCTTATCTCAAAACATCAATCTCTTAGTACCTTGCACTACCCTAACAGGAGACCATCTGCACGTCAACTCGCAGAATGTCTGAAGTGAGGAAATACAGAGGTGAGAAAATATAGAATGTTGAATGTTACTAGGAAATTCAAGTTTGCGCTGGAGCACTGGCTGCTATCAGTACAGGGGAGATGATTTTCGTAGAAGAATATCAACATCCCCATCGGCGCAGTCTCAGAAAACGTCCACGAAATCTGGTGAATAATGAGGAAGTTCTAAGTGGTGAAAATTTAGGGTTGAAATTGTCAATAGTGCCCTTGCTCGAAAACTCGAAATAAAGGTGTAGTTGTTTCACCTATTAAATAGCATTACATTTTTAGAATTTTTCGAGACCACGCGGAGCTCTGTAGGACAAACCGTTCGTTCCCTACGAGAATTTAAGGGTTGGACTTATGATAAATCAGAAACACGAGTGTGAATCGCAAAAGAGACCTAATCTCCGTTCAAATTTTAGCTGACCGAAATGCGATCGCTGTTGTACTCAGTTTTGCTGCCTTAGCAACCATTAATCAAATTTCCTAATTTCCTAACAAATGGCATAATAATAATTCCTAGTAATCCTGTTTCTTCGAACTGAGTGTGAAGCGTTTGTTTCTTCCAAATAAACGGCAGAGCCGTGCTTTGCGAAGTGATCTATATTGAAAAACATAAACCTTTGTGTAATAATTTACAGCGTTTTATTGTTGGATTCTACGTACCTTGAAACGTAAACCAACAAATTTTGAGGGAAGGTTAAAAATGTACTTCTTGGTCTATTCAAAAGGTTCATTATTGAAAAGAATAAACCAAAATGTGTGGTTGGAACGCTGAACGGTCCGTAATAAATTTCATTGTGATCGGATCTTTGGTAGCTACTGGGCATGCGCCAACGTGACTTGATAAGCGTAATTTAAATTCACAAGTTTTCGTTCAATTTTGAAGGTATTTCCAAGGGTCGTGTAATTGGTTGGATGGTTCTCAATAAAAGACATTGTCATGAGATCATTAAATTCGGAGGGTGGCAACAGGTATGTGAAGATTGAAGTTTAGATCGTCTACTTTGCATTGGATCATCCATACAATCGTGTAGGATACGAGGAAGCTATGTGCCACACCCACTTGGCAGTCGGTTTTTTTCGCTTCGTGAGCTGGTAAAATCTGTTCTGGCTCTCTTCATTTGGCAGATGCGGATTGTAACCTCCGTTCTCTATAAAAATCCCTCCCGTAAATTCTCGCTCACCCAATCCTCTTTCCCCTGTCAGATGCGGAGGTCAGACGGTTTCGGGTCAACGGATTTTCCGAAGGATCCCCCGCGAATCGCTATTTTTACTCGGGAATGGAATGTTACGGAAATGAACCCGTTTGGAAGGCGCAGGGGGGGGGGGGGGTAGAAGGAATAGAGCCTAGGCCACCCGATAAGGATGGATATCAATTAATCGAAATAATCGACAATCTTGCCAAAGAATTAATTTTCCTCATTTGACATCAAATGGGCTTAATTAATCGGATAATCGATTATTCCTTAACGATTAGTCATCTTTTTCCTTCACCGAGATCTCGGATTCCATGGTAAATCAATAATTCGTTATTTAAATTTTTGAAATGATAATAAAATGATGATGATAAAGGAAACAATGGTAAAACTTCGCATGCTGCTGGTGTCTCAAGGCGTGATTTTTTTCAAAGCAAGAAAGAAGGAATCGCTCTTCACCCGACGTTATCGTCAGAAACATTATTATCAACAGAAATTATTAGTTTCCCGTATGAAATAAAGATACTAAAAACTAGCAATAAATCAATCATCAATAAATCAAAATATCCACTCCTATTTTGGACCTTCCTGAACCTAAATGGTGAAAACTGTTTTCAGAAAACTGTTCGAAAGTGTTGGAGGGGGAAAGTGATCCAAATGGTTGACCAGGATGATTTTGTAGACAAAGATAGAAGTAGAAGGAGAAGAGACTAAGTGACAAAATCCAAATTTTTCAAGGGAGTTTCAAAGATTCTGTATTTCTCTTTTCTGGCTGGCAGAAGTGACCAAGTACCTAATAAATGGACGAAATGATAATGATTAAGGTACGTGAAGTACCTCAGGTACCTTTACCTAACCTTCCTATTCCAGAAAAGCGTTGATAATCAAACACAATTGGTAGGTATCACGAATATTCTTTGTTAGAGAAAATAAATTTGACCAAAAAAATTCATTTATTAGAAGGAAATAATATGGATTGTCAGTAATGAAATAATTGCCGCAGTAAAATTGTCTTGACTTCAGCAAATTTACGGTTTTTGGCCGGATTTTTCACCATCTTTCTTCCCTGTACCCCGTTGATATCGGCTCGACGAGCGAGCTAACGAAATTACATCAAATTTAATCCCTTCTAACCACCCTGGAGTAACTCCTAAGGTAAAACCAATATAAACCAGAATGTTTGCATTTTGCTATTACTAGAGTTCAAAATTTGAACACAGTCAGAATAGAGTCAACACAAATGAATCTCATTAAACCAATGTTCCACAAAAATTGAAGTCATTTTCCTTATTTTGCAAATTGTAAAATCACTGTGAAACTTTGAGAAATTGACGAAATGCGGTAGGTAGATCACAGAAGATTTGATTCAAAATGATATTTTTAAAAGCTGGGTAGCTATAATATTAGTATTTGTAAGTAGGTACCAGCTATAAGAGGTCCCTAAGCCTGGGAGGTCTTAGGTGCTAAAATCCTATTATATGGTGAAAAGTATAAGGGTATAATCAAATACTCTTCTTCTTTCCAAATCGATGCATTTCGAGCGGTGGTCTCCACTCTTCATCAGGATGTGTATTAGAAAGAGATACAAGGCGGGGTGGTTCGTTCTTAAGAATAGTGGGTACTGCAAAAAACAAATAGTTTTCTGGGGTCAAGGATAGGTAATATTACGAGTATAGTCGTAGGGGACTTAGTAGGAAACCAGATCATTCTTATATGGCAAATGGCTTATTATGGTGGGAACATACCTTAAGTTGCAAATCAATTTTGCATATACAAGTGCTGATCGCAGGCAGTGAAACAAATTGTAGGTACAATGGTGGGTAAGTGCAGGCAGCATACCAAAAAATTCGGACAGAAGGGATTACCCTTGGAGAAACTGTGAAAGATACAGATAGGTTTTTAGATGTCAGGGTTGTGGGTATTTTTCATTTTGTATATGTACTAATAACATGGTATATAATGCTTATAAGAGTAAGAAGGACAAAGTGGAAAACATAGCTTAGCATAAGTTAGAAGGTAATGGTAAAAGGGGGAAAATACCTTCTGGTTAATTTGCCGCTGCAAAGTATTTTCTTGACTGGCGTTATTGATTCAATTTTATAAGTGATATGATATTGATAGGCTTTCATATCAAAAAATATATAGGCATCTTCAGTTGGCATCCATTTCCAGGGCTAACATGAAACAAGAAAAGGGAACAAAAGGGGGGTAGAAAATAAGTTGTGAAAAAATTATATGAATTCTGGACATGAACAATTTACTGATTTGAAGGGAGGGGGGGGGGTATTTCAACCTTATTCTGTCAACTTACCATGGGATGGTATTTTGTGGGTTTCAAACGTTTTCTCTCCAGGAACGAAGCAGAGGTTTCCTGAGTATCCTCACTGCCTAATGTTGTTCGTAATTCTTCGATTGAGATGAAATAATCATGCGAAATCCAATTAAGGTTATAGTGGTGGGGGCTGGTCATCCCGTGGGAGCCAGCGACCACACTTATTTGCGAGATGTAAATTTCTTGATCTTCACTGGATTCAAAAGAAAAAAAAACGAATATATACGTTAAATTTAGACAAGTTGATGTGGAAATGCACAATTATGGATCGCGTTTTTTGGAAGAGAAGGTTTTTTTTTCCAATACAGGATGCTAAGGCGAAAAGGAGACTCGAAAGAAAATGGCGAAAGCTAATGAAAAACAGGTGCCTTCTGGATATGGAGGTGCCAAGCCGAGATTCACATACTTTATTTTATTTTTGTGAGTTCTTATATTTATGTATCATATAATTTTAAGAAGAATACATTTAAATTTACTTACATTATATTTGTGTAATTAATAACAAGGTTTGAAACTAATGGTGTGGAAGTATGAGGCCAATGAGTAGGTTTCATGTAGTGCAAATGAACATGGAAGGTGAGTTTGTATGGAAGAGGGGGAGTTGTTCTTTCATCAAGAGTACGTACAGAGGCCCAAAAGAAGGGGGGGGGGGGGGTTGAGAAAAATTATTGTAATAATAAATGGTTGTATGCATTATCTATGCTTTCTGACTCCAATTGTGTATTTATGCAGTTGTTGTCCTTTCTTATTTTAATGGCTTCCAGTAGTCTAAGCTTTTTGGTTGTATTCTGAGTACCAAGGATGGTAGGGTTGGTAAAATCAAATTTGTGTTTACTTCCCTCATTTATGGTGTGCCGTGGTAAGGCTGTGGACATTTTCCTCTGTTTTATGTCGCTATTATGCCCATCGAAGCGTTTTGCGAGTTTTTGTACAGTGGAACCTATGTATGGGGCAGAGCATTCCTTGCATTCTACTCTATATACAACTTTTGATTTATTCATGATATTAGTTTTGGGTTTTGGTTTAGGTAAAATTCTGTTAATTTTGTTGCCACTAGCAAAAGATATTCTATGGTTATCAGGCAATTTGGATTTAAATATTTTACTGATTTTATTGGCAAGTTTAGGTACATAGGTACAAGAAAAATATTTGTAGGGGACATTATTATTATTGGAATTGTTACTATTACTGTAGCTAGGGGTGGTGTTGGTGTTTTGAGAGATGTGGGGGTGGGGCGGAACTACCTGCTCATAAATACCAGGTTCCATGCCTCTCAATTTCTCCTGTACTTGCTCCTTTATGGTGAGGATTAAATTGGTGGGGTAATTGTTTTTCCTCAAAAGTTCCGTAATGATTTTAATATTATGTTTATGGTATCTGCCATTAGAGAGTCTAAACATACGGTAAAACATGTTCGATGCTACATTTCTCTTATGCTGTGGTGGGGCAAAAGAGTGATAATTAAGTAATCTAGAGCTAGTTATGGTTTTCCTTGTCCAATTTGTCAATAGTCCCTCAGGGGTTCTATGGACAGTGACATCCAGGAACTTGATGTGGTTATTGACTTCTATTTCTTTTGTGAATTGCACTTTTCTATGAAAACTATTCAATGCCTGTAGTAGTTCGTTTATGTGCTCGGTTTTGACGATACAAAACGAGTCATCCACGTAAATTTTAAAAAAAGGTACATCTAGATGGGCATATTGTTCTAGGGTTTTGGAAATGGTCTCTGACATGTAGATGGACGCTAGAACACACGATAGTGGGTCTCCCATGGGGAGGCCCGATTTATACGTATAGTATCTATTATCAAATAGGAAATATGAGTTACTTGTACAAAATTCCAAGATTTCTAAAAATATTTCCTTAGGTATGTTGGTGCTGTCTTTAATCATGTTCCATTTCTCGGAGATGATGCGGATAACTTTGCTTACAGGTATACTGGGATACATTGATATTACATCAAAGGAGACCATGGAGTAACCCTTTTCTATAGGCTGTGTTTTAATTAGATTGGTAAATTCAAAGGTGTTCTTGATTGGAAAGGGGGACTTGTTTGCTAAAGTTTGTAATGGTGCAATCATAAATTTAGATAAATTGTAGGTAGGAGCCGTAAAGGTTGGGTTTATGGGTCTTAATTTGTCCTGCTTGTGGTCCTTTACGTTGCAATAAAATTTTGGTGCCAGGCTAGTATAGGTAGTTAGTTTGATTTTAGTGGTTTGGTCTATGTATTTATTGTCATATAGTAATTTGGCATATTTATTGACCTTACCCTGTATCAATGCCGTAGGGTCGTATTTACCAAAATTTTTGGTTTTTGAGTATGCTTGGTCATCTTTTAAGAGGTCATATACCTTTTTATTATAATCATTCAGGTTCATCACCGCTATTTTTTTAGTTTTGTATCGTCAAAACCGAGCACATAAACGAACTACTACGGGCATTGAATAGTTTTCATAGAAAAGTGCAATTCACAAAAGAAATAGAAGTCAATAACCACATCAAGTTCCTGGATGTCACTGTCCATAGAACCCCTGAGGGACTATTGACAAATTGGACAAGGAAAACCATAACTAGCTCTAGATTACTTAATTATCACTCTTTTGCCCCACCACAGCATAAGAGAAATGTAGCATCGAACATGTTTTACCGTATGTTTAGACTCTCTAATGGCAGATACCATAAACATAATATTAAAATCATTACGGAACTTTTGAGGAAAAACAATTACCCCACCAATTTAATCCTCACCATAAAGGAGCAAGTACAGGAGAAATTGAGAGGCATGGAACCTGGTATTTATGAGCAGGTAGTTCCGCCCCACCCCCACATCTCTCAAAACACCAACACCACCCCTAGCTACAGTAATAGTAACAATTCCAATAATAATAATGTCCCCTACAAATATTTTTCTTGTACCTATGTACCTAAACTTGCCAATAAAATCAGTAAAATATTTAAATCCAAATTGCCTGATAACCATAGAATATCTTTTGCTAGTGGCAACAAAATTAACAGAATTTTACCTAAACCAAAACCCAAAACTAATATCATGAATAAATCAAAAGTTGTATATAGAGTAGAATGCAAGGAATGCTCTGCCCCATACATAGGTTCCACTGTACAAAAACTCGCAAAACGCTTCGATGGGCATAATAGCGACATAAAACAGAGGAAAATGTCCACAGCCTTACCACGGCACACCATAAATGAGGGAAGTAAACACAAATTTGATTTTACCAACCCTACCATCCTTGGTACTCAGAATACAACCAAAAAGCTTAGACTACTGGAAGCCATTAAAATAAGAAAGGACAACAACTGCATAAATACACACACAATTGGAGTCAGAAAGCATAGATAATGCATACAACCATTTATTATTACAATAATTTTTCTCAACCCCCCCCCCCCCCTTCTTTTGGGCCTCTGTACGTACTCTTGATGAAAGAACAACTCCCCCTCTTCCATACAAACTCACCTTCCATGTTCATTTGCACTACATGAAACCTACTCATTGGCCTCATACTTCCACACCATTAGTTTCAAACCTTGTTATTAATTACACAAATATAATGTAAGTAAATTTAAATGTATTCTTCTTAAAATTATATGATACATAAATATAAGAACTCACAAAAATAAAATAAAGTATGTGAATCTCGGCTTGGCACCTCCATATCCAGAAGGCACCTGTTTTTCATTAGCTTTCGCCATTTTCTTTCGAGTCTCCTTTTCGCCTTAGCATCCTGTATTGGAAAAAAAAACCTTCTCTTCCAAAAAACGCGATCCATAATTGTGCATTTCCACATCAACTTGTCTAAATTTAACGTATATATTCGTTTTTTTTTCTTTTGAATCCAGTGAAGATCAAGAAATTTACATCTCGCAAATAAGTGTGGTCGCTGGCTCCCACGGGATGACCAGCCCCCACCACTATAACCTTAATTGGATTTCGCATGATTATTTCATCTCAATCGAAGAATTACGAACAACATTAGGCAGTGAGGATACTCAGGAAACCTCTGCTTCGTTCCTGGAGAGAAAACGTTTGAAACCCACAAAATACCATCCCATGGTAAGTTGACAGAATAAGGTTGAAATACCCCCCCCCCTCCCTTCAAATCAGTAAATTGTTCATGTCCAGAATTCATATAATTTTTTCACAACTTATTTTCTACCCCCCTTTTGTTCCCTTTTCTTGTTTCATGTTAGCCCTGGAAATGGATGCCAACTGAAGATGCCTATATATTTTTTGATATGAAAGCCTATCAATATCATATCACTTATAAAATTGAATCAATAACGCCAGTCAAGAAAATACTTTGCAGCGGCAAATTAACCAGAAGGTATTTTCCCCCTTTTACCATTACCTTCTAACTTATGCTAAGCTATGTTTTCCACTTTGTCCTTCTTACTCTTATAAGCATTATATACCATGTTATTAGTACATATACAAAATGAAAAATACCCACAACCCTGACATCTAAAAACCTATCTGTATCTTTCACAGTTTCTCCAAGGGTAATCCCTTCTGTCCGAATTTTTTGGTATGCTGCCTGCACTTACCCACCATTGTACCTACAATTTGTTTCACTGCCTGCGATCAGCACTTGTATATGCAAAATTGATTTGCAACTTAAGGTATGTTCCCACCATAATAAGCCATTTGCCATATAAGAATGATCTGGTTTCCTACTAAGTCCCCTACGACTATACTCGTAATATTACCTATCCTTGACCCCAGAAAACTATTTGTTTTTTGCAGTACCCACTATTCTTAAGAACGAACCACCCCGCCTTGTATCTCTTTCTAATACACATCCTGATGAAGAGTGGAGACCACCGCTCGAAATGCATCGATTTGGAAAGAAGAAGAGTATTTGATTATACCCTTATACTTTTCACCATATAATAGGATTTTAGCACCTAAGACCTCCCAGGCTTAGGGACCTCTTATAGCTGGTACCTACTTACAAATACGAAGATTTGATTTGTTAATTCTCATCTCAATTGTAGTAGATAGGGAGCTACTCCTCTTATCAAGAGCTGAAGATGAGCAGCATGCAGGTGGGATATCCTGGTAATGGTAGAAATGTCCTGTCTCTTGGTGAATCCAACAACTTGTGGGGCACTTTATCTTTGGTTTTTAGTTGGGAATTCACTTCAGGTAACTACTATGATGATGTTGGATAACTATTTGTTGAGAGCAAATAAAAGAAGAGACAAAAAGAGAAAGCAAATAAGCAAAGCAGAGTGAGAAAAGGCTCCAGTGATGTAGGTGAGATGAGCTGTTGATGTTGCACTTCTCTCACAAACTCTCACTTAACAATGGGGTATTTCGATGGGTCGGAAATTCAGGTTTTTGACCTCAAATTTGGATTCAGCACCCTTGAAAACCTATATACTACAACTTTAAGCCCAATGATACTATAACATGTGGTAGAAAAATTAATTAAAGAGATCACACGTTTGAAAAAGGTGGGCTGCTATAAATGCACACACACTAGGCAAGGACTATGCCGCGCGCGTGTGTGAGTAGTATTTTGTAGTATCCAAGGGTTTCTGTGCATGGATACTTTTTTCAAAGACAGTTGGCTAGCTACGTCACACCATTCAAATCTTCAACTTTCCTTAGCTTCTCTGATTTTTTAAAAACATTTTCTCGACGAACAGACCCGATTACCGTTATTCCTGACCCTTACTCTTTTGAAAAAAAATAATGAAAAAAAATTGACTGAAATACTCCATTATTGAATAGCGGCATGGATGTAAACAGATTGAAAATTGATGACATGGAAGAACAGAATGGAAGTTGATGTATGGAAGTGGCAAAGGTGGAAGATATGAAAGATAAAGAAGCAGAAGGAAGATGATAAGGAGTTTTATGTTTTGTTGTGATACAAAAAGTGATACTGAAGGTTTTAGAAAAGGATTTTTGAGAAGGTTTGATAGGTTTTTGGGTATAGATGGTGAAAATGCAGCTATGGTATGGGAGTGATGCAGTGCACTGATAGCAAGTGATAATGATGGCAGGATTTGATTTGATCGTTTTTTACTGACAGAAATAACTAACTGATAGGAAAATAACAAGTGGTCACTTCTGCCAGGAGAATGCAAATAGGGTTGAAAAGGGGTGAGGGGGAATACTGTAAGGGTTCTTTGAGCATTTTATATTTTGATAATCGAGAAGTTAATAATACTAGTGTGTAGAGAAGGCTTATATATGCTATCTGAAGCATTAAAACCTCAATATTGAAAAAATGGAGGGCTCTCGTATGCTCTTTCTAGTAACCCTCGAGAATATGTAATTTAATAAATATTGTCCAGGTGTTTGAAGAACTTATTTATTTCGAAGTAATGATTTATTTTGTTGTTGCTTTATTCTTGTAAGGAACACTTGAACACTTCATGTAAAATGACCTGAAGTTCCTAGGGCTGAAGCTACTAAATCACCTTCTACAATGAATAGGAGAAGAAGCATCTTCCAAAATTGTCAAAAAGACTACGAAGAAAATCTTGATGGAAGCACGTATATACAGTTATAATGGACGAATACTGGACATAATTTATTATAGTATTACAAAGTTTTGTTCTTTAATTTATTGTAGGGGTTGTATATTTGAACGTATATTTATATTAGGGGCTGTATATTTGAAGAGCTCGGCCGAAAAGGGGTACATGTTCCTTTTTTGAATTTTACAGGAGAGCCAAAAAACGAATCCCAATCATGCGGTCACGAATTCACAAGCTAAATCGAACATGTACCCCTGTACATGTACATGTACATGTTCCATCAGATTTCCCACAAGCTAATAATATAAGAAAGCTAATAATACGTACCGTATAATAATATAAGAAAGCTATCTATTTGTGGCGCAGTTACACATTATAGCATTTACAAATGTATTTCAACCCTTTACAAAATAATTAAACCCTTTACAAAATTATTTCAACCTTTTACAAATAAAGGGGAAAAGGGTTTAAATAATTTTGTAAAGGGTTTGAATGAATTTCTAAAAGGTTGAAATAATTTTGTAAAGGGTTGAAATAAATTTGTAAATACCATACATCTTTACATTTTCTATCTGAAGGACGTTCCCTGAAATTCATACTTTTCCAAACAATAAGTTTTCATTTTTCATAAGTATAAGAAATAAGAATAACAGATTTTAAAATAAAAAAATCATTGTATTTGTACTGTTTTTTGGTAAAATATTTTTTATATAAAATTATTCAAATGAAATAATTATTCTTCTTGTATGAAACATCAAAATATTAAAAGTTTACTAAGTCTTGAACTAGGTACATCTCAGTCGAGGAAGGAAGTGATTCATAAAATGATCTGTATTGAGGAGGCAAAAATGGAACCATGCGAAGAAGGTCGGTCTTTTTGGCGTGGGTAATAGGAATCAGCTATTACCTCATCAGCTAAACACTTTGAACACAAAACGTTTGATAGAACGATAAACACTTTGATAGACTTTGAACACAAAACGTTTCATAGCTTTGAAAGCTTGATAGCGAGAAGAAAACAGGCGGTCGTCGGGTTTTGAGTAGTAGAGGTGTGTCGGTACAGCTGTACCGGGACTGTGGAACCGAGTATCAGGTTGGAACGGTTCCACGCAGTGACAAAAACTCGACCCTTACCGGTCCAGTTCCACGGACTGATAAGATATCTTAAGATGGCTCTGGACCGGGAAGAGAATCTTTTCCATCGGTCCAGTTCCATCCTCACCAATCAGAATGATCTGATCAATCATCTCATCATTCTGATTGGTGAGGATGGAACTGGACCGGTAAGGATGTAACCGGACCGATAAGATATCATAGAGAATGGTTCAATGGCTCTGGACCGGTAAGCATGGATCTTGTTCTCAGTTCTGTTCCATGTTGTACCTGGAAGCGCCCTTACTATTCCATGGACTGAGAATGGTTCATGGAATGGCTCTTGAGCGGGAAGTTATCTTCTGGACAGGTTAGCATGGAAGTTGTCTCCAGTTTTATTAATTTATTATTGTCATGTTAAGTTCTTAAACTGCAACGTCATAATTCTTTCCTTGAATTGTTTATAATAATAAAAATTGTCTATTTATAATAAATTGCCTCTTTTGTAACACTTGTTCAAATTCCTTCCTTTTAGCGAATTGTCATGGAAAATGATGCTATTGTATTGCAAGTTGAGATCATAAGCATGGAAGAAGGACGATAGGGGTTTGACTGCCTGCTTCATCCATGCCATGTGAGTGGGATTTGATCGCCTGTATCGGTAATGGAACTGTACCGGTAATTTGGAACGGTTACATCTTTGTCACCGTAACCGTTGGAACCGTTCCAGGGAAATACCTGGACCGACACACCCCTATTGAGTAGGTAACTCATCGGGTGATCGTCCTAGCAACGGGAACATGTATCCCTATTCGTCTATTGGAGGCGTCACATTTTCACTTGCTCTCATCGCAAAAAAAAAAAAACCATGAAGTTAAAAATATCGATATTTTATTCTATAATCGTGTAGAGGAAACCTCAAGCTTCAATTTGACGCAAAAAAAAATGTTCGTGAAAAGTGACATGTACCCCTTTTCGGCCGAGCTCTTCATTTGAACGTTGTAATATCATATTTCAGTGACTACAAATTAAATGAATCTTAATTAACCCAATTCTTGGCAAAGTTACATTAAATGTAACTTTCATTATATAAATTTTATATGATACCACCTTTTCCCAATTTTTAAAAATTCTCTTATCTATAAAACTTTTTAAAATTTAGAGCTTTGCAATGCCTCTGCAACTCTTCTTTATGATCTCAGGTTTAAGTCGGGAACATTGTTCAAAAGGTTAGAAAAGGATATATCTTTTTTAATAATAGAATAATATATTATTCTATTTATTGTGAGGGGAGCTCTTGTTGGTGGGCGACCAGCTGAGGAAGGTAAGTTCAGCTATCTATTTTGTTTGATTGGTTCTTTTGTACGACCAAATAAAAATATGTTTCATAATCATTACATTCCGAAGATTTGATAAACAAGTAGAAATACTTTCCCAACGAGATTATGTGCTGGAAATGGGCGAAAACTGAGAGGTTACACCGGTGATACTTTGCCAAGTCCTAGTTGAAAGTTTCAGACAATGAAAAGTTTCTTTTGTGACAATTAGGTACATAATAAGTAATCTACCAGAAATGAGGTGTAAAGAAATCTTTCCATAATTTTTCAGACCAGACGTTTCGGTATGTTTATTGATCACTCAGGCTGTGATACAACCTACTAGTTTTTCGTAAATAAAGAAAATAACGTGAACACTTGGGCGTTTCAGAACCTACTAGCTACTACAAATTAAAATATTGTCCAGTAGTGACACCATGGTACAATTAGGGTTAGAGTTAAACCCCATTAAGTTTAATTAAACTTAATAAATTAAAACCATATTAAGTTAATTAAACACTACAATGAATGTCCTACAAAAACCTGTAAAGGGCTAGTTCGATTCGACCTCTAGGCTACCAGTTTTGTAGGTTTCCATTCTTGACGTAACTCAACGACGATTCTCTGCCTCAATCCTTCCAAACATGCGATACTTGGCTAATTACACGTTGTCGTCATGGATCGAATGTTGGCAAGAGATGCATCCAGATGCAATAGGCGGTACAACGTCAGGTAATTCGAGACTGTGAGAATCTCGACCGTTTTTGAGCATTTGGCAGACCTCTTTGCCGAACTTGGTCGTCAACTGCGGCTTGTAAGTGGGCAATGAAAACACCAATCGCAGAACGGTGGCAGACTGGGGCATGCAAGGGGAACAGATCTGGTCACGTGTTCCGCTTATAGAACTGTCCCGTCCTCTTTGGACCGAAGGGATTGGCCGCACGCCAGACAGCCTCAGACTCGTCTAGTCCCGCCACTTCGTTCCTTCCTCATTCTACAATTTTGGGGGAGATCCGATTTCTGTTTATGGAGGGGAGGAAGGCTTAACATGATTTTGGAATTCTCCTGCTTTGGATGACACCCAATTTATCACGTTCTCGACCCAGCTTCATCATTATTCAGCAGGCACCACCAGGAGGGGTTTGAAACATTCTCAAGCCATCCAAGGTCTGCAGTACCATGGAGACTCGGTGTGAAATTTCAGATACAGAAAAGCGTTTCATCCAGCGTTTCCGGCTGAATTTTGTGATTACCAATCCTGGCAAACTAATCGACGACAAGAAATCTGATCCCTCCATCTCACTCTAGCCGATCGTATCTAAGCTATGTGAAAAGCTACTGAAGACATTAACCCACTTCAAGCCAAGGGTAGAAATAAATGAATAATGAGGAGAGGAGAATGAACTGTTTTACAGAATGCAAGCCGAAATAAAGCATAATTTACTCCCCAATCGAGAGCAAAAATACACGATATTTTCCAGGAATGGCAGTCGGACGAAAATCCAACCTGAAATGGTTCTTTACTTTACTTTTACTTACTCGATATTTTATGAATTTTACTTTTTAATGAGATTTGAGAGGCTTCAGTTTTCCAAATCGATATGATTTATCCAGTTCATGGTTTTGGTAGAATGTAAAAGTCTATTTATGGACCGGAATATGTTTCAACTCATGGCCCAGAAAGCTCACTCGTCCGGAATCGAATTTGAGCCACCATACTCATGCCTTCGCACAAGAGACCTCCCTTTCAAAAAATTTCCAAAATTGCATTGAGCTCCCGAACATCAAAAAAAAAAAATTCTGAAAAGTTTAGTAACAGCATGATCTAGAGAAAATTCTCCTGCAAAGATTTACCACTATTTTCAATATTTAAAAAATCATAAATATGAATGCAAAAACGCATCAGAGGCCGGAAATGGGTTAATTGAGGAGAGAAATCTAATTTCTGACCATCAGTTTGCATTCCGGGAACAACAATCCACTATTGATCAAGTGCAAAGGATAACAAGCGTGATAGAAAAATGATTTAAAGAGAAGAAAATTTTGTCTCTCAGGCTTTTGACAAAGTTTTGGCGGACTTTTAGCAAAAATACAAAGATACCTCCAGATCCAGTATTAGAAGATGATTACTCAACATTGAGGAACATAGCAGCTGGAGTACCCCAAGGAAGTGTGCTTGGACCGGTTTTGTAATTTCTGTACACGAAGGATCTTTTAGAACCAACAGAAGCAGTCATAGCAACATTTGCAGACGAAACTCTCAGCTCCCTGTGCACAATAAAGTGCTACTCTACGAGCAAGTGATTATGCCATTATGGGTCTACTACTGTCCTGTATGGAGATCCACCAAAAAGAGCAACATGAAAATTATGCAAACGGTGCAGAACAAAATACTAACTCAGGAGTCTAGTAAATGGCCTCTGGTACACCTCCATCGCGACCTCAAACTTGAGATGGTGAATGAGATCGTAAAAAGAAGAGCTGAGAACCACGAAACTCGGGTCCACAAACATCCAAACGACGAAGTGTTGAATCTGCTGGACAACAGCCGGGACATACGATGATTGAAGAGGACCAAGTCCTTGAATAATCGTAGTGATCTACGAACCGCTGAACTGCGATTAGTAAATAATTAAAGAGAAATCACTGCAAGTACCAGGATTGGTTGTGTGAAGCATTCTCAAGCCATCCAAGGTCTGCAGTATCATGGAGACACGGTGTGAAATTTCAGATTCAGAAAAGAGTTTAGCTCATCCAGCTGATGCTCAGCATGTCATCCCTGAAGGCATCCTACTCTCAAGTACCATGAAGGAGAAATTTTAGCTTTATGATAGAATTTAGTCTACCTAGCTGTGTGGGGGAATCGTATCTAATGCAGTTTCAGATTGGCTTCCACTGTGATGTCTTCATGGGGCTAACGAGAGCGAAATCAGCTAATAATATCATTGGTACACAGTAGACTCTCTTCTTAAAAATTCCCCTTGATTCGGGTTTTTCAAATTTAATTTATTTTTTAATGCGGGTAGGCCCAATGCAAACAACGGGTAATCCGCACTATAATAGAAAAATAAGTACCTAATAAAAAAGCGTTGCAAATAATAACAGGAAGGTTTATTATTTTTCTACAGGGTGTCTACAATTGAGATGGGCATAACTTCAGGGTTCGACTCTACAAGGTTTTTCTTACAAAAAATGTCTCCTAGCCATTTTCTTTTAACCAACTCAAAATTCTATTTTTTTCATTTCAAAGTTTTTTATTTGCTTTTTCAACCTTACGGCACTGATAATATCATATTATGATCATAACTCCCTTATTTCTCCTGAAAATTCGATTCTGACTAAAACGTTAGAAAGAGCGTTAAATTCCTAAGCTACCTAGTGCAAAATCAAAATATTTCAGCAATAAAATAGTTTCAAAAAATCAAGTCAAAAAGCCAACTTTACAAATTTTTCTAAACTTGACTTTCTTCGACAGAAGTTTTCACTCTAAATCCCTGCCCGTTTCGATGGGCGCTCTTCGGAGAAAACATGCTCAAATTGTCAGCTTTCCAACGGTCTATCAATTTTTCTTTTTAACATACAAATTAGAAGAGCAAATCAAGTTTGAATGCCAGAAAACGTGTGTTTTACAAGCAAATCCAGTGTTTTAATCGGTTTATGGTCCCCCTCGATCTCAAGATGGCTTGACGATTTTGGTATCATTTCCTATGTAATTTTTTACGCTGAATCAAATAGTGATACTTCTGAATGATTCCGACTGCTATAAAGTGGATTTTTTGAAGAAAACCTTCGTTTTTCGTACATAAAATACGCATTATTCGTAAATGTGGTAGTGAGCATGAAGTAACACCTTTGAACTCAACAAAAACTTCAATCAGCTAGAAATTCGGTGTTTTTGTTGAGTTCAAGGGGGAGGGGGTAACAAATTTTTTCCTTGGTCGTTTCCTAAGGTTATTATTGAACATAGTAAACCAAAATTAATATGTGTAAAAATAAAAACTATTCGTGATATCGTGAGATATTGACGTTTTCGTAAAATCACGTTTAAACATGAGCATATCGAGGTGATCGAGGAGCCAGTAAGAGACAGCAGAACGCCGGATCATGCTCACAAAACCAGACTATCTAACTGGGGCAAAGGGAGCAGACAGGCCTGATGATCTATACAATAAAATAATGAACCATTTTGTATTAATTTGCAGCATTTTGAAAGTTTTTGTTCTTGTTTGACAATTTAAATACATTGAAACCCCAGGTTTTTCTCTTGCATATTTCTGACTGAACAAGAGAGATGTAAAACTTGTTTTTTGATGAGTGTATTTCGAAGATATTGCCCCAATTCCTATAATCAGAAGTTCACTTCACGGCAAAGTGACAAAGGCAGACTCTCATTTTGCCAAAACAGAAAACAGGCGCGAAAAAAAGGCCCAAGACTCTCATTGTATTGGCGGAGGTTTGAGGCCAGAAAGAATCGTCGGACCGTCTTTTTTGTGTCAATTTATTTTTAAACCCGGAATTCGCCTGCTATGTACTCCCCCTCTCATTCTCGCGCTCAATATCCACGTATTTATTTATAGCTCCCACCTGCGGTCTCTTTCGAATCAGCGTTGGGATTTTGGAACAAAGATTACAAAAAAAAAGAGGTTCAGTCGTGCAGTACCTCCAATTTAAAGAACCGTTTTCTCGAATTTTTAAGTATTTTCGAACAGTGCTCGTGAAAATTGTACTTGAGAAGATTTTACGCAAATTTCGATGTAAACGAACAGTAGCCGTAATTATTGCGTTCGTAGGACCAATAATAATCTTGGAATGGAACATGCTTTAGCCTTGAGCTAACTAAAGAGTAACGTTTTCGGGAGACGGCGATGTGTCACGAAATTTTCCACTTACAACCAAGTCGTTGCTACGGAACTTTATCTTCGTTATTCGTGGTCGTAGAAAAATCGTTCACCATTCCCTGGAAAGCCCTAAATGTATGCATAAATTATGTACTGCCGAAACCGCTGTAATTATGGAAGAACCTGCGATATACCCATGAGTTAAAACAACTGTAAACAACATACACGTTAATAGCCATCATAAAGGTAGATTTGCTGATTTCTAAAGGCATATTTAACGGGGTTTTATTTCGAGGGAAGGTGTTATTTATGTAGTACGTTGGCAACGTTTTTACGATATGGAGTCTAAGGCACCAGACACACGAGTGTAATAATATAACATAATATTTCAATAGTTTCATCTAAGGTGCTTGTGAGTCCTCATTTACGTATCATCATATTTACATCATTCACACATCAGTCAAGAAACACGGCTAAAGCATGTTCCACGTTTCTTGCATTTCAGCCAAAGGCTCTAAGAAGTAAGCTTAAACAAAAGCGACAATGGCTAAGCTTTGATCTTTGCAGACGAGTGTTTCGATTCGAACATGAAGCGTTTATTTCTTCCATATGAACTTGATTGTGAAGGCATGTAGTTGGTACCTATGTTCCTACTATAGCCTATGGCCTATGGCCTAATTTGTGACTTCTTTTGTCTCGTGACTTTTTTTTTAACCCCCTTAAAATCCAACTTATTTCACGTTTCAAGATTTTCTTCATCAAGGAGATAGGAAATTTAACGCTCTTTCCAATGGTATCGTCAAATTTAAGTTTATCTAGTAAATTGAAGGAGTCATTAACATTTTAATGATACAAGGTCGAAAACACGAAAAGAATCTTAAAAGTGAAAAAAGTCGGATTTTAAGGAGGTTAAAAAAGTCACGAGACAAAAAAAAGTCACAAATTAGTTGTAGAGTCAATTCCTAGGCTATGGCAGGAACATAGGTGTTACACCCTGTGTATAGGTTTTCCAAGTCAGATTGTGAATTTTCCAAATCAAATTGAGAACTCGGAATCTTTTCTTTTGACGTAGGGATATTCTGTGGAAGACAGTTTTTCAAGTTCATATTATAATTGGACCCAGTTATGCAAATACCTGGTAAGCGACAAAAATCGAAAATCGAGTTTTTGGTATCGTTGGATTCAGCTTGTCAAGATCTACGATTCTGGAGTGGTTTCATTCAGTTACGTTTATTAAAAGTAATTAAATTATTACGTCAGGTAAGCGACAAGCCTTGTATCCGTGGTTTTTTATTTTGCAAAAACCTGGTAAGCGCCAAATTAGAGGTGTGTCGGTACAGCTGTACCGGGACTGTGGAACCGAGTATCAGGTTGGAACGGTTCCACGCAGTGACAAAAACTCGACCCTTACCGGTCCAGTTCCACAGACTGATAAGATATCTTGATGAAACAGCTCTGGACCGGGAAGAGAATCTTTTTTATCGGTCCAGTTCCATCCTCACCAATCAGAATGATCTGATCAATCATCTCATCAATCTGATCATTCTGATTGGTGAGGATGGAACTGGACCGGTAAGGATGTAACCGGACCGATAAGATATCATATAGAATGGTTCAATGGCTCTGGAATGGGAAGGGTTTTGGACCGGTAAGCATGGATCTTGTTCTCAGTTCTGTTCCATGTTGTACCTGGAAGCGCCCTTACTACTTCCATGGACATGGAATGGTTCATGGAATGGCTCTTGAGCGGAAAGTTATCTTCTGGACTGGTTAGCATGGAAGTTGTCTCCAGTATTATTAATTTATTATTGTCATGTTAAGTTCTTATTGTTTGGTAACTATTATTTATAATAAATTGCCTCTTTTGTAACACTTGTTCAAATTCCTTCCTTTCAGCGAATTGTCAAGGAAAATGATGCTATTGTATTGCAAGTTGAGATCATAAGCATGGAAGAAGGACGATAGGGATTTGACAGCCTGCTTCATCCATGTCATGTGAGTGGGATTTGACCGCCTGTACCAGTAATGGAACTGTACCGGTAATTTGGAACGGTTACATCTTTGTCACCGTAACCGTTGGAACCGTTCCAGGGAAATACCTGGACCGACACACCCCTACGCCAAATGTTGAATTTTATTTCGCAAATACGTAGTAAGCGCCACTAGGTGTCATTGCAAACACCTGGTAACCGCCAGAGATCGTCGTTTACCAGGGATTTGCGTAAATTCAGCTGGGCCAAACATCTGGGTCAACAAGCTGGTAAGCGACAGATTAATCTAAGAATTTTATTGTCACAGTCACGTTTAGGGATGGGTATCGTTATAAAAGTATCGATATTTTGTATCGATACTGTATCGTATCCGAGTATCGATATCCCAAGTATCGTTGGGCATGAGTATCGATATTTTAAAATATCGAGTATCGATACTTTAGTGTCACAAACTATCAATATCATCCAATTTTCTCAAGAAAAATAATTTTTTCGAAAACTTTTATTCATTTTGGTTTATTATTTTCAATAATGAACCTTTGGAATAGACCAAGAAAAAAAAATTTTAACACCCCCTCAAAATTTGATGGTTTACGTTTCAAGGTACGTAGAATCTCACTTTTGCCACTTAGCATTGACCGATTTTGATGAAATTTGGTATGTAGGCTCCATTTGGGGTCTAGTTGTGCCCCGAAGCTTTTGGTTAATGTAGGTCACTTCTAAAGGTTCCAAAATCAATTTTGAAATTTTGAAAACGCCCTAACTCAAAAAATTTCGATATAAAGGTATTGTTTTTCCTTCAATTTAAGATTTTATAGAATTTTTAGAATTTTTTGAGACCACGCGGAGCTCTGTAGGACAAACCCTTCGCTCCCTACGAAAATGTAAGGGTTTATATTGAAATATATATATATAAATCAAAACACGAGTGTGAATCGCAAAAGAGGCCTAATCTCCGTTCAAATTAGAGCTGACCGAAATGCGATCGATGGTTGGTGATTTTAATTTTTTTTTAAATTTTTACCTATTTTTTGATTTTTTTTTTTTTTTTGGTTTTTTTTTCTTTATATTGGATGGTTGGTGATTTTGTAGACGAGTGATCTATATAGAAAAATAATAAACCATTGTGTAATAATTTGCAGCGTTTTTCACTCTTAAGAGTCCAAGCAGAGTGATTTTCTCCACGATATAAACGTTATTTGTGCAACCTAAGAGTAATGACCCAAAAGCCTCTCTACCTTCTTCATTTTTTAGCCATTATGTTAAATTTTCCGCGAGAACAGTATCGATATTCGATATTTAGAAATATCGGATCCAAAGTATCGATATCCAAAAATATCGGATAGTGCAGTATCGATACTAAAATATCGAGTATCGGTACGAAAGTATCGATATTTTGAAATATCGAATATCGATACCCATCCCTAGTCACGTTCTTCCATCCGAGATTCCAACAAAAAATTGTGTGGTTTTTTTTAACATTAAAATGAATACTCGTGGTAAGAATTTAGTTCAAATGTGCCTTAGTGTCAACCCAGCTGACGATACAACGGTAAGTTGGAATTTTTTTTACCATCCGTGTACTTTGTTTCTTTACTATTAAATTTATTTGTTGCTTCCGAGTCTACCAAAGGTAGCGGATGCAGTTTTCAATTTTCAAGGTTAAAAAAAGATGTCTTCCAAAATAAAAATGTCCACTCGCATTTTACGTTTTAGACCTTCCTGAACAATTTTGGTTTCCTGTCTGTGTGTATGGCTGTCTGTCATAGCCCGTAACGGGCAAAACTAAACGAAGTTACTGTTCGATTTTGATGAAATTTTCAGGGATTGTGCCGGTTGGGGTGTAGATGATTCCCTATGAAAATTATCTCCCCCGGATTGATAGTATCCTCTGCGCATGCGCAAACGTAAAACCCATTACATAGTTCACGAGGAACACGATTTAGCTATGCCCTGACTATCACAAAACGTATCAGTCGAGGGAGAGGGAACTATATCAATGGCGTAGAATCTGTTAGTTATAACCAAATTTATTTTGTTATCATCTACTATCTTTTTATAAACATTTTCAAGTAAGTACAAGTACTTACATGAATTCGGTGACCATCATGCTTTCTTTTTTTTTGTGCACCCTCAGTAGAAGGTTAGGAGTGAAAATTTCGTGGTAAAGTCTCTGTTCTTTTTGATGTGACAACAAACAGGAAATCGACAAACTGGCACTTACCCTGTTATCAATGTTCTATTTTCTGTTCAATTAATTTCGCAATTACCAGTTAAGCGACACATTGGCGCTTACCAGGTTTTCAAAATTTAGATTTGGTCTCTGGGTGATTTTTGCAAAATCCAGGTAAGCGACAAATTGGCGCTTACCAGGTTATTACAATTTAGGTTTCTGCTCTTGGTGATTTTTTCAAAAACCAGGTGAGCATAAAAATGATACTTGCAGACATTTTTCTTACATTTTGACCGAATAGCTGCAAAGAACACACCAAAAAAACCCCCAGAGACGAAGTTTGACCTCTTAATTCCCATGTCAACTACCAAAACAACGTGTATACTCGTAAAAACTTAGGACGCGTTTTTCTCAAAATCGACTTTTGTCGCTTACCAGGTATTAGCATAACGAGGTTCAATTAAGAAGAAAAGACTTTCAAAAACCATAATGTACGTTAGAAATGTACTGAGTTAATCTGAAAGACAACGAAACATCCTGTCAGATGTCATATCTGAAGAGTTCGGAACTACCAGGACCACTGACTGTTGGGTCTAGGACATGGTGAGCTCCTGGAATTCCACTTCACTAAAAATGCCGTTCATTGATTTCATTTTCAATTTTTGCACTTTTTCATAATTTTATTATGAACTTTTGATAATGAATGTATATCCCTCTTGCATTACTCATCTTTTTCATTTCTTCCGCAAAATATACTTGCGTCAAAAAAACGTTCAGAGTTCTCAATTTGATTCGGGAAATTCTCAATTTCATTCGGAAAATTCTCAATTTTGATTTCGGAAATTCTCAATTTGATTTGAAAATTCTCAAATTGATTCGGAAAGTTCGCAATTTGAATTGGAAAATTCTCAAATTGACTTGAAAACCTAAAGAATGCGCTGTTCAGTAGCCTCTCGCATCCAAAGCCCCCTTCTGTAACTAACCAAACATTTGAGATCTGGGACTCAGAATCTCTCCATCAAAGGTGGTCGTTTGTCCATTTTCCACGAGACCAATGATGTATCCATGATAAATAAATTGTATTAATAGAAATAGAAAACCTCGCTTGTTGCTTTTGTTCGGCGTAGAGGTGTTACCTCACTGAAAATTGTGAAACGCACCACTTATTTAAATGTGAACAGAATTTACTCTCTCCTATCTGCATTCGACTGTTCCGTTTCTCGTGTTTCCACCCCACGCTCAATATGACCTTAACGTATTCGTACATGGCGTTCAATAAATCGTGATATCACAGATAATGCAAAAGTCACAATGGAAATTTCCTGAACTCTTGATTACAGTCGAGTTACACAATATCTGGTTGAGTAAATTCCAAGGTTCCCATTGTCTTCTATGGAACATGGCGGTAGGTGTCTCCCTGAAGTAGATACGAGCTTATCAGGTGGTTGTTCTGAAGGTGTGAAGTCCTATTCCATGGACGTTAATCGCTACGTGGTCTGTTCGTAGATCAACTAGTTTTAGACTCTAATTTAATCCTTCTTAATGCCTAGAAGTGAAATAATTATACAGCGTAGGTAGTTTTTCGGCATTCGAAATATATAGCATTTTACTTCCAGGCCAAATGAAAGAATGTCCAAAGGAAATTAAACTATTTGTGAAAGTAGGACAAAAGAAAACATTTGCGAATCAAAAATAGCGTATTTCTGTTTAACATAATATACCTAGGGTACATCTCAACAGACAAAGTCTCCTCCAACATCGGTCGGTTTTGGAACACTGGTGGTAAAAGTGCAAATAATTACACAAAGTTTATCATTATTCTATATGTGTCACTCGCCTCCAAAGAACACAGCTTTGCCACTGTCACGACCAACCAACCATATTTTTGCTTCACAATCAAGTTCATTTGAAGAAATTCAGAGTTGTGAGTGACTTCATTAGGGAATTTGATTACTGGTTGCTAAGGATGCAAAACTGAGTACAACTCGAAGAAACGATCGCATTTTGATCACCTGAAATTTGAACGGAGATCAGGCCTCCTTTGCGATTCACACTCGTGTTTCTGATTCATCATAAGTCCAAGTCTTAAGTTCTCATAGGGAGAGAACGGTTGGTCCTACAGAGCTCTGGGTGGTCTCATTCGATTCTAAAAATTCAATACTATTTTGAATTGACAAAAAAACAAAACCTTTATACCAAAAAATTTTGATCTTGTGTGTTTTCAAAATTTTAACCCGTATTCTTCACCCCTCAGAAGTGGCCTACATCAACCAAAAGCTTCGGGGCGCAACTAGACCCCAAATGGAGCCCACATACCAAATTTAATCAAAATCGGTCCACTGTAACTAAGGAAATACAGAGGTAAATTTAGTAAAGTGTCATTTTTTAATTCGATTTTCGGATTCTACATAGGTAACGTAAACCATGAAACGTAAAACATCAAATTTCAGGGTGGGTTAAACTTATTTTTCTTGCTCGATCCCGAAGGGTATTATGGATAATAATAAACAAAAATTAGTTTGTTCATTTGAAGTGATACGAATACTCGCGACGAGATTGTGGAACACCATTTTAATAAAAACCGGGGTTGAGCAGAACGTTGTCTATTTCCACGAAAATAATTAGTCTTGTCTTGAATTTAGGCGAGCTATTCAGTTATATTATTCAGACGGCACGACTTATAGACTGCAATTCATTTCCAAAACCCAGTGTTTTGAAATGAAGAGTAATGTCTGCCAAGACTTAGTAGGGTTGGTGGGGATAAAAACAAAAATTATCAGGGGGTGAAAAACTACCAGGACCAGGACGATTGTTTTGTTTTGTAGCAATGCTGTCCCGCCAGCTAGGTTACTACTTGGTTACTTGCTTCACATCTACAGGGGCCAGTTCGTTTGTGCAGTTTGTTTTTGCCAATTTGGATATATTTATTAGGCACTATACTTGAGACTAGTATTATGACTAACTGACTTTGAATATTTTTAATTTCGAGAGTGCAATTATCAACGCATAAATTGAACTACTTTTCACACAAAAACTACAGTTCACTTCAGAAATGCTCGTGGGTCAGGAAAGCCGGTTGAAGTGCTCATTTGGGGAAAAACTACCACTCGTCATGGAACAAAATTTTCCATCTCCTACCTTATGTTTTATCTGTGAACAGAGAACTTTTCGTCCAAGTTTTCTGCCTACCAGTTAATTCAGCATTATGTTAGTCACCAACCTTTCACATTTTGTACAAAAAAAAGGCAAACAAATTTTAAGACTGGGTATCTACAGGACTTATCGAATGTTTATAGGACCTACCATTTCTACTTTTTCGTGTTCAATGTTGTGTTGTCTTTCTTTATATGAGATCGATGTGTGGCTAGGGGAGGAAAGTATCGGATGATCCTCGTTTTCTTATAATTGTTTTATTTGAAGCGCTTTCGCCGTAGGTATCGTCAGGACAAATTAAGATGAAGCCGATTAGATCTTGTAACACAAGAAGACGGTAGAAGGGAACTGAAAAGAAACCCATGAGCCCATCATACAGTTTGGCACATGAAAGTAACAAAGAAACTGAAATCTGGAGAACTTTATCCAACTGGGTAAAACTGATATACTTCACCACTAGATTAAATGACTAATTATAAATATAAAAACGTCTGCCAAGTTGGGTGGGCAGTATAGCTTCCTCACTCATTGTAACATGGACGTATAGAATCAGTTGGCGAAAACTCGGCGCTGCGCGCCTCGGCGGGGGCTTCGCCCCCTGCACCCCCGGATGATTTCCGCTTAGAGCCTAATGGCTAAAATGTGACATACCTTGAAAAGGTTTTTGCTCCCTCTCCCTCTTTATCTTTCTTCCACTGTAATATTTAAGCTCACTCAGCTGATCAGTGACCACTCAGGCACCTTCAGCATTCTCCATTGACCCGCCCTCTCAAAATTCAGGTTCCTGCGTTCAACAGGAGAGGAAATGGCCTTGGAGCTCACTCAGCTGATCAGTGACCACTCAGGCACCTTCAGCATTCTCCATTGACCCTGCCTCTCAAATTTCAGCTTCCTGCGTTCAACAGGAGAGAAAATGGCCTTGGAGCTCACTCAGCTGATCCGAAGGTGCTGAAATTTATAGGGGACCGTCTAGGACCTAACCCGCACAATCCCTGAAAATTTCATCAAAATCGGACCACAGGTTAGTATAGTTTTGCCCGGGACAAGGATTGACCACAGACAGACCGACAGACCGACAGACAGACAGACAGACAGACACGGAACCAAAATTGTTCGGGAAGCTCTAAAACGCAAAAAGCAAGTGGAAATTTTGATTTTGGAGGACATTTTTTTTTTTTCACTTCTTTCACGAATACAAAGCTTCCCTACCTTCGGTAGTGAGGAAGCAAAAACTACCTGGGGACAGGAAACTCCTACCTAATCTATAATGTTGCCATGGAAGATATCCAAGCTCATGGCTCCACAAGACTACCTAAGCATCTTAATTTGTCCTTGGGAAAGCGCTTGACAATAAAACAATTTTAAGAAAACGAGGATCAGCCAATACTTTCCTCCTCTCAACACATACCGTACTTTTTCGTGAAAATCTTACTACCAACAGGTAGCAGTCATTCGTTCTTCTTCTTACCTACACATGCCCTACATGGCCTCCTCACATCGTAGTTAGTATTCATAGGATCAATATCTGACAATAAACCGTTCTGTAATAATTTACATCGTTTCTTAAAATTAAGTTTCTTTCACTTCTTTTAAAATCTTGGTTTTACCATATTTCTAATTTTTAACCATTTTTATGAATATTAATTTGTGAATGCATGAAATCTCTAACTCTGTATATATTTGCCCGTCGAGCCTCTGTGGCGAGCAGGTTAAATTTAGATTGCGAGTTTTCTCCTTCACATTTTGTCCTTCGAGGACCAAAACTGGACGAAAACGCCGATCAACTCTTCTTTCTCGTCTGGGGAGGAGAAGAACTCTCTGGGAACTGAATATCATTAGTCCAAAGTCGGTTTGTGGACTTAAATTCCGCAGGGCGGCTGATTAACATTAGATTAGGGAGTCGTCGAAGCCTTTTTCCGAAATCGCCACGCGGTTTCCTTGATTTATATGGGGTGGCGTTGCTTGACCTTCGCGTGCCTTGAAAAAAAAGTGAAACTCGTTTTTGATTTCCATGGAGGGACTGGAGCTCTGCTAGGTGATCAGCGATGAGTCACCAAAGCAGACATGCCTTGTGTCTCAAGTCTTGTGGTAAAATGTACGAGTTCAGTTAGAGTTCGGATTGAAACATGGTTTATGCAGAAGCTAGATCGGTAAAAATTCCGCCAAAATCTCGGCTTTCCAACGGTCTAGTCATTTTTATTTTCAAAGTAGGACTCATTACAGAAATTTGTGTTTGATCGCGGAAAAACGTGAATTTTTTAAAACAAAATCAGTGCTCCCGCTAGGAGTGTAGACAGCTAAGGGGGTAGTAGACAGCGGTACCTCCGGAAACAGGAGGCCAGAACGGTGATTTCGTTGAAAAAAATTCCGTTTTTTCACATTAAATGTGTGTTCGACGGCGGAAAAACGTGAATTAATAATTAATAATAATAATAAATAAAAAATAAATAAATAAATAAAAAAAAATCATAAAAAAATTAAAAAAAAGCTCTAGCTAAAAAAAAGCTAACTTCATAAAAAATTTTTGTATGAAGCTCCAGTTTACAAATAAAAATTATTAAACCGTTAGAAAGCTGACATTTTCGTTCAGTTCGATTCATGAAAAAAGTCTATCCGATAGAAATTTAACTTGTTGGTTTACTCGAGAGAAACGACCACTTCAAAGGCTTGTTCTCACCTTCATAATGATAACCTCCGGTTAATAATAACTAAATAATAATAATATGAGTTATGGTTGTTCTAAGAATGAAATATTGTTAGCTCGATCACAGAGGAACAGGAAAAAAATAGGGAAGTGAAGTTTCCCCGTATTTTGCAGCGAGGTTTGAGCTTGGGCAATATGTACTCGATGATGTTGACCGATAGGTGACGAATTATATCGCTTTAAAGTCTGAAAACCGTCTTCAGACTCTTACGGGGGAAGGATGTTGATTCACCAACTTCTTCTGAATACATTTTAACAATAAGACAAATAGTTCCCTGCAGTGTCCACCACCGGCGAACTAGGACAGTCGTCACAACGAATACTCACACAACAAGAACAACTCATTATTTTCGAGCATTTCATTATGTGGTTGTTTAATGCTTACATTTGTATCGTAGTATTTTTACGACAGTAAAGTCTGTGAAAGAAGTGAGTATTTGATTGCTTACACAACACTAAAGTCCCGAGTCACTTCTTTAGTCAGTCAACACAGCTATTATGACCTTTGCAGTTGTAGTTCATCTTTTGTGGCATCATTTGCTGGGCCGAGTATTTCCTCCCGCATCCCGGTTTTGCCAGGAAGAAAAAGGAAAGGCTGATTGACGTGTAGATGGTCCCCTAAGAAAATCATCGCTCCCAGACTGATAGTAGCCACTGCGCATGCGAAAACGTGAATTCCTTGTAACAGCCGTAACTTCTACATTTTCCATTTCGAAAATGCAAATTTGAAATTGCAAATCATTGCTCAAAGGTTTATTATTTTCTGTATAGATCACCCTTCTGTATAGATCACTGCTTTTCCATCAATAGCACCTACCACCATCTGTATTCTCCCTTGACCTTCCCTCTCAAATTTCAGCTTCCTGCGTTCAATAGGATTGAAAATGGCTTCGGAGCTCACTCAGCTGATCAGTAATCTGAAGAGAAGAAGAAGATCTCCTCGAATGCTGAAGACGCCTGGAAGAGCACTTCCATTCAATAGGATTGAAAATGGCTTCGGAGCTCAGTCAGCTGATCAGTGATCTGAGGAGTGAAGAAGATCTCCTGGAATGCTAGACCTCTTTTGCGATTCACACTCATGATTCTGTTTTATCGAAGGAAAACCTTCAAGTACTCGTAGGGACCGAACGGTTTGTCCTACAGAGCTCCGGGTGGTCTCAAAAATTTTTAAAAATTCAATACTATTTAAAATTGGTGAAAAAACGATACCTTTATTTCGAGAATTTTCGAGCTAGGGCACTCTTGAAAATTTCAACCCTTAATTTTCACCCCTTAGAAGTGACCTACATCAACCAAAAGCTTCGCGGCACAACTAGACCCCAAATGGAGCCCATATACAAAATTTGAACAAAATCGGTCCAGTGTTGCTAAGAAAAGTGCCGCGTACGGCGTACGGCGGACGGACGGAAATTTTTTTATTCGATTTTCGTATTCTACGTACCTTGAAACGTAAAACATCAAATTTTGAGGGGGGGGTTAAAATTTTTTTTTCTTGCTCGATTCCAAAGGCTTATTATTGAAAATAATAAACCAAAATTGATTTCGAAGAAATGTTGAGAGATTGCCATGGTTGAAGTGTCGATGGTCCCCTATGAGGGTAGTGCAAGGTATTAAGATTTTGATTTTGTTGAGATTAGCTACTTTTGATTGGATCATCTATGAAATCGGGTTATGGTTACGAGGAAGCTACCTGCCACACCCCAAACTTGGCAGACGTTTGTGATCTCGTTCACGTACACCTATGTTTTACATCTGGATTTCTCAAACTTCTACGTACTACAATTATTGAAGGTCCGTTCATTATTGTTATTTGGAAATTTGGTTTAATTCTTAGTCGTAATGATGAATTATTGGTGATGGAACTCATCGGACGAACAATTTGACCATGATTAACGTGTCTATTTACAACAAATTTGTAATGCTCAACTTTTAACCTTGAAAAGGTTTTAGCGATGGGACCCCCCCCCCCCCCCCCCCCGCCGGAAAACGACAGGAAAAATCGACAGTAAAAAGCGACAGGAAAAAGCGACAGGAAAGTAGCGCTATGATTTATCATAATATGATCATATTATGCTTAGATATCATATGCTGAACGCAGGAAGCTGAAATTTGAGAGGCAAGGTCAATGGAGAATGCTGAAGGCACCTGAGTGCTCACTGATCAGCTGAGTGAGCTCCAAGGCCATTTCCTCTCCTGTTGAACGCAGGAACCTGAAATTTGAGAGGGCGGGTTTAAATGAATGTTTACGTACATTACATCGCAACCATAAACGAGCACAATCAAATTTCCACAAACAAAAGTACAATACGGGGTTTTATATGAAGGGGAAAGGGGGCGCAAAGACATAAAATGTCTCTCGTGGTTGCGTACTTGTACGAAAGCTGTATCCACCGTTTGTGTTTTTAACCTTGAAAAGGTTTTAGCGATGGGACCCCCCGCCGAAAAACGACAGGAAAAATCGACAGTAAAAAGCGACAGGAAAAAGCGACAGGAAAGTAGCGCTATGATTTATCATATGCTTGAAGACAAATATGCTTGACAACCTGATGTTATTATGAATACGGAGGTATCTTAAATATTACAGTGGAAGAAAGATAAAGAGGGAGAGGGAGCAAAAACCTTTTCAAGGTTCATTTTAGCCATTAGGCTCTAAGCGGAAATCATCCGGGGTGCAGGGGGCGAAGCCCCCGCCGAGGCGCGCAGCGCCGAGTTTATGAATAATGTCGTGTTTCTTCTTATTGTCATCAAGTGAAATCACCAGAAGACTTAAACGCACAAAACTTCTCGACATTGTCGGCAGATGAGACAGTAGAAGAGCTTAGAGAAGTGTCGAAGTGAACAAAACTCAGTGAAGTACTGTACGGATGGGTATCGATACCCGATACTTTAGTATCGATCCGATATTTTGGGATATCGATACTTTGGATCCGATATTTTGGGATATCGATACTTTGGATCCGATATTTTTAAATATCGATACAGTTCTCGCAGACAGTTCAACATAATGGCTAAAAAATGATAAGATGAAGAAGGTATGGAGGCTGTTGGATCTTAATTCGGATAAAATTAATTATTATTATTATGGAGAAAATGTTCAATAAACTTTTAAATGGGCATTTTCTCCAAATTTTCAAATGTTTTTACGTCAAAAGATGCCCAATTAATTGTATGACATGAGCTCACTTGTTATCGAATTTTCAAGGAAGATGAAGCTATTGCAATGGCCACAAAATTTTCAGAATGGAGTTTTTAGAGAGAAAAATCCGTTTTAGAGAGTTCTTATCTCCTGTGTTGACTGTGAAAAAACCATACTAGATTTCAATGAAAATTCGCTCATTATCTCATGCTGCATGAATGGACTTTAGTTTCTTATTCAGTCCTGAGAGCCGAGAGGTATTCAAGTTCATACACAAGTGGTTGTCCCTCTAGGCGATTCTAGGAAAAGATAGGTTCTTGGTACCTGGAGCTACACGTGCTGGTTCCTTGGAGTTCCTACCCAGAATCCCAGGGTTTCCACAACACTGCTTGTACTTTGAGCATCTCAGACATTGAGAGGGCTGTGAAATTACCAGTTATTTTGAATTTTCGTAGAATATTGGCTCATGCAGGTACCTTCTTGCTCAGGAGAAGGGAAGGAGGAGGAAGAGGTCTTTCGCATTAAAAACTAGCCTGATCCCTAACGGCCATCTTGGGATTTCTAGGAAACGTCTTAAGACAATAACAAGACCAGGACTGGACTGTGACATCACAAGTTGGAACCCTTTTTTTGCCTGACTCCCTCCCTTGAATTGTATTGACTCTCATTTCCAGACCAAATAATTTCAAGAAAAACAAAGAATTCGCATGTGAGTAGGTACCTACTTCTAGGTATCCCAGTTATGACTCTCAAATTTTAAAAAAGTCGGAATTTTCAACATTTGTCGCTTCAAAAATGTCTATTTTCACAATTAGAACTTTCTTGTTTTGTTTACTAGACCGATTAGGCTTGAAATTTGGCTATTTCTCTCGCAGAAAGAAAGAAACTTGAAAGACAACTGGTTGCCATTCTTCATAAACATTTTACCGCTTGCATGAAAAACTCATGCATAGATATGTATTTTGGCAATTATTTATTCACAATATAATGTATTGTATGTATTGTACTTGTAGGTAAGATAGGAAAAAGAGGGTGATAAAGTACCTACGAAGTGAAATCACTTAAACCAATTGTTTTGTTGTTGTTTCGTTAATTGCTAAGAAAAAGTTACTTCTTCATTTTCTGGACTAGAGTAGCGTGATTAGTAACGTAATGAAGTACCTAGTTTACTCGTAAATACGGTAGTTTAATACCCAAGAAAAACGTTGTACTAAACAGTAAACAACTTAGTTACCTATTAAATTTTTTGATCACGATCACGCTTATTTTGGCATGACCCCCAGTCAAAAGACATTATCTATGTCAAAACATGTTGATTTGATGGTTGCATGAAGCGAAACTATGGAAAGAACGAGAAAAAAAAAAATCGAGGAAGCCGCCAGACAAACAATAACGACATAAGATATAACGAACGACCTGCAGACAGAAGGGGGAAGGAGAAGGAAAAATACGATAGGGAAATAGTGGTGTCGGGGAGGGAGGTTGTAAAACAATGACTTCGAATTAAAAATATGCTTGTCTCCCCTCAGAATAGGAACTGCGGGCCTTCCCGAGGAAAAATATGAATAAATGCAGAGTTGAGATGCCATTAAATGACTCGCGAAGGAGTAAAGTGCATAAAGCTGTAATTCATGGAGGTTGCCATGTTTTCTTCCCCTGTACCCTTCCCTCCACCACCACTCGTTTTGCGACACCCCCTCCAGCCGGTTCTTAGAAGTTCTTTTTATTATTATTGTCGTCTGTTTAAAAGGAAATAGCCCATAATAATTCTTTTCTCGAAAAAGGCACAGCGAGAGGGAAGAGATAAGCCTATCAAAATTTATTCGTCGCTCTTGGCAAGATGGAGACTTTTGCGATTGGGTTGCATTTCTTACGACCTATCGATTACTAGGCGATCGGTCCTTTTTTGAATTTATTTTTCTCGATTTCTTCCACAATCTTGCGCCCGCAATGCGCATACAACTGGAATTGACCCAAATTACAGGTTTCAACTGAGGTGTTTGGAAAACGTCTTTGAAATCATCAACTCACCTTGTCACTCACAACTCACTTCATACCATTAACCACATCTTTCACCATATCCTTCCTGAAAACCTATCAAACTTTCCCAAAATCCTTTTCTAATTCCCTCAGTATCACAAACACAAAACTCCTTATCATCGTTTTTCTGCTTCTTCACCTTAAATCATCTACCTTTGTAACTTCCATGCATTCACTTCCATACTGCTCTTCCATGTAATAAATTATTCAATCTGTCTACATCCATGTTCACATCCATTCAAGTCAATTCAATCCATCAATAATTTCTGTTCATTTCATAATTAAAACCCTAATAAAAATTTATCTTAATTCAATTTATACAATAATCAGTTTTAAAATTATAAGTGTGAGTGAAGTGCATCATTGGCTGATTTCACCTTCATCACTGCTCTGGAGCCCTTCATCACTATTCATCAGTCAGTCTTAACCAGTCAGCAATCTTGCACCTTTTGTTCCATCTTGCTCTCACCAAAGAAAAGTTTATCTAAATTCATCCAAAGTAGTACCTGAAGTGGATTCTCAACTGTATGCCAAAAATCAAGGGCAATATCTCACCATTCTGTTGGATTCCCTTGGACTACCAGGATCAATCATCTACCACTACCAGGATATCCCCCTGTATGCTGACCACCTGCAGCTTAGGGTACCATAAGTAGCTAGCTAACAAAATCAAGGTGAGAGTTACCATAATCCAAATCTTCTGTGATCTACCAATACCTGTGATCTATCTTCTGGCTGTCTTCTACCTATCTACCTACCTGCAGTTTGGGCTTTCTTCTTCTTCACTGGAACTTTGGGGGTTAGCTACCTACCAACTTTGTGATATTTAGTCTCTAGTGGCTACTTTTAGGTAGGCATCCACAGTATTTATTACCTTCATAATTTATATCATTGTTACCGCATTATTGTTTAATAAAACTTCATAATTATCTAGTCACTGGTTAATTATTATAGTACAACACCCTTTGATATACAGTCCACTCATTTCTTGTTATTTATTTTTGCAAATCTAGTCAAACCAATAATTAAAAGTCATTAATAATAAGTTTAGCATCATCATATCAACCATGGGGTATTTATGTACGAATCTCGAAATCTACAGGGCCCTAAAGATAAAAAGTAAAATGTTGGGCTCAATCATTTGTTTCATTGTTAATACATATCTGACTTCTTACAGGCTATTAATTTATTGACTACTAACAGAAACGATAAATAGAGACTTTGATAGGATGTACAACTTAGGGCCGATTAAAAAAAAATGTAACCCCAAGGTTGAAGTTTACTGCAAGGTAACGTAATCCTGGTAAGAAAAGTAGCGGTCTGCCAAGTGGGTGAGGCAGGTAGCTTCCTCGTATCCTTAACCCGATTGTATAGATGATCCGATGATCAGTAGATAATCTCAAAACATCAATCTTTAAGGACCTTGCACTGCCCTCATAGGGGACACGTCAACCCTCACAATCTCACGTTTGAGCGCACAAAATACATTTGGTGGCCATGATTTTCATAGGGGACCATCTCCACCCCAACTCGCATAGTTCCTGAAAATTTCATTGAAACCAGATGGGAAATGTAGAAGTTATGGCTGTATGCACAGTGGCTATTGTCTGTCTGGAGTTTTTATTATTTACGCCGTAGGCTTTAAGTAGATAACATCTGAGGGGTGCAGGGGGGCAAGCCCCCCAGTTTTTTTTTCGCGTCAATTTTCCTATTCTAGTTTGCATTTTTCGACTATTGTAATACCACTGGAGTAGCCTCTGCAATAAAAAAAAATATTGTCAAGTAGGTAAGGCATGCATTCCAGAGGGCATACAATTAGATAAGCATTAGGTCAATTTAAACCAGTTGGTAAACGATAAAACTGTTTCACACAATGTAATTTATTTGGTATTTTAGGCGAGAAATAGCCCCCCCCCCTCATCTTATCCACCACAACATTTCTAGCGGCATGGGAGCCTCGCATTTTGAAATCCATGATCTACTACACCCAACATGCAAATTCGACTCCCCCCCCCACCCTCTCACACCACCAATGGTGCCAGTATGGCACCAAATTGGAAATACTTTCATCTGTTTAGAAAGTCCCTATTAGTTTACAAACGTATTCAAGGTGAAACACATAGGTAACAACCATCGAAATAAGCGGTTTCTGGAGACCAGGCACCATGGTGGCACCACTGTTACTTCCATGGTGGCGCAGAGAATAATTCATGAACATCCGGAGGTAAAATTGAGAATATTTCGTAATTTCAAAGCTGGGGCATAATTCTAGAATAATTTCACCCAATTTTTCAATATTTCGGTTCCTTTGCAGCTTACTAATTATTAGTAATCTGCAAAGGAACCGAAATATTGAAAAATCGGATATCCCCCTCCCCATGCTAATTTTGATACTCTGGTGAAATAGTGTGTGCGCATGGGTCGGAAAAACTGTTTATTGTTATTTTTAATCTAAACTAGACCTCATTCTGAGAATTTTGACACCAACTGCGACCTTCTAGCGTAAAAATACCTTTTTCTATGATTTTTCAAAGTTTCGAATGTTTATGACGTCACAGAGGGCTGAGGGGTCCCGCCCAGGCGAGAGGGGCGCGTGACGTCATAAACATTCGAAACTTTGATAAATCATAGAAAACGATCAACTCATCCAAAAAGAGAACGGATGGTGTAAAAATTCTCAGGATGAGGTCCACTTTCGATTGAAAATTTTTTAAAAAATCAGACGCACACCCAATTTGGAAGATTTGGATTCAGAATGGCCCAAAACGGATTAGTGTGGTTATTATTTTTTCTGCGGAGTGTTGTCCAACTTTATCCCAGATCGATCGCATAAGGACGGCCAAGTCTCACTGTGGGACGTCCTAAAAATGGATTCATTCGAATGCCATACAGTGTCGATACGAAATATTGATTTTCATAAGGCGATACCCACCCATAGTGTCAATACTTGTTTCGAGTGCTGGTTCCGCACTTCTCGCGGTTAAAAATAATAATCCAAAACGATCATCTCGACTGGGGGGCGCCAGGGAGTTTAAATTGAAGGCGGTTGACTCACAAGACTCGTCATCTCCGAGGATTCCTCCGCTGCCCGCCCGCATTCGTCGGTTCATTCATTTCTTTTTAGCGAGCTCGCCCGCCACTCAGACCTCATCCCCCACTCGAGGAACCCTCATGACCAGCTCTTCCTCGACTCATTCCCGTGGGAGCCGCAACTCGACATTCGCTTCCTAGAAAGGAAGGTGTGACACCGGATGCAGGCTGCAGTTATGACTTCAGAACGCGTGTCAGCGATGAATCATTTTACTGTCGGTTTCGCAATTTCAGAAGACTGTTGAGGTGCCAGGAACGACAACTTCGGGGTCACAGCACGGTGATATGTCCCCTGTTCATTTTCAAGAATTTTGGTTTTATTTTCAATAATGAACCTTTGGAATCGACCAAGAAAAAAATGTTTGAACCCCCCTCAAAATGTTTTGGTTTACGTTTCAAGGTACGTAGACTCCAAAAATCGAATAAAAATTTGGCCGTCCGTCCGCAGCACTTTCCTTAGTTCCCATAGACCGATTTTGATGAAATTCGGTATATGGGCTCCAAATGGGGTCTAGTTGTGCCCCGAAGCTTGTGGTTGATGTCAGTCACTTCTAACGGTTATAAAATATGGGCTGAAATTTGCAAAACGCCCTAGCTCAAATACTTGCAATATAAAGGAATTGTTTTTTCTTCCCTTAAAAAAGAATTGAATATTTAGAATCGAATGAGACCACCCGGAGCACTGTAGGACCTATCCGTTTGCTCCCCATAAGAACCTCCGTTGAATCTCCGTTGAAATTTTAGCAAACCAAAATGCGATTGTTGTTCGTTTTGGTTTATTATTTTCAATAATAAGCCTTTGGATTCGAGCAAGAAAAAAATTTTAACCCCCCCTCAAAATTTGATTTTTTACGTTTCAAGGTACGTAGAATCCGAAATCGAATTAAAAAATTTTCCGTCCGTCCGCTCCGAAGCCATTTTCAATCCTATTGAACGTAGAAAGCTGAAATTTAAGAGGGAAGCTCAAGGGAGAATACAGATGGTGGTAGGTGCTATTGATGGAGAACCAGTGATCTATACAGAAGGGTGATCTATACAGAAAATAATAAACATTTGAGCAATGATTTGCAGCGTTTTTTTTTTAATAGTACTCAGTTTTACGTGCTTAGCAACCAGTATTCAAATTTCCTAATGAAGGAACCCACAACTTCTTATTTCTTCGAATTGAGTGTGAATTGTGTGTTAAATCTTCAAAATAAACTTATTTGTGAAGCGAATAACTGGTTGGTAGGTAGTGACAGTGGCAAAGCTGTGTTCTTTGAAGCAGAGTTATCTAAACCTAAAAAATTAACCTTTGTGTCATAATTTGCAGCGTTTTTTCATTTAAGAAATGGGTTAAAGTTGCACTTTAAGTGGGTTAAGAAAAAGAAATACGAGAGAAAAGTAGTTGCAAATTAGTTGAAGAATTTATTCTTGAATTATTACTGATTGGTTTTGGGACACTGTTTATACGAAATAATGTGCAATGAACCGTTGATTTACAGTGTTTTATCCCTCTTGTGGGTAGGGAAAAAATGAAGACCCTTTTGTCAGGATTAGTGTCGCTGTCAGGTGAAATGTAATACGCGACACCTCATCAGGGGATCATGAGGGCCAAGAGGTTACCAACGTGTAAATAATCCCCCTTCACCCTTGGAGATCTGAAGGGCTCTTCCCGAAGGACTGCAGTGTATCTGCGTAACACGCTGGAGTCACACGATACGCCCCTTTAGGCTGAAAACCAAGACGGATAGTGTTTGCAAAGAGGGTCCCCTCGTCTCTCTACTTCATCCTGCAGTTTTTCTCGCCACGGAAAGTTTCAGATATGAGGCGGAGGTTGATGAAGTCGAAGGGGGGAGTCGGTTGTGCATATCGCGGTGGGAAGACCGCACTTTCTTGGAGGTTGAAGCTCCCTCTGGGCTTCTCTTTCTAGATATCGCTTACAAGTCTCGTTACGTAAGCCAGTCAGTAACGTCACCCTCTCCATCTCACTCCGAAACACGACAAAACCATCCAAATTGGATACCTATTCATAACTTTCACGTTTGAAAGCGATTTTGGTTTTGGTTCTCACTTTTTGCTTCCGAGTCTACCAAAGTAGCGGAAGCTTTGTTTTCACTTTTCAAGGTTGAAAAAAAGTTCTCCAAAATCAAAATTTCCACTCGCGTTTTACGTGTCAGACCTGTCTAAACATTTTTGGTTCCGTGTCTGTCTGTCTGAGTGTCTGTCATGAAATCCTTGCCACAGCCATAACTTCTACAATTGTCTATCCGATTTCGATGCAATTTTCAGGGATTATGCGAATTAGGTTTTAGATGGACCCCAATGAAAATCGAGGCTTTTGAATTTACAGTAGCCTCTGCACATGCGCAAACTTAAAATCCTTGTAGCAGCCATAACACTTACATTTTTCATCTGATTTCGACGAAATTTATCAAGATTGTTCAGATTAGCGAGTAGTTGGTCCCCTATGATGGTAGTGGAAGGTACTTAGAGATTGATGTTTTGAGATCAACTACCATGCATCGGATCATCTTTCTATACAATCGAGTTGTGTTTCTATACAATCGATCATCTTTCTATACGAGGAAGCTATGTGCCACACCCACTTGTTTTCAACCAGAATTGATCAGGGATAGCAGAGCTAGTGTGGATGAGGAACCAGGAGGAACTAGGTTTGGGTACGTTTTATAAATGGACCATGGGCGTCACTAGTGTCACCGCAAACATCTTAGGCATTCCACAGCTGTCCCAAGGGTCACCAGATCAACTGTATTTAAATTGGAATTAAAAAATAGTGGAAAGATCTGAATTTTTTAACCTTTTTTCTACATTACCTATTAGATTCAAAACTGTTTGATGTTATTTCGATTTCTGTGAAAGTTTTAGTATACTTAACTCTATTTGAGACTTCCAATAGCCCTCAAAAATTCTGCTGTCCATTAAATTTAGTTGATCTGGTGACACCATGGGACAGCTGTTCGGTTCCTGAGATGTTTTCGGTGACACCAGCGAAAGGCACTGTGGTCCAATTAGGACTAAATATAGTGAAGGGTAGGTATAATTATTGTTTTAATTTTATTGGTGATTCTGTTGTTTATTGTTAAATATTTTATATTTTCTTGAAATTTCTAGTCATCGCCAGTTACTTCGGCAGCGGTGTCCTGATCGGGGTGTCTTGGCCAGCCTTGAGGCGGCCCCCTTGGTGGTTTTCCGCATATCTTTGGCATATTGGAAACGTGGATGTTGCCCAGTATGGGTATTCAGTCCGGGAGCCGCCACGGTAAGTGGGTCCGGGCCCGGCATGGTATCTCCCGGCCGGACTCGGCTGGTTTTGTGCCTTGGAGTTGCCTTTTCTTCCTCTTCTTTTTTACCCTCGTATCCTGTCCTTTTGTCATTTCCTTGTTTTCCCGTAATTGGTATATGATTTGTTCCCAGTTAAGTATTTATAATTGACTATTGTCTATGCACATTGTATGAATTGACAAATGAAGCATTCATTTATTCAAGAACCCTTCAGCGAAATTCAGGGTTGGATATCGTTGGGAATAGTGGAAATTCTTTCTGGTTCTCTACCAACAGGACTGAGGAGGACGAGAGGCAGGTGTGTAAGACATTCACCTATGCCGAATGGGGTGCCAAACACCCGAAACAGCCTCACAAGTGCTACAGATCCACGGTAAGACCCTGGTATGCCCGTCATAACTCGGGCCTGAACCTATTTCTATGGCTATGAAGGATGGCCAGAACGGCTTGAGCCTCATTTCAACTTAGAACCACAAAGTTAATGTGATCTCCCGGAGTGGCTTTCATTATTGATGTCTCTTGCTCTGGTCAGAGATCACTTGCAGACATCGATGCTGCCAAAATTCTGAAGTATGAAGTTGATGCACTATTAGAGGCTGCACACATAGGAGAAATCGAATAAAGGTGATTGGTGCAACGATTGCCTGTCGTGGGATATGGCATGGCACAATTCTCCCTTCATCAACACGAGGACTAGTTAATTCAATCTTGTCCCTCACCCAAATGTTCGGGGTTGGATCTCGAACCCTGAAACCAAGCTGACAGATGGATATGGTTGCCGAGTGCTAAAAGTGCAGATGTGATTACTTTGACGTTTATATTTTATTTGCAATACCAAGCAGCCCCAACCATACCTTGACCATTTTCTTATAAGTAATTTATTTCGAAACTTCGTAGAAACTAACAATGATTTGAAACTTGTGGTAACAAGTCGTAACTAACAAAACTGACGTGAAACCTGGAATTTGGTAGAAATTGATTCAGATTGTTTCGAATTGTGATTTTTTCTAATCCAACAACCTGCCAAGTCCCAACAGCACCTTTTGATTTCGTTCACTCCACAGATTTTCAATGATTGAATCCAATTGAATTCGACGGTTCTGAAATCGCTGGTTCTGAACCTCATCGTGTTAATGTGGAGTCTTGAATGGTTCCTTATTAATCATAGAACAACCCCCGGTTCACCAACCCGGCCATTGTCTTATCCAAGACATTAACCTCCTAGCATTGTCTTCTAATCGCTTCTCCCGTTCCCGCTAATCACCTTAAGAACTTGTGGCGGTATGAAAGAAGGGAGGTAAGAAGGAAAAGATGGGGAAAAGCCACACTTCCTTTTTTCGTTAATATTTCTCCAATCTGTCTTCATTGCCCATGATCGAAAAAGTAGTACATGGATTTCGTAGGTTACATTAATTTTCTACAAGTATACTACAAGTATATTATATTAATTTTCTAAGAATACTTAGCAAAGCTAGAAGTGGGAAATTAAGAAAAACTTTTTAATATGCAATTTTGGTGACGGAAAATAAGGAAAAATATTACGAAATTCGTATGGAATAAAGGAAAAGTTAATAATTACGAAAACTTGAGTAAACGATTTGCGAAGTTAGGTGGGAAGTGAAGCTTCTTCTTCCTTCCTGTTAGTCTGACTGTTCAACTATTAAGGGAAGTCAGCCCGAAAAACATTGTTTGTTTCAAATGCCTCAGTATTGCTTAAATCTTAGTAGAAAATTGATGATGGTCAATAAGTCGACAGTTTAAATCTTAATAAACTAAATTACCTATGTAAAAAAAATAAAAGTAAATCACAAATTATATACTACAGCCAATTCTTAGCCGCCCGATACAGAAGGGAACACGTTTCAATGGCTTCAGGCAGGGTGTTCTTCTTTATGATGATGTTCGTGTACCATATTACCAGTAATATGAGAATGATCCGTAAGTCCTAGAATTATGGAGGCCATGACGATATCTTCACTTTATTCGAAAATTCTCTATTAGACAACGCAACGAATTAACCTAGAAAGAGTGCAGGTATTTCCGTGCAGTTGCAGTGGAAAATCTCTTTAGCAGTCTAATCCATCGCCCCGATCATTTCTCGTAGTCATTTCTGCTCGCCTTTTTTCTCGGAGAAAATGAGAAACTCGGGAACGATAAGGCGGTCTGAGGCGATAACGTGGGCGAGCTCGACACTCTGACAAGCTGGTCTGGGAGCGGCGTCGGCATACGCTATCATTTCCCAGAAGGAAAGTTCACCGGAGGATGCGGGGGGACGTCCCACCTGAAGACTGCATCAACTGCCAATATCCGCCAGCCGTGTTCGGAATTTAATCCCGAAACCCCAGAGATGTCCTTAAAAACTTATGAGAGGTAATTTCCACAGGTAGGCACATCGTAACTACTGCGTATGTCTGTCTGGCTGTGATTGCAAAATTCTTGCAACAGGCAAAACATACCACGAAGATACATTTTAATTGAGGGGAGGATTCAAGGCGGCGTACCTCCTTTTTAGGACGTCCCACAGTAAGACTTGGGCGTCCTTATGCGATTGATCTGGGGTGAAGGTGGACATCACTCAACAGCAAAAAATAATAACCACACAATAATCCGTTTTAGACCATTCTGAATTCAAATCCGCAAAAAAAACCATAGGTATATGTCTGTGTGTGTGACAAAATCTTGTGTACCACCACGAACTAATAGTGGTGCCACCATGGTGCCAGGACAACATAAACCGGATATGTCTTGAGTTTTTTGGTTTATTATTTCCAATAATGAACCTTTGGAATCGACCAAGAAAAAAATTTTTTTAACACCCCCTCAAAATTTGATGGTTTACGTTTCAAGGTACGTAGAATCCAAAAATCGAATAAAAATTTGGCCGTACGCCGTCCGCGGCACTTTTGCCACTTAGCATTGACCGATTTTGATGAAATTTGGTATGTAGGCTCCATTTGGGGTCTAGTTGTGCCCCGAAGATTTTGGTTGATGTAGGTCAGTTCTAAGGGTTCCAAAATGAATTTTGAAATTTTGAAATCGCCCTAACTCAAAAAATTTCGATATAAAGGTATTGTTTTCCTTCAATTTAGGATTCTATAGAATTTTTAGAATTTTTTGAGACCACGCGGAGTTCTGTAGGACAAACCGTTCGCTCGCTACGAAAATTTAAGGGTTTTACGTACGATAAATCAGAAACACGAGTGTGAATCGCAAAAGAGGCCTAATCTCCGTTCAAATTTTAGCTGACCGAAATCCGATCGATGTTTTTCTTCAAGTTGGATGGTTGGTGGCTTTGCAGACGAGTGATCTATATAAAAATAATAAACCATTGTGTAATAATTTGCAGCGTGTTTGTGTTTCACCTTGAATACGGAAGAGAACCTCGTCGGACTGCCTACCAAAACTAATAGATGAAAGTTCAACGTTACGACGTACTTCCACTTTGGTGCCAGACTGGCACCATTGGTGGTGGTGGTGGGGGGGGGGGACTCGAATTCGAATGTTGGGTATCGTAGATCATGGATTTTAAAATACTCTTCAAATTCGTGGCTTGAAATAGTATTGAATTTTTATAATCGAACGAGACCACCCAGAGCTCTTAAGGGCAAACCGTTCGCTCTCTATGAGAACTCAAGGATCGGACTTACGATAAAACAGAAATATGTGAATCGCAAAAGAGGCCTAATCTCCGTTCAAATGTTATCTGACCAAAATGCCACCGTTTCTTCGAGTATTCAGTGTTTCAGTAATCAGTATTGGTCTTCAGTTTTGCTTCCTCAGCAACCAGTAATGAAATTTCCTATATCAAACTCCCTATTCGTTCGAATCGAGAGTGAAGCGTTTATTTCTTCCAAATAAACTTGATTGTGAAGTAGGTAAGTAAGTAACTTTGCGTTGTAAGTACTTTCCACTAGAGTTTCATGCAAATACATCGCACACTGTCCTTAGCAAACAAGTACCAATAATGTCGTGTTAAAGGCACCCACGATGTTTCTCTCGGACAACAATATTCTACTGGTAGGTTTTTTGCTTCCGAGTCTACCAAGGTAGCGGAAGCTTTGTTTTCACTTTTCAAGGACGAAAAAAAAAGTTCTCCAAAATCAAAATTTTCACTCGCGTTTTGCGTTTTAGACCTTTCTGAACAATTTTGGTTCCGTGTCTGTGTGTCTGTCATGAATTCCTTGTAACGCGCATAACTATACGAAGTTATTGTCCGATTTCTATGAAATTTTCAGGGATTGTGCGGGTCGGTGTGTAGACGGTCCCCTATGAAAATCATCATCCCCGGACTGATAGTAGCCACTGCGCATGCGCAAACGTGAATTCCTTGTAACGGCCATAACTTCTACATTTTCCATCCAATTTCAATGAAATTTTCAGGCATCTTACAGATTAGTATTTAGATGGTCCCCTATGAAAATCATTACCTTCGGATATATAGTGGCCACTGCGCATGCGCAAACAAGAATTTCATTGTAACGGCCATAACTTCCACACTTTCTACCCGATTTCGATGAAATTTTCAGGGATTGTGCGGATTAGGTTGTAGATGGTCCCTAATGAAGATACCCCCGGACCCCCGGACTGATAGTAGCCGCTGCGCATGCGCATACGTAAAATCCTTGTAATAGCCATAACATTTACATTTTTCATCCAAATTTGATGAAATTTTCTAGGATTGTCCAGATTAGCGTGTAGATGGTCCCCTATGAGGGTAGTGAAAGGTACTTAGAGATTGGTGTTTCCAGATTAACTACTATGCATCGGATCATCTATATAATCGGGTTATGGATACGAGGAAGCTATGTGCCACACCCACTTGGCAGACTTTTTTTTTTTTCAGAATAAAGTTTATATTGAAGGTTGCCTGATGACATGCTAGGGACTGATAATGGAAAAGCAGCGTTCCTTGCAGGTGGGTGATACAGAAAAATAATAAACCGTTGAGTAAGAATTTGCAGGGTTTTCACATTCTTTATTACAAGCTAGCTTTTGTCGATTGGCATCTTCAGATAATTTAATTTTATGCAAGTGGTCAGTTGCTGCCCTGTTCTTATTAGGATGTTACTTGTTGGAGAGAAACCACGCTGGGCTGCCATGTAAGAGACTCTTTTCTACCACTCGGAAAAGAATTTTGAACTCTATTTAACTCCTACTACCACCTCAGTGATCTGGAGAAAATCTAACATGAAATTTTCTCCTAAAAGCAAAAAAGGAGAATAAACAAAACAAAAACAAAAATGAGGAAAAATGAAGATGTAATGAAAGAAAAGAACGAAAATGAATACTCCTCCTGCTTGGTGATGAAGACAGAAAATTAATAAAGAATAAAAACCCCAGGAACGCCGCCTTGAATCCTCCCCTCAACAAAAATTACGTAAAACAATTTTACATTTTTTTAACAAGCTCACCTTTCAGTTTCCATCCGATTTAGGAAACACATGATATAATATTATTATAATGGATCGAACGTGGTGAGACTCAAAGACCCGAAATGCTCTTAGGGCTACAAAGGAACAATGTTCGAACACTAAGGGAACCAAAAGAAACAACAGGCGTGAACTACATTTGAAACGATGGGCAACAGAACCTAACAAGAGATCCTTCCGGAATATCAATGGTTAGTCGAACCGCTTCCTACCTTCAAACAATAGTGGCGCCATCTATTGTAATGAACAAAACTTTCTAGCATAAATCTTTTAAACCTACCTGTTAGGTTAACGTTCTCAGGATTGAAGTTATTCCGTTATACACGACTTCGTAGCCAATTTTAGCCCGATTTCTATGCTTTGTTTTTGGTACTCGAGGTTCTAGAAGGGGTGATCTAATAAAATTTCAAACTTCCTAGTGCTGATGTTCTTAGCTAACTGAATTTGAATGAGAACTTTCAATTTCGGATGTCTCTACAGGAATGGAGTCCTCTTTGAGTGGCACATTTTTGACCTAATAGGATTACAATAGAAAATTATACTTTCTTAACCCTAGTGTTAAACGCTGGACAATTTTCGTTAATTTTGTTTTGTCAAATACATTTTTATTGATCTTTGTAGTCGTTTTTGAGAAGTATTGTGTCCCAAGCAAACATTAATTAATTATGCTTCATCGGGTTTATTTGGGCTTTTCATCTTTCATTAGGTCGAGAGGAGGAACTTTGTGACTCGGCTTTCTTCGTTTCATGTTTATTGGTCGAGATAAGTTCCGCCTTCACAACATATTCAGGAGTCTCAAATTGTTTCGCTTCCGAGTCTGCCAAGGTAGCAGAAGCATTATTTTCACTTTTCAAAGTTGAAGAAAAAAGTTTTCCAAAATTTAAATTTCCACTCGCGTTTTACGTTTCAGACCTTCCTGAACTGGTTCCATGTGTGTCTGTGTTGAAATCCTTGTAACGGGCAAAACCATACGAAGTTGTTGTCCGATTTCGATGAAATTTTCAGGGATTATTCGGGTTGGCGTAGACGGTCCCCAATGAAAATCATCACCCCCGGACTGATGGCCACACTATTCATGAATTTTATCCTCCTAGAAGCCTCTTCCTTCTGAAACTTCGATCCTAGTTTCTGTTACTGTTGACCGTACCCTAGCCCTAAATGAAACTGAAAATTATTACATGAAGGTTTAATATTTTTCTGTATGGATCACTCGCTTGCAAAGAACACGGCTTTTCCAACGTCACTACCTACTACCAACCATGTTTCTCTTCACAATTAAAGTTATTTTGAATTCGTTTTGAAATCAATTCGGAAAAATAAAGAGTAACTCTTCTGTGGAAATTTGATTACTGGTTGCTAAGAACGCATACAGTTGTATTCAGTTATTCTAGTTACTAGAAGATACGAACAACGATCGTATTTTGGTCAGCTAAAATTTGAACGGAGATTAGGCCTTTCTTGCGATTCACACTCGTGTTTCTAATTTATCGTAATTCCAAAGTACTCGTAGGGAGCGAACGGTTTGTCCTACAGAGCTCCGCGTGGTCTTTAAAAATTCTAAAAATTCAACACTATCTTAAATAGGTGAAAAAAAACAATACCTTTATTCCGAAAGTTTTCGAGCTAGGGCATTTTTGAACATTTCAACCATTAATTTTCACCCCTTAGAAGTGACTGATATCAACCAAAATCTTCGGGGCACAACTAGACCCCAGGTGGAGGCCATATACCGAATTTCATCAAAATCGGTTCATGGGAACAAAGGAAAGTACCGCAGACGGCAGAAGGACCGGAAATTTTTTCATTCGATTTTCGGACTCTACGTACCTTGAAACGTAAACCAACAAATTTTGAGGGGGGTTAAAAAAATGTTTTCTTGGACGATTCCAAATGGTTCATTACTGAAAATAATATACCAAAATTCAGGCAGATACCAGAATGAAGGTAATTCAAGTGGCCGTCAACCAAGTAACAAGAACAAACAGATCACCAGCTCGTGCTAGAGGTTGTGATCTGCTGGTTCATGAAATTGTGGTCTCACTGGATTCAAAGAATCGATACTTCAGCATTTCGAGATAATGGAATTGTACTGTGATAATATATATTATATATTATCGCTTATAATGTCAAACTAAGTTTGGAAACGACCAAGGACGTATTGGTAAAGGAACTCACAAATCATACTAGACCTTCTTGTGAGTCCGAAAGTGTTTAACCTACCAAGAATAGTCTGGCGTCCTCGATAAATTCAATTAGGAGGCTGAGCTCGAGCTTGAATACATAATAAGCGGTGGATTATTATAATACAAAGGCGGAGTAAATATTTAGGAATAGGAAAATAAATAAAATAGGGGAACTTGGGCGAAAACGATTCAGAATGTCAGATTGAAAGGTCCTACAAGACTCGCCGTTAGGTAACGAATGTTACGACGCAGCGTGAAATATGGAAGTCGGGGGATCAGACGATTTTTTTGGTTTGTGTTTTCTGTTTGTAAGTCGACGTCGCGCGTTTCTTTCGGTGGAAACCGGTTTTTAATTATATTTCTCGAACATCCGAATGTTTGCGCCGAGGATGGAGGGTGTCCTCGCCTCGAGGGTACACGAATAAATCTATATTTTTTATTTAAAAAAGAACGAAAAAAGCGTCAGATTGCCGTGGAACTATTGAGATGTTCGACGAGAGAACGTGGTCAGGCCGAAATAGATATTAAACGTGCAAATTGGCTGGATATGACAGGTCCTGGGGGCAACTTCAACGCTCCAGGTCACCGGTTATTTCCCCACTTTCTCTGTGACGGTAGAAAAATTCATCGTCCACAAAAACTTCAGTCGTTGTATCGTTTTATTATCATTAGATATCTAATCCCGTCTCAACAGTTCGTGAAAATTACTCTGTCTTTGATTAGGTGCGTGGGACTGCAAGTGCCACAGAGAAGGGCTTAGAAAATATAAATGTTTGTTCCGTCATCTTTCTCGACTTGAGTCGAGCGTTTGACAAAGTAGGGCACGATGGACTCATCAACAAACTCCGAAAAATACTACCAGCAAATTATTCGGTACTCTAACAATACTATCCGTCAGATCTGTACATCAGAGTTAAAGCATGAAGATGCAAACTCAGAAGCTCACAAAATACGGAAAGATGTTCCAAAAGGAAGTGTACTTGGAACACTTTTGTACTTACCTTCTGGAGTGATTTGCCGGAATAAGAAGGGAACGCAGTGGCAACGTTCGCAGACAAAACAGCTATGCTTGCAGTTTGTGAAACAACCCCCCACCAACCCAAAACTAAGAATGTATTATATCAAGTAACTCCTAGACTGGACATCAAAACGCTGCAAATTATTACACAATGATTTATTATTTTTCTATATAGATCACTCGTCTGCAAAGAACACGGCTTTGCCTTTGCCACCATCTACCATCCGTAGATACAACATACCTAAGGTAAGGGCACCAGTAGTTGACCGTTTCTGGGGAATAGCTCCAAAATAAGGGATATTTTGTGTTGGTGTTGTTGTAAACCTGCTTATAAGACAGTAATGCCATCTAGGAAACACCTGTTTTCAACTCACAGCTGACTAGGCCTCATTTAAAGGTATTAATTGAGTCTAGTGAAAGTTGTGCTCTCAGATTCTCCACATTCTTGCCCTCTGATTACCTATCTCACTAAGAGACTGATTTCAGTTTTTGTGTAAGTACAGTTATTTCTTTGTATTATTCAGTTCAGCAATCAAACATTGATTAAGTGTATGTATTATTGAACAAAATGACGCTTGAATTGTGTTGTTTACCCGTTTCTTTGCCTGTTATTTTCTTGTGGTCAAATACTGAATGCAGAAATTGTTTATGTTCAGAAGTTGACCTCTATGGTCAACTACTGACGTTTAATATTAGTATCCTTTCAGCATTGAAATTTCCAGCACAAGGTCAACTACTGTATCAACATAGGGTCAACTATTAGCGATTTCATTTTTTTTGGAGGTAATCTACTAGAGCACGAATACTTTTTTCAAAAGTATTGATAGCAATGGTATAATACACCTTTTTTTTTAGTAAAAAAGGTCATCAGTAGCAACGTAGGCAGTTGAAGAATCCCGCTAACACCGAGAAAATTCAATACATACTACACAGCTAATACTGTTGGTGAGTGATTGAGAAATTTCCCTTAGCTGGTCAACTACTGGTGTCCTTACCTTACTTCACAGTCAATTTTACTTGGAAGAAATAAACGCGTCACACTCGATTCGAAGAAATAGGGAGTTGTGGTGGCTTCATATGGAAATATGAATAATGATTGCTAAAGACGCAAAACTGAGTACAACTCGAAGAAACGAACAGCAATCGCATTTTGATCTGCTAAAATTTCAACGAAGATTAGGCCTCTTTCGCAATTCACACTCGCGATTCTGATTTATCGAAAGTCCGATCAAAAGTTCTCGTAGGGAGCGAACGGTTGGTCCTACAGAGCTCTGGGTGGTCTCTAAAAATTCAATACTATTTCAAATTGGAATAAAAAACACTTTTTTTTCTTGGTCGATTCCACAGGATTATTATTGAATATAATAAACCAAAAACGGAGTTTGAGAATAACGCAAAAGAAGTTCTCACCAGTGCACTATTCCTAAAATAATTGCTTATTACTAAACTCTTTAACCCTCCAGTACTGTGGTCGGGTCATAGTGACCCACGTAGCTACTCTGCCTTCTGTTATTTGTACCTGAAACGTTGGTTCCCCCTCTCCACTCCCTTTATCCTCAAGCTAATTCAGTTCCTCATTTCAGTTCATCTTCGGCCATTGTGGTATGTATTATTCCCAAGAAAATGCAAATGTGACCCCACCACAGTACTTACCGGTACGTTCTGTACGCAGCTACCGAATCAGTCGCATTTCCCCTTTTTTTTCATCAATCATTTCTTTGATGGTAAATAAGAATAATAAGGCTGGCTAATAAGAAGATCTATGAGGTGAGGAGTAATTTCAAAAAGAATCATGTCCCCGAAGATATGGACGATGATGGGATTAGAGCACTGATTGGGCTGCTGATCATGTCTGGGGTGTACAAGACTGCTCACACAAACACTGAAGATTTATGGGGCATCGAAGGACCTCAAAATTGTATAACTATCATGAGTTGGGAGAGATTCTATCTCCTCCTCCGATGCATCCGTTTCAATGATTTGGGAACAAGCGAAGAAAGGAGAAAAATTGACAAGTTGGCTCCCATAAGAGATTTGCTAACCATGTTGGGAGATACATTTGATGAGACGTACACTCCTCACGAGTTTCTTACAATCGTTGTTATAAGGAGTTACCAACCCACAAAAAATGCAATAATCATGCGTAACTTTAATTTTATTGAGGTTTTACCTAAAATGAAATTCAGGTTTCTATTAAGTTCACCGAAATGTCAGTTTTTAAATAAGTATATTTAAACCAGATTTTTGAACATTTACTCTCAAATATTTTGAATTTATTGCGAATTATATTTATTAACGTGACACATAAGAGCCTTACATGATCATTTAGGCCTTTATTTTAGTGAATTACAGAAAATTAAAATCTGGGTCATAGTTACCCGACCACAGTGTTCACGTGAAGAAATTCACTACAGTGTTGGAGGGTTAATTTCTTCAGGAATTTTTGAAGCTATAATCTTCAAGAAGGTCAATATCAGTTTTATTGAACTTGAGTTTTTTCAAATTAAAAACCTCCTCTGAGGCTTGATTCAGAAGTGTTGTGGTCGCCTGAGTGCACCCTCAGCCTGAGGGTAAAGCTCCCTAATGAGTTTCCCTCGTTCGTAAGATCTGAGTGGGGTGTGCGCATGGGTCGGAAAAACTGTTTATTGTTACTTTTAATCGAAACTAGACCTCATTCTGAGAATTTTGACTCCAACCGCGACCTTCTAGCGTGATAAGACCTTTTTCTATGATTTTTCAAAGTTTGGAGAAAAAAAAAATCATAGAAAAAGATCTACTCATCCAAAAAGAGAACTGCTGGTGTCAAAATTCTCAGGATGAGGTCTACTTTCGATTGAATTTTTTTTTTTTTTAAATCAGGCGCACACCCCATTATGCAACCTCGAATTTGGAAACTGAGTCGTCGCAGAAGAACGGGTCGGTTTGTCACCATTGAACCTTTTGAAGTGGACGAAGATCCAGTTTGCCCTTTCAGTCCGGAGTTTGGGCCCAAGCAAACTGGATATCTTGCAAAAGAATCGACCTTCAGGACGGGGGTGGCGCAGCATGGGCCTTTCTAAAACTTTCTCGAAAAGAATGAAGGGGTATGCAATACGTCGCCATCCTGGAGTAGGAATCAGAGCGAAATAACTCCTCTTGACGGAACACAGTATTCCACGTATTTGCTTTCTTTATCAGAAATTGAGAATCTTTGGTGGAGGGGTCCCAAGTAGTAGAACAGCCGTCGAAATGCCAGTATTTCAGATCAAAACAGAAAATGTTCACAATTTCAACATGTGACAGTCACCATTTCAGTTCAGCCTTCCTAGCGGTAAAAGTGAAACTTCATCAAAAAACGCAGCAAATTATTACACAAAGATTTATTATTTCCGTATCTAGATCAATCGTCTCCAAAGAACACTGCTTTGCCATTATCACTACCTACCAACCATAGGTACTAACCTAGCTACTTCATATTTTATCATAAGTTCAACCCTTAGGACCTCATAGGGAACGAACGGTTAGTCCTATACAGCTCTGGATGGTCTCATTCGATTCTAAAAATTCAATACTATTTCAAATTGGTGAAAAAACAATACCTTTATGGAACGAGCTGAGAGCAGTTCCACTACAGACTAGTGAAGTTATATCTTGTTTCCATAGAGATGTACCTAATGTAAAAAGCAGGAGCATCTAGGGGAAGAAAGTGGTGGAACAGTGTGAGCGCTGCCTAACGAAGATAAGTTGAACCTCCTGGTTCTCAAAAACCTAGGTTATCTCTCTTATCAGTTGCTTATGTGATGTAGGTATTGTGTGTTGTGTTTCTAATTCTTTCGTAAATGATAGAATGCTTTAAAAATTAATGTTGTTTGCCTACGAGTATGTAGATTTTCATTTCAGACTAAATGCCTTTCTTATTGATGTCTTGAACAGATTTGATTGCCTTTTTCATTTAGGGTAAATTTCATGTTTCCTACAGATTAGGCAGGGATCGACAGACATTACCACAGGTCGATAACAGAAGTTCAACCATCTTGCCGAAAAAGAAGAGGTTCATCTAACCGTCGCTAGGTAGCACCCGGGCCGTTCCACCACTTTCTTTCCCTAGATGCTCCTGTAAAAAGCGATAGATTTGAAATATATAACGCCAATCTGTGGTTAGATTCTAATGTGAATTACGAGTATTCCTATTTCTATAATGAATATCAGTATGAGTGTTTTGAGTTAGTTATTAACTAGGGATCAACCTGACACTTTATATCAACAACGTTTTAAGCTAGGTTTCAATCTGTATTGCAGGATGGCATAATAGCTTGGGGAGGAACGTATTCCACCCGTATAAATAAGTTACATGTTCGGCAGAAAATTATCATAAAAATGATGTTGTCATCACCGCGTAGGACCCCATCCATAGACCTATTTGATATTGCTAAGGTATTTACTATTAGACAACTTTATGTGAAAAACCTACTATTACAATTCTTTAGGACACCCAACATAATTCGAAGGGATCAGAAGTACAATACTAGATATGCCGCCGCAGGGAATGTAATTGGCTCTAGATCTAGGCTGACTCTGACAACGCACAGCCCGATCTTCATTCGCATAAATATTACATAGAGAAATTGTTTGTACCATGAAAAGTCCCCAGAAGTTCACTAGACCAAAATACGAGAAGCAAGTGGTTGCAAGCAAGTTGGCTACTTACAGAAGGGGGCTTTAGATGCGAGAGGATATTAAACACCATATATGTATAGGAGACTATTAAAGTTTAGAGATTATTAAAGTTAGAGAAGATTAAAGTAAGTTAGCTTATGTTACAGATTATCAAATAGCGTCCTTTTTCTGTTCAATCATGTATTTTTTAGTAGTTTACTGATTACTGTAATGTATGGTAGACATCAATTTATTTACCGAGATGGAGCGATTTTGCAATGATCCTACCCAACAGCACAGGCCAAGCCTAACGTCGGGTAGGAAACCTGAGCGAATTGCACCGCATCATGAATTTATCTTCTTGTAAAAGTGTAAAAATGGCGCCAAATAAACATAATATGTTATTTATCTATCTAGGGTGTTTTCAAAACTTCAACCCTTATTTTTCACCCCTTAGAAGTGACTAACATCAACCAAAAGCTCCACGGCCCAAATAATCCCCCAAATACCCACATAGAACCCCAAAGAAGACCCCAAATAGAACACATAATATACCAAATTTCATCAAAATCGGTCCATGGTAACTAAGGAGAGTGCCGCTTACAGCGTACGGGCGGGAAAAATTGTATCCGATTTTCGGATTCTACCTAAGAAACGTAAACCTTGAAACGTAAAACAACAAATTTTGAAGGGGAGTTTAGCCGTAGGGTAACTACTCGAAAAACGTTACGCTGGAGGGGACGCGGGACGGTCTCGTACCTTTTCGAAACTCCGGTTTTCGAGGTGCGAAGCTCCGAGCTTTTCAATGCATTTTAGATATGTTGCTAGGGATAATATAACTTATGTATTCTACTCACCAACGACTAAAGGTTCTGCACTAATTTTGGCCAAACATGTTCCATAGGCTTTAAGTAGATAGTACCTAGTGAGACGCGAAGCGCCGAGCTTTCTTCCTTGGTCGATTCCAAAGGTTCAATATTGGAAATAATAAACCAAAAGTGAGTGTTTCATCCCAAAAAACGAAAATTTCTTCAATTCCGGAAACATTTTTAGGCTACTTGTAAGGGTCTAGAACAGTTCTAACTGGTACAAAATCGTTATTAAAAACGCTGCAAATTATTACACAAAGGTTTATCATTTTTCTATATAGATCACTCGTCTGCAAAGCCACCAACCATCCAACACGAAGAAAAACATCGATCGCATTTCGGTCAGCTTTAATTTGAACGGAGATTAGGCCTCTTTTGCGATTCACACTCGTGTTTCTGATTTATCGTACGTCCAAACTTTAAATTCTCGTAGTGAGCGAACGGTTTGTCCTACAGAGCTCCGGGTAGTCTCAAAAAATTCTAAAAATTCTATAGAATCTTAAATTGAAGGAAAAAAAATACCTTTATATCAAAATTTTTTGAGTTCAAAATCTTCGGGGCACAACTAGACCTCAAATGGAGCCTACATACCAAATTTCATCAAAATCGGTCAATGCTAAGTGGCAAAAGTGCCGCGTACGGCGGACGGCGTACGGCGGACGGACGGCCAAATTTTTATTCGATTTTTGGATTCTACGTACCTTGAAACGTAAACCATCAAATTTTGAGGGGGTGTTAAAAAAATTGGGTCTTGGTCGATTCCAAAGGTTCATTATTGAAAATAATAAACCAAAATTTGGCCGTCCGTCCGCCGTACGCGGCACTTTTGCCACTTAGCATTGACTGATTTTGATGAAATTTGGTATGTAGGCTCCATTTGGGGTCTAGTTGTGCCCCGAAGATTTTGGTTGATGTAGGTCACTTCTAAGGGTTCCAAAATGAATTTTGAAATTTTGAAAACGCCCTAACTCAAAAAATTTTGATATAAAGGTATTGTTTTTCCTTCAATTTAAGATTCTATAGAATTTTAAGAATTTTTTGAGACCACGCGGAGCTCTGTAGGACAAATTGTTCGCTCCCTACGAGAATTTAAAGGTTTTACGTACGATAAATCAGAAACACGAGTGTGAATCGCAAAAGAGGCCTAATCTCCGTTCAAATTTTAGCTGACCGAAATACGATCGATGTTTTTCTTCATGTTGGATGGTTGGTGACTTTGCAGACGAGTGATCAATATAGAAAAATAATAAACCATAGTGTAATAATTTGCAGCGTTTTTATTCGATTTTTGGATTCTACGTACCTTGAAACCTAAACCATCAAATTTTGAGGGGGTGTTAAAATTTTATTTTTCTTGGTCGATTCCAAAGGTTCATTATCTATATACATAAAACGCCAACCGTATGTACGTACGTATGTCCCCCGAACGTGGGGGTCCCGGGTTCGATTCCAGGCCGCGACATCAAATTTTTTTACATATCTACAATTTTTTGCCTGCTTTTAGCAGGCTTTTCAGCTAGTTGAAAATAATAAACCAGCTCTTCAAACTTGTCTTGAAGGGGTTCAACAAGCGAACTCACTCACAAAATTGACTTTCGTGTGAAAATGAGGCCCCCGAAAACGAGATGAAGGCTCCCTATTAATAAGCCGTCTATAGGTCAACCAAGCTACTTGCGTCTAGACGCGTTAATCATCGGAGCCGACGTCTGGGGGCAGCAGCGCGGGCGCTAAAGAAAAGAAGGGCGAGCGTGGGAGCTCGTTCGGCGAACTTCCCGACCGCCATCACAGCTCGCAGTGAATGTCTCCATTATCTTCTTTTTTTTTTTTCTTTTTTGGTAAAGATCCAATTTCCGCCTTCTCCGAGACCCCACGAATGAAATGCACTTGGCTGTGACTATATTGAATCCCTCTTTCTCTCTTTCTACAGGCAAAAAATTGTAGATATGTAAAAAAATTTGATGTCGCGGCCTGGAATCGAACCCGGGACCCCCACGTTCGGGGGACATACGTACGTACGTACGGTTGGCGTTTTATGTATATAGAAGAGGGGGATATCTTGAAGGGGTTCAACAAGCGAACTCACTCACAAAATTGACTTTCGTGTGAAAATGAGGCCCCCGAAAACGAGATGAAGGCTCCCTATTAATAAGCCGTCTATAGGTCAACCAAGCTACTTGCGTCTAGACGCGTTAATCATGGGAGCCGACGTCTGGGGGCAGCAGCGCGGGCGCTAAAGAAAAGAAAGGCGAGCGTGGGAGCTCGTTCGGCGAACTTCCCGACCGCCATCGCAGCTCGCAGTGAATGTCTCCATTATCTTCTCTTTTTTTTTCTTTTTTGGTAAAGATCCAATTTCCGCCTTCTCCGAGACCCCACGAATGAAATGCACTTGGCTGTGACTTTATTGAATCCCTCTTTCTCTCTTTCTACGGAGAAAGTTCCCTTCAGGTGGGGTATCGATTACAATGGTTTCCAAGAAGATGATTTCCCTGGTGTATAAATAAAAAAATCATACCCTCAAACGATGCAGGCGTTTGTTCAGGATGACGAATATCTCGTTCTATCGAATTTGCTAACAAAAAAATTTTGAAAATTTTCAAGCATTCATACCCAACAACATTCATCTTTCAGATTAGTACTCCTACTTTACCTGTCGCTCAATATAACTTTCAACACGTGACACCTTTTGATTGCGGTTAATTCCGTCTGGTTGTAACCTAAACGTTCTTCAAGGATCCATAAACATAGAAAAACAAGAAGAAGTTGGTTTTTAAACCCCACCATCATGATATAAACTTCCAGAGTTCGTTTACTCGCCACTTTCTACATGTTGCTGAGGTCTTTCTTATTTTTCGCAGACTATGCCCATAAAATTGTATTTATTCCAACTTATTTCATATTTTTGTGTAGTTGGATAGTTTTGTGAATGATATCTGTCGAAATATCTGTGAAATTACGAGTAGGTATAAGTCATCTTGGCCAACAAAAAAGAAGTACACTCAGGGGTGGCTACTGATAGGAGCATAGGCGCTTGTTTACCCCAGCCAATTAGAAAAACATATCAAAGTTCGTTTCGCTTTGTTTGAAAAGTAAGTTGGCTAGAGACAGAAGACACGATCATAGGTACAGTGCTAGTTGAATCTCAAGTGCGGAAACAGAGGCGAGAGCTCCCTCTTTCCTGACCAATCAGCGATGGTTAGGAGCATCAGTGGTTGTCTGCTCTGTGATATGTGAAATGTGATTTTCGGTCAAAAAACAATCAAAAACCTGAACATTTCCTGTAATTATATTAAAAATAACCATTTTTTAATTTTTTTGATTTCCAACAAAAAAACAAAATATTTTAAAACCCTATTTAGATCTTTTTTAAAGCCCCAAGTTCAAGTCATCGTGGGCTGTTACCACTTGAAAAACAATTAAATTCGTGCTGTTTCAAGACTGTTTTAAAACACCGCAGATGAATTGAAACAGGCACTTATCAAAGAAAAAATAATTAATTAATTATTTGGAAGTGATTTTTTTTTTTTTTTTTTTGGTTACCTACAACGGTTTTGTCCTTCATATAGCCTTCGGGCTTTTAAAACATTTTCAAATTTTTATTTTGTGTATGTGCAAAACGACTCAAACTACAGCTTCCGAAAGTTGAAAAGTGTTTCAAGTCACGCGCTTCACCAAACATTATATGAAGGGCCGTCATCATAAAAGAAGAGTGTTTTCAAAGCTGCACAGAGAAACTCAATGAAGTGAACTAGGCAGAGCTCTTGAGGGCGTTTCCAGTAGGTGCACCTTTTAATAAAATGAATGATTTCATTATGTTAAGTTTTAGGGCTTTTACCGGCACTTTTGAGAGGACCTAAAGATAGGTTATGGTCAAATTCTCCAGCACCTTCTCTGCCGAAAAGGGGATTTTTACGACTGTGGACCGACAAAAAAATCTAGAGGTGGTGTTCCGAAATGAGAATGACTTTATTTTGAAAAAACCCATCGAAGAATCACCGACAGCCGGTTCCCCTTGGCGGTGTAATAAAAAAACCCGCTTAAAAATCGGTGTGGGGTTATTGGCCAAACTTGAGAACGGCAAGATTCAAGACTTGAACACTTTGGGTGAAACTTTCAATATTTTCGAGTAGGTAGCATCATCAAAAGCTGGTGAGCAAATAGTGTTGCAGGATCAAGTGGTGCGGGAAAAGTGCCATGGAGCAGCTCGAGTTGGGCACCTTGAAAGGCAGTGGTACCACCACCCGCATCCTGGTCGGCTCCCACATAAACTAGAGGTCGTTATGTAGGGGCACATCCCGTGTTCTGAAGTTGCACTTGGCATACAATTTAAAGCCTATTTGAATTGTTTTAATACTATCTACAATTATTTTTGGTTAATTTCACATAAAATAGTTGTTGTTGCCACTTTGGTGAACTACTCATTAAAACCTGACGAATATTGTAATTTGGAAAGAACTTACTTACAATATTAGTCAAAATTGAAGAGATTTACCAGTGCAGCTAGGAATCAGCATAAAATTTACCAAAAAGAAAATTTGACGAAATTAGTTAAAAATAGCTAAATAACGATTGAAATTGTTTCATAAAAATAGTCATTAACTCTTAAAGCATAAATGGAACTGCTCGATTCTGAAGCAGAGTTATTGTCTTATACGTACTACAAATGAGTTCATGAATATTCTTTCTCAGAGTGAACCACCTCACAAGCTGACAGTCGCACCATCTTCAAAGATTTGCTGCACGACTCCAAAGGCCTCAGAAAGTCGGTAGTGAAGAAACAACGTTATTTATTTGCTATCCTAAATTCCATGGACGTGGACTGTTTATGCCTATCTGCATAGAATGGGACAGGCAACTCCCCCAACATTTCTGTACTGCCAGAGGAGAGAAGACGATGATGCGCTACACGCCATCAAATGCACCAAATGGGTGACTGAAAGAAATCAGCTGCTAGCAGAGCTGATTGGGTTAGCTCCCTAAAGTACATCATACATCAGCAGAAGCTATTGTCAGCAAGATGCTAGAAGGTGAAAGTAGCTGGCAGTGAACACAGAGAGCATCCTGACAAGGAAGACATTGTTAGAGCGGAAGAGAGAGAGAAAGAAGCACCAGGTCTGTCCCCCCATCCAGAACTGATGAAGCTTCCAGGACTCAGCATGACGTAATGTATTAAACGGTTCCAGGCTGAGCTTCCAAAGTGGGAGAAGAAGGTGTTTTTTTAGAGGGTTAGAATCTCACATAACCTTGAAGAAGCGGACCCTTCAAGGCATCTTACGAGATCCAACTCCACCTGTAAATCTTAAAAATTTTCTAACCAGCCAAAAAAATATCCTAAATTTATACTGTTTTGGATTCCTACTTATCGATTCTGAAAACAATTCAACAAATTTAAAACTTTATCTTTCTATTTTTTTAAAATGATTTTTGTTTTTATTGTTTGTTTGAAGCGGGATGCTTACGTTGTGTTGAAGGACTAGCTTAAATGCGCTGCAAATTTCTAGACAACGATTTATCATATTTCTGTGTATATCTCTGTGAGATCTCATTCAACTAGACCCCGAATGGAGTCCACATAAGTATTAAATTTCATCAAAATCATTCCTTGGGAACTGAACGCCGCATATGGCGAACGGACAGATTAATTTTTTAATTGAATTTTTGGATTCTACGTACTTAGAAACGTAAACCATCAAATTTTGAGGGGATTAAAATTGTTCGTTGAATATTATTAAACGAAAATGACTGTGATTGAAATTGCGAGATTTCTCCTCAGGATAAGAAGAAGCGAGATGGTTTTACATTGAGAAGGGAAATATTCATGTAGGTTACTAGGGAGATTCGTATGTGGGATCCGCCTATCAAGCCCGTACCTGCTATGGTAAACACTCGAAAATTACAAGGCGTGGATCGGCGGGCCAGCAATGATTAATGGACTCGTTTTTTCCTCCTCTCTTTAACGTAAAGTGATATTTGGTTCATTAGGGCGTTGAACTGCAAAGGTACACAATGCAACGTGAGAAGCCTGGCGCTCGTGAGTCATTCATTACACGCCTTATTGATTCTCAAAGAGTAGCACTTCAAAAAAAGTCATCGATGATGGATTGTACGACACTTCCTATCTTTGTAGTTTCACGTATTTCCTCACAACCAATTGAGAAGCTTGATTCCAAAAGGTACTATATCCATTTAGGTCAAACGTGAGAAAAATGCAAAAAAACATATAGACCTGAAAAACGTGCTATAAACCAATGATGTTATTTTTTTCATACATTTCTAAATTATAATAAAATATTGTTGGAAAAAAGGCAAATTAGATCAAAGTTTAAAATAATTTTGAACGAGATTTGAAATATCAGATTTATGGATATAGCACTTTTTGAAACAAAACGTGACGTTTAGTACTTTTTGAAACAAAACGGATAAGAGCCCGCCATTGTGCTGCATAATATCCATTATCATGGATAATATTCCGTTTCAAGGAATATTTCCTCTCTTTTTCAAGGGAATAGAGTATCTTTGCTCCAAAATGATCGCATTTTTGTGAAGAACTACCCCCTAATATCCTGGGAAAGTTTTAACTCAATTTCGATAAAAATGGTCTTTAGTACCTTTTGGAATCAAACTCCTCAATTACACTTTTAAAAAATCATTCTTTCGACCGTAATTATCGTAGAAACCTTCCCAGTCCTCTCATACCCCTCTCCTCTGATGTATGAGAGAAAAAAGATATGATAGAAAAAACACTTTATTGAACATCGTAGAAGTAAAAAGTTGGACAAGGACTCCAGTAAGTAGTTGTCGAAACGTTTGCGTGGTTTGCTAAGAAAACATTGTAGGTCACTCGACATGATGATCATTGTGATGAAAATGTGGCCTTCGATTATTGTTGTTTGTGAAAGGTTCATTGTGATTTGTGATATTGTCGAATTGTGTTGATGGTCTAATAGAATGTTTAATAATATTAATATAGGTAGTATATTGACATAATTACCTACGGACTTTTCTCTTTTATTCAAATAAATTTTGGCACTAAAAGACCTCTGTTGCTTCCAATCACTATTATTTGCGGACAAACCTCTGATTGCACAACTGTGCTCTACACAGGCATTTTTACCCTCTTACTGTTGAATGGGGAGTGCGCCTTGATTTTTTTTAAAGATTTTTAATCGCAAGTAGACTACATCTTGAGAATTTTGGCACCAACTGCGACCTTCTAGCGTGAGTAGATCTGTTTCTATGATATTTCAAAGTTTCGACCGTTTATGACGTCACGCGCCCCTCTCGCCTGGGCAGGACCCCCCAGCCAACTGTGACGTCATAAACGGTCGAAACTTTAAAAATTCATAGGAAAAGATTTACACACGCTAGAAGGTCTACCTTGGATTAATAATAACAATAAACAGTTTTTCCTACCCAGGCGCACACCCTATTGACAAACAGAGGGTTGTGGCAAGCTCTTTGCAGATAAATGTGATTGGAAACAAACGAGTGATTCAATAAATTGTAAACAATGGTTCATTATTAAAAATAATAAACAAACAAAAAACCCATTTATATGAATAAAATCTTCAACGAAAGTTTAGAGCTTAAAGATTAAAGATTGCTTTGCCAAAGGAAGAAAAATCGACAGAATAGTAAGGCTGAGCCGAAAAAAGGAATTAAAATAATACTTGAGTCTGTTATGAAGGAAAGAATTTTCTAGAATATGCATAATAATATCCACTTCACGTCATAAAACTCATTTAGGGAATTCATTTCTGCCTATCACGCTAATTTTCGCCTTTCACGATTCTCGAATATTCTGAGGCGAGTGAATGGAGGGTTCAAGTTTTCCCGACACCCCATGGGATCTGATGGTTTTGGAATGGAAGAATATCTACCTTAATATAGTTAAGGACGGATCACACATTCCCGGTACAGTAAGTATCCGTTTTCGAGAAAAGAATCCTCTGTAAGTGTGCTTCCAGGCTAAATCTCTCATGATTCTTACTGAATTTTTACTAAATTTCTACTTACTGAATTACTAAAATTTAAATTGAGTGACACGAATTGCCCAACAGAATTATACATACAGGGTGTCCCGGAAAACGTCCCACCTCTCCCCTGCTGAAATCGTCCAGATAGTGGTAATTTTTTTTTTTGAATCTTCATGATTTTTCCCAAGGATCTAAAACATGACCACGGTGCGCATTGAGGACGTTCGATTGCAAATACTGCGGAGCAGATCTGTTTAGCTTCAAAGGATTTTTCAATGACACTCATGATTCCATGGACTTGGTTAACTGTAGAATGGTGTTCTCTGAACCCGAATTCAATTTCTCTTCTCTAAACTTTCAACCTTAGAGGCAGCAGCTTTTCAAATACCTTAAAATTGACTGGTAAAAGGGAAAAGGGGCGGTAAGACTTTCTGTCATGAGCTGGCTTGCCTGGTGTTGCAATCATAATGACTTCTGCAACTTTCCATTGACGAGGAACGAACTTCAGCCTGAACGGAGTATTGATTAGGCATAGCAGTTTCTGGTACCCTTGAAGGTCAAATAAAATGTATTACAATAAGTTCCACTTTTTTTGTTTCGCATTATTTTTGTCCACAAAAAGCGTTAAACTCCCTTTTTGTCGTTTTTTCAGACAGTAGGTAGGTTACGAAACGAAATTATCATGAAATATAAATACAATTCCAGCATCTGTTACGCGATTCTTGAACTCTACCTACGAACTCATGTACTTCATTTTTTAAAAATTCATCGATACCCCACCGTGCATGGAAGATTGGGAATTTCATTGTAAAAATCAATATCAGCTGAGGCGAGCTTCCATGGAGATGATGAAATTTCAACCTGCCTTGTCGAGATAAAACCTCCTGTTCCAGTAGCGTCCTCTGTGCACCAGAATTTCGCGGTTCGCGTTCAGTTTTGGGCTTTGATACACAGTTTTTGTGTTTTGCACCAAAACTCCACTTAGGTCAGCTCATGTTCAGTTTTCGCGAGTTCTTTCGTACAATAAAATATTTGTATAAATAATATAATCAAGGTAGTGCTCGATGGTTGTCGTAAGTTCATAAGGAAGGGCCATTCGAATCCTCAAAGAAGAACACACGATTCCTAGCCGAGCCTTGAATCGACTCTTTTGATAATTTTCCAACCAATTGAAGAAACATTCAGAATGTTGAGGTGTTTGGAAAAATCTCTACGTCATCCAAGTAAGTCAGTTGAGTGTCAATAGTAAAATTTACAGTTGATTAATTGTATTGTATCATTGTATTATTAATCCTAGAATGGAAAGGTCAGCTTGAGGGCTTGTAAAGGAAAGATGGAGTAATTTTTACTCCCGCTTACAAATACTCTATTATTTTGTACTTATTTTTTCGTTTAAAAGTGATGGATTCGGAGAAAATAGCAACAAACAACGATGTAAATAACTAGTTTTGCATTTATTTGTCACGTGAATAATAACTATCGATACCTACTCTATGATTCTACAAATAATGTACCCGTAAATATACCTTGTATATCTGAATGGGAAGGCACGTTACATGACGGCAATAACCTCCACGTGGTAGGTAGTTATTATATACCATCAGCCGGACTAAATTCCTACAGTTACTGTATCTACTACTTGTCTGTACATAGGTACAAACTTCAGTCTTATAACAAAATATGAAATTCGATTGAGAAACGAAATGCTTGCATACGAGTCTGCAACACATTGGGACATTTTCATGTCAACCACTACACAACAAGGTAGTGAAGTAAGGTTGTTAGTTCATGTACCCAAGCATCAAAATAAGAAAACAGTTGATTGTTCTCTACGCAACACAGTGAGTCTATTTTATTTATTGGTCGCGTGAGCAAGACTTGCTTAGTTTTCGTGACGATTTGGGATCAATCCAAAATTTTGTCCGCAACAAAAAAAAAACGTCTGCCAAGTGGGTGTGGCACATAGCTTCCTCGTATCCATAACCCGATTATATAGATGATCCGATGCATAGTAGTTAATCTCAAAACACCAATCTCTAAGTACCTTTCCCTACCCTCATAGGGGACCATCTACACTCTAATCTGGACAATCCTAGAAAATTTCATCAAATTCGGATGAAAAATGTAAGTGAGTAGATGACATCTACATACTAGCACATACATTGAATGTGATTGGATCAAAAAAATACTTAGCCTCGGCTGGGATTCGAACTCGCGACCCCTGGGGGACAGTTGAAGTTATGGCCGTTACAAGTAATTCACGTTTGCGCATGCGCAGTCGCTTCTATCAGTCCGGGGATGATGATTTTCATAGGGGACTATTTACAACCTAATCCGCATAATCCCTGAAAATTTCATCGAAATCAGGTGGAAAATGTGGAAGTTATGGCCGTTAGAAGGGAATTCACGTTTGCGCATGCGCAGTGGCTATCAGTCCGAAGGTGATGATTTTCATAGGGGACCATCTAAATACTAGTCTGTAACATCCCTGAACATTTCATCGAAATCGGATGAAAAATGTAGAAGTTATGGCCGTTACAAGGAATTCACGTTTGCGCATGCGCAGTCGCTTCTATCAGTCCGAGGATGATGATTTTCATACGGGACCGTCTACACACCAACTCGCACAATCCCTGAAAATTTCATAGAAATCGGACAAAAACTTCGTATAGTTATGCGCGTTACAAGGAATCCATGACAGACACACAGACACACAGACAGACAGACACACAGACAGACAGACAGACACGGAACCAAAATTGTTCAGAAAGGTCTAAAACGCAAAACGCGAGTGGAAATTTTGATTTTGGAGAACTTTTTTTTTTCGTCCTTGAAAAGTGAAAACAAAGCTTCCGCTACCTTGGTAGACTCGGAAGCAATTCAAACATTTAATGTTTGACGAGATATGATAAACGATTACGAGACAACAATCTTTAGAATGGTAGTTATGGTAATCGAGAATGGTAGTTATGGTAATCGGGAATGGTAGTTCGTTGAAGTGGCAGGAGGTAGCGCTGAGACTCGACAAGGATTGTTGGGGGCTAGACTCTCATGATCGCTGTTCGTTTCTTCGAGTTTTACTCAGTTTTGTTTCCTTAGTAACCAGTAGTCAAATTTCCTTATGAAGGAACCACAGATCCCTATTTTTCGAATCGAGTGTGAAGCGTTTGTTTCTCCCGAATAAACTTGATTGTGAAGGTGTGAAGGTATTAAAGAAATAGATACCTTTGGTTTGTAGGTTTAATTTTTTGCTTCCGAGTCTACCAAGGTAGCGGAAGCTTTGTTTTCACTTTTCAAGGACGAAAAAAAAAGTTCTCCAAAATCAAAATTTCCACTCGCGTTTTGCGTTTTAGACCTTTCTGAACAATTTTGGTTCCGTGTCTGTCTGTCTGTGTGTCTGTCTGTCTGTCATGAATTCCTTGTAACGCGCATAACTATACGAAGTTATTGTCCGATTTCAATGAAATTTCTAGGGATTGTGCGGGTTGGTGTGTAGACGGTCCCCTATGAAAATCATCACCTCCGGACTGATAGAAGCGACTGCGCATGCGCAAACGTGAATTCCTTGTAACGGCCATAACTTCCACATTTTCCACCCGATTTCGATGAAATTTTCAGGGACTATGTGGATTAGGTTGTAGATAGTCCCCTATGAAAATAATCATCCCCGGACTGATAGAAGCGACTGCGCATGCGCAAACGTGAATTACTTGTAACAGCCGTAACTTCAACTGTCCCCCAGGGGTCGCGGGTTCGAATCCCAGCCGAGGCTAAGTATTTTTTTGATCCAATCACATTCAATGTATGTGCTAGTATGTAGATGTCATCTACTCACTTACATTTTTCATCCGAATTTGATGAAATTTTCTAGGATTGTTCAGATTAGCGTGTAGATGGTCCCCTATGAGGGTAGTGAAAGGTACTTAGAGATTGGTGTTTTGAGATTAACAACTATGCATTTGATCATCTATATTATCGGGTTATGGATACGAGGAAGCTATGTGCCACACCCACTTGGCAGACTTTTTAAATTGTGACAATGGCAAAGCTGCGATTTTTGCAGACGAGTGATCCGTACAGGAAGATAATAAACCTTTATGGAATAATTTGAAGCGTTTTTGAAATTCAGGCTGATAGAGGGAGAGGGGGGGGGGTTATGACCCATGTGACCCCCCCCCCCCTCCCTTGGAATTTGAACAAATAATTAAATAACATTTAATTAGGGTAGTATATTATACTACCCTGCAATTCTTCAGGGAGAAGCGTTGATACTCTTTCATTTCGCTGTCAACCCACTTATTCCATGTCATATTGGTTATTATTGACAAAGGTTTCCTTAATTGGGAGTATCGTTGAATTACGTACCAATCATTTAGGTTGGGTCAGTATTATTAATGCATTTGAGCCAAAATCTTCTGATTTCTTGGTAAAATTGATAGGAATCAAGGAACTATCTAGTCGAAATCAGGTTTTTTAACGTGAAATGTCGCATCTTCCTCAATGTGAGGCTGATACTATTTTCTACTGGGAATCTTACAGTGCTACCCCTCGAGGCGAACCTTGTCGACCTGGCTAGTGATAACTGTATTACCAAAAACGTAACCTCTCATGTCCCATGCATGAGCAATATAGGGGGACCTTCTCAGTTAATTTGCTTCGTGCAGTTGAAACGAAATGGAGAAAAATCCATGGGTAATCACACTATTATTTATTATTGAGTTCTACGTCATTTATTTCTCCTTCCACTAGAACAATAAATAAAAACCAAAATGTTATCAGGGATTGATCGATGAGTTACTTTAAAATGCCACAAATTTATCATTACATTAACCGTGTACTTGGCAAAAGTATCCCCATGGGGATTCTTTCAAATGTACCCCCCTAAAGTGTGCTTTGGGCCCTCTAAAAACATGTTAAATTGGAAAAGCTTCTGAAATGTTGACATTTGAACAGATTCTCAATATGTGTGGTATAGTTAGTGCCTACATATCATACACTGCCAAGTCACCAATAAATGAGAATTTTTATTAAATAAAATGTATTCCTTTCTATTTCAAACAGAAAAAAGAATTCATAAAATAAAATAATGTAAGAATCGCTAGTAATAATTACTACAATTACTATACCTTCTCACTTGCTGCACTAATTAGATAAAGTAGTAAAGGTGAATGTACACCAATACAACTACGCAGTCTTAATCAAAGACGTAATGAGCTAATTATCTCAAATTTTGGTAGGTAGGTACCTAGTTTTCCTATGGGGATTTGTTTCAATTTTCCCACTAAAGTGTACCCTTGGCAACAGAACAGAAAACGCGTATGGTATATTAGACGTTGCGAAGTACAGGGTTAAGCACTATTGATTTCCTTTTCGATTCTATCAACAATAATATTGTTGATAGAATGCATATGTTATGCATAATATGCATAATATAATATATTATATTATATGCACTTCATATAAAGACACTTTGACCAGCATCAATCTTATGAATGCGCACGGTTAGCCTGCCATAGAGAGAGTCGCCAATTACAGGACGAATTAATTAGTGAAATTAACTCCTCACACATTTACGCCCGCTTGCTCGCACGCTCGCAAAAAAAAACCTTTTGGCATAAATCAATTTCAATTTTTGGCATACCAATTTGAACTTTTGGCACCTCATTTTGAACTTTCGGCAAATCCAATACGTTTCGACAACTACTGGAGTCCTTGTCCACCTTCATTCCTTCTACAATGTTCAATAAAGTGTTTTTTCTCTCTCAGTAATTAATTAGTGAAATTCAATTCAAACTGCTAGCAGTTGACGTTTCATTTATGAGAGTTGCTCTCTCCCTCCGTTTTAAGCCTCCTCGGTCGACTTTTGCTAGAGAAGACAAGTAGTATAAATGAAACTTCCATTTGCAAGATATTGGCTACCCAGAAGCTTCAATTAATTGAACATAATCATGACAACCATCCTTTGATTTCTGTTTTCCGAGGGAGGAACCCGCTCTGCGCTCCTTTGATCTTACCAGCGAGATTCTACGCGGGTGGCAAATGTGGAGATGAAGTCACTTGGGATGAAAAAATCAAGCCGAGTTTTCAATTGAAACCTGTCTACATCAAGAAGGTATGTATAGTTACGACATTATGTAAAAACTTAGGCGTAATATGCAATTTTCAATAACTGATCAACCGCGATGTAAATAAGCGCAATATAAATATGTTACCACGCGTTAATATTGGTATGAGTATAATACTTTCAATAATAATAATTTCAGTACTATATTTCAATAATAATAATGAAATTCAACATCTGAAAAAAAATTAACTTTGATAGTTTGAAGACCTTTTTACGTCCTATTACAAAGAACACTTATGTCAATTATTAAAATATTATTTAACAATGAGGAATTTCACCATGTCGGAATTTCCTATTTTTGACCCCAAAATCGGATTCAGAACCTCGAAACCCCCCCCCCCCCCCCTAAGGCAAACTTTCAGCCCGAACTTCCTAATTTACGAATAAACAAAACAGTGTAGAAAATACGAATGTTTAAAAAAACCGGGAAAATGACGTCATCCTGGAATAGTTCATTTATGGCCGCTTGAAGCGCTGAGATCGATCAATTTATAGTCCCAAGATGCAAAATTTCACGAAACAGTAAAGTTCAAAATCGAAAAACTGAAGAAAAAAATAGAAAAAGCAAGATGGGGAAAATTAGGTTTCCCCTGTTTTTGTTTGATAACTTTTCTCTTAGAAAACACGATTTCGTCGTCCCAATGGGCAACACTGGGAGGAGACGGCGATCCCAACAGCCCAATCAGCGAGCGTTCCCGCTTCACGTCCGTTTTCTCGGTTAGTTTTGAAATCAAAAATTTTTATTGTCTCCCAAAATAACAGGAGACTTATTTTCCGAAATCAGCCCGATTTTCATCTATCCCACGCCATTAACTATTCAGGAAAAATGCAAACAGAATTCGGTGAAATTCCTCATTATACTTTAAGAATTGTTAATAATAATATTTAATAATATTTTTAATTATAATTAAAATAATTTTTTTATTACATTCAAAAATTAGGTAAATAAACCAATGCCAGCACCAGAATTAACGAATTGTAATTTGCAAGGTACTTTTTGTACGACTTATTTCTCTCAATTTTTCACTACTTCGCCGAAGCTTCGAATTTTACATCGCAAGAGGGGTAAATACAAAACAGTAGGTACCTGTTTTTCATAATTCCGGTGGTTATTAAGGCTCACCAATTGGAGCCCAAGCCTTGAAACTAGGAGAATAGTAATTAAATTCAATGAATCTGAACTAAACAACATTGGACTTGTGATTTTGGTTCATTATTTTCAATAATTGTCACGGGGAAAAAGGATCAAACTCCATTTTTTGGCCGAATTGAGATAGGCACGCCATCGTGTAGCTTGGGAGGAGTAGAACCGAAGGGTTGTTTCACTTAGTGCAAGAAAGATCGCATTCATTCTTTTTTAAGCTAAAATAAATAAGGGGCTCCGGGGAAAAAGGATCAGATTCCGTGCGCTCGCAGGGAAGAAAGATCAGAGTCCGATTTAAAGACCCCTTCTCTCGCCTTTGCATGAGTTGTACGGCATCACACCAAAGATTCATCAAGCACAAAAGCTCCTACTTTTGAAGATACCAGACAGTTTTCACAACCCCTTCTACCTCGAAGAAGAAAACTTCAGTACCCTAAGCAGCTGTAACATTGGGAAACCTTCACAACGGCCCCATACCCATCAAAACCAGCAAAATCATAGGATTTTAAACACTTGTGTCAGTTTCTCGTCAACCCCTGTGTTAACATTTTCTGAGTCACTGTCCAACAGGTTGGGGAATGTAGGAGATGATGACGCCATTTCATATTGCGACGATCCTTCAGATGAATGATTTATTTATTGATTTTTTTGCCTTTTTACCATTAATGTTTTGTACAAAACTATACCTAATTTGGAAAATTAAGCCACTTTTTGCACATCATTTTTCTGGAGGTGACAGTAAGGTACCTACAAACCCTAGTAAACTTACTGAAGTTTACTTGATTTACTTGTTTACGAGATTTGAATAAACGATAGGTAACATGGAGATATAATTTTAGGTGTTATGGTGACCGAAACGCGGATATTTGTGGGGAAAAAAGATCAAAGTCCTTACCTTGTTTGAAATAACTAATTATTTCTGGAAATTATCTTCGACCTACTTAATTTTCTTTCTTGTCACTTGAACATAATTAAATTCCTGGTCAGGTGGCCCAAACAGTTCATTTTTTCAATGCATAGCGTCTGTCTGGGACGACTTCAAACTTTGTTTTTCGATTTTCTCGGAATTAGGAAAAGAGGAGTCTGATCCTTTTTCCCCGTGACCCTTCAATTGGGATCGAGAAAGAAAAAAGTCTGCCAAGTAGGTGTGGCACATAGCTTCCTCGTATCCATAATCAGATTGCATGGATGATCCGATTCAAAGTAGCTAAAATGTCAAAACATCAATCTCTAGGTACCTTGCACTACCCTCATAGGGTACCATCAATCTTTAGGTACCTTGCACTACACTCTTAGGGGACCATCTACACGCCAACCCGCACAATTCCTGAGAATTTAATTGAAATTAGACAATAAATTCGTACAGTTTTGCCTTTTACAAGAATTTAATGACAGACAGACAGATACGGAACCAAAATCGTTCAGGAAGTGGAAATTTCGATTTTGGAGAACTATTTCTTTCAACCTTGAAAAATGAAAACAACCTTGGTAGACTCGGAAGCAATAATTAACCTTCAATAACGTACCATCAAATGATTTTAAAATCTTTTTGGAATCGGGATTTCTAGCTTTCTAGATTCCTAGTAGAGCTTCCTGGGCAACAAAAATCAAATTTCGGCTCTCAGAGATGTTTCTAGAATCGAATGAGACCTTTTAGGGCTATACAGAAAAATTATAAACTAATGTGTAATAATTTTCATAGTTTTTAATTTTGTTTTTATATTGTTTTATAAAATAGAGAACCACGGCGGCTCTCAAACAGGGCACTGGCGGGCGTTCGAGCTTCAGCGGTATCGTCGCGACTGTCTTCGGCGCCAGTGGCTTCTTGGGTCGCTACGTCGTGAACGCTCTCGGCAAAATCGGAACTCAGGTGAACTTTCCAACTCAGAAAAGAGTTTTCAAAATTGGTGACGTTATCATTTTTTTACGGTCATAAGTTACTGAAATCTGATGTATTTTCCAAGTATATTATTAGACACTTCTGGAGGCAACAGTTATGAATTTCAGCTTAAGGAAGTGAACGGGGGTTGGATTTATCCTTTGTTTATAAACAAAGGAAAACGGGTTAACGTCATCGGCCAAGTATCACCGTTTTTTTCAGACAGGAGAGGATGCTCAAAGTACATTTTACATGTTTTAGTACATTTTAATATAAGTTCACAAGAAAAGTGCGAAGAATAGTAGTGTCCAACTACTGGGCCACCACTGTCCAACTACTGGGCCACTACTGTACAACTACTGGGCCACTACTGTCCAACTACTGGGCCACCACTGTCCAAGATTAGGAACAAGTGTCCAACTTCTGGGCCGAGTTAAGTTTTGACTTTCATGAATTATTTCAGTAGGTACTTCACTCTTATCCAATCAACAAAGCATTTATTCTATCGTATAGCCACAGATTCTGAGAAGATAAGGGGGAAAAATGAGGAAGATTTACTAAAATTCTGATTTTACAGCGAGAATGTTAGTGAGAATCCACCTTATGTGTCCAACTATTGGGCCGTTACCCAAGGTATCTACCAAAGAATACGATATAACGTTTTTGGATTGTCATGCTTATCCATAGAGAGGCACTGATATTTATGAAAGAGGCGGACAGAAGGGAATAGACAAGCCGAAGATGAATTATTGAGAACATTTTTTTAATAAAAAGCCTGAATATGCTGGGAACTTCCGCCAGCAAAACTGCAGCTAAACAATAAAATTTATTAAAAATTCAATTTTTAAAAAACAATTCTTTGCCTTTTTCTTACAAAGAAGAGGACGCTGAGTAGTTCGACCAACAATGTACATCGATAACGAATTCTCTGATTTCCGTAACAATAAATCATTCCATTGCAGGTTATCTTGCCATACCGTGGTGACTTTGATGAAATGAGAAGGCTGAAACTAGCGGGTGATTTGGGGCAAATCCATTTCTTACCCTACAACCTCAAAGACGAAGACTCTATTTGTAAAGCAGGTGGACATAGTATTTTAAGACCTGGAGGACCTTTGCATTTTGGAGGTCCTGTAGGAGAAGAATTTATTTGGAGACTTTTAAGAATAACTTTACATTTTTTTACAGGAAGAATTTTACATTTAAAGAAGAAATTCACATTTTACATTTTAAGGAGATTTTACATCTCAGGAAGACTTTTAGGACCAATTTAGGACTGTTTCAAGACCATTTTGGAATCTGTTTGGAACCCAAGAAATGGAGGAAATAATTCAGCTTAGAAAACTTTAATTGATACCAGGTTTTGGAAACAAATTTTGAATTTACGTAGTACTTTTCCAAAAAATAGGTACGAAATCTTCATTGTTGTAATTCAACATTGTTAAACATTTCGATAACCTAATTAACAAGATTTATTTATTTAATGGACAGGTATGGAGCTTTCCATTTATATGAACATATTGTTGCTGAATTGCCTATCTTATTCCTCCTGAAACAGTGATGTACTCGAACACCGTGATCAACCTCGTCGGGAGAGACTGGGAAACCAAAAACTACAAATTCGATGACGTTCACGTGAAGGGAGCAAGAGCACTGGCCAAGATCAGCAAAGCTGCAGGAGTGGAAAAGTTCATCCATGTTTCGGCCCTCAACGCCAAAGAATGTCCTAAGGCAAATTTCACGTTCAACATAAAATTATTGTAGCCGAGTATTAACCTTGAAAAATACAGAATTCTTTCTTTGACAATTCAGAAAGGTTATAGAAGAAGTAGGTAACCACAAAGGTTCGCCAACATAATTAGTAAGTAAGGAAATGTTTTCAACTTAGAATGTTGAAATAAAGAAGAAGGAAAAAAAAAACGGATGGAAAACAGTTGAATTTGCGGTGTTCAATGACATCATTTTGGAAACTATTCTATTGCATTGAAATGACATTTTATTCATTTATATTCGCATAAAAAGCAATTTGGGGCAACAAACTACCACAAAAAACTGAAAAAATGAGATTTTTTGGAATATTGAATTTACCAAAATTTGGTTTTTGAATGTTAAAATATTCCAAAACTGAACAAATTTCAAATTGTTTGTGCTTTTTGAACACTTTGATAGATGCTCTACAACTTTTAGGAAGAGGGTTTCGATTAATGTTGGTGCTGCAATCATAAAACACATTCAAAGTGAGGGTTTCACGGTTTTTAGAAATTTTGGAAAAAAAACTATGTTTTTTGACTGTCAATTGTGATCTTTGTACAATTCTCAATTTGAAGTTTGACCAGTTCATTCGACGCTAAATGTAATGATCTTTTATTATGTACATGGTCAATATTTTGCTTGGGTGCATTGTTCAGACGTAATAAAGAGAAAAACTGAAAAAAGTCCGAAAATTTCGTGGTTATTAGCCCACCAAAAGTTTTTCTAAGGGCTTTCGAGGTGGAAAACTTGGTTTTTCCATACTCACACAATACGAAACGATTCTAGAAAAAAATATCTGTTGTTTCATTGTTTGCAAGCTCGACTCCGCTTTGGATCCTCTATTTACTGAGCTAATTATCAAACTGAATAATTGGTAAACGTTGAAAAGTGCATTTCAATGTCTGGCTGTTGCCAGACTCCTGAATGAGTAAAAATGACGTAGGGAATGTTTTCCCTACGTCATTTTTACTCATTCAGGACTTGAACCTGAAAACCTCTTTGATGTGATTTTATATTAAATACTTTATTCGCAGGCCTACATGAAGAGAGGAGGATCGAAATGGTTAGCCAGCAAGTGGGAGGGAGAAGAGGCCGTGCGCCAAGAGTTTCCTGAAGCAGTCATTTTCAGGCCTTCGAACATGGTCGGGGCTGAAGACAGGTTTACGTGGTAACGTTCGATTAGTAAACTGACGTTTCTGTAGCTTCCATACTTTGAAGGAAATATTGAAAGTTTATGGAAGAAAGTTTTTCTGATGTTTTCAGTTATTTCGCGAATAAAATTCGACACCACTACAGGTGGATGGGACTTTACAAGAAGGGAACCACCGCGGAGAAACAGCCTGTGTACGTCGGTGACGTGGCGAGAGGGATCGTCGAGGCCTGCAGATGCAGAGGCTTGCAGGGACAAATATTTCAAGCAGTTGGGTCTGTAATACGAATTAATTATTTTCCCATGAATTTTCCTGGAGTGAATCTCTGAACAGTAGGAAGGGACGGAGTTATGGAGTCTTGAATAGGTTGATGGAGCTCTCACAATGAAAACTGAGTTTTCCTTAAGATGCAGGCTATATGAGCTTTTGAAATCTCCAAGGAGTCAACAAGCGAACTTCCTGGAGAAGAGGTGATCAATTTGAACTACAATAGGGTTGTAACGTAGAGAAGCAAGATATCAGGAAAACGATATTTAAATGAGGATCCAAGAGAACCATGAATGACCTGATGGAGTTGTGACAAGTTGTCTCTGATTTTGACTGGTACCAGAGAGGATGCAAGTGGCTCACCAAGGAAGGGAAAATTGCCCGGCAATTTTTCCCTACTGAGGTATAGATAGAGTCACCGGCCTGGTGTCGCTCCCATTGTTGGGAGTTGTCGTGGAGCTGGCAACTTTTTTCCGGCAATTTTTGAATAACAATCAGCTTCAGTTGCTCGTTTTCGGCCATTTTTTTAAATATATTTTTTTGTGGAGATACAGAGAGGAAGGTGACATTCAAAGAATTTATTCATAAGAAAATACAATTGTTCAAATTCTATTTGTTATTCAAGTAGATTTAAATATTATTTGAATCTATATCTTCAAGAAGTATAAATCTATCAATTGTATTTCCTTATGAATAAATTCTTTGAATAATATTTTAATCTATATTTACCAAAAGTATAAATCTATCAATTGTATTTCCTTATGAATAAATTCTTTGAATAATATTTGAATCTATATTTACAAAAAGTATAAATCTATCAATTGTATTTCCTTATGAATAAATTCTTTGAATGTCACCTTCCTCTCTGTATCTCCACACAAAAAAAAAAAATATATAAAAAAAATGGCCGAAAACGAGCAATTGAAGCTGAATACTTGTATATTATACAAGTATTCAGCGTCCTGTAAATTATTCACAATTTTCTTGTTTCCAGGAGATTTTAGAATATAACTTCTGTGAACGTAAAATATTCTGGGTATAGATTATTCAATCTTTGGCCCTTCAAATACTAAATTGTGATGAAATACATAACTGTTGTTATTATTATTTTTTTATACAAAATGATTCGATATCCATCAAATATATTCATAGTATTTATTAATAATACGATATAAAACAATAGGTACTATATAATTTTTCACTATACTCTAAACTTATAGTCAATATCCCTTGTCTTCGATATACTATATTATTGTTATCGATTCGGTATAAATGATGTTGTTTCGAAATTTCATTGTTTTCGCGAATCTCAGTATCGGGACGGGAGTCTGTCAATAGTGACGATTCGATGTACCCAACCGATATTTTGCAATCGATATCGATATACCACTACAACAGCAGCAATATTGAATTATTTTTCCCCCATCGTATAACTTCGTTCCTCAAGGGACACGTGTTTGAAGAACAACTGATTGTATGAAAAAGTTGGAGTAGCTCCACAAAAATTGAACAACTTTTAAAGAAAGGGAAAGAGGGGAAAAATTGCGAAATTGCCGGAAATTTTTATCGCATCGAATTGCCGGGTTTCGGCAATTTTAGTTGCTCGTCTAAATGGGGTTTTCGGCGTCCAATAACCCGTTTCTGCCTGTACTTGAATAAATTATTGGTAGATGAATTGTCAGTAGACAGCAGGCAGGAGATAACCAAGAGGGATGTGGATGTAATGGAGAGAGTGAAGTTAAGTGAAGTAAACAACCATCTCAGGTTGAATTTTTGAATCCAACTTCCATTCCTGGCGTCCCGGAAGTCATCAGCTGTCTTCCACAGGGAAGGTCAGAAATAAATTGGAGCGCTTTCGATGCACCACGCAAAAGAGGGAAGAGACAAATTGATCATTTGTGCAAGTAAATTGAATGTAGCTGGTATGATTAAGGACGTTTGCGACGGTGGAGGATATAATTTTTGGGAGAAGAGCAATAAAATCGTCTTGAATGCTGATCAACGAGTCAAAATATGAGTGGAAAATTTACTCTTATCGAAGAATTTGTAAAACTACATCTTCATCTTCCAGGAGCGTGTTGAGATGTTCAATAAGAAGATGTTCCACACTCGTTTAGACATCCCACTTTTCATTTCGGTTTATTATTTTCAATAATAAGCCTTTGGAATCGAGCAAGAAAAAAAAAATTTTTAACCCCCCCTCAAAATTTGATGTTTTACGTTTCAAGGTACGTGGAATACGAAAATCGAATAAAAAAATTTCCGTCCGTCCGCCGTACGCGGCACTTTTCTTAGCAACACTGGACCGATTTGGTTCAAATTTGGTATATGGGCTCCATTTGAGGTCTAGTTGTGCCGCGAAGCTTTTGGTTGATGTCAGTCACTTCTAAGGGGTGAAAATTAAGGGTTGAAATTTTCAAGAGTGCCCTAGCTCGAAAACTCTCGAAATAGAGGTATCGTTTTTTCACCAATTTTAAATAGTACAGAATTTTTAAAAATTTTTGAGACCACCCGGAGCTCTGTAGGACAAACCGTTCGGTCCCTACGAGTATTTGAAGGTTTTCCTTCGATAAAACAGAATCATGAGTGTGAATCGCAAAAGAGGTCTAATCGCCGTTCAAATTTTATCTGACTAAAATGCGATCGCTGTTCATTTCTTCGATTTGTATACAGTTTTGCCTTCTGCGTAACCAGTAATCAAATTTCTATATCAAGCTTTCTATTTTTCGAATCGAGTGTGAAGCGTTTAGTTCTTTCTAATAAACTTGATTGTGATGGTGTGAAGCCATTATAGTGTGGTAGGTAGTACCTACCAATAGTTGGTAGGTAAAAAAAAGTTGGTAGGTAAAACAATGTTTGTAGGTAAAAAACGCTGCAAATCATTGCTCACTGATCAGCTGAGTGAGCTCCGAAGCCATTTTCAATGCTATTGAATGGAAGTGCTCTTCCAGGCGTCTCCAGCATTCGAGGATTTCTTCTTCACTCTTCACATCACTGATCAGCTGAGTGAGCTCCAAAGCCATTTTCAATCCTATTGAATGGAGGTGCTCTTCCAGGCGTCTCCAGCATTCGAGGAGATCTTCTTCACTCCTCACATCACTGATCAGCTGAGTGAGCTCCAAAGCCATTTTCAATCCTATTGAATGGAAGTACTCTTCCAGGCGTCTCCAGCATTCGAGGAGATCTTCTTCACTCTTCAGATCACTGATCAGCTGAGTGAGCTCCGAAGCCATTTTCAATCCTATTGAACGCAGGAGCTGAAATTTGAGAGGGAAGGTCAAGGGAGAATACAGATGGTGGTAGGTGCTATTGATGGAGAACCAGTGATCTATACAGAAGGGTGATCTATACACAAAATAATAAACCTTTGAGCAATGATTTGCAGCGTTTTTGTACGAACACCATGAATACTCGAGGAACAACTACAAGTTCCAGACTGGATCGTAATGAAAACTGGGTTTTCCCAATAACACCTTGTACCCAATATATTCCCAATTCTTCCCATCAATCAATTCCCAAGTTGTAGATTTTCGATTCATCTGAACAGGAAACGTACTCTTCAAGCAATTCTCCTTTGCAGGCCTAGAAGCTATTATTTGTCGGAGCTTGTGGACTGGTTCCATCGAGTCATGAGGCGTGAAAAGGCTTACGGATGGCCGTACAGGCGCTACGACCTCAGATGGGACCCCCTCATGATGTTCCGGATAAGTGTTTTCCCTTTGCTGACCTTCGGCCACCCTTTTGGAAATTTAACGTGGGAATCGGTGGAGAGGGTAATACATTTTCAGACTGAATCCTGTAGTATAATTATTTGTTATTTCTGTCGTCTGAAGGTCGCAGCAGTGCCTTGAAAAAAGCATAGTTTGGATCCCACACAAAAATCCATCCTCAAAAGATTACAAGTAATAAGGAAAATGACCAGTTAACCAATCCCGCCAAATGTCACGTCAGAATATCTAAAGAACTGCGATAGGCTGGATGTCACAGGGTTGCCAACATCGTGAAAATCCTTCTCAACTAAAAACTCCCTCCCATTATGACTGCGAGGAAGACTTCCCTCGAACCCCGACCCCGTTGACAATGCAACCAACTTCAACTCTCCAAGATCCCACATTTGCTGGTGTGTGGATTCACCGCCCCAAGTGGTCGTTTTACCCGAATTCATTCAATCCCTTATTCATGAAAAGATTTTAGAATATTATCTCTGGCTTTTCCGAATAGGGGGGTTCTTGAACATGATTCATGTTTTATCCCACATTTTGGATTCTTATTTTCAATAATGAACAAGCAAGAACATTTTTAACCCCACTCAAAATTTTATGGTTTATGGTTCAAAGTATGAAGAATCCGAGAATAACTGAGTTTTAAAAAGTCTGTCCGCAGCCAAACACTGCATTTTCCTTAGGTTTCCATGGACCAATTTTGATGAAATTTAGTATATGGGCTCCATTTGGGGTGTAGTTGAGCCCCGAAGCTTTTGTTTAGTGTCAGTCACTTCTAAGGGTTGAAATTTTGAAAACGCATTAGCTCAAAAAATTTTGATCTAAAGGTATTGTCTTTCCATTAATTTAAGATAGTATTGAATTTTTTGAGACCACGTGGAGCTCTGTAGAACAAACCGTTCGCTCCCAACGAGAACTTGAGGGTCGGACTTACGAAAATTTAAAACACGAGTGTGAATCGCAAAAGAGGCCTAATCTCCGTTCAAATTTCAGCTAACCAAAATGCGATCACTGTAGGTACGTAGTATCTATGGTTTGTAGGTGGTAGCTGTAACCCGTTTTTATCACTCTCGGTTACTTCTGAAGGATGCAACCGAGGGGGATATCGAGTCGGTTAAACACTCAAATAAATATATCTCTCTTACCTTTGTAGTTCCTTCTGTTGATAGCTGCCACCACCTACGTTTGTAGGACGTCTCGAAGACTTATGAATTTGATGAAGTTAAATGAATATTTGAAAGATTATTGTGAATTATGAAGCTGAATGCAAAATGATCCTAATAGGCAATTTAAGTGAATTGACCCAAAGAATGAACTAAATTGCAGTGAGGTTGAAGGTAGTTTTAACTGAGAAGACAGCTTTTCGTCACGACTCTTAAATGTATTTCTAGCCAAGTAGGTACAAGTTACTTCAACAACGAAAATAATATCAATTGGGCTCTTGAAATGCAATGGTAAGTATATGGTAAGTATATGTGTACTTTTATAGAAAATCTCCTTTTATGCTTTACGTTACGACTTGGTGTACGATATTGGATGGTGGACGCTGAGGGCGTACACCATGAGCTCTTTCAAACAAAGTAAGTTTTACAGGTTACAAAATATACAAGTTACAATTTACAATATTAAATATGATTAGGCACAGTGCTAAAATAGTTATATGATGAGCATTAAATTCTCAGTCTCTTGTCTATTGCTCGAAGTAAAGGTCTTCACGAAGAAGGAAAGTTTATAGGGAATGGCAAAAGCCTACCGTGGATCCCGAGGGCGGTGTAGAAGAAGGGGCCGGATATCCAAAGAGTCCGGTGTGAGGTGCAGAGTTGCGGAGTTATCCTCAGGCAGCAGGGCAGCTCACGGGCGAAAATACGGTGTACGACTGCAGGATCGGGGGGGCCGTATACACCTTGACTCACTCTCTCTCCACCAACAGTGGCAACCGTAGAATGACCGGTGGGTCATGCGGAGGGAGGCGATCTCGAAGTCTCCCCCACTCCAGTCGGTGGTGGGGCGGAGCGGCGCGCATGCGCGGTAGGTGCAGGTGGCTGTGGCTCGTTCGGGTTATCAGCTGTTGGTATCTCTGCATGATGTCGCGCGCGCTTTTCCGCCAGAGTGTGTTGTTGTGCATTTGAGGCGGCGGGAAGTTTAAACCGCAGCTTCAGGGAAGGGCGGTTACACGGTTACTCGGTTACTCGGTCGGCGAATTGACGAAGGGATTCGCCCGCATTCTTCTGAATGGTCCATAAACGCGCAGCTGCCTTTTCCGGATCGTCGCGGCTGTACCAACGCACCATAGCTTTCCGTATTTCATTATACGGCTGCGGTCCTTCCAACAGGTGTCGATTTTCATACAAAAATGACTTGGCGGAACCTCGGAGTTTAATCCGCAGCAGTCGGATGCGTAGTTCATCGGTCAGATCACTGGTGATACCGTCGAAGATGTCGAAGTAGGTTCCGATCGGAACATGATCAAGGTCGTCTGGGTCCCAGTTGTCAACCTCAAGCAACATCGTTCGGGGAATTTGTTCAATAGCGGGTTCACCGACCTTGTCGTTCGGCTTTCCCTCCAAGAACAACTGCAACTTACCCATGGCACTAGCCATAGCTTCAAAAGCCAACGTCTGAGGATCGTAGTCATCAGTCATGATGGTGGAGTAGAAACGTCACAAAGAAAATAGAATTTGAATTTACTAAAATAAAATTGATCAAATATATCACTCGCGATTCACCGAACCACACGCGCGATCGCGAACGGAGGTTGACTCGGAAGGTAAGGAGAAATCGCGGGTGTACGGTTGATACACCAAAAGAAATGAATGGGGCTTACAATTAAAATTACTCGATATGGTGTATGGTGGACGGTTTTCCACGGGTACACCACAATAGTGAACGATTTCAGGGTGTACAGCTGAAGGCGTACACCAACAACAAATTGTAAAGTTAAGATTGAGGTTCAAAGGTATTGAACCTTATCTCCAAAAGTTAACTTTCAATTATAAACACGGGATTGTTTTTGGGTGTATGAGGTGAACGTACACTGATGGTGTACGGCCTCGGAATAAACTCCGAAAAAGAGGGGGTAGCTAAAATCTATACGCGTACACCACGATGGTGAACGGTGGTTGGTGTATGGCTGAAGGCGTACACCAAAGCAAATTTGTAAAGTTAAGATTGGGGTTCAAGGGTACTGGACCTTATTCTTCAAAGTTAACTTTCAACTAGTAAACAAGGGAATGTGTTGGGTGAACGTACACTGATGGTGTACGATCCGGAGTTTTATTCCTACGGGGATTTCAACAAGTTTACTGGATTTTCCTGAAATTTTTACAAGTTTTTATATACCAAAATAAAATTTGTCAAGGACAGGTTTAGGAAAATGTGTTTTCTTGATTTTACTTTTCAAAATTATCAGATACCAAATATGCAAGATATCAAAAAAAAAAAAAAAAATACTAAATATGTAAACAAAATACTAAATTATGTAAACCTATAAAGTTGCTACCAATTATGTACGTATATTGGGTAACTAACCAAATATCGTTATCAATATGTAACGTGCAGACACAATCACTGAAGGTGAACGATTTTCAGGGTGAACGCTTAGTAAACCTGCACGTGGGTTAAACTCAACAAAATTTACAATTTTTACGGAAATAAAATTTGTCGGGATAATGCAACCAATTATGTAATTATGCGCTCAATTATGTATTACTTATATGAACCAAATATGTAATAATTACTTTTACTTATAGGTACCAAATATGTACTTAGAAATTTAGAGTGAAGTTCCTACTAGTCAAAATCGGGAATTATTGTACCAAGAGGTGCAATTTGTCTAAGTCAGGTAAAAAGGGGTCGGATTTGGGAAACTTCGAGTTTCAACAGTCCGCCTTTGTTATAGTCGGGGTCGCAGACCTAAAATCCGCTTGGTCAGAAGGGTTCGACCTTCTGGTACCTGGTACGAAATTCCTGCACGTAGGATCAGCCTACGTACACCTTTCTCCACAAAATACTTGGTCTCAAAATATGGTGTACGGTCTCGGACCGTTAACCATGTACAAAAATCGGGGAATGAACGAACTTTAGCTTGCTCAGAAATATGTTGAAATTGCCGTTCAAGTGAACGGTGTACTGTGAAGCAATAAAGTACGATTCAAGTCAAAATTATGTGTTGGTGCAATTTTGTGTACCTACCAAAATTGTGTAGTTGACACCCTTATTAGTAACATGCACATGCACAAGTCAAAATCGTGAGCTGTAGTAAAACTAACCTCAACTCTTCACTGCTTTTCAAAAATTGATTTTACTAACAAGAAAATTATTATTAAACAGAAGAAAATAGGTTGGTTCGAGAGATATGCGTGGTAGTTACTGATTTTAGACAGTCTAGGCGTTTAGTGTCAAAGGAATTTATGACTGTTCACCAATTATGTATCAAACACAATTAAGTGAACTGACTCAGAATCGCCACCGCTGTTCACCAAATATGTAACCCGTTTTTATCACTCTCGGTTACTTCTGAAGGATGCAACCGAGGGGGATATCGAGTCGGTTAAACACTCAAATAAATATATCTCTCTTACCTTTGTAGTTCCTTCTGTTGATAGCTGCCACCACCTACGTTTGTAGGACGTCTCGAAGACTTATGAATATGATGAAGTTAAATGAATATTTGAAAGATTATTGTGAATTATGAAGCTGAATGCAAAATGATCCTAATAGGCAATTTAAGTGAATTGACCCAAAGAATGAACTAAATTGCAGTGAGGTTGAAGGTAGTTTTAACTGAGAAGACAGCTTTTCGTCACGACTCTTAAATGTATTTCTAGCCAAGTAGGTACAAGTTACTTCAACAACGAAAATAATATCAATTGGGCTCTTGAAATGCAATGGTAAGTATATGGTAAGTATATGTGTACTTTTATAGAAAATCTCCTTTTATGCTTTACGTTACGACTTGGTGTACGATATTGGATGGTGGACGCTGAGGGCGTACACCATGAGCTCTTTCAAACAAAGTAAGTTTTACAGGTTACAAAATATACAAGTTACAATTTACAATATTAAATATGATTAGGCACAGTGCTAAAATAGTTATATGATGAGCATTAAATTCTCAGTCTCTTGTCTATTGCTCGAAGTAAAGGTCTTCACGAAGAAGGAAAGTTTATAGGGAATGGCAAAAGCCTACCGTGGATCCCGAGGGCGGTGTAGAAGAAGGGGCCGGATATCCAAAGAGTCCGGTGTGAGGTGCAGAGTTGCGGAGTTATCCTCAGGCAGCAGGGCAGCTCACGGGCGAAAATACGGTGTACGACTGCAGGATCGGGGGGGCCGTATACACCTTGACTCACTCTCTCTCCACCAACAGTGGCAACCGTAGAATGACCGGTGGGTCATGCGGAGGGAGGCGATCTCGAAGTCTCCCCCACTCCAGTCGGTGGTGGGGCGGAGCGGCGCGCATGCGCGGTAGGTGCAGGTGGCTGTGGCTCGTTCGGGTTATCAGCTGTTGGTATCTCTGCATGATGTCGCGCGCGCTTTTCCGCCAGAGTGTGTTGTTGTGCATTTGAGGCGGCGGGAAGTTTAAACCGCAGCTTCAGGGAAGGGCGGTTACATAGCCTAACAATGCCAAAGCCGAGTTCTTCACAGACGTGTGATCTATAATAGAAAAATAATAAACCTTTTTGTAATAATAGTTCTAATAGGAGAACTTCGCTCCACTTGAGAACTTGAGGGCTGGACTTGTGATAAATCAGACACACGAGTGTCAATCGCAAAAGAGGCCTAATCTCCGTTAAAAATTTTGCTGTCAAAAATGCGATCGCTGTTCGTTTCTCCGAGTTGTACTCAGTTTTGCGTCCTTAGCAACCAGTAATCAAATTTCCTAAAGAAGGCACCCGCAGCTCTTTATTTCTCCAAAATAAACTTGCTTGTGAAGAGAAAAATTTTCTCCATATTTAATATGGTTGGTAGGTAGTGACAGTGGCAGTAGGGATGGGTATCGTTATAAAAGTATCGATATTTTGTATCGATACTGTACCGTATCCGAGTATCGATATCCCAAGTATCGTAGGGCATGAGTATCGATATTTTAAAATATCGAGTATCGATACTTTAGTGTCACAAACTATCAATATCATACAATTTTCTCAAGAAAAATCATTTTTTCAACAACTTTTATCCATTTTTCACTATTAAGAGTCCAAGCAGAGTGATTTTTTTCATGATATGAACGTTATTTGTGCAACCAAAGAGTAATGACCCAAAAGCCTCTCTACCTTCTTCATTTTTTAGCCATTTTGTTGAATTTTCCGCGAGAACAGTATCGATATTCGATATTTAGAAATATCGGATCCAAAGTATCGATATCCAAAAATATCGGGTAGTGCAGTATCGATACTAAAATATCGAGTATCGGTACGAAAGTATCGATATTTTGAAATATCGAGTATCGATACCCATCCCTAAGTGGCAGGCGAGTGATAAACCTTTATGTAATAATTTGCAGCGTTCCCCCCCCCCCCCCCATTATCGTTTGACGGCGCACACCCAATTAGTAACTTTGCAAGTCAGGCCTTCTATTCAGCAGACAGGCAATCTCTTTACTTGTATGTTTATTCTTGGTTCATTTCCTATTTAGCTATCATAAAGATACATGTCGAAAATTATTGTTGTATATGAGCGCAGGAATATTTTCTGAGTAGTGCAAAAAGTACTTTTCGTAGTTTTTTTTAAATCTTCAAGCCAAGATTAATTTCTTCGATTAATAACAGTTTCTCTGGTCTTTGCTGTTCTAGGAGTGCCATTCGGACGAAATTGACTGCTCTCTCAAGACACTTGTCGATCTGGGGGTAGAGTTGACGTTGATGGAACACATTGTCCCGTGGGTTCTCAGGTACCTAAATGAGAAGAACGTACTTTTCAACTCACTTTACTTAAGCTTTTGTTACGGCCTTCTCAATTTTCTCGTAGATTTTTCAGATGAAATACAGATGGGTGGACGCTGGAGGTCTTCTACCTCCACAAGGGAGAAGGGGAAGGACACCTGTCTTTAGCCCTTCCTCCAGAGTATAAATACCTCACAACTCCAGAGCCCAGACTCCATTACAACTCAACACTTGACTTGATTCTTTCATAAACCCAAAGCGTCCCTTTTATAACTTCTTCGCGATCTTTTCATAACTTTACTTCTAGACTTTCCTTACCTTTTGAGCAAGTCTAAAGGTTACAGCTTACTCATCCTATTTCTCACCAACAATATCTACCTATTAAGGCTCGACTTGCCAGATAAGATGAGCCCTTGCCCTTCAATTCAATCATTAACCCTTAATATCTTGAGGTATCTTCTTGGAAGTCCGATTTTTACCAGAAAATGTTATCCACTTTCAAGCCAAACTGATAACCGTTAACTATCTCGATACTCCAACTATCGATTGAGTAAGAAAACGTAATAGTAATAAAAACATATAAAACTAAAAGAAATAACAAAATGATTCTCGAGTTGACAGACTATAATAGGGCCTTCGTGGTACCTTCTACTCTCTCACCTTGAAGGCTAGGTACTAGTTGGGGTTACATGTCAGAGATGGCGCCACTGTCTGTGGCAGCACAGATTGCTCTATGAATTGAACTTTCTCCACCTAATTCTTTGGTTCTGAACTTTGAGAAATAACAAACCCCAACTTCCCACCAAGGATTTTTCCAAGTTTCCCCCATCTACTCCGACAAAATCGCGTTTGAAGTCAGCTTCTGCTGACGCAGATATCGCTAGTGTGGCCCCCGGAAAGATCATTCTTGAGTTGGCAGACTGTAATTGGGCCTTTGAGGAATATTCAGCTCAAATATTCTATAAATTTGTCAAAATATATCTAAATTTGATTTAAAAAATCCGATTTTTATTTAACAAGTGGGAAATTAAGGTTTAACGGTTTGGCGTGCCGGATTGATTACCTCCATCTCAGTCACTCCTTCTCAACTCAAACAACCAGAGTAGGTTCTTAGAAACCAAAGGTCAATTTTTTTGCCAGTTATCTTCTATAGAATTTATCCTCAAGTGCAAAAAATTAGAACACAAGTAATGGAGTAGTGAGTATAACAGTTGTGATGAAAGTTTGTTGGAGTTTCCAACTTATTGTCCCATAAACATACAAAGTTATTAGTCACAAACCTACTTGAGAGAAAGGGTTACGATATCTGTAACAAAACAGTGAGAGCTGAAACATAATATGTTTAAGAATATTATTCATATTCATATTTATTTGAGACTATTGATTTCTCGTAGGGGGATTTCTCCCCTATGTGCTTGGGGAAGTGCGGACACTCAAATATTTAAATTTCATCACATACTTCTACCCCTGATAAACGAGCCCCAGTTTATTTTTCTGTTTATTTTTCGTTTTATTTTAAAAATCATACAACTTGATTTATTAGGGGCTCAGGTGTAAATTACGAAATTAGTAACCGTTTTTATTGAAGTTTAACCAATTTTTTACAATAAAATAACAAAAAAGAGGAAGGCCAATGTAAACTGCAAATCAGATGAGCAAATTAAGAGCAATGGGATGAAAAGGTTAATCTGAAATGAGCCACGAAGACTCGAGGACGTGCCTGGTTACCCACTGAAATGTACAATGCAAGGTATAATGCATTCCATACAGTACTTTCTTCAAGCACAAATACTTGCCCCTCTGTGGTGACACACAAAAAACAGAGAGACAAGAGTGTGCGCTATTGACAACGTGGGTAATTTTCATGATTTTGCAAAGGTAGCAAACTGAAATTCCCAGAGCTCCCAGGAATTCAAAAGATAAATTAGGTAGATTTGCGATCAAAAATCAGTAGAAAAAGTCTGACATAGCTTCCTCGTAGCCATAACCCGATTCAGTTAGTAAAATAGATCAATAGTTCGAATTACTAATAGCTTAACCCTAGAGTGGTAGACTACGTAAAAATTACGTAATGAGTGGGGAAATGAGACCCCTACAATCCCCCCTCACGGCCTTCTTAGCTGGGCCTCCTCCAGTGCTATCGGTACCTAGCAGTGAAATGACCTTTGTGATGTCAAGACCTCATCTCCACTTCTTCCCGTCAGGATCTTGGGATCCTACACGTCAAAGATACGTAGTCAACTATTTGTGGAAAATTATTTGGAGTCCCTCCCTGCCAACCGTAGGTACCTACTACCTACTAGGGCATTTTTGAACAGTTCAACCCTTCGTTTCCCTTTGGTTGGTAGTTGGGGATGAAATTTTCAAAAATGCCCTAGTAGGTAGTAGGTACCCAGATAGGGCAGGGAGATCCCTTCCAACAGAAGGGTGATCTATACAGGAAAATAATAAACCTTTGTGAAATAATTTGAACTAAGTGAAGAGGTGAAGGGTTTATCTTAGCTCAGTTTCATCGCTTAACAACTGGTTAAACTGATCTAATGCTTATCCAATGGGACGTCCCCTGGAATGCATGCATTACTAAACAATATGTTTTCCTCTGTTTTGGCCAGGATAAGATAAACTTCAATCAACTATCCAGTTTTAAAATGTGAAACACAGGAACCCATTCCAACCCATAGAAGAGTTGTGGAGGTTGTTATTCAGATGACAATTCTAAGAATTACCTTACGTTTTTACCTAGAAACTCGTGGATAACTGACAAGGCTTCCGAAATCCATGATGGCCGACCTCACTGTTACTGAGAAAACCCAAGATGGCTGGAACGACGGAGTTTTTTTGTACCTAAAGTTGCGCCCTTTGGCCGACTTTCTGGGATAATCCTGTTCCAGTCTTTGTTATGTCTGAGTGTCGTCGAAACTCTCTCGACCCAGTTTCGAGGAAATCTGTATTGTGGGGGGGGGGGGGGGGGGGCACTGCGGAACCTTCACCTGCAGGTCTCCAGGTACCTAGAACCAACATTTTTACTGTTGTAAATATTTTTAAAGTTTCACCGGAGCAAATATCTCATTTGTGAAGTTGAATCAATTTATTTTTCACTCTCGGAAACAAACTTGTAGCAGAATGAGTCTTTAATGCTTCAAACTATTACGCAATGGTTGGTGAAACACAGAAAAAAATCCCCACAAAATATGCGGTTTATGGTGCCATGGCACCATGGTGACACCACTTTTAGTTCCATGGTGGTACAGAGAATAATTCATAAACATCCGGAGGTATAATGAAAAATTTTCATCAATTTCAAAGCTTGGATACAATTAGTAAGCTATAAGAACCGAAATATTGGAAAATCGGATATTTTGTGAATATAATTCCTCCACTCGCCCCCTTCACATGCTAATTTTGATACTTTGGTGAAATTGAGTGCAATTTGGAAGATTTCTGAGTCGAACAAAAAAGATACACTCAAATCGGTTCGAAATTGAAGCTTGGGCTAATTTTACAACATAATGCCCGCAAATGCTCGTTTTTTTTTTAGCATTAAACCCCCCTTTCCCCCATTTAAAGGCAAAATTTGAAATTATGGCGACGTAGTGCACAACTAGATAGTTTTCCGCGTTGAACAAAAAAGAACAAGGAAAATCGGTTGAGTCTAAAGGGAGAGGAGAACGAGAAAATCCCAGCTGGCTGTATCCCCTCAAAACGTTCTGAATATCTATAAATATTGTAATTATAATTAATGCATTTCCCAGGCCGTACACTCATTGGGCGTACTACGACCAGGAAGTGGGCGAATTCCCGGCACCTTCACCTCCGGAATACATTTCAGTTCTCGGTCAGACGGACGAGGAGGGCGAAGATTGTGAAAACACTGAAACTGCTCGAGGAAGATTTTGAAATACTTAATTAAAACAGGTTAGAGGAGACTGTACTTATAGTTTTGAAACAAACAACATTTCAAGACCAAAATCATCCTTGTACTCTAAATAGTTACCGAAATATAACGTTTAAGAAAATTCATAAAATTTTTCAGATTTGTCAATTTTTCACTGAAATCTGTTTTTTCTGTTATTTTACTTAGAATTTTCCTCATTGAATTTTCAAAGGTTTTACTCTTATACAAAGCTACAAAAATAAAAAATTTCTATTTTATAAAAATTTTTACTAGAATTAAAATTTTCTATTTTTAAAATTTTGTCTTTCTCGATATTTTGTTCCGTATTATGTATAATGTTTTTACCAAATGAATTTTGAAATTTTTCGTGAGAGGAATAAAGAAACACGCACAAAAAACGGAAAGAAACGGGAACCAACTGAGTCCCGTGCCGCCTTATTAAATCCAATTTATGGCGCATCCCCAGGGGATTACCTCCAAGCCAAGTGGGAAATCAGGCTGTGTGTCAATCATCAAAAACACAATCAACTATAATGCCAAGAAGATATTGAATGCAGCCCATAAATTGTTCTCAGTTCTTATCCACTGTTCACGAAATTAGCTCATTTTGGTTCTGCATCAAAAAACAACGGTTCAAGTACCATCTAATCAAGTTACCTTTGGTTTATTTATTATTTTCAATAATGAACCTTTCAAATCGACTAAGAAATTTGTTTTTTTGTTTTTTAACCCCCTCAAAATTTGTTGGTTAGTTTCAAGACACGTAGAATCCAAGAATCAAATAAAAATTTGGCCGTCCGTCCGCGGCTTTCCTTAGTTACCGTGGACTGATTTTGATTAAACTTGGGTATGTGGGCTCCATTTGGGGTCTAGTTGTCCCTGAAGCTTTTGGTTGATGTCAGTCACTTCTCAGGGTTGAAAAATAAGTGCTGACATTTTGAAAACGCCCTAGCTCAAAAACTTTTAATATAAAGGTATTGTTTTTTTTCGATTTAAAATAGTATTGCATTTTTAGAATCGAATGAGACCACGCGGAGCTCTGTAGGACCAACCGTTCGCTCCCTATGAGAACTTAAGGGTTGGTCTTACAATAAATCAGTAACAAGCGTGTGAATCGCCAAAGAGCCTAATCTTCGTTCGAATTTTAGCTTACCAAAATGCGATCGCTGTTCGTTTCTTCGAGTTGTACTCAGTTTTGCGTCCTTTGCAACCAGTAATCAAATTCCTAATGAAGGTACCCACAACTCCTTAGTTCTTCAAATTTAGTGTGAAGGGTTTATTATGAATGATATGAATATGATTGGTAGGCAGTGGCAAAGGCAAAGCTGTGTTCTCTGCAGGCGAGTGATCTATACAGAATAATAACAAACCTTTGAGTAGTAATTTTCAGCGTTTATTTTTTAAATAAACTCGATCAGTAGAGAAAGTATTGTTACGCCTGGAAACCACGCGACACCCACTTGGCGGCCTCTTTTTTATCAACTTGCACTCCGAGTCGAAAGCTCAGCCAGCTTTAGAGGTGAGACCCCGCTTGGCCATTTGACATTTAGGCAAAAGTTAACGGGGCAGCTCTACATCCAGATATGAAGCAAATGGTTGATGGTGGCTGCCGGCTCCATTACGACAAGACTTTCGAATTGATCCCGGAACAGGCCAATCCCTTTTGAACCAGCTGAGATCCATCAATTTTTTTGGGGGTGAAAACGTCGCAGTATCGATACTTTGCAGTACAAATGACGGAGAACTATACTCATACGACATTACATTACTCTTTAAGATCAACCGACACCTAAGTTTAATGATAACCAGGGCGATAAGATGACTTTCTTTACTCTTTATTATATTTGAACATAATGAGGAATTTCACCATGTCGGAATTTCCTATTTTTGACCCCAAAATCGGATTCAGAACCTCGAAACCCCCCCCCCCCCCCCTAAGGCAAACTTTCAGCCCGAACTTCCTAATTTACGAATAAACAAAACAGTGTAGAAAATACGAATGTTTAAAAAAACCGGGAAAATGACGTCATCCTGGAATAGTTCATTTATGGCCGCTTGAAGCGCTGAGATCGATCAATTTATAGTCCCAAGATGCAAAATTTCACGAAACAGTAAAGTTCGAAATCGAAAAACTGAAGAAAAAAATAGAAAAAGCAAGATGGGGAAAATTAGGTTTCCCCTGTTTTTGTTTGATAACTTTTCTCTTAGAAAACACGATTTCGTCGTCCCAATGGGCAACACTGGGAGGAGACGGCGATCCCAACAGCCCAATCAGCGAGCGTTCCCGCTGCACGTCCGTTTTCTGGGTTAGTTTTGAAATCAAAAATTTTTATTGTCTCCCAAAATAACAGGAGACTTATTTTCCGAAATCAGCCCGATTTTCATCTATCCCACGCCATTAACTATTCAGGAAAAATGCAAACAGAATTCGGTGAAATTCCTCATTATACTTTAAGAATTGTTAATAATAATATTTAATAATATTTTTAATTATAATTAAAATAATTTTTTTATTACATTCAAAAATTAGGTAAATAAACCAATGCCAGCACCAGAATTAACGAATTGTAATTTGCGAGGTACTTTTTGTACGACTTATTTCTCTCAATTTTTCACTACTTCGCCGAAGCTTCGAATTTTACATCGCAAGAGGGGTAAATACAAAACAGTAGGTACCTGTTTTTCATAATTCCGGTGGTTATTAAGGCTCACCAATTGGAGCCCAAGCCTTGAAACTAGGAGAATAGTAATTAAATTCAATGAATCTGAACTAAACAACATTGGACTTGTGATTTTGGTTCATTATTTTCAATAATTGGGATCGAGAAAGAAAAAAGTCTGCCAAGTAGGTGTGGCACATAGCACCTCTAAAAACCCCCTAAGGCAAACTTTCAGCCCGAACTTCCTAATTTACGAATAAACAAAACAGTGTAGAAAATACGAATGTTTGAAAAAAACCGGGAAAATGACGTCATGCTGGAATAGTTCATTTATGGCCGCTTGAAGCGCTGAGATTGAGAAATCCATAGTCCCCAGATGCAAAATTTCATGAAACAGTAAAGTTCGAAATCGAAAAACTGAAGAAAAAAATAGAAAAAGCGAGATGGGGAAAATTAGGTTTCCCCTGTTTTTGTTTGATAACTTTTCTCTTAGAAAACACGATTTCGTCGTCCCAATGGGCAACACTGGGAGGAGACGGCGATCCCAACAGCCCAATCAGCGAGCGTTCCCGCTGGACGTGTGACTTCCCGGTTAGTTTTGAAATTAAAAATTTTGACTGTCTCCCAAAAATAACAGGAGACTTATTTTCCGAAATCCCGACTTTCATCTATCCCACACCATTAACTATTCAGGAAAAATGCAAACAGAAATCGGTGAAATTCCTCATTATAATATAATAATTTGTGAGAACCAGATTTGAAGGGTTGTTCACATTACATTACTTTCCCCACACGGATATTCGTTCGATATCAGTTAAATTGATACGTTTTTTACTTAAAACCGGTCGTTAGAGGCAGTGGGGTCTCCGTCGGTCGCCATTCATTCCGGGTCAGTATTTCCCTAAATTTCCGGCGCTCAAACTTTCAAATTGTACTTAAATTCGACATTTTCGAAATTTATTGGTGCGTCAGCCTAGATAATAAAAAATTTAAAGATTGCCACTGGAATCTTCAAAATCGAACGATAATTGCCAGAGAAAAACGCTGCAAATTATTACACGAAGGTTTATTATTATTCAGAAGACATCACTCGCCAGCAAAGAACACAGCTTTGCCATTATCACTGCCTACCAACTATGTTTTCGCTTCAAAATCGAGTTTATTTGTATGGAATAAAAGCTTCACAATCCGTTCGGAGAACTAAAGAATTCCTCCATTTAGAAATTTGATTACTGGTTGCTAAGGAAATAAATTACCGCCAAGGACGCAAAACAGAGTAGAAATGTACAACCCGAAGAAATGAACATCGATCCGATCGATTCGATCGTCATTTTGGTCAGCTAAAATTTGAACGGAGATCTGGCCTCTCTTGAAAATTCTAAAAATTCAATACCTACTATTTCAAATTGGTGAAAAAACGATACCTTTATTTCGAGCTAGGGCACTTTAGATCATTTTAAGCCTTATTTTTCACCCCTTAGAAGTGACTGACATCAACCAAAAGCTTTGCGGCACAACTAGACCCCAAATTTGAACCAAATCGAACCAGGTTTGCTAAGAAAAGTGCCGCGTAAGGCGTTTTTATTCGATTTTCGGATTCTACGTACCCAACTTGAAACGTAAACAAACTCGGCGCTTTGCGCCTCGGCGGGGGGCTCCGCCCCCCTGCACCCCCGGTTTATTTCTTTTTCCATACTCTGTATGAAATCATAGGAACACAGAATGTGTTTTTGTGATACTAGTCATCCGTTAAATAAAAAACAACAATAATAAATGTGGAGTCTTTGGCAATAATAAAATAAATAATTGTTAGACATTTAATTTGGTCTAAAACCCTATAAATGTTATATAAATAAATATGTAACTACAAGAAAAATACTATATAAATTGAGAGCTTTCCAACGAATGGTGAACAATTTCTGTGCAATGAACACAGCAGGAGTTCTATTTCCTTACCAACAGCTTGGTTGCACGTGAAAATCATTATAAAAGGCGCGTAACGGTTTTTTCTGTCGCTTTTTCGTGACGATTTTTTTTCGGTAGATCATCGCAAAAACACATTCTGTGTTAAAAAATTTTGAGGGGTTAAAAATTTTTATTCTTGGTCGATTCCAAAGGTTCATTACCTATTGAAAATAATAAACCAAAATCGATTAAAAACAAAAAAGGCTGCAAATTATTACACAAAGGTTAATTTTTGGTTTATTATTTTCAATAATGAACCTTTGGAATCGACCAAGAAAAAAATAATTTTTTAACACCCCCTCAAAATTTGATGGTTTTCGTTTCAAGGTATGTAGAATCCAAAAATCGAATAAAAATTTGGCCGTCCGTCCGCGGCACTTTTGCCACTTAGCATTGACCGATTTTGATGAAATTCGGTATGTAGGCCCCATTTGGGGTCTAGTTGTGCCCCGAAGCTTTTGGTTGAGGTAGGTCACTTCTAAGGGTACCAAAATCAATTTTGAAATTTTGAAAACGCCCTAACTCAAAAAATTTTGAAATAAAGGTATTGTTTTTCCTTCAATTTAAGATTCTATAGAATTTTTAGAATTTTTTGAGACCACCCGGAGCTGTGTAGGACAAACCGTTCGCTCACTACAAGAATTTAAAGTTTGGACGTACGATAAATCAGAAACACGAGTGTGAATCACAAAAGAGGCCTAATCTCCGTTCAAATTAAAGCTGACCGAAATGCGGTCGATGTTTTTCTTCATGTTGGATGGTTGGTGGCTTTGCAGACGAGTGATCTATATAGAAAAATAAAAAATAATAAACCATTGTGTAATAATTTGCAGCGTTTTCTGTATAGATCACTTGACTTGACGCACGTGTTTCTGATTTATCATAGGTTCAACAATAAGTTCTCACAGGGAGTGAACGGTTGGTCCTACAGAGCTTCGGTTGGTCCCATTCGATTCTAAAAATTCGACATTATTTCAAATTGATGAAAAAACAATACCTTAGTGTCGCAATTTTTAGGACGTCCCACAGTAAGACTTGGGCGTCCTTATGCGATCGATCTGGGGTAAAGTTGGACAACACTCAACAGAAAAAAAAAATAACCACACAGTAATCCGTTTTAGACCATTCTGAATCCAAATCCGCGAAAAAAAACCATAGGTGTATGTCTGTGTGTGTGTGTGTGTGTGTGTGTGTGTGTGTGTGTGTGTGTGTGTGTGTGTAACAAAATCTTGTGTACTCTGCACAGGCCTTAGTTCTCAATCGATTTTCCTGGTTCTTCTTTTGTTCGTCGCGGAAAACTATCTAGTTGTGCACTACGTCGCCGGAATTTCGAATTTAGCCTTTTAAGGGGAGGAAAGGGGGGGTTAATGCTCGAAAAACATGCGTTTTTGGGCATAATCTTGTGTACTCTGCCCAGGCCTTAGTTATCAAACGATTTTCGTGGTTCTTTTTTCGTTTGACGCGGAATACTATCTAGTTGTGCACTACGGCGCCGGAATTTTGGATTTTGCTTTTTAAGAGGGGGAAAGGGGGGGTTAATGCTTAAAAAACGTGCGTTTGCGGGCATAATCTTGTAAACTCTCCCCAGGCCTCAATTTCCAACCGATTTGCGTGTTTCTTTTTTTGTTTGACTCAAATAACTTCCGAGTTGTACATGATTTTACCAGAGTACCAAAATTCGCAAGGGGAGAGGGCGAGTGGGGGGATAGTATTCACAAAATATCCGATTTTTCAATATTTCGGTTCCTTTACTGCTTACTAATTGTACCCAAGCTTTGAAATTGAGGGAAAATTCTCACTATACCTCCGGATTTTCATGAATTATTCTCTGTACCACCATGGAACTAATAGTGGTGCCACCATGGTGCCAGGACATGGTGCCATGATGCCATAAACCGCTTATTTCGTGTTTTCTTTTGTGTTTCACCTTGAATACGGATGTGAATTTGACGGACTGCCTACCAAAACTAACAGATGAAAGTTCAATGTTACGACGTATTTCCGCTTTGGTGCCAGACTGGCACCATTGGAGGAGGAGGAGGAGGGGGGGGGGTGAACTCGAATTCGCATGTTGGGTATCGTAGAGCATGGATTTTAAAATGCTCTTCAGATTCGAGGCTCCCATGCCGCTAGAAATGTTAAGGTGGATAATGGTGGGGGGGGGGGTCAGTATTTCTTGCCTAAAGTAATAAATAAATTACATCGAGTGAAACAGTTTTATCACTTAACAACTGGTTAAACCGATCTAATGCTTATCCAATGGGACGTCCCCTGGAATGCATGCATTACTAAACAATATGTTTTGAGCTAGGGCGCTTTTGGAAATTACTCTTACTTTTCAACCCTGAGAAGTGACTGACATCAACCAAAAGTGCCGCGTAAGGCGTTCGGAAAATTTTTATTCGATTTCAGATTCTTTGAAACGTGAACCAACAATCTTTGAGGGGGGAGTTAAAAATTTATTTTTTTGATCGATTCCACTCGTTCATTATTGAAACTTATATACCAATAATGGAAACCTCCTGTCATCATTATTAAATTATTAAACATTTTCGGGCTGTAATGGGTAGTTTTTTGACATTTTCATGTCTTTGCTTTGGCACATAAACTGAAAAATCGTCACGAAAACTAAGCAAGTCTTGCTCACGCGACGAATAAATAAATAAAATAGACTCACTGTGTTGCGTAGAGAACAATCAACTGTTTTGATGCTTGGGTACATGAACTAACAACCTTACTTCACTACCTTGTTGTGTAGTGGTGGACATGAAAATGTCCCAATGTGTTGCAGACTCGTATGCAAGCATTTAAAATTGAGTTTCTTCAAAAGACTACTTTTGACATGGACATGTCTTAGTTCTGTGGGTCATTCCAAAATTTTCAACACACAAAACAATGCAACGTGTTTTTTCTGATGCTGTTGAACGCAGGAACCTGAAATTTGAGGGGGCGAGGGTCAATGGAGAATGCTGAAGGCGCCTGAGTGGTCATTGATCAGCTGAGTGAGCTCATCATTTAAATTGCCATCATAAGGCATATCCATGTACAGATGTATCTGCATGCAGTGTAGATACTCTTTTAATTGATTTAAAAATTTTTGATTAAAAAAAAAAATAATAATTGCAAATTATTACACAAAGGTTTATGGTTTTCAAATGTTCTCTCATTCACTCGCGTTATTTGTAGTTGTTCACTCCATCAATTGCTTCAGCTTGGATGGAAATGAAGTCAAACTTCCTCAAGTCACCGCTGAAGGTCAAACTTGGTCGACGATACAATCGACGTCTCAGTTTACCTCTTTCTATTTTCAGACGAAAAACTCGCGCTAAGTGGCCTGAAGGGATCTTGGCAACTCGAGGGTCCCCTTGTTTACAGGTTCGCCGCAGTTTTGTTTACGGATGCGGTCCACCCACACGCCGACGGCTTTTACACGTCTCGTCGCTCACGTGTGACACGCGAGCGCGATCCGCGAGCGTAACCCGATATCAACGTCTCGTTTCAAGGTGCGCTCTATTTTTACTCGGCCGCAGTGAACCGAGACCGACGGATTTTCAGGGGAAACACCACGAATAGGCTGATATTCACCGGGTGTGTGGCACATAGCATCCTCTTGTCTACAGGGCGTCCAACTAACTAGACATGTTTTGATATTCTGCACATTTTGATTCATTTAGACATGTTGATATGTTGGACATTTTGTTACCCTCGAAAGTTTGATTCATCTGAATCACCTTTGTTTCCCACCCCCTCTTCTCAAAATTTCCAACTAAGCTGTCATCGCGTCAAAAAGCAGTCAATCAACAGTTTAAAATAACAAATTTGAACAAAAATTCACATAATTTTATAAATTTCAACATAAGTATACAATTTTTTCCGGTAATGTGGTTGGTAGGTAGTGGCAACGGCAAATCTGTATTCTTTATAGGCGAGTGATCTATACAGAAAAAAGCGCTGCAAATTATTACACAATGGTTTATTATTTTTCTATATGGATCACTCGTCTACAAAATCACCAACCATCCAATATGAAGGAAAAAAAAAAAAAACATTAACTATCGATTACATTTCGATCAGCTCTAATTTGAACGGAGATTAGGCCTCTTTTGCGATTCACACTCGTGTTTTGATTTATATATATATATATATTTCAATATAAACCCTTAAATTTTTGTAGGAAGCGAACGGTTTGTCCTACAGGGCTCCGGGTGGTCTCAAAAAATATCAACGTCTCGTTTCAAGGTGCGCTCTATTTTTACTCGGCCGCAGTGAACCGAGACCGACGGATTTTCAGGGGAAACACCACGAATAGGCTGATATTCACCGGGTGTGTGGCACATAGCATCCTCTTGTCTACAGGGCGTCCAACTAACTAGACATGTTTTGATATTCTGCACATTTTGATTCATTTAGACATGTTGATATGTTGGACATTTTGTTACCCTCGAAAGTTTGATTCATCTGAATCACCTTTGTTTCCCACCCCCTCTTCTCAAAATTTCCAACTAAGCTGTCATCGCGTCAAAAAGCAGTCAATCAACAGTTTAAAATAACAAATTTGAACAAAAATTCACATAATTTTATAAATTTCAACATAAGTATACAATTTTTTCCGGTATAGATCACTCGTCTACAAAATCACCAACCATCCAATATGAAGGAAAAAAAAAAAAAAAACATTAACTATCGATTACATTTCGATCAGCTCTAATTTGAACGGAGATTAGGCCTCTTTTGCGATTCACACTCGTGTTTTGATTTATATATATATATATATTTCAATATAAACCCTTAAATTTTCGTAGGAAGCGAACGGTTTGTCCTACAGGGCTCCGGGTGGTCTCAAAAAATTCTAAAAATTCTATAGAATCTTAAATTGAAGGAAAAACAATACCTTTATATCAAAATTTTTTGAGTTAGGGCGTTTTCAAAATTTCAAAATTGATTTTGGAACCCTTAGAAGTGACCTTCGTCAACCAAAAGCTTCGGGGCACAACTAGACCCCAAATGGAGCCTACATACCAAATTTCATCAAAATCGGTCAATGCTAAGTGGCAAAAGTGCCGCGTACGGCGTACGGCAGACGGACGGCCAAATTTTTATTCAATTTTTGGATTCTACGTACCTTGAAACGTAAACCATCAAATTTTGAGGGGGTGTTAAAAATTTTTTTTCCTTGGTCGATTCCAAAGGTTCATTATTGAAAATAATAAACCAATAATAAACCTTTGTGTATAAAGAAGCTAGGCGCCACACCGATTCGGCAGGTTTTGGAGCAAATCAAATAAAATCAAATATTTCCAGTGATCCGCGACGTTTTCTTTGCACTCTTCATGAGCAGGGCTTCATATGGCATTAGTTTTTGGGGGTGTTCTGATGGGAAAGATGTAATTTTCAAGCTGTAGAAATCGGCAATCAGAATAATGCTGGGCCTTGATGACGTGGAGAGTTGTGATGGCCGTTTCAAAGAACTAAATTGCCTTACAATTCCAGCACTATACGTGTACAAGTGCCTGTGTCTGGTGTTCAGAAACTCTTGCGTTCTCCAAGGTGGAATAGACATCCATTCCCACAATACGCGTTCTTGCAGTGACTACCGAACGACTCCGGTACGCCTCTCTGCATCTGTGCGTTGTGACCCATTACAGAATGGTGTTAGATTTTTTTTATTATTTGCCTGTCAGTTTCCATTCCCTATCTGTAGATTCTTTCGAACGTAGAGTAAAGCTTTTATTAATTGACGCAGAACTTTACAGCATAAATGATTTTTACCATATAATTTTTTAAGATGCTAGTCAACCAGTTATTCATTAAATGACATGACAAATTTTGTTATGTATTTATTCTTAATTTTTGTATTTGCCTCTTATTTTGTTTAGTTGACGATTGTATTGCCATTCTTGGCCTTTTCAATAAAAAATATTTGATTTGATTTGATTTGAACTACGCTTCCCCTCACTTAATTTCTCTAATGGGGAATTTGCCTCCCAATTTTTTTTTTTTTTTTTCGAAAGAGGGTTCACTGTTATGAAAGAAAACCATAGTGCGCTGCTCGAAAAAGCATCCAAACAATTTAGAGAATTTAAGGAAGATGGAAATTTTAAATGTAGTGGCAATCTGAATAGACAGCCATGTTGTGACGTGACGAGTTCCCCCTTCTGACAGCATTGCTACCTCTGGAAGCGTACATCATGAAACTATCAGCTTATGTGATTGTACACAGGAGTGCGCGGAAAGAACGCAAATACGAAAGTGACCAAAAGAAGCAATTTTACTCACTCTTGTGCACAATACGATTCCACGTATTTGTTTATCAAGCACTATTAGTCTCCATGTTCTTTTATTTAGTTCCTATATTAGTTAGTTTCGTTATTTGAATCACATTATTTGAGTGGATCATTTCGTATGGTCACAAGGCCGCTAACAACCCTACCTGGTGTCGCTCTTTGATACTATTTCCTGAAACTTCTTTTATGTTCAGCTTTGCAAGAGGAACCTCGGGGTGTGACGTGATCAGTTTCCCTCGATTTACGCAGTGTTTTTTGACGGAGGCTTCAGATGTTTGGGCACTTTCTTCTATGGTAATTTTTATCCTTATGGTATTCCTGGCGTCGAACGTTATTAAGGGGCCGCATTACAGGATTTGACTTGAAATTCCATAATCTAAAATCAGGCAAATTCCGCATTGTGCACGAAAAAAAAAACGCTGCAAATCATTACACAAAGGTTTACTATTTTTCTATATAAATCGCTCGTCTGCAAAGAACTCGGCTTTGCCACTGTCACCACCTACCTACCACGTACCTACAGCGATCGCATTTTGGTCAGCTAAAATTTGAACGGAGATTAGGGCTCTTTTGCGATTCACGCTCGTGTTTCTGATTTATCGTAAGTCCAATCCTCAAGTTCTCATAGGGAGCGAACGGTTGGTCCTTCAGAGCTCCACGTGGTCTCTAAAAATTCAATACTATCTTAAATTGATGGAAAAACAATAACTTTAAATCAAAAAGTTTTGAGTTAGGGCGTTTTCAAAATTTCAAACCTTAGAAGTGTACTACATCTAAGTCTACATCTACCAAAAGCTTCGGGAGACCCCAAATAGAGCCCATATTAGGGATGGGACATCGAACAGAAAACATCGATGTCGATGTCGATGTCGATATTTCATAAAAACATCGATGTCGATAACATCGTAAGGTGAAAAATCGATGTTTTTAATAAGCGGTTAATTTAATTCATTTGTCAACCAATTAGAATCAAAGGAGAATACCTGATGAGGCTGTTCTACCTCCATTCATCAGAAGTAGATATTTTTTCTTTTGACGTGCTTTTATTTTACTGGATAACCTACTCCATCATAATTTTTTTCATTCGTGATAAATTATCCGATTTTTATGCACTTCATTTCGATACCCCATACCTGGCCAATTTCCATTATTGGTTCAAATATAAAGATACTTTTTGACATGGATATGTCTTAGTTCTGGGGGTCATTCCAAAATTTTCGACATACAAAACAATGCAACGTTTTTTTCTGATGCTGTTGAACGCAGGAAGCTGAAATTTGAGAGGCAGGGTCAATCGATACATACTTCTATACATCATCAAAGTTGATGATCACTGATCAGCTGAGTGAGCTCCAAGGCCATTTCCTCTCCTGTTGAACGCAGGAACCAGAAATTTGAGAGGACGGGTTAATGGAGAATGCTGAAGGCGCCTGAGTGGTCACTGATCAGCTGAGTGAGCTCATCATTTAAATTGCCATCATAAGACATATCCATGTACAGATGTATCTGCATGCAGTGTAGATACTCGTTTTCGAGTTTCTATTGTTTTCCAGTAATTATCTTGTTATATAAAGTAATGATTGTGTTGAATCATCAAAAATTAACGTCCCTCGACCTCTCATCGTTCCGACTAAACTATATTTACACTTCTGAGTCGGAGCTCGCCTACCACTGAGCTAAGCAAATGAATGGACAGAAATGCGAAGAGGTAGCTGATCACAACAATTGAAAGGTAGGAGATTTTCTTCAAATTCCAAGTAAATTCAATGAAGTTATCTGGTCTGAAATTGGATTTTGTCTAGTTCCCTCGCAGTACCTAGTAGGTCAAATTTATCAAACTATGTTATCAGACAATCACGTTGACATATCGATATCATCGAACCGAAACATCGATGTTTGAACAACATCGAATGTAAAACATCGATGTTAAAAACATCGATATTACGAGCAAAACATCGATGTTTATATTATCGATATCGATGTCACATCCCTGGCCCATATACCGAATTTCATCAAAATCGGTCCAAAGAAACTAAGGAAAGTGCCGCGGACGGCCAAATTTTTATTCGATTTTTGGATTTCTACGAACCTTGAAACGTAAACCAACAAATTTACGAGGTGTTCCTCTCTTGATTTGTGTTCATTTTACCGCATTTAGAGCCGAAAAGTCTCTTTTTAAGGAGGAATTCATCGATTTTCTTATGAAGTGTTGTGACTTCACAATAATAATTCGGGTTCCTATTTTGAGAAAACCACTTCACTTTGAACGCAATTTTTTATTGAGGCCCTTTTCATAACAGTAAAACTAACTCGACATCTTGATAGACAGTGAAGTGGGGGAGGAGTGTGATAACATCGATTTCTTTGTATCGATATTAACTATCGTGGTACCACACTTCTCCCTTAAAATAAGTATACATTTCAAAATTAAATAAAATTTCCAATTTCATGAAAGAAAATTAATCAGTTTTTCTATTTATTCTTTTCATTTTAAGTCATTCACTTTTGTCACTATATTCACTCTGGTCGGTACCAGTTTGGTTGACGACGCATTCTCTGGGGTCGTCTTTGATCCGGAGCTCTGCTGCTGAGGAGAGTCTGTGGTATTGGAGTCTTAAACCCTCTAAAGTCAGATGAACGGCGACCATTGGTTGGAGTGATCCATGGTCGTGGTGGTAAGCCAACTGGTACATCCGGTGAAGTGTTTGATTGGTTTCTTGGTGTGACTGGATGAGGTATGATCGGATGGACTACCTGGGTTGGAGGTTCAGGTTGTTGGGAGCTCGCAATTTTTTATTGAGGCCCTTTTCATAACAGTAAAACTAACTCGACATCTTGATAGACAGTGAAGTGGGGGAGGAGTGTGATAACATCGATTTCTTTGTATCGATATTAACTATCGTGGTACCACATGAAGGGTAATGAATCAATCCCAAGTGTATAAAACCTGTGAAACTGTTCTGGCTGGTTATAAAGCCATGGAGTTCCAATAGGTTTAGTAAAGTAAACAACCATTTCACATCGTCGATGTTATCGGATGTTCTCCAAAGGATCAGAATTTCAACTTTTAGATGTGCTTAAAGCACTACCCTTCTCTTGAAATCCCCTTCCTATAGATTTGATGTCAGAAAAGTCTGACTTCATTCCAGAAACAACATAAATAAGGTTAGCAAAGTACAAAACCGCTAAGAGGTGAGATCAATGATGGCTAACATTTGAAGGAGGTTGGGTTATTCGATTCGAAGCAAATCTGTCTGTGACGTCACTCGAAAACCACCAAATGATCGAGTGAACCTTACAAGAAGAGAAATTTTACTGGAAGTCAGAAAGCAGGTGCAGTTTCACGGTTTTTGGCAGTCTTTGGCCAACCGATACCGGACAACCGCAAGCCCCGTTGTTCCCGAGGCAAAAAAAAAAAAAAAAATCCGCTCCTACCATTCTCGAACATTGCGTTCCTCCTTCAAACCGGTAGGACATTTTTTTTTGAAAGTCCAGGTGAGGGCCGGACTTCAGAGGACCGGCGGGATTGCAAATGAGTCCGCTGGATACACGAGAGGCAGATGTAGATCCGCTTTCCTTAATTGGCTTCATCCTTCGGGTGGGGCGAAATGCGATAAAGTATTGGCGGTGGAGGCGGGTTTTTTGGCGGAGGTGCAAAAAAAGAAGAATAGGCCTGGCGGGCATCCGCTTTTGGTTCACCGAGCTCAAAACGACCGATTCAATGGGAACCCTAGGGGGTTCGTCCTCTGAATGCAGCTCCGTGATTTCCTGAAGGTACTTTTAAATTAGCTGAAATTTCAAGTATTTTTGCTGTATTATTTTCAAGAGTAAACTTTGGAATCGAAGAAGAAATAAATTGTTTAAACCCCTCTCAAAATTTGTTGGTTTACGATTCAACCTACGTAGAAACCGAAAATCGAATAAAAATTTGGCCGTCCGCGGCATTTTCCTTAGTTACCATGGACCGATTTCGATGAAATTTGGTATATGGGCCCCTAAGGGGTGAAAATGAAAGTCTAAAATTTTCAAAACGCCCTAGCTCAAAAAATTTCGATATGAAGGCATTGTTTTTTTCTTCAATTTAAAAAAGACTATTAATTGAAGATCTATTAATCGATTAATAGATGAAGGCATTGTTTTTCTTCAATTTAAACGCTGCAAATCATTGCTCAAAGGTTTATTATTTTCTGTACAGATCACCCTTCTGTATAGATCACTGGTTCTCCATCAATAGCACCTACCACCACCTTCTCCCTTGACCTTCCCTCTAAAATTTCAGCTTCCTGCGTTCAACAGGAGAGAAAATGGCCTTGGAGCTCACTCAGCTGATCAGTGACCACTCAGGCGCCTTCAGCATTTTCCTTTGACCTTCCCTCTCAAATTTCAGGTTCCTGCGTTCAACAGGAGAGGAAATGGCATTGGAGCTCACTCAGCTGATCAGTGACCACTCAGGCGCCTTCAGCATTCTCCTTTGACCCTGCCTCTCAAATTTCAGGTTCCTGCGTTCAACAGGAGAGGAAAGGGCCTTGGAGCTCACTCAGCTGATCAGTGACCACTCAGGCGCCTTCAGCATTCTCAATTGACCAGCCCTCTCAAATTTCAGGTTCCTGCGTTCAACAGGAGAGGAAATGGCCTTGGAGCTGACTCAGCTGATCAGTGACCACTCAGGCACCTTCAGCATTCTCCATTGACCCGCCCTCAAAAATTTCAGCTTCCTGCGTTCAACAGGAGAGGGAATGGCCTTGGAGCTCACTCAGCTGATCAGTGACCACTCAGGCGCCTTCAGCATTCTCTATTGACCTGCCCTCTCAAATTTCAGGTTCCTGCGTTCAACAGGAGAGAAAATGGCCTTGGAGCTCACTCAGCTGATCAGTGACCACTCAGGCGCCATCAGCATTCTCCTTTGACCCGCCCTCTCAAATTTCAGGTTCCTGCGTTCAACAGGAGAGGAAATGACCTTGGAGCTCACTCAGCTGATCAGTGACCACTCAGGCGCCTTCAGCATTCTCAATTGACCAGCCCTCTCAAATTTCAGGTTCATGCGTTCAACAGGAGAGGAAATGGCCTTGGAGCTCACTCAGCTGATCAGTGACCACTCAGGCGCCTTCAGTATTCTCCATTGACTTTTGATTATGGAAATTTGATTACTGGTTACGCAGAAGGCAAAACTGTATACAAATCGAAGAAATGAACAGCGATCGCATTTTAGTCAGAAAAAATTTCAACGGAGATTAGACCTCTTTTGCGATTCACACTCATGATTCTGTTTTATCGAAGGAAAACCTTCAAGTACTCGTAGGGACCGAACGGTTTGCCCTACAGAGCTCCGGGTGGTCTCAAAAATTTTTAAAAATTCAGTACTATTTAAAATTAGTGAAAAAACGATACCTTTATTTCGAGAGTTTTCGAGCTAGGGCACTCTTGAAAATTTCAACCCTTAATTTCCACCCCTTAGAAGTGACCTACATCAACCAAAAGCTTCGCGGCACAACTAGACCCCAAATGGAGCCCATATACCAAATTTCATCGAAATCGGTCCATGGTAACTAAGGAAAGTGCCGCGTACGGCGTACGGCGTACGGCGGACGGACGGAAATTTTTTTATTCGATTTTCGTATTCTACGTACCTTGAAACGTAAAACATCAAATTTTGAGGGGGGGTTAAAAATTTTTTTTTCTTGCTCGATTCCAAAGGCTTATTATTGAAAATAATAAACCAAAAGTATTGAATTTTTAAAATCGAATTTTTCTTCAATTTTAAAGTATTGAATTTTTAGAATCGAATCAGACCACACCGAGCTCTGTAGGACCAACCGTTCGCTCCCTTTGAAAACTTGAAGGTCAGTCTTACAATAAATCAGTAACACGAGTGTGAATCGCAAGAGGCTTAACCCTGTTCGTTTCTTCGAGTTGTACTTAGTTTTGCGTCCTTAGCAACCAGTAATCACATTTTCTAATATTTAGGGCAACCTCATCATGGATACAATAACAACACCCTCTTGGCGGATGTTTTTGAATTGTAGTACCTAGAAATGCAAATTATCAAATGTTAGAAAGTTGGGGGGGGGGGGGGGGGTGAAATTGATCGATTGATCAATAGATCGATTGATTGATTGGAAAAGTTCGCTATTGAAAAGAATAAACCAAAAAAGACATAAATGGGAATGATTTTGCAACTGTGTTGATATTTTTGAACTTTGGGGCTCATCAATTTGGTAGAAGTGTATGTTTTATGTCAGGTTATTAGTTCTATATAATCAATATTGATGATTTGGCACCAGCAGAATTCGACGTCTATGTTCTTCTCCTGTGAGGAAGCTCCACTGCCCACCCCACTTGGCACAAGTTTGTATCCCACACACCGTATTTGTCACTTATATGCAATTCTGCGGGTTCAACGACTCGTCTCACACCGATTAACTCTGACGTCACCGCGAAGTAAGGCGCGTACGACCAAAAACAGCATCATATCGTAGTGGGGGATCGGACGATTACGTCGTTAACGAAAAATCTTTTCGGTTCCTTTAGTCCAAAAATAACCAGTTCCAAAAACACCGCGCAGCGTCGAAGCGACCACTTTACTCTAATTACAGGGCCCGCCGCGCAGTCCTTACTTCGTCGTCGTGTTTCCCGCTTCTATTTTTTCTTTTTTATCTCTCGTAAAAATAGAACGAGGAATACGGGAGAGTTGCCAGTGAATGAGTGCGAAATTACGAGGGGGTGTTCACACTGATGAGGAAATGGAGTGAGGCGAAAACGGGGTCGAAAGTTGTCTGTGAGTCACCTCAGAGGATGAAACGGAATATTCAACGGCGAATTAAACACACCTAGTTTGTTGATGATGTTTCTTATTTACTTCCTTGTTGAGTCAGCTCAGTTCAGTTTGCACTAAATGTGAAGGCAGGCAGGTCGCAGAGTAATGGAGACAACACGACTGAAGGAAGCGGTTTATGCCGCTCTCGACAACAGCACGCTCCTGGACTGGGGCTTAACCCTGTGCTTACAACATTGTTAAGACTTAACCACAGAAGAAACAGACTTGAATAGACTTGTGCACACTTGAACTAGGCTAACGTTATCAGTAGAGGTGTGTAAGACAAGGTCATTTGGCGGATTCGAATCCCAAACGGTCACTCATTACCAGAGACCTTCAAAATGTGGCACTTATTTTTATAAAATGTGGCAATCTGGCACTTATTGTGGCCGAATGTGGCATTTATTTCAGCTGATGTGGTATTTATTTTTTTCAACTTTCCACCCCCTCCCCACCATAAAAGGGATGTTAAACCATTAATACAGTTAAACAACTGTATTAATAGTTGATAATACAGTAGTTGATATTATCAACTACTGTATTATGTATATCAACTATTTACATGTAACTATTTACAACTTATTTCCAACAAATTTACATGTATTTACAACATGTTAAATTCAATTATAAAACAATTTGCTGTCACCAGTAATCCACTTCTTATGAAGGGTCACGTTTAAACTAGAATCTCTAGGCATATTGAAGATTGAGGAAAAACGAAAATGAGCGCGATATTAACAGTAAGACTTAAGCGGTACCGAATGGTGCTCCCCGACCCTAATGGATGTACCTACTCAGGTACACATGCACTTCCCATTATGATCCTGCATCGGACTTAATCCGCATCCAGGAAAGTTATTTTTGAACGGACATGAGACCCTAACAACAGCCGAAGACCCACGTTGACCTGTGGTGGTAAGTTAATCTTACCTGGTATTAGCAAACATCCATTCGTCATATTTTTCTCGGCGTTCTCGGGCGTTAGTAAAAATAAGTATTAGTAAAATAAGGCGAAATGTGGCACAAAATGTGGCATTTTCAGAGAAATCAACGAAATATGGCATGTTACCGAAAAATGGGCCGAATGTGGCATTTTAGTGTGGCGCCGTGGCAATGTGGCATTTGAAGGTCTCTGCTCATTACAGAGACCAGGTCTTTTGAATCCGTTCACCCGTTCACTCACAAGGCAAACAACCAACCGGTCAGAAGTAACAAAAACGAGCGAGTCTGTAAACCGAACGAGTCGGAATAGGTTACAATGAGCAGGCGATTTGAATGAATCGAATGAGCTAAAGACAAAAACAAATGAAAGATCGATTCGAATCAGTCTTTGAGTCTGTTTTGTATTTTTAGTCCTCAGTTCATTCGAACGCAATTCTTCACTTGGATGATGACGTTTTGCTTAGAAAACCACTTCCATCTAATTCTTTCTGTTGATACTTCCTTGTCATTTTCACACATTAATGATCCATGTACAAACATGCATGTATATAAATATACATTATACGTCCATATTGCGGGCAAATAATTTATTTTGTTGGCCTTCTGCCGTTGTTCTCGTAATTTAACCGGAAAACTCGATTGGTGGGTTGATGAACGAATGACCGTGTTCATTTTGACAACCCGTTCAGTTGAGACAAGGTCATTTTGAAGATAAGGTCTTTTCAATACGTTCACTCCTGACCGACACACCTCTAGTTAAAATGAGCAGCAAACATGAATCAAGTGGATTCCATGTTCTGCTGCTCGATGCCTGTCTGAAGTACTACTGATTGCTCAGATGGTGGAGGCAGGAGCTACGCCCGTTCACAGCGCTCTCTGCTCAAGTCATACAAAATGGCCTTTTTATGTTTAAAGCTGATTTTTCCCAATATTAACGTGAATTTTCACATGATAACTCATGGGCAATCAATTTATTGTTGTGATTATTAAATAGAGAATTTATGATGAAGTGATTATTAAAATAGAGGAAAAGGTTTAGGTTTAGGAAAAGGTTTTTAGGAAAATTAACTTAAGAAAAACTTGGACTTTTTTTTTTTTTTAGTTTTTGCCAAAATGTTATAACAACAAACAAAAGGACGAGTTCGTCAGCCAGAAATTTTGGGCAACCTGAAGTGGCCCAAATTTCAAAAATAGCCCAAAAACGCTGCAAATCATTGCCCAAGGGTTTATTATTTTTTGTATAGATCACCCTTTTATATAGATCCCTCCCTACCAACCATAGGTACCTACTACCTACTAGAGAATTTTTAAAAATTTCAACCCCAACCACCAACCAAATGGAAATGATTCCAAAGGAATATTATTGAAAATAATAAACCAAAAACGGGGTTTTTTCGGTTTTTGTGGTTATTACCTTCACAATCATGGTAATGTATGGTATTTTGGAACTCATCACAAAATTTATGATACCGATGCACTTCCAAAAATGAAAATTGTCCAAAAATGTAAAAAAATATATGTATATTTATATTGTGATTGGTGGGTATCGACCGTTGGTATGTACGTTGATATTGAAGATTAATTTTCTTCCATTTATCGAGGCGCGGTCAGGGTTAAATGAAATGCTAATTACATTCCGACGTTTCGATGATTTATTTCATCATTTTCAAGGAAATAATTTCGAGTGGAGAAGTTTGAAGATGTTCTGGTGAAACACAAACTTAATCTAGTTTTCACAAGGAACAACTGAAGCTCTGATCTGTACTAGTGCTCTTCAACTTTCCGACTGAAAAGTCGCATAGCATACCCAGTGCATACAGTATGTTGGTATGGTATGCTGAATGTAAAAAAAAACAATAGCCGTGTGGGTACTCTATGAGTTTGTGGAGACGAGTAGAACGTAAACATGGACTCCTAACATTTTCAATGCATTCCCTGTGAAAACAGGATGCTGGTATGGTATACTAAAAATCGAAAAAACCAAGAATCGTGTAAAAAAAAACCTTTCTAAAAGAAATTGCAACACCATTGTTCCTTTTCTCAACCATACCTTCAACTGAAAGATTTATTTGAAAATTCGCTCATTAATTCATGCTGCATGAATGGACTGTTTTAACTCTACTTTCAAACTGCTTCACAGGTAGTCTTCGAATCGAGCCTGGCAGCGTATTAAAAAAAACGGGAGACGTGCTGGGTCGGTGATGACGTCAGATGGACTGTAGACTCCAGTCTGTAGTCGGTCTCAAGTCATTGCACTAGGGTGTAGCATGATTATGAACATCTGAGGATATTTTAATGCCGCCAATATTCCGCAGGACTCAAAAGATTAGTCACAAGCTTTATCGGCGTTTCATGGAAATCCCGTTGACCGCCTATTGCAATAAATTCCTGCCTAACAAAGCATCACAAGGGTGAACGATGAATTTTCGTTCTTATAGTGAAGATCGCATCAACACAGTAGCTAATCTTAACCAAGGTTGACTCCAACCAAACAACTTACTTGAACCACAAGTTTCGACGTGTGTCTCTAAATTTGAACTCACCTGAAACAAAATAATCATATAATTAACAAGTGCGAGTGAGAGGGAAGAACCAATAGTTTTCTACAATTAGCTCAACCGATTTTCAATATTCAATAGGGTGTGCGCCTGGGTAGGAAAAACTGTTTATTGTTTTTTTAATCTAAGGTAGGAAGACCTTATTCTGAGAATTTTGGTACCAACCGCGACCTTCTAGCGTGTGTAAATCTTTTCCTATGAATTTTCAAAGTTTCGACCGTTTATGACGTCACAGTTGGCTGGGGGGTCCCGCCCAGGCGAGAGGGGCGCGTGACGTCATAAACGGTCGAAACTTTGAAAAATAATAGAAACAGATCTACTCACGCTAGAAGGTCGCGGTTGGTGCCAAAATTCTCAGAATGTAGTCTACTTTCGATTAAAAATCTAAAAAAAAATCAAGGCGCACCCACCATTTCAATGTTTGACCGACTTCAACAGCGCCGAAGGCGCGCGTAGGAAGGGGATATACAGTTCGGTGTGTCGTGGGACGATTTTTCAAATATTTTTTTCTAGTCCAACTCCAGATATTGATTCCCAGGCTATTTTGCTGTTATCTTTCCTAGCTCTTTCACAACTTGGGGTTGAACCCGGCTATTGTGGGTTTATAGGAGTGGATGGTTAGGGATGGATAGGTTGGATGGTCAGAGATGGTTGATGATCGATAGTTACGGATGGATGGTGAACCCTAGATACGTACCTAGATAGGTACTATTGGAGACACTTCAAATTGAGCATCACTATGTTACCCCTGATGTTCATAGGGGCAATGGACAAGTCGAGAGGTACATGAGAACAGTCATGAACTTGATTAGAGTAGAGACAACAGTTTCGTCAGAATAGTCGAGGAACCTGTGGAAAATTCAGCTTGTCTTGAACAGTACTATACAGAAATCTACTGGGACAACCCCTTTACAATGCTATTCCACTACAACCGGGTTATGGATACGAGGAATCTATGTGCCACACCCACTTGACAGACTTTTTAAACTGTTATACTTCTAGTATCTTTAAATAGGTCAGTTTTAGTTCACCTCATTTCTCCTATACTAACTTATATAATACTTCAACTTGAAGAACGGTTAGAATCAGTGATGAATTGCGATTCAGTTCTTCCTGAATAATTTTGGTTTAGTCGGTCCGAGTCAATCCCAGGTTTTCCAGAAAACCCATTCACAAATAAGGAACAATCTTTATGGAACATCCTGGAATATTGCTGTCAGAACGACGTGAATTCCTTCGAATAACGATTCCCCAGCCCCCAGTCCAAACCACTCGTCAAAATTGTTTTAGGTTGAGGCTCTAAAACATCGCAGTTGCGAAAGGTTTTGGTGGATAGATAGATAGATAGATAGAAAAAATGTTTATTGGATCAAAACCAAAAATACAAAACTACTAAATATTGCAATAAAACATAATAGAGCAAGGACCAAAGGTGTCGAAAACACTTTATCATACATAGCTCCATGATAACAATATGGTGGTAACATGATGACAAGTAACAAGTTTTTTCTCTCAATTTATTTTTTCTTATTTTTTAAATTGTATTTAGAAATCAATTGTACATGAATAAATTAATGTGGTATATAATAATATTAGTAATGTTAATTTTAACCCCTACATTAATACTAATAATAATACAATTGATGAATAAATTTACATTTGAATCAGCCTACGAAATTGAAATTTGTAATCAAGAATGCTCGATACCTCAGAGCTTCTCTGAGAAAATTATAAAGCCTGTACCAGTCATTTCCGTTTAGGAATTGAATGGCTTCCCACGACTTGACTATTTTAAAGCTGGATTCACAAGGGACGGAACGGACGGAAAGGACGGAAAAGCGGAAGGAATAACGCAATCTGATTGGTTGTTGGGACAACAGTTGAGCATGGGGGCCGCCATCTTGGTCCCACGGGCAGACGGAATCGGCGGTAGAAAATTTCATACCGCCCATACCGCTTCCGGCGTTTCCGTCGCCCCTCGCAGTGGACGGGAAGGTTATAACCACAGTAGAGGTTGCATTATTTTCGAGTCGTCTCGTCCCTCTGCTTCTCCGTCCGTTTTGGTTTATTGTTTTCAATAATGAACCTTTGGAATCGACCAAGAAAAAAAAAATTTTAACACCCCCTCAAAATTTGATGGTTTACGTTTCAAGGTACGTAGAATCCAAAAATCGAATAAAAATTTGGCCGTCCGTCCGCCGTACGCGGCACTTTTGCCACTTAGCATTGACCGATTTTGATGAAATTTGGTATGTAGGCTCCATTTGGGGTCTAGTTGTGCCCCGAAGCTTTTGGTTGATGTAGGTCACTTCTAAGGGTTCCAAAATCAATGTTGAAATTTTGAAAACGCCCTAACTCAAACAATTTTGATATAAAGGTATTGTTTTTCCTTCAATTTAAGATTCTATAGAATTTTTAGAATTTTTTGAGACCACGCGGAGCTCTGTAGGACAAACCGTTCGCTCCCTACGAAAATTTAAGGGTTTATATTGAAATATATATATAAGTTAAATGTGTAAATTGTGCTGAATGCTCCGTAATATTGCAGACCCCAGGAAAAACCCCGCTTAGGGCTCTGCGAGCCCCGCGGAGGGAACAGATTGTACGGGCAGTCTGGAGTCGCCCTTCATGAAGTGTAGTACTTTGTCTTAACGATTCCTGTGACTTATAATTTAACTGTTGTGGAAAATAAAGTTCTTTTTTAAAAACTCATTCTCGTAAAACAGTTATTTAACTGGCGCAGTCGGTAGGACCGCAGGAGGCTGAATTTAGTTAAATTATAAATCTCAGCTGTGAGTTTTAACTCTTCGCCGCGGAAACCTACGAAATCGCAGGAGATCTTCGAGACCGACAACCCAATCTGATATTTGGACACCGTCTATCGCAGACCACCGATATCATTGCGGACTAATCGAAGAAGGAGACCGAACTCGGCCGAGAAATTTGGGGCGAGATCCACCTACTTCGATAAGTGACACTTCGAGATCAAAGAGGACACCGTTCTCAACAGGACCACCTCGGCGCTCTCTACCCTTCATTTGGACACCGCGATCGCAGCTGCGATAGCCACCAAACCGAAGAGGATCCTTCTCCACAACGGACCAGGAAGAAGAGGTTGACCCAGCTCACCAGAAGTACGCAGCCGAGCTACCAGCGTTTCGGAAACCGACCCGAAAACCACTCGATGCTAGCGATCTTCGCGACTTTGTGAGTCCACCTTTGATATTTAAAAATAACATCGAATTTCCTAATATTGTTGTAACCGAAACAGGAGCAATAATGGTAGTACCAGAGTTAAAGAAAGCTTATCTGGACATGATTCCGGAGTTCCACGGAGAACCGGAACTTCTTACTAACTTTTTAGAAGTATGCGAAGAGCTAGTGCTCCAATTTTATGATAGGGCAGCCCCTACAAATTTTCAAAACAAATATCTGATGAGGTCCATCTTAGCAAAAATTAAAGGTAGAGCGGCTGAGTTAATCATCAGTGCGAATTGCTCAAATTGGGAGAGTGTAAGAGACGCCTTGACGTCCGGATACTCAGACAAAAGAGACATATACACGTTAACGATAGAAATGTCCGAATTAAAACAGGGAGGAGAAACCCCGTTCATATTTTTAGAAAAAGTGAGGAAATTTCTTAATTTATCTATCATGTACTTAAAGAATAACGCGGTTCCTAACGTGGACCAACAATGTCAATTTTTTAAAGGTTTAGCTTTAAGGGTGTTCCTTAGAGGATTAAAAGAACCGCTCGGAGGGCTATTGCAGGCCAGGAGACCTCCAGATTTGGATGCGGCCCATAATCTACTAACGAACGACTTTCAATTCGGAATTGCCAAGCCGTATGTAAAAACGGACAATAATAAATCCTTCACGAGTTCGCGACCTCTTCAAGGTCCGTCTTATCAGTCGCCTCGGCACGCGCAAGCGGGACCCTCGCGACCCTCGACTTCCTCATATTTCCAGAATCAGCGTTACGGGAAAGATAATCAAGAACCCTCGACTCAACGTCCTCTTTCCTCTCCACCACAATATCAACAACAATTTCCCAGATACCCGCAAACTCCGCAAAACAGGTCCCAATATCCTACTCCGATGAGTGGAGTACAAACCATCAAAACTCATACACCTCAATTCCATCAGCGGAATATAGAGGGACATGTAGAGTACGAAAGTGAAAGTCGTTCGTCAGAAGAAGAACAGATAGAAGAAGAACCTTTTTTAGAAGTTGGCCAGGAGGAATACCAAAATTCCTCCTCATGAATTTGAGTATAAAAAATGAACTGCCTTTTGTAATCATGCCCAATTTAGATCTGAAAATACTTATCGACACGGCTAGTACCAAATCTTTCATAAATCCAAGAATTGCAAATAAACATTTCCAGAAGAAAATAATAGAGGACCCTTTCCTAGTAACTACGGCCCATGGAACGACCCATGGTAAACAAAGCACCAAGGTACCATGTGGAGAGTTATTTGGAAAAAGAAATCTAAATTTAAAATTTTATGTATTCCAGTTTCACGATAAATTTGACTTACTGTTAGGGCTAGATGGATTAAAACAAATTGAAGCAAAAATTGACTTGACGAAAAACATGTTATGTACTCCCCAGAAGCAACTGCCGGTCCTTTTCCACCAACTAACTAAATTCGAAACTTACGAAATTGAAGCTCGATCCTTACAACAAGTAAAATTTAAAATAAATAACATAAAAGATGGAGAAGGAGTGATACAATACACAAAATTAAAAAAACTAGAAATACCACAATGCCTAGTGACAATCAAAAATCATGAAGCACTAGGCGTAGTGTTAAACCCCACCGAAGAAAAGATAATATTTAAACAATTGAAACCGATCAAAGTAGAGCCCGTTCCTAAAAATCCCGACAGTAACCTAAACATGCACACCTACGGAAAATTTGACTTCAACCCATCAAAATTAAGGTTAGACCATTTAAACCGAGAAGAAAAGAAGGAAATTCTAAAATTGGTCAGATCCTATTCGGATATTTTTCATTCGGAAGAAACCACGTTAACTTTCACAAACCAAGTAAAGCATCAAATCAGAACAACAGACGAGACTCCGATTTACACGAAACCTTACAGATACCCGCAGATATACAAACAAGAGGTACAGAGACAAATTAATGACATGCTAAAACAAAAAATCATTGAACCATCGAACTCTCCGTGGAATTCCCCCATTGTAGTAATACCGAAAAAACCAGATGCATCGGGGAAACAGAAATACCGAATCTGCATCGACTACAGGAAATTAAACGAGAAAACGATACCAGACAAATACCCTCTCCCTAACATTACGGACCTACTAGACAAGTTAGGGAAATGCCACTACTTCACAACTATAGATTTAGCGTCAGGGTTCCACCAAGTAGAAATGAGCCCAGAAAGTGTGGAAAAGACCGCGTTTTCGACAGAACAGGGCCATTGGCAGTTTCGAAGAATGCCTTTTGGACTCTCAGGAAGCCCACCAACTTTCCAAAGAGTCATGGATTCCATACTGAGAGGAATCCAGAACGAAACTTGCCTAGTGTACATGGATGACATCATATGTTTTAGCACTAGTCTACAAGAACACTTAGGACGACTCAGAGAAATTTTTGAACGATTAAGACAAGCCAACATGAAAATTCAACTCGATAAAACGGAATTTCTAAGAAAGGAAGTAGGGTTCCTCGGGCACATAATAACCCCAGAGGGAGTCAAACCTAACCCTGAGAAAATAAGAGCCATAATTAACTATCCCATACCCAAAAACACTAAAGAAATTAAAGGTTTTCTAGGGTTGTTGGGATACTACAGGAGGTTCGTAAAAGATTTTGCAGACATAACAAAACCACTAACGAAGAGATTGAAAAAGGGAGCGACAATTAACACAACAGACCCAGACTACGCCAACGCTTTCGAAATTTCAAAACAATTGTTAGTAAACGAACCAATATTACAATACCCAGATTTCGAAAAACCATTTCATTTGACCACGGACGCTAGTAACGTAGCAATAGGAGCAGTGCTCTCACAAACCCACAAAGGAGGCGATCTAGCTGTAGCTTATGCTAGTAGGACTCTGAACGAAACGGAAACTAGACTCTCCACGATAGAAAAAGAACTGTTAGCAATCGTTTGGGCTGTTAAATATTTTAGACCGTATTTGTACGGCAGAAAATTTAAAATATTTTCAGATCACAAACCACTTCAATGGTTATTTTCAATAAAAGAACCCAACTCAAAATTATTTAGGTGGAGATTAAAACTAGAAGAATATAATTACGAAATCTGTTACAAAAAAGGAACTAGCAACGCAAATGCAGATGCTCTATCAAGGATCCAACTTAATGTCACGGAAATAGAAGAAGCCGATAAAATTATTGAAGATTTAATAGATAAAATGAATAGAACTGAGAGTATACTACAAGACGGACAGACAGACCAAACCATAAGAGAACTATTTCCCGAAGGAACACCCCCAACTGAAGCCATAGAAACAGACAGACAATCTGTAACTGCTAACATTGACGACGAGAGTGATCACCAAACTGTTCATACCAATCAAGAAAGTAATACCACCATAGAAATCCCTATTAGTGACAACCCCGTAAATTATTTTAATAATCAAGTAATTGTATCGCTTGTAAAATTTAATCCTACAAAACCAAAAATAAAGAAACTCTTTAATCACAAAACCAGAATATTGCTAGAATTATCAGAAAACAAATTAGAAAAAGAAATAGTAAACTTTGTCAAGGAATACATTATACCAAATGTCAACTATGGAATATACTTTGAAAACGACATTTATGAAAAATTCTTAAAAATAATGGTTAAATATTTTAAAACCTCAGAAGTAAAATTCACAAAATGTAGTGGAAAGCTAGTTGACGTACTTTGCGACGAAGAAGTACAGGAAGTAATAGCCTCCTATCATGTAGGTAAACAAAACCACAGAGGGATAGAAGAAACTTACCAAAAACTTAAAAGACTTTACTTTTGGCCCAATATGAAAAAGACGGTCCAAGAATTCATTAATCAATGTGAAATCTGCCAAATTTGCAAATATGATAGAAATCCATTAAAAATAAAATATAATGTTACCCCGACAGCGACCAGGCCGTTCGAAATAATTCACATTGATAAATTCACTCTAGAAAAGACAAAATTCCTGACGATAATCGACACCTTCTCAAGATACGCTCAGGCCTATCCGGTTCAAACTTCAGAAAGTATAGAGGTAGTCACTAATCTCCTCAAATATTTTGCTCATCATGGACTACCTCAACAAATCATTTCGGACAATGGAGCAGATCTAAATAGCTCCTTAGTAAAAGAATTACTGATGTTACACAAAATCAAAATTCATTTTATAAGTTCCCAACATCCCGACTCAAATGGACCTATCGAGAGGTTCCACTCCACACTGATAGAGCATATCCGATTATTAAACAATCAAGACGAGTTCAAAAAAGACTCGATCCTAAATAAAGTAAATTATGCCCTCATAGCTTACAACAACAGCATTCACTCAGTAACAAAACTGACACCATTTGAAGTAATTAACGGTCATATAGACAACGATTCAGCAGTAAACATTGATATCGAACAAAGACTAGCTTCTAACTTCGTACAACAACATAAAGAAAAGACAAAATTATTATACTCCACTATTAGAGAGAAAAACCAAAACCAAAAGGAGAAAGTGATCAACAGTAGAAACCTATCTAGAGAAGACCCACCAGATATACCGGCCGAAGTTTATATAAAAAATAAACAATTACAGGCAAAGACTAAAAATAAATATGCGAAAGAGAAAGTAGTTAGAGTAAATGTTGATAGAAACACGGCAGAGATTCAGCCTCGTCATTACAATACGAGAAGCAAGGTTCATCTCTCCAATATTAAGAGACCTAGGAAACGAAAGAAAATTACAGAAACTACTTCCCAAACTAACCCACCTACTGACGCTGTTCCAGGGCCCTCGGGCTTACGACAGGACGATGCGCCGAAATAAAAGACATAAGCGGTAATCCAGGTGTCCTACCTATCCGGCTAGGTACGGCAAAAATAACTACAACTGACCACACGTTGATACACTACTATAAGATCAACGGACTTATACGAGAATTCGACAAACTAAAGTTTAAAAATGTAGAATTATTTAAGAAACTTAGAGTAGATGAAAGAATATCTAGGGAATTAGATGAATATTCAAGGGTTGTAGATTATACTGTAGATATTATTCAAGAAAAAATAGATAGCATAAAACATGTAGACAGTAGAATGAAGAGGGGATTAATTGATGGGCTAGGTAGTGTAGTAAAAGCTATAACGGGAAATTTAGACTCCACTGACGCAGAAAAATATGACAAATTTATAGAACAAATTAGAAACAATAATTTAAACTTTCAAGATCAACTAGACGCTCAATTCTCCATCAACAGTGAACTAATAGAAGAATTTAATGAAACAATTAGCACCATCCAATTCAACAACAAAGAAATACAAAATAAAGTGGTAGAAATAAATAGCTTAATTAAAACCAATAGTTTAAAAATCGAAATTGGAACGGCCAGAGAATTAGTGAATCATCTACAACTAGTTTTCAACCTGATCTTAAATGTAGTCCAAGACATAGAGAACTCCTTGACCTTTTGCAAAATGGGATCCCTTCATCCCAGTATTCTTACTACCAAACAATTGTATGACGAACTTAAGAAAATAGAAAATTATTACCAAGGGAAACTACCTTTAGAGATCAATTATGAAAATATGTTAGAATTAGAATCCTTGATTAAGGTTAATTGTAAAGTTCGACCTGAAGAAATTGTTTACTTCTTAACGTTACCATTGACAAACTCGAAAGAGTTCGATTTATTTTATTTGAGGCCAATTCCTTCAGAAACCAGTAACGGTCTAATATCCATTTGGCCGGATTCTCAGTACTTGTTAAAAGCCAAAGACAATTCTACAATTAAACCTCTTAAAGGTTCTTGCATATCGGGTAGTACCTACTTGTGCCCGACTGAAATTCTCTCAACTTATAATGGTACCTGCGAAAAAGAAATTCTTCAGGGCCGAGCTCCTAAACAATGTCGATATGTTAAACTAGAAACTATCGACAACGAAATTGAATTTATTCCGGAAATCAATCAATATCTTGGCACTTTTGTAACAGAAGAACCTATAGAAATTAGGGAAGAAAAAGAAACAGAAATAAAGTCGCTAAAAGGAATATATCTCATCAGAAATGAAAAACATACTGTATATTTTAGAAATGAACAATTAACATCTTCTAGCCAGTCGGAGGGTCAACCGAAAATTACTCACAATATTGAAATTGACATGGAAAATAATTATCCGCCTGATGTGTCACTAAATTTGAAAGATGCTAATTTTAAAAATATAAAATTGAACCCCATACGACCGGTTAGGTCTTTCGATTCATCTCACATAGTAATACCAAGTTGTTGGACAATTGTATTGTACTTCATCATCATAGGATCAGTGTGTTATTTTACTTTAAAATATCTCAGAAAATCCAAATCATTAAATTTCAGAAATTCACCTCAGGTAGAACCCCGGACCTGTATTGACATCAACCTTCCGGGAGATGCCAAATTCTAGGGGTGGAGGAGTTAAATGTGTAAATTGTGCTGAATGCTCCGTAATATTGCAGACCCCAGGAAAAACCCCGCTTAGGGCTCTGCGAGCCCCGCGGAGGGAACAGATTGTACGGGCAGTCTGGAGTCGCCCTTCATGAAGTGTAGTAGTTTGTCTTAACGATTCCTGTGACTTATAATTTAACTGTTGTGGAAAATAAAGTTCTTTTTTAAAAACTCATTCTCGTAAAACAGTTATTTAACTTATATAAATCAAAACACGAGTGAATCGCAAAAGAGGCCTAATCTCCGTTCAAATTAGAGCTGACCAAAATGCGATCAATGGTTGGTGATTTTGATTTTTTTTTTTTTTTTTTTTTTTTTTTTTTTTCCTTCACATTGGATGGTTGGTGATTTTGTAGACGAGTGATCTATATAGAAAAATAATAAACCATTGTGTAATAATTTGCAGCGTTTTGAGATGAGAGAGGTTTCAAATCAGATAGGCTTCCGGGGAAGGTTATGATTCCGTCGATTCCGTCCACCACTCCATGTGAAGGCTCTTGGCGACTCCGCCACCCCCTCCACTGGTTTTTCCGTCAATTCCGTTTTTCCGCTTAACGCTCGTTCCGTCCCATGTGAATCCAGCTTAAGGGTTGCGATTTTGAGATAGTCGTAGTTTTGTTCCAGCGAGGCGTACATAGTATAATGAGTTGATTCTTCTGCTCGCCTTAAAAACACCCGTTTTTGTGTTTTGGTGGATATTTCAATTCATGTTAGATAACCTTCTATTAGTACTAAATTTAGGAAACCACCAATTTGATCATTAATTTCACGTTTCATATCGCAGAATTAATCAACCCTGTGCTATTATCAACGCTATCATTTTCCAGAAACCATCCTCGTATTCTCTGTCTGTGTTATACCTCGTGAAGAAGCTGTACTGTCCACTCAACTTGGGAGATTTGACTCATAATGTGTTTAGGTTGTGGACTTTTTCTTTTATTCCAAATAAATGGGGTTTTTTGACAATGAAAGTCCTTTGTATGTTTCCAATCATTTCTATTCCTGGAAAGCTTTCGACATTCAATCCTACAGCAAGAGGACGAGATATTCAGAGGGTTGTCGAAAGCTCTCCAGGAATGAGGAATTTCACCGATTTCTGTTTGCATTTTTCCTGCATAGTTAATAGTGTGGGATAGATGAAAATCGGGCTGATTTCGGAAAATAAGTCTCCTGTTATTTTTGGGAGACAGTCAAAATTTTTAATTTCAAAACTAACCGGGAAAACAGACGTGCAGCGGGAACGCTCGCTGATTGGGCTGTTCGGATCGCCGTCTCCTCCCAGTGTTGCCCATTGGGACGACGAAATCGTGTTTTCTAAGAGAAAATTTATCAAACAAAAACAGAGGAAACCTAATTTTCCCCATCTCGCTTTTTATATTTTTTTCTTCAGTTTTCGATTTCGAACTTTACTGTTTCATGAAATTTTGCATCTGGGGACTATGGATTTCTCGATCTCAGCGCTTCAAGCGGCCATAAATGAACTATTCCAGCATGACCTCATTTTCCCGGTTTTTTTAAACATTCGTATTTTCTAAACTGTTTTGTTTATTCGTAAATTAGGAAGTTTGGGCTGAAAGTTTGCCTTAGGTGGTTTTTAGAGGTGCTGAATCCGATTTTGGGCTCAAAAATAGGAAATTCCGACATGGTGAAATTCCTCATTAAAGTGATTGGAAAATATACTCCTGCTCAAAATTAAAGCACCACCATCTATTTCATCGTTTGTCCCCCTCTTTTTTCCTTTATCAAGTTTTTATCCATTTGCACACATTTTTTGCAAACACAGAAGGAAAAAGGTAAACCAAAAAGGCACAAGTTCGAGAAAAAAGGTGTTTTTAATAAATTAAAGAAAAGTGCACTTCTTGTGGCAAAATGATAAAAATTTAAAATGTGAAAAAAATTAAAAAAAAAAGGTTTGAATTATGCCAGTTTAGCTTTTCAATACTCGGTATTAGCTCCTCTAGATCGGATGTGGGCTTGGAGCCTTGGACCGATGCCTCTAATCAAGTTTTGGATATCCTCCTGGGGGATATTGTCCCATTCCTCTTTCGCTGCTGTTTCTAGCTGCTGAAGATTGTCTGATGGTGGATCTCTGGCTCGAATTCTTCTTTTCAGCATTTCCCAAACATGCTGTATTGGATTCATGTTTAGGCTCCTTGGTTGAAAGTCCAGGATACAAAATGTATAAAGGAAGAAGGAATGAGACAAACGAAAAAATGGATGGTGGTACTTTAATTTTGAACAGGAGTGTACAAAGGACTCTCATTGTCAAAAAACCCGGAGTTTAGACTCCCAAACACATTTCAGGCCTTCAAGTGACGACACAAGCCAATGGGAGAGCATGGATTTGGTAATCACAGGTATTTAGACAATCGACAGATGGATTGTGTCGAAGCGACATTTCAATTTGGGAGCCACAGGTTGCGACACCGTCCGATCACCCTGGCCAAACGTACCGCGGTTTATTTCTTAAAAACCAAATGACGACCCGAAAAGGCGGTCGTAGGCGTCGGAAAGAGAACCAGGCGAAGTGTCCAGACGAGGTGCCAGGAAGGGGCGCTAATAATACGTCGAGCCCACGACCTGATTACTGGGTCAACACCCGCCGTTCCTCGATAGGTGTTGTTATCAACTTACGATGTTTATTGAGCAAATCGAGAAACCGGCAACTTCGGAACATCAAAAAACCGTCTCTAATGTTACGAAGTGTGAGATAAGATTCACTTCGAAGACGTTACAAAACAGCTTTATGGCGTCGTCAAAACAACAAACCCTTCAGATCTATTATTTGTCATCATTCTACAAGTCTCAAAGACCTCAGGTTGCCAGCGCCTCGTGGGAAACATTAAATTTTGATTACCCATCTAAGTTCCGCAAAACATATTAGTGTAATCAAATACACTTTCAAAGATATTTCCTTCCCAAATTTAGCTTTAAAAAGTTATTAAGGAAACGTCCTAGATTCTTTAAGCATCTTGATAGGCAACTACGGTTGGACTTGTTTGTCTGTAAACTTCCTAGTCATTCTTAACATAACATTAACATTCCATTGGATAATCAAAACCCGTCAAAACACGGTAAAAAAAAACGTACGAGGTCCTAGTAAGTGATAAGACCAATACTTTTGAGGAGGATGAGGTTTTGTTTCAGTTTTATATTTTCATTAATTTATATCTTCTTCGAGCTTCTTTATAACACCCTACGTGTAATAAATAAGAACAATTTTCAACAAAATAAGAACAAATAGCTGTTATGTCTCAATTCATGATTGTGTTCACAATTTTGAATTTGAAACTGGCAAAATTTTGTTGTGGGAGTTTAGATGATCACACGGCTCAGAACCATCAAATGATCGTAAAGGGGAGGGAAAAATCAAGAAAGGTGAGAGTAAATATATCATTTCCGAATTGAGTTAAACTTTTTCCATTTAGGTTTAGTTCTTTTCCATTTAGGTTTAAACCTTTTCCACTTAGGTTTAGACCTTTTCCATTTAGATTTAAACCTTTTCCATTTGGATTTAGACCTTTTTCATTTAGATTTAAACCTATTCCATTTAGATTTAAACCTTTTCCATTTAGATATAAACCTTTTCCATTTGGATTTAAACTCCATCAAAACGTCAGTTTTAGCCCCATCATAGTAAGTAAGTGCCTGCCTTCTAAAATTTCATTAGGCTAGAAGTAAAAAAAAAAAGGAAACGGTAAGAGAAAATACGCATTTTTGAATGCTTGTTATGAATCGGAAATCTCGGTAATGGATAAGGAGCCGAAGGCGTTTGGTTGAGAAGGAATTTGTTAGTTTCTTCTCGAAGGCGTTTGGTTGAGAAGGTATTCGTCAATTCCTTCTCAATGCAAACTTCTTTCCCCACAATGCTATGTTGTGTCCCTTAATCATGAATCATGCGACAGTGGAGCCAGCCAGTAGCTCTTAGTTTTAATGACTGAAAACCAGTTCAGACCTTTCAATTTGCTGGGGTTAATTCTATCTCAGCAAACATGAGCGATTCCAGTTTTAGTGAAGACGCTGTTCCGAAGAAAAGAAAAGAAAAGTACCGATAAGGTAAAATCATATTGTGCGAAAATCAAATTAAAATTTCAAAAGTTAGTTTGGTAAATAATATTTATTATCATATTATGATAATAAATTATTTTCTTAGGTTGGATACATAGTTTGATGACATTGATCACCAATAATAACAACAGTTAAATAATCATAATATTCTGCATTTGATTTTCCCACGTGTTGAATTTGTGACTTGGGTACTTTTACCTCTAACTCCACGATAATTTCCTGAGTTTAAATCTAAATGGAAAAGGTTTAAATCTAAATGAAAAAGGTCTAAATCCAAATGGAAAAGGTTTAAATCTAAATGGAAAAGGTCTAAACCTAAGTGGAAAAGGTTTAAACCAAAATGAAAAAGGACTAAACCTAAATGGAAAAAGTTTAACTCAATTGGGAAATGCTATATCAAGTTCAATGTCAAGTTCAATTGTGGATGTCCCTCGAGCTGAGCTTATAGGTATACCTTTCGGCTGACAGATGAGAGATGGGTGGAGGCCATGATATTATAGCATTTTCACGACAAATTGGAGGTTCTCTATTTTGAATTGGAGGTTTTCTATTTTGAATTGGAGGTTTTCTATATCAAATTAGAGGTTTTCTATGTCAAATTGGAGGTTCTCCACTTCAAAATGGAGGTTTTCTATTTCAAATTGGAGGATTATTAATATTTTCAATTTAGCAAGTTAAGTTAAAAGTTCATAGGTAAATAATTTTACTGAAAATTCCCAAAGGCGGATCTTCATAAACGTGTACTATAATATAGTATATTATACTATAATTGGATATTATCCAATAAAATTCGAACTTCGTCCAAAATGATTGACGTAATAATGCAGATTTTGGTTTATTATTTTCAATAATAAGCCTTTGGAATCGAGCAAGAAAAAAAAAATTTTAACCCCCCCTCAAAATTTGATGTTTTACGTTTCAAGGTACGTAGAATACGAAAATCGAATAAAAAAATTTCCGTCCGTCCGCCGTACGCCGTACGCCGTACGCGGCACTTTTCTTAGTTACCATGGACCGATTTCGATGAAATTTGGTATATGGGCTCCATTTGGGGTCTAGTTGTGCCGCGAAGCTTTTGGTTGATGTAGGTCACTTCTAAGGGGTGGAAATTAAGGGTTGAAATTTTCAAGAGTGCCCTAGCTCGAAAACTCTCGAAATAAAGGTATCGTTTTTTCACTAATTTTAAATAGTACTGAATTTTTAAAAATTTTTGAGACCACCCGGAGCTTTGTAGGGCAAACCGTTCGGTCCCTACGAGTACTTGAAGGTTTTCCTTCGATAAAACAGAATCATGAGTGTGAATCGCAAAAGAGGTCTAATCTCCGTTGAAATTTTTTCTGACTAAAATGCGATTGCTGTTCATTTCTTCGATTTGTATAGTTTTGCCTTCTGCGTAACCAGTAATCAAATTTCCATAATCAAAAGTCAATGGAGAATACTGAAGGCGCCTGAGTGGTCACTGATCAGCTGAGTGAGCTCCAAGGCCATTTCCTCTCCTGTTGAACGCAGGAACCTGAAATTTGAGAGGGCTGGTCAATTGAGAATGCTGAAGGCGCCTGAATGGTCACTGATCAGCTGAGTGAGCTCCAAGGTCATTTCCTCTCCTGTTGAACGCAGGAACCTGAAATTTGAGAGGGCGGGTCAAAGGAGAATGCTGAAGGCGCCTGAGTGGTCACTGATCAGCTGAGTGAGCTCCAAGGCCATTTTCTCTCCTGTTGAACGCAGGAACCTGAAATTTGAGAGGGCGGGTCAATAGAGAATGCTGAAGGCGCCTGAGTGGTCACTGATCAGCTGAGTGAGCTCCAAGGCCATTTCCTCTCCTGTTGAACGCAGGAACCTGAAATTTGAGAGGGAAGGTCAAGGGAGAATGCTGAAGGCGCCTGAGTGGTCACTGATCAGCTGAGTGAGCTCCTAGGCCATTTCCTCTCCTGTTGAACGCAGAAACCTGAAATTTGAGAGGCAGGGTCAAAGGAGAATGCTGAAGGCGCCTGAGTGGTCACTGATCAGCTGAGTGAGCTCCAAGGCCATTTCCTCTCCTGTTGAACGCAGGAACCTGAAATTTGAGAGGGCGGGTCAATGGAGAATGCTGAAGGCGCATGAGTGGTCACTGATCAGCTGAGTGAGCTCCAAGGCCATTTTCTCTCCTGTTGAACGCAGGAAGCTGAAATTTTAGAGGGAAGGTCAAGGGAGAAGGTGGTGGTAGGTGCTATTGATGGAGAACCAGTGATCTATACAGAAGGGTGATCTGTACAGAAAATAATAAACCTTTGAGCAATGATTTGCAGCGTTTTGAGGTTGTTTCCACTCGTTATTCAAAAGTTGAGGATGTTGAAGTTTATGATCTATCATCATTCGAGAGTTAATACCAAGAAGGTAACCGCGGTGAGAGTGAACAGAAGATTTTCGTCAGTAGGCGTACCCTCAATACTCTTCAGACGGCGGGGCAACGCTCCAGTTCCACCGAGAAGAGATCACACGGAGAAGGAATGCGAGGGATCAGGGGCACCCACGGGGAAGAGATGAGGGATGTGGACTAATTAAAGATGCCCCCCCCCTCACCGCTCACATTACTCTTTATCTCTCTCTTTCTCTCTTGCTGTTCCACTCGTACAGTATGGAAAAAGAACGAATGCGGGGAGAAAAAACAAAACTGTGGACGGACGACGAATTTAGTGGGTGCGAGTGTTCCCATCAGAGCCGCCAGAAGCCGCAATCAGACTAATTAGAGCAGCCCTTTATCGCTCATTGAAATCCGAAACAGCGAATCTCTGTGGCGAAACGAAACGGGAGAGATGAAAAACTCATGTTTTGGGCAATCAAAAGTGATTTTCCGTGAAAGTGAACATCCTCCAATTCAAAAGGAACCATCCTACTATTCATAAGGTACCAACCCTCAATGCATAGATGTCCATGGTTAGACTAGAATGATATGAATTGGAATTGTCTTCCGGGAATTTAGGGGATGTCCACAGTGAATGGAGTATATTTCCCTATAGATTGGAGGTCCCCTACGAATTTCATGATCCCGATTATAAGTTGGGGGATGGTAAGCATAATGCTCATTGTGAATTGGAGGATGATTCCCGATGAATTTCTTGAGTGAAAGTAAAATTTTTGATGTGTTAATTTCCTTCATAAATTTACGTTCCTACAAGGGAATAGAAAACATGTAATTCAAAGTATAAAATGTATTAAAATGAAAGTCTAAAAGGCTAAAACGAAAGTGAAAGACTCGCCGACAACGAACACGCCTTTTCCATTATCAATACCTACCTACCATATTTTCGCTCTAGGTTTCTAGTTCTATGTTCTAGTTTATTTTGACAGAAAGTACCTACCAATGAAGCACAGTTATGTGGGAGTTATGGGTGCCCTCATTTTCAAAACGAAATTTGGTTTTGGTTGCCAGAGAAGCTCAACAACTGAGAGACATGAAACTCTCATTGAAAAAATTCTTGGTTGCTAAGAAAGCCCAACTGTGTGAAACGCCATTCAAAGAAAAGAACCGGTTCTTACCTGCTGTATTTAATCAGTTAACATTTGAATGGAGATTTGACCTGCAATTCACACTCGAGTTTTTGATTTTTTGTAGGTTCAACCTTCAAGACCTCAAAAAGAGCGTTTGGTTTGACCTACTGAGCTTCGCACTCAAAGCAAAGACCGAAGTGAGTGGTCGCTCAATGAGACTACTGTCTCATTCGATTCTAAAAACTCAAATATACTTCAAATTTGTAGAAAAACCTTTACATCGAGAGCTTCCGAGCTAGGGAGCTTTTGACACCTACAACCACTATTTTTCACCCTTCAGAAGTGAATCAGAACTAGACCCCAAATGGAGCCCATATACCAAATTTCATCAAAATTGGTCCATGGTAACTAACGAAAGTGACGCAGACGGACGGCTTTTTTTCAAATTTGATTTTCGGATTCTACGTACCATGAAAGGTAAACATCTTCAAGGGGGTAAAACATTTTTCTCTTACTCAATTCCAAAGGTTTATCATGAAACAATAATAAACAAAGGCGGTTATGATTGATTCGTAGCTTTCAGTTATTTTGACGATGAAGACGAAATCAAAGAAAACTCTAACAGAACCTTCTATGAAAATCCCTACCGTTATTCCATCAAACTTCAAAAAACAGAGTTTATAATAGTGTTAGCTACTGTGTACTTTCCAAATCGAAGTCGAACCGTCAAAAGCAAACAACTCCTTTTCAGATGAGTTTCCCATAATAGAATTTCACAATCAAGTTCTCTCGGTATTTGCACAAACGAACTCACGATTTTCTTTCGAGAAGGAGAGCCAAAAGGGAAATGTAAAGGATATCTCTTTTTCAGAAGTTTTTCAATTATAAGAAGAATAAGAGCGGAATCGAGCTTCACCAATAATTCGGCTGAGACTTTTGTTTTGATTCATTATTCGGATAACAAAAAATATTTATTATGATAAATTATAACATCTTTTCCCGATTAACCCTTAATTTCTCACTAGTTCAAATAATTTGTTTTTTCGCATTTTTAAAAATTAAAGTTAGATGTATTTTGACAAATCTGTAGAATATTTGAATAGAAGGTTTCTCAAAGGCCATTTTACAATCTGACAGCTCAAGAATGATCTCTCCATGGGCCGCACTAGCGCTATGTCAGCAGTAGGTACCTGTCTATAAACTCAATTTTGCTGGAGTAGAAGAAAGAAACTTAGAAAGATCCTTGGTGGGATTTTGGGATCTCTGCTAGGTACTTGGGAAAGTGGGGCCATGTCTGACGAGGATACCCAACTAGCAGCCTACAATGTGAGAAATGAGAGTAGAAGGTATACCTCGAAGACCCTATTACAATCTGTCGACGCGAGAATATTTTTTTTCTTCGAATTTTTTTGTTTTTACTGTTATGAGTTTTTTGCTCAAATAACTAAAAGTTTCTTGCTAAAGGTTTTTTATGTTACTATTTTATGATTATGCAAATGGCTCGACTGTATTGAATTTTGGTATTAAAGTGACATCACCTTGTCCACCTCTGAAGGAGGTGTCCCTATTGTGAAGGAGCAAGTACCCTCGTATTAAAGAGGAACAGCTTCACTTCTGTGGGAGCAAGTACGTCCCTGAAGGGGACAACAGCTTCACCAGTAGTGGGAGCAAGTACGGATCTTGGAAAGATCCAACAGCTACACCACTATAAATTTAGGAGCAAGTACGATCTCCTGAAGGGAGATCAACAGCTACACTAAATTTTATGGGAGCAAGTACGAGGCTCTGAAGGAGGCTCAACAGCTACACCATAGATTTTATTGGGAGCAAGTACGGTCCTTGAAGAGGGCCAACAGCTTCACCAATAATTTAGTAGGAGCAAGTGAGATCCCTGAAGGGGACCTACAGCTACACTACTGTATTAATCAGGAGCAAGTACGCCCCCTGAAGGGAGGCAACAGCCCAACTGATCAGAGTATTGAGGAGACAAGTACACCTTACCAAGTAAGGTAACAGCTACACTCAATAGGTTTTGGCAAGGAGTTTTTAGGGTTTTGAAAGTAAAAGAGTTTTTTAGGTGGAGAGGTCAGACAGAAGGTCAGGAATAGAATGGGTGACTAGAATTGGGCCCGCTCCCTATTTAAGCAGACCTAGGGTTCCCCTTCTTGGTATCCCGGGAATTTCCCGAGGGTCCCAGGGGAATGGCCTAGGCTGTCGGGGAAAACCCAGGTTACTGACCTTCTGTGCTGAATTTTATTCTTATCTGAATATTTATAATTTTACATTTATGATACTTGTTAATTTACATAATGGCTGATCTTATTCACTAATAAACATATTCTTAACTTAGTTGTTATAAAGCTAGTGGGGAAGGTTTATAACATACCTCCCCCAATATGTTTGTTACAAAGTAAATTTTTTTACTTATTTTCTTACTTATTTTCTAACTTAGAATAAGGATTGGAGGGTCTATTATGTTTTTTCCCTCTTCGTCGGGTGTGGCGAGTCGGGCCGAACTTTGAAGGTTGGTTCTCCCAGATTTTCTCCTTGATTTCTTGATCGCTGGTTGTAGCGGGGCCTCGTTGGTTGGCTGCGTTGAGCATCGCTGTCCGACGAACATCTATCTGTTCCGCCTTTCGTTGTTGTAAGAATTCTTTGGTGAAGTACTCCTTGAGGGGTGCTCTGTTCTCTTTCCCCTTTTGTTGCTTGGGCGTATGTTCGGGGGTCGGCTTCTGCTTTTCTGGGAGTGCTGGTTCGGTGGTAGGATGTATCGTTTCCGCGATCATCTCCTTTATATCCGTGATGGATGGTGGTATTGGAGTGACCGGGTTTTTGATCATCGAGTGAAGTGTTGATTGTCTCTTCTGCTCGACAGGAGCCGGTGGTATTGCGGTTTGGACTGTCTCCAATATAAGCTCCTTTATGTCCGTCATAGACGGCGGGATCGGTGTCACGGGATTTTCGATCATGAAACGAAGTCTCGACATCTCGTAAGTGATTCGTGCGAGATCCATTTTGCAAGTGGTGATTAATTTGAGATACCGAAGGGTTTTTATGTGGGTCGATATCGGTTGGAGAAGGGGAAAATCTGACCCTCAGGTTGTACCGTTGGGGTGCTTGACCTGCGGTCGCGGTACCTGACGGATTATTGTTGCCTTTCTCATTTGGTGAAGGGATTATTAATCCGGCTTTGCAGCGGTCAATTGGCACGTTGTGAGGGGATCCTTCTCGTTCTATTGTGATTGTTTTGCCATTGTTGACTAAGACTTTAAATGGTCCTTCATACAAAGGTTGTAGGGAAGTTGTTTGGACAGGTATTTTTACGTATACCCACTTTGCTTGTAATAGTGTTGATGGTAGATAGTTTTTCTTTAGAGTTTGTATTTTCTTGACAGTTGGATTGTTGGTGGTTTGTTGCGGTGAAAATATGTCTCCGGGTAGTCGTAGGGGGTATCCGAACGTCCGAGATGCAGGGGAATATTCGTCCGCTGTGACACAGTTTCGTAGCCCTAGCATAACTAAGGGTAAGTTGCGTACCCAATCGATGTTTTTTGTTTGGGCCGCCAAACTGGATTTAAGCGAACGGTGCCAACGTTCTATTTTACCGTTGCTTTGAGGATGATAGGCGTTGGTATGGCGGTGTTGTATACCGAAGGTGTCGCACATATTTTTGAATATGTGTGATTCAAATTGCCTTCCTTGGTCTGTTGTTATTGTGTGTGGTACCCCGTATCTGCTGATCCAAGTAGTCAGGATTGCTTCTGATACTGTATCTGCATCTATTTTTGCGAGGGGTATGCATTCTATCCAATTGGTGGCTCTATCAATAAATGTGAGGCAGAATTTCTTTCCTTGTGACATAGGTAATGGTCTTACTATGTCTACATGTAAATGACCGAACGGTGGCGTTTTTGGAAACGTTTGTAAAGGTGCCTTGGTATGTTTGTGTATTTTGTTGAGCTGGCATGGTTGGCATTGTAGGACCATTTTCTTGATTTCTGTGTTCATTGCGGGCCAAAAGAATCTGTCTGTTATAAGCTTTCTGGATGTTCGTATACCAGGGTGACACAATTTGTGTATTCGGTCAAACGTTTCCTTCCTCATGTTGGAAGGTACGTAGGGCCGTATTTTGTTATCCTGGAAGTTGCAGAGTAGTGGGCCATGTGGGGTTTGTTCCACACGCCTGCGGTTGGGATGTTTTGAGAAGTAGATTTCAATTTGGGGATCTTTTCGTTGTTCCTCGATGAGTTTGAGTGTATCATCTGGTGTGTATATCTCCTCTATCCTGGACCATGCGTCGGCAACTACGTTGTCTTCTCCTTTTTGATAACGTATATCCGTTGTAAATTGGGATATGAAATTAAGTTGCCTAATCCTTCTTGGGCACGCGGTTTTTGGTAGTTGGTTGAGTGCATATGTCAAAGGTTTGTGGTCCGTGAGGATGTGAAAGTGTCTACCTTCCAATATGTCTCTGAAGTGTCTTACTGCTTCAAAAATGGCTAACAATTCCCTGTCAAACGTGGAATATCGTTGTTGTGTGTCTGAGAGGGTTTTGGAGTAGAATCCTAGTGGCTCAACGTTATTTCCGTTATATTGACTGAGAGCTGCTCCGATGGAGACGTCACTGGCGTCACATGCGAGCTGGAGTGTTGCGTGTTGACGGGGGTGAGCCAGTAGGGTAGCTTCAGCTAGCATTTGTTTTAGTTTGTCGAAAGATTCAGATGCTGCAGGGGTCCAGTCAATAGGAGTTTTATCGTTTTTCTTGGAATTGTGAAGAAATTGGTTAAGTGGTCTCTGGACTTTCGCTATGTTTTTTATCCCACGTCGGTAGAAGTTAATCATCCCTAGGTATCGGCGAAGTTGGGAGACGTTTGTAGGTTTTGGGTAGTCCTTGATTTGTTGGACCTTTGAGGTGAGTGGTTTGATTCCGTCTTTTGAAATAGTGTGTCCGAGGAAGGTTACGCTCGGTTGTCCTAGTACGCATTTGTCGATATTTAACTGGAGCCCATGTGATGCAAGTTTGTCTAGTACCGTTTGTAGATGTACTTCGTGTTCTTGTTCGTCCCTTGATGCGATTAGAATATCATCAATGTAGATGAATACGAAATTCATGCCTCTTAGTAAGTGGTCCATGAATCGTTGAAAAGACTGGGCGGCGTTGCGTAATCCGAATCCCATTCTTGTATATTCGAAGAGTCCAAAAGGCGTAATTACGGCTGTTTTTGGTACGTCTTCCGGGGCGATAGGTATGTGGTGAAATGCTTTTGTAATATCTAGCGTGCTGTAGATGGTTGTACCTTCGAGGAGGGTGTTGCAGTCTCGTAAATTGGGTACCGAGTATTTGTCCGGAACGGTGCGCGAATTTAGCTGCCTATAGTCTCCACAGGGACGAATGGATCCGTCGGGCTTGGTGACTATGTGTAATGGTGAGGACCATGGGGATTTAGACGGTCGTATGACTCCCATGTCTTGTAGGCGTGTGAATTCGTTTTTCGCCAATTTGAGTTTGTCCGGTGCCAATCGTCGGGCTTTCGCATATACTGGAGGTCCCTTAGTTTCGATGTAATGGTAAACTCCGACGTCTTTATACACAGGATTTCCGTTTGGTCGGGATATCTGTATGTATTTTTCCAAAAGTCGTTTACATTTTGTGTTTGGCGGGATATGTGTGATGGAGGCGATTGGTTTTGTAGCTGAGATAGAGTTTATCCGTCCAGAGATAATTTCGCCATTTTCGGAGTTTATTAATCTTCCTTTTTTCAGGTCTACTAGGAGGTGGTAGTAGCTTAGGAAGTCTGCCCCTATGATGGCTTTAGGTATATCTGCGACGGTGAAGTCCCAAGTATAATGTCGGGCGTTGAGTTGTATTTTGGCGGTGAGGTTGCCATATGATGAGATGGAGGATCCGTTTGCCGCGTATAAGGAGGTTCGTGAGCGATGTTGTCTCCTGACGAGCTTATTAGGTAGAACCGAGATTGATGCACCGGAATCTACGAGGAATGGTATGCCTTGTTTCTGACAGTAGATAAAAAGGCGGTTTGATGTTGTATTTGCAGGGCGTCCCGCCGATACGGCTGCAAAAATTAGTTTTCCGACTGGAATCGGCAGGGTTTTTCACATTTCTTCGCGTCCCTCCCCCATTTCTCGTGGTACCAACAATTTGTTCTTGTCCTAGATCTGGATGGTGATCGGGACTGATCTCTGTTTCGGGAGCGATTCTGGATTTGCGGGTTGCGTCGTCCCCTATCTCGAGATCGGGATCGTGAGCGTGCCTCTCGAGGACGTTGTGACGATAACTGTTCAATTTTGTTGGTTAGCTCGGCGATTTGTTGGTGCAGCGAACTTGTAGGGGTGTCGTGAGTTGTTGATGACTCCATGATTCTATCTGCGATTAGTGCGAGCTTCGTGGGATCCGATTCCGTGGATGCTGCGAGAATGTTGCGGCAGGCAAGGGGTAGTCGATTCATCCATAATCTACATAGTAAGGTGGATGGTATTTCGGTTCCTGCGACGTACCTCATGTCATTAAGGAGCTGAGATGGGGTTTGGTCTGATATCGGCGGGTTGTCGAGTAGTAATTGAAGTGATTTCGACTCTGATCGGCTATATGTGGAGTTTAGCCTGTCCTTTAATAATGAGTATGGCTTTTCTCCTGGGTCCGTAAGTAAATCAGCGACTTGGCGTAAGGCTTCGGGTGGAAGGACGGCGATGACCCTGTTGAATCGGGTTGTTTGTGAAGTGATTCGCTCATTTGAAAAAATCGCTTCTGCTTGAAGGAACCAGAGTTTGGTATCCGCGCTGAGAAATGCCGGGAGCCTCGTTGTGGACGAGAGGGTGTCCAATGTCTGGGTGTCTTGCGTCATGATGGGGTGAGTTGAGTGATGACGGGAAGAGAGTGAGACAAACGAGGCGGACAACGGCAGAGGAGCGGGTTCAAATGTCGGTGGTCACCAGTGTTATGAGTTTTTTGCTCAAATAACTAAAAGTTTCTTGCTAAAGGTTTTTTATGTTACTATTTTATGATTATGCAAATGGCTCGACTGTATTGAATTTTGGTATTAAAGTGACATCACCTTGTCCACCTCTGAAGGAGGTGTCCCTATTGTGAAGGAGCAAGTACCCTCGTATTAAAGAGGAACAGCTTCACTTCTGTGGGAGCAAGTACGTCCCTGAAGGGGACAACAGCTTCACCAGTAGTGGGAGCAAGTACGGATCTTGGAAAGATCCAACAGCTACACCACTATAAATTAAGGAGCAAGTATGATCTCCTGAAGGGAGATCAACAGCTACACTAAATTTTATGGGAGCAAGTACGAGGCTCTGAAGGAGGCTCAACAGCTACACCATAGATTTTATTGGGAGCAAGTACGGTCCTTGAAGAGGGCCAACAGCTTCACCAATAATTTAGTAGGAGCAAGTGAGATCCCTGAAGGGGACCTACAGCTACACTACTGTATTAATCAGGAGCAAGTACGCCCCCTGAAGGGAGGCAACAGCCCAACTGATCAGAGTATTGAGGAGACAAGTACACCTTACCAAGTAAGGTAACAGCTACACTCAATAGGTTTTGGCAAGGAGTTTTTAGGGTTTTGAAAGTAAAAGAGTTTTTTAGGTGGAGTGGTCAGACAGAAGGTCAGGAATAGAATGGGTGACTAGAATTGGGCCCGCTCCCTATTTAAGCAGACCTAGGGTTCCCCTTCTTGGTATCCCGGGAATTTCCCGAGGGTCCCAGGGGAATGGCCTAGGCTGTCGGGGAAAACCCAGGTTACTGACCTTCTGTGCTGAATTTTATTCTTATCTGAATATTTATAATTTTACATTTATGATACTTGTTAATTTACATAATGGCTGATCTTATTCACTAATAAACATATTCTTAACTTAGTTGTTATAAAGCTAGTGGGGAAGGTTTATAACATTTACTATTACGTTTTTCTTACACAATCGATAGTTAGAATATCAAGATAGCCAACGGCTGTCAGTTTTGGCTTAAAAGTAGACAAATTGTTGCTGGTAAAAATCGAACTTCCCAAAAGATACCTCCCGGATATTAAGGGTTAAGTTGAGGGGATTTATTAAGGCATACCCTTCAGTACTAAATTGTTTCTACTTATCCGAAAAATTTCAAATTTTGTACACGTTCAACTATTGCTCTAGACTAGAGTCAAAGTTTCATCATCCTAGGGTCAATGATTTAGACGATACGGAATGTACATCACAAATACTGTTACTGGGCCCACTACTGTACCTGCTTTACACTTCTGACTTACCAGAAACAGGAGGTAATACCCTCGCTACGTTTGCGGATGATACTGCAATTATAGCGACTGGGGAAACAAACATTGAATCAATTACCAAGCTAAATTTCTGTATCTCCCGCATTCATGATTGGACAGTGAGATGGAGAGTTAGAATGAATGAGACTAAGTCAGTGCACGTTGATTTCACGAATAAGAGGATCAATTATGTGCCAGCCTTTCTCGATAACAAGGTGATACCGTATGCCAATGAAGCGAAATATCTTGGAATGACGCTGGATGCCAAACTAAGGTGGAAGTCCCACGTTAAGAAGAAAAAAGCTGAGCTTTTGATTAAATTCAGAAAAATATACTGGCCGATGGGCCGACGGTCAAAATTGTCTGTCCACAACAAGCTTATACTGTACAAGCAAGTCCTTAAGCCCGTCTGGGGGTGCACAGCCCAGAGCAATCGAGACATAATTCAGCGCTTACAGAATAATGTACTGCGATGCTGCGTTGATGGATACAGATACTTTAGAAATGACAGACTTCACTACGAACTGAAGATAGAATCTGTCGATGAGGTCATTCGCAGCCAAGCCATGAATCACCTTTTGAGGCTCCAAGATCATGTAAATGAGGATGTCATCCAGCTACTCAACACAGAAGGGACAAACCGATTTGGTTTGTTCCCGATTTGTTGGAGCTACGCCTAGGGGGATATTTGATTCATAGAGATATGAATCGATATCCTCTTCAGGCCGGCTGATTAATCTAATCGCTGGTTTGAAGGGGTAGGGTCGTCACACCCTCCTCTGTCTCATATATGGGCAATTAGGTGTATTTCTCATTTGTTGTGCAAATGGATACTCAACCTATATTGTTACAAGTGTGACCATCATGAAGTGCAAATTTCAGGACAATAAGAACTAAGTGAAGTACCTATCTGAATTTTATTAACGTACAACACTATGTATCAGAAGAATTTTGCTTATAAGTTGTAACAACTACTATTACTGCACAATGGGACTCAACCGTTACTTTTACCCCAACCTGGACTAAAATAAAATTTACAAAAATTTTAGTTTCCAAGGAAATTTAACCCATCAACATTAAACATAAAATATTAGTTAGAATCGACATTTTTGATGCTTGAACGAGGCCCTTACTACAAACGAGTTTTTCAAAATACCAACGAAATAATCGCCAAAAATTAAAATGTCAGTTTTTGACAACAATTACTCCTTGGGCACTTGTAAATCTCAGCAAATATCAACATTCGCATTTTGAATGAATGAAATGAATGAAACGTGTATTTTTTTCTTTCACAATGGTTGACAGGCAGTTCCGTACACGAAAAACGGTTTGACTCAATAAGAGTCGACAACCGGGTTGGCAATATTCCACCAGGTCACAATAGAATAGCACTTACATAAATACATAAATTCCTAATCCACAAAAAACAAATATAAATAAACTTTCAACATACAACATTATATCACAACTTTTGGTATATATAACATAGTTTAAATTCTGTAATAAATAAACGAGTACGATAGCTCCGCAATTATTATATAACATTGTTCCCTAAAATTATTCCTAATATAACATTATTTCTTAACATAATATCATAACAATATAACAACTAACAAAATGAATCAGTAATTAAATTCTAGTAGGAGCTCATGCCGATATTTCCAAGCTTGCCTACAATACCCCACCAATCTCCTCTGTAGGCTGCTGCCTGTCAATATACCGATGCATTCCCGCCTATCCATGATCCCCTTTCCTAACCAATACCTTCTTATTTCTGCCAGTATCGTACAGCTTCCCAGGAAGTGGATTTAGGAATTAGGAACTCTTGATTTAGGAATTTGGTTGTAAACTTAGTGGTGGTGAAAAGTGTGAGAGTTGTGGCTGTTGAGGGGGTCTCAGTCGGTCGCCTTTCGTTTCTCATTCCGGATCAGTATTTCCCTAAATTGCAGGGGCTCAAACTTTAAAAGTTGTACCTACATTTGAAATGTTCGAGGATTTTCGAAATTGATTAGAGCATCAGTGTAGGGAATTGAAAACACAAACTTAGATGGCCCGTGACGACCATAATAATAAACAACTTGATAATGGGATACTGAGCAACTGAGGAATCTCAACAATCAATTATAATCACAGGGGTAGTGAAAAAGAATCGATTACAATGCACAAATGAGCATGAAGTTGTGGAACCTACAGGTGGAGTTCACAATGACCCAAGATGTAAACTAAACATGTGAAATGTTTATTTTTCTGTATAGATCACCCGCCGGCAAAGAACACAGCTTTGCCATTGCCACTACCTACCTACTACTCTCATCAAATTCACATTCAATTCGAAGAAATAGGGAGAAGAGGTTGCCCTAAGTTTTAGGAAATGTGATTACTAAGGACGCAAAACGGAGTACAACTCGGAAAAACGAACAACGATCGCATTTCGGTTAACCTTTCAACGGAGATAGGCCTCTTTTGCGATTCACACTCGTGTTTCTGATTTATCATAAGTGCAACAGTTGTCATAGGGAGCGAATGATTGGTCTCATTCGTTTCTAAAAATGCAATACTATTTTAAATTGATAAAAAATACCATAGATACTACCTACCTACTTCACAATTAAGTTTATTTGGAGGAAATAAACTCTTCACACTCGATTCGAAGAAATGAAGAGTTTTGGGTGCCTTCATTAGGAAATTCGGTTACTGGTTGCTAAGGACGCGAAACTACGACAACTCGAAGAAACGAACAGCAGTCGTATCTGGTCAGCTAAAATAGGTTGTGCGCCTGGGTAGGAAAAACTGTTTATTGTTATTTTTAATCTAAAGTAGACCTCATTCTGAGAATTTTGGTACCGACCGCGACCTTCTAGCGTGTATAAATCTTTTCCTATGAATGTTTAAAGTTTCGACCGTTTATGACGTCACAGTTGGCTGGGGGGGTCCCGCCCGGGCGAGAGGGGCGCGTGACGTCATAAACGGTTGAAACTTTGTAAAATCATAGAAGCAGATCTACTCACGCTAGAAGGTCGTGGTTGGTGCCAAAATTCTCGGGATGTAGTCTACTTTCGATTAAAAATCTAAAAAAAAATCAAGGCGCACCCCCCATTCCATCGGAGATTAGGCCTCTTTTGCGATTCACACTCGTGTTTCTGATTTATCGTAAACCCAACTCTTAAATTCTCGTAGGGAGCGAACGGTTGGTCCTACAGAGCTCTGGGTGGTCTCATTCGATTCTGAAAATTCAATACTATTTTAAATTGAAGAAAAAACACTAACTTCATAGTTCCAAAAGTGCCCTAGCTCGAAAAAACTCTCGATATAAAGGTATTGTTTTTCCACCAATTTGAAATAGTATTGAATTTTCAGAATCGAATGAGACCACCCAGAGCTCCGTAGGACAAACCGTTCGATAAATCAGAAACACGAGTGTGAATCGCAAGAGATGCCTAATCTCCGTTGAAATTTTATCTGACCAAAATGCGATCGATGTTTTCTTCATGAATTCAAATGTCAATAGTATTCAAATTCCCTAGTGAACACAAATCCCAATTTCTTCGAGGCGAGTGTGAAGCATTTATTTCTTCCAAATAAACTTTATCATGAAGTAGGTATAAGTAGTAGGTAGGTAGTAGGTACCGTGAACTGGGGTGATACTGATATGCTGGGGTGATACTGATCAACACGCCTTTTTTCATATGCATGCGATTGCAGAACTCCACACAGTCCTAAATTGGAAAGTTAGGTCGTGTTATGTGTTCATAACAATGTCTTCTCTGGGGAGATATCGTTCCCGCCCGATAGTCTAGGTTACCATGGTAGCTGATAAGGAAATAAACAAATCTCAAAATCGGGCCCAGCTGACATTGTGATTGTAACTTCTGTTGTGCCGGTGTCGGGTGTTGTGTGGTGAAGTTCTAGCGAAAAGATTTTGTTTCTACTAGAGGTAAGCATGAAATATCTGCAATTAGTTTGTTCTTTCCGTGTTACTACAGTTGGTTATCTGTTAAAAACAAAAACAACTCATTTCCAGGGGGTGATAGTGATCACGGCCGAAATGCCCCGAAACTATCAAAACGTGATTGGTCCATCATTATTTTTGGCAACAAGTGCTTTAAAATAAGTCGTTTCTTGTCAGTTACCAAACATGTGCCACAAATTGTCTTATTATAATAAAAAATACTGAAGAGGATATTACGAGTCTTGAATTTCGGCTTGATTCTGATTTTTATAAGTAAAGAGTTGGTTTTCATTAGTTTGTCAACAAAAATTGTTCTGAAATGAGTTGCTAGTGGTTTTTTTTACCTCAGGGTACTAAAAAACAATTTTTAATAGTTTAAGTTCGATTTTTAATTGTTTTTAATACGTTTAAGTTTGATTCTAAATTAGTGATCACTATCACCCCCTATGTGGGGGGTGATACTGATCAATTTAATTTTTTTTTTTAATGAGCTTAATTGAACAAAATTTCAAAGTTTTATATAGGATACTGTTCGTAAGATGTGGGAGAATATAAACTATTTTTTTCAGATTTTTTTGAATTATTACACTGGTAATTTTCAAGGAAAAACTGTAGAAATTGATCACTATCACCCCAGTCTACGGTACCTATGGTTGGTAGGTCTAACTAAAAGTCACATTTGATAGGATTTAATGAACCTTTTTGAATTAATTTGCAGCGTTTTTCTGAGTAAACTCTTTTTTTCAAGAATGTATACGTATACGACTTGAGTAATTACCAGAAGCTAAAGCTAACTTCTAATGCCTATCAATAGAAAAGTTTACATAAATTTCCCGCCTCCCCAACCAAATTGGGTTTGGGAAATAATCTTGGTAAATATATCAGAATGTAAAATTATGAAGAAATAAACGATCATCTTTCGAGACTTTTAAACAAGAGCGGCGGCTGAACTTTGAAATTCAAAGCTTTTCGTCTGGGAAAAAGATAGAAAATAATTAAAAAGGCGAAAAAATGCGTCAGGTTTGTGCCACCTCTGCAATTGCGGTTTCGCGGAGGTGCAGCAGCTCTCGTGGGAGGTTAAAGAAGTCTTCCTTTCTCACTCCATCTTTCCTCCTCTCTTGAGATCACTTTTCATCTCGAGAAAATTAAAAACAACACCCGAAGAGGTCAGTTAAACAAGTAGGGCATTCCTGAGAGGCTGAACAGTTGTTGATTGTTCTTCCTTTCCTATGATTTTTTTTCCTCTCTTTTTCCTTCTTTCATTCTTAGAATTATGAATTGAACCGACCAGACGAACCATAAGGGAAGTTTTTAGGTGGAGGTAGTTTGATATTAAAACCAATCCTATCAAAGTATGATTCTAAGAGAACAAACAACTGTGATGATATATGTATGTTAGGTTGATACAAAAAATCGTAGAAAATTGTGAACTTATTTTTTTAAACTCATATTTTCCTCTTTATGGAAATACTTTGGTGAAAAAAACTCATATCAACTCAGGACAAACGGGAATAAGACAAGTAATCAATCAGTGTTGAGTCTTTAGCAACCAATATTCAAATTTCCTCATGAAGGCACCCACAACTCCCTATTTCTTTGAAATGAGTGTGAAGTGTTTATTTCTTCCAAAAAAATTCATTGCCTTAGAATGTTGTCCAATGCGCCATGGTTCATCAGGAATGAAGCCCTCCATCGAGACTTAGACATCCTGGGAGTTCAGGAATCAATTTCAACGCTGTACAATAAGTTCCACCACACACTCATCGCCCATGAAAATGCAGATCTTAAAACCGCAGCCCTCAATCCGCCTCCAGAACGAACCAGGCGTCGATTAAAAAGGAAAAGAACAACTGACTTCATCAACTAAATTATCCTCCCCTCGCTCCCCCCGATTTTTATAACCCTCGATTCATATTGTTATTTGTTTATAATATCATTGTTTATTTATACGTTGTACATTGTTTTACGTTGTATCATTGTACGTTGTTTGTGTTTATACATTGTTTATTGTTTATTTATATCATTGTATATTTATCATACGTAAGAGCAAATAATGTACTTACTAACAAGTGAGGCTTGTCACTGGACAAGAACCTCGCGAATACAAGTATCACATTACTAACTACACATTATCGCCAGAAAAACTAAAATGTATAAATACAAATGAAGTTAATCTAGAGAGAGAGAAAAAAAAATTCATTGTTAAATAGGTAGGTATGCAGTAGGTGGCTATGGCAAAGCCGTGTTCTTTGCAGATGAGTGATCTAGATAGAAAAGAATAAAACACTGTGTAATAATTTGCAGCGTTTTTCTCAATGTAAAGCGTTTTTAAGGGAAAGTAATTAATAGGAAATACATAAGAAAATATAATTTTGTTGTTTTGATCTCAAAATTTTGGTTGTTTAATTGGCCGTAGTAATTCACTCAATAATTTATTGTGAACGACGATCGTGTCGAATTCTTCAAACAAATTTCTCTTGCGAATTAGCCGATGGCCACAGAAGCAAAAACAAAATATTCGATATCAGCGACATTTTGGTTTATTATTTTCAATAATGAACCTTTGGAATCGACCAAGAAAAATTTTTTTTTTAAACCCCCTCAAAATTTGATGGTTCACGTTTCAAGGTAAGCAGAATCCAAAAAACGATTAAAACGCTGTAAATTATTACACAACGGTTTATTATTTTTATATAGATCACTCGTCTACAAAATCACCAACCATCCAATATGAAGAGAAAAATCAAAAAAATAAAAAATAAAAAAATCAAAAAAAAAAAAAAATAAAAAAAAAAAAATAAAAATCACCAACCATCGATTGCATTTTGGTCAGCTCTAATTTGAACGGAGATTAGACCTCTTTTGCGATTCACAATCGTGTTTTGATTTATATATATATATATTTCAATATAAACCCTTAAATTTTCGTAGGGAGCGACCGGTTTGTCCTACAGAGCTCCGGGTGGTCTCAAAAATTCTAAAAATTCTATAGAATCTTAAATTGAAGGAAAATAATACCTTTATACCAAAATTGTTTGAGTAGGTAACGGCGTTTTCAAAATTTCAAAATTGATTTTGGAACCCTTAGAAGTGACCTACATCAACCAAAAGCTTCGGGGCACAACTAGACCCCGAATGGAGCCTACATACCAAATTTCATCAAAATCGGTCAATGCTAAGTGGCAAAAGTGCCGCGTACGGCGGACGGACGGCCAAATTTTTATTCGATTTTTGGATTCTACATATTACCTTGAAACGTAAACCATCAAATTTTGAGGTGTCAAAATTTTTTTTTTCTTGGTCGATTCCAAAGGTTCATTATTGAAAATAATAAACCAAACTTTGGCCGTCCGTCCGCCGTACGCGGCACTTTTGCCACTTAGCATTGACCGATTTTGATGAAATTTGGTATGTAGGCTCCATTCGGGGTCTAGTTGTGCCCCGAAGATTTTGGTTGATGTAGGTCACTTCTAAGGGTTCCAAAATCAATTTTGAAATTTTGAAAACGCCCTAACTCAAAAAATTTTGATATAAAGGTATTGTTTTTTCTTCAATTTAAGATTCTATAGAATTTTTAGAATTTTTTGAGAGCACCCGGAGCTCTGTAGGACAAACCATTCACTCACTACGAGAATTTAAAGTTTGGACGTACGATAAATCAGAAACACGAGTGTGAATCGCAAAAGAGGCCTAATCTCCGTTCAAATTAAAGCTGACCGAAATGCGATCGATGTTTTTCTTCATGTTGGATGGTTGGTGGCTTTGCAGACGAGTGATCTATATAGAAAAATAATAAAATAATAAACCATTGTGTAATAATTTGCAGCGTTTTTCTTCCGATCTTATTTCGGTGTTAAATATCGCATCGAAGAAACATCGAATCGTCACTACTTCTGGGTAGGGTAATCCCTCAGAAGGTCAACTCGGCAATGGTTTTCTTTAAATAAGAAGAGCCCTCTCCGAGTCAATCTCGTAATTATTTCACAAATCGTGGAGTTCGATAGTTCCTTCGTTGTGGAGGCGAGGCTTGAAATGCGGTTTTCCATTCTAGCAGAATACCGGTCATATCAGGTGGCGTCAGTAAAACGATTATGACCGTCTACCACGCCAGAAGCCTTTTCAGAGTTTCAAATCCCAACATTAGGGAGTTATGGCTAGAAATCCAGACCATCAGTGTAGTTTTCGCGATACAAACTTAGTCCATCCTTGGCGTTGATGTTGAGTAGGTACCAAACTACGGAGACCGGTATTTTTGTGAGTCACGCGATTTAGCTAGAATCACCTATTCATCCTCAGAAAAGCGTGGGGGAACGGGAGAAGATGCAGTCATCAGGGCTGCAGCCTGAGGCTACTAATCGACGAGTTCGGGGTCGAGTGCTGCCTCTTGAAAACAACTGAACTTATTGCATTTAGCCTTAACAACATTTTGGTTTATTATTTTCAATAATGAACCTTTGGAATTGACCAAGAATACAATGTATCGTACAATCGGGACAAACTGCTACTCACTATAATGACTCACTTACATGACTCGGTAGTTTATCTTACTTAGGGCCGGGGGTACAAGTCAACGTTTAAACGAGGACACAGCTAAGCTTCGCTTAATTTTGAAACGCCGTTAAAACTACAGATTCCGTTTGGCGGGTGTACAAGTCCTTATCAGCTCGGTTTAGGGAACTGAAGTTTAGGAATCCAGAGACGACGAAGACGAAGAGGAAGAGAACAAAACGGCATGGAACTATAGAGGTTCCATGTTCGTAACTGCACATTTTTGATGAATTTCAAGGTACAAGTTGGAATAAACATCAACTTCACATTAATCAGGATAACCTAAAACCTCAATGTGAGTTTTGCTAGAATGAAAGTGCGGACGAATTTTACTTCAATCGACTCAAAAACCTTCATTTCAGCGTTTATATTTATTGTAATACACTAGTGATGAAAGAAAGGAGTGTCGAAAAATAATAAAAACAAAATAACGACGAAAACGATGTATTAACTTTCAAGGGGCGTGCAGACGACGCCAGTGGCAGGCCAAGTAAAAGGACCAAGTAACCTGCTCCAAGTTACTTGTCTCGTGTAAACAATACTTGTAAGGTCAGTCAACTTGGCTCAGTGGCAGGCAAGTTAATTGCCCGGAGTTCTATTTTCGGGGCAACTTGGCTTATATCAGTAGCAATGAGACCGTGTAATACATCAAATAACTCAGGTGACATTCTCAATAAAGCCTTATATTCTCCTGAGTCTTCCAATCGAAGTTCTTTCAAAAGCATTGCCGATGCTCCATGCGTACTTCTTCTATCAATCCAATTTCTAACCCATACCTTCTTTTGTGAAAACCGTTCATCGACATAATGTTCAATTTCCTCTGCAAGAAGTGATACCACAACACTTGAAACATTTTTAATTACTTTTTTGAAACGTTTTTTCCTCTCAGTCATACTTGAAACTTCCGCACTTCACCCGCTCCAGAAAATGAATAGAACCTGCTTGCCTGAATTCCCTTGGGCCAAGTTATAAAACGTCTGAATACTACTTGGTTCGGCACTTGGTCCAAGTTACTTGGATGGCCAACTTGACTTGCCTCCGAACTGGCGTCGTCTGCACTAGGCTTCATGATCGACCCAAAAGTCGGTTATTCAAGAAAGAGTCGTCCCGTCCAAGAATAGCGGTTTTTCGAAGATGTGGTGAGTACTTTCGTCATATTAATTTTATAGTATTTCTTATCATTAAACGAAATTTTGCATGCCAAATACTTGCGACGATAATTGTGAAAGTGAGTAGTGATAACCACTGTCTTTCACTAGCAAGCAACTTGGTTCCGAATATTGGTTGATGTGCGTAAATAATCATAACGATCGGTAGAATACCTGATAGAATGTGTATCCTACGAAACCAGCAAGTAGGTACTAGTAGTACCTACAGCAACTTATGTAGCTCAAATTGCTCGTAATACTATAGAAGCCTTCTTTTAACACGTTCAGACCCGCTGCTTCCACCCTGGATCCACGCGAAACCTTCGCCTGGTACGGCTGCTTCCACGGTGGATCCATGAACTCATGATTCGGTGGATCCATGAACATTTTTCGAAACGCTCTGGATAGTTTATTTTTCCCCCAACAGGGCTCTTTTTGGTCTCAATTGCTTCGGAATGAACCCACCTCATCGTCCCAACCTTTCGGTTTCGGATATCAGTGCATGTTATCACGCAAAAATGCCGGCTTCTCATCAGTGCGACTGTTTTGCTGTGAAGTTCCAAAATTTTCCTAGGTCCTGGGGACAATCTGGGTTTTGAGCCCCGGTCTGAAGGTTAAGTACTTTCTTACGCCACTCTTCATCATAGTTATCTACTTCACAACTCTTTTCATCACACCCAATTCCTTTTTTTCGGGTGATTACCATGTTCAACTGAAGATACGTCTCCTGCGTAGGGTGCTGCCCTATTCCTAATGGTCATTTTCTCCTACCTTCCCTTTTTATTTTATCAATACAATAAATATTATTTTGTAGGTATCAATTATTGTGTAACTGAGTAAAGGACCTGACTGATATCTAATAATTAAATTACTGTACCTATCACAAATCATTGATGTTTTGAGATAATATTCTGTATATTTTTTCCAAAAAATACACAAATGTACCTTCATTTCAATTTTTGTGATTTTACCTCTCTTGTTCATTGAAACTTGAATAAAACGCTGGAATACTTTTCTACTTTAATGTTCAAATTGTTGCTTCAAATTGTTGCAAATGCTTTTTCCAACTAGGTATTCCTTAAATTCAATGCATATTTGTTCAGAATAACTTCTACACTAAAATCGTCAGTGAATACTGGAACACAGCTGAACAGCTAGTACAATTTATTTAATGAAATTCAATCTCAACCAAAATACTTCATCACATTGGTAACAATATTTCTCGTTATTACCCATTACGCTGAGCGACCGTTTAACTTTAGTCTTAGTTTAGCTCTGATCAGGAACTAAAAGCATAGTTTAGGAACTTGTACCCCAGCCCTAAACTGCATTCTTCGTTTCAACAGTAGTTTAATCGATGAGTGACGTTTAAACGGGTCTTGTACTTGGCCCTTAATTGTGAAAAACGGAGAATAACATAGATCTTGAACATAAATTCGCGCTGTACCAGAAAATTGGTCTACGAGAAGCGCGAATCCATCAGCAACGGTTTTTCAGTTTCGGCAACACAATAGCACGGATGTACCATGGAGAAGTGATATTCGAATTTTCTTCACACAATGTTTAACCCTTAATTTCCCACTTGTTCAAAAAATTGTATTTTAGGATATTTTTCAAGATTTTGGTGTATTTTGACCAACCAGTGCCCTATAATTGCTAGTTTTGATCGGGATTTATGTCAAGTTTCATAATTTGGTGAAAACTGGTTGGTATATTTTCAGAAGGGGGGGGGGGGATGGCTATCGTTATTTTAAAAATATATGCTTAGAATACATTCTAAACAAATATGACTGGACGGAACCAGCAGCTTTTTATTATGAAACAAATAAATAAAAACTAAAATGACAAATAAACTAAAATTTTTAGCCTAATAAGACCTCCCCCTTCAGTAGTATCACAGGATCATACCTACCTCTACCTAGTGTAGATTCGATGTACCTTTCGATGCGATATCTAACATCGAAATAATATCGGAAGGTAGTATCGATATCGATAAAATATCGGAATAAAAACATCGATATCGCTGACATCGATAGAATATAGAAAGAAAAATACTGATTTCACCGATATCGAATACGTTTTTGCATATTATTTCATCAATTTCAGTGATATCGATAGAATATCGAAAGAAAAATCGAAAAGAATACTGATTTCACTGATGTCGAATAAGTTTTAGCATATTTTTCAATCAATATCAGTGATGTCGGAAGAAAAATACTGATATCGAATACGTTTTGCATAGTTTAAAAAAAATCGATATCCAAACATAATTCCAGTTCGAATTTTACTCGTAAAAAGTTGTAATAATTCATAATATATTATAATAAATTAATACAAAACAGAAATGGCGAACGCGAAATCGAAACTTGTCTCTCTTCCCATATCGATTATGGAGCATGAGGACTATGTTGGACATAGCTGATTGTCATGTTATTTCAAAATTGTTGTTTATGTGTTGCGTTTATCTTCCGTTTTTATTTACTTTTGGGTTTTTATTATTTTTCATATTTTAGGGGAAATTGAGAAATTACAGTGGAAAGAACTATAACCATCCCAACCGATATTTCATTTCTTTCGATATCAATATTTTCCTTTCGATATTCGATAATATCGCAAGAAAAATATCGATACAAATATCGGAAATATCGGAACAAAATATCGAATATCAATATCAATAAATATCAATAAATATCGAAAGTATCGAATCGTCACTACCTCTACCATGAACTGGGGGACAGTAAAGATCAGTTTCATGAATTAGTTCGGATATATAACAACTATTTTGACAGATTTAATTTTAAATCTTACAAAAAACAACCCAAGATGTTGATGAAATAAGAGTTGTGGCTGGAAGCATCCAAGAATAGCGGAAAATTTCGATTTTTCAATGGTGTAGTTTTGGATATCTCAAGAGTCAGAGGGTTGGAGGGTGTATTGTATAAACAATAGTCGAAGTATCAAGGTAGCTACAAGAATATCGTTGTTATGTTTGCGTGTCGGCGAGTGAAGGAGCTGACCTTCTCGCTGCGGCGTTTGTTTCTTCTTTAACTCCTACTCAACTAAGAGATTGTTCCCTAGCCTAACATGAAGTGCTGTCGCATCGGCGGTTCATAACCACACCGAGGTGCTAAGCACTGTGGAGGCAGCTAGCCCGTCAGCCTCGGCGGTTCATAACCACACCGACGGGAAGACGGGATATTTACCTATTGAGCCTAGTACTTCGAGGAGATCCTTATTCGAGGAGAAGGTTTGAGAGCGAAATGATGAAGACGGTAGACTTGACTAGATTGGCATGAGGAAGCATCCCTGAGTGAGCTTATATACTCATTTCGTTAGCTCGGGAGAGAGAGAGGTGGAAGGGTGACGTCATGTCGGCGTATCCCCCGTACCTCGTCTCTCCCTAGTGGGTGGTGACTCACTCAGGGATCCTTCCGGTAGCTTCTTTATTTAAGAACTAATACTTGATGAAATGTGGGTCATTACATAGGTCCCCCTAGTTCTTAACATACAGAAGGTTGTTATGTTTTATGACAATACATGTAGCGTTGTGACATGAAAATTTACAATCTTGAATTTATGAATTTGTATGAAAATGAAGGTTCATGTGAAGTGAATGTTAATGGTTATTTTCAGGGTTTGTTGCATTGAAAATGTCAATTTGTATCCTGCGGTGATGTTGATTGCGCGTATGTTGTCGTTGATAATAGCGATGTCGATTCGTATAGCTGCCGCTATACCGGACGGTGGCCTCCTCTGGCCCACATAACGTGAGGCGCAGTGACGCCTCGTGGAGAGGCCAAAACGCATTCTCCTTCTGGAGAATGCCAATGATATTGATAAAAATTGCCCGGACCGAACTTTTTGGGATTTGAAAGAAGAAGGGCCCGCACGACGGCGGTTGTTCGGCCCGGGACTTGGGTGGGAGGAAATAGGGGTAGAGGAGAGGAATTTCAGGATGGCCTCGTCGATCATTATGTTGTAGGTTTCAATTTCCCCTATTTCCTCCATTTGTGTTTGGGTGGCTCGCCGCGGAATATAGTCGTCGCGGCGGCCCCCTACATTATAATTTGTTTGCAGTGCTTGTGGAGGTGCTCCGCGGCTTGGTGCTGAGCCGAGTGGTTCCTTTTTTGACCTCTGCGTAAGTTTTGTTGATGTAGGCGGACGAACCGGCCTTGTTGGCTTCCTTATAAATGGCGAAGCTTGTTCCGGCGTTAGTCCGGGTTCCTCTGGTTCGCGAGGGTTTACCATCTTTGCGGTTGATCGGCGGAGTTGTCTCGCGTTGAGGGTGCGTCTTGTTTTCCCGATGTGTACTCTGTGGTTGCTGAGCTTCGAGTGGTACCGTTTCGTTGTGTGCTGGGGGTACCTCAGGTTCGATTGGAGTGGGGGTGAAACCGTAAGCTGGTCGGCATCGACTCAAAGAAACGGTCATTTTTGACCCACTTACGAGGATTGTCGCTGTTTTCCCGTCGGTCTTGATGACGTCGTAGGGCCCTGAATACAAGGGTTTTAAACCTTTCTTGAGGGTTTCCTCGCGCAGGTACATTTTTCGAGTTGTGTGGAAGGCTTCCGGAAACGGTCGGTTGATGCTCGTAGTTGTCTTGGTCTCTTTTTCAGATGACAACTCGGTGGGTAGAGGGCTGAATAAATCGGCGGGTAGTCGAAGCGGAGATCGAAATGTGCGTTCCGCCGCACTGTAGCCGTCCGAATAGCGCACCGTTGTTCGGAGACCCAGAAGGATTGTTGGTAGATCTTTCGACCAAGATGAGGAAGTGGCTGCTGTACGTAATGCATTTTTAAGGTCGCGATGCCATCGTTCTACTTTACCATTTGATTCGGGGTGGTAAGTGGTTGTTCGGTTGCGCTGTATTCCGAATTTTCGTAGAAATTCTGAAAATTCCGCGCTTTCAAATTGTCTCCCCTGGTCCGTTGTAATGAGAAGAGGGCATCCGTATCTGGCGATCCAAGTGTTGATAATGTTGTCGATTATTGCCTTGGATGTTATTGTTCGCATTGGTACACATTCTGGCCAGCTTGTATTCCTGTCGATCATGGTTAGTAGGTACTTATAGCCCTCAGAGGGTGCAAGTGGTCCTACGAGATCTAAATGAATGTGATCGAACTGTAAACTGTGTTCGAATTGTTCTGGTGTCGTTTTGGGATGCCGAAATTCTTTAAATTTGGCGCAGCGGTCGCAGGCTTGAACCCATTTGCGCAAGTCGGTATTCATTTTCGGCCAAAACGCACGTGTCCGAATTATATCTCTTGTGGCCCTTATTCCCGGGTGGCTTAGGGAATGGTAATGCTGAAATATAGATTTTCGGAGTTGAATTGGAATGTACGGGCGTGGTTGATTACCCGATACATCGCACCATAGTTTGGTGGAGGACGATGGAATTGATGTCTCTTCTAATCTTTCGTTTTCGATTAGTTTTCGTAACTCGAATGATTTATCTTTTTGTTGTTCGAGTGCGATTGTACGTCCCGTGGGGAATTCTGTGAGTTCATTGAGTTCGGGAGTAGACGGTCGAGATAGAGCGTCGGCTACTATATTCGATGTTCCCGGCGTATAGCGGATGTCCGTAGTAAATTGGCTGATGAACTCCATTTGGCGTAGGCGTCTTGGCGAGGCTGTTTTTCTGTCTTGGTGCAAGGAAGTCGTGAGGGGTTTGTGGTCCGTAATGACACAAAATTCCCGGCCTTCTACGAAGTCGCGGAAATGTTTGATGCCTTCGAAGATAGCTAGGAGTTCTCTATCGAAGGTTGAGTACTTCATCTGGGCCGAGGTCAAGGTTTTTGAAAAAAATCCTAGAGGACTGATTTTTCCGTTGACCTCTTGTTGAAGCACCGCCCCTATTCCTACTTCCGATGCGTCTGTTGTGAGAGATAACTTGCCCTTAGGTGAAGGGTGAGCCAAGAGTGCCGCTGTTTGTAGATCCGATTTGCATTGTTTGAATGCTAATCGGCGTTGCTCCGTCCATTCTATAGGCCTTTTGTCCTTTTTCTTCGAAGGTTGTGGAATAGCTTCGACTAAAGGTTGTTGGTGAATGGCGGCGTGTGGAATGTGCCGACGATAAAAGTTCAGCATTCCTAAAAAACGGCGTAAATCCGTTACTGATGTAGGTAGCGGAAATGTGGTTAAATTATCCACTTTTTTGGGAAGTGGTTTAATGCCGTCTTTGTTGACGAGGTGGCCGAGACATACGACCTCGTTTTTGGCCATGACGCATTTTTCTTTATTGACTGTAAGGCCTTCCGCTGCGAAGATGTCCAGTACCTTTTGAACGTGACGTTTGTGTTCGTTGATTGATGTGGAAGCTATTAGAATATCGTCGAGAAAGCAGAACACGAAGTCGAGACCTCTGAGTATTTGGTCCATGTACCTCTGCCATGATTGAGCGGCGTTCTTGAGCCCGAAGTTCATTTTTCGGTATTCATATAGGCCAAACGGTGTTATAATGGCTGTTTTTGGAATGTCCGCTGGGTTGACGTCTATATGGTGGAATGCTCGCGATATATCTAATGTTGTGAACACAGAACATCCGTGAAGGTGCGATGAGAAATCCCGTAGGTGAGGAACGGCGTACCGGTCACCGATAGTGCGTTCGTTCAGTCTTCTATAATCCCCACAGAAGCGCCATGTCCCGTTAGGTTTCGGAACGGCGTGCAAGGGGCTCGCCCACGGAGATTTCGATGGCTGTATGATTCCGTCTTTAAGGAGTTGATCGAAACTCTCCTTAGTCTGACGAAGTTGTTCTGGATGAAGGCGGCGGCTTTTAGCTGTGACGGGAGGGCCTTTAGTCTCGATGTAATGTTTCACCGATGAGAGAAGTGAGGACGGTCGTTGTGCTGGCTTATATCGCGCCAGCATGTTTGAAAAGGCCGGAGGGGTAGCTTCTGTCGAGACTCCGGTGTTGACCGTGTTCACGTATCCCTGAATTGGGCGTCGTGAATGTGGGTTGTATAATTGTCTATTTTTGAGATCGACGTGAAGTCCGAAATAACTCAAAAAGTCTGCAACGATGATCGGTCGTTTTACGTCGGCGACTATGAAAACCCATTCGTATGCCTCGTTCTCGAGAATTACTTTCGTACGATATTGTCCGTACGTTGATATGGCGGTACCATTTGCTGCGAAGAGAAGTTGATCGTGAGTTCTCCTTTTCCAGTTGAGAAGGTTGTTGGGAATGATTGAAATGCTTGCTCCTGTGTCTATGAGGAAGGGGATGTTGTTCTTCCGGCATTTGACGAAAAGTCTGTTGGAAATGTCGGTGTAAGAGGTGCCCGCCTTGTTATCAGGCGGGCCTCCTAGTTTTCCTGCCAGGACACAGTTTTGAAAGAGCATGGTTTTGAACATTTCAACGCCTTCTTTTTAAAGGTGAAATGGTACTAGCAGAGTCCTCCTTTCCGCGCCGGGGATGGTGACCGGCTGCGCGGACGTCGTCTTTCCGGCTTTTTGACACGAGAGGGTGGCTTACGATCGACCGTTTCGGTGTGCGGTGTAGGATTGATCTGATGTACGGATGTTGTGCTCCGTATCTCGTGAGCTGCGTCGGCGATTGGTGCGAGGAACTCCGCATCTTTCGTCATCCACGGAGCGATTGTGGTTTGCACTTCTACTGGAAGGGCCTTTATCCAGAAGGCTTTAGTGAGGTCTTGCGGCATAAGGTCCCCCAGTTGGTGCTTCATCTTCCGAAGGAGTTGGGAAGGTTTTTGGTCCCCCAGGTGTTGTTGTTGGGTGAGGGCCGTGATCCGTTGATGACGAGAGGGCTCGAAGATGTCAATGAGCCTAGCCTTGAGGTCGTCATAAGGCGTGACGAGTTGAGCCGCTGAGAGGTCTGCCGTTTGTACTGCTACATCGTAGGGAAGCAGAGGGAGCGTCCGGGTGAATCTGGCCCTTTGAGTGTTGATGTGTGCGCCGGTGTAAGCTGCATCGAGTTGAAGGAACCAGAGGCGTGGGTCGTCCCTGTAGAACGGTGGTAGTGTCAAGGGTATTGACACTTTGGCGGCTTCTGCGAAGTCAGGCTGCGGCGGTGGCGCGGGAACTCCGTTGTCGTCCATCTCTTGTGCCGAATAGGAAGTTAAAAACGTGCGGGGTCACCACTGTTATGTTTGCGTGTCGGCGAGTGAAGGAGCTGACCTTCTCGCTGCGGCGTTTGTTTCTTCTTTAACTCCTACTCAACTAAGAGATTGTTCCCTAGCCTAACATGAAGTGCTGTCGCATCGGCGGTTCATAACCACACCGAGGTGCTAAGCACTGTGGAGGCAGCTAGCCCGTCAGCCTCGGCGGTTCATAACCACACCGACGGGAAGACGGGATATTTACCTATTGAGCCTAGTACTTCGAGGAGATCCTTATTCGAGGAGAAGGTTTGAGAGCGAAATGATGAAGACGGTAGACTTGACTAGATTGGCATGAGGAAGCATCCCTGAGTGAGCTTATATACTCATTTCGTTAGCTCGGGAGAGAGAGAGGTGGAAGGGTGACGTCATGTCGGCGTATCCCCCGTACCTCGTCTCTCCCTAGTGGGTGGTGACTCACTCAGGGATCCTTCCGGTAGCTTCTTTATTTAAGAACTAATACTTGATGAAATGTGGGTCATTACAATCGTTTTGTCTTAAAAATGGTTGAACAGTGTTGTAGAATGCTTAAAAAATTGGACTTCCGAAAAGATACTTCAGGAAATTAAGGGTTAACCCCCCTCAAGATAATATTTTGCATATTATGCAGGTTTACGATTCAAGCTACGGAGAATCCAAAAATGAAATAATAAATCAAATGGTAGGTAATTATAAATGCTTGCATACGAGTCTGCAACACATTGGGACATTTTCATGTGTGTTTAGGACGTCCCACAGTAAGACTTGGGCGTCCTTATGCGATCGATCTGGGGTGAAGTTGGACAACACTCAACAGAAAAAAAAATAACCACACAGTAATCCGTTTTAGACCATTCTGAATCCAAATCCGCGAAAAAAACCATAGGTGTATGTCTGTGTGTGTGTGTGTGTATGTGTGTGTGTGTGTGTGTGTGTGTAACAAAATCTTGTGTACTCTGCACAGGCCTTAGTTCTCAACCGATTTTCCTGGTTCTTTTTTTGTTCGTCGCGGAAAACTATCTAGTTGTGCACTACGTCGCCGGAATTTCGAATTTTGCATTTTAAGGGGAGGAAAGGGGGGGTTAATGCTCGAAAAACGTGCGTTTTTGGGCATAATCTTGTGTACTCTGCACAGGCCTTAGTTCTCAACCGATTTTCGTGGTTCTTTTTTCGTTTGACGCGAAATACTATCTAGTTGTGCACTACGGCGCCGGAATTTTGGATTTTGCTTTTTAAGAGGGGGAAAGGGGGGGTTAATGCTTAAAAAACGTGCGTTTGCGTGCGTAATCTTGTAAACTCTGCCCAGGCCTCAATTTCCAACCGATTTGCGTGTTTCTTTTTTTGTTTGACTCAAATAACTTCCGAGTTGTACATGATTTTACCAGAGTACCAAAATTCGCAAGGGGAGGGGGTGAGTGGGGGAATAATATTCACAAAATATCCGATTTTTCAATATTTCGGTTCCTTTACTGCTTACTAATTGTACCCAAGCTTTGAAATTGAGGAAAAATTCTCATTATACCTCCGGATTTTCATGAATTATTCTCTGTACCGCCATGGAACTAATAGTGGTGCCACCATGGTGCCAGGACATGGTGCCATGATGCCATAAACCGCTTATTTCGTGTTTTTTTTTTTTGTGTGTTTCACCTTGAATACGGATGTGAACTTCGACGGACTGCCTACCAAAACTAACAGATGAAAGTTCAATGTTACGACGTATTTCCGCTTTGGTGCCAGCCCGGCACCATTGTTGGCGTTGGGAGGTGGTGTGTGTGGGGAGGGTGAACTCGAATTCGCATGTTGGGTGTCGTAGATCATGGATTCTAAAATGCTCTTCAGCTTCGAGGCTCCTATGCCGCTAGAAGTGTTATGGTAGATAATGGTGGGGGGGGGGTCAGTATTTCTTGCCTAAAGTAATAAATACATTACATCGAGTGAAACAGTTTTATCACTTAACAACTGGTTAAACTGATCTAATGCTTATCCAATGGGACGTCCCCTGGAATGCATGCATTACTAAACAATATGTTTTCTTATTGTATTTATTACCTACCCAAGCATCAAAATAAGAAAACGGTTGATTGTTCCCTAAGCAACACAGTGAGTCTATTTTATTTATTGGTCGCGTGAGCAAGTTTTCGTGTCGATTTTTCAGTTTATGTGCCAAAGCAAAGACATGAAAATGTCAATAAAACGCGGCACTTTCCATAGTTACCATGGACCGATTTTGATGATTTTTGGTATGTGGGCTCTATCTGGGATCTACCTAGTTGTGCCGCTAAGCTTTTGGTTGATGTCAGTCGCTTCTAAGGATTGAAAAATAAGGGCTGGACTTTTCAAAACGCCGTAGCTCAAAAATTTCGATATGAAGGTATTGTTTTTCGTCAATTTAAAATAGTATTGAATTTTTAGAATCGAATGAAACCATTCAGAGCTCTGTAGGACCAACCTTCCGCACCCCTTGAGAGCTGAGGGTTGGACTTATCATAAATCAGAAACATCCAATCCGTCTAATCTCCGTTCAAATTTTAGCTGACAAAAGTCCAATCGCTGTTCGTTTATTCGAGTTGTACTTAGTTTTGCGTCCTCAGAAACCAGTAATACAATTTTCTAATGAATACACCCTCAACTCTCTATTTCTTCAAATTGTGTGTGAAGCGTTCATTTCTTCCAAATAAACTTGATTGTGAAGCCAAAATATGGTTACCTAGTAGGTAGTGGCAATGGAAAAGCTGTGTTCTTTGCAGGCGAGTGATCTATACAGAAAAATAATAAACCTTTGTGTAATAATTTGCAGCGTTTTTCCTACAATTTTCGGACTCTACGTACCTTGAAACGTAATCCAGACAATTTTGAAGAGGGGGGGGGGTTAAATTTTTCTTCTTTCTCGGTTCCAAAGGTTTATATTCAAATAGAAATAAAATCTTTAAAAAATTCCCAAAAATAGGGTAATAACATTTTTTTCAAATACAAAAGTGTGAGTGAAGTTTTGCTCTTCCTATGGGATGATCTTCAGGAGGAGTTCCTGACTGTGGTAAAATGAAAAAATGTCGCAGCTTCGCCTCAAAATATGAGAAAGACAACAACAGTTGTGCATGTTGTGATCCCAACACATCCTTTCCAAGCTTAAACATCGACTTGACCTGGAATCCCCAGGAAGGCAGACGTTTCGTAGGAAACCCATGATGGCCGACCTCACTGTTACTCCCCAAACCCTAGGTGGCTGTAGGGATCAGCTATTGTTTCAATCGGTTTTCTAGGAAAAATTTGAACACCAAGTCCAGGGTAGTGCTGTCAAAATATCATTCTCTCTCTCTATTTCTCTCTACCTACGTTCCTGGAATTATGTGGAAGTGTAGGGATGAACCTGCGCGCGCAGGTCTTCATTCTCTAAGTACCAAGAACCCTCACTGATCTTGGATTTTCAACGTTTTAGGGTCGGTTTATCAGTCACTCAAGTTACCGATGGGATAACTTTAACGATGGGATACATTATGGATACTATGAAGGAGCAGTTTATCAGTGCGAAATTAATTCCGAAATTTAAATTAGAAGAAGTTTTTGAATCCAGAATGGCCTTATCTGTTTCACAAAAAGAACCACACCAGTTTTGATTGAAAAGACAATTTGGTTTACTATTTTCAATAATGAACCTTTAGAATAGACCAAGAAAAAAAATTGTTTAACCCCCCTCAAAATTTGTTGGTTTACGTAAGACTGACGGTATACTCACTGAGTAAACCATCCATCGAGTGAGTTAATCTTTCTAACATTATTAGGTTTTGTTGTTGTGTGGATTCGTAATTTTGTTATTTTGTGCTCGTAGGACCATTAGACTTAAAGTCATTAAGGGCGAATATCGTTTTTGTTGTTAGAGGCCCTGAAGAAGGTAATAAATTTACCGAAAGCTCGGCAAAGGAGTTGATGATTCAGTGGACCCCAATCCGTTGACGTAGTTCATCCTAGAGCTTTGAAATTTTCACAAGAGGCATTTGATGACCGCTGGACGATTGGAAGCAACTCAGGGATGTCAAACCACCTGGTTGAGCAATCGAGCCAACTTCTGAATTTCATCCAAGAGTCTGGGATAATGTAAACTATAACAGGAATGTACAAAGATGAAGTTGTAAGTTTGGGTATTAAGCAATATACAAGGTGCATAATAATAATGAAGAAGTAACGTAGAGATTCAGAGTGTGAATAGCTGCGTCCGAACGACCATCGTCTGATGGTTTTTGGTGCAGAAAGGTTTCAATCCAGTCATACACAACGTCTAGCCTGGAGCCAACAGTCGGGAGAACGCTGCTGCCACAAATATCAGCGCGAGGCACGAAACTGAAGATACCGATGAGGAATTTGAACCCCTCGCCGCACAGTAGAGGACCGATGTTGTCTCCAAAACAGCTGGACTCCCCTTCGCGGAGAGGACTCATGCAGAAATGGTGGTCTGGCAGGTAGATGTCTGGACCTCCTTTGTTGAATTCAGTCAGATAGTGGACTGTGAGGGTGCACCACTTGTGGCGCCTCAGCTTGGCGTCGAATTCCTTCATCCTGGGCGAGGATTTGCCACGTTGCGGAGCCCATCCGACCACCACGCAGGGTTCCTCGTTCTGAATCATTTCATCGATCAACGCCGGCGTTTCATAATGTGGAATCTCCATCGTATCGACGTAACCAAATATTCGCAAAAAGGGCTCCGTGAATCTCACTAGTCCGTAATCGTAAGTAACTTTGGTTTCGGTTTTCGTACAATTCTGATGCACTCTAACCGTCTTCGCTCGACGCATCTGCCCTCTAATATTACTCAAATCTACGCAATCAATGAGAACCTGTATGTCGCGAGGGTCCGCCAGTTCCTGAGGGTAATTCCAGTCATTCCAAGGGGTTTTCACGAGACAATGGCATCCGCAAAGAGCCACATCTGGCGCTATTAGTGCAGCGGCGCAGACGTCGATTTTCTTATTGTACAGAACTCCGATGGACTGATATTTGCCAGGTTCTACGTCGGTGCCATTGACGAATCTCAAGGTTTCTGATCTACCGCGATTGAATTCTTCAGCATCGATCGAACTGAATGACAGGCTGTTGTTCGTACTTTGACTGGAAATCAACGACTCCTGGCCAATCATCTTCAAGGCGTCGGAAAAACACCATAAAACCACGATAATTCCAATTTGTGATTCAATTCGGCAAACCCGGGATTTATGGCTGGTTATCTCAGCATACATGGTTACTGTGCACTTATACAGATTAAATGGAATTTGGTTGTGGAATTTTCAAATTTGAAAACTGCATCAACTGGAATTCAAACGTCTTCTTGTTATGTTGCATTGAAAAGGAACCGAACCAAACAACAACGAAGAACAACTAAGTTTTTCTTCTTCTACTTCCAAGTTAATTGGACTAGTTAATTGGAACTAAGTTTTTGTGAACTGTCACGATGGATGCCTTGGCATTTGGCATTTGCAACAGGCTCAACCAATACACAAATTGATAACTATGGAAACATAATCAACTGTTGGAAGAGATTTGATTTTGGGAAAATCGACGAAAATCTCCAGTGCTCGTCGGAATTCATCAAACATGAGACTTGATAGTGTTAGAGAATCATCTGTCTGTTTTAAGTAAAACAAATTTTATGCACGCCATAATTCAAATTATGACTGAGATCATACTGAGAACTATGAAATGGAAGGTTGATGTTGACGGTGGCCACTTCATACAAACGAGGAATTGAACACCACACCACTGTGGTTCACAAATCCTACAAATTATTACACAATGGTACACCGTAGTGGTCTCAGTCGATTCTTGAAATTTGATTCTAATTTGAATCAATTAAAAATCGTTTTGTTTTCCCTTTATATTGAAAGAAATATATTTAAAATCAATTTATTTATACTTAAAATTATATTTGAAATTTTTATTAAAAAATCTTTCTCTACTTGTCTTAGTATTGAAAATTTTCGAGCTAGGCCGTTTTGAATTTTCTCTAGCAGGATCATGTCTTGCTGACACTGATAGTTGTAGATAAACCCCGTTAATCACTTCTTTTTGCATTGCCTTCTTCGTTTTCACCTCTTAGCTCACATGCTCCCCTCCTCATCCCAATCTCAGAGATCTAGAGGTCTAGCCCTAACTGCTTGAAGATCATACCTAGTAGTCAATGGAGTGAGCATTTCTGAGTGACATTTTTTTGGTCGAAATCCAACAATGGTTGGGTTCTGAGTTGGATGGGACTCAGCCTGATCATCCGAGGAGTTAGGAGATTACTTTTCAAGGCTGGTTGTCTTCCATTTCGAGGACATTAGTCATAGTCATCGGACATGAAGTACCCAAAGATGGTAGTACAATTTATTCAGTTTGAAAATGGGGGCGAATGTAAATAACCTACCTGCGAAACACCCTATCTATCATGTCAACAGATGATATCGATTGGGAGAGGACACCAGTAACACCTGTACTGAAGACATTTGCTGAAGTCTGTGGAGACTTGGCCAGGCTTTGCCACCACAAAAGGTCAGAATCTAGTTTGGATTGTAAGCATGTAGAACTAGACATGATCTCAGACCTGAGCAGTCTGCTCTAAAGTAGTAAGAAAAGTAAGTAAAGTAAACAAACATTTCTGGTTGGATTTTCGTCATTCCAACGACTGCCATTCCTGGCGTCACGGACGTCATCAGCTGTCTTCCAAAGGGAAGATCAGATTTTGTTCTGATGATTTTGCTCAAGGCTTCCCTTTGGCCTCACCGCCATGGGTTGCAACGAGTGGGGCGATGAGAGCCCCGGACGCACGCAAACTCACCCTGCCGTCGATGAGATTTGAACCCACGACCCCCACAGAAGTTGGTCCAAATTCCACAGCCAAACAACGCTCGCCCCAGCGACCGTAGCTACACCGGCAATATAAATATAAGTCGAAAGCTTGGCAGATCTGGTAGTTGATATTTATTGGTCCCTGTCTCCAATCTTTGACGTGTGAGCTCCCGCTCACTGGTGGTCTCTTCCCAGTGATGGAGGTAAATTGATTCATCAATTTCCTTCTGACCCGGAACTATTATAGTCACCCGTGACCATGATTGCTTAGTTTTGCCATCCGTGGTCAGCTCAGAAGATGACGTCACCCCCCCCCCCCCCCTCGCTCTGCAAGATGCCGCCTCCACCTCGAGCGTCCCTCCGTCAGAGATGGCGAGCCACCTGCTTCCACCACCGTGGAGCCGCCGCCCATCTGTCGACGGAGTGGAAGGGGAACCTCCTCAACAAAACCAGGCTGCTGCGCCCCCACTCTTCAGTCCCAGTTCAAAACCCTCCAGTAACAGCCACTGTGAGCCTAGCAGCCCCTGAGCCTAACTGCCCCTTTACCCCCCAAATTACCTTGCTAATTAATGCTGGACATCGCCACAACTCGCCACCCACGACCAAGGATACCTACGGGCCTGTAATCGTGAGTGCACAAACAGTAAACATTCTTTCATAGGCCAATGACATAGGAACACAAAGTATAGAAGTAGAGCGAACACATTCGCCATGAGATCTGAAAAAAATACCATCGTAATACGATATAATATTATTATATTAGAGTCAGTACATTGATTGAACTTTCGCCACAAATAGACACGGAACTTGGACATTGCCTAACGATTGATTATTGGATTGTACTGTTTATTCTGGATAAAGTTTCATGTTTTACATTTCGCCATATTGTGCCATACTCTTGCAAACTATCCCTTCAGGAAATCACCACACTTAGTGACGAATCTAGTCAGACATACTCTTTAATAAAACGCTGCAAATTATTACACAATGGTTTGTTATTTTTTATTTTTCTATATAGATCACTCGTCTGCAAAGCCACCAACCATCCAACATGAAGAAAAACATCGATCGCATTTCGGTCAGCTAAAATTTGAATGGAGATTAGGCCTCTTTTGCGATTCACACTCGTGTTTCTGATTTATCGTACGTCCAAACTTCAAATTCTCGTAGTGAGCGAACGGTTTGTCCTACGGTTTGTCCTACTCTGGGTGGTCTAACAATACCTGGGGGTGGAAAAACAATACCTTTATATCAAAATGTTTTGAGTTAGGGCGTTTTCAAAATTTCAAAATTGATTTTGGAACCCTTAGAAGTGACCTACATCAACCAAAATCTTCGGGGCACAACTAGACCCCAAATGGAGCCTACATACCAAATTTCATTAAAATCGGTCAATGCTAAAAGGCAAAAGTGCCGCGTACGGCGGACGGACGGCCAAATTTTTATTCGATTTTTGGATTCTACGTACCTTGAAACGTAAACCATCAAATTTTGAGGGGGTGTTAAAAAATTTTTTTTCTTGGTCGATTCCAAAGGTTCATTATTGAAAATAATAAACCAAAATCCTATTAGTTGTAACCTTGCAGCATTCATTTGGTCTTTACCTGGTTTCTCAGTACGTACATGGAGCTGGTGTTGCGACACTCTCTGCCACAATTTCATTCAGGAACAAACCTTAGGCCCTTCCGGCACGAACACAATAGGTGTATCGACCTTCTTTTTGCAGAACGCCCATCAGGCTTATATTTCAGCTTCATTGCCACGAGACTGCCGATTTGTCGCTTCAGAGTCACTTCCAGCTAAATACAAACACGCTACCCTATTAACTTTAAATTCTGTTTCGATATTTTCTTGTACAACCCCCCCCCCCCCCCTGAGCTCACCTTTTGGTTTATTATTTTCAATAATGAAATCTATCGCCTATCGTCGCCTCGTCTATCGCCACGAGGGACAGTGGGGTCAAAATCAGTCGGAAACTCGCGAGATTGACGACCTAGTGTCCAGCTAGTGGAGTTAAACCTCAGCTCGACCACGAGATCGCCACCAAACGAGACCGACATAATCGTCGACACGCAAAACCGCCTACTACGTGATTGGTTATTAAAACACCACCACGAGTACGCGGCAAGCTCACAGACGTATTGATAACAAGTGGGTCGATTAAAAAATAAATCTGTACGGCTTGTACTTCAGACTTTTGTACGTTCTCGTGCAATTTTCCTTTTGGTGCTCTTTTCATCAGTGCGCCTTTAGAGAAATAATCGTAACCAAGATTGTGGTGAAGAGAGAGAAAAAAGAATCATTGATTCGATGGATGTAGCAACAACCAAGCAGCAATTAATTTCGCCTACAGTTTGACGTTAATTTGAAAGGACTTTATTCTATTCGATTCATGTCGCATTTGGTACACTCAAGCGAGTCCTTCACTGTTCTTGATACCTCGCAATTCACCGAGAATCCTTAGAAAAAAAGAACCAGAAGAATGCGACTCAGATTAAAATACCTCCGGACAATGAGAGGGGAAACGGCAATGAGTGAGGGGTCTGGGAATTGTTTGTTTAATTAGAGGCGGGGTTGGGGTCTTTATATGGGAAGAAAGGTCTGTCCCAGAGAATAGGTACGCGGCGGAATTTCTTCCAGAAACGTGACGGGTTTTACTGATCCCGAAGACCTTCATGAGGACGGATCGAGCTATCGAAACCCGTGAAATTACAAAGAGGATGCATGAATGAAAGAAAAACATGTGCTATATTAGAAAAAAGTCCATTCATGCAGCATGAATTAATGAGCGAATTTTCAAAGAAATCATTCAGTTTAAGGTGTGGTTAAGAAAAGGACCAATGATGTTGCAATTTGTTGTAGAAAGTTTTTTTTCGATTCTTGGTTTATATATATGTATATATGTTTTTTTTACATACTTTTACACCAATAATCGACGTCCTGGAAGACGTGAAATCACTGGGCTGAAAGCCGAATCTGGGAGCCCGAGAAGCGTTCTGATTGGGGAAGCTCCAGGACGTAGTTAAAGATGAGTGCGACAGATCGCGTTCATGATCACTTGTTCCCAACCTCATCACAACAAGCCACCTTTTGTTTATCACACATTTTTCTCCTTTATGCGTTACCGGCCGCATCTAAGTAATTAATTTGATAACATTTAGTTATATTCGCGATATGTACGAAAAAATCGTGCGATTTTCAATAATACACTGGGTTTTAAACGTTTCTATCGGGGGCAGTTGTCGATTGAACATTTGAACCACGTGTTTTTTTTTTCTTTTTTTCCCTAGGGATCGTTTCAGAATGTTCCAAAACGGATTTCAGTGTGAAAATGTTTCGAAAAAGTCGATTCTCAAAATTTTGAGGCCATTGCAATAGCTTAATTTTCCTTGAAAATTCGCTAAAAAATGGCCTATTTAACTGAGATTGGGAAATACAAAGTATTGTACAGCAATTTAGTAAAACAGACTTTTGACAAATAACAAAAACAAGATGTCGAACCGTGGAGACAACCGAAGGGAAACGAACCAATATTGAACTTGTATCTGTAGGTACCATCCGAAATGTAAGGAAACCATAGCAGAAACTCAAGACGAGTTGTAGCGAATAGTTCGCATGTTCGAGATGGCCGAAATTCCCAATAAAAGCGCACATGTAGTCATTTGTGCACTGAAGGAAAAGTTAGTCAGCTTGGGGTGCAGTATCAGTCTTTGTCTGCCAGTGTTGTGTGGATTGGAACTTAGAGACTGCTAAGGTAAAAGCACCAATGGTGGAACGTTGACCAGAGAAATGGGTATAATAAGGTTTTAACGACAATTTTGAAGTTCCTTCAGGCTCCAATATGATCAACTGTTATTACCGGTCATGTGAAAAAAACGCTGCAAATTATTACACAACGGTTTATTATTTTTATATAGATCACTCGTCTGCAAAGCCACCAACCATCCAACATGAAGAAAAACATCGATCGCATTTCGGTCAGCTATAATTTGAACTGAGATTAGGCCTCTTTGGCGATTCACACTCGTGTTTCTGATTTATCGTACGTCCAAACCTTAAATTCTCGTAGTGAGCGAACGGTTTGTCCTACAGAGCTCCGGGTGGTCTCAAAAAATTCTAAAAGTTCTATAGAATCTTAAATTGAAGGAAAAACAATACCTTTATATCAACATTTTTTGAGTTAGGGCGTTTTCAAAATTTCAAAATTGATTTTGGAGCCCTTAGAAGTGACCTACATCAACCAAAATCTTCTGGGCACAACTAGACCCCAAATGGCCTACATACCAAATTTCATCAAAATCGGTCAATGCTAAGTAGCAAAAGTGCCGCGTACGGCTTACGGCGGACGGACTGCCAAATTTTTATTCGATTTTTGAATTCTACGTACCTTGAAACGTAAACCATCAAATTTTGGGGGGGTGTTAAAAATTTTTTTTTTCTTGGTCGATTCCAAAGGTTCATTATTGAAAATAAACCAAAAGGAATTATTTCTTGCCCGAATGAGCGACAGCAGGACAAGAAAAGTGACCGTCGGTCAGAACGTCGAAGCTGAATACGATTGTGTTAAATCGAATTAAATATTTTAAAATGTGGCTAATTCAATATTTATTGAATATAACTATACCTAGTACGTACCTAATGCCCATTCCGTATTGTTAATAACAATTATTAAGTACATAGTATTTAAAACGGGGAAAATATTAATGAGGAGTTGAAATTTTTGCATCGTTCCACGACTGGATCAAAAAATTCCAACTTAGGAACGCCCACAATTTTCAGCGTTTCACTAATGGTACAAAACAAATAGATGAGGAAAACGGATTATTATAACAAAAAACTCCTTTTAAAGCAATTTTAAGACGTTTTCCGTGAAGGGGAACATTTGCTAGAGCCATTAGTGTCTTCAGAAGTTTTTGATCTGAAAAATTTAGAAAAATACCACGAAAACCGAGTGCAATTGAATTGCTAAGGACATTAAGCATTCCAACATTTGTGCTTTTAACTTACTAGTAATTCTCACTGCGTGTCTCAGTTGATGCAGTTTTCAAATTTGTAAGAACTTCCACCGAATTCCATGTTCCATTCAACCTCTAGAAATTCAAAGTAACGTTGTACCCTGACAATGTAATAACCAGCCATAAATCCCGGGTTTGCCGAATTGAATCACAAATTGGAATTATTGTGGTTTTTTCCGACGCCTTGAAGATGATTGGTCAGGAGTCGTCGTTGATTTCCAGTCAAAGTACGAACAACAGCCTGTCATTCAGTTCGATTGATGCTGAAGAATTCGATCGCGGTAGATCAGAAACCTTGAGATTCGCCAATGGCACCGACGTGGAACCTGGCAAATATCAGTCCATCGGATTTTTGTTTAATAAATCTCAAAACATCAATCTCTATACTGCCGTGCTAAGCCAGAAAGTCGTAACTTGAAAATTTGACCAAATTGAGTTGGTACCCGGGGGTTTAGGGGGTCGATTTCTATCGATTTTCGAAGTTTCAGAGTCGTATCTCGACTAGAAATGCCTCAAACAAGCCTCCCGATTTTAGCGTTAAGGCGTGTTAACTTGATTATGCTAAGCAACTAGTCGTATCAGAGCGAATCAGAAGAAGAAAACTCGTATCTTGACACAGTTACGAGAATCGGTCTTAGTATTTCGACGATACGACTTCTTGCATTCTGATTCGGTATGATACGACTTTTTGCCTCTGAAAACTCAGCATTTAGTGGTGACTTTACCTTCTTACTGTTACCTACTGCCGTGCTAAGCCAGAAAGTCGTATCTTGGCTTCACCCAACTTTCGGGAAAACGACCTAATAGTTTTCGTGGTGAAATAACTCTTTCAGGGGATTATTTTTCCTCCTTTTACCACAACTAAAAGTTTTTCTTATAGGAAATTAGTTGTTGAATCGATTTCTGAGGTCAAAATTAAACATTTTTTAGTGTATATTGTCAAAAAAACTGTATAACATTTTTCCATTCTTATTTTACTTACCTACATTTAAGCCAGATATACTAAGCCTCGAAGTCGTATCAATCATAGATACGACTTTTAGTGCTAGCAAAATCGAGATACGACTCCAAGGCTTAGTATATCTGGCTTAAATGTAAGTAAAATAAGAATGGAAAAATGTTATACAGTTTTTTGACGATATACACTGAAAAATGTTTAATTTTGACCTCAGAAATCGATTCAGCAAATAATTTCCTATAAGAAAAACTTTTAGTTGTGGTAAAAGGAGGAAAAATAATCCCCTGAAAGAGCCACGAAACCTATTAGGTCGTTTTCCCGAAAGTTGGGTGAAGCCAAGATACGACTTTCTGGCTTAGCACGGCAGTATACCATACACTCTGAAAGAGTCCCTGAAAAATACATCAAACTCGGGTGGGAAAGGTTTTTACATTTGCGCATGCGCTCTGGGAGCGATGATTTTCATCTACAAGCCAACCAGCTGAATCTTGAAAATGTCATCGACATCGGACTATACCTACTTAGTAATAGTTTCCTCTTTACAAGGATTCCATTACAGACACACAAACAGACAGACACGGGACCAAAATTGTTCACGAAGGTCTAAAACGTGAAACGAGAGGAGAAATTTTGATTTTGGAGAACATTTTTTATCCAACCTTGAAAAGTGTAAAAGCTAGGAAGCACGTATAGGAATACGTTGGTAGACTCGGAAGCAATAGTTGGGGATGCCTCACACATTCACGCTCGCAAAAAAAAAAATCCTTCGGCATAAATCAATTTGAATTTTTGGGAAACTTTTGGCAACTCAATTCGAACTTTCGGCAAATCCATTATGTTTCGACAACTACTGGAGTCCTTATCCACCTTTATTTCTTCTACAACGTTCAATAAAGTGTTTTATCTCTCTCTAAAAAAAGAGTTGGGAAACTCAGAAATTTAGAGCAACGAATGATTATTCTTTCCTCGAAATGTTTGGTCATTATTATTATTAAATGATGGTTTCTTGTTTTAAAACTCTTTTCAATTCTTCCCTTTCGTATTCATATGTTGAGATCATGAGAGTGGGATTTTACCAGGTTTGGTAAGCAATGTCAGTAATGGAAGGATACTGGTAATTTGGAATCGTTCTAGGGAAATACACACCTCTACTCTGAGTACATCACAAGGCTCAGAAAAGTGAGTTAACCTGAAAGTTAAGCTTGCGACTGGTGACCTGCCACCAAAACGTCACCTGTCACCGGTGTCACTGACTGGTGATAAAAGCAGGGGTTCCGCAAGGGAGTGTTCTCGGCCCGGTACTTTACATATTGTACACAAGAGACCTTCCACAACAAGAAGACACAACTGTTGCTACGTTTGCAGATGACACGGCTATCCTCTCTGTTGGAGATGACGTGGAAACTGCAACTCGCAAACTTCAGACGTCTGCTAACAAGATAGCCAAGTGGACTAAGATGTGGAGAATGAAGTTGAATGAAACAAAATCAGTACACATCAACTTCACTAACCAAAAGATCTCAGCCGTAGAAGTCGAGATCAATTCTAACAAAATTCCGTAGGGTAAATGCTCCTGTTTCCGACAGTGAACCAGTATTCGACAGTCACGAACTTAATTTGGAAAAATAAGCGTTTGGTGCCATTTACCCATTTAAACTTGGCGTCTTCAACAGCTTTGAACATTTCTATGCCGAATCCCACCAATTCAAAGGAGTTACTTGGGAGGTTCACTGTGCGAAAACGTGTTAAAGTTAGTGTGTTCCAGACTTCCACCTGCGCTATTGTTTCTCGTAAGGAGGTAAGTGAACATTTTGCTGTCTCTCTCCTGTATTCTTGAAAATATCATTGTTTTCTAATGTTATTCTAGTTAGCTATACTTGAAGGAATGTATCTATACTGTGAATGTATGTAGCTATACTTGAAGGAATGTGTTTCTTTCTTTGCATGCTTTCAAATGGGTTTTATAGAGCGAAATATGGGGTGTCGGAAACTGGGTACTCGAAAATCGTTGTTTACCAGTTATCGACGCAAGTGTCGAATACTGGGGTTCAGAGTAATTTTTAGTTCTGATTGCAGCGTGAACCGTTGATGAACGGTGATTCCAATGGTGTTTGAGATTATACTTTAAAATAACTGGATCCAGTGTTCGACAGGGGGTGTCGGAAACTGGTTTAACTGATGTCGAAAACTGAGAAATGAATTATCCAGTAATCGACACCTTGATGATCCAGTGACCGACAGGCTTCATGAATTTACTTTAGATTGACAGTTTCGTTTGTTCCAGTGATCTTATTAAGAATGACAGTCAAGCGAAGGATTTAGGAAACAGCAAGGCAAAAAAGAAGAAATCCCACACAAAAGATGCAAGAGGAAATTACTCTGAAGAAGCCATGTTAGCCGCAATTCAAGACTGCAAGGCAGGGATGCCCATCGCCACCTCTGTGCGAATACATCAGGTTCCCCGTATAACTCTTAACTCTTAATGATAAGGTAAAGGGTAAATCTCCATATTTATGTTAAATGGGTCCTGACCCAGTGCTATCAAAAAAAGAAGAAGAAGGACTGGTTGAATGGATAATGAAAATGTTTAGGACAGGATTCCCTGTCACTGCTGCCCAGAGAAAAAGTGGATAAGTATACCTTATTATGGAAAGATTTCTGACAAAATTGGCAAAATGTTATCATCTAGAGGTTTCAAAGTAGGGTTTAAAAATAAAAATAATCTTAAAGCTTCGTTGGGTTCTGTTAAAGATAAAATTAGCGTTCAAGATAAAAGTGGGGTTTATAAGCTGAAATGTTCTTGTGGGCTTGAGTACTGTGGTCTAACTGAAAAGAAATTTAGGGAAAGAATAAAAGAGAATGAGAAGGATTTCAGGGATAACAAAGGTGATTCTGCTTTTGCGAATCACCTAAGAGAATCCAATCATAACTTTAGTTTTGATCTAACAAACGGACAGTACATAGAATTTTCTCATTTTTGCCCGAAGGGTGGTGTGTTGGATGTGCTTGAAAAGTTCGAGGTTCTTCAGAGTGATAGGTCTCGTAAATGTCTGAATGAGGTGGTCCCTCAACATGTTTCACCATTGATAGGTTCCTTCCTACAGTAGCTTGGTCCCCCCCTTCACAATGTTACCCTCACCAATGTTTGAGCTCCCTTTCACTTTGTCTGCCTTGATTGGCATTTGATGATCCTCCCAGGTCCCTTTACTTCTCTGAGCCAATAGGATTCTCCTTTCACTTATCTGATAGGGTATGACTTTCACTTTCTCGACCAATGGGATTCAAGCTCCCTTTCACTTGTGACTATATAAGCTATGCTCTCTGTGATGTACCTTCAGTTATTGTTTGTTATTGATGATGACCTAACCGTTGAAATCGATCTAACTTGTAACTCATTATTTTTGTGGAAATAGACAACGTTCTACTCAACTCCGTTTTGATTAGAATGGTTTTCCACAATCTCATCGCGAGTGATTTTATTCACAAAAATTTCTAGTTTGATTCTAAGACTAATGCGTAATACTTGAAAGACTGTTAGCTGATATATTATGCATGGGTTTTAAAAAATTTATGAAAATGAGGCTGTCTTTTTATGTGAGTAGTTTTAAGTTCAATATTTCCATTCTGAAAAATGATCTCTAATAGTGTAATTTAAATTTTTATAACGGTTGAGTTTCTTAAATGATTAAAAAATGTTTTTAAATTTGTTGTCTTGGGCTATTATTTGTATGTACCTGATAGGTACTACCTATTTGCATGTACCTGATAGGTACTACCTCATAAACCATGGAAAAATGGTGGGTGTCGAATACAGGATCTAACCCCTGTCGGGAACTGGGCATCGCATGTCGACAACTGGTACCAAAAACCACATTCAGTTTTGAAGGTTTTAAAGCTTAAATTCTTGTTTATAAATGAAAATTGAATTGGTTTCCGATTCCTGAGTTGTTGGCCCATTAGAAAAGTGGTGAAATCATCAAATTGGTTGGATACTAAGGGTGCTGTGATTAAAAAACTAGGAAAAAATCGTTAAGACGTCGAACACTGGTGCACTTACCCTACGCTGATACAGTGAAATACTTGGGGATGACCCTTGACTCCAAACTAAATTGGAACAATCATATTGAAAAGAAGAAGCAGGAATTGAAGATCAAGTTCAGAAGAATGTATTGGCTAATGGGAAGGAATTCCCATCTTTCACTTCACAACAAACTGCTTATATATAAGCAGATTCTTCGCCCTATCTGGGCTTATGGGATACAGCTCTGGGGCTGTGCCAAAAAATCAAATATTAAGAAAATCTAAACCTTTCAGAATAAACTACTGAGAAGTATAGTTGGAGCCCCCTGGTACATGCGAAATGACGATATCCATCGAGATTTGAAGATAGAGACTGTCAATGAAACTATTGTCAAATACGCAAGGAAGCACGAACATCGCCTCCACAAACATGAGAACCTGGAGATGCTCAACGTTTTGGACAACGATGGAGAACTTCGGCGCCTCAAGCGAAACAAACCACTGGATTTAATTGTGCTGTGCCAATAGTTCTTAGTGCAAGTGAAACCAAGTGTTCCCGATCCTGCTAAAAAAACGTGCTAGGTTTTGCTGAAAACCTGCCCTACAGTGAGATTGAATTATTCTGAAATGAAATATTGCTAGATGAAATGTATCTTATGTTCAGTTGCAATAAATAAATCACGATAAAAAAAAAGGTTTGGTAAGCAATGTCAGTAATGGAAGGATACTGGTAATTTGGAATCGTTCTAGGGAAATACACACCTCTACTCTGAGTACATCACAAGGCTCAGAAAAGTGAGTTAACCTGAAAGTTAAGCTTGCGACTGGTGACCTGCCACCAAAACGTCACCTGTCACCGGTGTCACTGACTGGTGCCGCCAACACTTTCGATTCCATCCATCTTCTCCCAGAGTTGCCAACTCACTACATTCAAGCAGTCGAGTGTGATTTCACTATCAGCTAGCCGGTAATATTGAGTTTCGTGTGGCCGCTCCTGTCGCCCCGAGCGACTCACGGGCGGTCCCTTATGAAAGAACCGGGCGGTCTCGTCTTTTGACGCCTCGTTACCACCTCGTACGTAACGGGTTAAACCTTCACCACACGGCAATTACCACATTCATTTACACTTCAACCGTCAGTCTGTCTGTCTGTACGATATTTCCTCTGTATGGAGCGACTCGCCTTTTCCGCTCCCGTAGGTGGCCGGTTTGAAAGTGAAAAAAAGCTTCTTCAATCTCTAGTTTTCAATCATTTTTGGATTGAAAGCTGCAATTATATTACTGCCGGACTACCACTGCCAGGAAACAACTTCGGGCACTTGTGAAGTGACAGCTCGAATGTGACGTTTGACCGATTCAACAAGCAATTAGAGTAGAAATCTGACACTCCTGGGTTTTCACATTGAATCGAGTCGATATAAAGCCTACTTGACGTGTGTTCAACACTGCAACTCTCAAGAAGCAGCCCAAGAGTTGAAAAAGAAGAAGAAGCTTTATTGAAAAAAATCAGTAAAATAAACTCAATAAATAATAATTAATAAAACAATTTTTGATTAAATTCCCCCATTAATATCAAAGCAGGGGGGAATAAAAGAGAAAGAGTACCAAAGAAGAGGTAACGCCAACGAAGAAGGAGGAAAAGTGTTGATTTTTTCCTTCCACATCCACTTTCTTCTCCACTCCTAGTTTTAAAATCATTCTGCTTCAGAGTCTACCACCAAGATAGTGGGAGCATTGTTTTAACTTTCCAAGGCAAATAAAAAGTTTTATAAAATCGAAGTTTTCGGAACAATTTTGGTTTTTCGATGACATTTTCGGAGGATGTGCTGGTTAGGGTGGAAATTAGTCCCTGAGAAATTCATCGTTTTGTAATCATCAAATTTTGAGGGTGGTGGAGGAAGTAACTAGGAGATTGAAGTTTTGAGATTATCTACTAACTGCAGATTGATTTTCACTGATGGTTCCAAGACCGGCAGACTAGTAGGAGCAGCATTCATTGATGTACAATCTGCAGAAACATTCAGATTTAAACTTCCTCCTGAAACTAGCAGCTACTCAGCGGAGTTGATAGGAATGATTGAAGCTCTGAAGTACGTTCTCTCCCTACCTTCTCTGGCTGATCAAACTATTGTGATCTGTACAGATTCGTTGAGCTCATTACGAACATTGTCAAATCTTTCAACATTTTTCAAAAACTTTCCAAATCTTTAAAAATTTAGGAATAATTTACCTAATTCTTGATGTGATTAAACTTGTTGACACCTGCAGGGCTAACGGAAAAACGCTGCAAATTATTACACAAAGGTTTATTATTTTTCTACAACAAATATTATTTTTCTACAACTTTTCTACCAACTTGAAGAAAAACATCGATCGCATTTTGGTCAGCTAACATTTGAACGGAGATTAGGCCTCTTTGGCGGAATTATGCGGGCTGGCGTGTAGATGGTCCCCTATGAAAAGCATTACCAAGGAACTAACAGTAGCCACTGCGCATGCGCTAACAATACTTTTTTCAGAGGCGCATTGAATAATAAACTTTGATTTTCATGACAGGAAATTCGGAATACACTTCCTGTTTCCAATACACTGATAAAACTAGGAAGAGGAACCCCAGTTCCCCTTGACCAGAACAGGGTGTTCGGGTTATTCCATTCGTTGAGGTCTTGATGCCATTTTTGGTGTATTATTTCTAAACATAAACCTTGGTAATGGACTAAGAAGTGTTTTTCTTTGAATAATGAATAATATTTGGACTTTTATTTCGGTTTTCTTACGCTGGCGTTATTATTCTTTTCAGTTTCAATCACGAGGTCAAAAAATATTAGCTACGGTCCCGAAACCATATGAAGACTCTGATGATGAAGAAGAGGACAATATAATTCATGGAGATTAGTTTCCTCTACAAACTATATAGTATTTAACAAATATATAGCTGTTTTATATGTTCTAATCCAAGTTTGAAATTTGTTCCTAAAGTTGTACAATAAAAATATGATTGATCTAGTTGAGCTCCAACCATTGATTCTATTAATTTGTTTCCCCAACTATTCAAGTGCTTGAGTTTTAAGTCGTTAAAAATGTGTTGATATCTGAAGCATTCGTCAAAATCATGTAAGTTGGGCCAAAGGGTTCCCTTTCATAAACTGATCATCGTTCCCGCAAGCCGGCTGAGGGGAACCTCAGTTCTCTATTCTAATCCGAGTAAATTTCCAGCAAACCGGTCGAGGGGAACCTCAATACCCATTTCCCCAAAATCTTCAAAATTTGAATTTTTTCTCCATAATTATCATTAGTAGAGGTCTATGGGTGAGAAAAACGAAGACTTTTTTTTTTGCACCAGTAGGTCTGTTTGCGGACGAAAGAGGGTTAAATAAGTTGTTGAAGAAATAAATAAGAAAAGAGAAATGAGGAATAGGTAAATAAAACAAAACAAAACAAAAACAAAGAGTTGTAGAAGTCTACATTTTATACGTGGGAGCGATAAATACCTCCCCTCCCTACTTGGATTTCAATTTGTTTGATACCTCAAAATGAAATTATTAAATTGTTTACGGTGTCCTAGGAGACTGGCGACCGAAATAAAACGACGAATTATCAACGGAAACGGCACAACGTCCACCGATAAAGCTCCGGATAATAATTGAAATAGTGAGATTGTGAATGTCAAAAGATTATCAACGTGTTCCCACGACCTACTCCCGCGAGGATATTCACTGGATTCTCGAAATGGAAATCAAAACTGCACGTGTTTGCCCTACATCACCTTTTTGTCGGGGAGATCCTGAATATTCAGGAGGCTGACCGAAGTGCGTCTTCCAGGTTACACGCAAGTTAACAATACAGTTCTTACGCCACAATTCGTCGAATACTAAACTTACTGATAGTAGACCAACTAACTTGTTGATTGTGATTTTATTTATCCCGCAGAATCAAAGGTCGAAAGAGTTGATGGGTAGATTCCAACTCCAAGGTCCTCATTTCGGTTAATTATTAATTAATTAATTTATTTACGGGCTTCCCCCATCTACAATTGGACCGCGTTATGCAAATACCTGGTAAGCGACAAAAGTCGATTTTGAGAAAAACGCGTCCAAAGTTTTTACGAGTATACACGTTGTTTTGGTAGTTGGCATGTTAATTAAGAGGTCAAACTTCGTCTCTGGGGTTTTTTTTGGTGTGTTCTTTCCAGCTATTCGGTCAAAATGTAAGAAAAATGTCTGCAAGTATCATTTTTATGCTTACCTGGTTTTTGAAAAAATCACCAAGAGCAGAAACCTAAATTGCAATAACCTGGTAAGCGCCAATTTGTCGCTTACCTGGTTTTTGCAAAAATAACCCAGAGACCAAATCTAAATTTTGAAAACCTGGTAAGCGCCAATGTGTCGCTTAACTGGTAATTGCGAAATTAATTGAACAGAAAATAGAACATTGATAACAGGGTAAGTGCCTATTTGTCGATTTCCTGTTTGTTGTCACATCAAAAAGAACAGAGACTTTACCAGGAAAATGTCACTCCTAACCTTCTATTGAGGGTGCACGAAAAAAAAGAAAGCATGATGGTCACCGAATTCATGTAAGTATTTGTACTTACTTGAAAATGTTTATAAAAAGATAGTAAATGATAACAAAATAAATGTGGTTATAACTAACAGGTTCAACGCCATTGATATAGTTCCCTCTCCCTCGATTGATACGTTTTGTGATAGTCAGGACATAGCTAAATCGTGTTCCTCGTAAACTATGTTATACCTGTAGGTCACTAAGGCACATTAAATGTGCCTTAGTGACCTACAGGTATAACATAGTTTACGATTTAAAATAAATAAATAAATAAATAAATAAAATAAATATAATAAATATAATAAATATAATAAATAAATTTAAATTTATTTAAAATGAATACTCGTGGTAAGAAGTTAGTTCAAATTTTGAACTAACTTCTTACCACGAGTATTCATTTTAATCATTAAAATTTAATGTTTAAAAAAAACCACACAATTTTTTGTTGGAATCTCGGATGGAAGAACGTGACCGTGACAATAAAACGTCTGCCAAGTTGGGTGGGCAGTATAGCTTCCTCACTCATTGTAACATGGACGTATAGAATCAGACCACAACATTTTATCACACAATAAAAGAAGCAATTTACACGGGAACCTGGAAGTAAGTGTGGGCACGAGTAGTATGATATTTGTATTTTCAACGTAGAATTTTATTTAGCGGTCCACCGTCTAGGACCTAACCCACCCAATCCCTGAAAATTTCATCGAAATTGGTTGAATAGTTGCGGAGTTTTGGTTGTAACAATAAATTTAAAGTTCGCGCATGCGCAGCGGCTATTGCTTGACCAATTTGATTGAAACTTATAGGGTGTCTCTTAGAAGTTAGTCCCTAACTAACCTCCAAATTTGAGCAAAATCGGTTTATTAGAAACCGAGGTTCCAGGAAATTCACGTTTGCGCATGCGCACTCGCTCCTATTGGTCCGAAGGTGCTGAAATTGATAGGGGACCGTCTAGGACCTAACCCGCACAATCCCTGAAAATGTCATCAAAATCGGACTACAGGTTAGTATAGTTTTGCCCGGGACAAGGATTGACCACAGACAGACCGACAGACAGACACGGAACCAAAATTGTTCGGGAAGCTCTATAACGCAAAAAGCAAGTGGAAATTTTGATTTTGGAGGACATTTTTTTTTACTTCTTTCACGAATACAAAGCTTCCCTACCTTCGGTAGTGAGGAAGCAAAATTCTTAGATTAATCTGTCGCTTACCAGCTTGTTGACTCAGATGTTTGGCCCAGCTGAATTTACGCAAATCCCTGGTAAACGACGATCTCTGGCGGTTACCAGGTGTTTGCGTAACTACTTTAGTGACCAATTGGTGCTTACCTGGTATTTGAAATGAAACCTAGTGGCGCTTACTAGGTATTTGCGAAATAAAATTCAACATTTGGCGCTTACCAGGTATTTGCAAAATAAAAAACCGCGGATACAAGGCTTGTCGCTTACCTGACGTAATAATTTAATTACTTTTAATAAACGTAACTGAATGAAACCACTCCAGAATCGTAGATCTTGACAAGCTGAATCCAACGATACCAAAAACTCGATTTTCGATTTTTGTCGCTTACCAGGTATTTGCATAACTGGGTCCAATTAACATAGTACATCATTCTAATGAAAGAACTACTAAAAATTAAAATGAATTAATTTAATTACATTAAATTAATAATTCAATCAAATTATACTTAATACTTATCTAAGGTAAGGAGTAATATTATAATACTTATACTTTAGGTAATTATAATACTAATAGAAAGCTTAGGGGGGTAGCAAGAAAGCAAATTATGAGAGAGAAATTAAAAGAAATCGGAGAGAAATTATGATTATTTATTATTTATGATTATTATTTTGGAATTAAATTTTCAGAATCCAAACGCTTCATTCGAATGATTGACAGGCATAGTTCCTAGAGTGCATAATATGCAAGGTATAATAAGGCTGTTGATAGGGGGGGGGGGCAGGTAAGTCGTTTTTGGGTGAAAATCGAGGGCGTTAGTGATTATTCGGTTAACTCTCATTTCTGTTTCGAGAACAGACCGGTAACTGAGTTCACCAACTTTTTCCCAGTGCACTAAATTGTGCTTAACTAGGCAAGTAGGTTTTCTTATGGTGGGTGAGCAGGTAAGTCTGAAAATTTGGTGGCTGGTAACCAAGTATGGAAATTAGACTGCACGTAACCAGGTAACTCGACAATTAAAAAAAAAACATTGAATTTACCAATAAGATGTACTTTGAGGGACAGTTCGAGCTATAGCTTCGGTTTTAGGATACTTTCTTGTAAAAATAGTAGGGTTAATTATCTATTATTGTGGATTCCTGAATTAGAAATAAAATCTGAACCTTTAAAATGCTCTCCTGTAAAATTCCTTTTTGTACTTACTTGGTTTAACCCCTTATTTATCCAAGTTTTTTCAATTTCAATTGTTTTCGTGTTTTCAACCTTATGTCATTAAAGCTACTCTAACTTCCATTATTTACCAAGTAAATACACATTTGAAGAAAGGTATCGTTGGAAAGAGCGTTGGAATGACCAAGCTAATAAATGCAAAAGGAAAATCTATAGGAAATAAAATATTTTTTAAAAACGTCTGCCAAGGCAGCTGTACAGTTTCCTTCTAACCTGTAGACCATGGTAGCTATTCTCAGATCATCACTCTATAAGTACCTCGCACTATTTACCCTAATAAGGGACTATCTACACGTCCCGCAGAATCCCTGAAAATGTCATAAAAATATGTTTAACAACAATCTTGAACTTGGTTCGAAAAATCTTGAATTTGGTTTTAACAAATCTTTTCTTCGGTTTGAAAAAAAAATCCTGAATTTGGTTTGGGAAATCTTGAATTTGGTTTGAAAAAAAAAAAATCTTGAATTTGGTATGAAAAATCTTGACTTAACACCTTCAGTGCGGATGACTGGTCGACCAGTCATCCCTGCATACCTGCCATATGGACGAGTTTGGGACCCGCATTGAAGGTGTTAAGTTTGGAAAATATTAAATTTGGTTTGAAAAATTTTGAATTTGAATTGGAAATGGTATCTAAAGAACTTTATGATAGCTGGCTCTACTAGTCTGACAGTCTCTTGGCAACACTTTTACAAACCTTGGGAATTTTCAATGTAATCTGTATCAAGATTTCTGGGGGTTACGTCCAGGACAATTATTGCCACCAAAAGAGGAACGAATTATTTCAAACGAAATGACTGAACATGATGCTCTCTTGAAAGGTATCAAGAAGATCTGGCAACGTGGGAAGAATTTGGCAACCCTGATGAAAAGGAAGAGCGTGAGGAGTGTTTTCCAAGGAAAACCTGACATATTGGCTTCAATGGGTAGCTGTTGACCTGTCCTGCTCAGAAATGTTCGTTTTTCGCTCTGGGGAAATTCTCCGAAACTAGGCTGGTGAAGAGCCCTGCAGGTAGTCGAGGGACAAGATTCAATTCAAGAACCCAAACTTTGAACCTAAAAGAACACAACTAGGGTTTCTCATACGACCATTCTAGGAAAGAGTAATCCGCAACAAGGAGTGAACCTACCAAGAATATCCCCTCTTCTGTAACTTCTGCCTGGAGATGGATGGGTCAGGTCATCTACCAATAGTCTACCTACAGCCAAGGCAGAAAATCGCTCTTCACTTAGAGATAAGATTTGACAACAAATTTTGTCCATTCTGAGAGAGGAAACGCTGCAAATTATTACACAATGGTTCATCATTTTGGTTTGTTATTTTCAATAATGAACCTTTGGAATCGACCAAGAAAAAAAATTTTTTAACACCCCCTCAAAATTTGATGGTTTACACTTCAAGGTACGTAGAATCCAAAAATCGAATAAAAATTTGGCCGTCCGTCCGCTGTACGCGGCACTTTTGCCACTAAGCATTGACCGATTTTGATGAAATTTGGTATGTAGGCTCCATTTGGGGTCTAATTGTGCCCCGAAGATTTTGGTAGATGTAGGTCACTTCTAAGGGTTCCAAAATCAATTTTGAAATTTTGAAAACGCCCTAACTCAAAAAATTTTGATATAAAGGTTTCGTTTTTCCTTCAATTTAGGATTCTATAGAATTTTTAGAATTTTTGAGACCACGCGGAGCTCTGTAGGACAAACCGTTCGCTCGCTACGAGAATTTAAGTGTTTTACGCACGATAAATCAGAAACACGAGTGTGAATCGCAATATAGGCCTAATCTCCGTTCAAATTTTAGCTGACCAAAATACGATCGATGTTTTTCTTCAAGTTGGATGGTTGGTGGCTTTGCAGACGAGTGATCTATAGAAAAATAATAAACCATTGTGTAATAATTTGCAGCGTTTTTCTGTAGGTTTTGGTTGATAGCTTTTGGTTGATGTCAGTCACTTCTAAGGGGTGAAAATTAAGGTTTGAAATTTTGAAAACGCCCTAACTTACAACATTTTGACATAAAGGTATTGTTTTTCCACCAATTTAAGATAGTATTGAATTTTTAGAGAGCACACGGAGCCCCGTAGGACAAACTGTTCGCTCCCTACGAGAACTGTAGATGTGAAGGACGAGAAACGTGTAGGACTTCCGATAAATCAGAAACGAGAGTGTGAATCGCAAAAGAGGCCTAATCTCCGTTCAAATGTTAGCTGCCCGAAATGCAATCGATGTTTTTCTTCATGTTGGTTGGTGGAAACAATTGCAAAGCCGTTTTCACTGCAAACGAGTGATCTATATTTTTTTTAACCCTTTTGTAATAATTTGCATCGTTTTTACAGCTGCATTTTAAACGTCTACTTAAAGGGTTTGATTTTAGACTTATCTGCCAATCCTAAGCAGCCGTGAAGTCCTGGCAGAGTTAAATTCAAAAATGGTCAAATTTCATTTCGACAAAAATGTTTTCCAAAATCAAAATTTCCACTCGTGTTTTACGTTCCAGACCTTCCTGTTAATTTTGGTTCCGTGTCTGTCTGTCTGTCATGAAATCCTTGTAACGAGCATAACTATACGAAGTTATTGTCCGATTTCGACGAAGTTTTCAAGGATTGTGCAGGTTGGCATGTAGAAGTGCTGTTTTGAGAATAACTACTACCAGGGGTTCCCAACAAAAATTTTGCTAGGACCCCTCACATATTCGCAAAAATGACAAGGACCCTGAAAAGATCAATCAATTTAAATCATAACTTCAGGGTACAATTGTCCAACGTCTTCGAAAATCGGCTCAACTTCAAGATCCACTCCGCCCCCAAATCATTAACCCTAGGATGGCACACCTATTTTTCGCATACATAAACGGCACACTGGGGTCAATTCTGACCCCAAAATTTAAATTCCTCTAATTTAAATTTAAGACAGAAATTTAAATTTATTTTTAGGTTGTAAAAATCTATTGATAGCCTGTTTGTTGAAATATATACAAAAAACAGTTTAAACCAGGTACAAATTTCGGTTTTGAATATAGTTTTGTAAAAAGTCAATAAAAATATGGAAATAAATGAAATTTCTAAAATTTGAAATTATATTTTGTTGAAGGTTTTTGCTTCCTCACTACCGAAGGTAGGGAAGCTTGTATTCGTGAAAGAAGTGGAAAAAAAATGTCCTCCAAAATCAAAATTTCCACTTGCTTTTTGCGTTTTAGAGCTTCCCGAACAATTTTGGTTCCGTGACTGTCTGTCTGTCGATCTGTGTGTGGTCAATCCTTGTCCCGGGCAAAACTATACTAACCTGTGGTCCGATTTTGATGAAATTTTCAGGGATTGTGCGGGTTAGGTCGTAGACGGTCCCCTATCAATTTCAGCACCTTCGGACCAATAGGAGCGAGTGCGCATGCGCAAACGTGAATTTCCTGGAACCTCGGTTTCTAATGAACCGATTTTGCTCAAATTTGGAGGTTAGTTAGGGACTAACATCTAAGAGACACCCTATAAGTTTCAATCAAATTGGTCAAGCGATAGCCGCTGCGCATGCGCGAACTTTAAATTTATTGTTACAACCAAAACTCCGCAACTATTCAACCAATTTCGATGGAATTTTCAGGGATTGTGTGGGTTAGGTCTTAGACGGTGGACCGCTAATATTTTGGTATTCAATAACTCTTTGAATCATAATTTTTTCGCCAACTGATTCTATACGTCCATGTTACAATGAGTGAGGAAGCTATACTGCCCACCCAACTTGGCAGACGTTTTTTAAATAGATTCCACTATCAGCATTCCAAGTTGACAATAAGTATTTGGAATCGAATATAAAAAAAATCATTTAATTCTATGGAATAGTTTCGATAATAGATCAGCTCAAAGATGGCCCTTTTTTGAGTTTGACTGACGACTTTCACCAGCACTTTTATTTCTCTGCTTTTCAAAAAAATTGTATTATCACTTCTGTATTATTGTGAATTTTTATAGTATACTTGCTTTGGCTCAAAGTAGGGGCTTCTCACGGTAAATGGAAAAACAAGAAATTTAGAAATCAATATACGTACCTATGTATAAATCTTGGCACACCTATTTTTCGCATACATAAACGGCACACTGGGGTCAATTCTGACCCCGAAATTTAAAAGGCAAAAGAATGAATAGAAAGTCACACTGGGGTCAAATAGTCCCCCACACAAAAAAAGTCAACCGATTATAGCACACTGGGGTCAGATGTGGCCCATAGCACGTTTGCAAGTTAACTGCACGAACTCTAGCGAGTGACTGACCTTAACCACTGACAAAGGGGCTCAGGAGGAGTTCCAGCTTTATTTACAAAATATCCCTGTTCGAAGAAATTTTTTTTATATAGATACACGGCCAAATGTAAATCGTGGGGTCACGAATGACCCCGGTGTGTCATCCTAGGGTTAATAAATATTTATTATATATATATTTTGAAGAATTTTAAATCCCTCTCGCTCGCCCAATGAGATCCTCTGAGGATCTACTTCCACTCGAGGAGAGAAAAAAACGTGACGTATTTATTATTGGGAGGTTCGAATTTCATTACGAGAGCGCATTAGAAAGCCCACCAACAGTTTGTCGCTGCTGACACGTACGAGAGGTCTCCTTTTACAGGCAAGACGGGAGCTGAGGGCCCTCGGGAGGCAGTAATGGTCGACGGAGAGGCCGATTCTTCAAATGAAGTGGTAATTACGATCGAGAAAATAGTTTCAAAGAGAAGGAGAGGAAAAAAAACGGGAGCGGGTAACCCTTTCAGAACCTTCCGCGGAGGTAACAAGGCGTCGCTATGTAGACGAACCACGCCCTTTTTCGGGAGTCCCGGCCCTTCTGGAACTGGTGGTCGCACATACCGAGCTTTCTTGGACGCCAATTAGTTTGTTTGCTTCCTCCGAGACCAGACGAGCCGTTTTTGCCCTGCAGTTGCTCGACCAGAGATTCCTGCAGGCTGTTGCAACCACTGCAGGCGGGATTCTTTCCAAAATGAAGCGAATCTTTCCATTCTCCCATCACTGAATTCCACAAATCTGTCTTTTGCGAATTTTCGAGGGGAAAGAAACTATTGCAATAAGATCACATTTTCAGAATGGACTTTTCCAGAAAAAAAACGTCTGCCAAGTTGGGTGGGCAGTATAGCTTCCTCACTCATTGTAACATGGACGTATAGAATCAGTTGGCGAAAAACAGGAGAGGAAATGGCCTTGGAGCTCACTCAGCTGATCAGTGACCACTCAGGCACCTTCAGCATTCTCCATTGACCCTGCCTCTCAAATTTCAGCTTCCTGCGTTCAACAGGAGAGAAAATGGCCTTGGAGCTCACTCAACTGATCCGAAGGTGCTGAAATTTATAGGGGACCGTCTAGGACCTAACCCGCACAATCCCTGAAAATTTCATCAAAATCGGACCACAGGTTAGTATAGTTTTGCCCGGGACAAGGATTGACCACAGACAGACAGACAGACCGACAGACAGACACGGAACCAAAATTGTTCGGGAAGCTCTAAAACGCAAAAAGCAAGTGGAAATTTTGATTTTGGAGGACATTTTTTTTTTCACTTCTTTCACGAATACAAAGCTTCCCTACCTTCGGTAGTGAGGAAGCAAAAGTTTTACTGAAATCCATTTTGGAACATTCTGAAACGATCCCTGAAGACAATAAAAACTACTCGACTTTAAAAAATGTATATAGGGTAAAACCACCAATAACCAGCACCCCCCCCCCCCTAATAATCGGCACTCTTAACACATTCTGGTCAAAAATAAGACTTGAGAGTGACCTAGGAGGCTTAGAAAAAATATTTTCAGGGGCTGCAACTGAATGCCAAGCTCGTCAGCTGGTTTGTGGGCCGACGATCGACGATAATCGACGACGATGATTTTTATATCTGCCCAACCTGCTTAGAAGATGCCCCTGAGGACCTCCCCTCTGAGGAATCTTAGGCCAAAGACTAATTCTATTTTTTTCTTTTTTCGATTTTATTTCTTTACTCTATTTTTTTAACTATATAATATTAAATTTTAACTCTATAGTTTGAAACCAACTTTGATTTCCTTTTTTACCTATTCAAACTTTTGTGATATTTCTTGTCTCATCCATTCACCTCTATCGTTTGGGACTTGATTTATGTGATATTTCAAAATAATTAGAGTGTTCAACACCAAATTTAGTCGAGAACAACCTGGTATTTCATTGCACTGCAGGTGGGTACCTCGGTAACTCACTGTTAACCTTAAAGACTGACTTAAATTTAAGACTGATTTAAATAATAACGTTATTATACCTTTCATTACCATTCTAGGGTTTTTTTCAATCCCTCACCAGGTTCTAAACCTGTTCCAACTATTAGTATGACAGCGTTGAATTGGTAGTTGACAGGTGCCAACTATTAGTACAGAGCAGCCCATCAATGGTGGACTGGTGCCCACTATTGGTTAAAAGCCGTGCCAATTGATGGCAAAATGGGTGCCGGCTACTAGGAAACCTGTTGTTTGTGTAGTATTGCCTAACAACTCGATTTGAAAGTTGTTATGAAGTTTTCAAGTATTTTTCCAATGAAGTACAAATGTTAATCAACGTAAAGAAGAAAAAAATAATGGATTAGCACTCAAAACTGATTTATAACTGCGTTTTGGAGTTGAAGATCGGGCTTAACAGTGCCGACTATTAGTGGTTTCACCCTATAAGCCATTAACCACACTATTTAGAAAAAATGGAAATTCACTCATTAGGCACCTAACATGCTCATTAGGCATCTCCTCTCCTTCGAATATACAAGATCTAATAAACCCAAATCATCAGTTAATAGACTCTACGCGTATATCCTACAATGATTATGAAACTTACAACAAAAATATCAATCTAGAAGCAAACATTTCATTTATACATCAAAATTGAGAAGTTCCAATAAAATTCAGATGATTTGTTCTTATGGCTTGTATCTTAGCTTATGGTATGCCTTAACTTAATCATATTAACTGAAGTATGGTACGACATGTGTACAATACCAATCATCCTTCCAAACTACAATGTATACTACACCGCAAATACGATAAACCGTCCACGAAAATTTATTCACGTCAGGAGCGGGACAGTTCATCAAATCCTCTGCTCGTGTGCAGGATGATGGACAGGTAATCATGAAAAGCACCACACAAGACTGTGGTTTTCGATTACTCCTCAGCCTAATTTCGATTTTAATATTGCAATCGATGTTGAATCTCGATCTCAATTGATTTCTTAACGGACTGGTACCTTCAGTTCCACGATCGATGGGATATTTTTCGATTACCAATCATTTCAAGTTGAAGAATAGGTTTTCTTGAATATTTTTGTCAGTGAGACATTAAAAAATTACTTTGGAGGAAGACGAAGAAACTGTGAAGAAAAGGGGTGTTTTCTGCAGAGGTTGGTGCTGTGCGGGAAAACGCTGCTAATTATTACGAAATGGTTTATTATTTTTCTATAAATAGCATTTCCAAGCCAAATGAAACTTTTTCCAAATCAAATGAAACCTATTGAGAAAACGCTGCAAATTATTACACAATGGTTTATTATTTTTCTATATACTATTTTTTAATTTATTTACTTTTCATTTATTTAATTTTGGTTTATTATTTTCAATAATGAACCTTTGGAATCGACCAAGAAAAAAAAATTTTAACACCCCCTCAAAATTTGATGGTTTACGTTTCAAGGTACGTAGAATCCAAAAATCGAATAAAAATTTGGCCGTCCGTCCGCCGTCCGCCGTCCGCCGTACGCCGTCCGCCGTACGCGGCACTTTTGCCACTTAGCATTGACCGATTTTGATGAAATTTGGTATGTAGGCTCCATTTGGGGTCTAGTTGTGCCCCGAAGCTTTTGGTTGATGTAAGTCACTTCTAAGGGTTCCAAAATCAATTTTGAAATTTTGAAAACGCCCTAACTCAAAAAATGTCGATATAAAGGTATTGTTTTTCCTTCAATTTAAGATTCTATAGAATTTTTAGAATTTTTTGAGACCACGCGGAGCTCTGTAGGACTAACCGTTCGCTCCCTACGAAAATTTAAGGGTATATATTGAAATATATATTTATAAATCAAAACACGAGTGTGAATCGCAAAAGAGGCCTAATCTCCGTTCAAATTAGAGCTGACCGAAATACGATCAATAGTTGGTAATATTGATTTTTTAAAAAATTTTTTGATTTTTTTTTTTTCTCTTCATATTGGATGGTTGGTGATTTTGTAGACGAGTGATCTATATAGAAAAATAATAAACCATTGTGTAATAATTTGCAGCGTTTTTATTTTATTTATATACTTTTATACTATCTTTTATACTATGTTATTTTTCTATATAGATCACTCGTCTGCAAAGCCACCAACCATCCAACATGAAGGAAAACATCGATCGCATTTCGGTCAGCTTTAATTTGAACGGGGATTAGGCCTCTTTTGCGATTCACACTCGTGTTTCTGATTTATCGTACGTCCAAACTTCAAATTCTCATAGTGAGCGAACGGCTTGTCCTACAAAGCTCCGGGTGGTCTCTAAAAATTCTATAGAATCTTAAATTGAAGGAAAAACAATACCTTTATATCAAAAATTTCGGGCGTTTTCAAAATTCATTTTGGAACCCTTAGCAGTGACCTATATCAACCAAAATCTTCGGGGCACAACTAGACCCCAAATGGAGCCTACATATCAAATTTCATCAAAATCGGTCAATGCTAAGTGGCAAAAGTGCCGCGTACGGCGGACGGACGGCCAAATTTTTATTCGATTTTTGGATTCTACGTACCTTGAAACGTAAACCATCAAATTTTGAAGGGGTGTTAAAAAAAAATTTCTTGGTCGATTCCAAAGGTTCATTATTGAAAATAATAAATCAAAAATGAACCTTTGTGTAATAGTTTGTAGTGCTGCTCCAGTTGGCCGCCCACCAGCATCCGGAGTCCCCGGCGGCGCCTCCGGGAGGGCGCTCCGAGGGGGATCAGGAGGGCCGCCTCCTCCTCTCTCTACAGGTAACGAGGATGCGAGATGAAAAGATTTCCGCGGACGGTGGGGGGGGGGGGGGCAATAATTACTCCCGAGGGCACCGAAGAGGCGGAGGTGAGAGGAAGGTATTTCAAGGAGTGGTTCCTCCTCCCGATCCGGAGGTACCCGCTTGCTCCAGATTCCTCCGAGCGGGGGTGGTCGCCCCGCCGGCCGAACCGTTCGATTTTCGCGGGGGAGCCGCCCTCGGGATTCGCTTCCTCACTCTGTTCTCGAGGAGGAGGTCATTTGAAGGGCGGGCAGCACCTCCAGTCTGCCTAGTTGGTGAGGCACATAGCTCCCTCGTATCCACAACCCGCCATAACAGACATACAGACAGACAAACACAAAACAAAAATTGATCAAGAAGGTCTAAAAAGTAAAATAAATAATATTTAAAATAATTAGAGTATAAACAAATAATATTCTTTGGTTTTTAACTTCCAACCACAGGTACCTACTACCTACGTAGGTACTAGGGCATATTTGAAAATTTCAACCCTTAACATTTGGAATCCAAAATTTGGATTTCCATTTAATGGAAATTAGGGGTTGAAATTTTCAAAAATGCCCTAGTAGGTACCTCTGGTTGGTAGGTAAAAAAAACAAAAAATAAACAAATAGTGACAGTGGCAAAGCTGTCATCTTTACAGGAAAATAATGAACCTTTGTGAAATAATTTGCAGCGTTTTTTTTTTCTAACCTACCAACCGGAGGTACTTACTACTTACCACACCTACTACCTTCACAATCAAGTTTAATAGGAAGAACTAAACGCTTCAGACTCGCCTTGAAGGAATAGCGGGCTTCATATGGAAATTTGATTACTGGTTGCTAAGGAAGCAAAACTGAATACAATACTGAATAATTGAATTATTCCAAGAAACGAACAGCGATCGCATTTTGGTCAGCTAAAATTTCAACGGAGATTAGACTTCTTTGATGATTCACACTCGTGTTTCTGATATATCATAAGGGTAACCCTTAGGACCTCATAGGGAGCGAACGGTTTGTCCTACAAAGTTCCGTGTGGTCTTAAAAATTTTATAAAATTCAATACTATTTTAAATTGGTGAAAAAACAATACCATTATTTCGAAGTGACTGACATCAACCAAAAGCTTCGCGACGCAACTAGACCCCAAATGGAACCCATACACCGAATTTCATCAAAATCGGTCCTTGGGAACTAATACTGCGGACGGCGCTCGGACGGAAAAATTTTTATTCGATTTTCGGATTCTACGTACTTTGAAACGTAAACCAACGAATTTTGAGGGGAGGTTAAAAATGTTTTTTCTCGGTCGATTCCTAAGGTTCATTATTGAAAATAATAAACCAAAATTGATCAAGAAGGTCTAAAAAGTAAAATGCGAGTGGAAATTTTGATTTTGGAGGGCATTTTTTGTATTATCCAAAAGTGCAAGTCCTTTCATGCCATCATCTGTCACCATAGAATTATGATGAAAGGTGTTATAACTTTTGAACTCAGCGCTTTTCGTTACTCATCTTTTTATCCTGTACGTCATTATCAATTTTTTCTGTGTCTGTTATTAGTAAAAGTCGAACCTCTTTTAATAATTGAGGAATAAAATATAATAATAAACAAATTTACGGGATCCAGAAGCAGCCAAACGCTAGAAAAGGCGCAGTTGCTGGAGATAAAAATAGTTTTAAAACCTCAGAATATATTACAAGGCTCAGATTCAACCTGGAAGTGATGTCTTGAGCACGTCTGTGACTGGTGACTTTACCCTACCAACATTACCCTAAGTACAGGTTATGCTTAGAAGATGTAAGGAGTCCATATTCACGTTCTACTCGTCTCCACGAACTCATAGAGCACCCACTCGGCTATTTTAGGGTACAAATAATACCTATAAGCCGATTTTCATAGTGTATATGGATTGTTTACTATTTATTCACAATTTTTGGCCTGTTTTCAATTTTGAAATTGTAGGTAGTTGACGACAAAATTGGTGAATTTTAGAGTGTAGAAAACTGCAAGCAATTTGAGCCATGTTTAATGGCTTTTATTAAATAAAAATTCAATAAATTTTATTGATTTTTCGAAAACAACAACGAATGGGGCGAAGTGTCAAAACATGGCTCAGCCACGTTAGTTGAAAAGGGGTCTGGTTGGTCGACATCTCTGGTTCAGTACCTCATCTATCCTAACATTGATGAGTACCGATTTCAGGGTTTTTCGACCATCAGCAGCCTCTCTGAAGTTCTTTGAAATTAGAGGTTTTTCGCTGCTGATGAGCTAAAACCCAAAACTGGTAACCACCAATGTGGATAGATTCAAAAATAATCTCATGTGATGAACCAATTCAATTTTATTTATTGAACAATAAAATTGGAATATTTTCTTGACATTTTAAGAATGTTTTGGACTTGCACTATGTTGAATGTTTTGCTGTAATATTGGATGGAAAGAACTAGATAGTGCTGAGGATTCTAACTGTTCTATTATAACCTTTATATTATTTTTATTATTATAAAATAATTATTATATTATACTATTTTCTATTACATTTCTAAATCAATTTTTTTAAAAATTTAAACACAATTTATTTTTAACAACTTGGAAGGAAAAACAAAACAGGAGCCGCGTGAAAGAGGATTAAGAAAGAGAGAGCTGATGGAGAATATTTTCGAAGAAAAGTTGATAAAACGTAGGTATAAAATGGTGATATTGCCAAAAAGTCCAAGACATTTCTCATGATGGGTCCAAGCCCAGCTGGACGGCTGCACCCCCATCGAAGGGTGCATATTTTGTTGGGTACATATTTGAGAGTTTTCTATATTGCTTCCGAGTCTACCAAGGTAGCGGAAGCTTTGTTTTCACTTTTCAAGGACGAAAAAAGGTTCTCCAAAATCAAAATTTTCACTCGCGTTTTGCGTTTTAGACCTTTCTGAACAATTTTGGTTCCGTGTCTGTGTGTCTGTCTGTCTGTGTGTCCGTGTGTCTGTCATGAATTCCTTGTAACTCGCATAACTATACGAAGTTATTGTCCGATATCAATGAAATTTTCAGGGATTGTGCGGGTTAGTGTGTAGACGGTCCCCTATGAAATTCATCACCCTCGGACTGATAGAAGCGACTGCGCATGCTCAAACGTGAATTCCTTGTAACGGCCATAACTTCTACATTTTCCATCCGATTTTGATGAAATTCTCAGGAATGTTACAGATTAGTATTTAGATAGTCCCCTATGAAAATCTCTACCTTCGGACTGATAGTAGCCACTGCGCATGCGCAAACGTTAATTTCCTTGTAACAGCCGTAACCTCCACATTTTCTACCCGATTTCGATGAAATCTTCAGGTATTATACAGATTAGGTTGTAGACGGTCCCCTATGAAAATCATCATCCTCGAACTGATATAAGCGACTGCGCATGCGCAAACGTTAATTCCTTGTAAGGGCCATAACTTCTACATTTTCCATCCGATTTCAATGAAATTTTCAGGGATGTTACAGATTAGTATTTAAATGGTCCCCAATGATCATCACCCCCGTACTGATAGTAGCCTCTGCGCATGCGCATACGTAAAATCCTTGTAACCGCCATGACATTTACATTAAATTTTAAGAAAATTTTACATTAAATTTTTAAGAAAAATTTTTTCTTCCGAATTTGATGAAATTTTCCAGGATTGTCCAGATTAGATGGTCCCCCTTGAGGGTAGTGAAAGGTACTTAGAGATTGGTGTTTTGAGATTAACAACTATGCATCGGATCATCTATACAGGGTGTCACCCTAACTCGAGGACCAAACTTCAAGGATCGATTCTACAACCAATTTGCAAACTTTTTTGTCTCGTGACATTTTTTTTTAAACGCTTTAAAATTATACTTTTTTCACTTTTAAGATTTTGTTCGTGTTTTCGACCTTGAGCCATTAAAACGGCCATAAATCCCTCAATTTACTAGATAAACTCAAATATGAGTATACCGTTGGAAAGAACGTTAAATTTCCTATCAGTTCATTAGGACACAAAAGCTTTTTAAGCCTTTCGTATAAGTGAATAAATTGGTCAAAGTCAGAAATTTAAAACTTTCTCGAAAATCACCATTTTTCAGGCTGACTCATCTTATGTAATAAACAGCCGTATCGGCGGACACTCAACGGAAAAAACTTGCCCAGAATCTCAGCTTTCCAACGGTCTATCAATTTTTCTTTTTAACATTCAAATTAGAAGAGTAAATGAAGTTTGAATGCCCGAAAACGTGTTTTACAAGCAAATCCAGTGTTTTAAGCGGTTTCTGGTCCCCCTCGACCTCAAGATGGCTTGACGATTTTGGTATCATTTCCTATGTAATTTTTTACGCTGAATAAAATGGTGATACTTCCGAATGGTTCCGACTGCTAGAAAGTGGATTTTTTGAAGAAAACCTTCGTTTTTCGTACATAAAATACGCATTATTCTTAAATGTGATAGTGAGCATGAAGTAACACCTTTCAACTCAATAAAAACACCGAATTTCTAGTTGATTGAAGTTTTTGTTGAGTTCAAAGGTGTTACATCATGCTCACTACCACATTTAAGAATAATGCGTATTTTATGTACGAAAAACGAAGGTTTTCTTCGAAAACTCCACTTTCTAGCAGTCGGAACCATTCGGAAGTATCACTATTTGATTCAGCGTAGAAAATTACATAGGAAATGATACCAAAATCGTCAAGCCATCTTGAGGTCGAGGGGGACCAGAAACCGCTTAAAACACTGGATGTTCGGAACGGAGATGTCTATTGTACGTAGTCCAGTAAAGGAAAACGTTAAACCTGGTTTTGAGAACTAATTTTGAACTACTTTATTTTACCAATAAGATACAACTTTTTACAATGCTACAACATACATTCAATCGGAATAACGGAACTTTTCTAATAATAATCTTTTTTCTAATTTCGAAGTCGCACGTCATTTTAACCGCTCCTTGGCAACGCGACGCATTCGTTCATAGTTTATAATTTGAAGCCATCGAACTTAGGTAGGTAACTTCGAACACTGGATTTGCTTGTAAAACACACGTTTTCGGGCATTCAAACTTCATTTACTCTTCTAATTTGAATGTTAAAAAGAAAAATTGATAGACCGTTGGAAAGCTGAGATTCTGGGCAAGTTTTTTCCGTTGAGTGCCCGCCGATACGGCTGTTTATTACATAAGATGAGTCAGCCTGAAAAATGGTGATTTTCGAGAAAGTTTTAAATTTCTGACTTTGACCAATTTATTCACTTATACGAAAGGCTTAAAAAGCTTTTGTGTCCTAATGAACTGATAGGAAATTTAACGTTCTTTCCAACGGTATACTCATATTTGAGTTTATCTAGTAAATTGAGGGATTTATGGCCGTTTTAATGGCTCAAGGTCGAAAACACGAACAAAATCTTAAAAGTGAAAAAAGTATAATTTTAAAGCGTTAAAAAAAAAATGTCACGAGACAAAAAAGTTTGCAAATTAGTTGTAGAATCGATCCTTGAAGTTTGGTCCTCGAGTTAGGGTGACACCCTGTATAATCGGGTTATGGATACGAGGAAGCTATGTGCCACACCCACTTGGCAGACGTTTTTTTGTTTTATTGTGGTTAGTTCAAATATTTTAGTAGGTACCTACTTTAGGAATTGAAAGTTCATAAAGTTTGTGCTTAATCCGAATACCTAACCACATGCTACTATAATCATGATGGTAATATTTTTTTTTCTAACTCTAAAAACTGTTGACCTATTTTTAGAGAATTTTCAAGAAAAATAAAGCTATTTAAATGGCTCGAAATGTTTAAAATACACTTTTTTCGAGAAATTCCGAGAGAAAAAAGAAAATTCGCTCATTAATTCATGATTCTCGAATAGACTTTTCAAAATTTGGACCTCTTAAGTTATAATTACGGTTATATTTCGATATTTTGTGTTGAATCCGAACATTCCTCATATCCTTAAAATTATGATGGAAAGAAATTTCCACACAAAGATTTTAGAACACGTTTTTTGACTGATTTTGTGAAATTTGGGCCCCTCAGGGTTGTCCAATATTCTTGCCTAACGAACTCGTCTTTTCGATCGTTATCATGAATATTTTGACGAAACAATAATTACCCAATGAGAACCTTGGAGTCGGTTTTTACTTGTTTATAAGTTTAGCGCTAGTTCTTCCCTACCTCGCCTTCCCCGATTATTTTGCTGTGTTGAACGTCGTATCGTCGAGAAATTCGTACGGAAGACCACCTGATAGCTGCCTGGTCTTGATGGTGCGGAGAAGAAAAGGAAGCGGAAACCGCAATTACGATACTCGAGGAGAATATCGACGAGAGAGTGAAGAAAAGTAAAAAATAATACAAACAAATGTAAAAATAGTGGCCCACTTTCAATGGTTGGCCTGGCGGCGTTAATGATTAGAAAGAGAGAAGAAATTATTACGACGAGGGATAATTTTTTTATTCACTCGAACGCCCTAGATCGCCAAAGAGGCACGTGTTACGGTCGTCTTTGTTTAGGAGTTTAATCCGGTGGGTTTCTCCTTTAGGTTTATTATTTTCAATAATAAACCATTGGAATTGAGCAAGAAAAAAAGTTAACCCCATGGATGACCATCTGTAACTTAATCCGCATAATCCCTGAAAATTTCATCGAAATCGGACAACTTCATACAGTTATGCCGGTTACAAGGATTTCATAACAGACAAAAATTGTTCAGAAAGGTCTGAAATGTAAAGCGCGAGTGGAAATTTCGATTTTGGAGAACTTTTTATTTCAACCTTGAAAAGTGAAAACAAAGCTTCCGCTACCTTGGTAGACTCGGAAGCAAAATTTTCCGTCAGTCTGCCGTACGCGGCCTATTTGGTTCAAATTTGGTATATGGGCTCCATTTGGGGTCTAGTTGTGCCCCACAGCTCTTGGTTGATGTCAGTCACTTCTAAGGGGTGAAAAAAAAGGTTGAAATTTTCAAGAGTTATTCGAAAACTCTCGAAATAAAGGTATCGTTTTGGTTTATTATTTTCAATAATGAACCTTTGGGATCGACCAAGAAAAAAAAAATTTCAACACCCCCTCAAAATTTGATGGTTTACGTTTCAAGGTACGTAGAATCCAAAAATCGAATAAAAATTTGGCCGTCCGTCCGCCATACGCCGTACGCGGCACTTTTGCCACTTAGCATTGACCGATTTTGATGAAATTTGGTATGTAGGCTCCATTTGGGGTCTAGTTGTATGTGTATATATATAAATCAAAACACGAGTGTGAATCGCAAAAGAGGCCTAATCTCCGTTCAAATTAGAGCTGATCGAAATGTAATCGATAGTTGGTGATTTTGATTTTTTTTAAAATTTTTTCTTGATTTTTTTTGATTTTTTTTTTCCCCCTTCATATTGGATGGTTGGTGTATTTGTAGACGAGTGATCTATATAGAAAAATAATAAACCATTGTGTAATAATTTGCAGCGTTTTTCCATCAATTTAACCTATTACCGCCCAGTGTTGCCATATGGCAACATAGAGGGCTTTTCTGTTTGGAGGGTGCTGTGCACCTTCCTGTCTCATTGAGAAGACCTGGATCCTGGGGATCCTTTTCTCCAGATCTGTCTCATCATAGTTGTAATTTTTCATCTCCAGCCACGAGTCCTGGCTTCATCAACAACTGGATTGGGTAAATGGCCTGAATGGATGTCATCAGTATTATCGATTTTTCTACCAAATATGCGGTAAATCGAAGTAGTCTGTCAAGTGGGTGTTGCACCTTGCTCATTGGATGCTCACAAAGCACGAAGATTCATCTTCAAATTGATTGGGTACTTGACCTGGCTAGAGGATGAGAACTAACAATTACCCTACCAAATACCCATGTTGTAATCATAAGGGCAACTATACTCTATCTAATGCCCCCTTTAGTGATATATTTTTACTAATTATGAATGTGTCGATGAGTTGATGAATTAATCACTTCATATTGGACTTATTCCGCATTTAATATCTCAAGTAAGTTCCTATACTCTTGCCTTTATTTAAAGAGCTCTGGGATTTTTGAAGGCCCCGAAGGTTAGGCATCGCTGCAAGAATCCGAGCCCCAGCGGAAGGTCGAGGTATACCTGCGCGACCCCTCCGCCCGTGAACCCCCCCCCCCCCCAACAGTTTACCCTCTTCTGCAAATGCACACTTGATTCACAAATTATTTCGATCATCCCATCACCAAAATCGTGATCAGCGAGAAAAATTGAACATATCGAGTATAAACTCGAGGCAGGTACGATTAAAAAAGAGTGATGAGGAACATTCAAGTAAATTGTCTTACAGCAGAGATTTTTAACCTACCTATATCTTGATTCCAGGTATTTCCCAAATATAAGTTATACATTTAATAATAATTTTTTCTGAGCTTTGTTTACCGTATTATTGTTACAGTTGCGATTAAAAATATTGATTTGTAAGATATTTTTGGGTTGATAAATAATCTATTACGAGAGGTTATTGAATTTCCTAGTAGATTATAAATAAATAAGGCTACAATGGCACAACAAATTGAAATTTTGAGTTGACATTAGTAAATGATGTAAGGGTGAACTCAAGAAAATAGGCATTTTCACTTTACTGTTAAATTATCATAAATTTATACTCATAAACTAGTATTTTAATAACAAAGCAATATAATAATTCATAGAAAAATCTTTTCAATCCGTTTGGGGGAAGAGCTGAGAATGAACGTGATTCCGTTCGTTTTCCGTTAACCCAAACGCGTTTTAAACTCAGCAGCCCTCTCCCGGCCAATCCACCCGAACGAATTACGCCCTCTTCGCCGAATTACAGGAAATTTGGACTCATTTTCATCAGAATAATTAGTACGTTACGAATTTAAATTACAAAAAATGTTCACCGAACGATAAATAATTAAATTGTATGTTGATAGAAGAGGAAGAAGGAAGAGGGATGATGGGTTTTGACCGCGAAGGGTTGTGACCGCGAAGGGTTGAGACCCCAAGGTGAGCACCTTGCAACGTTGCCACCTCTTGGCAGGGAAGGGGTTTTGGAACCCGCGGTCCAGAGCTCTTTAAATAAAGGCAAGAGTATAGTAGATCCGGAGAGGTATGATCTACTAAAATCTCAGTTTAAAAAAAAGGTCAGTTCTTGTGGAGTTCATCATTGCTAAACGGCAACGTAAACCCACAAAATTCAACCGGGAGATTTTTGAAATTATTTTTCCCGTGTTCTAAAAATGTATTTGGAGTCGAAATATCAGATTCATTTTCATAATATATGTGGAAAAACAGTTTCGGTTAACGGGATAGTATTGAATTTTTAGAATTTTTAGAGACCACCCAGAGCTCTGTTACAGAGCTACAGTAGGTTCTTCGAGTTGTACTCAGTTTTGAGTCCTTAACAACCAGTGATCGAATTCCCTAATAATTATGGCGCCCTCAACTCCCTATCTTCGAACTGAGTGTGAAACGTTTATTTCCTCCAAATAAACTTGATTGTGAAGTAGGCATGTGGTGGGTGGTGACAATGCCAATAGCCGTGTTCTTTGCAGACGAGTGATCTGTATATAAAAATAATAAACCTTTGTGTAATTTTTTGGGTTGGGCAGGAAATAAGTTCAAACATTGACTAATAAAATAATTACAATTATCAAATCGCAGGCAAGAATTTTAATTCGTCCACGAATTGCGAAGTTACTCAACTGTTTCCCCCCACTCATTTCCTGCTCATCGGATGCCCCTCGTGTCGCACCTTTTTGGAAAGCTCTCACTCACACCTTTCAATAGAAATGACAAACGACCGGGGAAAAGGGCGAATTATTAACGGTATGTTTTCGACGGGCCGCCCATGTACGTTGGATATCATTACTTCTGACAGGACCCCCTCCCGAATCTCTTAACAAGCTCTTTCGAGACTTTTATTTGGCTCCCGTCAATTTATAACTTGCTAAACGTTTATCAGATCGAAACGAACAGCTCGAAGCGGATGTGGGTATCGCTCGTGCTTTTCCCGTCTGAATCACTTTGACTTATCACTCGCTAAATACCTATTCGAAGGCTGCTACGACTGATGGTATGCATAAACTGAAATGTTGCGATCTCGGTGGTCTCAGTCGGTCGCCGTTCGTGCCAGAGATGGGCGAATTCTTATTAATAAATTCGATTATGAATACAAATCATATCTGCGATTTTATGATTATGAATACGAATACGAATAAAATCGTAGTCACACTTTGAATACGATTTTCCCCAGAAAGTACGACGAAATTTCCGGTAAAAATCACAATTTTTTGATGATTTTCAGTGCAAATTGTTTTTAAAAAATAAGATTTTCAGCGGAAATATATTTTTTCAAACAATTTGCTCTGAAAATCATTAAGAAATTATGATTTTTAACGGAAATTTCGTCGTACTTTCTATTCGGTTGGTCGTAGCGACCTGGGGGTGGTCTCATTCGATTCTGCGTGAAAAATCCGATAAAAATTTTGTGAGCGTTTCAAATTTTGATTGATTATTTTGACAATGTTAGGTCATAAATATGTCGAGAGTTCGGGAGTAAATCATTTTAAAAAAGTATGATTTTCAGGGAAAATTGTTTTAAAAAATTCGATTTCTAGGGAAATTATAGAAAAAATCATAAAATCGTATTCAAAATACGAATACTTACGGGGGGAAATCGTATTCAAAGTGTGAATACGATTGTATTCGTATTCATATTCATACCTGTATTCGTATTCATAATCATAAAATTCAGATATGATTTGTACTCATAATCGTATTTATGGATAAGAATTCGCCCATCTCTGGTTCGTGCCTCGTTCCGGGTTAGTATTTCCGTAAATAACCGGCGCTCAAAGTTTGAAAATAGTATCTAAATTTGAAATTTTCAAGAATTTTCGAAATTCATGAGTGCAGCAGCCAAAGGAATTAAAAACTAAAAGATTGCAGTTGGAATCGTCAAAATCGAACAATAATTGCCAGAGAAAAATGCTCCAAATTATTACACAAAGGTTTATTATTTCTCAATAGATCACTCGTCTGCAAAGAACACGGTTTTGCCATTGTCACCCATACCTACTTACCACATACCTTGCTTCACAATAAAATTAGGAAATTAGGGAAACAATTAGGAAATTCGATTACTGGTTGCTAAGGACGCAAAAATGAGTACAAATGAACAGCGTTCGTATTTTGGTCAGCAACAACTTGAACGGACCTCTTTTTTGACGGGCCTCTTTTGCGATTCACACTCGTGTTTCTAATTTATCATAAGTCCAACCCTTAAATTCTCGTAGGGAGCAAACGGTTTGTCCTACAGATCTCCGCGTGGTCTCTAAAAATTCAATATTATTCAAAATCAGTGAAAAAACGATACTTTCATTTCGAAAGTTTTTGAACCAGTGCACTATTGATAATTTCAGCCCTTATTTGTCAACCCCTCGAAGTGACTGACATCAACCAGAAGCTTGAGGGCACAACTAGACCCCGGATGGAGCCCATATACCAAATTTCAACCAAATAGGCCCAGTGTTGCTAAGAAAAAAGTGCCGCTTATGGCAGACGGACGGAAAATTTTTTATTCGATTTTCGGATTCTACGAACCTTGAAACGTAAACTATCAAATTTTAGGGACGGGTTAAGCAACAAATTTTCAGTTGATTCAAATGGTTCATTATTGAAAATAATAAACCAAAATTCTGCCAATTTCCACCTTCCAAAACCCATCATCAGGATATTCCATGCAATAGTAACCTGACATCCGTTTTTTTGTTGCCCAAACTATTTCACAAAAACTCTCATCTTCTATCATTACTGTGAACTTCTTCTTCAAGACGAAATATATTCGCAATAACGGCAAAAAGATGGAAACTACTCATTTCCCGAATATAAACAAAATTGTCACCACCTGTTGTTTTCCAGTTCACCAATAGACTCCGGGTTTTTTTCTTTTTCCCCTTTTTCAGGCTAATTATTGCCAGTACTTGCTTATTCTTTATCCTGGAAAAAGGCTTCATGAATGTTATGACCCACATTCACAATTACTAATTAGTTCTTAAAATATAGAAGTACAAGAGGATCCCTGAGTGAGCCACCACCCGAAAGGGAGGGACGATGTTTGGGGAGAACACGTCACATGACGTCACCTTTCACCTCTCTCTCCCTCAACTAATCTCACGAGTATGTAAGCTCACTCAGGGATGCTCCAGCATGCCTTCTAGTCCAGTCTTTCGTCTTATTCATTTCACTCTCCAACTTTTCCTCCATCAAGGGATCTCCTCGAAGTATTAGGCTCAATAGATAAATCTCCCGCATCCCGTTGGTAGGTCTCTATGAAACGCCGAGGCTGATGGGCTAGCCTGCACTTCCCAGTACTCCGCATGCCGGTCTGGCTAATAAGACGCCGATGCGAAAGCACTGCAAGTTAGGATAGAGACTTTTCTCTCTTCGTTGAGTAGGGGTTAAAGAAAACACAAATGCCGCATCGAGAAGGTCATCTCCATCACTCGACGACGCGCAAAACATAACAATGAAGAAATCGGCAGGCTAAAAGTAAAGTAAAGTGAACAACCATCCTCAGGTTGGATTCTCATCAGACTGCCATTCCTGGCGACGCCGAAGTCATCAGCTGTTTTCCAGAGGGAACATCAGAATTTGTTCTGAAGATTTCGCTCATGGCTTCCCATGACGAGGGGGGGGGGGATGACAGCCCAGGACGCACAAAAACTCACGCTGCCGTCGATGAGATATGAACCCACGACCCCCGCAGAAATCGGTCCAAATTCCACCGCCTGACAACGCTCGCCCCAGCGACCATGGCTACACCGAACCCTCAAGAGATCGGCATTGTTTTCGTTCGTTGGCGCGTATGCGATTTCCAGCAAACCATTATGTCCCGTACAAAATGGTAACAGATATCGATATGGCGGGAATGGTAGCTAAGATTTTTCTTTATGAACCTTCCATCAATGATATTGTACAAGAAAACCAAGGTTCAACGGGGAAATAGGAAGTGTATATTTCAACAAAACTATCCGTAACAAAACCTAGAACGTAACAACCATGTTTTCAAAGAGACAACAACGTCAACAGGTGATGGTTTCCATCACACTGCCCCCGTCTTCTTGACATCTGCACGAACCAACCGATTTACGTGTATGAACTTTTTCAAACGTCCCAGTTGCACTTGATACAACACATCGTTCGTCTTCTTTACAACCGTCCACGGTCCCGTCCATTGCGGTTGTAACTTGGGACAACGCCCGACAGTTCTTTTGGGCTCGTGTACCCATACCCAATCACCAGTCTGGAAAAACACTGGTTTTGCGTGTCTGTCGAATCTTTCCTTCTGAAACCTCATTTGAACTTTCATGTTACTTCGAGTGAATTCTCGGATTTCTGCCAAGTCCTTTCGTAACTGGAATGCATAGGGGGTCGTACAGTGTGGTTCAACGATGACTGGCTTCACTAACTCCTCCGGGAGTTGGAGCTCGCGTCCAAATACGATCAACGAAGGAGAGAATCCAGTTGTAACGTGTGGTGCACTCCGGTATGCCAATAAGAATAACGGTATTAATTTATCCCAATTATCTTGCCTCGAATTTATGAAAGTCGTCAAATACTTCGTTAAAGTCCGATTGAGGCGTTCTACTAGTCCTCCAGATTGGGGATGAAGTGGTGTAGACCGAGTATGGCGAGTTCCGAGAATTTTTGTCATTTCATTTACTAATTTGGATTCGAAATTTCGTCCTTGATCTGTATGGATTTCCGATGGAATGCCATACCGACTAAAAACTTGTTCGACTAAAACGGCAGCTACTGTTTCAGCCTCCTGGTTGGGAATAGGTATCGCTTCTGGCCATTTAGTGAAATAGTCTGATATGACTAGAACATATCGGTTCCCTCTTTGCGTACGTGGGAATGGTCCTAGGATGTCCATCCCGAGCCTTTCGAAAGGTCCACCAACCATGAATTGCTGGAGTGGAGCTGGTATTCTTTGTTTGGGTCCTTTGACCTTTTGACAATCAGTACAGGTCCTACACCATGCTCTTGTATCTGCTGCCATGCCTTGCCAGTAGTAATGCTGACGGACCTTACCTAAAGTCTTCATAAAACCAAAATGACCGCCGGTCGTACTACTGTGGCATTGATTCAGTACATCTGGGATGCGACTTACTGGTACTACGACTTGCCAGTAGCTTTTTCCTTGGTGTCTTTGCCACTTATGGTATAACACCCCATCTCTTGTTTGTAGGGTGTCCCACCGTGACAACAGCTGTCTTACTTTGGGGTCCATAGACGTCAATTCATCTTGAGTTGGCTTCGATCCTGTTTGCAGTAGAGCTATCACAGTCTTGATGACATTGTCTTGCCACAAGTCTGGCTGCATTGTTTCTTTATAAATCAAATTCACTTCTTTTTTGAACTTTGATTCTTTGTGCTCACAGAACGAACATTGATCCCCACAAGGACGTCTTGAGAGTCCATCTGCGTTTCCATGGCTTTTACCAGGTCTATGCACTATTTTGAAGGAGTAGGTTTGGAGCATTTCTAACCATCTTGCAAGTTGTCCTTCTGGTCTTTTGAACGATGTCAACCAGACCAAAGATGCATGGTCAGTCCTTAAAGTGAATTGATTCCCATATAGATATTCGTGAAAATGTTCTATGCTCAAGACAGCTGCGAGGAGTTCCCTTCTTGTCGCACAATAGTTCTTCTGCTGGGCAGATAATGCTTTACTGAAATACGCTACAACTTTCTCGTCACCATCAATTTCTTGTGAGAGAACGGCACCTACTGAATGGGCACTGGCGTCACAGTCAAGAACAAACGGTTGCCTCAGATCTGGAAATGCTAACACTGGCGAGGAAGTCATGGCCTTCTTGAGCTGGTTAAAACTCAGTTCACAACCCTCATTCCAAAGAAATTGGCTGTGTTCGTCCATCAATCTGTACAGGGGCTGGGCAATTTCCGCAAAATCTTTGACAAATCTTCTATAATAGGAACACATCCCCATGAATGAGCGAACTTCAGTTTTACTCTTCGGTGTGGGCCACTGCTTTACTGCCTCAGTCTTCTTCGGGTCTGTGCTGACTCCTTTCCCAGTGATGACATGTCCCAAATAATGAGTTTCTTTACGAAAAAAAGAACACTTCTTGGGGTGTACTTGTAAACCTACTTCTCTGAGTTTCAAGAATACTCCCTCTAATTTGTTTAAAACATCACGAAAATCTGCGCCATGGACAATTATGTCATCCAAATAAACCAAAGCCAATTCAGTTGGTATAACCCTTTCCATCAATCTTTGGAAGGTTGCAGGAGCATTTGAAAGACCGAACTTTGAACTGCCACAGTCCTTTCCCATACAAAGTAAACGCCGTTTTTTCCTTGTCTGATTCATCCATTGCAACTTGCCAGTATCCACTCTTCAGGTCGAGACAGCAAAACCAAGTAGAACCACTCAGGGCATCAAGCATGCTTTGAATGCAGGGTATGGCATATGAGTCTTTTTTTGTTACTGCATTCAGACGCCGATAATCAATGCAGAATCTCGTTGTGCCATCTTTCTTAGGGACTAAAACTATGGGTGAGGCCCATGGACTTTGTGACGGTTCAATGACCCCTTGATTGACCATGTCTTTCACCAACTGGTCTACATGTTGTTGTTGGGAGTACGGAATTCTTCTGGGATTCTGTTTGATTGGCCGGGCGTCACCCGTATCTATTGAGTGAGATACAATAGAGCACCTCCCTAGGGGTTTGTCTCCAACGGCAAATATATCAGTATATCTCAATAACAGAGTTTCAGCCAATGCATATTCCCCACTTCCTTCTGATAAATCTGAATCAGTGAGAGCTACGTTTATCCAGGACGTATCTTGAGATTCAGTTATCAACTGGAGCCCCCTCTCTACAAATAGCTGTTTTTCATGCATTGGTACAGCTTGATCTTGAACAGAAAGTGTTCTGAGAGGTATATCCAACCGTGCACCAATTTTCTCCAAAAAGTCCAATCCCAAAATTCCTTTTTCTTCAATTTCAGAAATCAAAAACTTTTGCACAACTCTCATGTTTGCAATCTTTACTGAGGCGGTACATTCTCCAACTACCCTGATACTGCTCTGTCCTGCTGTCTGGAGAGATTTTGTGGAAGGTGGAGTGGTCACTAATTTGTGGGTATGTGCTACATCTGGTCTCAGGATGGATACTGTTGCACCTGTATCGACGAGCATTCCACAACCACGGTCTCCCAACAAGACTTCAACGAAAACAGCGCTTGATTGTTTCCTATCTCTGCAGTGTGGGTCAGAAGTTGAAACGTTAGCCTGAGCATGACCCGTTGCCTCGGCTACAACTAGTTTTCCGACTGGGTTCTTTTGGGACACTCTCTCCTGAAATGACCAACTCCCTTACATTCATAACACCTGGAAGGTCCTGGAATCGTTGCAGGTTGAGCTGCTTCAAGTTTTTTTCCTGATGTAGAAAATTCAACTTCGTGTCTTTGAGCTTTTCTCAAGGCTGCCCTAACGGATTCTGGGGATGAAATGCTGACAGAAGACTTGACGTGTACGTCTCTAATTGCGTGAATGAATGATCTTACTGCAATTCTTTCGATGGCTTCAGGAGGACAATCAGGGAATGCTCCTCTTGCCAACCTCTCCACGTCAGTCGCCAACTCAGCTAAGGTCTCTGAATCTCGTTGTTTGCGGCCCTGCAACTGAGAATGGAGCATTGAAGTAAGGTGTTCGGAACCAAATCTTAACTGAAAAGCTTCGGACAACTTTTGAAAGCTTGATCGATGTTGTGCAGGGAGGTTATGGACAACGAGTAGTGGAGGTCCGGACAGAGAAGCTACGAGATGCTCTCCCATTTCCCTATCGTTCCACTCATTAGCATTAGCAATAATGGTGAACTGAGTACAGTATTCTTCCCAGGAAATGGAACCATCAAATTTCGTTGGTTTTGGGAACTGTCTCCGTAATGTTGAAAAATTAGCGTGCGTTGAAATATCCCTACAATTGGATTCTGTTGAAATGGATGAGTGAAAAGGTTGAACGTTATTTACATGTTGATTGTTTAGTGTTTCTAGCAATTGAGCCAATTGTGCCTACATCAGACTCAATGGTGTTGATTCTTTGAGAAAGAATATCACATTGCCTTTCTTGTGTCGGATGATTGTCAATTTCTGAAGTAATCTGACCGAGATGGTTCCGTAAGACTCGAACATCAAATTCAACCGTATTCATTCTTTGCGAAACATCACTACTCTGGATATCGGCAACTGGTTCATCTTCTGGATCCGCCGGCCTCCTTCTTGTAGTTACTGTTCGTCGAGGCATTCACTATACAATTTACTCCCCCGGGGTGGGTTCGAGAAACGCTGAGCGCCAATGCAATGGATAATTGCATGACGTCATAAATTTCAAGTTCATTTACAGGTTTAGATGGTGGTGGTTTCTTATTTCCTAGTCAATAGGCTGTGTTGAGCAATGATCTTCATAAATTTTCCTTCGTAAAAATCGTGTTTTGATTAGGAATGTGAGAACCCTGCTCTGAATGATGCGTTCATTCTTCCTCGGATCATGAGAACCTCAACGGCCTACGAGTTGACTGCGGGTACGGATTCGAAATGATTCAATTCCGAGACTCACCGGACGAAATCGAAGGGCCTTCACCTCACTTGAAGCCACTAACCAAAAGTCCAGACATGAATAATCGGTTTTTCGGGGCTCATAACTCCATTAAAGGATCATCGAACTCTCGTCTAGCTCTGGTTGTTCGCGTTTCTCCGACAGCAATCCAGGGAGGAAAATGAGATTGAGACGACGGAGGTGAGATTAGAAACGAATATTGATGACCTCGGAGGAAGAGTCATCGACGTACTAGTTTGGCAGGGCTTCTAGCAAGTTGTAGAAAAAGGCATACAAAATGGAAATAAAAGTCTGCCAAGTGGGTGTGGCACATAGCTTCCTCGAATCCATTGTATAGTTGATCAGATGCACATCAGCTGAAAACATCAATCAATGACTACCTCGCACAACCTTCATAGGGAACCATTTACATGCCAACCCGCACAATCCCTGAAAAATTCATCGAATTCGGATGGAAAATGTAGAAGAGACACATTCCTTAGTTACCTTGAACCGATTTGGTTGAAATTTGGTATATGAGCATCACTTGGGTCTAGTTGTGCCCCGAAGCTTTTGGTTGATGTCAATCACTTCTAAGAGCTGAAATTTTGAAAACGCCCTAGCACAAACAATTTTTATATGTATAAAGGTATTGTTTTCCCACCAGTTAGCTCCCTACGAGAACTTGAAGGTTGGACTTACGATAAATCAGAAACACGAGTGTGAATCGCAAAAAGGCGAATCACACAATTAAAATCGTAGTTGACCAAAATGGGATCGCTGTAGGTACGTGGAAGGAAGGTGGTTTCTATGGTTGGTAGGTGGTGACAATGGCAAAGCTGTGATCTTAGCAGAAGAGTGATCAACATATATCAGCAAACATAGGCTTCAGCAAAGATACCAATCACTAGACTTTTCTAAGAGTCTCTCAAAAACTTGCCATCATTTGGATCATGGAAGGTGATGATGAGTGATCTAGTTCATACGTGAGTGACTAACTCACTTTTCTATTATTTTCTAATAATTTCTCTTTCAAACGTCTCTTGAAATGTATTATGTTGATCGATTCATCAATTATTTGTGAATTATTGTTGAAAAAGCGGACACATTGAACCTGGAAAGATCTACCATGAGTCTCTGTTCTGCTTAAGTACCCTAAGTACTGGGATTTGCATCGTTCTGAAAGCTTTTCTAGTAATAATGTTATGTAGTTGAATTTGAATCTATCCCATAAATTTTTGGGTTATTTTGCTCTCAATATCTCAATCATTAAAGTGTCCAAGCGAAATAAACTTATCTATCTATGAGGAGGAAATTTGTAAATGAATCTAATGCACGCATTTTGAGCAAATAACGTCTCCATATTTCCAGTATAACCTTGTTGTAGGCTTGTTTTTACGATTTTTCGTGGAATAACTTGATCACTGAAGCTCTCTGGGACTTTACTGCCCCATATAAGTCCGAAAACTGACAATGTTCATCCTCGCATCCTAAAATCTCGCGTTTGCGCTCTCGTTAAGACCAATCTATACCGCTCGAGGGTTGTCAATTTGAGAGATAAAAACGGAAAACGCCGAAGATGGGGCCCGTAAATCAGAGGAAGGGAGGGCTGAGAACCGGTCATGTCGAGCCGCTACGCTACTTTTACCTCATACTATACCGGCTGAGGTCGTAAAGCTCCTGAAAAGCATCGCAACAGACTCCTTCAAGCGCCTCTTCTATCGAGTCTGTTGGCATCTAGTTATAATTAATTTATCGCCTGTACTGAACGCTAGTTAAATCTGAAGAGTTGAACAGCAACGGAAACATCATCTCAATTATAATCCCCTCATGGTTTGCCTACCTTTGTGTTTCCGGGCTCCGCATGAGAAGTTAGCAAGCACCTGGGTAGGTTATAGGCTATCCAGCAGTTCTGTGCTCTTCATTTGCTTTCAAATAAAAACATCGATTGATTGACGAGAACGAGGCCTTCCTTAGAAACTTTGTTCGAACAAACACTTTCAACGTCCAACGAATCAAAATGTCCAAAATATCATTTTCTGTACAACCCTAAACATCGTTCAAAACTATAATTTTAAATAAAACCGAACACTATTGCTTTTGGTTTATTATTTTCAATAATGAACCTTTGGAATCGACCAAGAAAAACAATTTTAACACCCCCTCAGAATTTGATGGTTTACGTTTCAAGGTGCGTAGAATCCATAAATCGAATAAAACGCTGCAAATTATTACACAATGGTTTATTATTTTTCTATATAGATCACTCGTCTACAAAATCACCAACCATCCAATATGAAGGAAAAAATAAAAAATAAAATAAAATTAAAAAAAAAAAATTAAAAAAAAATCCAAATCACCAATCATCGAATGTTTCACAAACAAATTGGAGGTCGTTGCAACAACTTCCTCGAAATTAAGCTAAAATCGTCTCCCAGGATGGATCACGGTGAAATGAGTCGAACAAGAACTGATTCCAGAATGAGAATCGGAACCACCTACATAATTTATCGAGCTGGCTTCCAAAAACGGCACAGGAGAGAATGCAACACCGTTACGTCCCCCCTTTTTGGGAGCCCACCAGAAGGAATAATTGGCTCAAATCGTCCCTTTTTATTCTCGTCGGATTTGCTTTAGCAGTTTCCGATCCGCCCGCCTTCTTGGAAGTCAAGTAACCTGTTTTCCGAGGGCGCAGGCAGTCCGATTGCCGTGAGGGATCTGGTTAGTACCGTTTGAGCCCATCGAACATTCAATGGCGTATTCCAGCTGATTTTATTAAAATAAAAAAATCCTGAGAACTGAATCTACAGAACATGGAAAATGTTTTTGTATACATTAAAAACTGTTGGTGCAACGACTTAGGGCAGAGACACCAATTATTGATAGGTCTGAGGAATATTCTCGGTTTTGGAATAATAAGAATAATATTCTTAATATTATTAAGAATAATTCAGGGTCCAGTGGACACGTACTCCCTTCATGATAATGCCTCGTCAATGGGGAATTTGCCTCACATTTTTTTTTCGAATGAGGGTTTTTTTATGGGATAAAACCATAGTGAGCTGCTCGAAAACGCATCCAAAAAATTTAGAGAATTTAAGGAAGATGGATATTTTAAATGTGGTGGCAATGTGTAAGAGGCAGCCATGTCTGAAACGTAACGGATATTCTACCAATCTGACTTCAAAGGAGGTTCTGTGGCGCTTACCACAGAAGCGGAACATACACGAACTTTTAGCTTACAAGGATTAACACAAGAGTGCGTGAACTAGGAAGGAGGGCAGAACGCAGAACTCAAGACTCAAAAGTGACCAAAAGAAACAATATTACTCACTTTTTACAATACGATTCTACCTACTAGTTTATCAAGCATTATTAGTCTTCATCTTCTCTTATTTAGTTTCAAGATTTGAATCACATTATTCGAGTAGCCATTTCACTGGATCGACGTTGTTTCACTGTCAGAGTTGTTTTCGCGTCGTTTTTTTTTCGTATGACGTCAACAATATTCCTCGATTTTCGCGGTGTTTTGTAACAGAGGCTTCACTTGTTTAGGCATTTTCTCCTACGGTAATTTTTTCCCCTTGGTTATTCCTAGTGTTAAACGTTATTCTAGGGACTTTTATAGGATTTGACTTGAAATTCCAGAATCTAAAATTGAGGCAAATTCCCCATTACCATGTCGGAACACACCCTAGCAAAGGAATTAAGGCTGAAAGGGGAGAAACGACCAATAACATCAGCGTGGACAGGTAAAATGAACCGTTTTGAAACCAATTCGGAACAGGTCAACTTCCGGGTTTCTAAATGTGAAGTAAATGCAAAAAAAATCACACTCAACAGTCAGGACGGTAGAAAGATTGGGATTGAAGCCACAAAAGATTGATATTGAACAAATTGCTAAACGGTGGTCTTTTGTGCTGAAGGGGGCAGGGGCGTCCAATGCGGAACCAAAAATTATAATCGGCCAAGAATGGCATCCCGTAAAGCTTTTTATGGACCGTGGATCCGTGGGCCTTTTTGTGGCCCAGTGATGTCGAAAACATGGTTAGGATGGGTACTACTTGGCAAGTTACCACGGAGAGGAGTTAGTGGAGTGGGAATAGAAATAACTCATTCCAATCTTGGGCATTGGGAGGAAGTGAAAGAGGTAGAACAGGAGGACGACGATTTGACTTTGAAGGATTTGGTCAGAAAGAACTCAGCCTTGGATGAAGTAGGAGCCACGCAAGCCAAAGATGTAGCACAAGATGATGCAAATGCTTTGGCCATTGTTAACTCAACCACGAGACGCATTGAAGGAGAGTCAGGGCGTTGGGAAACAGGCCGATTGTGGAAAGAAGGGTTTGAAACATACCAAGAGAGAGTAGGAGAAATGAACGGGAAAAGGAGGGAAAACAACGGATGAGAAAAACCAAGACCGAGAACGAAAAGCAGATGGATAAAGAAGCTGATATTGAAAACGAAAGGCAGAAGAATAAAGTAACAAGGAATAATAAAGAAAGGCCAAGAAAGCTGAAATGGAAGATTGTAGAGATTGAGGAGAACATGGCCAAACGATACAGCCCGCTCTACGATGGAGACATGGAAGGAAAAGACTAAGTCAAGCTAGTCAACAAAAACCTCCGTTGATAGTCGCTGATGGAATTCTGTGTCGCAAGGGGGAAAAAAATGAACAATTGTGAAAGAACGGCTGTATTGACAGCAAATAGGGGAAATGAAGTACAAAATCAAGATATGAAGAAGAAGAAGCAGAATTTACGTGGAGTCATAAAGAACGAACGAGAGAAGAAAAACGAAGAAGTAAAGAACATTAGAAGGATGCCAAGGAGAAGAAAAACGGATGAAGAAGAAAGCGGAGAAAAAGGAAAGAAAAAGATGTGGCAAGAAAGAAAGAAGAGGCGTTTGGTAGAGATGGGGCTGGCAAGAACGACTTAGTTGAAGACTTGAGGAAGGAGATTCCAAAGAGAAAAGAGTTCCTTGGCGCCCCCGAGAATGCTTCCGGTTGAACTTCAGAAATATTATCAATTAATTTTTCCACGTGATTTTGCCTGTTTGGTTCCATATTTGAAATTAATAAATTTATTGTTTTCGAAAGTGAATTTCGAGTTTTTGTGTCTCTAGAATTTTGTCTATTCGATTACAGGGTTATTACTTTCAATAATGAATGTAGTGAGGACAAACACTTGGTATTAGAACCAATTTATTAATCGCACAAACATAGTCGTATTTACATTTTTAGCACCAGGTCTCTCCTTATCACGCTAATAACAATCCCAGGTTAGGATATTGATAACACTTTCACGTTAAACCCTTCCACTCAATGGCATGGATGTTGTGGTACCAACATCAGACACTACAATGAACCTTTGGAATCGACCAAGAAAAAATTATACTCTTCCCCTCAAAATTTGATGGTTTACGTTTCAAGGTACGTAGAATCCAAAAAACAAATTTTTGCGTAGTTCCCAAGGACCGATTTTCATGAAATTTGGCATATGGGCTCCATTTGGGGTCTAGCTGTGCCCCGAAGCTTTTGGTTGTTAAAAATCACTGCTAAGGGGTAAAAAATAAGGGCTGGAATTTTCAAAACGCCCTAGCTCCAAACTTCAGTTGTTATGGTAGGTAATGCAAGGAGATCTTTTGATGTCGTCTGCTTAGCAATCATTATTCGAGACTCGATACAAAACGCTTGCATACGAGTCTGCAACACATAGGGACATCCCATGCCTCCCTCCAGGGGTATATCTCAGTTTAAAAAAACGATTTATTCATTTATGCATATTTAACAGTTTTGGCAGCATATAATTTATGCATCAATTTAGGGCTTTCCAACGAATGGTGAACGATTTTTACATTTCATGTCCTTACTCTGACGCGTGAACGAAAAAGCGTTACAAAATTGGTTACAGAAAGCGTTACAGTTAGATTTTTAGTGATTTTTACTCACAACCAAATCGTTGCTATGGAACTTTATCTTTAAAAAAATCTTTAAAATTTCTAAAAAAACTCAACTGTGACCAATAATGTCAAAATAATGAATAGTTGAGTGATTGGTGGATTGTGAAAAGTTGTTTCTCGTTCTTATTTCAAGATTTATAAATTAATATTAATGTTCTGCATTGTGGGAGCACCACGAAATGATATCATTTTTTATTACATTTTAAATAGAATTGATTATTTAGAATCGAATGAGACCACCCAGAGCTCTGTAGGACCGACCGTTCTCTCCCCACAAGAATCTAAGTGTTGGACTTGGAAAGTGTGGATAAATCAGAAACACAAGTGTGGATCACAAATGAGGCCTAAACTCGTTGAAATTTTATCTGACCAAAATGGGATCGTTCGTTTCTTCGAATTGCACTCATTTTGCGTGCTCAGCAACCTGTAATAAAATTTCCTAATCAAGGCACCCACGACTCCGAAATAAACTTGATTGTGAGGTGAAAATATGGTTGGTAGGAGGTGACAATGGCAAAGCTGTGTTCTTTGCAGGTTCTTTGCATAATGCTGTGATCAGCTACCTCTTCGCATTTCTGTCCATTCGCTTCCTTAGCTCAGTGGTAGGAGCTCCGATTCAGAATCGGAATGATAGGAGGTCGATCCCCGGTCGAGGGAAGTTAATTTTTGATGACTCAACAATATGGCTGTTATGACGGCGTGTCGGAGCGTGAAGGCGATCGGCTTCCTTCTGCTTGTCGATTTGATTGGTTCCTACTCAACGAAGACATAGGACGGGACAACACTCGATGCCCGGCGCGGGTTACCGCAGACCGTGTGCAATCAAATGCACCAAGGGAATGCACCACATTTACCTATACCTAGTTGGAGGTAGACGACGACTAGGGTAAATGGGAGCAGAAGCCGGCGCGATGAGATTTATCGCATACCGAGACCCTCTGATGAACTGTGGGCTTCAGAGAGGAGGCGAGGTAGAACGAGAAATAAACAAGTCGAGTTTTCGAAGACGAGTGCATGAAGGGGAAGCCCTGAGTCCTCCTTTTATATGGACTTGACAAGGTAAGGAGAGGGTGGAAAAAGGTGATGTCACTGTCCCCCGTACCTCACCTTACCTACCTTGCACGGTGAGTCACTCAGGGTTTCCCTCGACCTTTATTGGAGAACTACACAGTTAAAAGTATGAGTCATTACAATGGCGCAGTCGTACCGGACCTGAATGGTCTCCTCAGCATTTCTCAGAGAAACAATAATTCATTAAGATTAGGTCATCAAAACAACTCCCTCCCAAGACACGAGTCGAGCCACCGCCTATTCGGACAAACGTTGAGGTCAGCAGATCCCCCGCCCTTTCAATAAGGAACAATAACAAAAAAATCTGAAGCCAGTCAAAAATACGTGGTCTCACAGGGTTGTAAAAAGCCGGCCAAAGCAGCCTCCCTGACTAGGTAACGGATTACCTAAGATTTCCTAAGGGGGGGGGGGGGGAGATGTTGTGATCATCTTCGCATTTCTGTCCATTTGCTTCCTTAGCTCAGTGGTAGGAGCTCCGATTCAGAATCGGAATGATAGGAGATCGATCCCCGGTCGAGGGAAGTTAATTTTTGATGATTCAACAATAAGGAGGGTAGAGAGAGGGAGGCCTGTTCGCACTCGGCTAGGGCCTTCTCCTCTCCGTCACCGCATAGGGCGGAGAGCTGTGAATCCCAGCCTTTGGTCTGACTGGCTCTCTTGATGGCTTTTTTTATTTATATTAAACAATTACATTTCTGACAATTACATGGTACGCCATATACTGTATTAAGCGTGGTACATGTTCAATAATAATAACGCTGATACGTGGAGAAGGTTGAAATTGGGGAAAGTTGTTGCCGGCGGACCTGCGTTCGTCGGTATTGCTCGATTTTCATCCAGATACTTCTTTATCCAATCAGAGACCAAGTCCAGCCGGGAGCCAACTGTGGGAAGCGACAATTCTGAACAGTCCTGGAACGGCACGAAGCTGAAGATGCCTACCAGGACTTTCTTTTTGGCGCCACACAGTAGAGGACCTAAGTTGTCACCCACGCAGCCAGAAGTGCCTTCGGAGACCGGACTCACGCAGATTTGATGGTCTGGTGAAAACTCTTCGGGTCCGAAGTCGTTTGCTTGAGTCAAATTGAAGATCGTCTCTGTGCACCAATCCAAGTGTCGTAGCTTCGATTCGATTCTCTGCATCCTGCCAGAGTACGTTTCATCAATTTGAGGATCCCACCCCAGGACTTCGCACGGCTCTTCATTTTGAATCATTCCATCGATCTGTGTTGGAGTCTCAAACTCCGGCAATCCTAAAGTATCGGCAAAACCGAACACCTTCAAAAAAGGCTCTTCAAATCTGATCAGTCCGTAATTGTAGGTCACTTTGTTTCCAGCTTTTGTACAGTTACGGTGCACACTGAGTTGCTGTGCAACGCGCATTTGCCCTCTGGGATCCTTCAAGTCGACGCAGTCGATGAGCATGGATACTTGGTCAGGGGCGTTCAATACCTGAGGGTACGTCCAGTCAGAGTAAGGGTCCAGCATGAGGCAAAAACACCCGACAATGCTGATGGCGGGCGACAGGAGAACGCCTGAGCAGGAGTCAGCTCTGTCGACAAACACCAGCCCCACGTACTGGTACTTCTCCGGGTCAGCTTCTGTGCTGTTACGGATCCTCAGAGATTCCGATCTGTGGTGATTTCGTTGCACTGATTCCACGCCTGAGACACACAATATACAGCACACCACAATGACTCCAAACTGTGATTCCATCCAGTGAATCAGCGAATATTTTTTTTTTCCAAATTTACTTACCTAAGACTCAATAAGCTCAATTAGAATTCCAATTTCACTTAGTAACTCGTGTCCCGATATTATCGCGTTTTTGTTGTAACCACACAATTTCTACAGTCTTGGAAGCTTAGTAAATCATGGTACTTCTAACTAGAGACGTAATCGAACCGTAGCAAACTATCAATACACTCACAATTAGGTAGGTAGATCCTATAGAGCATCATTAATAATTTACTTTCCAACTCCATGCGGTTTAAGTATAAGTAATAAGATGAGTAATAAGCATAAGTTCCTACTAAGTATAAGAAATAAGATGAGTAATAAGCATCAGTTCCTACTAAGCATAAGTAATAAGACGAGTAATAAGCATAAGTTCCTACTAAGTATAAGAAATAAGATGAGTAATGTTATAATCACATGTTCGTGTTTCCTAGTTAGGAGTTGTGTACTTATTTCCCAAATTTACTTTCTCATTTATACGTAGGATTTTTAGTGGAATAAAGCCTATAATTCTACGGCTTTCTTTATTACAATTTATTCCACTAAATAAAAAACTACAATGGACAAATATCTTCGTCCTGAGCGGCTCTCAACCGATCCATCCTCAAGTTGTGCTGAAGAAGATTATCTGCATTGGAAGCAAACATTCCTCAACTTCCTAGATGAAATGAACGCTACAGAGAATCCGATAGCAGAAAAGGTAAAGTTGAAAGTGCTTACTAACTTCCTGAGTTCTTCTATTTATAAACTAGTCAAAGACAAGGCAGATTTTCAGACAATTCTAGCAGCACTTGACGGGATTTTCATTAAGCCTAAAAACGAGATTTATGCTCGACACTGCGTGGCAACTAGGAGACAAAACCCTGGCGAGAATATTGATCAGTATTTGCAGGCCTTACACGTCCTTGGACAGGAATGCTCGTTCCAAAATGTTACAGCTGAGCAATATAGGAATGAGTATATCCGTGATGCATTCATAGCAGGACTGTCATCGAGTATGATCCGACAACGCCTTCTTGAGAACTTGACCCTCACGCTCAATCAAGCAACCGACCAAGCTAGAGCTTTAGAGAGGGCTCAACTTAATTCTCTCAGTTACTCTCAACCCAGTGGTAGTTTTTCCGCAGCAGCTAGAGGTTCAGAAAATGGTTCGACGGAGGAACTGAATACAACTGCTGCTTTACACACGTTCTCATGTTATTTTTGTGGAGGTAAGCGTCACCCAAGAAGCAAATGTCCAGCAAACGGGGAGACATGTGGAAAATGCAACAAGCTGGGTCATTATTCGTCCGTTTGCAAAAGTAAAGTTGATTCCAAAAAGTCAGGGAAAACTAAAACTATTGGAGCCACATTAGCTGCTTCCTCAGCTGTGTCCTTGAGTAAGGCTACAGTTCCTGTCATGATAAATAATTTTCGCTGTTCTGCCTTAGTTGACACAGGAAGCACATCTAGCTTCATAGACCAGACCCTATTGAACAAGTGTACTGCCCATTCCAAACCCTCCAACGAGCGAATAACCATGGCTAGCTCTTCTCTCTCTTCCAAAGTAGAAGGATATTGCGAGGTAAGGGTGAAACTTCAAGGGCACACATACGAGAAAGTTAAGCTATTGATCATGAAGAATCTTTGCACAGATGTCATAATTGGCCATGATTTACTTTCCACTCACTCTTTGCTTGAGATGAAATTAGGAGGTCCAAACGCGCCCCTACTAATTTGTAATATAGCTGCAGCTGCCGTTCCGCCTGTATCACTATTCACCAATTTATTGCCTGATTGCCGGCCAATTGCTATTAAATCTCGCCATTATTCCAACGAAGACGCTGATTTCATTAAATCGGAAGTTCAGAAACTTATTGATGAAGACGTCATTGAAGAGAGCACATCCCCTTGGAGAGCCCAGGTCCTGGTTGTTAAGAGTGGAGTTAGGAAGAAGAGGATGTGTATTGACTACTCCCAAACCATCAATAGGTACACTCAGCTTCATGCTTATCCCATTCCGAAAATTGAGAAGATTATCGAGCAAGTCGCTCAAAATAACTACTTCAGCACTATAGACTTGAAATCAGCTTACCATCAAGTACCTATTTTGGAAAGTGAGAGATTGTTTACAGCTTTTGAGGCAGATGGAGTTCTCTATCAATTCAAAAGAATTCCATTTGGCGTAACCAACGGTGTGCCTGCCTTTCAAGAATTCATTCATAAAATCATACGGAAAGAAAACTTAAGAGAAACCTATGCTTATCTGGACGACGTCACGGTGTGTGGTAAGACAAAGGACGAACATGACGTGAACCTTAAAGCTTTCCTTGATGCCGCCAAAAAGTATAACCTAACTCTAAATGAAGAAAAGTCAAAATTTTCTCAAACAAACATTAATTTACTCGGTTATAACATTGTGAATAATACTGTCAAACAAGATGAAGATAGACTACGACCACTTCGTGAGATTCCGACCCCTGGCGATATGAAGCAACTGAGAAGAGTCATGGGTATGTTTGCTCATTTTTCAAAATGGATTCCAAAGTTTTCGGAGAAAATTCGTCCACTCGTATTAGCCAAGTCGTTTCCATTATCAGAAAACCTACAAACCATCATAGAAACATTGAAGTGTGACATTTCAAAAGCAGTACTGACAGCAATAGATGACAAACTACCTTTCACAGTCGAAACTGATGCATCGGACTTTGCTATTGCAGCTACTCTGTCCCAGGAAGGTCGACCCGTCGCTTTTTTTTCAAGGACACTATCAGAATCTGAGCAGCGACAGCCGGCAGTGGAAAAGGAGGCAGCAGCAATAGTTGAATCTCTTCGAAAGTGGCGTCACTATTTGATAGGCCGGCCATTTCAAATAATCACTGATCAAAGATCAGTTTCTTTTATGTTCGACAATACAAGGCACAGCAAAATTAAAAATGACAAAATTATGCGTTGGCGTCTCGACTTATCATGCTTTAAATACGAAATTATCTATCGTTCAGGAAAGGAAAATATAGTTGCCGATACGCTGTCAAGGGTCTGCGCTACAGCATCAACTTCAGATCTGGTGGAACTACACAAAACTATGTGTCATCCGGGAGTTACAAGGATGGCCCATTTCATCAGATGCAAAAATCTTCCATACTCTGTTGAAGACGTGAAGCGGATGACCTCTCGTTGTCAAGATTGTGCGGAACTAAAACCAAGGTTTTTCAAAAATGAAGGTGTTCTCATCAGATCCACAATACCTTTTGAGAGGCTAAACCTGGATTTTAAAGGGCCTCTTCCTTCTTCGACGAAAAATCAGTACCTACTCACTATCGTAGATGAATATTCTCGTTTCCCCTTCGCCTTCCCATGCTCAGACCTGTCCGCATCTACAGTAATTAATCATTTGAGGAACTTATTTTCAACATTCGGCTTGCCTGCATACATACATTCAGATCGTGGATCGGCTTTCATGTCAGCCGACCTCAAAGCTCTCCTGTGCACAGCCACTAACACAACTCCCCACGAGAGGATGTTCTCTCATTCGCGTAGATCAGCAAACGGGCAGTCCCTCCCAACATGGCTATCGACACCTGGACAAGTGCTGATGAAACGTCTACCACCCCCTGGAAGCAAATACGATCCAGCCATTGTGCAAGTAGAACTCCTGGAGGCAAACCCTGACTACTCACACGTGCGGCTACCGGATGGACGAGAGACAACGGTCTCAAATCGCCATTTGGCCCCTATGGGTGAAACTTCTGAGGATTCTGAAGAGGAAGATGTTCAAAACCAAACCATAGACGAAGTTTCCGAGCCATCTCCTTCAGCACCCAGTTCCTCTAGCCCAGTTGCGACACCCTCCACACCGAACCAAGTTCTGAGGCGTTCAGAAAGGAGCAGGCAAACCCCGAAGCACTTCGAGGACTACGTTCTAAACTAAAGAGGGGGAAATTGTTATAATCACATGTTCGTGTTTCCTAGTTAGGAGTTGTGTACTTATTTCCCAAATTTACTTTCTCATTTATACGTAGGATTTTTAGTGGAATAAAGCCTATAATTCTACGGCTTTCTTTATTACAAGTAATAAGCATCAGTTCCTACTAAGCATAAGTAATAAGACGAGTAATAAGCATAAGTTCCTACTAAGTATAAGAAATAAGATGACTAATAAGCATCAGTTCCTACTAAGTATAAGTAATAAACGAGTAGGTAATAACTATAAGTTCCTACTAAGCATAAGTAATAAGACGAGTAATAAGCATAAGTTCCTACTAAGTATAAGAAATAAGATGACTAATAAGCATCAGTTCCTACTAAGTATAAGTAATAAACGAGTAGGTAATAACTATAAGTTCCTACTAAGCATAAGTAATAAGACGAGTAATAAGCATAAGTTCCTACTAAGTATAAGAAATAAGATGAGTAATAAGCATCAGTTCCTACTAAGCATAAGTAATAAGACGAGTAATAAGCATAAGTTCCTACTAAGTATAAGAAATAAGATGAGTAATAAGCATCAGTTCCTACTAAGCATAAGTAATAAGATGAGTAATAAGCATAAGTTCCTACTAAGTATAAGAAATAAGATGAGTAATAAGCATCAGTTCCTACTAAGCATAAGTAATAAGACGAGTAATAAGCATAAGTTCCTACTAAGTATAAGAAGTAAGATGAGTAATAAGCATAAGTTCCTACTAAGTATAAGAAATAAGATGAGTAATAAGCATCAGTTCCTACTAAGCATAAGTAATAAGACGAGTAATAAGCATAAGTTCCTACTAAGTATAAGAAATAAGATGAGTAATAAGCATCAGTTCCTACTAAGCATAAGTAATAAGATGAGTAATAAGCATAAGTTCCTACTAAGTATAAGAAATAAGATGACTAATAAGCATCAGTTCCTACTAAGTATAAGTAATAAACGAGTAGGTAATAACTATAAGTTCCTACTAAGCATAAGTAATAAGACGAGTAATAAGCATAAGTTCCTACTAAGTATAAGAATTAAGATGAGTAATAAGCATCAGTTCCTACTAAGCATAAGTAATAAGACGAGTAGGTAATAACTATAAGTTCCTACTAAGCATAAGTAATAATACGAGTAGGTAGGTAATAACTATAAGTTCCTACTAAGTATAAGAGATACGATAAGTAATTAGCATAAGGTCCCACTAAAGTATAAGAAATAAGATGAGTAATAAGCATTAGTTCTTACTAAACATAAGTGATAAGATCATCATAAAAAAAATAGGTAAAAAACAAAAAATAAATAGTGACAATTGAGCTTAATAAATTGTGGTAAAGCAAATCGTTCATATACCTGGAACACGTAGTAAGTCGGTATTTTTGCGAAAATAAGGGTTTGAGCTCTCTAGGTAAATTTTTTCCTTCAATCTCTCTTTTCCAGTCTGAAGAATAGTTTTTTATCCAGGAGGCATAGAAAAAACTTGTAAGTCGGTTACCTCTTTTTTAGCCGGAAAACCATGTAAGTCCTGTGTATGCCTTCATAAAAGTGAGCAGCTCACGCTGGTGGCAAGTTTCCATCAAAGATAGTCAGTTTTTTATTTTTTTCATGTAAAAGTTTACATAATTCATAAATGGAGTTCGGAGAAAGTGACCATAAATAGAAACCTTTTTATAAGTCTCAATTTCAGCAATAAATTCCACTCCTTGTGTTCTGCAGACACGTGATTTTCCATACTGTGGCCAACCTTAAGACCACAACTTACGTGTTTTTCCGCATTGTTTCTAAATTATTTTCACATTATTTAGGAGGATAATTTCAGATGAATTAATTGATTGTTGGCTGTTTGACCTAGCTGTAATGCTGATGTTAGAAAGAACAAAAAGAGATTAGTAGTGTGCTATTGGCCTGCTTATGTTTTATAGGAAACACAGTGAAATTAATGATGCAAGAGATAATAATGAGATAATAATTAAGGAAATCCAGCTCAGACCTATCCCTAACCCTTTACCCATCCCTAACCCATATCCAACCCATCCACAGCTCATCTCCAACCCAGCCCTGACCTATCCCTAACCCACATCCAACCCATACCTAATTTATCCCTAGTCCATCCCTACCCCATCCTCAGCGCATACCCTACCCAGCCCTGACCTATCCCAACCCCTAACGCAACCCATCCCTAGCCCATCTCCAACCTATCCCTGACCCCTATCCCATCCCTAACCAAACTCACACCTAACCCATCCTCAATCCATCCCTAGTCCATCTATAACCCATCCCTAACCCAGCCCTGTCCTATCCCTGACCCCTAACCCACACCCAACCCATACCTAACTTATCCCTAACCCATCCACAGCTCATCCCCCACCCAGCCCTGTCCTATCCTTAACCCCAAACCCAACCAATCCATAACCCATACTTAACTTATCCCTAGTCCATCTATAACCCATCCCCAAACCAAACTCACACCTAACCCATCCTCAAACTATAACCCATCCCTAACCCAGGCCTGTCCTATCCCTAACCCCTAACCCACACCCAACCCATACCTAACTTATCCCTAACCCATCCACAGCTCATCCCCCACCCAGTCCTGTCCTATCCTTAACCCCAAACCCAACCAATCCATAACCCATACTTAACTTATCCCTAGTCCATCTATAACCCATCCCCAGCTCATCCCTAACCCAGCCCTGTCCTATCGTTAACCCCTAACCCACACCCAACCAATCCATAACCCATACCTACAGTCCCACCTCACCTACTTAGTCCATCCTCACCTCATACCCTACCCATCCCTGACCTGTCTATAACCCCTAACCCAACCCATCCCTAACTCATCCCTAGCCCATCCATTACCCATCCCCAACCCAGCCCTGACCTATCCCAACCCCTAACCCGCTCCTAGCCCATCTCCAACCTATCCCTAACCCCTATTCCATCCCTAACCCATCCCTAGTCCATCTATAACCCATCCCCAGCTCATCCCTAACCCAGCCTTGACGTATCCCAACCCCTAACCCATACCCAACCCATACTTAGCCCATATCCAACCTATTTCTAACCCATCCTCAACCCATCCCAAGTCCATCTCTAACCCAACCTAGCCCTGACCTATCTCCAACCCCTAACCCATCCCAAGCTCATCCCCAACCTAGGTATTTAATACCGAATAGAACCATGAATTAGGTACAAAACTCGAATTACACTTGAATGAAAGACTTTTCCAATATGATAAACAATTGTGTTGCTAGGGAACTACAAATACTAATAATTACTACTATTACAGCAAAGCTGTGCTCTTTGCAGACGAATGATCTGTACAGGAAAATAATAAACCTTTGTGTAATAATTTGCTGCGTTATTATCCCCAGAACACAGATCGAAGTGTCCCAGAAGTTGCCAGTCTTTACCGTCCACAGTTAAGAGATGACTCAGTGGAGGATGTATCGCTCGTAACTCACCGTTGTAACGATTTGCTACAATTTGTGAAGTAACTTTGTCGACGGGACAAAGTCCCATTGTGGGGCCCCCACGCCTGCCTCCCAGACGGGAAGAGATAGCGAGGCCTCCTACGTCAGTTTGCTCAGCGGCCGCTTATGGACCTCGACGTCCTAACGAGGCCCGTGCGTCATCTCTCCGCACCTTCCGTCACCGAAGATGAGTTCGCGACCTCGAATCTCACGAATTCCATTTCAATACTTTCCACGAGGACGAGCTCCACACTACTTCCCTCGCCCATTTCTCTCTTTTCTTGAATCATGAATCATGAATGATTGAATCATGAATCATGATCTTGAATCATGATGATAGGAACACTGTACCTATCTCAACCGTAACTAGGTAGGTATGCATTGAATTCAAGTGTTAGGCAACTAGGTACTTTTGTTTCATTAAAACAAGGGATGAGTTAGGAATGGGTTAGGGATGGGCTGGGTATAAGTTAGGGGTTGGAGATAGGTCAGGGCTAGGTTGGGTTAGAGATGGACTAGGGATGGGTTAGGTATGAGTTAGGTTAGGAATGGGATAGAGGTTAGGAATAGGTTGGAGATGGGCTAGGGACGGATTAGGGGTTGGGATAGGTCAGGGCTGGGTAGGGTAAGAACTGAGGATGGATTAGGGATGGACTATATGGGTTATGGATGGGTTGGGTTAGGGGTAGGGATAGGACAGGGCTGGGTTGGAGATGAGCTGTGGATGGGTTGGATATGGGTTAGCGAAGAGTAAGGGGTTAGGGATTGGTCAGAGATGGATTTCCTTAATTATTATCTCATTATTATCATATAATTCTGATAATAAAAACTGTAAAATAATTCTGATAATAAAATCGCTTGTATCATTAATTTTACGGAGATTCCTGTAAAACATCAGCAGACCAATAGCACACTACTAATCTCTTTTTGTTCTTTCTAACATCAGTATTACAGGTCAAACAGCCAACAAATCAATCAATTCATCTAAAATTATCCTCCTAAATAATGTAAAAATAATTTAGAAACAATGCGGAAAAACACGTAGGTAGGTCGTGATCTTAAGGTTGGCCACAGTATGGAAATTCACGTGTCTGCAGAACACAAGGAGTGGAATTTATTGCTGAAATTGAGACTTATAAAAAGGTTTCTATTTATGGTCACTTTCTCCGAACTCCATTTATGATTTTGTAAACTTTTACATGAAAAAAAAGAAAGAAAAAAACTATCTTCGATGGAAACTTGCCACCGGCTTGAGCTGCTCACTTTTATGAAGGCATACGCAGGACTTACATGGTTTTCCGGCGAAAAAAGAGGTAAGTAACCGACTTACACATTTTTTCTATGCCTTCTGGGTAAAAAAATATTCTTCAAATTGGAAAACGGCTTCACTAAATGAATCAAGCGACCCTCATTTACCTAGAGAGCTCAAAACCTTATTTTCGAAAAAAACCCGACTTACATGGTTTTCCAGGTAGGTATATGAACGATAGACTAAATTGAAATTTTTCGCTTCTAAGTACACCAAGGTAGCGGAAGCTTTGTGTTCACGTTTTGTAGTTGAAAACAGAAGTTCTCCAAAATCAGCATTTTCACTGGCGTTTTACTTTTTAGGCCTTTCAGAACAGTTTTGGTTTCGTGTCTGTCTGTCTGTGTGTCTGTCATGAAATCCTTGGAACGGCCAAAACTATACGAAGTTATTATTGTCCGAATTCGATGAAATTTCCCGGGATTGTGCGGGTTGACGTGAAGGTGGTCCCCTATGAGGGTAGTGCAAGGTACTTAGGGATTGATGTTTTTAGATTAACAACCTACTTTGCATCGTGTTATCTATACAATCGGGTTATGGATACGAGGAAGCTATGTGCCACACCCACTTGGCTTTATTTTACAGTAATCCGTTTTGGAAACCCTCTTCAATGCGGAAATTCAAAATTCCGGCAACGTAGTGTCTAAGTAGCTAGACTTCCACGTTGAACTAAAAACGCTGCAATTATTACACAATTATTATTTTTTCTGGATAGATCACGCCTGCGAAGAACATAGCTTTGCCATTTTCACTACCTACCTACCAACCACATACCTACTTCACAATCATGTTTAATAGTTGGAAGAAATAAACTTGGAAATAATTGGAAGAAATGGTAAATTTCTTCCTAATTAATTCCTAACCCGTTCCTTCCAGGGCACGGACATTTATCTACGCCTACCTCCATAAGATGCCAGGAGAACAAGGAACTGCCTGTGGGACAAGTTGCAGCTGGCAGCACAGGACACAACCCCAGAGGCGGTCATAGGAAAAATGCTGGAAAGCGAAAAAAACTGGACAACTGTGGCAGATTATGTGGAATAAATGATGAACAAAAAAATCCTTCAAGAACGGGAAAGCAGCGAAGGGGAACCCTAGCAGAGAACTAAGAAGACTCCCCAGGACTCGGACTGAAGTAAAGTGCTGAACAGTTCCAGGCTGAGATCCAGCGTGAGAAAAGAAAGTGAGGTTTTAGTGGGTTTGAATCCCACATAACCCGTGCGAGCGGTTCCCTCGGGTATCTTACAATAGATATTATAATATAATATCTATTGTAAGATACCCGAGGGAACCTTATAATCTATATTATAGATTATACAATATTTATTTAAATAATTATTTATCTTACAATAGATTCAATTTTCACCCCTGGATCTTGAAGATTTCCTCGCCCCCTACGGGGGAAATAAAAAACGCTGCAAATTATTACACAATGGTTTATTATTTTTCTATATAGATCACTCGTCTACAAAATCACCAACCATCCAATATGAAGAAAAAAAAAAACATCAAAAACTCAAAAATAAAAAATAAAAATCACCAACTATTGATCGCATTTTGGTCAGCTCTAATTTGAACGGAGATTAGGCCATTTTTGCGATTCACACTCGTGTTTTGATTTATTTATATATATTTCAATATGAACCCTTAAATTTTCGTAGGGAGCGAACGGTTAGTCCTACAGAGCTCCGCGTGGTCTCAAAAAATTCTAAAAATTCTATAGAATCTTAAATTGAAGGAAAAAAATACCGTTATATGTAAATTTTTTGAGTTAGGGCATTTTCAAAATTTCAAAATTGATTTTGGAACCCTTAGAAGTGACCTACATCAACCAAAAGCTTCGGGGCACAACTAGACCTCAAATGGAGCCTACATACCAAATTTCATCAAAATCGGTCAATGCTAAGTGGCAAAAGTGCCGCGTACGGCGGACGGACGGCCAAATTTTTATTAAATTTTTGGATTCTGCGTACCTTGAAACGTAAACCATCAAATTTTGAAAGGGGTGTTAAAAATTTATTTTTCTTGGTCGATTCCAAAGGTTCATTATTGAAAATAATAAACCAAAATCTGATTTTGTTCAATAAAGCTTATTTGAAGTTCCAATTTACACTTCAATATAGCTCCTTGTTCTTTACTGCAAACGAACATCAGTAACACCGCTAGTCATAGATTCGTGTGATACTGCGTTGTTATCCCGAGCCCCCCGCAGCCATCTTTTGCAAGCCATTGCGTCAGTAGTTGTGAATTTACTTTGGTCGACGTAACTTATAACTGCACGGCTTAACTCAATCTAGAAGAGATAATCGAGCATCGGCCGCGAGATACCCATTAAATTTGCATAAGCTTCACATTCGGGTCGAGGGATCCAGCTGCGTACTTGCATTAACCTCTCAGTAAGTGCAGAATACATATTTTATAGTTTAGTGTTGAAATAATTATTAAAAGGTTGTGGACGCCAGCTTGCACTTTACTTTTGAATCAAAATAAATTGAACAAGTAGGTACATGTCGATTTCACTAACAAGAGAATCGATTATATTCCGGTGCATTTCAAGTGAAAAGTTAACCCTAGGACCTCACACAGGGGTACAGCAGCTGTACCCCACTGTTCCTATTTTTGGGTGCACATCCGAGGAAAAAATTTTCCCGCCCGAATGGGACCCACGTAAATTATGTTGGTACGCCTGTGAGCGGGAAACACACTGTCCCGAGTCCAGTTGGCTCTGAGAATTCGTGTGGGTTCGCGTCTTTTTTCGTGGTGGGGTACAAAATACCCCAGTGTGTTTTTTCAAACAGTTTGGGGTACAAAATTTACCCCAGTGTGAATCCCTGGAAACGTTATAGGTAAATTTTGAATCCTCACTGTTCCGAGCCACCATGCCACAGCAATTTGTTGGTGAGGTCGTGAAAGTGCCACGGAGGTTACATGACACCACAGATGATGCAGAATTGGAGGGTGGTTCCCTATGAATTGGGGATGGTCTCTTTTGAAGGGTAGGATGACCCCCTATGAATTGGTAGGAGGTGGGGAAGGGGGTGGAGTTGCCACGGAGGTTACATCCTAATTATAGGATGGTCCCCTATGAATTGGGAGATGGTCCCTTATGAATTGGGAGAAGGAGGGTGGAGTGGCCACGGAGGTTACATGACACCACAGAGCACTGATACCGAAATGGCGGGTGGTTGGGGAAGGGGGTCAAGTTGCGTAGTAACTGTGCCAGAACCGCCCTTTTTACCCCACTACAATTTCTTTGTAACAATATTGCACATGACCTTTATTGGGAAGAAGGGAACGCTCAGAAGTAGCAGAATAGGGGTTCAAGTGCATCACAGAAGGGTGATCTTTGGGGTGGTAGAATAAGGAAACTACTCATTGGATTTGGATGCCAATTTTGGTTTATTATTTTCAATAATGAACCATTGAAATCGACCAAGAAAAAAAAAAATTTTAACACCCCCTCAAAATTTGATGGTTTACGTTTCAAGGTACGTAGAATACGAAAATCGAATAAAAATTTGGCCGTCCGTCCGCCGTACGCGGCACTTTTGCCACTTAGCATTGACCGATTTTGATGAAATTTGGTATGTAGGCTCCATTTGGGGTCTAGTTGTGCCCCGAAGCTTTTGGTTGATGTAGGTCACTCCTAAGGGTTCCAAAATCAATTTTGAAAACGCCCTAACTCAAAAAATTTCGATATAAAGGTATTGTTTTCCCTTCAATTTAAGATTCTATAGAATTTTAGAATTTTTGAGACCTCGCGAGCTCTGTAAGACAAACCGTTCGCTCACTACGAAAATTTAAGTGTTTATATTGAAATATATATATATAAATCAAAACACGAGTGTGAATCGCAAAAGAGGCCTAATCTCCGTTCAAATTAGAGCAGACCGAAATGCAATCAATGGTTGGTAATGTTGAATTTTTTTATGATTTTTTTTTTTTTTTTTTTTTCTTCCTCTTTTCATATTGGATGGTTGGTGATTTTGTAGATGAGTGATCTATATAGAAAATAATAAACCATTGTGTAATAATTTGCAGCATTTTTTCCTCCAACTCAGAATATTGCAAACTTGCATAATCAAAAGTAACAAAGGTCATTCCAAATCGAACAAATTTTATTTCGAATTTTGAATGAGAAGCGATATTTAACAGTTTTGAAAATTGGTTTTCAAACAGAATGTCCAAATAAAAAATATATAAAATACTAATATACGAGTGTGTGGGATTCTTGGTTACAGTGGTAACTTGGTTATGATGAATGAAATATTTCAATAAAAAGTTTCAAGTCTCAGTTTGTACTCCCAAGTGAGCGTGTTACTGATTTTGTATTCAGACATATATACTAATATATAGTCCCTTTACCAAGATACCTAAAGCAAAATCAAAATTTTTCAACTATAAAAGAGTATCAAAAAATCAAGTCAAAAAGCGAACTTCAAATTTTTTTTTGAAACTTGACTTTCTTCGACCAACGTTTTCACTCTAAATCCCTGCCTATTTCGATGGGCGCTCTTCGGAGAAAACATGCTCAAATTGTCAGCTTTCCAACTGTCTGTCAATTTTTCTGTTCAACATTCAAGAAGAAAGAGTAAATGAAGTTTGAATGTCAAAAAACGTGTGTTTTACATGCAAATCCAGTGTTTCAAGCCGGTTTGGTCCCCCCTCGATCTCAAAATGGCTTGACGATTTTGGTATCATTTTCTATGTAATTATTTACGCTGAATCCAATGGTGATACTTCAGAATGATTCTGACTGCTAGAAAGTGGATTTTTCGAAGAAAACCTTCGTTTTTCACACATAAAATTCGCATCGTACATAAAGTAACACCTTTCTACTCAATAAAAACACCGAATTTCTAGCTGATTGAAGTTTTTGTACAGTAGAAAGGTAGGTATTACTTTATGATATCTTCCATATCTACGAATAATGCATATTTTATGTACAAAAACCGAAGGTTTTCTTCGAAAAACCCACTTTCTAGCGGTCGGAATCATTCGGAAGTATCACTATTAGATTCAGCGTAAATAATTACATAAAAATGATACCATAATCGTCAAGCCATTTTGAGATCGAGGGGGACCATAAACCGGCATGAACACTGGATTTGCTTGTAAAACACACGTTTTTTGACATTCAAACTTCATTTACTCTGTCTTTTTGAATGTTGAACTGAAAAAATGATAGACCGTTGGAAAGCTGACAATTTGAGAATGTTTTTTCCGAAGAGCGCCCATCGAAATGGGCAGGGATTTAGAGTGAAAACGTTGGTCGAAGAAAGTCAAGTTACAAAAAAATTTTTAAGTTCGCTTTTGACTTCATTTTTGATACTATTTTATTGCTAAAAAATGTTGATTTTGCTTTAAGTAGCTTGGTAATTTAACGTTCTTTCTAACGGTGTAGTCAGATTTGAATTTTCAGGAGAAATAAGGAAGTTATGACCATATCAGTGCCGTGAGGTCGAAATAGCGAAAAAAAACTTTAAAGTGAAAAAATAGAATTTTGAGTGGGTTAAAAGAAAATTGCTAAGAGACATTTTTTGTTGGAAATACCTTGTAGAATCGACCCCTGAAGTTATGCCCATCGAAAGTGTACACACCCTGTATAAAGAATATACTATTCCCTTTTTGAACACCCAATCATTTTTATCATTGTTTAGATGCTTATAGAAATTTAAGCAACAATAATTTCATTTAAAAATGGCAACAGACACAAGATTTTAATGTTTTGTAAGTTGGGGTACATTTGTACCCCTGTGTGAGCTCCATGTCACAAAAACTGATGTGTGACCTGCTAGGGTTAAGCTGGGTTCACATAGGTGCGTAAAGTCCGTAATGCGCAAGAAGAGAAGTGGGGGTGTTCCGAAATGCAGAAAGTGGCGTAAAAGCATTTAACATGGCTGATTGATACGCAGAGAAGCGCGCAGTACATTCTGCGCAGAATGAGGAATTTCACCCTGTCGGAATTTCCTATTTTTGACCCCAAAATCGGATTCAGCACCTCTAAAAACCCCCTAAGGCAAACTTTCAGCCCGAACTTCCTAATTTACGAATAAACAAAACAGTGTAGAAATACGAATGTTTAAAAAACCGGGAAAATGACGTCATGCTGAATAGTTCATTTATGGCCGCTTGAAAGCGCTGAGATCGAGAAATCCATAGTCCCCAGATGCAAAATTTTCATGAAACATTAAAGTTTCGAAATCGAAAAAACTTAAGAAAAAAATAGAAAAAGCGAGATGGGGGAAAATTAGGTTTCCCTCTGTTTTTGTTGATAACTTTTCTCTTAGAAAACACGATTTCGTCGTCCCAATGGGCAACACTGGGAGGAGACGGCGATCCGAACAGCCCAATCAGCGAGCGTTCCCGCTGCACGTCTGTTTTCCCGCTGAGTTTTGAAATTAAAAATTTTGATTGTCTCCCAAAAATAACAGGAGACTTATTTTCCGAAATCAGCCCAATTTCATCCATCCCACACCATTAACTATTCAGGAAAAATGCAAACAGAAATCGGTGAAATTCCTCATTGTTTCAAAACCGAAACAATGATTCTGGTTGTTTTGACAATAAACGAGACCGAGTCAATAAACTTGCTGTGAACAAACGAAGAGAAGTTGTTACGAATTTTACCAAAGTTTGTCCGTAATGCGTGAAATATCCAATTTTGGTTTATTATTTTCAATAATAAGCCTTTGGAATCGAGCAAGAAAAAAACAAAATTTTAACCCCCCCTCAAAATTTGATGTTTTACGTTTCAAGGTACGTAGAATCCGAAAATCGAATAAAAAAATTTCCGACCGGACCGATTTTGATGAAATTTGGTATGTGGGCTCCATTTGGGGTCTAGTTGTGCCGCGAAGCTTTTGGTTGATGTCAGTCACTTCTAAGGGGTGAAAATTAAGGGTTGAATTTTTCAAGAGCTCGAAAACTCTCGAAATAAAGGTTTGTTTTTTCACCAATTTTAATTAGTATTGAAGTTTAAAACATTTTTTAGACCACCCGGAGCTCTGTAGGACAAACCGTTCGGTCCCTACGAGTACTTAAGGTTTTTTTCGATAAAACAGAATCATGAGTGTGAATCGCAAAAGAGGTCTAAACTCCGTTCAAATTTTATCTGACTGAAATGCGATCGCTGTTCATTTCTTCGATTTGTATACAGTTTTGCCTTCTGCGTAACCAGTAATCAAATTTACATATGAAGCTTTCTATTTTTCGAATCGAGTGACGCTTCACGTTTAGTTCTTTCTGATAAACTTGATTGTGAAGGTGTGAAGCCAGTATGGTGTGGTAGGTAGTACCTGCCAATAGTTGGTAGGTAAAAAAAAGTTGGTAGGTAAAAAAAATGTTGGTAGGTAAAAAACGCTGCAAATCATTGCCCAAAGGTTTATTATTTTCTGTATAGATCACCCTTCTGTATAGATCACTGGTTCTCCATCAATAGCACCTACCACCATCTGTATTCTCCCTTGACCTTCCCTCTCAAATTTCTGCTTCCCGCGTTCAATAGGATTGAAAATGGCTTCGGAGCTCACTCAGCTGATCAGTGATCTGAAGAGTGAAGAAGATCTCCTCGAATGCTGGAGACGCCTGGAAGAGCACTGATCAGCTGAGTGAGCTCCGAAGCCATTTTTAATCCTATTGCATGGAAATGCTCTTCCAGGCGTTTCCAGCATTCGAGGAGATCTTCTTCACTCTTCAGATCACTGATCAGCTGAGTGAGCTCCGAAGCCATTTTCAATCCTATTGAACGCGGGAAGCAGAAATTTGAGAGGGAAGGTCAAGGGAGAATACAGATGGTGGTAGGTGCTATTGATGGAGAACCAGTGATCTATACAGAAGGGTGATCTATACAGAAAATAATAAACCTTTGAGCAATGATTCGCAGCGTTTTCAAAACGATACCCTCCAAAAGTCGACCTCCTGCAAAATGAGAGTCTAGCCCCCAGAAAGTATTGTCGGGTTTCAGCGCTACCTACCGCCACTTTAGCGAACTATTATCCTTTTTCAGCTCGATGTGAGCGTGGTCAAGCGGCATTTCTGAAAAGTAGGCTTACCTCGATTTTACCACCTCGGTTTTACCACTCTCTAATTTCTAAGTTTGGCGGCTTTACTTCCCTGCCCTTTTAAATTGCGAGGAAAAGGAACTTGATATTGCATTTTTGTGTTGTTTTCAATTGTTGTGTTGTTCTTCTTTGCTACATTGTAATCTAGGGATAACTGCAAGTTAGAGGAGCGACGTTAATGCGGTCGCGAGCGTGATCATCTGATAAGATATCAGAAATGGTAGTTCGTTGAAGTGGCGGTAGGTAGCGCTGAAACCCGACAATACTGTCTGGGGGCTAGACTCTCCTATCCGCAAAGATCAGTCCCGCCCCATCAATTGGCTCCAGCATCCAACTACGCACTAAGCATTACGGACATTACGCACCTACGTGAACCAAGCTTAATTCCGAATGCTAATGAAGCCAAAATATATGAAATATATAAAGAAACTAGTCGCCAAATTTATATGGAAAGCCCACGGTAAAGTGGGTTCATTCCGAAGCGATTGAGACCAAAAAGAGCCCTGTTGGGGGAAAAATGAACTATCCAGAGCGTTTCGAAAAATGTGACATGAGTTCATGGATCCACTGTGGAAGCAGCCGTACCAGGCGAAGGTTTCGTGTGGATCCAGGGTGGAAGCAGCCGGTCTGAACGTGTTAAACCAGTCTGGACTTATGGAGCTCAGCTTTGGGGCTGTACGGCTCAGCAAAATCATCAAAATGAGGCATCATCCAAAGATTCAGAACAACAAGCTATGAAACGCACTGCACAATGTGCTTGTCCTGTGGTACTTTCGAAACGAACGTCTCCGTCATGAGCTTCGGATCCAAAACAATAAACGATGCTATAAATCGACAAGCTGTGAGACACATCGGCCAAGATGTCACATCAATGAGGAAGCTGTCCAGCTCCTTGATACAAGTGATGTCGTCAGAAGATTGAAGCAAACCAAACAAACCACTCGACCTAACTTGTGAAGCGGTGAAGTGAAACATCCGCCATAATTAACAAAACCCAGTGACGTCACTACAGTTGTACTTGGTGCAATGAAGAATATAAAAGAAAGGCTTCCCACTGGAGAGATGACGATTCACAACAATCTCTCTGTCTATTCCAGATTAGGGTGCTGTCCAAAGAAGTTCTCTTTTCTTTTCTCGGTAGCCAGAATGTACCGTATTTGTCCAAAAACAATCTGGAAATTCTGGAACCTTTGTGTTCCCCAGCAGGTAAAATCAATTTCTCTCAAAATTGAAATTTCGTTAAATTTTGAACATCTTAGGTTCAGTCTTGGGTTCTCTGAAGTCAAATCCTGTTCCAATATTTAGTCATTCTACGAAAGTAAGGAATTTTGGAAGGCCACAACCACCATTATTCAAATTATACTTTTGGACTTTTTTTTTTAATTTTCATTTTCATTTTGGAGGTTGTATAATAGCAACCGTTCCATTATTGCTTCATAAAATTGCGTGTTTCAGTGAAAATTTGAAATTTTGTTAAATTAGAGAGTGAGGGAGATAGATGTCTAGTGAGGGAGATAGGAAACGCTGTTAGAGCCTCTTTAGGCTCATTGCCGAGTTCGCCATCGATCTAGAAACATGTTTCAATGTAGGCATTTTGGATGTAGATCCGATTTTATACTTCGTTGATAAAATTCTAAATAATGTATGTAAAACAACGAATCTGAGCGTTTTGCTTCCAGATCTGCCAAGTTGGGAGCATTATTTTCACTTTACAAGTATTTAACAAATCAACAAACAAGTATTTAACAATTCTGAGAGTCGGTCTGTGTGTCGGGATTGTGCGGAGTGGGGTGCAGATGGTCCCCTATGAAAATCATCTATCCCGAATTGATGGTACCTACCCTCTGAGCACATTTTCCATTCAAGTTCAATGAAAATTTCAGGAATTGTTCAGGTTTGCGTGTAGATGGTCCCCTATGAAAATCATCATCCCCCGATTTATTGTAGTCGCTGCGCGTAAAATCCTGGAAACAACCATACCGATGATAAAAGACCGTCTATAGTCCCAAAACATCATTTTATCCGAATCGGGTGACATTTTCGGGGATGGTGTTTTTGGGACTATCATTTATCATCGGTATGGTGATGTGCGCTTGCGGCATCGTGAAATCCTTGATATGCTTAACTTCTATAGTTTTCATTCGATTTCAATTGCATTTCCAGGAGTTTTGTGGTTTAAACTCTGGACTGTCCTTGTAAGTGTCATGACCATCAATTCTGGAAGATGGATTGAAATTTTGAGATTATTTACTATTATACATGTGTTTTATGAAAACAAGTTCCATGGATTATTTTTAAAAACCTAATAATTTTTTTAATTCGTTGATAGAATGAGATTTGAATTGATTGTCGAGATGAGATTTCATGCTTAGGTAGCTCGGCATTGAGTCTTTTGAGGCATAGTTTGACAGGTAACCCGGTTACGAGCCTTTCCAGGCTCATTCATAAAAAATCATAACTGATCACCAGGGCCCGTAATGATTTTTTTGGTTATTTTTCCCATCATTCTGAGGATATTTAGCACTAGGATGAAAATACTAGGATTGATTTTATGACATCTGATTTTGTTTGCGAGTAAGTGATTACATAAATGGGTAGGTAGGGTAGCACACCATTTTTTGTTCTAATTAGGGGAGACATATACAAGTATAAGTAGGTACGTGTATTTAAAGAACCCTGCAGTCTAGATGCTAATCTAGATAGGTACCTACCTACCTAGTTAATGAAAATCTATCCTCCCTCACGTCAAATCTATCTCCCTCACCGTAGAAAAAAAGTGAGGGAGATAGTATGAGGGAGATAGAATTCTAGTGAATTATCGAATTTAATCGAAGTGGAATACAAAATTTATCAAATCCAAAAAATATTTTTTATCGAGGTTGATGGCTACTACATTGTTCGTTAACAACATCAAACATAATCACTTTCCTTGCCAATGTTTTCTCGTAGTGAGGGAGATAGGATCCAAACTGAGAAACACCGTTTTCGTAGCAAAAATTCACGCTAAACAAAAATGGACCGAGAATGAGGACTGAAGCGAATAATTTTTGGTTCAGCTGAACTCCTGGTTCTAACGTACAAAAAAAAGACGGTCCAATACGATCAGGAGCATCTAGAACGCGGCCCGCAGGTGCTGCACGCGCTTCCTAGCGACACTGCGGCAAACTGCTTTTTCGTGTTACCGAACTTTGACTAACTAAAAGTGGCCGGTAACTCTTAATCCACGCCAATTCAAATCTTATGCACGTTGATTTAATCTTATTGCAAATCAAACGTGCAAATCTATGCACCGTTGAATTTAATCTTATTTAATCTTATTGCGTTAAATTTCCAATTATTTATTATTTTTCATTGTCATTTTCATTATTTGTTTTTCATTATTTCATTTCATTTCATTATTAGTTGTCTTTGTTTTTCATTACACAAGATTACAAAATTTAGGGTGGTCTGGCGCCTCGTTCTTTCACCACTTTTCTTATGCATTTGGTGCGCTGAATCCGAATCTGACGTCAGTTTTTTTTTTACGTCGGATTTCAAGATATAGCTAGTTTTACGATTTTCTAGTTCTCACTTTTCTTCATTTTTTAGTAAGCACTCATCTTGCTCAAATCTCCTCAAAATAGTACTCAGACTTATAGGAAATTTCAGGTAGAATCCGAATATGTACTTAGTTTTTAATAAGTATGTGTTAAACCAACAAGAGAGCCGGTGCAAGGTTGGGCACCCCCTTTTCCAGTGGTCTATATCATTAATGACCACCTTGAAAGGTATTTCAAAGTTTTTTTTCTATCATAAGATCAGAGACTGTCAGAGCCATTCCACCTTCATATTTCTCAAGAATTTTGTGGTGGTTGGCCCTGGATCCCAGTCTTATGTATCCCAGCCGTAGCAGCCCCTAGGAAGGCAACTGAAATATTTCAGAATGTCCGTAAGGACTGTAACAGTCTTAGCTGTTAGAACAGTTTCTTGCTGCAGAAATATTAATTCTTTTATTTTTTTAGTTACAGTGATTACCAAGGAGTACTTAGGATAACATTTAAAAGAGACACATTTTCCACGTAAATAATGAAAATCTTTATTTTAACAACACGTTGGAGGGGTGATCCCTCTTTTTCCTTTTGATTCGTTCTTCCATAGAAAAGATCTATTGATAAACACAATATAGTTAAATTTAACAGGAACAACTAACAGTTAGATTTAACAACAACTCTTGAACAGTCTTCAATAAATTCAACAATTCATCTTCCGATAAGTACCATCTCGTCCAAACCACTGCACTCATCCTAATTCTCTTCATCTTCCGAACTAGGGAAGTATTCACTTGATGAGTCAACTATATCCATCTCGTTCTTTTCTGAGAAAGCAGAGAAGAATCCATAGTTGTTAGTCTGAGCCTCCCACTAAAATGATAAAATAATGTAACATGCTTCTGCCATTTACTTTCAACTTCATTAGTATGAAGTAACCAGACAATTATTTCAGCCATCAAGTTCCTTGGCTAAGTAAGAAAAGGTCTGCCAAATGGGTGTGGCACATAGCTTCCTTCTATCCATTACACAATTTATAGATTTAAGAAGATTTTATAGTAAGATATGGATGAATGTATAGGTTGAACAACAATTTGTTGTGGTTGATTCCAAAGGTTCATTTTTGAAAATAATTAACAAAACTTGTTTTGGAAACGAAAATTTTGTTAAATAATTATTGTTGTGCGTCGTTCTTATGGGTAGAGGTTAGGTATCTACCCACCAGGTTTTGGTTCAGAAACACAGGAATAACTCACTACTAGTCTGATGAATATTCAAAACCAAGCAGGCAGTTATTCCTGAATGCAAAATAAGCATGCAATAATTTTCAATAAAAACCAAATCTGTGTCAAGTTTTTCAGTAACCTTATCTCTAAAACAATACCCCAAAACGTCATAAGCTAGTTGTGTCAACTCCCCACTTTGTCATAGGGCTTTATTTTATCAAGAAATCATCGCAAAAATGGACCGATTTTAATAACCAAGTTGATTAATATTGAAAGAAACTATCCAAGTTCTCTTGGAAACAACAAGAAAGCCATTAGTCATGCGAAAAATGAAGAAAACTTACCTTAAATATCAGCCGTGTGACGCGGTTGTCAATCCTCACGAAAACACCTGACTGAACTGACGTTGTGGGGTATTACTGACGTCTTGACGTTATGGGGTATTCGCTCCCGTGGGGCCAGGGAGAACTAGCTCCGGTATGACCACACGTCTAGTCATCAGAGAGCATTAATTAGATAATTGAGAGATTCGCCGTAGTTGTCCGCTAGGTAAGCGCGTGCTGCAACACACTGCTGGGCCAGCCGTGCTACGATGACTCACTAATGACAGAATCGGCCTTTATCCACGGGATCTCTAAAGAAAATTGTGTGAGGGAGATAGGCTCCAGCTGTGTGGACAGGCAAATAACCGACCACAGAATAGTCCTAGTATCCACCAGGTGGTCGTTTGTCTTCAAAACGTAAAATAGAGAGGATGCCTAAAATATTTCTGTGAAGCATTAAATTTGTATTGCTTGTGGGTGAAGATTAGTGGTGATGACAGACGCAAACCTATTGGTGTGGGACATGGAGGAAGATAGATTTTAAGCAATTTTATTAATTATTCTGGATAGCTGAAATTTAATGGAAGGAAGCCACTTGATTGAGTAAATGAGGACACAGTCTTTTAATGAAGAGGAAAAAAAACGAAAAATTTAGGTCCATCCAAATCTAAATTAGGTACGGAGAGAGGACTGAAAATTCCCTAGTTTCGTGGAATGACTTTGGGTTTATAAACCCAAAGACCAAACATGAAATAATAGGTAGATGACCTGACCCATCCATCTCCAGGCAGAAGCTACAGAAAGAGGGGATATTCTTGTTAGGTTCACTCCTTGTTGTGGACCACTCTTTCCTAGAACGGTCACAGGACCTGGAGATGTTCTTTCAGGTTCAAAGTTTCGAGTTTTTACTTTGAATCTTCCTTAACTCAGAGCCTCGACTACCTGAAGAGCCCCCGACAAGCCTAGTTTCGGACAAATTTCCTACAACAGCCCTCAATATCGTCAGGTTAGGTCCCTCCAATATCACCATAACAGTTCATACCGAGAATCCGTCTGGAGCGAAAACGCACATTTCTGAGAAGGACAGGTCAGCTGCTACCCACTGAAGCCAATATCTCAGGTTTTCCTTGGAAAACACTCCTCACGCTCTTTCACTCATCAACGTTGCCAAATTCACACCACGTTGCCAGACCTTCTTAATACGTTTCAAGAGAACAACATCCATAGTAAAAGTGTAAAACCCCGTAAGTCATAAATTTATGACTTACTTGAATTTATGACTTCGTATTTATACGAAGTTTGTGCACAGAAGTCTTGCAAATAGGACTCGGGGTTGCTTCTAATATAAATCTCCATCCATAAGAGATGCAGAAAGGGGCAGCCCCTGAAACTAGTTCTTTTTTAAAATACTTGTCCATATTTTCAAAATAATATTGTTAATACGTTAACCTTGGGGCAATACAACATATTTAAAAAAAAGCTTTTGACCGACTAATAAACACCTCAAAACCCACGGGGATTCTGCACCAGTTTGTGTGCAAGTGTGCATCTCCGTTCGTTCAACTTGTGGGTGGATGTGAGAGGTAATTTGACACACCGAGGTTGACGTGAGATGAGATCAGCATGATGATGGATGCACCTCTCAAACTACGTTGCCGCCTATGTTATGAGCTAGGTACTGATCTTGTCGCAGTGTTCAACATCATACTTAACATAGGTATCTACGTGAAATGAACAGTTTTAACGAAAAATTGAATTACTTAACAAAATTTAATGGGAGTCTAAAATAGGTATTAATTTAAAAAATTCTAAATTTAAAATTCGAAATTTTCGAAATTAATTTGTACATCCACTTAGGGTATTGAACAACTGAAAGATTGCCGCAGGAATCATCAAAATCGAACAATAATTTCCTAAGAAAAAGGGGAAAACTGTTTCTTCACTGACTGATGCCTCCTTAACTACCATTGGATACCAAGGAAAGTTTACCGAATAACTTACTGAAGCGTTAGGAACTCATCATCTCAACTCACCTGAAAAAAAAAAAAAAAAAAATTAAGTGATAAACAGCTGCATAACGATCGCACTAATGACAGGTAATTTATTCATTTCGTCTTTCATTCCAACAGAAAAGTACAAAGGGGTAAATTTTCAATAATATTAGAAAGAAGTGTCTACCTTCCATAAACCTAGTGCACAAAGGAGCTATGTCCGGACAAAGCTCTACTGCCCACGACACGATTGAACTTTATAGCTATCTTATTGGGGACATAGAACGATTGTGCATTCCTCTTTTGAACAAAGCACCGAATGGCATTTACGATTATTCGAGAGGGCATAGAACCCTGTCAATTTTTCAGTTTTTATTGCCATTTTCAAAGTTTTAGAGCTACAATCACGTATCCTTATGAAAGAGTATGGTCCCATGATGTGACTGACTCATTTTATCTCAAAAGCGACATTTTTGGACATAACGCCTTTCCACTTTAAGGTATCTCTATCTAGTTGTGTCATGCTGCCCTGATATTCAGCTGAGATGTGTCAAGCTGCAATGGATGGGGGACACAAATACGTTCTTCATTGAGCATGCGTTTATTTTTTTTATTAATTTGTATGTTACCATATCACATTATTTTATCACATTGAAAATTACATAGATACTTAATTTTTCATTCACTCAACTTTTTAATGACCAGAATAATAAAAACCATTATCAATATTAAAATAACGCCAAAGCAATAGTTGTGTAGGTTTTCATTACTTAAAAATAATAGTGCAAAACGCTCGAAAATGACCTTCCCAGATAATATTTTTTGTGGTAACAATATTACATTGTATGCTATCACAGACTGGAAACTATAGGTACTAAGATCAGCCGGAAACTTTTTAATGACCAGAATGATATTGAAAAATCACAAACAATATTAAACAAACGCATAAACTAACTAATAATTGTAATAATAATTACATTTCATGCTATCACAGAATCAAAAATAGGTACTAAGATCAGTCTGAAACTTAATTACTAATCGAAAATAGTTGAATTCCTTCACTGAGTCACATTGAACTGAGTGACCCCTTCACTGCTCAAAATGCCTTGCACTAGTTCAGATAAGTCCATGAGTTCCCCATCAGAAATGTCGTCTTCCTCCCCTCGGACCACATGATTCTCAATCTTCAACACAAAAATCGGTAAAAATTAATGCATGGTACCTACCTAGTTAGGAAAACACAAAATATATATTAAGTATACTTTTATTGTAGAGCAATAATAATAATTATTAATATTTTGTTTACACTATTAGATCAAGGATATTAGATCAAGGAAAACAACGTGGTGTTATCGTTTTCCATTAGGGAACCTACTGTGCAGCTTAGCACAACTAATATTGAAACTGAGAGCAGCATAGCACAACTCAAGAAAGAAACCCACGCTATTTTCAATGGATCATTACTGATCTCTCCCACTTTATTTACCTAAACTATTATTTTTATTGCAAACAATATACCCATACATAATGGGAAATGAATTAAAATAGCATCAAAATTAATGACGAAGTGGATAGGTAGTGGTAGAAACAAATCTTTTCAGTTCAACCTTCAATGTTTCGTAGTGTTTTTGATTGCTGTCTTTCTGCCTTGGGTAGTTCATGGAAGAAGAAAAACAATTCCATCCAACTCTGAGGTTATCCTCGCGTAGACAACCGATTCCTTCAAACGCCATAAGTTGGCTTCTCCCGTCAAGGAAACTTTCCACGAGTACGGGGAAAGCACCAGTAGTGGGACAGGTTGAGAAAATCGTGTGCGTTTTTTGTGTGTTTCCTCATACATTTCAGCATTAAAACTGTTTTTTGGGTGTCTGCATGTTCTTCAGACATTTTTCATTGATTTTTTTCGATGGAATCACAAATTTTATAAATTTTTGAAGAAAAAGAGTCAAAATGTGTGGAATAATACTAGTAGTGGACATCTCTTGTACTAGTAGTGGACATCTCTTGTACTAGTAGTGGACATCTCTTGTACTAGTAGAGGACATCTCTTGTACTAGTAGTAGACATCTCTTGTACTAGTAGTGGACATCTCTTGTACTAGTAGATGATACCTCTGTACTAATAGTGGACATCTCTTGTACTAGTAGTGGACATCTCTTGCACTAGTAGAGGATACCTCTGTACTAGTAGTGGACATCTCTTGTACTAGAAGATGACATCTCTTGTACTAGTAGTGGACATCTCTTGTACTAGTAGAGGATACCTCTGTACTAGTAGTGGACATCTCTTGTACTAGTAGAGGACACCCCTGTCCGCCTCTGGTCCGCAACATTAGATTCATTTGAAAATCGTATCGTGAGCTGGTTGCAATGTAAATGAATAACTGGCAAATAAAAAAAATAAACTCTCGCGAAAAGGAAAGATGCGCCAGTAGTGAACAGGGGTGTCCACTACTAGAGCATCCAACATTTTTGCTGCACTATGCTTAAAAAGCCCAGTTTACCAACATAAACGAAGTTAAGCGGCCGGAAAATCATCTAATTAGTTACCGAAGTGATTATTCAAACCAATGGGCACAAATATTTGAAGATTATATATGAATTTTTTCTCAAAACTTACCTTCTTTTCCTTAGCATTTCTCACAACGTCCTGCACGAAATCACTACACTCACTGACTGGTTGTTTTGATGCTGAGTCATTGTTTTTCACCTTAACCCTAACGTCTTCTTCTTGTTCTTCACGTTTAATTGGATATTACTTTAGTGAATCCAAAAAAAGATCAAGTGCCCAGCTCAACCCAAATCCTACAAGTACAAAAATACTGTATTAACTCAGCGTGTTTCCAGCGGGAAGGGAAGTAAGTATGCGAGGGAAGTTTGTAAAATATTATGAACTGGAAATGTTCAAATCAAAACGCAGTTGGTTGCTTTTTACCAGCCGACGCTTTATTTCACGCTCGGGCGAGGAATCCGCTAAAAATCCATCTTAAATGGGGGAAGAAGAGGATCTCGTCTGAGTCCTCGAGGCGCCACAAGCGGACAAAGAAGCGGATTAGTAACGGAGAGCGCTGAGCTCATTCAATACGCCTCATACGCGGAATAAAAACTAAATGAACTCTTAAAAATAAAAAATCTCGAGAGGGGGGGTCGCCAAAAAAGACGAAATATTGCACACAAAAGATGTCGAAGCCTCGGGCCGAAAACGGGCGAACAAAAAACTCTTTCGCGGTGTCGGGTTCTACAAGAGAGAAATGAAGGGGCGTCCATTCGTGTTAAAAGTCCAGACGCCGCTAAACAGGCGGTCGGAAGGGAAAAAAGGGGATTCAATCTTGTAACGAGGAGTAAAAAAGTCGTAACTCCTGGACGGAAACGTGAAAGGCGAAAAAAAGAGTACCGGAACCGCAATGGTGGCGTATGGACGTTCGGGTTTTGAATTTTGGTGTTGCGGTGGGAGCGTTTATTTACCGTGTAAAAGGCTGCGTCGAGGATTTACGTCGAAAACTAAATGCGAAAGTCACGATTTTCGGTGAAGGGGTGGTCGTAAAAATGGCGAGCGATAATGAGAATTCGCCGAAGTAATAATGAATCTCTTCTGACGTGATAATTGTGAGGTTCTATGAGTTTATGATACTTTTAACTAAACGACACTGGAATATTACAGGTACTACCAGGCTACCAAAGATTTTGGAACAGGTAGTCGTCTATGTTAGGAGCAGGGGCGTGGCGTCCATAAGGCCACTCTGGGTCTAGCCCCGGCCAAATTTCTCTCTCTGTAAGCTAGATTTTTACCCCAAAGTTGGAAAAACTCCCTTCAAAAAGTGTTCTCTCCAAAGTAGAAAAAATTTCCCTAGCAGAAAGCTTTTTTCCTCAAAACTCACTCATGATCCATGGAAGGATGGATCTTTTACAAGTGTGAAGTAATTCTACACTGACATGCAGTTGTTATGTCAAACATGCATGGTGGAACCTGAGACCATGGAGCTAGCTTCCATGCCTACTACTAGGTCCATGCCCAAGGCTGCCTCCACAGCCAGCAACTAGAGAGAAGAAGAAGAAGAAGAAGTAGGAATTTCCATGATCTGGGACTAGACCCCATTGTCGTCATGCCAACGTGTTTTTAGGACGTCCCACAGTAAGACTTGGGCGTCCTTATGCGATCGATCTGGGGTGAAGTTGGACAACACTCAACAGAAAAAAAAAATAACCTCACAGTAATCCGTTTTAGACCATTCTGAATCCAAATCCGCGGAAAAAAACCATAGGTGTTGTGACGAAAATTAATATTTGAAACTTCCCGCGAATGATCGGTCTCGGTGAACTTTATCTCGGTGAACTCTATCAAGTGCTGCTCTCTTCCACTAATGTGAGGAACTCATCGATCACGAGCTCTCCTGGCTCTTTGTGTGGTCCCGTCGTCTGCCGATGCCGTTTCTCTCTCTCATACTGTTCTACCAAGTTGGTGATTTTTCTTAAATATAAATTCAAAACATTGTGGAAATTTGGATGCCAATTTCGCTCTTTGAGGACCCGTCAACATCCGTCTTCCAGAAACCAGAAGAAATTTGGAAAAGGACCCAGCTCTTAGCTAAACATCCGTTTTCGTACCGGTATGTGCACTCTACAATCTACTCTCTACCCACTTTTGGAATTTTGGGACTTCAAAATAATTTTTCTTTGGTTTCTTTTCTTTTTTTCGACAGTTCCTGTCCCGGGCTACTTTCGTTAGCCGTTCGTCTCCATCTCGCCAGGAATCCGAGGTCTCTTCACCCTCAACCTTCCACAAAATCTGTCCATTTCGTAGAATAGCACAACAGATTTTTGTAAGTACCTGTAAGTACTATGTTAAGTAAGATTAAGAAGAGTATAAGAGATATTAAGTAGGTCGAATTAAGTTGTAGTTGATTAATGTTATTTTTGAAAAATCTGTGGAACCCTGAGAATTAGGATTTTCTTTCTCTATCAAATTTTGAATAAATTTTGTGGGTTCATCCCCATTGATAAATCTGTTTTATTTTATTTCCGCCACAGATAAATCTGGCGCCCAACGTAAATTAAATTTAAACGTAAAATCAAAGGTAAAATTAGGATTCTCGTAGTTTCAAGGTCACTCACAACCTTTCGAGCGATTATCTTATTACCTCCGTTTGAAAGCATTGTATAGTTCGATCACGTTCGTTCTGGTTGTTGTTTTGTGTAGCTGATAAAATATGGCTCATAGCTCGGAGCCTGAACTTTCTCGTTCCGAATTGATTGCGGAAAGAGAAGATCTTTTCGCAAGCGTTCAGTATATCAAAGATGTTAGCGATAAGGTTGACATAAATAACGTCAAGGCTTTCTTTCCGAAGTATGAGCGACTTCTTAAAATAGAAAGGAGACTAGAAGAGCTCTGTTCCGAAATGAGAAAATTTAATGCATCTTGTTTAAATGTAAAGGAGTATATAGATGTCACTAAGCCTTATATAAGTTTTCTAGAGTTAATTGATACAGTTCGTGCTAAATACCTGAGTATTACAAATGTTAATTACAAATCTACAGATCCCGACCTAAATAGGGAACCTAGCACATCCAATGTATCCCAATTACCTCGCATTTCCTTACCTACTTTTTCCGGTAAGACCGAAGAGTGGTTGAGTTTCTTTTCGCTTTTTGAATCTCTCGTTGATTTAGATGAAGGTATTAGCCCTGTCAAGAAGCTTCAATACCTCCGTTCGTGTTTGAAGGGTGACGCACTCGCTGTTATTTCGAGTTTTCCGCTGACTGGTACTAGCTATGTGCTTGCTTTAGATTCTCTCAAGGCTAGATACCATAATAAACGTAGACTTGCCAGTCATTTTGTCACATCGATTTTGGATTTCAAGCCTATTCGAGAACCATCCATTCCTGAGTTGCAGAGATTTCTTAACATTCACCAGAATAATTTCGATTCTCTAACAACCCTCAACCTCGTCGATGTTTTTGATTTCTTGAAACTTCAAATATCGTTAAGCCATTTGGATTCATCAACTCGCCGCTCGTTCGAAGACAAATATTCGAACGTTGATTTTCCGACTTATGATTCACTTCTCAAGCATATAGTCGATAAAATTCGCCGAGAAGAATTGATAGCAGCCGAAGTAAAGTCGACCTCTCGTTCGAATGATTCGGCCAAAGATTCGTCGAAGATAGGGTATTCTCCCACTACTCATCCGAAAAAGAAAGGTTCTAATGTTATCGATTTGTATAATATTAATTCCTCCGATGCGATCCCGTCCAATTCGATTTCACCTGTTCCTGATAAAACTAAAGCTTCAAATAAGTCTAGTATTCAGGTCAATTCTAAGCCCCTTCTAAGCGCTCCAGAACCTACAGTTTGTTGGAATTGTGAGGGAAATCATGTATTTTCTGCATGTACATTGCCTCGGAAGAAATTCTGCTACAGATGCGGCTACAAGGACGTAAATGTATACAGTTGTCCGATTTGTAGTTCAAAAAACGGACAAGGGAACCAGTCCTCGGGTCAATCCTAGTTCCCTCGTCGAAAAATGACCCATCCTTATCGCCTGTTTCGCCTACCGGATCTTGTTTATCACCTTCATCACCTGATCACGTATCTTTGTTGCCGATAATCTCGCCTATCGTCTCTACCGTTTCTCTTCCCTTATCGTCTGTTCCGCTGCCTTTATCGTCTCAATCATTCAAAGAACATTCTTGGTCTCAAAGTATGGAAACAGAATTGTTTTCAAATCGTGACTTACTGACTATACCGTTAATGTTTCCTTCAAGTGGATGTTCTATTCCCATTCCGGCTTTATGTGATTCAGGATCTCGTCTCTCATTCATAGGGAGTCATGGATTGAAATTGCTCGGAACTGAACTAAACATTGTTCGAGCCGAGAAATCCACTCCGTTCATTGTTCAGATGGCCAATGGTAGTCACGTTACCGTTCACGAATTCTACTCTTTGGAATTTCTTGTTGGAAATCGGAGTAAAACCCTCTGCTTATTCTTTTTGAATACTTTATCGTTCCCGATCGTACTTGGACTGGATTTCCTGAGGGAAAACAAGGTTATATGTGATGCTCACAGTAATTCGTGGTGGTATGCAGAACACCCGGAACAGAAGTTCCAATTTCTCAATCCTACGCCAAAATGCATCTCTAGTTGGTCCCAAGGAACACCTGATCCTCTTTCAGTCGTTTGCTGTGGTATCAAGCAACTATCAGACTCGGAGAATGACATTTTGGAAAAGATAGTATCGTCCGGTCTCGAATCTCTAAATGACTCTCCAGGTCTAACAACTCGAATCACTCATAAGATCGATGTTGGTTCAGTAAATCCTATCAAGCAAAGGGCTTATAATTACTCACCCAAGATTTTGGAGGTTATGCATTCAAAATTGGACGAAATGCTTGCACTTGGAATTGTAGAACCTAGTCATTCACCTTGGGCATCTCCTGTCGTTATGGTGAAAAAAGGTGATGACTACAGATTCTGCATCGATTTTCGTCGGGTCAACGCGTGTACCAAGAAGGACGTCTACCCGATGCCTAATCTGAATACTTTGCTGAATTCTCTTCGACATGCAGCCTACCTTTCAAAGTTAGACCTCAAGCAGGCTTTTCTACAAGTCCCGTTGGCTGACGAGGAAAGCCGTGATATTACCTCTTTTATAGTACCGGGCCGAGGTCTGTTTCGCTTTAGAACAATGAGTTTTGGATTAACTAATAGTCCTGCATCTTTTCAGCGCCTTGCCGACTCAATTTTCATGGATCTTTATCCACAAGTTGTCGTTTTTCTAGACGATATTCTAGTTTGTACCCCAGACTTCGAAACTCATTGCATTTTGCTCCAGGAAGTATTCCGTAGAATCAAAGAATCCGGTCTACAGATCAATCCAGAGAAATGTGAATTTGGATCGAAGGAGGTTAGATATCTGGGTTATCGAGTGAATGCAGATGGAATCAGCGTAGATCCTGAAAAGACCGCGGTCGTCTCCTCATTCCCACCTCCAAGAAACGTCACCGAAGTACGTCGCTTCTTAGGAATGGCGGGATGGTACCGTCGTTTCATTCCTAACTTCTCCAATTTGGTATCTCCTCTAACTTCTCTTCTGAGAAAAAAACAAAAGTGGATTTGGTCTGATGCACAAGTTGAGGCTTTAGACTCATTAAAAACTGCCTTGACATCAGCCCCAATCCTTGCCCGCCCAAATTTTGACTTGCCATTTACACTACAAACAGATGCTAGTCAATATGGGATTGGTGCTTCACTCACCCAAAATCATGATGGGTGTGAAAAGGTAATTACTTACTGTTCCCGTTCGTTAAATTCTGCCGAGAGAAATTACTCAGTTACAGAAAAAGAGGCTCTTGCTGTAATTTGGGGAATTGAAAAAAACCGACAATATCTGGAAGGTTCCGAATTCGTTGTGATTACTGATCATTCGTGTTTGAAATGGCTCCTCAGTCTGAAAAATCCGACTGGTCGTTTGGCGCGATGGATCCTACGTTTACAGCCTTATCAGTTCCATGTCGAATACCGTAAGGGAAAATTAAATTGCGTTGCAGATGCTCTCTCTCGTATTTCGCCTGAAATTGAAGCTCTCACTGCCGTCATGACTCAAGGTAATACTACTGACACTCAAGATGAGTGGTACAACCGAAAATTTTATAAAGTTCGTACCTCACCTGATCTTCACCCGGATTGGAAAGTTGAAGATAACAACCTATTTTACTATCGAAAATCCTTTCTAAAAGGCGAACTAATAGACCCCAGTGAGGATTGGAAATTAGTAGTACCTTGGATGTTGAGAAAGAATATTCTGCGGGAATGCCATGATGATCCCCAATCTGGTCATCTGGGAGTCGCTAAGACCCATTGGCGTATAGGTCGCCAGTACTATTGGCCTGGGATGTATCAGGATATACTTCGTTACATTCAGCGATGTGATACTTGTCAAAGGGTAAAACCTCGAAATTCGACTCCTGGTGGACTTATGTTTCCCCGCTATTTGACAACTCCATGGTCTACAGTTTCTACCGACATTATGGGACCGTTTCCTCCAAGTTCGTTTGGTAACAAATATCTATTGGTATTTGAAGACGTTTTTACCAAATGGGTGGAACTGGTACCAATTAGAACTGCTACATCTACCGTGATCCTGAACAAGTTCAGATCAGTTATTTTGAACCGTTTCGGGGCACCTGCTACTCTAATTAGTGATAATGCCTCTAATTACGTGAGTTCGGCTATAAAATCATTAGCTGACGCTTGTGGTATCGAACATAGAACGACTCCTCTGTATCATTGCCAAGCCAATCCAACAGAAAGAGCGAATAGAAATATTAGACAACTCATCATCACGTATTTAGTCAAAGAAAGGCATACTAAGTGGGATCAATATATTGGAGAACTCCAATTCGCTTTGAACAGTGCTGTGCACAGTTCAACCAAATTTTCGCCCGCCTTTTTGAATTTTGGAAGAGAATTAAACCCGATTCATTCTCATTCTAGAAAAATATCGTCTACCTCTACTCAAACTAATGATCAGTCTAGCTTGGACACTGGAGAATGGGGCGAGAGGATGAGCAAATTAACCGAGTTGTTCCATCTCGTAGAACAGAATCTTCAGAAAGCCAGTCTCAAACAAGGGCAACGTTACAATCTTCGACGTCGTCCAGACCTCTTCAAGATTGGTGACCACGTTCTTCGAAAAACGTTCGCGCTTTCATCAGCCGCCGATCGTGTTGCAGCTAAGCTGAATCCAAAGTTCGAGGGTCCGTTTATCGTCAAATCAGTCAGCCCAGGAGGGACCTGCGTTCTTCAAGATACTCAAGGAAGGAACGCTGGATCATGGCACCCTTCGAAGCTTAAGAAATATGTATCCACCTCAACCGCTGGATAGGGGTGTGTGACGAAAATTAATATTTGAAACTTCCCGCGAATGATCGGTCTCGGTGAACTTTATCTCGGTGAACTCTATCAAGTGCTGCTCTCTTCCACTAATGTGAGGAACTCATCGATCACGAGCTCTCCTGGCTCTTTGTGTGGTCCCGTCGTCTGCCGATGCCGTTTCTCTCTCTCATACTGTTCTACCAAGTTGGTGATTTTTCTTAAATATAAATTCAAAACATTGTGGAAATTTGGATGCCAATTTCGCTCTTTGAGGACCCGTCAACATCCGTCTTCCAGAAACCAGAAGAAATTTGGAAAAGGACCCAGCTCTTAGCTAAACATCCGTTTTCGTACCGGTATGTGCACTCTACAATCTACTCTCTACCCACTTTTGGAATTTTGGGACTTCAAAATAATTTTTCTTTGGTTTCTTTTCTTTTTTTCGACAGTTCCTGTCCCGGGCTACTTTCGTTAGCCGTTCGTCTCCATCTCGCCAGGAATCCGAGGTCTCTTCACCCTCAACCTTCCACAAAATCTGTCCATTTCGTAGAATAGCACAACAGATTTTTGTAAGTACCTGTAAGTACTATGTTAAGTAAGATTAAGAAGAGTATAAGAGATATTAAGTAGGTCGAATTAAGTTGTAGTTGATTAATGTTATTTTTGAAAAATCTGTGGAACCCTGAGAATTAGGATTTTCTTTCTCTATCAAATTTTGAATAAATTTTGTGGGTTCATCCCCATTGATAAATCTGTTTTATTTTATTTCCGCCACAGTGTATGTCTGTGTGTGTGTGTGACAAAATCTTGTTTCGTCTGCACAGGCCTTAGTTCTCAACCGATTTTCCTGGTTCTTTTTTTTCGACGCGGAAAACTATCTAGTTGTGCACTACGTCGCCGGAATTTCGAATTTTGCCTTTTAAGGGGGGGGAAAGGGGGGTTAATGCTCAAAAAACGTGTGTTTTTGGGCATAATCTTGTGTATTCTGCCCAGGCCTTAGTTCTCAACCGATTTTCGTGGTTCTGTTTTTCTTCGACGCGGAAAACTATCTTGTTGTGCACTACGGCGCCGGAATTTCGAATTTCGCCTTTTAAGGGGGGGAAAGGGGGGGTTAATGCTTAAAAAACGTACGTTTGCGGGCATAATCTTATAAACTATGCCAGGCCTCAATTTCCAACCGATTTGTGTGTATCTTTTTTGTTTGACTAAAATAACTTCCGGGTTGTATACGATTTCACCAGAGTACCAAAATTTGCAAGAGGGGGGATGGGTGGGGGGATAATATTCACAAAATATCCAATTTTTCAATATTTTGGTTCCTTTACTGCTTACTAATTGTATCCAAGCTTTGAAATTGAGGAAAAATTCTCATTATACCTTAGGATTTGCATGAATTACTTTCTGTACCACCATGGATATAAAAGTGGTGCCACCATGGTGCCAGGGCACCATAAACCTCAAATTTCTTGGGTTTTTTGGTGTTTCACCTTGAATACGGATGTGACATTCGACGGACTGCCTACTAAACCTGATAGATGAAAGTTCAATGTTACGACGTATTTCCGCTTTGGTGCCAGACTGGCACCATTGCTGGCGTTGGGGAGGTGGGGGGGGGGGGGGGGGGGGGTGAACTCGAATTCGCATGTTGGGTGTCGTAGATCATGGATTTTAAAATGCTCTTCAGATTCGAGGCTATCATGCCGCTAGAAGTGTTATGGTTTATAATGGTGGGGGGGGGGGTGTCACTATTTCTTGCCTAAAGTAATAAATAAATTACATCGAGAGAAACAGTCTTATCGCTTAACAAATGGTTAAACTGATCCAATACTTATCCAATGGGACGTCCCCTGGAATGCATGCATTACTAAACAAAATGTTTTATTATTAGTTTTGCCCCGTCCGCGCATGCGCAGTAGCGTTATTTTAGTTAACCCCCTCCCTTTCTCGACCCCTGCCAGGAAAGACATAATCCATTCTCTCTGATCCAGAAATGTTTTGATCCAAGTAGATGGATGTATGGATGGATAATCTGTTCAGGTTGCCATGGAAGTTCTGTGGAAGGCAATAACGAAATGGGGAATCCATTGCATGTAAACGCATGGAGTACGATTCAACTTCAGAGATATCAGTTATGGATGGGATTTAAAAAATAGCACTTGAACAGATTTTCACAGTCCATTGCCCAGACTGCATGATTATGTGTTTTACCTCTTTTGATTGGGGGCGGGTGACATGAAACTGATTGACAGCAAAATTATGATTTTCCGTGTTGTCATTGTTGTGAATGGCATTTGCGAGAGAGAGATTTTTTCACATGTATGAAAGTAAGTTAAAACTATTGAACTAAGTTTTAAAATATTGTTGAAGTTTTTATCTTCAAAATGCTAGGGATTGTGCCTCCGAAATGTTATGTTCCTGGTCCTCTCACCATTTTGGGTTTTCCAGTCCATTTTACCTGCATTTCAAGTCGTCTTGGTGTGTTTTGTTGCAGTACGATCGTGATGGAGTTGACCGCTGATTACTACTTACCTACTTTTCGTATTTTTTCGTTTATATTCTACATTTCATCATGGGGAAACACAATAGGTAGGTGCTTGTCAGTACCACAACTTTTCTTACTATGGCTACAGAGGCGTTGCAAAAGAATATGACCCTGGAAAAGCATTCAAGAGACATTTCGACTAATAGGTAGAATTTTTTAAGACACTTTTTCTATTATCTCTCTTTATAATGAAGAAATTATGTGCTTTTCGATTTAAAAATAATGATCATTTTATGTTTTAGTAACAAATTAACATTTTTTAATCTTTTCGAGTTCCAAAAATAAATTTTTTTCCATCATTAACTGGAATGAAGTAGTTGAGATGTGATTGTTCCCCACTTTGTCCTCCGTTTGACGCAAAAGTATGTTTGTGTGATCCTAGGGTCAAGTTCTTGTATTTTTTGGTTTGGTGCCCCACCGCTTTCGGAGGTCACCCAACGCCCCTGCAGGTCGATTCTGTAACTCGCTATTTGGTTGACGTTATGGCGTCGGATTCGGTATCCCTCCCGTGCAACGACAGGTCGATAACGACATTGGAATTCTCTAATCGGGCATAGCGAAGTTTGGTCGTTGCATTTCAAAATAACGACATCGCTATGTGATCCGACAATATTTCGGTCTAGAGCGAGCGAAAGGTAGCAACGCGTAATTTTTAGCCAATGGGAAGACGTATTGATAATAGTTTCCAATTGTTATCACGGGTAGTTGAAGTTCACAGCAGTTTGCAAAATGTCGGGTTCATATTTTATGCCGTGGTGAATATACAAAGGAATGACGCGTAAAAACGGAATTTTTCTTGTGATTCGTGCTTTTGTATCATGGAATAATGATCAATGGAAGGAATTCCTTTTCATAAATCGAATTCATCAGTCACATTGGTATGAATTTCGTCCGTCCACGGTGCTTCGAATAATCAACTGCCTGTCCATCTTACTACAAGGTAATGAATCGTCTTGTTATTTATCGTTTATACATAGTCACACATCCATACTTATTGGTACCTTCAACTACTTTGAGTGAGAAGTCCATAGCTAACTGCCTAATTGTGTGCGGTATACATTATTGTTACAGATTCCGGGAAACAAGTAGGTACCTAACCCCTACTCAAGAAAATTTCGGAGTTCTCGATGTCTTTTCAGAACAAAATAGATGTATTTCACTCTCAAGGGTAAAAAAAAACCCTAATATCACTTCAAAATTTATGAATCGCTGTTTTACTCATGTAAAGTTTCATGTATGTTATAAGACTGAATGAACATAATATTATTGTATTCAATAAAACGTAAGATTCATGACGTGATTTATTTGTCTACCTTCACATTCATATTTCTTTGAGTAATTCTATGTAACAATTTTCATCTACCACGTCATATTCTCTCCTACCGTCGATGTCGATTACGGATATAAACAATCGTAAATTCGTGGTAAATATTTTCTCAGGTAATAGCAGGTAAGTTGGTATAAAAGAGAGCATTATCAGCACAATTATTTTAGCAAAAAATTATCAATTTTAGGGGTTTTCTTCATTTTAGGAAGTTTGTATGCTGACACATATTTAATAAAATAGTTAAAAATTCAATTCCATTGAAAATACTCTCTTTACTATGATCAATAGAGTTCATGAATTTCTATACGAATTAACAGCTTGAAATAATATAAATACTACGATTTTTGTTTAATACAATTGTAGAAAAAATCAAGTAAGACAAAAATTAAAACGGCGAATAAACTGCTCATTATGAGGGTCGGATATTATTTTTCAAATATTCACGAGAAATTATGTACGAATGTATAAATTTTATTCTCAAAATGATTTGATTAACAAAACTAAGTAATAACCCACAATACGGAAATGCTCACAGCAACTCGGAAACCGAAATATGACTTCGAATAGGTTAGGAATTAAAGAGCGTTTTAAGCTACTTTTTCATAAAGACGGTTGTCGTAATCCATACCGGGGGGTTTGGAGCCGTCGAGATGGTAACGACACTTTTCGGCCGAAATAGCGACAACTGAGCGACAGTTGTCGCTATTCCGCGTCTGCAGAATCGCGATCGTCGCTATTAATCGTTATTGTTATCATAACGACACAACGTTGTCGCTATTATCCCATAACGAGTTAGAGAATCGACCTACTGGTTAGGAGGTATACCCTGCGGGAAATCGGCCGGCCGCTTTCTTCCAATCGTAGCACTGTAAGTTGTAAGAGATCATTCTCAGGAGCGGTGGATTTAGAAATTAGTCTAAACATTAAATTGGAGGAGAAATTTTGATTGTGGAAATAAATTATTTCAATAAATGAATGAAAAACATTTACCAACCGTGTAAAGTGTACGAGGTAAGCGATTTGGACTGAGTTAATGAGTTTTGGACTGAGCTTTGGGAAGTTAATATTCCCAATGGGTAAAGTGTCTCTTAACCTTCTGTCCGGACCGTTGTCCCTCGTTGCAATGAGGACCCCCGTCCGTGGGACACCGACTCGCTTTTTTCATAGTTGTTATTGAAATATGACAGGATTTCGTTGTAAATACCACAAACTAACATAAAACATCTTTATTGCAACGTCTTTCTTCGTGTATAACATCAAATGAATTGGTTTTTATCACAATTTATCGATATAAAAAATAAGATTACACATTATTTTTATTTTTCACTTCCTGGATTTCATCCAGCTTAGGTATCACATCATTTTGACTACTCAGATAAAAAATTCAGTCTCAATTCACGCTCAAAATGACGTGTTCTACGTAGAATTGGAGGAAACATTCCAATTCAAAACCTCTAGAATCATTAGGAGTCTACTACGTAGGTACCAAGAACATAAAAACTAGGAATAAAAAGTTTTATTCCTTTATTAAAGAATAAAACATAAAAAAAGGACACTTACCTGACCTTCCGCAGGGCCTGACAGGAGGGTACTGAGGATATGAGCCCACACAGAGGAAAGGGGTAGGCTCAGGGTGGGGAAAAGCCCCTAGCACCCGTCCCAGGGACGTGGGTCCGGACAGAAGGTTAACTATGGGACAATTTGGAGTTGGAAATTTCAAGATTGTTCACCTTCTTAATTTCTCCTAAATTTCAAAAAATACCTTCGGAATACTAATATAAAGGTTTTCTGATGGCTGAGCATGCATGCACTTACGTTGCTCAAAATTTGATTTTGTAAATTTCATAGGTCATGAAAATGAGAGGTGACCATGACAATAAGGTTTGTCCGATTTCTATGAAATTTTTAGGGATTGTGCGGGTTGGCGTGTAGACGGTCCCCTATGAAAATCATTATCCCCGGACTGATAGAAGCTACTGCGCTTGCGCAAACGTGAATTCCTTGTAACGGCCATAACTTCGACATTTTCCACCCGATTTCAATGAAATTTTCAGGGACATTACAGATTAGTATTTAGATGGTCTCCTATGAAAATCACCACCTTCGGACTGATAGTAGCCACTGCGCATGCGCAAACGTGAATTTCCTTGTAACGGCCATAACTTCTACATTTTCCATCCGATTTCAATGAAATTTTCAGTGATGATGCGGATTAGATTGTGGATGGTCCCCAATGAAGATCATCATTAACGCCCCTATTTAGAAACATTGACCACCGATACGAGATTTTGATACAGTTGTTTCAACCACTAGGTCAAATGGATTCCATTACTTTGCTAAGTTTTTGCTTCCGAGTCTACCAAGGTAGCGGAAGCTTTGTTTTCACTTTTCAAGAATGAAAAAAAAAAGTTCTCCAAAATCAAAATTTTCACTCGCGTTTTGCGTGTTAGACCTTTCTGAACAATTTTGGTTCCGTGTCTGTGTGTCTGTCTGTCTGTGTGTCTGTCATGAATTCCTTGTAACGCGCATAACTATACGAAGTTATTGTCCGGTTTCTATGAAATTTTTAGGGGTTTTACGTTTCAGACCTTCCTGAACAATTTTGATTCCTTGTCTGTCATGAAATCCTTGCCACAGCCATAACTTCTACAATTCTCATCCGATTTCAATGAAAATTTCAGGGATTGTGCTGGTTGGTGTGTAAATGGTCGTATGCGCAAAAGTATATTGTTACAGCCATAACTTCTACATTTTCCAACAATATTCAGATATTGTTCAGATTGGCATGTTGACGGTCCCCTATGAGGGCAGTGGAAGGTACTTAGAGGTACAACTACTATGCATCGGATCATCTATACAATCGGGTTATGGATACGAGGTAGCTATGTGCCTCACCCACTTGGCAGACTTTTTTCTTTCGTATGTGTTCAAGTAGGTATAACTAAGGGGTCTACCCCAAGAAAGTTTCAATGCTGTAAGACTAAAAAAGCCTTGAAAAAATCCCTTAGAGGGAAAAACAATAGATCATGGATATGTCCATTGTTTCTATGAATAAACAGATTTTTCTTCTATAAAAATGTATACATATTATATCGCCGTATTCTAGAAAATCGCCGTAGCTGCTACCGATATGTAGCTATGATTTTGTTTACTGGTATCGCGTTGCATTTTTTGTGGCAAAAAAAGAAGTGTCGCGAAAAATTCCTTGACCCCCAGCCAAAAGACATATCCATGTCAAATTTGAGTAGACGAGAAATTGAGAAGTCCCCGGATATAAGTAGTACTAATAGTACTGGGTTCAACGCGTCACACAAAGTCAATTCAAGTCCTCATCAGAACTTGACTTTTCCGGTTGAATCGGGGTGTCACCAGCTCTCGAACTGAATGAGCTTATTTCAAGGTAAATGAATTCCCTGTCGTGGAAATAACTCACAATCCACTGAAATAGCTCTTTAACCTATTCACGGACCGCATCCCTTCAACTACAGCTGACTCCCCCGAATTCGGTTTCTTTACCGGGAATCCCTTCACCTTGGACACATTCCCGGTCTTGTATTTATAAAAGCCCACTATTTGGGAAGGTGACTGCCAGGGGGTCGTCATGGGGTTGTTGAACTCACAGCCACCTTCAGAGATCAACTTCAATACACCAACTTAGATCGTATGAGAAAGTTACAAATGGGGTATTTCAGTCAATTTTTTTTATTTATTTTTTTTTCAAAAGAGTAAGGCTCAGGAATAACGGTAATCGGGTCTGTTCGTCGAGAAAATGTTTTTAAAAAATCAGAGAATCTAAGGAAAGTTGAAGATTTGAATGGTGTAACGTAGCTAGCCAATCGTTACGTAGCTAGCGAACTGTCTTTGAGAAAAGTATCCGTGCACAGAATCCCTTGGAGGACCTCTTGGATACTACAAAATACTACTCACACACGCGCGCGGCGTAGTCCTTTTTCAAACGTGTGATCTCTTTAATTAATTTTTCTACCACATGTTATAGTATCATTGGGCTTAAAGTTGTAGTATGTGGGTTTTCAAGGGTGCTGAATCCAAATTTGAGGTCAATAACCTGAATTTCCGACCCACCGAAATACCCCATTCACCAAACGACCCCATATGGACAATATTGAGAAATTACCATTAATACTTACGTGTTTAAAAACGCTGAAAATTATTACACAAAGGTTTATTATTACTCTGTACTGATCACTCGTCTGCAAAGAACACGGCTTTACCATTGTTACTGTAGTTTTATTATAATAATAATTAGTTATTATGAGAATTAATAAGACATTATTCAGAACAAAGTAAGAACTCACTATATTTTGCATCAACGTTTCCATGGTAACATATGGAGCATTGTAGATACTTGTAGTAATGACTGAAGTAGTAATTACCTTACACTACAGTTACCACCAACCAACACGAAGAAAAACATTGATCGCATTTCGGTCACCTAAAATTTGAACGGAGATTAGGCCTGTTCTGAGATTCACACTCGTGTTTCTGAATTGACCCAAGTCATACCCTTATAAAGTTCTCATGGGGAGCGAAAGGTTGTTCCTACAGAGCCCTGAATAGTCTCAGTCGATTCTAAAAATTCAATAATTTTTTAATTGATGAAAAAACAATACCTTTATGTCGAAAGTTTTTGAGCTAGGGCGGTTTAAAAATGTCGCCCTTATTCTTCTACATTGATAAGATGCTAATAAAGCCTTACAAAGATTATCTTTCGTTACATGTATTGGCGTTAGGTACATGTATATATTTTTTTTCTCAATATTATCGTATCTTTTATTTTTATTCTTCCTAGATATTATTCATAATCCGAAATTTTACAATATCAAAGTTCCGAGTGAGGTTATTTTTATTGCATGTTTAGCCGAAGCACACCGGGTATCGAAATTATTAAAGACTGATCTGTGTTTGATGAGTTTATTTTTGACATATTACACGCTTTGACCAGCGTAATATGTGTACTCACACTGACTACACGATATGAAGAGACAGAAGACGAAATAAGTTCGTTGAACGACCAGTTAACAAATAATAACAAATTAACAAATAATTTCATTCAAATGAACAACATAATAAATATATAAATCCCAACCGTAAGTGATTGTCCCCGATCGTTTGGGAAATAGAATAGAATTATAGAATATGGTTTTTGCCTGATTTTAGCAGGCTTTTCAGCTAGTTGTTACTAATTTTCAAATTAACTTGTCGGAAATCTTTGCAGGAGTACCTACTTGAAAAACTCAAACGCCACTCTTCTACAGGGGTGTTGTGGTCCTTGACAGTATTCAGTAGGTAACCTACTGATGGTACTCATTTCAGCTCTTGCATTGTAAAGGGATCACCAAGGGTTGCTGATTAGAAAGCGGGCTTCACAAAGTACAGAAAAGGGCCTCAAGCTTCTGGAGTCAAGAGGTTCCTGTAATGCCGAACCCACTCTCCCGGTGAGTACACGATAAACTATAGATGATTTTCTTCCTAACTCGTTGGAAGTTTGGGATTTCGCTCTACTGAACACAAGGTTGTTTATAGTGTGCTTATTCCTATTTGGTATTTTGGTTGGCTACTTTGCAGATCATTTTTTGGAGATTTGATCCGACAGGCCCTTCACACAGATAACTCTTCATCACTAAAACAAGTGTTTTATTCTTCGGACTGAACCTCAAGATCTTGTTTGCAATCTAGCAGTCGAGAGAAAAGAACCTCATTTTAAATCTGCGACCCCAGTGAATAAGTGGTCAAGTCGAATTTCGCCCAAAATGGGTTAACTCTGCAGAGGGAAGAGAAATCGTTTCATCTTGGTTGTGCATAAGTGGCTAAGTCAGGTCGAGGCTCGAAACTAAGTTATTGCAATGTGCGTTTATATCCATCTCATGATTTGAAAACCTTAATTGGCTAGGTCATGTTAACTGAATATACCTTGGATGTTTCTATTAGAGAACGAATGTCTAACAGTTAGACATTTAGACAGTTACTGTAGTTGACCATTCATGAACAAACAGTTTTCTTTCAGCAAAGTGACTAACTAGAGTTGACCGGTTATGCCTTCAAAACTGAACGTGGTTAAATCTAGTTAACTACTTATGCACATAGACAGCTTGTGGTCATGATGGGATACGTTATAAGTTCTTGGAAGGATACCATCCGAATCATCTCCCAGAACTTGGGCATCAACCGTTTCTTTACCTTTTTTCTCTCCTGAGTCCATTTCCAGGCATTTTGTCATTGAGTTAAATTCTAAGAAACCAAAAAGGTTCAGTTTTCCAACTGCACAGGTTTGGTTCAATATTAGGTTTAGTTCCCTTCTTTCCTGATGATCCTCCTACTGACCCTGATGGGGCAATGGGATCCAGATGAGGCAAATAATGAAGACCCAGAAAATCTGTAGACCATAGGTATTACAATAGTTTAAAGTTCATTATTTTATTAGTACCTAACTAATGTACCCACATTGTAATTTTGTAAATTGTATTTTGTAATTTGCAATCGCAATTTTGATGCTCATATATCATTCTGACTATAATTTTAATTTCTTGCGAATATTGTGTTATTAAATGGGCATTCAGATGTTTCTACATTTTTATTCAAGTTAGCTATGTCAATTTGAGATTTTTGTAATTTTCATTATCAAATAGAACAACTTTTGACATTTTCATGTCTTTCATATGGCACATAAAAAAAAATCGTCACGAAATTTGATGCAACGAAATTTGTTGCAACGAAATTTGCTAACGAAATTTGCTAACGAAATTTGTCCCAAGTCGCCACAATGATGATTATGACCATCAGAAGTGAAGTTGTTAGGTACTTTACAGGTAGGTACTTTACAGTTTGATATTACCAGATCAGCTGAGTCGAAAATTGAGCTCCCAGATCAGCTGAGTCGAAAATCGCGCTCCCAGATCAGCTGAATCGAAAATCGAGCTCCCAGATCAGCTGAGTCGAAAATCGAGCTCCCAGATCAGCTGAGTCGAAAATCGAGCTCCCAGATCAGCTGAGTCGAAAATCGAGCTCCCAGATCAGCTGAGTCGAAAATCGAGCTCCCAGATCAGCTGAGTCGAAAATCGAGCTCCCAGATCAGCTGAGTCGAAAATCGAGCTCCCAGATCAGCTGAGTCGAAAATCGAGCTCCCAGATCAGCATGAAAATGTTTCAATGTGTTGCAGACGCGTTTTATTCGATTTGGGGTTCTGTTTTCTAGTATTTTAGAAGGCGATTTTATTTCTTTTAACTCCACCATATCCAGTTCCCAGAGAGTGGAGGGGAAGGAAATACAGCATAAACGGGAATTTCAACCTAATTTTCTTCAAGAATTGCAGTAGAACCTTAACCAATCGAAAAACAGACGTCACCACGTGAATCAGCGTTGAAAAATAGTGCTAAGTCATGTGCCACACTTGGCCTAACCAAATTTGAGTAAGATTTTGTTTTTCTATTACTGACTCCCAAAATTAAGAGGTATCGTGCCACAAATGATGTACAATATTGATTAGAAGAAGTGAATAATTGGCCAAGTATGTGCCATATTGTCTGTGAATATATGGTCAACTTTAACATTTCATTCCAAATTTGACGGTAAACTTAAAATCTCATTCCCAGTAAGCCCAACCGTATCAGTGTTGTAATAGTGAAATGTAGACATCATTTTAGTCATTCATTCCAAATTTCAACCTTCTACGACAAAATCCGGATTTTAGGTGAAGGTTCAAATTTTAATAATGCTCCCCTGTAAAATGGGCAAATTTGACTTGACCAATTATTCACCGGGGTCGCAGAAATATCATGAAATGTCTCCAAATTTAGGAGAAGACCAAAATACGTTAAATTTTTTAAAAAGCTACGAATGATTTGTCGAGGAATCACAGATTCACCACGAAAATGGTCATTTGTGCACATTCGACCAGGCTGCGACGACTGGGAGGTTTTTGAAATCCGCAAACTTACACTGCGCCAGACAGGAGGAATCAGGAGGTCTTGTGGAGTTCAGATCATCATCAGAAATAGTAAGACACGACGAAGAGCTCGCGACGATGTTTCGCCTTCCTTCATGGATGAAACTGATTGGAGACGCCTCCTTTCACTGCAGGGTATGCAGCAACTCAGTGTGTGGTCTCCACCAATACGTATGGACGAGAAAAACGCGTGAGTCCAAAGCCCGAGACAGATTAGCGCTATCCAATTGCGGTTCTCACGTCAAGACATACTTCCCTCAAGTTAATCGTACGAGTAGAATATCATCAGCATCAGCAGAAGCCGTCGAATAATGAGCGATTAATTAACAATTAATTTTGAATCGCTAACGAGACTACCAAGGCGAAAGAAGTTTCATTTCCAGTTTTCAAGGTTGAAAAAAAGTTCTTCAAATCAAAATTTTTACCAGGTTTTGGTTTATTATTTTCAAAACGCTGCAAATTATTATTCAAATGTTTATTATTTTTGTGTACAGATCACTCGACTGCAAAACATACGGCTTTGCAATTGTCACCACCCACCAACTACATACCTACTTCACAACCAAGTTCATTATGAAGAAATAAACGCTTCACACTCAGCGCGAAGAAATAGGGAGATCCTTCATTGGGAAATTTGATTACTGGTTGTTAAGGACGCAAAACTGAGTACAACTCGAAGAAACGAAAAGCGATCGCATTTTGATCAGCTAAAATTTCAACGGAGGTCTCTTCTGAGATTCACACTCGTGTTTCTGATTTATCGTAAGTTCAACCCTTGAGTTCTTATAGGGAGCGAACGATTGGTCCAACAGAGCTCTGGGCGGTCTCATTCGATTCTAAAAATTCATTAAATTCACTTAAATTGAAGAAAAAACGATACCTTTATGTCGGCAATTTTTGAGCTATGGCGTTTTGAAAATGTCAGCCCTTATTGCTTCCGAGTCTACCAAGGTAGCGGAAGCTTTGTTTTCACTTTTCAAGGACGAAAAAAAAAAGTTCTCCAAAATCAAAATTTTCACTCGCGTTTTGCGTTTTAGACCTTTCTGAACAATTTTGGTTCAGTGTCTGTGTGTCTGTGTGTCTGTGTGTCTGTCTGTCTGTCTGTCTGTCTGTCTGTGTGTCTGTCATGAATTCCTTGTAACGCGCATAACTATACGAAGTTATAGTCCGATTTCAATGAAATTTTCAGGGATTGTGGGGGTTGGTGTGTAGACGGTCCCCTATGAAAATCATCATCCTCGGACTGATAGAAGCGACTGCGCATGCGCAAACGTGAATTCCTTGTAACGGCCATAATTTCTACATTTTCCATCCGATTTCAATGAAATTTTCAGGGATTGTGCGGGTTGGTGTGTAAACGGTCCCCTATGAAAATCATCATCCCCGGACTGATAGAAGCGACTGCGCATGCGCAAACGTGAATTCCTTGTAGCGGCCATAACTTCTACATTTTTCATCCGATTCCAACGAAATTTTCAGGGATTGTGCGGGTTGGTGTGTAGACGGTCCCCTATGAAAATCGTCACCTTCGGACTGATAGTAGCCACTGCGCATGCGCAAACGTGAATTTCCTTGTAACGGCCATAACTTCCACTTTTTTTACCCGATTTCGATGAAATTTTCAGGGATGTTACAGATTAGTGTTTAGATGGTCCCCTATGAAAATCACCACCTTCGGACTGATAGTAGCCACTGCGCATGCGCAAACGTGAATTCCTTGTAACGGCCATAACTTCTAAATTTTCCATCCGATTTCAATGACATTTTGAGGGATGTTACAGATTAACTTTTTTGATGTTTTGAGATTAACTACTATGTTTTTTGATCCAATCACATACATCTACTCACTTAATTTTTCATCCGAATTTGATGAAATTTTCTAGGATTGTCCAGATTAGCGTGTAGATGGTCCCCTATGAGGGTAGTAGAAGGTACTTAGAGATTGGTGTTTTGAGATTAACTACTATGCATCGGATCATCTATACAATCGGGTTATGGATACGAGGAAGCTATGTGCCACACCCACTTGGCAGACGTTTTTTCAACCCTCCTACCTTGTGACGGACAAACCTATACGAATTCATTGCCCGATCTCGATAAAATTTTCAGGGATTTAGTGTGTAAATGATTCTTCTTGGAAACCATGGCGTCCACATTGAAGGCAGTCGTCAGGATAACTAGACTCCAAATCGCGAATCTTCTCCTGATAGCATCCTCTGCGAATGCGCAAACGTAAAAACCCCATAAATTCCATGACTTAAGTGTACATTTTCCTCCCAATTTTGACGAAATTTTCAGATATTCTGCGGATTGAGGTGTAGATGGTCCCCTATGAAGGTAGTGCAAGGAGATTGATGTTTTGAGATTAGCCACTAAGCATCGGATTAAGGATACGAGGAAGCTAAGTGCCACACCCACTTTGCTGACTTTTCGGCCGTCGTTTTTACGGCTGTTGGTTGCTGAAAACCGTTATTTTAGCTGCTCCTTTCAATTACAATGAGAACATGGAAAACAAATAAACCTCACCTTGCCAATATAACGTCTTCAGGATGAGAGATACTGCATATAAATATTTATCAGGTAAACGAACGGCCCAAACCAAGTGGACTGGCCTGAACTGCTGTGGGAGAAGCATTCGAACAAGCCAGATATGGATTCGTTAAGTGGGCTCAGTCTGTCGCCGAACTGAATTAACGATTCTTCCCACTTTGGTTTATTACTTACAATAATGAACCTTTGGAATCGACCAAGAAAAAAAATTGTTGACCCCCTCAAAATTTGTTGGTTTACGTTTCAAGGTACGTAGAATTCCAAAAATTGGATAAAAATTTGGTCTTCCGTCCGCCGTACGCGGCACTTTCCTCAGTTAGCAATGACCGATTTTGATGGAATTTGGTATGTAGGCTCCATTTGGGGTCTAGTTGTGCCGCGAAGCTTTTGGTTGATGTAGGTCATTTCTAAGGTTGGAAAATTAGGGTTGAAATTTTGAAAACGCCCTAACTCAAAACATTTTGACATATAGGTACTGTTTTTTCATCACATTAAGATAGTATTGAATTTTTAGAGACCACGCGGAGTCCTGTAGGACAAACCGTTCACCCCCTACGAGAATTTAAGGGTTGGACTTACGATAAATCAGAAACACGAGTGTGAAGCGCAAAAGAGGCCTAATCTCAGTTCAAATTTTATCTGACCAAAATGCGATAGATGTTTTTCTTCATGTTGGTTGGTGGTAACAATGACAAAAAATTGTGCGTGTTGTGACTGTGATATTGTTCCAACCTTTCTTAAATTGTCAACTATTTATTTGAAAAACAAAAGCAATCTGTGATACACACCTGTCCTATTTTATATTTATTGAAAAGTGATTTTGACCTGTGATAACAATGTTATCGTGTCTCTTGTTTTTTGTGATTGTTATATTATTTTTTAAGAATTTGACGTTTTAATGGTGTGTATCGAAGTGGTGTTTTGTGTTGGGTGGTCCGGTCGGCCCGGGGGCGGCTCGCGAGGTTGGTCTCTCCTATTTTAAGGGCCGTCGAGCTGTTAATACGGCTCGATGGTTAGGGCTGCCTGCCCAGAAATAGGAGGTAGCCCCGGGAGCCGCCATGGTGGGTGGGTCCGGGACCGGCCGGGCTGCCCCTCACAATTTTTCATTATAAATTTATTTTTAAAAACTATTGTAAACTATTTTTAGAACTATTGTTGATTGTTGACGCATTAATACCTATATCAAAGGTGAACAAATAAAGAGAGTTATAAACAATACAAGACAATAATTTATATAAAGCCGTGTTCTTTGTAGTGAGAGTGATCTATACAGAAAAACAATAAACCTTTGTGTAATAATTTGCAGCGTTTTCTCTAGCAATTATTGTTAAATTTTGATGATTCAGCGACAATCTTTTAGTTTCTCAATTCACTACACTGCTGCACAAATGAATTTCAAAAATCCTTGAAAATTTCAAATTCAAGTACTACAATGAGGAATTTCACCGAATTCTGTTCACATTTTTCCTGAATAGTTAATGGTGTGGGATAGATGAAAATCGGGCTGATTTCGGAAAATAAGTCTCCTGTTATTTTTGGTAGACAATCAAAATTTTTGATTTCAAAACTAACCGGGAAAACGGACGTGCAGCGGGAACGCTCGCTGATTGGCTGTTCGGATCGCCGTCTCCTCCCAGTGTTGCCCATTGGGACGACAAAATCGTGTTTTCTAAGAGAAAAGTTATCAAACAAAAACAGAGGAAACCTAATTTTCCCCATCTTGCTTTTTCTATTTTTTTTTCTTCAGTTTTTCGATTTCGAACTTTACTTTTTCGTGAAATTTTGCATCTGGGGACTATAGATTTCTCGATCTCAGCGCTTCAAGCGGCCATAAATGAACTATTCCGGGATGACGTCATTTTCCCGGTTTTTTTAAACATTCGTATTTTCTACACTGTTTTGTTTATTCGTAAATTAGGAAGTTCGGGCTGAAAGTTTGCCTTAGGGGGTTTTTCGAGGTGCTGAATCCGATTTTGGGGTCAAAAATAGGAAATTCCGACATGGTGAAATTCCTCATTGTCAATGTTTGAGCCCCTGTAATTTACGGAACGAGCGGCGTCCGACTGAGACTCTTAATTTACTCAACCATCCGTTTCTGTTCATTTGAGACAAAGAGTGATCATACATTTGGTATAAAGGTGATTGTTATTTTAGCTCATGGTTTGAATATCACGACATTCTCCCTGGAAAGATATTTTTTTCTCAAATCACGTGTTTAATAATTTCAAGCTGTCACGAAAGAAAGAAAAAAACCCAACGAACCATTCACTAAGGATTTCCCCCTTCGCAGACCCTCGAAACTTTCAGACCTTATAAGTGGACGACGATGCCAAGAAACCCTTTTGGCGGCATAATGGCCTTTTTATTATGTTCCGAGAGAGCAAAGAGATTTATGGGGTTACTCTCGGATTTATTGTAGATTTATCGACCCCCCTCTCTCTTCGTCTCCGACCACCTTCCTTCATACTCTGTGTGTGCTTTACGCCCATTCAAGAAAACCCCCTTCCGAACCTCCTCAATAAGTCCACGGTTGGCCTAGCACGTAATTCGCCAATTTTCCCTGTGGAGAGCGAAGCAAGTGCTCTTCATTCTTCTTACTCAAGGGGGTATTCGAGTGAGCGATGAATATAACTTGTAATTTATTTTATCTAACGTGTAATGAATTTTCCGTAATGGAGCTCATACGCGTCGTATCAGCACCAGCGCAGATCTTATGCATGCGAAACTGAAAGCCAACGTGATGCTTATTTTCTGACACATTTTATCATTCATGTACTTAGAAGAATCACAGAAGCAATCTAACTGAATGACACCAAGAAGGCAAAGCTTATTCATAAAAAAGTCTGCCAAGTGGGTGAGGCACATAGCTTCCTCGTATCCATAACCACCCTACTGTATAGATGATCCGATGCATGGTAGTTGATCTCAAAACATCGACCTCTAAGTACCTTCCACTGCCCTCATAGGGGACCATCTACACGGCAATCTGAACAATGTTTCAAAACTTCTGAAAACAGTTTCAATTTGGTGGCCATGATTTTCATAGGGGACCATCTCCACCTCAACTCGCATAAATCCTGGAAATTTCATCGAAAGCAGATTGAAAATGTAGAAGTTATGGCTGTAACAAGGAAATAAAAGTTTGCGCATGCGCACTGGTTACTATCAGTCTGGGGTTGATGATTTTCATAGGCGACCAATTCATACACATCCATTCATACATGCCAATTCGCACAATCCTTGAAAATTTCGCCGAAATCGGATGAAAAATGAAAAAGTGGATGTTACAAGGATTTTATGTTTGCGCATGCGCAGAGGCTGCTGTGGTGGAAGCTGGTGGATTTCTATTGTTCTTCTTTCTTTCTTTATGTTATTTTATGACTGTATTAAATTCCTGTTTATCATACTTGATCTTTTTATTTAATGAACTTTTTGAACATCAACATCGTTACTTGACACCTGATAACTTTCATCTTTCAATTTAGCTCGGAAGTGTCAACAACTTCAATTTAATATTGAAGCCAAAACGATGATTCCGAAAACTCTTTAAACATGCATTTCGCAAGTCTGCGACAGCTAATGTCAATTTTAAGGCCTCAATTTTCATTGGGGACCATCTACAGCCTAATCTGCATAGTCCCTGAAAATGTCATCGAAATTGGATAGAAATGTAGAAGTTATGGCCGTTACAAGGAATTCACGTTTGCGCATGCGCAGCGGCTACTATCAGTCCGGGGGTAATGATTTTCATAGGGGACCATCTACAACCTTACTAACTGATAACTAAACGGCAGTACAGGCCGATGTGGCCCCTGGCTTCCCGAACTCCCGCCACCGGGTATGGTCTCCCGCCTGAGACTTTCGCAATTTTCAGGAGTTGTGAGGATTGGGTAGTACCTGGATGGTTCCCTATGAAAATCAATGTTCCCAAAATGACAGTAGCCACTGGGCATTCGCAAACGTAAAATCCTCGTAACGGCCATATTTTCTACATTTTTCAACTGAATTTTAAGAAACTTTTCAGGATTGTATAGATTGGCGTGTATATTGTCCCCCTTGAGAATCATCATCCCCGGACTAATAGTAGCTACTGCGCATGCGCGAACGTGAATTCCTTGCCACTGCCATAACTTCTCATCTGTTTTCGACGAAATTTTCAGGGATTATGCTGATTGGGGTGTAGATGCTCCCCTATGAAAATCACGTTTCAAGGTGCGTATAATCCAAAATTCGAATAAAAATTTGGCCGTCCGTCCGCCGTACGCGGCACTTTCCCCACTTAGCATTGACCGATTTTGATAAAATTTGGTATGTAGGCTCCATTTAGGGTCTAGTTGTGCCCCGGAGATTTTGGTTGATGTAGGTAACTTCTAAGGGTTCAAAAATGAATTTTGAAAATTTGAAAACGCCCTAACTAAAAACGTTTGCGCATGCGCAGTCGCTTCTATCAGTCCGGGGATGATGATTTTCATAAGGGACCATCTAAATACTAATCTGTAACATCACTGAAAATTTCATCGAAATCGGACAATAACTTCGTATAGTTATGCGCGTTACAAGGAAATCATGACAGACGGACAGACACACAGACGCACAGACAGACAGACACACAGACACACAGACACGGAACCAAAATTGTTCGGAAAGGTCTAAAACGCAAAACGCGAGTGAAAATCTTGATTTTGGAGAACTTTTTTTTTTCATCCTTGAAAAGTGAAAACAAAGCTTCCGCTACCTTGGTAGACTCGGAAGCAAAATGTCGATATGAAGGTATTGTTTTTCCTTCAATTTAAGATTCCATAGAATTTTTAGAATTTTTTGAGACCACGCGGAGCCCTGTAGGACAAACCGTTCGCTCCCTACGAGAATTTAAGGGTTGAACGTACGATAAATCAGAAACACGGGTGTGAATCGCAAAAGAGGCCTAATCTCCGTTAAAATGTTAGCTGACCGAATTGCGATCGATGTTTTTCTTCATGTTGGATGGTTGATGGCTTTGCAGACGAGTGATCTATATAGAAAAATAAAAAATAATAAACCATTGTGTAATCATTTGCAGCGTTTTTAATCCGATTTTGTTGAAATTTTCAGTCATTTTGCTTCCGAGATCATCAAGGTAGTGGATGCAAGGTGGAAACAAAATTCTCCAAAATCACAATTTCTACTCGCGTTTTAATTTTCAGAAGTTGTACGAATTGGCGTGTAGATGGTCCCCTTTGAAAATCATGCCCCCCCCCCCCCCCCCCCCCCCAAATTGGCTGTAGCCACTGCGCATGCGCGAATTCCCTTGTAACAGCCACAACTCTGGCAGTTTCCATCCGATTTCGAAGAAGTATTCAGATATTGCTGCCTCACAGTGTCCTCTGTGAGGGTTTAGCAAGGTACTTGAGATTGATGTTTCGTGATAACTGGTATTCATCGGATCATCTATAAAATCGAGTTATGGATACGTGGAAGCTACCTGCCACACTCACTCCGCAGACGTTTTTCTCTCCGTTGAGTGTTGTCCTCCTTCACCCTAGATAAATCGCCTAATGACGCCCAAGTCTTATGGTGGGAGTCTGGATCTTATATTTTTCTGATTTGCAGTCTCAAAATGAGTCTGACACGCATGACGTCAAATGTTGTGAAATGTTTACGATATGTTTTTAAGTGTAGTGCAGGATGCAGGTTTGTCTGCCCCAACAGATTTTTCATATTGTTCTTCGTGAAGAAGCTGTACTGCCCACCCAGCATGGCTGAGGTTTTCTCTTTTTGTCTGAGATCCCATTGTACATAAATAGCGAGGTACCTACTATGCAATTGCAACGCGTCAGCTCAACTTGCTCGTCAGATAACTCTAAACAAATGCTGAACTACCAACATCATTGAAATAAATAAATAACTCTTTTCACGACACACCAAGTTTAGAATTTCCTTCTTTTTTGAAGTTGGTCGAAAATAGGATTAATCTTACAGTGCATATTGTTGGTGTGACAACAAAACTCCTCAACTTTCCTGAGGCTTTGAGGCAAATTATTATTCTGCGAATCCAAGCGGAGGGATTGAAGAGTTCCATTGTTTTTCCAAACAATGCAACTGGATCCCGGTTGTTCAGAGCTCTAAAATGCAAGTTTGTCGAGCTTAATAACACGGAAGGACTTGGAGGGAGACCTCAGAAAATTTCCTCTGCGCCCTCCAAAGTGTAACCTTACCAATTACTTCAAAGGTAACCTCTCGCAACCTCTCAGAGGCGAAAGGGATTCCTCTAATTCGGGGGAAGTTCTTGGGTGTCAAAGAGGTTTCTCCCTCAAGTCGAGGGAGAGGGGTAACGGATGGAGTGACGAAAGGTTGACAAAAGCTTCGTTTGATGCTGCCGAGTATTTATAGTCGGGCGAGCTTGGCTTGGAAAAGCTGAAAGCATCGAGTACATTCTTGCTACCATTTCCAGACTGTAGAAACTTCCGCATAATGGAATATCAAAAGGTAAAGACGAAAAACAGGGAGCCTCAATGGGGAATTTCCAGTTCAAAAGGAAAGATTTGACACCCATGGGTCCTATAAATCGTAACGGAGCCGATGAATGGACCTGGAAAATTTTTCAAATTAAATGAAAAAGCATCAAGATATTCAGCAGAAATAACAGCTACATTACTAGCAAGAACACAGGGTGTCCAAGTTTAAGGACCGGAAAACATCGAGAGTCAATGGGGTATTTCGGTCAATTTTTTTTATTTTTTATTTCAAAAGAGTATGGCTCAGCAACAACAGCAATCGGGTCTGTTCGTCGAGAAAATGTTTTTAAAAAATCAGAGAAGCTAAGGAAAGTAGAAGATTTGAATGGTGTGACGTAGCTAGCCAATCGTGACGTAGCTAGCCAACTGTCTTTGAAAAAAGTATCCATGCACAGAAACCCTTGGAAGACCTCTTGGATACTACAAAATAGTACTCACACACGCGTGCGGCGTAGTCCGTGGCGTAGTCCTTGCCTAGTGTGTGTGCATTTATAGCGGCCCGCCTTTTTCAAACGTTTGATCTCTTTAATTAATTTTTCTACCACATGTTATAGTATCATTGGGCTTAAAGATGTAGTATATAGGTTTTCAAGGGTGCTGAATCCAAATTTGAGGTCAAAAACCTGAATTTCCGACCCACCGAAATACCCCATTCTACAACTAATTCAAGAAAGAGAAAATGTCTCTTAGCAATCGGTTTTAACCCCTTGTTTTGACATTTTATGTCTTTACTATGGCACATAAATGAAAAATCGTCACGCGGGGAGCGTTACGCGGAAATTTCTGATGATTTTCGCTTACATAAAATGTCACTCGTGGTTGCGTACTTGTACGAAAGCTGTAGCCACCGATTTTAAATTTCCCTATTGTTTTCAATTCTAAGAATTTTTTCGTATTTTCGACCTTCCGACACAAGAATTACCACAACTACTTTAAATTACGGTGGAAATGTAAAATAAGGGCACCGTTGGAAAGGGCGTCAAATTTCCCATCTTCCAAGTGCCTAGACAAAACTATTTTCGGGGTTCTGATGGGAGAAAAATCATCTCGTAAAATAATTTTTGTCAAATTGGCAAAATTTCCTATTTTTTCTGTTGGTTGTTAGGGTTTTATTTCCGAATGGTTTTCCACGTACCTCAAAACTCAGAGTTCTCAGCTTTCCAGTTGTATAATCAAAGAACGTGTTACAATCGAATTACAGAAACATACTGGATGATTTTACAAAAAAATACTTAACGAAGTGATTTTTCACCCCTCAGGACCTAAAAATAGTTTTTCGTAGCACTAGAAAGATGGAAATTTGACCCCTTTCAAAAGGTTCCCTTATTTTATACATTTTTATGGTAAATTAAGGTAGTTGTGGTAATTACAGTTACATAAGGTAAAAAACACGAAATGTTGTCTACTAGGAATATGTTGTACGTTGTTTTAATTCAGCTCTTTATGGGCCTGCTTTTCAAATTGCTCGTCATTTCATTCACCTCCTGATGTCCGAAAGGGATTGTTATTATTAGGAAATCGAAAATATCTAAAACGTCAAAGAACTCATCGCAACTAAAAGCCTAGGTTGCAAGATCCTTTGTTTACTTTTTGGTAAAAACGACGCCAGCCAACTACATAAATAAAAATCCGCTGGAACGAAGTTGGTTCTTACCATGCATAAATGTGTAGGTGACATAACTTCTACAGAAAAATTAAACATTTTCTATTGTTTATTAATTTAACTTCAATTGAAATCATAATTATACGGATTACTTCAAATCATAAAGGTGTTTTAGTGCTCTAGTTTTAGCATTTTGGCACTCGGCCAATAACTATTCTTATTATTAAGAAATCGAAAACATCTAAAGCGTCGAAGAACACATCACAACTAAAAGCCCACGTTCATAACAAAATCTCGCCTAGGTTTCAAGATCCTTTGATTACATTCGTAAAAACCAAGACAACCAACACCATCAATATAATTAGGGATGCAAATCGATTATCGATAATATCAAAATATCGATATTTCGCCTTCGATTATCGAGGTTTTTTAATCGATGTTAAGTCTTCCAATATTGATCGATTATCGATTATTTTATGTCGATATTTTTTTCAATTTTAATATTTTTAGTGTGCATTTCTTTAGTACCAAAGTTTTTTCATCATTCTTTCTAAATACCAGGATGGATCTCTGGGCTCAAAGTTGCATCTAACAGTAGCAACTAACATGTTTATTTGTCTAACTTTTGTTGAATGCGTCCACGTCTACCATGGCTCAGCCCAAGGCAGTAAAAGGGTGTATGGGAAACAACATTCTTGGGTTTTCACTTCTTCCATCCATCCATACATTGTTTCCGTTTTCCGTTACTCCTTGATTTGTACCATTGAATTTGAAACAGAAGTTACCCATATCCCGTGTAGCTGTGTACCTTCAGAACGTCTCTTCTCAAAAGCAGGGCAAATGCTCACCCAAGAGAGGAACGGAGGAGGATGAAAGGGGAAACACTCTCCAAACTCTGATTTCTCCAGAGCGTCCCTGAACATTATTTTTTCCAATATAATATATACTATACTATATAACTATACCTACTGCATTTTCCAAGGCTGATTTGTTTTCAACGACTTGAATTCTACGTTCATGAATAAAAAAAACTGTAATTTTGTCGGTTCATAATTTTTCATCCTACTTTATGATTCTAGAGTAAGAAAATACGAGAAAAGGAAAACGTAAAAACCAATCTGATAATCAACTAATTAGGTAGGTAAGTAATGGGTAAACCACGTACAAAATCTACTTAGTACCTACTTAGTTAGGTAAGTGTTGATTTTCCAAATTTTCTTCTTCATCTTTAAAGATCATCTTATTGGGGTAAATATTATTATTATTGCATATTATATAATATATAATATTAATTATATTATTATATTATTATATTATAATAATATTATAATATAATAATATAATAATATAATTAATATTATATATTATATAATATGCAATAAAATGTAAATATGGACGAACTGTAAATCTACCTCTGATTTAAAAGAACTGTAAACAACATTCGCGGTAAAAATCAACATCGATTATATTTAGGGATGCAATAATAATATTATTATATTATAATAATATTATTATTGCATCCCTAAATATAATCGATGTTGATTTTTACCGCGAATGTTGTTTACAGTTCTTTTAAATCAGAGGTAGATTTACAGTTCGTCCATATTTACAGCTGTTTTGGCAGTATATAATTTACGCATAAATTGAGGGTTTTTCAACGAGTGGTAAACGATTTTCGTGGGATGAAAACTAACGGCGATACATTTCCCTAGAAACGGGTCGGTTGTAAGTGAAAATCATTACAAAATCCTGCGCTACTTTCGTTCCGTGGTTTCGTGACGTTTTTGCCCAGTTAGGTTATGGCTAAAGCATGTTCCATGCTCAGAAAAACCAAGGCTAAACTTGCGCACATATGAAACGCAGGATAATACTGAAAAAAAGTTCAAGGATTCCAATTCCATCACTTTTTCCTTCTAAATGAGTTGAGGAAAGTAAAAATACATCGGTACTTCGACTAAACGCCACTTAGGTAACACATGAATAATATTCGGCTTCTACTACAGTGACGTTGTAACCTGAAATGTAAGCTTTAAAACACGTTGCCGACATTATCTCGCCATTCCCCGCATCCATCCCAAAATAATTGGTCGGCGGCGAAGTTGTGAGGCCGAATCTCTACAGCATTCTCCTGCATACTCAAGTTCCTCGAGGTTTTTTCCCCTGCTTACTTACGAGAGAGGTAAAAAAAAAAAAACAGCAGTATTTCTGCCTCTCTTCATCGGGAGATGGATGGGAAGCGAGCGAAGCGATGAGCCGTGCGCCTTGGGACCCTCCAGGTGGTCCGTCCTGAGATAAGAGGTCGCAGATGGTCACGGACAAGGATGGATCAGATCCGTATGCAGAATAATGTGAGGGCTTCGTGGCGCTTTCACGGAGGAAGAGAATGCAGATTTGCCACGAATGCTGATTAAACCAGAGATGAGTTTACCAGCTGCAGGACAAAAAGCCTTGCAAGGTGCATCGTCTTACAGCGACCAATTCGAATTGAACCACTCTGAGATAATGATTCAAGGAAGATTGTTGAGAGTTCATGACTGGTCTGACTAGATAGACAGATCACAGAGTATGAGTTTATTTGTTGATATTTTCGAAGGACCATCCTAGTTGAAAGACTTTTTTTTTTCTTTTTTTTCGGCAAGCAGGTGAGAAATTCCAATTCCCTAGGTAGATGCACTAATAAATTTAGAAAATCCTTGAAAATTTCGAATTTAGGTTCATTTTTTACTTTTGGAAATTTACTTTTAGAATTAAACAAGTGCATGGGTGTAGATATTATAAAAATAAGAAGAATACCACATGACACATATAATTGGACGATTATTTTCCAAGAAAACGCTGCAAATTATTACACAAAAGTTTATTATTTTTCTGATAGATCACTCGCCTCCAAAGAACACAACTTTGCCGTTGTCACTACATACTTACCGACCTAATTTCGCTTCACATTCAAGTTTAATTTGATGAAATAAACGCTTCGCACTCTATTTTTAAAAAATGGTTGCTAAGGACGCAAACCTGAGTACTCGAAGAATCGAACAGCGATCGCATCTTGGTCAGCTAAAATTTGAACGGAGATTAGGCCTCTTTGGTGATTCACACTCGTGTTTCTGATGTTTCTTAAGCCCAACTCTTAAGAGTTCATATGGAGCGGTTAGTCCTACAGAGCTCCGGGTGGTCTCATTAGATTCTAAAAATGCAATACTACCTTACATTGACGGAAAAATAAAACCTTTATACCGATTTTTTTTGAGCTAGGACGTTTTCCAAAGGTCAAATTTTTCACTCCTTAGAAGTGAATGACATCAACCAAAAGCTTCGTGGCACAACTAGACCCCAAACGGAGTCTATACACCATAATTCATCAAAATCAATCCGTGGGAACTAAGGAAAGTGCCGCGTATGGCGGAAGGACGGAAAATTTTTTATTTGATTTTCGGATTCTACCTATCTTGAAACGTAAACCAACTAATTTTGAGGAGTGGTAAACATTTTTTTGTCTGGTCGATTCCAAAGGTTTATTATTGAAAATAATAAACCAAAATTGGAAAAACTGTTGATGAAAACTGACCTGCTATGAGAAGGCCGGGTGATGGGGGAGGCACTGGGGATGAAGGCAACTTCAGGATCAATAATGGTTCGGATTAGAGAAGAACAACAATGGGGTATTTCAGTCAATTTTTTTAATTTTGCTTCCGAGTCTACCAAGGTAGCGGAAGCTTTGTTTTCACTTTTCAAGGACGAAAAAAAAAAGTTCTCCAAAATCAAAATTTTCACTCGCGTTTTGCGTTTTAGACCTTTCTGAACAATTTTGGTTCCGTGTCTGTCTGTCTGTGTGTCTGTGTGTCTGTCATGATTTCCTTGTAACGCGCATAACTATACGAAGTTATTGTCCGATTTCGATGAAATTTTCAGGGATTGTGCGGGTTGGTGTGTAGACGGTCCCCTATGAAAATCATCATCCTCGGACTGATAGAAGCGACTGCGCATGCGCAAACGTGAATTCCTTGTAACTGCCATAACTTCCACATTTTCCATCCGATTTAAATGAAATTTTCAGGAATGTTACAGATTAGTGATTAGATGGTCCCCTATGAAAATCATCACCTTCGGACTGATAGTAGTCACTACGCATGCGCAAACGTTAATTTTCTTGTAACGGCCGTAACTTCCACATTTTCCATCCGATTTCGATGAAATTTTCAGGGATGTTACAGATTAGTGTTTAGATGGTCCCCTATGAAAATCATCACCCCCGGACTGATAGTAGCCGATGCGCATGCGCGAACGTGAATTGCTTGTAACAGCCATAACTTCCACAATTTCTACCCGATTTCGATGACATTTTCAGGGATTACGCGGATTAGGTTGTAGATGGTCCCCAATGAAAATCAAGGCCTTAAAATTTACAGTAGCCTCTGCGCATGCGCAATCGTAAAATACTTGTAACAGCCGTAACAGTTGCGTCTGAGGTGAGGATCTCAAAGCCATTCTACAAACCCCTCTGTAGATCAGTGAGCAAAATACTGGACTCATACCCAGGAGTTCCAGGTTCGATTCCCAGTCTGGCTATGAAATTTTTTGATTCCAATCACTACCGCACTGACATTTTTCGTCCGAATTTGATGAAATTTTCTAGGATTGTCCAGATTAGCGTGTAGATGGTACCCTATGAGGGTAGTGAAAGGTACTACTATGCATCGGATCATCTATATAATCGGGTTATGGATACGAGGAAGCTATGTGCCACACCCACTTGGCAGACGTTTTTAGGACGTCCCACAGTAAGACTTGGGCGTCCTTATGCGATCGATCTGGGGTAAAGTTGGACAACACTCAACAGAAAAAAAAAATAACCACACAGTAATCCGTTTTAGACCATTCTGAATCCAAATCCGCGAAAAAAACCATAGGTGTATGTCTGTGTGTGTGTGTGTGTGTGTGTGTGTGTGTGTGTGTGTGTGTGTGTGTGTGTGTGTGTGTGTAACAAAATCTTGTGTACTCTGCACAGGCCTTAGTTCTCAACCGATTTTCCTGGTTCTTTTTTTGTTCGTCGCGGAAAACTATCTAGTTGTGCACTACGTCGCCGGAATTTCGAATTTTGCCTTTTAAGGGGAGGAAAGGGGGGGTTAATGCTCGAAAAACATGCGTTTTTGGGCATAATCTTGTGTACTCTGCCCAGGCCTTAGTTCTCAACCGATTTTCGTGGTTCTTTTTTCGTTTGACGCGGAATACTATCTAGTTGTGCACTACGGCGCCGGAATTTTGGATTTTGCTTTTTAAGAGGGGGAAAGGGGGGGTTAATGCTTAAAAAACGTGCGTTTGCGGGCACAATCTTGTAAACTCTGCCCAGGCCTCAATTTCCAACCGATTTGCGTGTTTCTTTTTTTGTTTGACTCAAATAACTTCCGAGTTGTACATGATTTTACCAGAGTACCAAAATTCGCAAGGGGAGGGGGTGAGTGGGGGGATAATATTCACAAAATATCCGATTTTTCAATATTTCGGTTCCTTTACTGCTTACTAACTGTCCCCAAGCTTTGAAATTGAGGAAAAATTCTCATTATACCTCCGGATTTTCATGAATTATTCTCTGTACCACCATGGAACTAATGTTGGTGCCACCATGGTGCCAGGACATGGTGCCATGATGCCATAAACCGCTTATTTCGTGTTTTTTTTTTGTGTTTCACCTTGAATACGGATGTGAATTTGACGGACTGCCTACCAAAACTAACAGATGAAAGTTCAATGTTACGACGTATTTCCGCTTTGGTGCCAGACCGGCACCATTGGAGGAGGAGGGGGGGGGGGGGGTGAACTCGAATTCGCATGTTGGGTATCGTAGAGCATGGATTTTAAAATGCTCTTCAGATTCGAGGCTCCCATGCCGCTAGAAATGTTAAGGTGGATAATGGTGGGGGGGGGGGGGGTCAGTATTTCTTGCCTAAAGTAATAAGTAAATTACATCGAGTGAAACAGTTTCATCACTTAACAACTGGTTAAACTGATCTAATGCTTATCCAATGGGACGTCCCCTGGAATGCATGCATTACTAAACAATATGTTTTTATTTATTTATTTTTTCAAAAGGGTACCTATGGCTCAGGAATAACGGTAATCGGGCCTGTTCGTCGAGAAAATGTTTTTAAAAATCAGAGAAGCTAAGGAAAGTCGAAGATTTGAATGGTGTGACGTAGCTAGCCAATCGTGACGTAGCTAGCCAACTGTCTTTGAAAAAAGTATCCATGCACAGAAACCCTTGGGGGACCTCTTGGATACTACAAAACACCACTCACACAGGCGAGCGGCGTAGTGTGTGTGCATTTATAGCGGCCCGCCTTTTTCAAACGTGTGATCTCTTTAATTAATTTTTCTACCACATGTTATAGTATCATTGGGCTAAAAGTTGGAGTATATGGGTTTTCAAGGGTGCTGAATCCAAATTTGAGGTCAAAAACCTGAATTTCCGACCCACCGAAATACCCCATTGCGCTTGAGGACAATATCATGTGAGCAACGGCTCTTACCTAATCTAGAGATTAAAGTTGAAAAACTGAAAGAAGGAAAAATTTCACGGATTTCAGCACACTACGTAAGTCAGGTGGGAGGGAAGCCAGTTCGTAGGAGATTAGACTAACCCGGAACGAAGACAGCACGGCAACCGACCTTGGCCCTCTTAATTGGCTAGTTCTTTAAACGTAGAATACAGTTTTTATTAATAAATGCAGAACTTCATAAAATAATATTTTATGAAGTAAAATTATTTTATAAAATAATATTTTATGAAACAACTAAACGGAAAAAGTCACATATTATGTGACTTTTTCCGTTTAGTTGTTAGTAACATTGACATCTACGTAGCGATATCCATCATGTAGCTATTTCGTGTTTTGCTCCGTTGTCTGCTTGTTTGACGATTTTTTGCCATTTTGGCCGTGACAATAAAAAATATCTGATTAGAGTGTAAGGATGGATCTTTTCAATATTGTTCACCTTTCAGAACAAAAGAAATGTGTGATTATCATTCTTCAACGCTCGTTGTCACACTATTTCTCCTCACGACTCAGCAGTCGGTGGAGAGTTCACCTCGCGAGCTCCACTGAGCAAACAACTCAATCCTAGGCTCCCGGAGTAGGTAATTCCCGTCGCGTGACCACATTTCATTTCCTGGCCAGCGTAGGTACAGTCGGGTGCAGCTAAAAGGGCAGCAACCCCCCGTCGAGGCTGATGAATGAGCGGTGATTAATCAAGGGAGAAAGGTCTAGAGGTGGTTCTCTCCTCCTACGCCTCGTCTTGTTTCTTTTTACCGGCGCTGGGCTTCTTAAGAAAAGATGAAAAATGTCAAACTTACACAATCATAATATAACTGATTATTCGAGTTATACCTAAGGCGAATCACTAGAGAAGGAGGGAAGGGGGGGGGGGATCGCCCGCTAGTTGACTGATAATTGTTATTGTAACATTGGGAAAAAAGTTGGAGTATGTACTATATAGGTTTCAATGGTGCTGAATCCAAATTTGAGGTCAAAAACCGGAATTTCCGCCCCACCGAAATACCCCATTTTGATTCCGTGGCTGTCTGTGTGTCTGTCTGTCATGAATTCTTTGCCACAGCCATAACTACTCAATTTTCCAACAATATTCAGAGATTGTGCCGGTTGACTATAGATGGTCCCCTACGAGGGTAGTGCAATGTACTTAGAGATCGGTGTTTTGAGATTAACTGCTATGCATCGGATTATCTGTACAATCGGGTTATGAATACGAGGAAGCTATGTGCCACACCACCCACATGGCAGACTTTTTATTTTACAATTTATAATATAAATAGATATAATTTATTATATAATATAATATAAATACTTAATAATAATATACTTAATAATAATATTTGCTATATATATTATACTAAATGTATTATATATAATATATATATATATATACGATCAATTACTCGTTCTAATTTTCACACTTTAACATTAGAAGATATCACAGTCAGTTAGATAAATAATAATATTTGATTTGAAATAATATTTGCAATATATAAATAAATATAATATAAAACAATATTATTGTTTCCTAGTTATTGGATTCCCCTTTTACATTGAATTTTGTTTGCACCTACTTATGGCACGCGTTTCGTCTTTATTGTCTAATTAGTGCCTACCTATTACTTATCTAACTGACTGTGATATCTTCTAATGTTAAAGTGTGAAAATGAGAACGAGTAATTGATTGTATGCAAGTGTGAGGCGCTGGAGGGGTGCTCTTGATCACCCTTGCGCTTTTTGTGAGTGTTTGGTTGGGATTGAACCAAGTCACTACCTCTCCAGAAATGGATTGGTGGCACCGAGGGCCACCGTGGTGGGTGGGTCTGGGCCGACCAAGATGCCCCGATTGGGGCTGTGCATGCGGAGCCCCCTTTTACACCAGTTGTTCCATTGTTTCTTCATGATAGTTTTATCGTTATGGGTGTTGTTATTGTTTTAATCACAAGTCCTTGTTCTTTATTATTAATTTATGATCTCAATATTATACAGGGTGTCTACACTTAGATGGACATAACTTCAGGGTTCGATTCTACAAGATATTTCCAACAAAAAATGTCTGAGCAATTTTTTCTTAACCCACTCAAAATTCCTTCTTTTTTTCACTTCGAAGTTATTTTTCACGTTTTCGACCTCAAGGCACTGATATGATCATAACTCCTTCATTTCTCACGCAAATTCAAGTCTGACTACACCATCGGAAAGAGCGTTAAATTTCCAATATATAAAATCTGAGTAGAAATTTTGATTTTGAAGAATATTTTTCCTAAACCTTGAAAAGTGAAAACAAGGCAATGGTAGAGTAGGAACCATAACTTCTAACCCCTCATAATACGTCATCTGGTATTGTCAGCTGTCAGTTAGAAGTTTTTTCGCTTATTTTAATAACATTAAATAAAATTTTTTAACCCCCTCTCAAAATTTGTTGGTTTACGTTTCAAGATACGTAGCATCCAAAAATCGAATAAAAATTTGGCCGTCCGTCCGCGTACGCCGTCCGCGTCACTTTCCTAAGTTAGCATTGACAGCATGAAATTTGATAATATCAATTATATTATTATATTATTATAATATATATTATATTATTATATATTATATTATATTATAATTATATTATATTATATATATTATATTATATTATTATATTATATATATTATATTATATTATAATTATATTATATTATATTATATTATATTATAATATATAATATATATTATAATAATAATATAATAATATTATTATATTATTATATTATTATATTATTATATATATTATATAGCCTCCATCTGGGGTCTAGTTTTGTCCCGAAGATTTTGGTTGATGTCGGTCACTTCTAAGGGTTGAAAATTAAGGGTTGACATTCTGAAAACGCCCCAGCTCAAAAAATTATGATATGAAGGTACCTATTGTTTTTTTTTTTCAATTTCAGATCGTATTGCATTTTTAGAGACCACGCGGAGCCCTGTAGGACAAACCGTTCGCTCCCTACGAAAACCTAAGGTGTGGACTTAAGATAAATCAGAAACACGAGTGTGAATTGCAAAAAGCGCTTAATCTCCGTTCAAATTTTAGCTGACCGAAATGCGATCTTCATGTTGGTTGGTGGTAACAATGGCAAAGCCGTGTTCTTTGCAGACGAGTGAACTATATAGAAAAATAATAAACCTTCCTGCAATAATTTGCAGCGTTTTAAAAAATATTCTAAGATATTAGAAGACAAAAAATTATGGTAATTATGACAAAAACTTTGAAATTTGTTTTCGATTAATTCTTTGAAAATGATTGTCATAACTCTATTTTGAAACTTCCAATAGCCCACAAAAAAATCTGCTGTCCATTAAATTTAAAATTGCAAATTCATTTTGGTTACTCCGGTGACACCTTGAGACAGCTGTGGAGTTCCTGAGATGTTTCCGGTGACACTAGTGACACCTTGGTCGAATTAGGGTTAAGATGAGCAACCTTATCTTCAGTTGAAGTTACAATTTTATAGTACACTAGATGAAAAGCCTGCTAGAAGCAGACAAAACAAATCTTAGATATGTGATAAGAAAACGGTAGGTAACAGGGTAGGTATACCGTAACATGCAACGTACGTGCCTCCGCACGTACTTACTGCCAAAGCTAACCTATGGGTTAGTCTTTGGCAGGCTTACGGCGGGGAGGCTGCAACAATTAGATCGAGAAGTTCGCTCTGCTGTGCGCTCTTGGCTGAAGTTCCCTCCTGGTGTCCCAAGTGCCTATTTTCACGCACCGGTCAAATCCGGTGGGCTTGGCATTGTGTCTCTCTCGGCATGTATCCCTTCACTGCGCCGCCGGCGCCTGCTAGCCCTTCAGGGGTCGAGCTGGGAGGTCGCCCGTGCGGCTGCTGATCTTGATTTTGTCAGGCAGCAGTTAGCATGGTGCGACCGAGCAACACCATCTGCTCCAAAACCCAGTTCGTCTGCTGAGTTTGCTGCTGCGCTGCATGAATCGGTGGATGGTAAAGAACTCCGACAGTGCTCCGAAAGCCTTGTCTCATCCCAATGGGTAGATTGGGCTTCGGAGGGCATTGGGGCCCGCGACTACCGACACTTTCACGCCATCCGCGTGGCATCTTTGCCAACTGCGGTGCGGTGTTCGAGAGGTAGTCGCGGGACAACGCTACCCCTTTGCCGTGCCTGTCGGAGTGGAAATGAACACCTGTATCATGTGGTGCAGCAGTGTCCACGAACTCATGGTGGCCGCATCCTACGTCATGATGCGGTCGCCAAGCAGATAGCAGGTGCATTGTCATCTAGCGGCTGGGATGTTGAGAGAGAGAGATTGTATCACATGCCAAGTGACCAGGGTAAGAAGCCCGACATTGTTGCTGTCAAGCCCGACCAGTCTTGCATTATCCTGGATGTCCAAGTTGTCAATGGCAGCTTGGACATGGAGCAGACTTGGCGGGCCAAGATAAGGAAATATGACACAAATGATTTACGGCAAGCAGTGTCGGAGCTAAAAGGAGTGGCACCCAACAACATCAGGGTGATGGCTGCAACCTTGTCGTGGCGCGGTGTGTGGTGCGGGAAAAGTGCCACGGAGTTGCGCGAGTTGGGCATCTCAGTAGGCGTACTCCGTGGTATCACCACCCGTGTCCTGCTCGGCTCATATTTGAACTGGTGGTCGTTTTATAGAGGCACTTCCCTTCATCCTTCTCTCCCACCCCCACCTTCCTCATCTTCCCTCATCCCTAGGGCCGGCGTCGGGTGAGTCCTGGGCGTCCTCCCCATTATTTTATTTATTTATTTATTTTATTTTTTATGGCGTGCCCCCTCCGTCAAAAAAGACATTTTGTCTTTGAGGGGAGATTTAAAAAAAAAAAAAAAAAAAAAAATCATCAACAAAATTACTCAAATAAACACGTAATTTATTAGATTACAAAAAAGTTGATGTAGCGGCCTGGAATCGAACCCGGGTCTCCCGGACGATCGGCGACATACACGTACGGTTGGGATTTTATGACGGGATTTTATGAAGATCAGATAGTAAATCGAAATTCGTAGGTATAAATTCATGCGGGCCAAAAATCGCGACTGACTAAATCGGTGCCAAATTCCAAAGTTACATTAGGCATGAAATCAATACACCAACATGAAAGTTGGACGACGGAAAATCCTCACGAGGGCAAAGAAGAATGATACACCGACTGCTACAGATCATACAAGAACTCGTACATCTTGAAGGTAAAGTAAACCTGCAAGACGTCAGAAGCGCTTCAAGGAGGTTTCTGCTGGACCGTGGGACCCATCTGGCCCCGACTGAAATTCCCTGCCCAAATTTGGGACCTTGTTCCCCCTCGGCTCGGGTAGCTTTTTGCGGACGGAAATTTTTTTTTTCAGCTGATTTAGCTCGAGTTGCGAACAGCTCGGGTTCTCTTCGGCATGAAGCGAGCAACTTATGTGATTAGTTGATCGCATAAATTTCAGGTGGTGCCTGTGTCTGAACAAAATATGTATTCACAGGTATGAATGTTATACAAGAGTATTAACCCTTAATATCCTGAGGTATCTTTCTGGAAGTCCAATTTTTACCTGCAACAGTTTATCTATTTTTGAACCAAAACTGATAGCCGTTGGCTATCTAGATACCCCGACTATGGTGTAAGAAAATTTGTGTAAAAAACCGTAATAATAATAACACGTTAATTAAAAGAGTTAGCAAACTGTAATAGGTACCTTCTACCCTCATTTCTCACCTTGCAGGCTATTAGTTGGGTTTTCTCAGAAAAGGCGGCACAGATTCCGCTATGAAGTGAATCTTCTCCACCTTATTCCTTGGTTCAGTACTTTATGAGAAATAACATACCCCAACATCCCACCAAGGATTTTTCCATGTTTCTTTCTTTTCCTCCATCAAAATTGGGTTTATGGACAGATTTTGCTGACGCAGACAGCGCTACAGTAGCCCTTAGAAAGACTGTATAGAGCCTTTGAGGTACTTTCTGCTCAAATGTTCTCTAAATTTGAATTCAAAACTCCGAAAAAACCTTTTTTTTAAACAAGTGGGAATTTAAGGGTTAAGTGCTATAGGAAACAATTTTCACTAATGCCGAATTGGCGTGAATTAGATTAGAATCTTGTCTAATAGAAAAGTCAGAGTAGGTAAGTGAAAGATGAAACTATAATACGAAATCAGTCACAGTACAATACAAAAGATCGAAGTTATATTATTAGGTATCTTGAATACGATAATTACTGTTCGATAATTACTGTTACTTCATGCACAATCAGTAACTGCATCCAAAACATAATTTTTCTCCTTCCAAATACCACCATCCACATTATTAACTTCCATTTTCCTTTCCACAAACATCATTATCAGGTCATTAAACACCTCACATTTTTACATTCTTAATAATTCACCGTTATCAGCCTTATCACCATAGACCAGTTTTTTGCCATAACTTACTAGTTAGGTACTTCTTAGGGATGTTACAGATTAGTATTTAGATGGTCCCCTATGAAAATCGCCACCTTCGGACTGACAGAAGCGACTGCACATGCGCAAACGTGAATTCCTTGTAACGGCCATAACTTACACATTTTCAATCCGATTTCAATGAAATTTTCAGGGATGTTACAGATTAGTATTTAGATGATCCCCTATGAAAATCACCACCTTCGGACTGATAGTAGCCACTGCGCATGCGCAAACGTGAATTTCCTTGTAACGGCCATAACTTCTACATTTTCCATCCAAGTTCTATGAAATTTTCAGGGATGTTACAGAGTAGTGTTTAGATGGTCCCCTATGAAAATCGCAGAGAATTGTTTCTCATAAAGGGATTCATTCATAGAGGGATGGTCTCCTGTGAGAATCTCAAATCCCATTAATTGCAGGTTATTGGTAGCTCAGAGGATAAAGTCTTGATTTGAGCTCCTAAGGTCGCGGGTTCGAATCCCAGCCGAGGCTATGTATTTTTTGATCCGATCACATACACCTACTCACTTAATTTTTCATCCGAATTTGATGAAATTTTCTAGGATTGTCCAGATTAGCGTGTAGACCGTCCCCTATGAGGGTAGTGAAAGGTACTTAAAGATTGGTGTTTTGAGATTAACTACTATGCATCGGATCATCTATACAATCGGGTTATGGATACAAGGAAGCTATGTGCTACACCCACTTGGCAGACTTTTTTTTTGCATCCATACTCACTTGTATATTTTTCTCAACATATTGTTGCCTAATTATAAAACACCATATTTAAACTTTAAAAATATTTGTATGTATTGTAAAACCATCGTAATTCATGGACTACGCCGAAAATCTACCAATGCAACATGAGCCTTCAGAACAACCCTGCCCAGATCCTGGATTTTTGCTGGCAGCCATCTTACACACACTCTTTCTATTGTTTCCTTGCCAACCTGCTCTCTCAAAACAGTTTTCTAAGAACATCCAAATTGTCGTGTGTCATTTTTCAAAATAATTAGTTTTTTGTGATAAACGAGAGGGACTTGACCACAAAAACTCCGAAGCTGTGCGGTGTTGCTCCAATCCTACCTATTTTGGACTTGGAATAGCTGGACCACCTGTACTCTTCTTCAACCTTCTTTCTTCCTGGAAGCTGCCTTTGATTTTTGGTGGAAGCTGCCTGTCCTGCCTACTTTCTTCTGGAAAACCTTTCATCTGGGACTGATCACCCCACAGCTAAGCCCTTTTTCTTTCTTATCTTTCACATGGCCATTTAGGGAAACAGTAGAACCTTTCAATTCAAAACCATTACAAAACCTGCTGTTCAATTCTTCAATAAACTCACATTCTTGTTGATGTTTCATCAATTCAAACTCTGTTTTTTCTTCTTTATCACCACCCAGCATATTTCACTTTAGGTAGGTACCTAACCTAGCTAAGTTCTTTCCCCTTCAGGGGTGGTCCTTCGAGTCTTCAACTCTTTCTCTCTTTCGTTTTGATCATTCACATTGATTAGTATTGGATAATTAATGTATCCAAAGCAGTAGTTTCATACAAAACAATTACTATCAGCAAAAAGATAACCGCTTGCTCTGTAGGTATGTGGTTAGTGGATAGTATCTATGGAAGGTAGGTGGTGACAATGGCAAAGCCGTGTTTTTTGCAGACGAGTGATCTATATCGGAAAATAATAAACCTTTGTGTAATAATTTGAAGCGTTTTCGCATATAACGTTAGACCCTTTATAAGCGGAAATAATAAAGCATTGAGTAAAGATTTGCGGCGTTTTAAAATAATGAACGGCGATGTTGATTGCACGTCATCAATGCGATAGCTACCATTAAATACACCGATGACACGGTAATTATCCTGTCAACCCGTTTTTCCCCCAAAAATAATTACACGCCGCATCGCGATTTCAAACGACTCCAGTCGAAAAACGAAGTCTCCCGAACCTCAGAGAATAAGAGAGTCGACGAGAGAGACAGAAAATGCCCAAAAAAGAACAAAGGACGAACCACTCGGATGGTAATTTTATGTTAATAATTATTCATTGCCAGTCGGGTGTATATTAGCATAATACTGTTCACGTAAGCGCCCGTGTCCAAGGACCCGAAAGATTTGTTTATGGGAATCCCATTCGAGGGCGACGGCATTTTGACGTGACGAGAAATCGTAATCAGAGGGGACCAACTCCCGAAAATTTCGTCGATTTCTTCTCGATCAGACGCCGGTGATGAGATTTCCATCGGGAATTCTACGTTTAGAACCGTCATCAAATCTTTTAGTTATCGTTATCACTCGATATCAGTATCATATCCAAGTATTTATTAGTTTGGTTGTCGTTTTCTGTTCGTTAAGTCGGTAACCCGTCTGTTTAACCGTGCACTGTAATGTGATGGGAGACCTTCGACCATTCAATTAATGGGGGGGTACGCCTGATTTTTTTTGAACTTTTAATCGAAAGTAGACCTCATCCTGAGAATTTTGACACCAGCCGTTCTCTTTTTGGATGAGTAGATCTTGTTCTATGATAATTCAAAGTTTCGAATGTTCATGACGTCACGCACCCCCCCGCCTGGGCGACCTCCAGCCCACTGTGACGTCATAAACGTTCAAAACTTTGAAAAAATCATTGAAAAAGGTGTTTTAGATAATAGTGGTAAGGTACTGCGAAATTTCAACTTAAATTGTTTTGGCCGCGGTTCATAACTTTTTCTCATTTTTGTAAACTTTCGAATGAAGTCAGCTTTTGGTTTATTTTCAACAATAAGCCTTTGGAATCTAGCAAGAAAAACAATTTTTAACCCCCCCCCCCCCTCAAAATTTGAGTGAAAATTAAGGGTTGAAATTTTCAAGAGTGAAAACTCGAAAACTCTCGAAATAAAGGTATCGTTTTTTCACCAAAATAAATAGTATTGAATTTTGGTTTATTATTTTCAATAATAAGCCTTTGGAATCGAGCAAGAAAAAAAAAAATTTAACCCCCCCTCAAAATTTGATGTTTTACGTTTCAAGGTACGTAGAATACGAAAATCGAATAAAAAAATTTCCGTCCGTCCGCCGTACGCGGCACTTTTCTTAGCAACACTGGACCGATTTGGTTCAAATTTGGTAGATGGGCTCCATTTGGGGTCTAGTTGTGCCGCGAAGCTTTAGGTTGCTGTCAGTCACTTCTAAGGGGTGAAAATTAAGGGTTGAAATTTTCAAGAGTGCCCTAGCTCGAAAACTCTCGCAATAAAGGTATCGTTTTTCACCAACTTTAAATAGTTTTGAATTTTTAAAAATTTTTGAGACCACCCGGAGCTCTGCAGGACAAACCGTTCGGTCCCTACGAGTACTTGAAGGTTTTCCTTCGATAAAACAGAATCATGAGTGTGAATCGCAAAAGAGGTCTAATCTCCGTTCAAATTTTATCTGACTAAAATGCGATCGCTGTTCATTTCTTCGATTTGTATACAGTTTTGCCTTCTGCGTAACCAGTAATCAAATTTCCATATGAAGCTTTCTATTTTTCGAATCGAGTGTGAAGCGTTTAGTTCTTTCTAATAAACTTGATTGTGAAGGTGTGAAGCAGTATGGTGTGGTAGGTAAAAAAAAGTTGGTAGGTAAAAAACAATGTTGGTAGGTAAAAAAACGCTGCAAATCATTGCTCAAAGGTTTATTATTTTCTGTATAGATCACCCTTCTGTATAGATCACTGGTTCTCCATCAATAGCACCTACCACCATCTGTATTCTCCCTTGACCTTCCCTCTCAAATTTCAGCTTTCTGCGTTCAATAGGATTGAAAATGGCTTCGAAGCTCACTCAGCTGATCAGTGATCTGAAGAGTGAAGAAGATCTTCTCGAATGCTGGAGACGCCTAGAAGAGCATTTCCATTCAATAGGATTGAAAATGGCATCGGAGCTCACTCAGCTGATCAGTGATCTGAAGAGTGAAGAAGATCTTCTCGAATGCTGGAGACGCCTAGAAGAGCATTTCCATTCAATAGGATTGAAAATGGCATCGGAGCTCACTCAGCTGATCAGTGATCTGAAGAGTGAAGAAGATCTTCTCGAATGCTGGAGACGCCTGGAAGAGCACTGATCAGCTGAGTGAGCTCCGAAGCCATTTTCAATCCTATTGAACGCAGGAAGCTGAAATTTGAGAGGGAAGGTCAAGGGAGAATACAGATGATGGTAGGTGCTATTGATGGAGAACCAGTGATCTATACAGAAGGGTGATCTATACAGAAAACAATAAACCCTTGAGCAATGATTTGCAGCGTTTTGGCTTTGATGGGATTTGTTCCATCCATCTTCCACATTTTTTGTTGTTTAGATTTCAGAAAAACTCAAATTCAACCAAAACTATTATTGACCTTCTTGATGAATATAGCTTGTGAAGAAATATTATACTGAAGAAATTAAAGAGTTTAGGGTAATAATCCATTATGTTGGGAATTGTGCACTGGTGAAAAAATCTTTTGCGATTTTCTTGAAACTCCGTTTTTGTATATTGCGCCTTTGTGCTTTAAGGTATCGATATACACTCCTGCTCAAAATTAGTGCACCATCATCCATTTTTTCGTTTGTCTCTTTCCTTCTTCCCTTATAAATTATGAATCCCGGACTGGCCACCAGGGAGACCAGACATGAATTCGATAGAGCATGTTTGGGACATGCTGAAAAGAAGGATTCGAGCCAGAGATCCACCATCAGACAATCTTCAGCAGCTGTAAACAGTAGTGAAAGAGGAGTGGGACAATATCCCCAGGAGGATATCCAAAACTTGATTAGAGGCAAGTTTCGAAGGGTCCAATCCCTCATCTGAGCTAGAGGAGGTAATACCAAGTATTTGAAAGCTAAAATGGCATAATTCAAACCTTCTTTTCACTTTTTCAATTTTTATCATTTTACCACAAGAAGTACATTTTTCTTTAATTTATTAAAAACATATTTTTTTTTCTCGAGTTTTTGCCTTTTTTGGTTACTTTTTTCCTTCTGTGATTGCAAACAATGTGTGCAAATGGATAGAAACTTGATAAGAGAAAAAAGAGGGGGACAAACGAAGAAATTCATGGTGGTGCTCTAATTTTGAGCAGGAGTAGGTATAGTTATAATGAAACTACATTTCTAACTTATTGTTGTTCCAAGCAAAATAAGTTTCTTTTAACAGAATTAGAGTACATTCAATCGATGTACACAATTATTTTCGAATCAATAGGTTGATTCTACTTCCATGTTTCTCTAAGTGGTGAAGCTTTACCTACTGCTTACTCATGTGGCAAACGTTTTTACTGCCTCTTCCGGATTTTGGATATTGTCGTTCACAATTCCACTTTATCTTTCTCCATATCATGTGTCTTCAGCAGGTACGCTTTGAACTCTTTTGAGACTCGCGGGAGAGATACTGGGAAGAGAGGGGTTGGCCCGTTAGTCACGGACTTGCATACCCCCGTCCTCACGACCGTCAGCCGGGGCCTAGTATGCCGGGTGAAGGGGAGGAAGACAGAGGGAACTGACCCCTCCTCGCCAGGAACCAGGGCGAAAGAGAATGGAAGCAGGATCTGCAGCGGACCTGAGGCGGGCTGCCCAGACCTGCTACCGGTACGTCGCCCTCGGGAATTCCGATGACCGACCTTGCACCCCGATCCCCGCTTTTCTCGCTCTGGTATGCTTTCTAATTTTCTGCGAGACACCGAGGCTCCGACATCGCTAATGCTAATGCGGGCTTCAGAGCTCAGAAGTGGAGACAGATCGCAGAATATTATTCAGGGTGAACCACGGAAACTTACTTATTTGAAAGGTCAATTAAAAAAAGTAATGCAGATATCGTTATATATTTTTTTATTTTAAAGAACAACTCTTAAATTTTTTTTCATATGGGTTTTAAATCACATCCATCAAATGATGGCCCCTATTGTTTAAACATTGGTTCAAACTATTTTTAAAGTTTCTCTCCACCCTGATCAGCATATCGACGGGTACTTCGGCAATGGCGGCGCGAATGTTGTTTTTTAGGTGTTCTAGGGTTCGTGGACGATCGTTATAAACAGTCAAATTTAAGTAGCCCCATAAAAAAATGCCAGAAATGTGAGAATGGGCCTCATCGCCTCATGGGGCAGGTTTTCGAGCTGTGCTTCACATGCAGTTTGGCGGGCGATTAAATCCCTTTCGGCCATTGTCCCCCCTTCTACAACACCACCAGGCTGAACGGCGATTTTTTCAAATAAGTCAGTTTCCGTGGCTCACCCTGTAGATAGAAGAAGACGAGGAACCCCCACTGGGATGAATACCACGAGACACGGATCGAGTAGAGAGCAGAGTTGGTAGGTAATTATTACTTTGAGTAACAATTACTTTTCAAAATTAATTTTCTTATTGGCAATGAAATGAGTATAGTGATTATGATTAATTAGTAAGCCTGTAAGCAAAATCTGGGGTTTTAAGGGGTCTCAGTCGGTCCCCGTTCGTTCTTAGTATTTCTTGAAATTAAAGGGGCAAAAACTTTAAAAAGTTGTACCTTGAGTTGAAAATTTAAAGGATTTTAGAAATTCATTACAGCACGGCCCTAGGGAATTCAAAAACTGAAATATTGCCGCCGGAATCATCAAAATCGAACAATAATCGCCACAGAAAAATTGGGGAAAACTACTGAATAAACGGGTTTTCTCATGTATTCCCATATTTCTATGGCAATTATTGTTCGATTTCAATTCCAGTGGCAATCTTTCAGTTTTTCAATTCCCAAGGCCCATGCACTACCTAATGAAATTCAAAAATCCTTGAAAATTTCAAGTTTAGCTACATTTTATGGGAAAAACATAACTGAATTAACGGTTTTTCCCATATTTGTCTGGCAATTATTGTTCGATTTTGATGATTCCGGCGGCAATATTTCAGTTTTCAACTCCCTAGGGCCGCGCACTTATGAATTTCTAAAATCCTTCAAAATTCCAAATTTAAGTACAACTTTCTAAGTTTTTGCGCCTTTGATTTGGCGAAATACTGACCCGGAACGAGGATCGAACGTCGACCGACTGAGACCCTCTTGAGCTGCTTTGCCATTGCCACTACCTACCTACTATTCATACCTACTTCACAATCAAGTTTATTTGGAAGAAATAAAAGTTTCGCTCAATCAGAAGAAATAGGGAGTTGGAGTTCCTTTATACGGAAATTTGAATACTGGTTGCTAAGGACGCAAAACTGAGTACAACTCGAAGGAACGAACCGCAATCGCATTTTGGTAATCTAAAATTTCTACGGAGATTAGCGTTTTTTGCTATTCACACGCGTATTTCTGATTTATAGTGAGACCGACCCATAAGTTTCCATAGGAAGCCAACGATTGGTCCAACAGAGTTCTGGGTGGTCTCATTCGATTCTAAAAATTCAATACTATTTTAAATTGAAGAAAAAACAATACCTTAATACCGAAATGTTTTGAGCTAGGGCGTTTTGAAAATTTCAGCCCTTATTTTTCGACCCTTAGAAGTGACCTACATCAACCAAAAGCTTCGGGGCACAACTAGACCCCAAATGGAGCCCATATACCAAATTTCATCAAAATCGCTCCATGGGAACTAAGGAAAGTGCCGAATTTTATTCGATTTTTGAATTCTACGTACTTTGAAACGTAAACCAGCAAATTTTGAGGGGGTGTTGAAAAAAAAAAAATTTCTTGGTCGATTCCAAAGGTTCATTATTGAAAATAATAAACCAAAATTAGAAGAAGAAGGAACAAATTTAACAGAAACGTTTTTTGATTTGTAAATAATAAATTCTGTATTCTGCAAGTCTCAATGAGTAAAATAAGTTCGAAAAATGATGACTCTGAAGGCTGCTCTCAGAGGAATCGGTAAGATCGATAGAGGAAGAATTCGGATGCAAGTTGCATCAAGACAATGTGTCCTTCCATTAGCAGGGCCTAAATGGTCTCCCTTCAATTAAGTACGAGTGCCCCAGCTGAGTCCTCCACTTTGTCCCCCAGAAGCAACGTGGAGGACATTCGATCCTTGTATACGATACCCCATTCTACCACTAAAGATTCCCACTTCCTGAGCAACTCGACTATTTTAGGCTCAACACTCAACCCTCCTATATTTAGTCGGGTTTTAGTGGGTAATAAAAGTCCAGAATGGTTCTCGAGAAATATCGTTCAGGGTTCCTCTCGTAATGATGAACTAAAACAACCAGGTGTATCTCAGGCACGAATCGGTTTTCTGATTGGCTTTCGGTCACTGGAGAACTAATTTGTTTCTAAAGTGAATCAGTCATTCCATTAGCAGTTTGGAGCAAATGTAATCGTATTTTGAAATCCTCTAAATCAGACTCCAAGCAACTTGTTTACCACGGAGTCGGAAACTGGATAGTTTTCTTTTTCTGATTCCAGTACAAGCTTGTTAATCTCCATTACTTTTCAATGGGGGGTGCGCCTTGATTTTTTTTAGATTTTTAATCGAAAGTAAACTACATCCTGAGAATTTTGGCACCAACCGCGACCTTCTAGCGTGAGTAGATCTGTTTCTATGATTTTTCAACGTTTCGACCGTTTATGACGTCACGCGCCCCTCTCGCCTGGGCGGGACCCCCCAGCCCGCTGTGACGTCATAAACGGTCGAAACTTTAAAAATTCATAGGAAAAGATTTACACACGCTAGAAGGTCGCGGTTGGTACCAAAATTCTCAGAATGAGGCCTACCTTAGATTAAAAATAACAATAAATAGTTTTTCCTACCTAGGCGCACACCCTATTATTGCCAAAAACTGAGTTTGCTGAGCCACAGCAGCCGAGCTGGTGACATGAATGCAGTTCATTGCAGCTCTCTGGTGAGCAGATTGTGAACTGAATACTTTGGATAATTTCTGGCCTTTCTAGTGACGTACCTTCTATAACATCAAATTTTGAGAGATTTGGAGAAGAATCGACTGTCGACAAAATGGCATAATGAATTTACTTTAAGCATCCTAAAATATCGTAGTTCAGCACACGATAATAAAAGATTTTTGGCTCATAATTTTGTACGAATTTTGATTCACAGTGCACTATTATTTATAACATCAACTGGAAATAAGGTTGCTCACCTTATCCCCGATTTTAATATGATTTTTTTTTCACAAGATGGCGGTATCGGCGATTGCAGTAAGAGGGCCAACGACTGGCTCACGTCTTTCTCGCCACCAAATCAAGTGATTTTCATTTTGAAAGCGGGAATGAAGCCATTATTAGTTCGCTACTAGCGCTCAGTTTGAATCTTCAAATTAAAAGCACTTTGAAGTTCCAATTTTTCAAAAACTGAGCTTCCTTGATGTATGAGTTGGGGAAATTTTCAACTGTCTTTGTAAATTACACTTTCAGGGTTTGTGAGGGTTAGCTTCGATACAGTCCCCAAGAACTGCACCAACATGATTCAGTTATTTTACTAATTCCCATGACACTCTTTAAATAACAATTGTTATAAAACTTTATTCTGCAACTTTCCTATTGCAACGCTGCACTTTTTTACTGAACGGTTTAGTTTCAATTATTTAATTTCGATAATGAATCTTTGGAATCGAGCAACGAAAAAAATTGTTTAACCCCCCTCAAAATTTCAAGGTACCTACGTAGAATCCAAAAAATTGTAAAAGATTTTTCCGTCTATACGCCGCACTTTCCTTAGTTCCCATGGACCGATTTTGATGAAATTTTGGGGTAGTAATTTAATTTTCAAAACGCCTCAGTTAAAAAAAAAGTTTAAAAAAGTCTTCGTACCAATTTGGAAGGACCTGTGATTTACAAGGTTATTCCCCATCTGATTGCGGGTAGGTAATAATTTGCAGCGTTTTTTGTTTCCTCTGGTTTCAGAGAGAGCATTTCGGGTACGAGTTTTCGAGCAAGTGACAGAACTAGACCCAAAAAGAGCCCAAATACCATTTCATCAAAATAGGTCCTTGGTAAGGAAAGTACGGCGGGCAGACAAAAAAATTTTTATTCGATTTTTGGATTTCTAAGTACCTTGATTTGAAACGTGAACCATCAAACTTTATAGGGGGGGAGGGTAAATTTTTTTTTTTTTTTAACTCGATTCTAAAGATTCATCACTGAAAGTAATAAACCAAAATTAAGTAGTACAATGAGCCTCCATCGTCTCAAAGCTCTCCCGTCACATCGATTGGGAATTCCTTCTGTCGAATTCCTACGATCTCACGAAATCTAATCGCCCCGCGAATTCTAGGGGTTATCGGGAAATTGTTGTTTTTTGGGCAGACAATAAGAGCGTTTCTTTTGAACTGTGTTGGGAAATAATCTGAAAATAATCGCACTACTAGCAATCAAAGGAAACAAAATTCGACGCGAGCACGAGGGGGTGACGCGAGAACGTAATACGCCGTATCTGAGCTGAGATACAGAAATGTATGTATAAATCGACGAAAATTTAGGAGAGCCTCCATAAATTATGCGGATCGCAGTTCTTCTTCCGCGCTGCCTATCGAAGTTGGAGAAAACATTCACCCAATAAGGTGGGCAGTAAAGCTCTCTCATTGCAAGGATTGTTTTCCAGTTTTTGCAAGCACTAAGTAGGTAAGGGAGTGAAAAAATTTGTGAAAACTCGAAAACGCAAAATTAAATTCTTTACAGCTTTGATTCTTAGAAATAAAACATGCTAGGTACCTACTTTGTTTATAAGACTCATCTAAATGAAAAGTTTTGCTTCTTTTTCGATTGCCGATTCTGACCAATCAAATTCGTAGGAGAGTGTATCGGATCCCCTATATAACCGGGTTATTGATACGAGGACGCTACGTGCCACACCCGCTTGGCAGTAGTTTCCAAAATATCGTAGAATCCGAAAATCGAATAAAAATTTTGCCGTCCGTCAGCCTTACGCGGCACATCTTAGTTCCCATGGAGCGATTTTGATGAAATTTGGTATATGGGCTCCATTTGGGGTCTAGTTGTGCCCTGAAGATTTTGGTTGATGTTGGTCACTTGTAAGGGTTGAAAAATGAATTTTTAAATTTTGAAAACGCCCTAGCTCAAAAAGTTTTGATATAAAGGTATTGTCTTTTCATCAATTTGAAATAGTATTGAATTTTTCGAGACCACCCGGAGCTCTGTAGGACTAACCGTTTGCTCTCTTCTAGTTCTTAGGGGGTCAGAAACACGAGTGTGAATCGCGAATGAAGCCTAATCTCCATTCAAATTTTAGCTGACCGAAATGCATTCGAGAAGATCTTCTTCACTCTTCAGATCACTGATCTGCTGAGTGAGCTCCGAAGCCATTTTCAATCCTATTGAACGCAGGAAGCTGAAATTTGAGAGGGAAGGTCAAGGGAGAATACAGATGGTGGTAGGTGCTATTGATGGAGAACCAGTGATCTATACAGAAGATCACAAGATACAAGATACAAGATACAAGATACAAGATACAAGAGATCTGTACAGAAAATAATAAACCTTTGAGCAATGATTTGCAGCGTTTTCCAAATAAACTTCATTGTGAAGTAGGTAGTGACAATAAACCTAGTTGGTAGGTAGTGACCTAGGTGGTAGGTAGGTTGTTCTTTGCAGACAAGTAATCTATACAGAAACATAATAAACCTTTGAGTAATAATTTGCAGCGATTTTAGTTGTTTGAATGGGCTGGAATTCCCAGCCTAGAAAAGAAGACGGTTCTGAACAGTTCAGGAAGTTCCAAGTCCAGTCAAGGCGCCCCAACATCCAAGGCTCGCTCAACTGAATCGCTGAGTGTAGAAACGGGACAAGTCCCTGAAACCTAATTTCACAGGAGACGTAAAAAACTACCTACACACAGAAGAAATTAATTAAAAAATCTGGTAAATTTTCCACAGGTTTCCCGAGGGATATCCCACGGGAGTCCTGTGGAAAATTTACCAGATTTTTTAATTAATTTCTTCTGTGTGTAGGTAGTTTTTTACGTCTCCTGTAAAATTAGGTTTCAGGGACTTGTCCCGTTTCTACACTCAGCGATTCAACTGTGCTTGCATCCTGCAGCGCCCCTAGTAGGTATTTCATTGTTGGCAGACTCCTTATGATGGTTCTATTCAACCGATTTCAATGATGGAGAATTGTGGTCACACGATGAGACGTACAAAATGGTTCTGCAACCTGTTTTAACAAACACAAGTTGGAAGTAATTTTGATCAAATTTTAAAATTTTTGATTTCAGTGCAAATTTAAAAACAGAATGCACATCACATTCCTTCTATATTTGCTACGAGTTCAATGCATTTTCCCGAATCGAAATTGACCGAGAATTAAGGAAGAATTATGGAATGTGCTTTTGGCACATTTTGAAGCGCAATGAGGGGGCGAATTTCGAAACTATTTCAGGTCCTAACATGAGAAATAAAAATTATTGGTGATAGTAATACATCGAATTTTCCTTGTTTCTTAGCTGGTACTTCAATTACACAAAATATCGATTAGAGCAATTGAGCTTTTTGTACAAGACATTCGAATAAAATTACAGAACTTTTAATAGACATAAATTATTTCCAATGTTCGTCTCAGTCACTTTCTACTTTCGCCTCAACATTTTAATCAGGAAAAAACATAAAATTACCGTTGACTCTCCAATGAACCCTCTTTTCCCTCATAAAACTACGCGAACCGTTGCCCACCTCCCAAATAAGGCTGAAAAGGCTCTCTTTAGAGATTTCTCGGGCGCACATAACCTGAGGGGCCGATAATAATCCGCCGAAACCGCCCGAAGGGGCACAAATGCTCGCCAACTGCCCCCATAAAGAACCAACGCGAATTCTCCAGCTCGGATTTGCATATAATAAATCAGGGGAAAAGAATGAGCCCTCAGCTTGAATCGAGTTCTTACGGTTACGGTAATTGTGTTCGGCCATATTTCGAGCAATTTCTCGTCCAACGCCTTTTCGTTCAATTTGGTGCACCCTTCTTTTTTTTAATTTATGAAGCCCGCATTTGACGCTTTCTGCGTTTTGATTTGCCTCCTTGTAGGTTAGGTTTTAAGATCCTTCAGAAGTAAGTGTTTGATATTAGGGGGTCTCTTATCAGTAGAGCTCGGAAAATATGCACGAAAATTTCTCGAAAATATGCACCGGAAACTGGAAAAATATGCAAAATATGGACTTTGGAATTTAAGTATTTTAAGAAAGGATGTTCCACATTATTCCAGCCCTTTTTCCTCCTAGAAAAAAAGTTATGAAGCATCAGGTAAAGTAAACAAGCTATTCAAAAAATCAGTTATACATTTTTTTATTTACTTTTATACATTTATACGAACTAGGTATAAAATGTAAAGATGAACTACATATTATATTGGACAACAATTACACGCTCCAAATTATCAGGCGTAAAACAGTGTCTCCTGTCACTTAAAATTTCTTTCAATGCAGAAAACGATCTCTCTACATCGCAAGATACAATAGGCAAACATTTAAAAGTGGAAATCTCTTTTGGAGAGTAGGGAGAGTCCGATGAGTTTCTCCTTTGAGAATTTTCGCGATTTGAACCACTGAAGACCACCCTGGATTTTTCGATAGGACCCCCCCAAGTTTATCCTTGACGGCTTTCCAGTTGTTCCATGCCAGTGGGAGCTTTATTCGAGCGTCGGAAACAGCACCTACGGCAGAGCAGAGATCCATCCCCCTGGTCTCCAGGTGGTTTATCAAATGGGGTATGGTACTAAAGTTGGCATTTATAAAGGCCAAACGATGGGCGATCTGCCTGTCCTCCTGCTGGGGTGATGTGAGTGAGGGGACAAAACATTTCAACATCCGATTTCGAATATTGTCAATTTTCAGCGCTGAATTAAAAAAAAAAATCCAGAATACGCAAAAAACTGGTAAAATATGCTGCAAAATATGCAAAAATCCCCAAAATGACCAAAAAATGCAAAAATCCCCAAAATTACAGAAATATGCAAACATATGCAATTTCAATTTCAATTTAAACCACTGCATACCCTTCAGAAACCTTCAAATACGAAGATATACCGCATAATAAAATATATGCAAAATATGCACATTCCGAGCTCTACTTATCAGTGAATGAGAAAGAATATACGTGGTGTAAGTATGGGGACTTCGGATATACCTGGCAACTTGGGTACCAGTGGTGAAGGGAAAGGTTCACCTCTGCTATCAACTCGCAGGTATATCTTCGGTCTTTTTGTCCTAGAGGATCTAGGCGCTTGGGTGGTCGGGCTCACCAACTAGGTTAATGAACTCGACAGCCCAAGTGATCGCACGAGTTGTTGGGGGGTTGATTTGAAAATGAATATTGGCTGAAAAGAAAACAAGACAAAAGTCGAAACACAGATAAATTATAAAGAAAGGTATTTACCTGTGAAGAATTTAGAATTAAAGATGCGTGGCGAAAAGCGTGGTGAAAAAGCGTGGCGACCTGAAGCGTCCCGTGGCGATTTATGCTGAAAGTTAAAAGCCTGAAGGGCTAAATGCAATTTGGATACACAAAGGTGCTCCTGCCTGATGGGCTTACGTGGCGGTCCTGAAGGGACTTGTCAAAACCTCGAGGCGTGGCGATGCACTAACCTCAACTATTAAATTGGTAACCAGGTATACTCTGACAAAAGGTAAACGAAAATACAAATATATGGCACTTTTATTAATTAAGAGACAACTTCAAAGTTCGTGGCGATTTGCATGAAGGTAAGTTTATAATGTGTATGAATAGTACTTTACTCAGTATGGATTCCTAATATATCGTTACAATCCATTAATCATTTGGTATTCAAGTTCAATGCAAGGTCAGAAAAATCAGTGGTTCAATCAGAAAGTCTACTAAAGTTCAATTTCAGATAAGCTTCGTGGCGAAAATGTTATTAATGTTATTAGGTTTTACTCTTATGACTACACGTCACTCCTAGTTCATTGGCCAATGGAATGAAATGTAAATTAGTTTGTGCACTCACGTTGGGGCCCGTAGGTATCCTTCCGATGTTGTGTGGCAGAGGTAGGTACGTGGCGACGCTGATGTCCAGGGGGTCGTACAGCGTGGCGGCGTGGGGGGAAAACTGTGGCGGTTACACGACTCACGGGCTGGGAGCTCTCGGTGGACGTTAACTGATCAGAGGTTGGAGAGGGAGTAGTGTCGTCCAGGCCTGACCCGAGGTTCCGTCTTCTCTCCCCCCTCCTCCCGCGAGGTGGTGTTGGCGGGGGCGGCGGTGATGGTGGGGGAGAAGCTCTTGCCGCTTCTCCGGCCGGAGGGGGGAGGGCGCGCGAGATGTTGGTTGGCGCCTCCTGATTGGGCCACGTTGACGTCACCTACGAGTCAGGCCGAAGGGGGTCGGTGGCGTTGACCCGGCCCCACCCTACTGGAGTAGCGCTCCTGTGGGCGGGAGCCCACACCCCCCGTCCCCCCGGGAGCCAGGGTCGTCAAAGACGACACTGGGGATGGCTAGGGGTTCGGAGGGGCGCGCCTTCTTGATGGCCTGCTCGTAGGCGTGGCGACGGCAGCCTCGGCATCTTGTGGGGTTTCGGCGGTTGGAGTGATCTTTGGCACAGGTTGGCAGCTCCTGCCCCTTCCTATGCATAGCCTTGAGCCGCTCCCAGAACTCCTTGCAGGCAGGACAGCGGAACTTGAACATCTTGGGGGCGGGTCGAGTGCAGACTGGACAGATGATCTTCTTACGCCGCGTGATTTTGATCTTCAACCCCGGTTTGGATGGGGGTGGGCTGCCTGCCTGCAGGATCACTTGAGGTTCTCTGATCGGAGTGGGCAGCGGCTCAGGTGGTGGTTGGCTTGCTTGGTCTTCGTTGTCCCAGTCAGAGTCAGCAAAAATCCCTGTCCGGCTTCGGCTTCGTGGTGGAGGGCTCGAGGATGGTAGGGGAACGCCGCAGTCAGGAAGGTCCGGAGAGTAGGACTTGGAGGAGATAGATAGTACCATCGCCGATGGAGCTGGGGAAGGGGCCAACTCCCCCACAGCTCCTGCAGACCTCGTCGCAGGTGCCTCTGCTGTTGCCTGTGAGGGTGCCTCAGATGTCCGCGTCCGTGCCGCAGGTGGCTCTGCGTCCACCTGTGCCTTGGCCCGCTTCGCCTCGGCTATGGCCTCATTACGCTCCAGGATGAGGGTTCGTCGGTCCTCCAGCCACTGCCGCTGCCTGCGGAGAAGGGAGTTCCGCTCCTGAACGATGCGTTGGTACGCAGGGAGCCAGCGGGAGACATCGAGGGCGGTCTGAAGTGCCGCGCGGCCAGTGATTCGTCGGGCAGCCGGAGTGTCTCCCACCATAGTGAATCGGGTGAGATTTGCCAAGGTCTCAAGGGTGGGGAAGGGGTCATCGATGGGTTCCGGAGTTTCCACGTATCCTTCAGGTTTGTCATCCAGTTTTTCTCGTATCTGCTCGCGTTGACTCCGCATGAGCGTCACTACTGGATCGGGTACGATCGGACCTCCTTCGACCTCTAATGTCTCATCAGATTCATGTGCCATATCCTACAACAAACAAAACAATATCCTATGTGACATCCTGGCCTAGGAAAAGTGACTTGCTTCAATAGGAATTCTACGTTGGTACTTCAGCTTTTCATGCACGGCCGTAGTAGGACAGTGTAGCCATAAGAGGTAGGCGATCAGAAGGATCAAAGCGAAGTGTTACGACCTGAAGGATCCAAGTTAAATTTGGTGACCTGAAGGGTCCAAGTGAAATGGGGTGACCTGAAGGGTCCAAGTGTAATGGGACCTGAAGGGTCGGTCAGTATTGCGTGTGTATGTGTGCCCTAGTAGTCCGTCAGTGTGTCTTTTTCCCTAAGTGGAGTAGCCTATAGTCAACAGGTTTGTGCCTTGTTCTAAATGGATAACGACTAGGAGTCTCCTCCGCTTCTTCACAACGTCTCTTAGCCGGTGGGTCTTCCTTCGCTTCTTCAAACTCTTCATCGGAAGATTCAATTGGCTCTCCGTCTTCATTGACTTCTTCTGTACATCGCACCTTGTGGCGGTCAGCGTTGCGATCGGCGTTGCGAGTGGCGTTGCGATCGGCGTTGCGATCGGCGTTACGATCGGCGTTGCGATCGGCGTTGCGACCGGCGGACTTGTCATGATGTGTGGTGTGGCAGAGTGGAGTCTCGTGGCGATCAGCACGGCTCGTTTGAGGATCGTCAGTCCCGTGAGGTATTTCACTTCTTTCCGTTTCACGTTCGGTGGAGCGATCGAAATTGTGATCCGCGTCCATGTCACGATCCAGTTCCGAAGGGATACTTTGTTGGGTTGACGCCTCTCCTCGAGGTGTCCTCGGCGTGTGTTCTTTCGAGCTGGTAGTGAGTACAGGTGCTGGCGTCACGGCTGCCGGTGTCGACCAACCGTAATTTTCATACCAATCTTCTTTGTTTGTTTCAGGTGTCATCGTCGTATCGAGGGGTTCTGGTGTCGCAACATCTCGTGGATTCGACGGGGAATCGTTGGGATCGATGAACGTTTCGTCTGGTACTCCCAACACGAAAGCTGGTTTCAGGCGATTGATGTGCACAGTTTGTCTTCGAATATCCGGTAAGTCTCTAATTTCATAAGTAACATCGGAATGTTTCTTCAGTACTATCCATGGGCCACTCCATGGACTCCAAAATTTCTTCACAACGCCGGGTGGCGGTTGCATGTCCTTTAGATATACGGCGTCGCCTCCCTCGAAGGATCTCAGAGTGCGTCGTGAGTTGATGGCTTCGCTACGCCGCCGCCACGCCTCTTGAAGGCTTTGGTGGGTGGCGTCGCGTGCGATCCTCAGATTTCTCATCGTGGTGGTCTCATCGGCACGGGGTTTCAAGCTTTGCAGTGTTTCGTTGGGCATTCGCAATTCACGACCGAAGGTAAGAAAATTCGGACTGAATCCCGTGCTCTTGTGCGGAGTCGAGCGATATGCTGCGAGCGCAATGGGGAGCATACTTTCCCATTCTTTCGTCTTCTTGGATATTTTCGCTAAGATGTTAGCTAGCGTTCGGTGGAATCTTTCACAGACTCCGTTACTTTCTGGATGATAAGCTGTGGTAAAAATTTGTCTTATGCCCCAATTTTTGCATAGTTCTCGTGTTGATCCGGCCGTAAAAGCGGTACCACGGTCCGAGACCAACCTTTCGGGAACTCCGTGTGTCGGAATGTATTTGTTCGCAAGATTTCGGGCGACGGTTCCAGCCGTGCAATCTGAAGTAACATACGCCTCCGCGTATTTCGTGAAATGATCCACGGCGGTGAGTATATATTTGGTCGTGTTTCCGTTTGAGATGGGGCCGACGAAATCTATGCCGACGATCTGTCCGGGACGTTCGGGAAGCAACGGCCTTTGAATAGGATTCCGAAGTCCGGACGGTGTATTTCGTCGCGCACAGGTTTCGCAACGTTGAAGATTCTCTCGAACATCTTTCGCGAGTCCGGGCCACGTTCCAAGTCTTCGTACGAGTTTTTCTGTGACTTCAGCTCCTGGGTGTCCTGCCCATTCGTTCTTATGGCAGCGATCAATCAGCCATTCTCGTAGCGAAGTTGGAATTAGTGGTACCCACTCGTGTTTTCCGTCTTGACGGACGCGTGTTTCCCATACGCCGTTTGTGTTGCGTAAATTCTCGTGTTTTCTATCGAGAACGAGGGCTTGAATCCAGTTGTCCAAATCTTGAGCGGCAATCATGAGTTCTCGCGGAAATTCGAGGGTTACAATCGCAACGTCGCCTCTACTTAAACCGTCGGCGTGTCCCATTTGTGTGCCTGGTCTATATCGGGGTATGAAGTCATATTCCGCTAGGCGTAATATCCAGCGTCCGATGCGCGAAGTCGGGTCACGAAGATGCATGGCGGCGGTAAGAGCCATGTGGTCGGTCTGAAGTTCGAACGTTTGTCCGAGCAGGTATTCCTGGAAATGTCGGACCGCCCACACAACCGCTAAAAGCTCTCGTTCGGTGACCGAGTACCTGGTTTCGGCCGGGTTCAACTTGCGACTCGCATAAGCTACGGGCCTCTCTTCCCCATCAAAATTTTGTGAGAGGACGGCTCCCAAGGCGAAGCCGGATGCATCGGTTGCGAGGATAAACGGTTTCGTCAGGTCGGGGTAAGCGAGGATGGGTTCGCTGGTCAGTTTGTCCTTGAGTTCGTCGAACGCCCTTTGTTGTCTCTCGGTCCACTCGAAGGGATTAGTCTTCTTCAATAGCTCGGTCAACGGAACAACAATCTCGGAGAATTTAGGGATGAACCTCCGGTAGAAACTGGCGAGACCCAAAAAGGATTGCAATTTCACCATTGAGGTAGGTATCGGAAACTCCTTAATGGCTCTTGTTTTCTCCGGTTCCGTGAGAATTCCGTCCGTGGTGATGCGGTGTCCTAAGAATCGCACTTCGTTCTTGAGAAAGTCGCATTTAGCAATGTTTACTTGTAGTCGAGCTTCTGATAAACGTGTGAAAACCTGGTTGAGCTTCTCGAGATGTTCTTCCCGCGTGGCGGAAAACACAATGATATCGTCGAGATAAACGAGACAGTTGTTTCCGAGGATTCCATCAAGCGCGTCATTCATCGCGCGTTGAAACGTGGCGGGTGCGTTCTTCAACCCGAAGGGCATTTTTTCATATTGGAAATGGCGTCCAAGAACGGAAAAAGCCGTTCTTTCCTTTGAGTCAGCATGTACCGGAATTTGATGATACCCAGCTATAAGATCGATCGTAGAGAACCATTTGCACTGTCCGAGCATGGCGAGTGTTTCTTGTAGTCGCGGAAGGGGGTACGCGTCTCCTTTGGTGATTTTGTTAAGTTGACGGAAGTCGGTACAAAAACGCCAAAGCTGCTTTTCCCCCGGCGGCGTCTTCTTTTTGACTAATAAGACGGGCGCGCTCCACGGACTAGTGGACGGGCTAATTACTCCGGACTCGAGCATGTCTTTAAGCTGTGTCTCAACAACTTCTCTAAGGGCGTGAGGAACCGGATAAGGTTTTTGTTGAGTAACGGTGGGTTGAGTGAGGATTATCTCATGGGATACATTTAGATTGCACCCCTCCCCCGTAGGTGGCTTGAATAAGTCCCGGAATGTATTCAACAAATTCCTCGTCGGTTCTGCGTCCGCTTCGTTCAGATGTTTCAGTTTGTCATTGAGAACGGTGTCAAATTCGGGTAATGGCGGATCCCATTGATCGGTGGGGACTTCTTCCCATTCCTCATTTCCTTTGTCATCTTGTAGGGTGTTAATTAACTCCCTTTTTTCATCGTTTTGAACATTTTCGTCGTTTTTCGAGCTTCGGTCAGCGTGTGCTCCCTCAATTTGCATCAGTAATTTGAGGTGCTGCGTGACGATTTTCTCAATCTGCATGTCGGGTGTATTTTCACTTTTCTTTTCTTCTTTCAACCTTGTTAGAATGTCAAGATCTGTATTTATTTTTTCGGGCGTGGCGACCACCGTGGCGACGTGGCGATTTGGCGTGGCGACCACCATGTTGTCATGTTGGTGTGGTGTAACCATCACGGTATCGTTGAGTCGCTGTGGCGTGGCGATGATCATGTTTTCGTGTCGATCGGGCGTGGCGTTAAAGCTCCGTATCATCGTGGCGACAGGCGCGTCGAGTTTTCGGATGGCCCTTTCGACAACTGCATCAATGTATTGGTCAAGCGACAATGTCTCAGGTTGTTCGTAGCTTGTGTCGAACCGAATGGGCGTCGCTTGTTCTGGCGTGGCTGGTTCTTCATCACCAAAAACGGTCACCATGTCCTCAAAACGTACTCTTCTTGGTTCTTCGGGGACTCTTTCGGGGTTTCTAGGCGTCTGTTTTTCATTCGGGGCTTCGTGGCGAGATGCGTGGTCGTACAGATTGACGGGTGCGTCTATCGGCGTGGTGACGCCACCATAATTTCTACTCCAGAACTTCATGCTTCCGGTTCCGCTGATGTTTGTGGCGGGCGTGGTCGGCGTACTCAAGGCGTCAGTATGCGCGTGGCGAACAGGCGTCGCTTGTTCGTCAACTTGGGGAGTGGCTGTTGCTCCCGAAAAGGTACTAGGGATGGGTGCGCTTGTGTCAAAATGTGGTTGTTGACTACCAAGCGTCCCGTTTTCCCGCCAATCCGGTCGCAACACCACCCCCACGCTATACGGCTCGTCGAGTAGGTCGACAGGAGTATGTGGTCGTGCTTTCTCCTCCAGTGCGTGAAATTTCATGGTTGGACCCGTGGTAAAGGTAATGGGTACGCGTCTCAATACGTCAAGTCCTAGCAAATCGAGTGTGGCGCTTTTTCTCGCGAACACGAGGAAGGTGTGTTCGAAAGTGCAACCACCGAGTCGCGTAACGAGGCGTTGTTCCCCTGCGAAGTGTAGCGGCATCCCGTCCGCGCCCCACGCGACAGTGCGCGTCGGAAGCAGTTTGATCCCTTTTACGGGAGAAGACAATACCGAAAGCGTGGCGCCGGTATCAACGATCATGTCGCGATCTTCGGGGCCTAGACCAACGGTTATCTTCATTGTACGTGACATGGGGGCTTCCACGGCGGGGATGTGGTTCTCTTCGGCGGGTTTCTTGTAGCGTACAACTTCCATTGTGTGTGCTGGTGCCATCACGGGTTGCGATACGGGGAGTAGGCGTTTCTTTTTGTAGCAATCTTGTTCCAAGTGCTCTCTCATTCCACAAAAATCGCAAAAAATTGTTTTATGCGGACTAAAGGGACAGTTCACGGGAAAATGTGTTCGATCGGCGCAAAACATGCAGGGATAACGCGGAGTCGGCTTTTCCTCGTTTCGTGGTTCATTTTGTTTGTCCCGGCGGTGATCTTCTTCTTTGTGGCGATTGTATTTCTGCGTATTGTCATCTTTGCGTGGGCATCGGGCGGCGAAGTGATCGTGGCTACCGCAGTTGTAGCACCGACGATCATTCGTGACGGCCGCTAGATCCCATCTTTCTTCTAAATCGGTCGTGTCATCGAGGGTTTCCTCGAGTTCTTCGGCTTTGCTTAGAGCGTCTTGGATACATCTCGGTCGGTTCGTGATTAGGAGGGCACTCATGTTCTTCCCGACGCCTCGGATGAAAGCGTCCATCGTCTTCTTCTCCACCCAATCGTTTCGTTCGTGGCGTCGCAGACGCGCTCCTTCTTCCATCACAGCGCAGCGCGCCAAGCCTCTCACGCGGTCAGCGAACTGCCGAAGCGTCTCCGTCGCGTTGCGCTTTACTGTCCATAGTGAAGCGGCCGCATGTTGGGGGTTTTCTTTTTGGAACCACCGCAACATGTCCTCCCTGACGATTTCGTAGACGTTGTCAACGTCCATGGCGTCATCACGGTCAATCAAAAACTGCTTCGCGATCCCGCGTGTTTTTGTGCGCAGTATTCGATAACGTTGTTGAGAGGTTAAGCCCGCGGTCACTAGGTCAAAATTTGCAAAGAACGAAACTACACTGAGTGCGCCTGAAGCATCTGGGTCCCATGGTTCAAGTTCTAGAAATACTGAGCGCGGTAGGTCCCCGCGTTCACCCTCGTGTGTGGCTGTGTTATAACGCTGAAGGAGTATATTCATCTCCCTCATCGTTTGTGTCATGGCTTCTACTGCTTCGGGACCGACGGAGGAGTGTGTACCTTCTCCTCGGTCGCTTGCTCCCGACAAATTTAGAGACATTTTGTCGGTTCGTTAGAAAGAAGTGTAGGTAAATGTGTTGGAGTTTAACTACTACCACTAGGGTGAAAAATCTGTCTGCGTCTGTGTCGGTCTTATTGAAGAAAAAACAGGTTACTACTGGAATTTTGAAGAATTTTCGTGGCGATCGTGGCGATCGTGGCGATCGTGGCGATCGAGATAGGAGGCTGCGTTTACGTCACTTTTCCTATAATTACAATAAACGGATGCACATCCTACCTAACAGTATACCTGGTTAGACTATGTGTTTCGCTTTATTTAAGTTTGAATTTATGACTCTAAATTTTGAAAACAACTCGTGGCGATACAAAAACTTACGATTTAATTTGTGGGTCCGTGTGAGGCTAACTCACACAAAAATCCCGCTAGCTGCCACCAGTTTGTAAGTATGGGGACTTCGGATATACCTGGCAACTTGGGTACCAGTGGTGAAGGGAAAGGTTCACCTCTGCTATCAACTCGCAGGTATATCTTCGGTCTTTTTGTCCTAGAGGATCTAGGCGCTTGGGTGGTCGGGCTCACCAACTAGGTTAATGAACTCGACAGCCCAAGTGATCGCACGAGTTGTTGGGGGGTTGATTTGAAAATGAATATTGGCTGAAAAGAAAACAAGACAAAAGTCGAAACACAGATAAATTATAAAGAAAGGTATTTACCTGTGAAGAATTTAGAATTAAAGATGCGTGGCGAAAAGCGTGGTGAAAAAGCGTGGCGACCTGAAGCGTCCCGTGGCGATTTATGCTGAAAGTTAAAAGCCTGAAGGGCTAAATGCAATTTGGATACACAAAGGTGCTCCTGCCTGATGGGCTTACGTGGCGGTCCTGAAGGGACTTGTCAAAACCTCGAGGCGTGGCGATGCACTAACCTCAACTATTAAATTGGTAACCAGGTATACTCTGACAAAAGGTAAACGAAAATACAAATATATGGCACTTTTATTAATTAAGAGACAACTTCAAAGTTCGTGGCGATTTGCATGAAGGTAAGTTTATAATGTGTATGAATAGTACTTTACTCAGTATGGATTCCTAATATATCGTTACAATCCATTAATCATTTGGTATTCAAGTTCAATGCAAGGTCAGAAAAATCAGTGGTTCAATCAGAAAGTCTACTAAAGTTCAATTTCAGATAAGCTTCGTGGCGAAAATGTTATTAATGTTATTAGGTTTTACTCTTATGACTACACGTCACTCCTAGTTCATTGGCCAATGGAATGAAATGTAAATTAGTTTGTGCACTCACGTTGGGGCCCGTAGGTATCCTTCCGATGTTGTGTGGCAGAGGTAGGTACGTGGCGACGCTGATGTCCAGGGGGTCGTACAGCGTGGCGGCGTGGGGGGAAAACTGTGGCGGTTACACGACTCACGGGCTGGGAGCTCTCGGTGGACGTTAACTGATCAGAGGTTGGAGAGGGAGTAGTGTCGTCCAGGCCTGACCCGAGGTTCCGTCTTCTCTCCCCCCTCCTCCCGCGAGGTGGTGTTGGCGGGGGCGGCGGTGATGGTGGGGGAGAAGCTCTTGCCGCTTCTCCGGCCGGAGGGGGGAGGGCGCGCGAGATGTTGGTTGGCGCCTCCTGATTGGGCCACGTTGACGTCACCTACGAGTCAGGCCGAAGGGGGTCGGTGGCGTTGACCCGGCCCCACCCTACTGGAGTAGCGCTCCTGTGGGCGGGAGCCCACAGTGGATACAAGAAGTAACGACCCTTCTCGAAGACAGATACCCAAACTCGTATACCATAATTATATTCTATGCAGATGCCTCTAAACAAGGCATAAATGGCGGAATAGGCATTTTCGACACTTAAGACAGACGTGGGAGTATAAGGAGGACTCATAGATCCTCAAAGACAAACGCTGAGCTGGCGGCGATTTGGTTTGGTGTACTCGCAACAGACGAGTTGAACAAGGTCTTTCTAACTGACTCAATGAGCTCATGCGAAATTCTCAAACACGCCGGTAAGAGGGGAACTAAAAATTGTCTCGTACACAACGTACTAGGCAGCATTAGAGCTGGGACGGTGATTCAGTGGATACCAGGACGTATAAACTTGAGGGAACACGACAAGGCTGATACTTCTGCTAAAAAGGCTTGTTCTCCAAAGTTGACCAACCAATCGTTGACCCATAGAGGATTTGGAAAATCTTGGTAAATTGAAGCTAATTAGCGAAGGGCAATCTGAGTACGAAAAACGCTGCAAATTATTACACAATGGTTTATTATTTTTTATTTTTCTATATAGATCACTCGTCTGCAAAGCCACCAACCATCCAACATGAAGAAAAACATCGATCGCATTTCGGTCAGCTTTAATTTGAACGGAGATTAGGCCTCTTTTGCCATTAACACTCGTGTTTCTGATTTATCGTACGTCCAAACTTTGAATTCTCGTAGTGAGCGAACGGTTTGTCCTACAGAGCTCCGGGTGGTCTCAAAACATTCTAAAAATTCTATAGAATCTTAAATTGAAGGAAAAAATACCTTTATATCAAAGTTTTTTGAGTTAGGGCGTATTCAAAATTTCAAAATTTATTTTTGAATCTAGAACCTTTGAAATCTATTTTTGAAGTGACCTACATCAACCAAAATCTTCGGGGCACAACTAGACCCCAAATGGAGCCTACATACCAAATTTCATCAAAATCGGTCAATGCTAAGTGGCAAAAGTACCGCGTACGGCGGACGGACGGCCAAATTTTTATTCGTTTTTTGGATTCTACGTAGGTACCTTGAAACGTAAACCATCAAATTTTGAGGAGGTGTAAAGCATTTTTTTTCTTGGTCGATTCCAAAGGTTCATTATTGAAAATAATAAACCAAAAACTGGAAAAACATTGGAAAAGGGATGTTGCCATGAAAATGAATTGAGTGCAGGAAAAAATGAAGAGGTTTGTTAATTGTTCCCACGACTCCAAGACTCAAGCACCCAAATAACATCGCTATTGAAAGAAGATAGAGACGCCATGATACTGGAATTTTTATCATAATATGATAAAAGTGCATATTATGCAGAAATGAACAGTTGATTTTAGCAAATTTAACACAGTGATTGTTATGTTTGCGTGTCGTCGAGTGAAGAAGATGACCTTCTCGATGCGGCGTTTGTGTTTTCTTTAACCCCTACTCAATGAAGAGAGAAAAGTCCCTATCCTAACGACTGCACTGTCACACCGGCGGCTTATTAGCCAGACCGAAGTGCGGAGTGCTGGGAGTTCAGGCTAGCCCGACAGCCCCGGCGTTTCAAAGGAACCTACCGACGGGATGCAGGAGATTTACCTAGTGAGCCTAGTACTTCGAGGAGATCGCTTGATGAAGGAGAAGTTGAGAGCGAAATGAACAAGACGATTGACTGGACTAGAAGGCATACTGGAGCATCCCTGAGTGAGCTTATATATTCGGTGAGATTAGTTGTGGGAGAGAGGTAGAAGGGTGACATCATGTTGACGTGTTCTCCCCATTCCTCGTCCCTCCCTTGTGGGTGGTGGCTCACTCAGGGATCCTCTTGTAGGTACTTCTTTATTTAAGAACTAATTAGAATGTTTAAATGTGGGTCATAACAGTAATATTAAGTTTCATTACATTAGAGCAAGCGCAGCAGCTACTATCAATCCGGGGGTGCTGATTTTCATGGGGGACCATCTACTCGTCGACCCGCACAATCCCTGAAAATGCCATCTCAACTTTTTCAATGTTGATCCTTCAGACGGGGTGGTGGAAAGAGGGAATGGTGCGCCGGTTCGTAAGAGATTAGACTAACCCGCAATGGGGATGGAACGGCAACCGACTAGACCCACTTGGTATCCTTCAAAAGTATATTATTGATATTAAAATGAACGATTGATTCCACATCGATTTCGATTCATGGAACAGATCGATGATAAACCTAATAAAGGCAGTTAACCTCCCCCGATGCCGATTATTTCTCTTCCCGAAACACCTAAATAGGAGGAGAGAGAGCTCTCAGGAAATACGAAACATGATGTCAGGTGATATGGAACGAATCTCGAGTAAAAACTATCTGAACCAACTAACTGAATTATTTATGGTACCTAGTACAGTCGTTTTAGAAACACAAAGTCAAAATCACAAAAACCCTTAAATTTTTAAAAAATCGGATTTTGAAAAAACAGTATGTTATTTATGACTTTTTTGTTCCAAGGAGGTTGTAAAATCACGCCTTGAAGTACTTACCGCATTATGTGATATCTGATACACCCTGGATATGCAAATATGCTAAACTTCATCAATGAAAAGTTTCAAAAACGGATTTCATTTAACAAAATTTTCCATGCTAAAAATTCACCTAACTGACGAGAATCTGTGATTTACAGCTGAGGATGGGAAACCCTACCCAGCACCCTTCATCCATAATGACAACCTCGAAGGGCCTCGGATAAAAATCAATGATTGAGGTCAACAGACAAGGCCGAGAAGCGGGTAAACAACGAAGAGGGAGGCCGAATGATTTAACTCTTGAGCCGATTCTATTTTTTCTCCTTTCCCAAACCCCCAACTGTAAACACAATATGCTGAATTGAACCAGGCGAGGCCCTGGTCGAGACAAGCTCCCGAAATTATTTTTAATTCGGATAAACAGAACGGAAATAAAACTATAAACCCGAAATAGCGAAGGTAATGAAACGAAGGGAATGCTGCTCTTTCAGTTATGGGGAACTTGGGCGGTTATTTTTATTATCCATTCGAAATTGTAACATTCGAGGCTTTCTAACAAGATGCTATCCTCTACAGTCCTGAGCTTGCAGTATTTTTTCTGGTACATGTACACCCGTACAAAACCTATAAAACGAATTAAAATATTTTTTGATTAGGTTTTCTGGTTCTTGGAGGCTCAAATAACTCGGAAAAGATCAAGTTCGAAAAAAAAAAAATTATTTCTCACAGACATTAAAAAACTTCCATTAAAAAAAAAAAAGTTTCCTCTATCGACTGCCATTTTAAGAAAATAAATCACAGTACCTACTTATATTAAATATAATTCGTCGTTATTAATTAAAAAATTGCAAATTTTAATTGATTGAACGATGAAAAAACTTAAAATTAATATTATCTCGTCTTGGCTTTGCCTTTAGTTCAGTTTGATCAGTCAATGGGGAATTTGCCTCACAATTTTTTAATTATTTTTCGAAAGAGGGTTCAGTGATATGGAAGAAAACCATAGTGTGCTGCTCGAAAACGCAACCAAAAAATTTACAGAATTTAAGGAAGATGGCAATTTTAAACGTACCAGGAGTGTGTGATGTGACGTGTTTCCCCTTACAACTGCAGCGCTACCTCTGATAGCGTACAAGAAACAACTAGCTTACGTGACTGAACACACGGGTGCACTGCAAACTGGCAGAAAGAACCCAGACACGAAAGTGACGAAAAGAAGTAATTTTACTCACTCTTTTACTCTCGAACAATAAAATTCCACCTATTAGTTTATCAAGCATTTTTAGTCTTTACCTTCTCTTATTTAGTTTCTATATTAGTGGGTTTTCATATTTTTGTTACAAAAAATGAAACGCGATACCAGTAAAAAAAATCATAGCTACACATTGGTAGCTATGAAGAATTCTCTAGAATACTAAAATATATCACGTGCGATCAGAGTTTATTTAAGAAAAAAAATTCTGCTTATCCATAGAAACAATGAACATATCCATTATCTACCTATTGTTTATCCCTCTAACAATGCAATTTTAAATTTCAGTGGACTGATGAAGAAGTAAAATTGGTTTTATTGGCCAAACTCTGGCATTTTTTCGATAATTGAAGCCATTTTGTATTTTTATCGTATTTCCATAGGAACTGAAGCTATTAAACCCTAGAATGGAAGACATATTTCGTAATCGTGAGATATGAGTAAATTTTACTCACCATTATTATGAAGCTACAAATCTTTTTGTTCTTTCCGTTAGGGTCTTTAGAATGAACATCAGTTTTCAAAAAAACGCAAATAACCATTTATTGAAGCAAATAAATATTATTTAAAATATTGTTTAATGTTTTGACTGTACGAAGACAATTTTTCAAGCAATTTGACCAAAATTGGAGAAGTCCTTACTTTGCTCCTATTTTATAAAACTAATAACACAAGTATCTATTATGGCAAAGGTAAACTCCATCACAGCTCTATATATCCACAATGTATCGCATCAAACTTGGAATAGCATAATGACTATCGCGTTTAGTTTCACATCACAAAATATTCAAACAGACTTATTGCAATACCACAGCTTGTATATCATAATAATAGGAAATTTAAATCAATATAAAAAAAATATATAAAAGAAAAAGTATTCTCCAAGAGAAGTAAGACTCCAAGGGACAAACATTTCAAAAAATTTGTTGAAAAACGTGATTTAGATTATTTTTGCTTTTGGTGGAAACTTTGGGCTTAATAATGATAGTAATTTTGGTGTAATCGGAATCAGATTATCATAATGAAAATTTGTATTTTGGGGTCCTGGAACGCGTAGATTCTTTGTACCCGAAAACGTAATAACTCAATAACAGCGGAGAGGGTACTCGTAGAGACGAGTAGAACATGAATATAAAACATACCTACCATATGCTTCAGTGTTGTAGCATGATGGTATGATGTAAATGTGGGTACTTTAAATGTGTCGGGGGAGACAAGTGGAGTATTTTTTGAGGTTTTTGAAGTCGAAAAAGCAGGACATCACTTAAAATGTATCTTTGGAAATTCGTTAATTCCTCATGCTGCACGAATGGGATTTTTTTCTATTTTCTTCGAGACAATGAATCAAAACTTTCGTTCCAAAGATGTGACGCACGGAAGATTAAAGTCTCGGAGGGCAAAACTAATTTCACTCGGTTTCTTTCGAGGAGGAAAAATTATATCACTTTTCCCCTTCTCTTCCAACCCCAGAAGGAACCCTCATTAAACCTCGTGACGCAAACCTCGGAGAGATGTAACGTGATCAACTTGTGCGTCAGAAGCCTCTCCATCGCCATTTTCCCCCTCTCCTTCGTTTGAGACCTCTTCTTGCAAAGAGGGAAGCAAGTATAACAAGCATCGCAGCCACAGGCAAGTCTTTGCCAACCAAACATGCGACTCACGCGAAGCGACTTAATTGTAAAGAGTAAGCTTATTCTGGATATACAGTTTTGAGCGTCTACCCATAAGCCAGTACATTTTTCGGAGTTTTAGTACAGGTTCTTCTTCTTCTTGACGTGGGCTTTCCACCGGAGCCTGGCATCTAGAGTCAAACCAAGGTACTCGGCCTCATTAGCGTAGGGAACTACTTTGTCATCGAGAAAAGCTGGTACGTATTCTATTCTTTTGTTACTGAAATCGACATGTACCGACTTACTCTCGTTCATTTTGATTCTCCATTCATCTGTCCATTACAATATGGGTGAACATATTTAAGAAATATCCATTTATCCTGGGTAAGAACGACACAACTGAATTATCAACCAGAAGATCACTTGACTATTCTCAGTCAGAATATCCTTCCCAATGGCGCAAGGTTAACAGATTGGTTGAAAAAGCTACTCAGTTCAGGCGTGATGATTTTCATAGGGGACCATCTACACGCCAACCTTGAAAATTTTATCGAAATCGGAAGAGAATTGTAGAAGTTATGAATTTCATGATAGACACACAGACATACAGACACGGAACCAAAATTGATCAGGAAGGTCTGAAATGTAAAACACGAGTGAAAATTTTGATTTTGGAAAACATCTTTCTTTTTCAACCAAGGGAAATGTATGTTGTAGTTCATCTGTTGGGAAATTTAATGCTCTTTTCAACGCTGTAATCAGATTGGAATTTGCTTGAAAAATAAGGGAGCTATAATCATTTTAGTTAGACAAGATAGAACAGACGAAAAAAATCTTAAAAAATGAAATAACTCAAACGAAAATTTCTCCGAGACCCTTTTTGTTGCAAATTAATTTTAGGATCCACCCCTGAAGTTTAGCTGTATCTTTCTCGAACGCACTGTATACGGTAAGTATATCGGAAAAATATTATCTGTGAATAAATTTGAAGAAATCAACGGATCAGTAAACTTGGCTGAATGAATATAAAATGTTGATCTAACAAAGCGAGTGTGTTGCTGTAACGAGATGTTGGGATGTGATAGAGTTGTCTTCGGGTCCATTCTATTTCGGACGTTGACTTTTTAGGTTTCACTCCCTCGAGAGTACGAAGAATACGATGAGCCCCCCTCTGGTGAAGTAGAAGTCAAGTTCTATTTGGGCAGCACCCTGGGGACGGTAGACGGCTCTTGACAGCTGCTCGTCTCCTTTTCTTCTAGCAGTTGCCACCTTCCAGGGGCCTAAAGGGTTCCAGCCTCACTTCGACTCCCCAACCACACGACCAACCGTTCATTCATTATCGACAAGAGCATCAGTTAGCTCTGAATACCCGGCCTTGGGGTTCATAAAGGATGTTCAGCTGATGACAATGGAGTTGCATAAAATGAAGTGAAAAAATTATGACTAATTAATGGTATACACAAATAATATACAACAGTAGGCCCCGGACCTAGAGCAGATAAATTATAATCATTTTAAATTTTTTTAATAAAGATCGGATGAGTAGGCGAGAACAGCAGGAAAAAAAAGTCTGCCAAGTTGGTGTGGCACATAGCTTCCTCGTATCCATAACCCGATTATACAGGGTGTCCCATGTTAAGGACCCAAAAACTTCGGGAGTCGATTCTACAACTAATTTTAGTAAGAAAGTGTCTCTTAGCAATTTTTCGTTAAACGCTTAATTTCCGAGTTATTTTAATCTTAAGATTTTTTTCGTGTTTTCGAGGAATGTCAAAATTTGAAGCAGTGGTCATCATATTACTGATTCAGAGTAAGTGCTCAATGTGACCTCCTCCTTCTTCAGTACATAATGTGCATCGTCTCCTGACAGCTCATTCCTCAATTATTTTCTACTTGGCTGTAAAAAACTTTGCTTTGTGTTTACAGGTATCCGGACGAATGACAAACGAAGTCAAAGACGGAGTAGAGGATAATTTATTATCTCATTTATGTTTAGTCAATAACGTACTTCGATGAAGATAAAGATTATTTTTCTTCATAAATATCATTTTTACTCTCCCTAAAATATCATTATTTATCTTTTTTTCTTATTCTACATCTACACGCTATTCTTTATGAGATATCTCTTTTTTCATACAATCGAGAAAGTTGCGAGAATTGAACATTCAATTCGTGCATAAATACCAAGTAAATCAATTCGTGCATAAATACCAAGTAAATTTAAAAAAAAATATTCGGACCTACCAAAATTCAATACTGAGCTTTCACATACTAACGGTGAATCAGTGTAATAGCGTTGAAAAAGACGTGGAATTCCACCCCTAATTCGTCAAACCTGCCCGAGGCCCAACGAACCAGAAACCTTGATTTCCATGAGCGCAACCACGTTTTTTAGCATTCAAACGTATTTTTCACTCCTAATTAGCGGAGTAAAATTAAAACAAATTATACCATTAGAAAGCTGAGATCTTTGCGCAGTTTTTGATGTAGAGGTACGTGAAAAATCATGTGGAAGTAAAATCTTAACAATAAAAAGAAAAAGTAAGAAATTTTGACAAATTTACATGAATGACTTTACGAGTTGATTTCTCACCCATCACGACCTTACAAAAATTTTTGTATAACCACTAGAAAGATGTTAAATTTAACGCCCTATCCAACGGTGTAATTAGATTTTGAATTGCTCGTGAATTAAGCGAGTTATGGTCATTTTTATGGCTTAAGGTCGAAAACACGAAAAAAATCTTAAAATTAAAATAACTCGGAAATTAAGCGTCTAACGAAAAATTGCTATGAAACACTTTCTTACTAAAATTAGTTGTAGAATCGACTCCCGAAGTTTTTCGGTCCTTAACATGGGACACCCTGTATACAGGCCCTGCATACATGCATAGTATCCGATGATACTATGTATGTATAGATGATCCGATGCATAGTAGTTAATCTCAAAACACCAATCTCTAAGTACCTCCCACTACCCTCATAGGGGACCACCTACACGCCAATCTGAACAATCCTGAGAAATTTCGTCGAAATCGGATGAGAATTGTAGAAGTTATGGCTGTGGCAAGGATTTCATGACAGACAGACAGACACGGAACCAAAATCGTTCAGAAAGGTCTGAAATGTAAAACGCGAAGAACTCTCCTAGCCTGGGTATGGGTGTTTTGTGTACTGACCGTGGGATCACCCCACCGTAAATTCTTTTCGTTTTTGTTACATTCTCATTTGTACCGTCGCACTCATCAAGAGTCATCTTGTTTGTACACAATTCTAACCTTTTCCCATTATTCGAACGCAGCTACGCGCTGAACAGAATCACGTGTCCTCCCGAAAAAGCCTCCTTCCATTCATGAATACCGCACAAGGTTGATCGATACACCAATCATCGATCCCAAGGACGAACGATAATCGAATAACTACGCCGTCCCCGCAATCTTTTCCTTGGGACAATGATCCTATCATTTTTTTCGGGGTATCGCCTTTTGTCCCCGAACGGTACAGGACAGACCCCCCTCAAATCCGAGCCGGGAGCAACAAGTGTAGTCTTGAACCTATAAAAAATAAGAAGACAAAACGAATTCAAAACTCGGTGCGATCATTAATGGAAAAAGGAAGATCATTAAGATGAATCGACCCATTAAAATTCCTCCCGTCTGTCTAATGGGTCTTCATTGTTGGCTTATTGGGTTTTCTGACTCATTAAAGCATCAGGTCTTTTCGGAGTGATCGAGGTTTTATGGAAGTGCCACTTCCCTGTCAGCTGTTTGAGGGCCAACGCATAATTTATATAATATATATATATAACTCAAATAATTTATATAATATAATATATAACTATATATATAATATAATATATAACATATATAATATAATATATAATATAATATATAACATATAATATAATATATAACATAATTTATATAATATAATATATAACTCAAATGAAATGCACCATTTTTGGTTGAAGCAGGATCGATTTGGCCTCTTTGGGAACACCATACCGAATATTATTCGGTATGGTGTTCCCAAAGAGGCCAAATCGATCCTGCTTCAACCAAAAATGGTGCATTTCATTTGAGTTATACAATGTTCAAGAAGATTTCAAGTCTCATGGCATGCTGAGACTGGTGAACTTGGTGCTACATCCATGATGATAAGAGGGCAGACAATGAAGCTCAAAGCTTGCTTCCACCGGTCTCAAGGCTTTCATTGATGGCCAATTGGGTTTTCTGACTCAAAAACCATCTCTATTTGAAGGGAACGAGGTTTTATGGAAGTGCCCTTTACCTGTCAGCTTTTGGCTGCTTGAAGAGTGGGCAATGACACCAGAAAGGGTTCTCTTTCATTTCTTTCTATTTCCACTGAGGACAAGAAGCTGTCAAAACTCGTAGCAAAATCAGGAATGCTGAGACTGGTAAACCAAGTACCTACTACATCCATGATGATTATGGGGGAAGTCAATGCAGCTCAAAGCTTCCTCCGGTCTCTCCGATGTCTCTTCATTGTTGGTTTATTGGTATTTTAGACTCAATAAAGAACCAGCTCTTTTCGGATCGAGTTGTTTTAGAAGTGCCTTCTACCTGTCTTCACTCGACTGAGGGCAAACTTATACTAGAATATCATCCAACTCAGCAACCAGACTTCTCATTTCGATGAAGAAAACTTCTCACTTCGCGATTTCTTGAAGATGAAACCACGTTGGCCAGTTGATGGTCGGTAGGTAGGTCGGTATGGTGATTCCCACTCGCATTTACCATGCTTCTTCTGTACTTACAAGAATTACTACAGCGTATTCTTGAATGCTACTCGTATTTTGTTCTCCCCTACGCGGTAGAGTCGTGAACATTGTCATATAAGCTAATAAGTGCAGCATTTGAGATGTGAACATGAGATTTGACCAGAAGAATTCTGGTCGGGTTACCGATGCTGAGGTCCTGACAAGAGGGAAAAATGAGACGGAACTTCTGACAACATTGAAGAGAAGAAAGTTTGAGTACACTGGTGACTTGAAAGGAATGGACAACAAGGCCAAAGGCGGATATCTTGGCTTGGCAACCTGCGCCAATGGTTTGGAGAAACTGTGCAGCCGATTGTAGTGAAGATGATGATCGCTAACGCTTGGTTAGGGCACATCACTCGAGGAAGAAGGATACTTCATGTTTAACGTAAAAATAAATTTCGCTCAATCTAAGATCATTTCCAGGGGGTTCCTATTTCAGTTAAAAAGAAGGAGGTAGTTCTCCTTTGCTTCCTCAGAGGGAGAGGCAGTTTGTCCTGACAGATCTATATCTAGATCAATCATTCTTTACAGGCTGAGCGATTGTGCATTTCAAAGCAGATAACACTTTCGTATGCTTACATTGTAAGCCGAACGTCTCAGTTCAACCACCAGGCAAAGCTTGTCCGAAAATGGCGGGTACTCAGGTTGGACCTCTATCAGTGGAAAACTGGCCCAGCGCATAATTTTTGTAGCGTCTACACTTTCACCCAGTCAGAGAGTCAACAGCAAAAACATACAAAATGTTGAACTATCATTCCTAAATTCATATCGAATGTAGATTAGGTAGTGGAGACGGGTTTCAACGGCTGTCCGATTTCCGTTTTCCACGTCATTGGCTCTAGGTCTAGTCTATCGCAGGGTCTTGGGATCTCGGATCTATCGATAAGGGAAGTATGATGAAGCGATCACCGTCTCAACGTTGAAATCCTTAATGAAGCTGTCAGTCCCTCCCCATCGTCTCGAGGAAGCCCGTCCCTTGACCTCGTCCCACGCCTTTCCCAGCGCTTAATTTCTTAATTGATTCGGGATATTCGGATCCTGGAAGAGGGAGGGAGAGCCGTGGGCGTCTTGAGAAGGATTGGCAGGCGACTGGAAGCGACAGGGCGAGGGACGATGAATCTGGAGCGAGGGGATCCGAAATCGGAGATGTCATTCCCCCGACCGCAGGAATCCGACGAAAACAAATCGCCCACTTGGGAGACCTCAGAATCAATCGTGTTCTACGACTGGATCTCATGGACATTCAGAAGGACTGATGTTAAGAGTGACTCGTAAAAGTGCCCAACTAACAATTCGACCAAAATCATCTCAACTCACCATTAGGAAATGTTACGAACTGTGCCACTGAATTCTTTTTCGTTCATTTCCAAATAATTGCTGTTTTTCTATCCCTCTGTCGTCAACACATAACCCAACCCAATCAGAATTCGATAAACCTACAATTTCCTGACCACCTTTACTTATTATTAGCTCCTGTTTCTATCTATTATCTATTCCTATCTATCCTATCTATAATTCTATATCTATTCCTATTATCTATTCCTTATATTATCTACTCCTACTCGAATGGAGTAGGAGTAGGAATTTACGACGAGGACACTAACGAATCAACATCAAAAGGACTTCCTCGTCACTTCCAGATCCTGAGCGCTGAACTGACCACGATTATGATGGGAATTGAGTGAGGGATAAGCAACCATCGTGGAGAAATCCTTATTTTGACTGACTCCCAAACATCGTGTGCCGCATTGCAGTGTATACACGCAGGAACAAAAGATAATCATATATTAATCCAAATCACCAAACTACTGTTAGAGAATAGACAAAGAGTTACGGTGCAATGGATACCCGGAAATGTATCAATCAAAGGAAATGATTTGGCTGACAGTGCGGCGAAGAGCGGCTCCCTACAACCCCCTGAAGAACACCTACGCATTTTAACGGTCAGTGACGCCATCCTAGCAATGCGAAAAGAGCACATCAAGGAATGGCAAAGAGAATATGACACCGTCTCGTTGGAAAAAGGATACTACCACTACCAGATACAGCCAGCAGTCTCTAAAAAACCATGGTTTACAGGGAAACCATTGAAAAGAACCGAAGTGGTACAGTTGGTGAGGATGCAGACGGGACATGGAAAGACGAATAGCAGTCTTCATAAAATAAAAGTAGCCGATTCACCAGAGTGCGACCATTGCGACGGCGTAGAGGACGACGTGGAGCACAAAATCGTGGTATGTCCATTCTATGACGAAGAAAGGAGCAGATGGGGTGGAGTACTCCGCGAAAAAGAGCTGAAAATTATTTTGAAGGAGGGAAAAATGGAGGACTTGAAAAACCTTATAAATTTTATAGAAGAAGCAGGGATTCATTTGTAATGTACATATATATTAGAAAAGTTTACTTATATTTATCTCATTAATTAAGTATTACAATAATTGTAATACTTAATTAATAATACTTAATTAATATACAATTATTGTATTATAATAATTTAATTTAGCTGGCGTGATGTGTTGTCGTCTACAATACAATGTCAATAAGAAAAGAAAAAAAAAGCTCCTGTTTACATCAAATGTTCCTTTGAATTGTGTTGATACTCAAATAGATATATAAATAGGACTAGAGATTATTGAGTAGCGTCACGATGTAGGTATGTAACATAGGTTTCAAGTAAGGTGTAATGAGTAAAAATGTAATGTATTGTTTAGTAATTTACTTATTACTGTTATGTATAGTAAGGTATCGATTTATTTACCGAGATAGAGCGATTTTGCAAAGATCCTGCCCTACAACGCGGGCCAAGCCAACGTCGGGTAGGAAATCTGAGCAAATCGCATCCCTTCATGCATTTGCATTATTGTAAAAGTGTAAAAATTGACGTCAAATAAACAAATTTCTATCTAGTATAATTTACAACGGGATCAATATTAGTCTACTAGAAATAGAAGAAGCTGAACGCAGCAAGGTGGAATTGTAAAAAAAAACGTGGTGATTCAATCTGCGATTAGAATCAGACCAAATTTGCAACATCGAAGAAGAAAAATTTCTCCACGTCAGGAATGAATGTGATGATCCGACATCCTTTAAAATTGCCTCGACTCTAAATTTTGAAAAAAAAAAAGAAAAAAAAAAAGATTCTTGAGGTCTCGCTCAGAACTGGTTATACCAGATTACGAGGGTAGATCCGTTAACGAGGGTGTTCTCACAACTCACTTTCGTTTGATCCATGTAATTGATTCCAAAAAGTAGGTCGTCAGACGGACTTAGACTGTCGCGTTATTATTGTAAACTATAAAGCATTCCCGGAGACAGTGTTTTACAATATTTTCCGATTCAACCCGACACCAGCAAGTTACAGGTTGACGGCGGTCATGACATTGATCATTGATCAGTGCCAGCTGTTTGAAAACACCGGTACTGTTGCTTTGGAAGCCCCCCCTCGATGCGATCTATCAATGGAATGCCCTTCCTCTCACTGTTAGTCAATGACCTGTAGTAACCTCGACCTCCTCTCCAGCCTTTCCGAAGGATTTCGCTTACAGTTAACCAGCTTTGCGAGCTCGCCGTCGGAATTCCTGACGTTTCCCGATCCCTCAAGGGTTTTGAGGTCTTTGAATGGACCCAACTTCTCGTATAATTTATCACACGCGGTGTGAAACCTTTCTAACTGATAAATTTTGGAGAACTTTGAATAGACCTAACTAGAATAATAACACTCTTATGCGGCTGATACCTTCCTCGAACTGAATTCAACTCTCAAAGAAGGAGAAATGTAGGAAATTTCTGACATAATTTTGAGATCATGCACCTATAAATTGATTTATGTTTGCTTCCTCAATGAATCCTAGTACTTCATGGTAAGTCAATAAATCCAATAGTTATACCTCTACTTACAATCAGAGCAGGTCTCCGGAAGGAAGAAATTGCTGGAACCAAATATGCAAAAAGATATCCTTAAAAACGCTAGGAAGTTTATTTTGATACTCCAACACACCTAAAATCATCTCGGAGATGCATCGCAATCAAGAATTCCGGTTTATTAATTTCAATAATGAACCTTTAGAACTGAGCAAGAAAAGAAACATTCAACTCTCCAAAATTTCTACCCCCCCTCAAAGTTTCATGGTTTACGTTCCCCTTGGACCAATTTTAATGAAATTTAGGATATCAGCTCCAATTAGGGTCAAGTTATGCCCGAAGGTTTTGGTTATTGTCATTCACTTCTGTGGGGTATAAGCGAGAGGCCATTTTCAAATCGCCTTAGTTTGTTGTTCATTCGTTAACCCCAATTGGACCATGATGTCACCAGTGTCACCGGAAAAATCATAGGAATTCCTCAGCATTCTGTCACCTGATTAACTAGATTTAAATTGCAATTTAAAAATTAATGGACAGAACTGAATTTGTTGAACCATTTTTTGTAAATTATTAGAAGTCCAAAAATGATGTTATGATAAAAGTTTGGAAATTTGTCATCGATTTCCTTGGAAATTTTCGACATAATATGGTAATTTTCGACGATAATAAAGATATTATCGACATAATAGGGTATATCGACATAATAGGGTATTTTCGGATATTATCGACATAATAGGATATTATCGACATAATAGGATATTATCGACGAATAGGATATTATCGACATAATAGGGTATATCGACATTATAGGATATTATCGACATTATAGGATATTATCGACGAATAGGATATTATCGACATAATAGTGTATATCGACATAATAGGGTATTTTCGACGATAATAAAGATATTATCTTTATTTCCGACTTCCAATGGCCCACAATAATTCTGTTGTCAATTGAATTAAAAATTGCAATTTAATTTTGGTTACTCCGATGACACTTAGGGACAGCTAGGTACGGAGTTCCTGAGAAGTTTTCGGTAACACTAGTGATATCGTGGTCCATTTCCATCTTCCTTAAATTCTCTAAATTTTTTGGATGCGTTTTCGAGCAGCTCACTATGGTTTTATTCCATAAAAATAAACCCTCATTCGAAAAAAAAAAAAAAATGTGAGGCAAATTCCCCATTAGGGTTCATTCAAAACATATTATTGAGTAATGCATGCACTCCAGGGGACGTCCCATTGGATAAGCATTAGGTCAATTTAAACCAGTTGCTGAGCGATAAAACACGCAATGTTTCGTGGATTTTTGAAATTCTTTCGTTCCTAGGGTTCTAGGGAATTGAAAACTAAAAGATTGCTGCAGAAATCATCAAAAGCGACCAATAATTGTCAGAGAAAAGAGGGAATACCGGGTTTTTCACTGACTGAGATCCTCTTAAGGTTCCTGAAAACGGAATGCAACCTCTAAGACTGATATTCAACACTCAGGAAAAATGAAATGTTTGAAATCCTATTTTGAGGAACAATTAAAACAATTAAAAATCCTCTTATCAACGTTGTTTTCTGCAAAGGACAATTGTCTGGCCGGGGGGGGGGGGGGGGGAGTACAAAAAATGGAATTTTACAGGAGAGCATTTTAAAGTTTCAAATTTTATTTCTAATTCAGGAATCCACAATAACTGATACTTAACCCTACCATTTTTCGCGAAAGTATTATAAAACCGAAATGATAGCTTGAACTGTCCCTCAAATTACATCTTGATGGTAAATTCAATAGTTTTTTAAAAGCAGTCTAATTTCCATACTTACTTGGTTACGAGCAACCAAATTTTCAGACTTACCTGCTCACCCACCATTAGAAAACCTACTTTCCTGGTTAAGCACAATTTAGTACCCTGGGAAAAAGTAGGTAAACTCAGTTACCGGTCTGTTCTCGAAACAGAAATGAGAGTTAACCGAATAATCACTAACGCCCCAGCCAATAGGAAGCATGGTGGACTTACGCTGATACTCGCAAACGAAAGCTGACACAAAATAACGCCTACAGTGAAGATATCTCGATTTTCACCAAAAAAAACTACTTACCTCGTTTTTTCCCCATCGTCAGCCAATTTTTCGACACTTATTTTATTATTATTATTATTATTTTTTTTTTCAAAGCAGGTTTAAGAACCGAGAATTTGCTGTGACGAATGTAGAAGGAATTCAAAATCTGGGCTGAATGAAAACTGCTGTTTATCAGCTTGGATTTCTCGAGCAGGTCGAGAAAATCTAGGTCCTCCAACATCAAAATGTATGAGGTAACAAATCTTTTAGGCAAAGTGGTCTCTTAACCAAAATAGGAATCTCTGTTATAGAAGAACCCAAAGGTTACGACTAATCCTTCTATTGGTAGCAGTTGTGGCTGCCTCCTATCTTCAGGGATATTTTCCCAATAAAAGAGACAGAAAGGTGGACACTCGATGCGAGGCAAAGCGAACCAAAAATGGGAGAAGTCATAAAGGCCTAAATAGAGTCCACCACTCTATTCCAACCAAAATCTAGTCTCCTCCTCTTCAGCAACCACCTCTACTACTACTACTCTCTGTCTCTCGACCTTTCAACCCAATTTGCACATCATACTTTCCTTACCTTTCAAGAGAGTCTAACGGGCTTTCTTCTTCCCTTTCTCTCATTATTCCATCTCATCTATTAACGGTTTTACAAGCCACATTAGATAAGCCCTCATCCCATAACATCGATATAGTCAACGGTCCGACCTACCGTACGGTATTTTCCATCAACCTTCCTTCCATCTCATTCTTCTAGGGTAGATTCTAATGTCAGCCAAATATCCCAGTAAACAGCTTGATAGGTTTAATCCAGAAATTCAGTTCAACTTGGAACAGATGAGTCAGAGTGGAAACCAAAACAGTAGTTGCCAGTCGAGAATTGGTGTAAGACAATGTTTGCACTCCTCATCTCCATAGTTTACTGTTTTTTTTTTAAGTTTCAGTAAATGTGCTCATTATTGAATGGAGTTTCAGTATCACTGAAATATGACGTTTACGATCATATTGCTGGTTTTTTGGTATCATCAAACAGCAACACGATTGTGAAGTTGTTCAAAATTAAATTGACGAATTTTCATTTTTTTCAAAAGCAGTGGCCTCTACAGATCAGAACTTCTTTTCAAATTTGAGAACAACCGAGCTCTCAGGTCGTGAGAAATTGGTTAACGAAATTCATTGGGGAAGTCCATCTCGAGGAATATCAAACCTGGATCCTCAAAATCGGATCATTATTTCGATTAGTTATACCCGGGACACCCAAGAACAATAATCCGTAATATGAGTTAATCCTGTAAAAATATTGGATTTCTTAGGCAAAACGCATCCAGTCTCTTCTGTTACGCTAATAATTCACGCCAAATCCAAAGTTTGGGAGTCTCTTGGAAGAAGAAGAACCACTGGGTAGTTTTCGAAGGTCTTATTTAAATTGAATGCATCACAATATCACAGTTTTCGAGCGACATAACTTGAATCCGTCCAGAATAGATCGGATTGAAATATTATTTCCGCACGTTATTTTAAATCTTCTTGTTTCGCTCGGAGTCTAGCTGAGCCTGCCTGCCTCGTAGGCAGCTTCCAAGGGCGAATCCCTCGTAAAAAACCGCAAAACGCCGCAATAAAACTCAACGATCCGCGCGTGGACCGTAAAATGCGTCCCCGCCACACCAGATTCCTTCCTTTGACGTGCCTACCTGCTTCAATCATTACAAGTTCCGTTCACTTCACCTCTCACAGTATCTCGTATATGTGGCAGGTATTTCCCCCCTACGAGAATATTCTAGAAGGAATTTGAAAGAAAAAACAGTCAGCGTGAATAGCTTCCTCGCAAAGAGCATCCGGTGCAGAACTGAATTCATCAGAGCATTACGTTATATGAAACATGAACGTCACGACCATATTGATGGTATTCTAAAATTTAGAATCATCAACACGACTGCGAACTTACTACCCTCCACATCCGGGCGAAGAATACGTGTCGGAGATGTTTCAAAGGGTGGACACTGGAATACAAATCGCAGTTGGGTTGAAGCAGTTTCCTCGTTCGCTGGGAAAGTGATCGAATTGGTTAGGAGTCTGTTGTAAACAATGCACTTTCTCGTTTTGTTGTGCTTCGCAGGTGTTACTCTCCAGATCGGTCACTCGTCATACTGATTCCACTCAAGTGAGGGTAAGAATTTATGAGAGCAGGCCAGAGCCCACCTGCATGCATTCAACGTTCTAAAAATGACTTTTTCTTTCCTCTCAATTCTCAAGCAATCTCAAAGCAGATCGTCAGAGAAATCTCCCTCTAGCGAAGCAAATCATTAGGGACATTTCCTGATGAATACCTCAGCATTGTTCCTTTTAAATAGCAACACTTCTGATAAGTTGTTAAGATAAGGGGGACGTTTTTCATTTTATAAATAAAGCAGTACTTACTTTCTACACAACAGTGCGGTCTGCTCTCTTTAATACTTTTGAATTCCCTTTGAATAACGTAAAATACTTAACAAAAAAAAAATAAAATACCTACTTAACTTGCCCCTGACCACCTGGTTTTTTGAAGAAAAGATTCCATCTTCTCTCGACTCCTATGTACTACGGTAACCTGGTTTAGGTATTGTAATGTAATACATCTATGTTAGTTAGTTCTACAATAAAGTGACGTGTAGGAAAACCCAGGGTGGCACGAGTCATCACCAACACGGATGAGGTGAGGAAGGGAAAGAACACGTCATCTGACGTCACCTCTTTTCCACTCTCCCCTCACCGTAATAGCTAGAGTATAAAAGCCACACTCAAGGGTCTTCCTCACAGAGTACTGGAGACAAGTTAACAGAGGAGAAAGCTAATGTTAAAATGGCGTGCAAGCATTTTTGAGGCTGCCTCAGTTGCGCCATCTACTTTCAGCTAAAGAACTACTATAGAAACTGAAGTGGTGGGGGGAGGCCACACTCTTCATACCGCTTCTTTTCAAATCCTATCGAATGACCAGAAATTGATAACTTTTCGTTTCATCATCATTTAGATTTTTAAAAATTACTTGGAAAAACCAGTCGAGGCGAAAAATATTTTCACAGTTGCCCTAGCAATTGTTGTTGTCCCTATCGCCAGTGGTTCAAATGTTCAATCGACAACTGCCACCCATAGAAACGTTTGAAACCCAGTGTATTATTGAAAATCGCTCGATTTTTTCGTACATATCGCGAATATAACTAAATGTTATCAAATTAATTACTTAGATGCGGGGCCCGTAACGCACCAAGGAGAAAAATATGTGATAAACAAGGCGACTTATTGCGATGAGGTTGGGAACAAACGATCATGAACGCGATCTGTTGCAATCATCTTTAACTACGTCCTGGAGCTCCACCAATCAGAACGCTTCTTGGGCTCCCAGATTTAGCTTTCAGCCCAGTGGTCTTCCTACATGCATTCGTACCTAGTCAATCCGACTTATCATTTCTTGTCTTACCTACAGCCCAATTCCTCCGAGGAAACGGTTTGCCCCATAAAGGCGCCGAACCTCTAGCTCCCCTTAGAGACCTCTCCAGAATACTAGGCTTCATTAGGTTATGTTCCGCCTCCCGCCGGTAGGTCTGGGTCCAGACGCGGAGGTTTCAGGATAGATATTTCAAGCACTTATCTGGACGGTCGGCCGCGAGGCGCTGTGGATGTAGTGCCAAAGCCGTAGGCTTAGGGATCAATCTCTCCATTGAGTAGGATTCAGGCTAGGAACAATTCAGCGCATCGAGAGGACCATCGCCCTCACTCGAGTACACGCAGAACACAACAGGTATCATCCATCATACTACACCGAACATGATAAATAAAATACTCAGCTTAAGTGAATTCATAATATGATTCCACGAAATATCGATATCGGATGACAAATAGTAAATGTAAGGTAAGTAAAGTAAACAACCATTTCAGTTGGATTTTTCCGACTACCATTCCTGCGGTCGCGGACTCCATCAGCTGTCTTCCATAGGGAAGATCAGAATTAGTTCTGATGATTTCGCTCATGGCTCCCCATTGCCTCACCGCCCCGTGTTTATGACGAGGGGGTGCTCATCCCTGAACGCACGAAAACACGCCCCCGCGGCGAGACTCGAACACACGACTTCCCTGCAGTAGCTATTCCGAGAACCGTCGCTTCAAGTTCAAACACAACCACAACAAGAGTGGACCACAAATATCACTTTTCAAAAATTATGGAAAATGTGAGAGGGAAATTATGAATTTAGAGGATCCATATCATGTCGACGTGCAGCACGAATTCAAAGCTTCCCTCCCTTCGAAAGTGAAATACCAACATGAGCCCCTTAAAAACACAGTCAAATTTTGAATACAGAGATTATGAGTTGTGTATGTTTTGCTTAGGACGGTTGTAGATCGTACTCGTAGTACGCTACTCTGGTCTGATAAAGGGGAGAAATGCACTCTCCAGTTTCTCTCATAAATTCGTGATTATCCGTTACCCCGACACCGTATTACAGGTATCAATAATTCGAGGATGTGACTCGACTGGAATCGATAAACAAGCCGTTGTAGGATGTGCGATGTCAATTAACCCTCTGCAGTTTCCCCTGCAGGGAGGTGCAAATCCTGCGACTCTCCTCGCATACCGAATCAGTCGCGTCTGGCGCGCCCCGCGGTCAACATGCATAATAGATGGGACCTCCAAGCAGCCTTCCAAGAGTCGTTGCACTTCCCGTCAAAATAAATAATATTCCGCGTTCATTCCCCGCATCGGGACCACCCTTGTTCGACACCATTTTCCCAAAACATCTCTTCTCAACTTACTGTTAGCTCTGTCAATTTATACAAACCAGCGATCGTTTTAAAAAATATTTAAAAAAAAACAAGATTGTAAATATTATTTGTTAATAATCAGCTTAATAATATTGAATTACCAACCGATTTATGCATCCATACACAGTGGGTTCTTTGCGTCAATTCAAGATTCTGAAATTTCAAGTCAAATCCTATAATAGGGCCCTAGAATAACGATTTGCACCATGAATACCCAAGGGGAGAAATTACCGTGGGAGAAAATGCCTAACAAGTGAAGGTCAAAAAACACGGCGAAAATCGAGGGAGGTTTAATATTCTCAATAATGTAGGTGCCATTGGAATCGAGCAAGAAAAAAAATTTAACCCCCTCAAAATTTTATGTTTTACGTTTCAGGGTACCTAAGAAGAATCCAAAAATCGAATACAACATTTTTTGTACGTCCGCCGCACTTATTTTAAAAACCCTGGGCCGATTTTGATGAAATTTGGTATGTGGGCTCCATTCTGGGTCTAGTTGTGCCGCGAAGCTTTTGGGTGAAAATTGAGGGCTGAAACTTTCAAGAGTGCTCCTTTTTTCACCAATTTAAAATAGTATTAAATTTTAAAAAATGTTTGATACCACCCGGAGCTCTGGATGACAACCCATTCGCTCCTTACGAGTACTTAAGGCTTTTCCTTCGATAAAACAGAATCACGAGTGTGAATCACCAAAGAGGTCGAAACTCCGTTGTAATTTTAGCTAACTAAAATCCGATCGCTGTTCGTTTCTTCGATTTGTATTCAGTTTTGCTTCCTTAGCAACCAGTAATCAAATTTCCATAATATGGAAATTTGATTACTGGTTGCTAAGGAAGCAAAACAAGGAAGCAAAATCTTCATAATATGAAGATTAAAATCAAATCTTCATAATATTATTATGAAGATCCCTATTTCTTCGAATCGACTGTAAAGCGTCCATATCTTCCTAATAAACTTGATTGTGAAGGTGTGAAGGCTTCATTTTGGAGTCCAAATGGAAATTAAGGGTTGAAATTTTCAAAAATGCCCTAGTAGGTAGGTAGCAGATACCTGTGGTTGGTAGCTAAAAACGCTGCAAATCATTACACGATAGTTTATTATTTTTCTATAGACCACTCGTCTGCATAGCCACCAACCATCCAACATGAAGAAAAACATCGATCGTATTTCGGTCAGCTATAATTTGAACGGCGATTAGGCCTCTTTTGCGATTCACACTCGTGTTTCTGATTTATTGCAAGTCCAAACCTCAAAATCTCATGGAGAGGGAATGTTTGTCCTACAGAGCTCTGGGTGGTCTCATTCGATTCTAAAAATTCAATACTATTTTAAATTAATGAAAAAATACCTTCATATTTAAATTGTTTGATCTAGGGCGTTTTTGAAAATTTCAGCCCATTTTTTTCAATCAAAAGCTTCGGGGTACAACTAGACCCCATTTAGAGCCCATATACCGAATTTAATCAAAATTAGTCCATGACAACTAAGGAAAGTAACACAAGGTGCGACTACTGCCCTTTGTTACCTTTCCCAAAGCAGTTGATTACAGATTAAATTAATGCATATTTTTTCAGGATAGGCGAACCACATACTCAGACGAATTGAGGTGACTGAAACCTTTGGAATGTTACGAGATGACTTGTAAGCCGAATGAGTCATTCTTCCTTCGCAGAGTTCATTGACAGAGTATTTAAACGGAGGATCATTTTTTCGGTCCTCGGCCTCGTTGCAATTTCAATGTCGGAGACGAGGGGAAAAAAAGAAGCAGTTTGAACTATGAATGCAAAAGAGCCAGGAGCTGCATAATCGGATTGGCAGACACCCCAGGGTTCCTGGTCGAGGCGTGAGTCAATGCACTCGCAACAAAATAACAACATTCGCCGAGACAGTATGTCAAACACGAGACAGTAATGGGACCTGGTTTTTAATAGAAGGCCTGATTTACGTCCAATGTGGGATTATTTCACTCGAGGATCTCTTCATGTAATGGCGTGTTGGGAGGATATTTCATTTTGGATTAAAACAAGGACCGATATTTTGCTCGAGGAAGCGTTGAAAAGGAACCGCGCCTGGCTCACAATTGTCCAGTCACTACCTCAGTATATTTTTTAAAACGCTGCAAATTATTACACAAAGGTTTATTATTTAATACATAGATCACTCGTATGCAAAGAACAAGGCTCTGCCATTGTTACCACCAACCAACATGAAGGAAAACATCGATCGCATTTCGGTCAGCTAAAATTTAAACGAAAATTAGGCCTCTTTTGCGATTCATTTTCGTGTTTCTGATTTATCGTAAGTCCAACCCTTCAGTTCTCGTAGGGAGCGAACGGTTTGTCCTACAGGGCTCCGCGTGGTCTCTAAAAATTCAATACTATCTTAAATTGATGGAAAAACAATACCTTTATATCAACATTTTTTGAGTTAGGGCATTATCAAAATGTCAACCCTTAGAAGTGACTTACATCGACCAAAATCTTCGGGGCACAACTAGACCCTAAATGGAGCCCACATACCAAATTTCATCAAAATCGGTCAATGTTAACTGAGGAAAGTGCCGCGTACGGCGGACGGCGGTCGGTCAAATTTTTATTCGATTTTCGGATTCCACGTACCTTGAAACGTAAACCAACAAATTTTGAGGGGGGGGGTTAATTTATTTTTCTTGGTCGATTCGAAAGGTTCATTATTGAAAATAATAAACCAAAATTATCAATAGCAACAACGAGATTTAAAATTAATTAATTAAAATTTCGAACACCGTCTTATTTATAATGAACAATTGAAATTCATGGAAGTAGTAGGTGGAAGAAATACCAGGCGAACTGGTAACTTCATACTTGATTCATAATGAAAATATCAATACATACGATTAACTGATAATACAGTGAGTGAGTTCAACTATGAATTTAAGAAAAAATTAATAAAACTTGATAATAAATGAATATTAATATGTGATTTTATGTTACGTAGGAACTTTTTAATAGTACGATACGATGGTACCGAGGAATGTCAAGTTGATTTTACGCCAGGGGAGATGTAAGAGGAGGCCACGAGGCCCTAATCTCACCCTGGTTGTTTAAATAAAACCATTAATCAATCAATCAGTAATAACTAACAACAACCGACAGTAGTGAGTAACTATATGGCTACAGGTATGAGAATTGTAGATGATTTTAGTTTAAGATAATCCTAAGTTGTAATTTATAGTTATGTGACTCGAAAAACTGATCTTTGATATGACTTTCTAATAGGAAAAACAAATCATGCTCAGGTACTTAATAAAAATAATAAAATATTTATAATTATTTTTTACTAAGTAAAACATATTAGTGGTCTCCCAGAAAGGTCATTATAAATTATATCGTGATAATTGCCATGTTAATTGTAATGCATAATAAGATTATAATATATAAATTAACATTAATCACTCTAATATTTTTAATTCATTATATTTGATAATTTGTAGCGTTTTTACAAGCTTTTATTTTGTTTCACCTGTCCCGTTGTCTATCTGTCATTAATAAAAATAAATCTAGCAAGTTATTAAATTTGACCCACTTCCCGGTATCCGATTGAGCTGAAATTTTGCATGCATGTATAAATCGGATGACAATGCAATAATAATATTATGGAGTGTCTGAGACCATCTTCCAATTCATAGGGGACCATCCTCTATTTCATTATAATGAACATACTTCAATTCGTAGGAAACCATGTTTCAATTCATAAAGGGCATCCTTCAACTCATAGGGGACCATCTTCCAATTCATAGGGGACCATCCTCTATTTCATTATAATGAACATACTTCAATTCATAGGAAACCATGTTTCAATTCATAAAGGGCATCCTTCAACTCATAGGGGACCATCTTCCAATTCATAGGGGACCATCCTCTATTCCATTATAATGAACATACTTCAATTCATAGGAAACCATGTTTCAATTCATAAAGGGCATCCTTCAACTCATAGGGGACCATCTTCCAATTCATAGGGGACCATCCTCCATTTCATAATAATGAACATACCTCAATTCAAAGGAAACCATCTTTCAATTCATAAAGGGCATCCTTCAACTCATAGGGGACCATCTTCCTATTCACGAAGGGCAGCCTCCACTTCATAATTCCTCCATCCTTCAATTCCTGACTTCCTGACCACCTTCCAACTCATAAAGGGCATCGTTCAATTCATAAGGGACCATCTTCCAATTCTTACAATTTTTAGTCGTTGATTAAAAGAAAAAAAATATCTTTTTTAAAAAGACTATTAAAAACGTCAATAAAATGAACAAAAAGTAAAAAATAAATTACCTCAAATAAGGAATATAACACTCTATCACAGTTCCAATTGTATGAATAAAAGCATGCATACATTGTGATAGCAAGAGGAAAAGAAAGATGCTAAATGTAAAACTCTTTTATTTATACAATTGGGATTGTGATAAAGTGTTATATTTCTTTTTAGAGGTAATTTATTTCTAACTTTTAGTTCATGTTTTCTTTAATAGACGTCCGATCCTCCGAATGCAAGTCGCACAATCGTGTATGAACCGGTACATAAGAGCCAACTTTTGACCTTTTCCAACGTTGACCCTCGACAGGGAAGTCGCGATTGTATTTGCCAAACTCTAAACCGGTCCTACCGAAAAAAAATCTGGATGCGGAGCAACGAACGTTCCAGCAGTGAGAAATGAGCTGTCAGAGAGGGAACAGGGCGTGGCGAAGCATTCCCGAGGAAAATGAATTGATTCCCCACCTTCCTGCCAAATGATCCGGTAATGGGGGATGATCTGATACGTAGTTAAGGACCCTGGAGGTCCGACAAATATCGCCGTGAGTGTGAGAGACTACGGAAAAGTTGCGTGTGAGATGGTATGAGTAGATATTTATACACGGGCCGCCGGCACACATACAGACGTACACACACCAATACTAAGGTACATTAGACGAGGCGATATCGCATAACAATCATTTTGTTCGGCTCACACCCTAATTCACCGGTCGGTGTTTTCGTTCCTGCTCGGCCACTGTCGGATCAGGTTCGCCAGAACAAGCGCCCAGATTAGACGAACCGGAACTGCCATCGGATGAGAACCTTTCGATATTGCTGGCAATCGATATTGGGTCAATAAACTCTTCGAGTTTGAACATTGCTCTTGCGGTTGGTTGATTATTACTTTTGGGGGGTCCTCTTGTTCAAGAGGTGACAAAAATTCCTTCTTCTGCTATAAAGGGTTTCATTGAGTTAATTTTCAAGAAACAGTTTCGTTGACTAACTTGTCAACTTCTTCATGCTTCAGTCATGGTTACTTTTTTGAACTAACGTAATGTAACTGATTGTAATCTCCCATTTATAGATTATTATTGTACCTTTTATACAGGGTGTCCCAGAAAACGTTCCCCCCCCCCCCACTGCTAAAATCGTCCAGGTAGTGGTAAAAACAAATATTTTTTTTGAATCTTCATGATTTTTCCCAAGGATCTCAAATGTGTCCACGGTGCGCATTGCGCACGTGCGCAACGCACACCAACTTCCTTTTTTTCAAATAAAACCCCCCATTTTTATTGCAGATTCGGATTCTACGTGAAATTTCATGAACATTTCACCCCTCAACCGATTTTTTTTGTTGCGCGCAACCTGCTCAGTGCGCGCTCAAAGATGCGCAACCGCAAGGTTGTGTCAAAATGTGCATGTACGAAGTACCTAAGTGTGGCACATGATATTTTAGTATTTTTTACGCTGAATCACGTGGTGATGTTAGTTTCTTGATTTTACTGCATTTTTATCAAATTATCGACGAAAAATGAACTTTTAAAAAGGAAAATTGCATTTTTTTAAGGGCAAAACCACCCTGTCTACTTTAAAACTTTTTTTCAAGATAATCGAAAAAAGATTTTCAAGTAGACAGGACGGGTTTTTTACGAGAAATTACAAGTAGAGGGTCCTTAAGTGAAATTACTGGTGAAGAGTCCAGTGTGATAAACAATCGTTTTGACGTAGATATGTCTTTTGGCAGGGGGTCAAGGAATTTTTCGCGGCACTTTTTTTTTATCACAAAAATGCAATGCTGCAACTAGTAAACAAAATCATAGCTACATATCGGTAGCTATGAAGCAAGGTTCTCTAGAATACTGCAATAAATTACGTGCGATCGGAGAGTTTTTTTAATGTCAAAACATAAATTTGAATTTATTAACAAGGATGAATTTAACGGATGGGCACAGAAGATGCGTAATGAGTAAAAATGCAATTTTCCTTTTTAAAAAGTTCATTTTTCGTCGATAATTTGATAAAAATGCAGTAAAATCAAGAAACTAACATCACCACGTGATTCAGCGTAAAAAAATACTAAAATATCATGTGTCACACTTAGGTACTTCATACATGCACATTTTGACACAACCTTGCGGTTGCGCATCTTTGAGCGCGCACTGAGCGGGTTGCGCGCAACAAAAAAAAATCGGTTGAAGGATGAAATGTTCATGAAATTTCACGTAGAATCCGAATCTGCAATAAAAAATGGGGGGGTTTCATTTGAAAAAATGAAGTTGGTGTGCGTTGCGCACGATTGCGCACGTGCTCAATGCGCACCGTGGTCATATTTGAGATCCTTGGGGAAAATCATGAAGATTAAAAAAAATATTTGTTTTTACCACTTCCTGGACGATTTTAGCAGGGGGGGGGGGACGTTTTCGGGGACACCCTGTATAATTAAAGTGGCAGAAGTATCAAAAACCTATAAGCTTGTTGGTACTCAACAATTTGAAACTTTCAGGGATTTTCAGTTGTTGTATCGTGGTAACTCTGAATGGAGTATTTCGGTGGGTCCGAAATTCAGGTTTTTGACCTCAAATTTGGATTCAGCAACATTGAAAACCTATAAACTCCAACTTTAAGCCCAATGATACTATAACATGTCGTAGAAAAATTAATGAAAGAGATCACACGTTTGAGAAAAAGGCGGGCCGCCATAAATGCACACACACTACGCTGCGCGCGTGTGTGAGTAGTATTTTGTAGTATCCAAGAGATTCTCCAAGGGTTTCATCTCTTCTCTGTGCATGGATACTTTTTCAAAGAGTTTTGGCTAGCTACGTCACGATTGGCTAGCTACGTCACACCATTCAAATCTTCAACTTTCCTTAGCTTCTCTGATTTTTGGTTTATTATTTTCAATAATGAACCTTTGGAATCGACCAAGAAAAACAAACACCCCCTCAAAATTTGATGGCTTACGTTTCAAGGTACGTAGAATCCAAAAATCGAATAAAAATCTGGCCGTCCGTCCGCCGTACGCGGCACTTTTGCCACTTAGCATTGACCGATTTTGATGAAATTTGGTATGTAGGCTCCATTTGGGGTCTAGTTGTGCCCCGAAGCTTTTGGTTGATGTAGGTCACTTCTAAGGGTTCCAAAATCAATTTTGAAATTTTGAAAACGCCCTAACTCAAAAAATTTTGATATAAAGGTATTTTTTTCCTTCAATTTAAAATTCTATAGAATTTTTAGAGACCACCCGGAGCTCTGTAGGACAAACCTTTCGCTCACTACGAGAATTTAAAGTTCGGACGTACGATAAATCAGAAACACGAGTGTGAATCGCAAAAGAGGCCTAATCTCCGTTCAAATTAAAGCTGACCGAAATGCGATCGATGTTTTTCTTCATGTTGGATGGTTGGTGGCTTTGCAGACGAGTGATCTAGGTATATAGAAAAATAAAAAATAATAAACCATTGTGTAATAATTTGCAGCGTTTTAAAAACATTTTCTCGACGAACAGACCCGATTACCGTTATTCCTGAGCCATACTCTTTTGAAAAAAAATTTTTTTTTTTTAATTGACTGAAATACCCCATTATAAGAAGTATACCCCTGGAAAGTGTAACCTCACCGTAAAAGCGCATGACTCGAAGGATGCCGTGTCCAAATTGAAATCCGTTCAGTGATCAGATATATCGACAGCCCCACTACAAAACCCTGTATGTTCAATACCAAAAAGTTTCCAGGAGACGAAAAAAACTGTGACATTTCTAACCTATGAACCTGGCTTACAGGTTATTACATTTCACCACAGAAAAGAAATGAGAAGCCATAGCCCAATTTTGGCAACACTATTATGTACGCAAGAGCACAATCTATCGGAAAGGCTCAAATCCTTATTTTTGGAAAAATTGGAACTTAAAGGGTTTTGCAGTGGGGCTGTCGATATATCATTATCTTGAACGAGGTTCCACCATATATTCCGCTAGATACTGTAAAGTTTTGTAGCGCTTGAGGGCGCAAAAGGCCGCTTAGGCTTTCAAATTGGAATTGCTTGCAAAATTCAAGAGGGAAATTGTCCCTCGTCCCCCACATTCTCCGGACCTTGCCTCATCCGGTAACCACCTCTTTTCAAAATTGAGAGGGTTTTTTGGAGGTGAAAATTCAAAAATTACAACCAACTAAAGACTGCATTTTTTTTCGGCAGGCAGGTGAGAAAATGTTTAAGGTGGAGTTGGATCTCGTAGGAAACCTTGAAGAGGGTGTTGGATATCCACTAAAAAACCGCCTCCGTTTCTCTCACGACGGAAGCTCAGCCAGGAACTGTTTAACTCATTACTTCAGCCCTGGAGGCGCTTCATCAGTTCTGGATGGCGGCTAGGTACTCCCTTCTCTCTCTCTCTCCGATTTAAATTCACGAATCAACTACATACCATTAACACCAGAAAAGGTTTCAGAACAATGCAAATCCCTGCACATAGGACGGTGACCTAAGGTAGATCTTTCCCTGTCCAAAGTGTCTGCTTTTACAACAATAATGCACAAATAAAATAAGAATCGGTCAACATAATATATTTAAAGAAACTTTTGAAAAATAAATTATTATCAAATTATGGAAAAGTTCAATTTTAATTGATAGATACGGATTATTAGACATAATATGTTATGTTCAAAATGCTACACTAACAGTATAATATTAATTCAATAAGTGACTGACATTCATTTATTTTGTTAAAATCTGTATCTTATTATATTCTGTCAAAAAGGAAGAGTGGACCAATGGGTCCCGTTTTTTGTACAGATCGATAAATAAAATAGACGTTTTTCTGGGGTTTTAAACACAAATGTCTTCCCTAAATAGGGTTGTAAAAACTTTTTTGATTTTACCATTGGAAAAAGAAAAAAACGCTAGCATACGAGTCTGCAACACATTGGGACATTTTATGTCTACTTTTTCCCGGTAAGTACCTTCGCTACCTACCTATGGTTTAGGCAGTATATAATTCATGCATAAATTTAGATGACAAAGATAAAGTTCCATATCAACGACTTGGTTGTAAGTGAAAATCATTTAAAACGCTGCAAATCATTGCTCAAAGGTTTATTATTTTCTGTATAGATCATCCTTCTGTATAGATCACTGGTTCTCCATCAATAGCACCTACCACCATCTGTATTCTCCCTTGACCTTCCCTCTCAAATTTCAGCTCCTGCGTTCTATAGGATTGAAAATGGCTTCGGAGCTCACTCAGCTGATCAGTGATCAGAAGAGTGAAGAAGATCTCCTCGAATGCTGGAGACGCCTGGAAGAGCACTTCCATTCAATACGTTGAAAATGGCTTTCGAACTCACTCAGCTGATCAGTGATGTGAGGAGTGAAGAAGATCTCCTCGAATGCTGGAGACGCCTGGAAGAGCACCTCCATTCAATAGGATTGAAAATGGCTTTGGAGCTCACTCAGCTGATCAGTGATGTGAGGAGTGAAGAAGACATCCTCGAATGCTGGAGTCGCCTGGAAGAGCACTTCCATTCAATAGCATTGAAAATGGCTTCGGAGCTCACTCAGCTGATCAGTGATCTGATCAGTGAGCAATGATTTGCAGCGTTTTTTACCTACAAACATTGTTTTTACCTACCAATTTTTTTTTACCTACCAACTATTGGTAGGTACTACCTACCACACTATAATGGCTTCACACCTTCACAATCAAGTTTATTAGAAAGAACTAAACGCTTCACACTCGATTCGAAAAATAGAAAGCTTGATATGGAAATTTGATTACTGGTTACGCAGAAGGCAAAACTGTATACAAATCGAAGAAATGAACAGCGATCGCATTTTAGTCAGATAAAATTTGAACGGCGATTAGACCTCTTTTGCGATTCACACTCATGATTCTGTTTTATCGAAGGAAAACCTTCAAATACTCGTAGGGACCGAACGGTTTGTCCTACAGAGCTCCGGGTGGTCTCAAAAATTTTTAAAAATTCTTTACTATTTAAAATTGGTGAAAAAACGATACCTTTATTTCGAGAGTTTTCGAGCTAGGGCACTCTTGAAAATTTCAACCCTTAATTTTCACCCCTTAGAAGTGACCTACATCAACCAAAAGCTTCGCGGCACAACTAGACCCCAAATGGAGCCCATATACCAAATTTGAACCAAATCGGTCCAGTGTTGCTAAGAAAAGTGCCGCGTACGGCGTACGGCGTACGGACGGAAATTTTTTTATTCGATTTTCGGATTCTACGTAATTCTACGGATTTACCTTGAAACGTAAAACATCAAATTTTGAGGGGGGGTTAAAATTTTTTTTTCTTGCTCGATTCCAAAGGCTTATTATTGAAAATAATAAACCAAAAACTAACTTTTGTGACTCTTTTTCGTGACATTTTCCTCGTTTATGTGCCAAAGTACACATGAAATGTCAACAAAGTAAAGACATAAAATGTCAAAACTAACTGTAACGCTTTTTTGTGACGGTTTTCTCGTTTATGTGCCAAAGTAGACATAAAATGTCAAAAATCAATCAATCTCCCGTTCTAACAATGTCTTCCTCGACAGGAAGACACACACACACTGCCACAAACCAGCTCCTTCCACCTTCCAGCATCTTGCTGACTACAGCTTCTGGTGCTAAACTTCGGGTAACTAAACCCAGCTCTGCTAGCAGCTGATTTCTTTCATCGGACTAGTTGGTGGATTTGAAAAAGGTATACAGTGCAACATCGTCTCCTCTCTCTCATCTCGCATCTCTCTTCTATGAAGATAGGCATAAAACAGTCCATGGCATGTGAAGAACTGTGTAAGGGTTCATTTCTCCATGCTTCTTCACCATCCATTTCTCAATGTTTGGCACTTACCTGAGGGATGGGTTTAAGACATTTTTGCCCGTTTTCAAGAGTACATCGATCGTCAAGAAAACTTTTTAGAAAAATAAGAAATTTGTCGAGAATTTTGAATAAATTAACAATTTTAAAAAATTATATTTTTTCCAGCCTGGAGAACCTTTTTTTTCCTGTATATTTGACTAGTTTTTCCTCGTTTTTAGCTACTTTTATAATCTAAAGAAGTTGACAAGTTTGTCAATGAAACTGTTGATCGAAACCTACCATTATTACCATTGATGAGCAGAAGAGGAATTTTAGTAATCTCTTGAACAAGAGGACCCCCCTCAAGCCATCGACCAACCTCGAGAGCGTCTACGCCTCAAAATCCAACCAGTTTGGTTGACATGTTGTAAAAAGGGTACCAGGCCGACTGTTTGTCCACAATGTGACCTGTAAAGCCCATCAAGAGGTGTCTTTCAACACGAGTAACTAAGTTTTCCTGTCATTTATTAAACGAAAATTGGATTATGATTCAATTTTTTCCCAACTATAAAAGTTAAATTTTTCAGAATTTCCTTAAGATATTCAAGGTTGTGTCTCTGGCCACTACTCATGAAGTAGTGTTGAGAACCTTTAGAAAACTTTATAGAACCAGAAAAACGTTGACAACACGACGACAAAAAACTATATTACAAGAGTTTGAAAGTGAATTCAGAGAAGGCAGGTTGGTTACCAAATAACTTACTGTGCCACAGAAAACCCCATCACCTCAACTTACCTGAAATAGAAGAAGAAAACTCATCAAGAACAGCATACTAGGACGCACAACTGTTAAAATATAACTTCATCTTCTTTCATCTACTTAATTCAAAATGTAATTGATATTGTAGAAATTGTTTTTGTTTCAGGTGGAAGCGAGAAACCCTGAAGAGAATTTTGTACTGGTATCGTCAGTAAATAATGCTGCAAATTATTACACAAAGGTTTATTATTTCTCTGTATAGATCACTCGCCTGCAAAGGACATAGCAATGCCATAGTCACCAGAATTTCGCTTCACATTCAAGTTTATTTTGAAGAAATGAACTTCATACTCAATCCGAAATTTGATTACTGGTTGCTAAGGACGCAAAACTGAGCACAAGTCGAAAAAACGAACAACGATCGCATTTTGGTCAGCTAAAATTTCAACGGAGATTAGGCCTCTTTTGAGATTCACACTCGTGTTTCTGATTTATCGTAAGTTCAACCCTTAAGTTCCCATAGAGACCGAACGGTTGGTCCTAGAGAGCTCTGCATGGTCTCATTCGATTCTAAAATTTCAATACTGTTTTAAATTGATGAAAATACCATACCTTTATATCGAAAATTTTTGAGCTAGGAAAGAAATAGGAGCAAAGAAGCTAGGAAGTTTTTTAGCTAGGAAATGTTTTTAGCGTTTTGGAAATTTCAGTCCTTATTTTTACAACCCTTAGAAGTGACTGACATCAACCGAAAGCTTCGGGGCACAACTAGACCCCAAATGGAGCCTACCTACCAAATTTCATCAAAATCGGTCCATGGAAACTAGGTAAGAAAAGTTGACGGCGGACGGTCAAATTTTCATTCGATTTTTGGTACCTTGAAACCTGAACCAAAAGATTTTGAGGATGGGGGGGGGGGGTTAACAAATTTTTTTTTCCGTCGATTCCTAATGTTCATTATTGAAAATAATAAACCAAGAGGATTCGATTTTCGAGATTTACCAGTTCTGGACCGATATTTGATGAGTCAATAGTAGTTCTATAATAAAGTATTTTTAAATTTACAAAAGAAATTTACAAAGGTATAGTATACAGAAAATGATAATGAAAATACGAATTCCTGAGTTCCCGTCCAGGGAATGTCGCAGTTCCAATCAGACCGACCATGGTTTCAGGATCTGCGTACTTAACAGTAACAGTATCAGTAACAGTAACTTAGCAGTAACAGTAACTTGTCTTAACCAATCAACCACCAATATTAATTCAAGTGGGGAGGATACGACAAAAGTATAAGATATTTCAATATTGAGTTGAATGGCATTTTTCAGCGTATTTTCAAAAGACAATAATCGTCATTGCATTTGTTACGTTTGGTTGATTTAGGTTGATCTGAACTGACCAGTGGTTTCACTGAAATTTGCAAACTGCAAAGATAGATACTTGAACAAAATTCTCTTGAATTCTTCCTCAAAACTCTTGATCCAAAGGTACTTGAACTATCCTAAGCTCTTGATCCTAAGGCACTTGAACTATCCTGCGCTTTTGATCCTAAGATACTTGAACTATCCTGCGCTTTTGATCCTAAGATACTTGAACTATCCTAAGCCCTTGATCCTAAGATACTTGAACTATTCTAGGCTCTTGATCTTAAGATACTTGAACTATCCTAAGCTCTTGATCCTAAGGTACTTGAACTATCCTGAGCTCCTATTCAATATATTTTGATTACCGCAATTGATCCGTGAAGGATGTCCGTCATGGAGAAAAACACAACATACAAGCAAGGTATACTACATCTCCTGTCCATTTGAGACTACCATCCAGCACCACGTCTAGGAAGTTATGGGATTTTTGCAGGTTATAATGTTGACAGAATTGAAATATTTATCTTGTTTCGAAAGACTGAAGTTGAGGGTGACACATTATTTTTGTTTATTACCAAGCCATTTGAACCACACCAACCACTGATCAGCTTCGGAATTATAATATTATGTAATACATAATAGTTGTTGGTTGACAACTTGACATACTTACTGGTAGTGACTCTACAGAAACTGAATGATAGAACAATTCAAACCGAATAACACCTCATTCCTTGGTAATTATTTATATCAATACGAGAGCTATAAGTGGAGAGTAATTCACTTCTGAATCCCATCATTGCAGTTGCCCATCATGTTTTGCGAGAGCTCTCTCAAGATGGCAATCTGCAAGGACTACGTGGTTCAAAGAAATGATCCCGTTGTAGTCTGGAGCTGACAAAATGGCGTTGATTACAATGTGATTTACAGATTTCATAATAATTCAAGAAAAACTGTTCTTGAGAAGCTGAATAACTATGATTACGTAGTGTAATTCCGCGGGCTAGGTACCATTTCCCATCACTTAGCTCTCAAGGTTGTCTGTGCTCTACCCTCGTATTTTAGGAAGAACCTCTTCGATTCGGGAATTCTGTCTCCAAAGGTCAGGATTCCAGGCAAATGCCCGGTTTGTTAAAACAATCCCGTAATGATTTCCCATGGTGTTTTTCGACCGCGCCGACCTTTGGCGATAAGAATTTTTCCACTTTCTAAAATGACTCGGCAAGAGTTCGTCGGGTGAAAACGAGTTCTTTTCCTGCATTGTTTGGTTCAGGACTGGGAAGTGCAGCCTGGCGTGAACCGAGGCCTCCAGGCCGGAATTCTCAACAGGGCCGCTTGAGTGAGTCACGATTTTGCAAATCGCTTCAAATCGCACTCGAGCAGAAGAGCCGTGATTTAGAAGAAGGATGTTCCTCGAGTGTAAACATTTCTGAGGACTTCTTGAAGCGAACTGTTACCTGGTGAGAACGGACGTTATTTTATATTTCTGAATGAAAATAGATTGTATTTTGATCATTTTGACGTCAACCGCATTTCCCACTGAGACCCCCAAGAGACTTGCACACGTATTCCTTTACATATTGGCGTCCGCTCTAGAAACGCTTTTTCAATGTGGCAGATGTTATGTTAACTTTCGATAGCAAATAGAAGAGAATATTTGCAATCAGCTATAAGTCAATTTTTGGGCAAAAATGTGACCAATTCGTACCACTTTTGCTGAATGATTGACGCGCAATCAGAATGGCACACTCTGAGTTTTGCTTCCTCACTACCGAAGGTAGGGAAGCTTTGTATTCGTGAAAGAAGTAAAAAAAAAAAAATTTCCTCCAAAATCAAAATTTCCACTTGCTTTTTGCGTTTTAGAGCTTCCCGAACAATTTTGGTTCCGTGTCTGTCTGTCTGTCGGTCTGTCGGTCTGTCTGTCTGTCGGTCTGTCTGTGGTCAATCCTTGTCCCGGGCAAAACTATACTAACCTGTGGTCCGATTTTGATGAAATTTTCAGGGATTGTGCGGGTTAGGTCCTAGACGATCCCCTATCAATTTCAGCACCTTCGGACCAATAGGAGCGAGTGCGCATGCGCAATCGTGAATTTCCTGGAACCTCGGTTTCTAATGAACCGATTTTGCTCAAATTTGGAGGTTAGTTAGGGACTAACTTCTAAGAGACACCCTATAAGTTTCAATCAAATTGGTCGAGCAATAGCCGCTGCGCATGCGCGAACTTTAAGTTTATTGTTACAACCAAAACTCCGCAACTATTCAACCAATTTCGATGAAATTTTCAGGGTTTGTGTGGGTTAGGTCCTAGACGGTGGACCGCTAAATAAAGCCAACTGATTCTATACGTCCATGTTACAATGAGTGAGGAAGCTATACTGCCCACCCAACTTGGCAGACGTTGTTTCTAAATCGGTTGCTCATTCAGAACTTGTTATTCCCGATCAATTGGAATCAGTTCTGAAGTAGCTGGAGATCTTGTGGCGATTCCCGATCATTCGGAATCTCTATCACTTTCTTGGTAATTGGGAAATCACATTATCACCAGAGATTTAACACGGGATCAGAACGGATACCAAACAACTCCTCCCGCCAAAATCTGAAAGAAGTTTTGAGATTCTTTGCACCAGATCTTCACAATCGTGTTATGGTTGTAGAAAACTTTGTGCCACCACACTTAGCTGACTTTTTTTTTAGATACACTGACTCGTGTGACGTTAGTATTAATCAGTATAATATATATGTTTGTATACTATAAACAAAGGATAATCGGAAGAAGAAACTAAGATCCTACTGTGGTAAGAGAGTGAGTTAGGAAGTGACATTTCCAAGATGTAATCAACTTTAATTTAACAACATTAAACAGCCACTTCAATAATATTAAACCTCTAGTCCATACTGATGAGGTGACCGAGGCTGTTTGACTATCTGTCCAGGGTTTTTTAATAGGTATTCTTTATTGCTTAATTATTTTCAATAACAAACTTTAGAATCGACCAAAGTTTTGTTCAAGATCCGAATCTGAAATAAAATTTCAAAGGTTCATCATAGAAAATAATAAAATAGAAGATGTTTTTATTTTCGAAAAAATCCGAGCTGACTGCTTGGCCATGAATACGAAAAAATCTTGTCTAACATAACGCTTTTTTGAGGATATTTAGAATTGGGATAACATTTTGAATTGACCCCAGCGATAAGATGGTCATGGCAAAATAACAGTATTTAGAAGTAATAATTTTGAAACATAATTAGGAGCTTATTCACGAAAACTAACCGAGAACACAGAAAGTTGTGGGTATCAGGAATATTCTAGCCTTGAATTACTACCGTATCTCCGAAATGGCAAAAATTAGAGCAAAAGGCAACTGCCCACACAAGAAACCGGTTCTTGAATGTCAAGTTATGAACCTAATTATCCAGAATCGTCGCTATGTAAGGAGAGTTACAGTAACGTCACAGAGGTGGCCAATTTGCATATTCTGAAAGCCGGGATGACTTCATCAATCACAATATCGCGTGTGGCCCACATTTAAGGTCTTCATCGTCCAAACGAAAATCTCGACGAGTGAAAACGGTCAGTTCCCTTTTGTCTCGAGCGAAACTCAAGGGCATCGCCGACGGTGTTTCGAACCTATTCGCGCTTCTGATGTCATTCTGACGTCATAACCACTTTATCGACCGCTACTTGTGGCTTGTGCAGACACAGGGTGTCAAGTGGGGTCAGGCTGTCGAGTGTGATGCTGAAACCTGCAGCCAAAGACGACGAATATTCAACGTTGACGTTGAGTTGGGGACGTTCGGGTTGAAACTGTCACACTGATCCACAGAGTAACGGAGATTTGTCCCAACACAGCTACACTACATAGTTAAACAGAACAGATTGCCTGCTAAACGAACAGAGAACGACAACCAAACAACTGAAAACTGAATATAAATTTGAATTTGATGTCGACACTGAGTGATAACTATTGTAATTTTAAATTGAAATATTTTAATTTGAGGGTAATTATAACAATTTTGTTTTGTTGTGTTGGCAAGCCTTTTCCTAATGTTCTGTTTTGTGTGAGTTTCACTGTATTCCTCCGCGTTGTTTTCTTTTTGTCAAAAAGTAATCCGTCCTTAATCTGTCAATTCAATTCAATAAAAATGATCGGTTCATTTTCTTCGGTTAATTTTACTTGGATCGTCCCGTTTAATTCCTCGAAAACAATGAAAACGGAGAGATTCGATGTTATCCGATTGAAGTCAGGGGCGTCTGGTGAGAATATTCGTGAGGTAAACAGCTTGGCCAGTCACAGAGGAATAAACAATAATGAAAAACGCTGAAAATTATTACACAAAGGTTTATTATTTTTCTGAAGATCAAGCGTCAGCTTTACCCTAGTCACTACCTACCAATCATGTTTTCGCTTCAAAATGTTGTTTATTTAGATGAAATAAACCCTTCACACTCCATTTGGAGAAATAAAAAATTCCTTGGTTTAGAAATTTGATTACAGGCTGATTAAGGAAGCAAAACATGTACAACCCAAAGAAACGAACATCGACGCATTTTGGTCAGCTAACATTTTTCAGGTGATAAGACCTCTTTTGCGATTCACACTCGTGTTTCTCATTTATCGTAAGTTCAACCTTCAAGTTCTCATGGAGAGCTAATAGTTTATCCTCGGGCGCAAGGGATCCTCGCAGAGGCGTGATTCGGGTTCTAAAAGCGTCTACACGCCGCGAAACTTGTTTCGCGAGAATCCCTCGCGAGGAAATTTCGCGAAGTGTAAACGCACCTTAACGAGAGTTTACGAGAGAGGGGGCCTTAAGAAGTTACAGCCCTAATGTTTCACCGCTCAGAAGTTACTGACAAAACCTTCGGGGCACAACTAGACCCCAAATGGAGCTCTTATACCAAATTTCATCAAAATCGGTCCATGATAATTAAGGAAAGTTCCGCGGACGGACGGATTTTTGACATTTTCATGTCTTTCATATGGCACATAAAAAAAAATCGTCACGAAATTTGATGCGACGAAATTTGTTGCAACGAAATTTGTTGCGACGAAATTTGCTAACGAAATTTGTCCCAAGTCGCCACAATGATGATTATGACCATCAGAAGTGAAGTTGTTAGGTAGGTAGGTACTTTACAGTTTGATATTACCAGATCAGCTGAGTCGAAAATTGAGCTCCCAGATCAGCTGAGTCGAAAATCGAGCTCCCAGATCAGCTGAGTCGAAAATCGAGCTCCCAGATCAGCATGAAAATGTTTCAATGTGTTGCAGACTCGTATGCAAGCGTTTTGGTTTTTATATTCGATTTTCAAAATATACGTAGTAGCTACCTACCTCAAACGTAAACCATCGGGGATTTAAATATTATGCAATTATTTCCAAGTAGGTACCTATCAACAAGAAATCGATTAGGTACAGTGAAATGTACAGTAAAATCGGGAACGGGACACCAGTCAGCGCCAGGCAGCCGCTATTTGCGGTGGCGAAAAAACCAAGTTTTCCTTTCATGAGATAATGTGGTTGGATGGATATGACATATCATGACATTGTCATGTCTTGCCATGCATGGGTTAATTAGTATCCATGGCTCATCTTCCAAGTTTCTCTGCTTTCAAGGTCACGAAACAGTTCTCCGATTGTTTGCAACAGCTGATAGCGTGGTAGTGGGGGTATGGCAATACTTGACACCGCGATGACCCCCCCCCCCCCCCCCACCGATCATCGCCTCTCACTCTAAACAGACCCGAAAAATTCATTTTTTTGAACTGCTTGCCTTGCATCCCTAGTTGCCTCGCCCGCGCTAGTTTGCATCTGCAATCATCTACATTACCGACCTCTCCAAATCTTTGGTGTGTTGCGGGCTAGTATCCAAGGCAAAATACGTACTTTCTTATTCCATTCTCCTATTTCATCTAATTTACTTGGTAATAATGAAAAAGTAATTAACTTGCAAAAAATGGGAATATAGGAGAATCTCAACAAAAATTAATTTATTCATTTTGCTTATTTTTAGTAAGGCAAACAGTGTTTGCTATGTTTGCCTGGAGGAGGCGCCACTGATTGAAGTAACCGATCGGGGTGAAACATCGGTTCTAAACCATTGATGAAAACATCGATTATCGGATGCAAAACACAGTACAGTACGATAGTATCGGCCATCGATGCTCATCCCCAATTCTGGTTGCAGTTTATGGTGGCCACAATAAATCAACCAAACCCTGAGATCTACATTAGCTAAGTAAAATCATTAGCAGCGGCCACAGTAAACCTTTCCTGATTACCCTCAGCTTAGAGGCTACATAAAGCACAATATTGTTGATGAAGGAACCTTCGGGGTCAGAAATGGTTCGGACTGGAGAAGAACAACTGCAATCGAGCAAAGGCCTATTTTTTTTTTATTTTTTTTTCCTAATTTGGAAATTGTAGTTGAAAAACTGAAACAAAGGGCCAAATTTCACGGTTTTTAGCGCAATACGTCAATAGTACAGGGTTTCCCGGGTTGCAATTTGGGGATCAACTACCTCAATTGCAATTTTAAATGTAAAAATGAAACTGAGCACCTCCGAGCTTGATGGCACCTTCGTGGGGAAGAATATTTCCAGTATCTACCTTTCGCCACGCAACGTACCGGACTTCAATGGAAAGTCGACCCCTTCACAAGTCAAACGCTCACTTAGAATCAAAGAAACCTGATCAAACGCCCGTAGAAATAACTTGGGATCGGAAAAAAGTAAACCATAAAACGTGATAGAGCAACTCGTCAATGAGTCTGAGAAAAACTGGAAAGTAATAACAATTATCTTGGAAGCCGTCTGGGACTATCCGAGCTCGGCTTGTGAGTACCTACAACCTAATAAACTCGCTCAGGTTGGTTACCTACTATAAATAATGCCGGGTCTTAACGCGTTTACGGTCTTTTTTCCTTTTCTAAACGTTCTGATATCGAGTTGGCAGGCAGAGAGGCTTCCGCGGGGTGAAATTTCTCTTCTAGTTGGCATTTTGTACTCCGAGCGATCTATCGAATGTCGTCATTCAACTCTCAAGAATGCCGTTTTTAGGAGGTACCACAGTAAGACTTGGGCGTCCTTATGCGATTAATCTGGGGTGAAGTTGGACAACACGAGTCAGAAAAAAATAAACACATACAAATCCGTTTTATACCATTCTGAATCCAAATTCGAGAGTAATCCAACCATAGGAGCAAGTGAGTCTGTGACAAAATCTTGTGTATTCTGCTCAGGCGTTAGTTTTTAACGGATTTTCGTGGTTCGTTTTTTAGTCAAAGCAGAAAACTACCTAGTTGTGCACTACGTCGTCGGAATTTTGAATTTCGCCTTTTAAAGGGGGTTAATGCTTTAAATACGTGCGATTTCAGGCTTCTTTTTCACCTTTCAGAAGTGATTGATATCAACTAAAAGCTTCGGGGAGCAACTAGATCAAATGGAGCCCATAATATGTGTTATATTATACCAAATTTAGCCCATACTTTGGCATATACAAAATTTAATCAAAATCGGTCCATGGTAACTAAGGAAAGTGCCGCGTACGGCGGACTTAATATTTAAATTCAAGTTTATCCCTATTTGGACCATATTGAAAACATCCCAGAAACTCCACATCTGTCCTAAAGTGTCACTGGAGTAACATAAATTAAATTGCAATTTTAAATTTAGTGGACAGCGAAATTTTTTATGAATTGTTTGAAGTCTCAAAATAGAGTTATGACACAAATTCTCAAAGATACAGATGACAGGATTTCAAGATTTTTTTTTTTCATTTTAGCGAATTTTCAAAAAAAAATTAGGTATTGCAATGGCCACAAAATTTTTAGAATGGACTTTTTCGAAAACATTTTTCACTGAAATCCAGTTTGGAACATTCTGAAACGATCCCTGAAGTTTTACCAAAAATCATATATTATTTATATTTATTTGTCATTCCGCACGATAACTTGAGTAATTATTTAGCAGAAATTTTCAAGTTTTGGCCAAAATGTTCGTAACAACAAACAAATAGACGAGTACGTTAGCCAGAAATGTTGGACAACCCTGAGTGGTCCGAATTTTAAAAATATTCCAAAAAACGGGGTTTTTCCAGTTTTTGTGGTTCACAATCATCGTAATATATGGTATATTCGGATTCAGCACAACATTTCTGATATCAATGCGTTTTCCAAAAATGAATATTGTCCAAAAATTAAAAAAGTAAGTATATTGATACCTTAAAGCACAAAGGCGCTATGTCCAAAAACGGAGTTTTCAGAAAAACGCAAAAGAAGTTTTCACCAGTGCACAATTCCTAAAATAATGGCTTACTACACCTAAACTCTTTAACACTTCAACAAATTTTCAAGCTATAATCGTCAAGAAGGTTAATAATAGTTTTGTTGAATTTGACCTTTTCTGAAATTAAAAAAAATTGAAAATTTGAAAGATGGATGGACATAGCTGTGCTTTAAGATATCAATATATTATATAATGAAAACGTGCGTATATTTGTTGTACCCAGAAATGCAGTAGCCGCGTGGGTACTCTATGCGTTCGTGAATACGAGTAGAACACGAATATGGACTCCTAACATCTTCAAAGCATACCCAGTGCATACAGTTTGCTGGTATGGAATGCAGAAAATCGAAAAAACTCCTCCTCTCCTGGAGACGTGTGAAACATGAATATGGACTCCTTACATTTTCAGAACATGGCCCGTGCAATGTTAGCATTCAGCCTTATCAGCGAATTTTCAAGAAAAATGAAGCTATTGCGATATTTTCAAAATTTTTAGAATGACTTTTCCGAAAAATGTCTTCACTGAAATCCGTTTTGGAACATTCTTAAACGATCCCTGAAGAGTGTAAAAAAAGATTTCTCTTTCTGCATTAATTAATGTTGCATGAATTTACTTTTTGACATTTTTTGACTTTATTGTGTTTGACTTCTTATAGCTTACAAAAATGGTTAAAAAAATTCAGCTCAGCCCATTATATTTTAAAATGCAATTTGAATCGAGTTAATCTGGTGGCACCTTGGGACAAGGTACACACACCTGCAGATATAAGATTAATCGGTGACTCTAGTGACACCACGGTCCAATTAGGGTTTGTGGTGTTATAGAAAATGTATAATTAATGTTATAACTAATAAAAGAACTCGCGAGTTACATGTCAAGAAAAGTGAGTCTTTTATTAAACTGCCTGACGTGGTATAAAAACCGGTTGCCATGGAAACTCCGAACAATAATAATAATAACTGAGAAGGTAAGTAACACTACATCTCCCCTTCTTCAAACTCATTCAAAATTTGACTAGCATCTTGATGGTGATCTCCGAATTCTTGTAGATCTTCTAAGGATCTCCCCATCTGGTTGCCCTTCTTCAGTAGAGCTACTATTGATACTGCACGATTCATTCCTGGTAGGTATCAAATGCCACCGATTTCTTCTCAGTTCGCTTCCATTACTTAGAGTCACCAAATATGAGCGAGGGTGTTCCGTTTTGGACTTGATCTTGCCATTTGCCCGCGCACCCAGACCTCATCGCCCACTGAGAGTGGTTGTAGCTCCTTCACTCCCTTACTTCTGTCGAAATTTTTCTTTTGACGCCTCTTAATCTCCTTCACTCCTTTAGCACCGTTTGGGCAAAATTTTTCAAAATGGCCCCGAAATTTACATTTTGTACACCTTTCCTTGAAAGCGGGGCATTCACCAGGACCGTGGTTGGTTCTGCAACGACGACAGTCGAATGGTTTGTTACTGTAAGTTTGTTTTTTTACGGATATTTCGTACCCACAGCACCAACCTCTTCGGAAGCTCGATCTCCTCGGATTTCCGATTGCTGTTTAGAAACAGCCTCTGCTTGTCGAGCCTTTGCAATGGCTTTATGCAGGGTGAGACTCGTCCATTTGTAGGGTTTCAGACAATTTGTGATTGTTGACACCAATGACAATCAAAAACTGCCTATATGGTTGCTACAAAATAGACAAGGAGACCCTTGTCCATGAGTGTGTGCAGATAATTAAAATATAAAAAGGTTATTTCAATCCCACGAGGCAGTAAATCACGATAATTTCGAATGAGTAAGTCCAGTGATCTCCATGAAAATTGCAAGGGAGTTTCGGAATTCAGGTCGTCTCTAATTATACCTACTCGTATTCTGCAGCGCAATGCGATCGAAAGTTTCATCGCTATTCCGATCATAAAGAAAGGCCGTGGGGTTGTTTAGAGAACCAAGTTGGCTCATAATCTTGTGGCATTCCTAACGATAATGGCTTCTCAGAATGTACTCGGATGTATTGTTACCAGGCGTAAATCACCCTCGACAAAAGCATCCCCGGAGTGGGTCCACCGTGACTAATTTCTATGAATCTCTCGGAACCCATGAGTTACTACCCGTACTATTGATAGGGGGACAGCAATAAATTGTCGGAAACATTAACTTAAACGGCCTGGATGTCCCTCCATAGGCTAATTTCGGGTGATATATGCGGCCCAAAATTGTTTACCTGCCGCGTTCTGCGCACATACGGCGGAACAAAAAGGTTTTTGCGGAATTTTTGGCGAATAAGGGCAGTTCCCCTGTTGCTTCCATTGCTTCCTTTTGAGGTTTGTGTGGTGCTATTCAGAAAAACAGGCACCCCCAGGTAGTTTGTCTGAGGCGCTGGACAAAAGGATGGAAATGGGGAGTGTTATCCAACGCTTCGGATCTTGCGTCCTATTGTTAGTCGCATCTGCTTCTTCAAAGCTTTCTCCGTTCGAGCGAGATTTTTCTTTCAATTTTTCGGCTTCCTCCGATATTTTTCCCACCAAAAACTTTTTCATTCCACGCGGAACGAGGGGGAGTATTGCCCTAAGCAGTTGTTCTGGAAAAAGTTTTCGGTCTAAATCCCTTATCTAGGCATCCCTTTCCCAGTCTTTAGTTTCCTTTCTCGTAAACATCTGCTCCAGATCCTTTTGAGGGCATCTATTATGTGTGCTCGGATTCTTAGCTCAGAGACTAATCCGTTGGGTCGCTCTTTGTGGACCTTCCCAATCAAACGGGGATCGAACATGTCCGTTTGTCATATTTATGGCTCTTTCATTGCTTCTATTATGGCATTGAGTTGATGATGGAACGATTCAGATAAGAACAGTTCTTTGTCAATGGAATCCCTACGGTTCTTCCACACAACGTCTGGATGGCAACAGTATTTAACGATAAATTAATCAGAAATACAAGTGGCCTGTCGCGAGTCCATCGAGCATCATTACCTCGTAGTTTCACAAACCTCCTGTAGGATGCAGTGGAATCGTGAAGAACGGACACATTTCCCCTCAATTCGAGATCACTGTAATAGTTTTTGAAATGAACTCCACAGGGGAAAAACTGGGAGGAAAGTCCTTTTTTTTAATTGAGTTAAGGTTGGCAAAAATTTCCACACGAGATCTCATTTTTGTAGGATACCATGAAACAGGAGAAAAACTCAAGTACCTACTTCTTATGGGCTTTCCCTCTGAATTTGTTTTTCATTCCTCATTTTTCCACCGTATACTAAGAAACTCTTACGTTATCATCTAGCATAAATTCTTTTTCCAACCTAAAATTAATTAATTTCATATCCAGTTCATTTTTATTGGGTTGGTAACAAGTTGAATTGAATTTTCAAGTTGAAAGGATGAGATTAAGAGAAGGTACCTACTATAAGTAAGATGGTGAGATGCCAAACTACACATTTATTTTAGATACCAGAAAAAGGAAAACTGGACTTTCCCCGTTTTTCCCCTGTGTTCTTCAAATGTAAACAGAAACACGAGTGTGAATCTCTTTTGTCCCCCTTTATTTGGACTCATAATAATCCTTACATCAGAAGTTTGACTATATTACGAGTGGTGCACAGGCACAGGGTGTCCGAGAAAGATACGCCCAAACTTCGGGGGTCGATTCTGCAAGTAATTTGCTACAAAAAGTGCCTCGCGCACATTTTTTTAGATGACTTTTTCGAGTTATTTTACTTTTAAGAATTTTTTCTTATGTTGAACCTAGTCTCACCAAAATGACTCTATCTTCCAAAAAGGCTACAACACAAATTTTTAACCTCGCGTCTAGTTGGAGTTTTTCTAGTCCAAACTTCAAACGTTGCAATTAGGGATGGGGCATCGAACGGAAAACATCGATGTCGATGTCGATCTTGATATTTCATAGAAACATAGATATCGAAGAAACATCGTATGAAAAACATCGATGTCGATAACATCGTAAGGTACAAAATTCGATGTTTTTAAAAAGCGGGAAACTTAATTAATTTGTCAACTAATTAGAATCAAGAGAGAAACCCTGATGAGGCTGCTCTTCCTCCATTCATAAGAAGTGGATAATTAGGTATGTTTTCTTTTGACGTGATTTTATTTTACTGGATAACCTACTCCATTATAATTTTTGCTTCCTCACTACCGAAGGTAGGGAAGCTTTGTATTCGTGAAAGAAGTGAAAAAAAAAGTCCTCCAAAATCAAAATTTCCACTTGCTTTTTGCGTTTTAGAGCTTCCCGAACAATTTTGGTTCCGTGTCTGTCTGTCTGTCTGTCTGTCTGTGGTCAATCCTTGTCCCGGGCAAAACTATACTAACCTGTGGTCCGATTTTGATGAAATTTTCAGGGATTGTGCGGGTTAGGTCCTAGACGGTCCCCTATCAATTTCAGCACCTTCGGACCAATAGGAGCGAGTGCGCATGCGCAAACGTGAATTTCCTGGAACCTCGGTTTCTAATGAACCGATTTTGCTCAAATTTGGAGGTTAGTTAGGGACTAACTTCTAAGAGACAACCTATAATTTTCAATCAAATTGGTCAAGCAATAGCCGCTGCGCATGCGCGAACTTTAAATTTAATATTACAACCAAAACTCCGCAACTATTCAACCAATTTCGATGAAATTTTCAGGGATTGTGTGGGTTAGGTCCTAGACGGTGGACCGCTAAATAAAATTCTACGTTGAAAATACAAATATCATACTACTCGTGCCCACACTTACTTCCAGGTTCCCGTGTAAATTGCTTCTTTTAGTAGGTTTGTTCCAGCGCCTCTCAGTTCATGAACTTTCTTACACCCATCCTGCGCACAACCCCCGCACATGTTGAGTTCATGAACTGATGCGTTCCAGCGGCGCCGAGTTCGAGAACTCTCAAACATAAACCGCGTTCCAGCGCTTCCAGTTCATGAACTTTTTGTACCTGGGTTCATGAACTTTTTGTACCTGGGTTCATGAACTTTCTGCACTCATCGAAGGCAGGGTTGTGAACTCGAACTGAAGGGTAACCTGTGCCGTTCACGTGAAACCTACTAAATTTTTCATTTGTTGACCAGTTTTCACGCTAATCAATTGGCTCCATTCTCAAACTTTCTTTTCGTTGTGCTGAGCCCATCTTTCTCAAAGAGCAAGTCGTCTCCAGGAATGAAGTGTTTTTTGAATGAAGTGTAAATTTTTGGAAATTACTTGTGTTCTAACAGAAGCATTTTCAATCGACTCTCTTTTTTCACAAATACACGATTATTCCATTATCACTACAGTGAGCTATGTCTATTTATTCGGAGAGTGTGTCAAGGAAGTTCACATCAACTCTTTCTTCAGCAAACTATTTACCGTGAAATGGGGTGATTGATTACTCATGTGACATGGGCATTTTGAATTAAAAGCTTTTTCGAGAAAATTGAAGCTTTTTTCAAGAATGTTTTACGCAGAGTCCGGTCACACGTCGATCTCAATATGACTTCACGATTTTGGTATAATTTCTTCAGTAATTTTTCACGCTGAATTCAATGGCGATACTTCCGAATAATTCTGACTGCTAGAAAGTAAATTTTTGAAGAAATATTGGAAACTGATCAATGAAATGAACCTCCAAACTCCAGGTATGAACTCTGCAATGTTTTTTCTACTGGAACAATGTTGTTTGAGTCCCACAAGATTGAATTTTAACGTAGGGGAGTGGGGGGCACATTTGACATAGGGGCACATTTGACAATGGCTGTTTGTCACACAAGATTTGAATTTTACCGCGATTTCGTGTTTTTGTATTGTGAAGAAGAACCATTCCAGGTGAAAACCGTGCAGGTTACAAATCATCTAATTTTACCGAAATCGCGGTAAAATTCAAATCTTGTGTGACAAACAGCCATTGTCAAATGTGCCCCTATGTCAAATGTGCCCCCCACTCCCCTAATACAAATAAGATGATGTTGTTATTGAGTAGAAAGGTGTTACTTTATGCTCAGTACCTTATCTACGAATAATGCGTATTTTATGTACGAAAAATGAAGGATTTCATCGAAATAACCACTATCTTGCAGTCAAGTATCACCATTGGATTCAGGATGAAATTGCATGTAATTCCTATGCATAGGAAATTAATTATATCAACAACTTGTCAATTCATCTTGAGATCAAGGTTGACCAAGATAAACTACGTATATCACTCGATTTCTTAGTAAAACACACGGTTTTTTGGAACTAAAACTTGATTTAGGTACCTACTCTTCCAATATGAATTCTAAAAAGAAAAATTGGAAGACCATTGGAAAATTGACAAATTTTTAAAAAATTTGAGCATGTTTTTTCGAAGAGCGCCCATCGAAATAGGCAGGGATTCAGAGTAAAAACTTTGAAGTTTGCTTTTTGACTTGTTTTTTTTTTCAACATGTTTTATTGCTAAAAGATTTTGGTTTCGCACTTGTTAGCTTGGAAATTTAACGCTCTTTTTATCAATATCATCAAATTTGAGTTTACTTGGTAAATATCAGGAGTTTTAATGACGTAAGTCAGTAAACACGAAAAAAACTTTAAATTGAGAAAACTTGAAAAAACAAGGGTTTGAAACAAAATAGCTAGGAGACATTGTTTGTTTTAAATGGTGAAGAATCGTTCAATCTTAAACTTAAAAATCCCGCTAAACATTGAGATGAGAGGAGGTTATTCAAGGTTTCTTAAAAGCCGAGTTCTGCGCTCCCTGCCGAATTTCATGTTAACTACTAAAAACGTTCCAGCGCACAGGTTCCTGAACCTAAAAAGTTCATGAACTCTTCAACTTTTTCGGGTTCTCACACCCAGCGGGTTCATGAACTAGAGTTCATGAACTTTTTGCGCTGGAACAAACCTATTGTGTGATGAAATGTTGTGGTCTGCAGGTCAATTAATGTTGAAACCAAATTGACCCCTCATCACAGTCACTTTTGCATCTTTCAATAACTCTTTGAATCATAATTTTTTCGCCAACTGATTCTATACGCCCATGTTACAATGAGTGAGAGAGATTTTCACCCTTTTCCTGTGGAGGAAAATCAATGCGGTTTTGTGCAAAAACGTCCTAAAACTCTCAGGTTTCCAACGGTGAAATTAAATTTAAAAATACTTGGTAAATTAAGGAAGAAATTTGCGTTTAAACGCAGACAAACGCGTTTTCTAGAGAAAATCAAGGCTTCTGCGTGAAAAATGGCTCAAATTACTAGTAGAATCGACCCCTAAAGTTTGGCCGTATCTTTCTCGGACACCCTGTATACTACTCGTAAATTAGCCATACTTCTGGTGTAAGGCGCCAATGACCATTAAAAGATTATTATGAGCCAAAATAAAGGAGGACAAAAGCGATTCACACTCGTGTTTCTGTATTATTTGAAGGTTCAAACCTCAACAGGCCAATAATTTATTACATCGAAGTAAGCAGTAATTAACTTGGTGAACTTTCCATTTTAATATGTTTTTTGGGTCCACCCAGATAGTGTTATCTTCTAGATTTGAGACACTAAAAAATTCCCGCTTCGCCCCCGACCAGCCAGAAAATCCATAAATTTTTCGGTTTTAGGCTATCATTGTCAATAAGTAATAATGTTAATTCATTTATGGGTAAATAAGACAAAACCAAAATATTGTTAGTACAAAATGAAAAGTAGTACTAAAATTCACATATTATAATTTAACGGACTATAACTTCGCATAGTTTTTGCCCGTTACAAAGATTTCATGACAGACACACAGACGGACAGACACGAAACCAAATTGTTCAGGAAGCTCTGAAACGTAAAATTGAAATTTTGATTTTGGAGAACATTTTTTTTTTCAACCTCGAAAAGTGAAAACAAAGCTTCTGCCACCTTGGTAGACTCGGAATATTTGAAGTAGGTAATTTTTCCTCGAAATAGTCAAAAAAAATTTCGCTAATAGTCAAAAAGAGGTTTCATTGGAAATTAATCAAGAATCAATTCAGGTTTTACCCATTACACCTCGAGTATTAACACCCTGTATAGTAAGAGAATGGATGATATTGGCGATAAACAATGTCTCTCCTCCTGCTAAATTATTGAAGATTGGGTAACTTTTATATCGTGCCTTCTCAGCAAAAAACCGTATTTACCGTTATTTGCACGATATTGCGCTTGTTCTAGTTGAACAATGTCAGATCTCTCGTAAATGAGACACGGGACAGATAACAAGCACAAGGAAAACAGAATAAATGCTGAATCCCCTGTTTACGCTTATCGCTTGTCGTGTGTCGAGTGTTGAAGAATTGCAGAATCGCGATGTTGAGGGGACACGTGTCTGTTTCTGATAGACCAGTAAAATAGATCGTAATTGTAGTGTTAAGTAACCTGTGAGGGCAGTTCAACTGTGATACCCTTCCATCGACTCTGAGGTGATGACGTCCCTCGCCAGTACGAAACGTCTTCACGTAATTGAGAGACAGGACGACGGTCAGAACTGAGAAAAACCTCAGACAAGTTGGATGGGCAGTTAAAGTAGAATAACGTAGCAAAATTATTACACAATGGTTTGTTATTTTTCTACACAGATCACTCGTCTGCAAAGAACACGGCTTTGCCATTGTTCCCACCATCCAACACGAAGAAAAACATCTATCGCATTTCGGTTAGCTGAAATTTTATCTCCGTTAGGCCTCTTTTGCGATTCTCGCTCGTGTTTCTGATGTATGTACCCTTAAATTCTCGTAGGTAGCGAACGGTTTGTCCTACAGGGCTCCGCATGGTCTCTACAAATTCTAAAAATTCAATACTATTTTAAATTGATGGAAAAACAATACCTAGGTATATATCAAAATTTTTCGAGTTAGGGCGATTTCAAAATTTCAACCCTTAGAAGTGGCTTACATCAACCAAAATCTTCGGGGCATAACTAGACGCCAAATGGAGCCTACATACCAAATTTCATCAAAATCGGTCAATGCTAACTGAGGGAAGTGCCGCGTATGGCGGGCGGACGGCCAAATTTTTATTCGATTTTCGGATTCTACGTACCTTGAAACGTAAAACAACAAATTTTGAGGTGGGGTTAGAACATTTTTTTTCTTGTTCGATTCCAAAGGTTCATTATTAAAAATAATAAACCAAAACTGTGTCCCCTTTATATATAAGGGGACTATGAGACGATTTTTGAAATTCAAATTTCAGGTACCATCCAGGAAAACGGTGGGAACGACTGTGTTCCATTTTTGAAGTGATGAGGATCAACTGAAAGATAACCTCCTTGGACTAACTTCTCTTCCCCGTGCAAAATCACGCACTTGGCATATAGGACCTACAGGTACACTATTATGTAAATTTGTTCATCGGTTATTGGTTGCTGGAGTTGAATTTGGAGCTTTTTCGAGTGTGTAAGTACATTTTATGCAACAAGTACTCAACTCAGGGAGAGTCGATCTATGTTTTAAAATGTTTGAAATAGTTTTATGGCGAATTTCAGTTTTTTGCTTCCGATTCCACCAAGGTAGCGGAAGCTTTGTTTTCACAATTCCAGGTTGAAAAAAATGTTCTCTGTGTTCTGTTTTGGAGAGCATATTTTTTTAACCTTGAAAATTGAACAAAGCTTCCGCTACCTTGGTAGACTCGGAAGCAAAACTACAGACTCAAATTACCTATGGTAAGGAACAAATATGTCCAAATTACCACCAAGTATAAAGGGATGCAAATGATAAACAGGGTTTTTAAAAATATAAACAATCTACTTACTAGGTACATATTAACAATAACAAATTGTTCAAAAGAGAAATGTGTAAATTGGTTGCTGAGCGACCATTCGAGTATTTTATAAATTGAATTACGATAGTCAAGTAATGAAATACGAGAGTGATCGCTCAGCTCCCAATTTACTCATTTTCTCTTTTTAACAACTTATTACTGTTAAGGTGGTCTCAGTCAGTGAATAAACGGGTTTTCCCGCTTATCTCTTGCAATTATTGGTCGATTTTGATGATTCCTGCGGCAATTCCCTAGGTAAATGCACTAATGAATTTCAAAAATCCTTTAAAATTTTAAATTTAGGCACAATATTTTACACATTGCTTCTGAGTTTGCCAAAGTGGACTCAATTTCACTTTTCAAGGTTAAAAAAAAAGTTCTCTAACATAAACATTTCCACTCGCGTTTTACGTGACAGACCTTCCTGAACAATTTTGGTTCCGTGTCTGTCTGTCTGTCATGAAATCCTCGACACAGCCATACCTTCTACATTGCTCAACCGATTTCGATGACATTTTCAGGGACGCGTGTTGGCGTGTAGATGGTTCCCTATAAAAATCATCACCCTCGGACTGATAGTAGCCGCTGCGCATGCGCAAACGTGAAATACTTGCCACAGCCATAACTTCTACATTTTTCAACAATATTCAGAGATTGTGCCGGTTGATGTGTGGAGTCCCCTATGAGGGCAGTGGAAGGTACTTAGAGATTGGTGTTTTGAGTTAACTATTATGCATCGGATCATCTATACAATCGGGTTATGGATACGAGGAAGCTATGTGCCACACCCACTTGGCAGACGTTTCTACTTTTGGAATTGCACAAATGCATGGGTGTAGAGATTTTAAAAATAAGAAAATTTGCCACAAAAAAACATGAAAATTGATGATGATTTGGAAGAAATAAACTGTTGATGAAAACTGTCCAGCTTTGAGATGGTTGGGGGATGGGGGAGGCAATGTTGCTCCTTCTGGTGGTGGAGGGGGGGGGGGGTGCTACCGAGCGCCGTTTCGTATGAGATTAGACTAACCCGCAACGAGGAAGAAACGGCGACCGACTGATACCCTTTTATTATGTAGTAGATCGTTTAATTTTTCAAAAGCCCTGTTTATCATTTGCATCTCTTCATAATTGGTGGTCCTATGGGCATATTTGTTTCTCACCTAAGATGATTTGAGTCAATAGTTTTTTGATTCCCGCTGCCTAAGGCCATTAAAAAATGTATTCTTATGGTTCCGAAACATAAGCATACTAAGAGAAGAATAATGGATCGGATCATCTATCATCATCTATACAAGCAGACACGAGGAAGCTATGTGCCAAAACCACTTGATTTTTCTTCTGCTAATTATTGACCTAAAGCTGAAGTTCTAACCAGCTTTTCCTCATAAGAGTTGCAACAAAACCTCAAGACTGCATCATTTTCGCGAAGCTTTACGCATGAACAGCCCACCATAAAATGTACATTAAATATTGTCTGAATCAAGGAGAATTTTGATCAGATGTCAGTGGTTTAAACAAAATCGGTTTTTGGAGGTCTAATACTTTCCTGTTCACCTTGTAGGTGGTTTGAGTAAAGTAAAACATATTGTTTAGTAAAGCATGCATTCCAGGGGCCGTCCCATTGGATAAGCATTAGGTCAATTATTACCAGTTGGTAAGCGAAAAAAACTGTTCACTCGATGTAATTTATCAAGTATTATAGGCAAGAAATAATGTTCCCCCTCCTCTTCACCATTATCCACCATAACATTTCTAGCGGCGTCTTTGAAAGCATTTTAAAAACCATGATCTACGATACCCAACATGCGAATTCGAGTTCGCCCCCCCCCCCCCCCACCCCGTCAATGGTGCCAGTCTGGCACCAAAGCGGATATACGTCGTAACGTTGAACTTTCATCAATTTGTTTTGGTAGGCAGTCCGTCCGGCAGTCAGTTCATTTCCGTATTCAAGGTGAAACACACACAAAAGAAATCATGAAATATGCGGTTTATGGTGTTCTGGCACCATGGTGGCACCACTAATAGTTCCATGGTGGGACAGAGAATAATTCATAAAAATCCGGAGGTATAATGAGAATTTTTCCTCAACTTCAAAGTTTGGATACAATTAGTAAGCTATTAAGGAACCGAAATATTGGAAAATCGGATATTTTGTGAATATTATCCCCCCACTCACCCCCTCCCCTTGCAAATTTTGATACTCTGGTGAAATAGTGTGCAATTTGGAAAATTTATGAGTCGAACAAAAAAAAGAAACACTCAAAATGGTTGGAAATTGAAGCCTGGGCAGATTTTACAGGATTATGCCGGCAAACGCACGTTTTTAAGCATTAACCCCCCCCCCCTTTCCCCCCCTTAAAATTCAAAATTCGGGTGACGTAGTGCACAACTAGATAGGTTTCCGCGTCGAATAAAAAAAGAACCACGAAAATCGGTTGGAAATTGAGGCCTGGGCAGAGTACACAAGATAATGCCCAAAAACGCACGTTTTTTTAGCATTAACCCCCCCTTTCCCCCCCTTAAAAAACAAAATTCGAAATTCCGGCGACTTAGTGCACAACTAGATAGTTTTCCGCGTCGAACAAAAAAAGAACCACGAAAATCGGTTGAGAACTAAGGGCTGGGCAGACGACACAAGATTTTGTCTCACACACACACACACACAGACATTCACCTATGTTTTTTTTCGCGGATTTGGATTCAGAATGGTCTAAAACGGATTAGTGTGTGGTTATTTATTTTAGTTTTTTCTGTTGAGTGTTGTCCAGCTTTACCCCAGATCGATCACATAAGGACGCCCAAGTCTTACTGTGGGACATCCTAAAAACTAGCAACACTGATGTCGGAAATTCTAATATTGGATGCTCCGTTCACGGAATAAAATGTCACAACACTGTAATTCGTAAATAAAGTAAGATCACATTGCCCCGAGGCTCGGTAGTCGCTGCCAAGCAAGTAAAATTAAAGTTTCCGCTGCTGGTTCGCCCTAGATTAGTCATTTCTTGGACAGCACGCGAACTTCCTTGAGTCAATTAAAACCCAGAGCGTTCAACTCGGGCAGTATTCGTCCAAGTTTAACAAATACTAGAGGCTACCCCACCAGTGTCACTGTTGGGCAAATTATGCTTCACTTGTAATGGAATACCCTTCGGTTAAAATTATAAGAGTCTCATCTCAACCAGCGATATTCACTTTCAACATGAGGACCATATTTCTCGAAAAGGAGTATACAGAGTGTCCCAGCTATTATGAACCAACCTTGGCAAAATTGACTAATTCCGTAGATCACGAATGAGGTAGAGTAAGGCCCCCTACGTTGAGCCACTTCACACAATTTCAAAGTTCATTTCTTACTCTAATTGAACCATGTCACTCGTTAGAGCTACCTCTCCAGAAATGGATTGGTGGCGCCAGGAGCCGCCGTGGTGGGTGGGTCTAGGCCGGCCGGGATGCCCCCTTTCACACCAGTTGTTCATTTGTTGCTTCATTATAGATTCATCATTGTGGGCCACAGTGTTGTTATTGTTTAAATTAAAAGTCTTTGTTCGTTATTATTCATTATCTTCATGTTATACCTATTGCTTAAACCACACAGAGTTTATGAGTCAAAGTTACGAAATCAGTTCTTGTTATTACTATACCATTACTCTTGTTATCACCATTAATTTATGGTACCTCCTGTTGGCTATTGTATTACACTAGATTACAAAATTTAGGGGTGGTCTAGCTGCCTCGTTCTTTCACCACTTTTCTTATGGTATTTGGTGCGCTGAATCCGAATCTGACGTCAGTTTTTTTTTTTGTTTATGTCGGATTTTCAAGATATAGCTAGTTTTAAGATTTTTCTAGTTCTCACTTTTCTTCATTTTTAGTGAGCACTCTCCTTGCTCAAATCTCCTCAAAAAGTACTCAGACTTATTGGAAATTTCATGTAGAATCCGAATATGTACTTAGTTTTTAAGTAAAGTTGTGTTAAACCCCCTATTTTCCACAAAACGTATCAAAAAACACCGGTTCTCAACGTTTTTTCTTCGGGTTTTCCCTTACATTTTGCCACTTGAAAAAAAAATTAAGGCTAAAAAAAATATTCTCGGGTTTTTACTTTGTAGGGGGGACACCCCAGAGGAGAATGAGACCAATCGCAGCCTCCTAAACCCATTAATATCGAAGGAATGAGCTTTTTCATGGCACTGAGATGAAAATTCACAAAAACCGTTAATTGATTTTTCGAGATAAGTATGTGCGTTCCTAAATCTGTTTTCCTCAAATGGATTTTCCTTTCTTCTTCATTTTTTATACTTGTCACCTATTAAGAGTAAGATCGAAAATAGGTACTCATAGGGGGAGTAAATCATAATTGGGAAACTCTTGTTTTTTTAAGTGATTTTAATTCAGTTTTACAAACGAAACGCAATAAACTGCAGAAAAGTTAACGGTGTGAATCTGTTTCATGAAGGCTCAGATGAATCAAAAGTTGGTACAATGTTTGGTTATTCCTCCACCTCAGAGGTTTCACCATGATATGAAAACCATGGAAGAACGGTACAAAGGGTATTGGGAAGTTCACATGATGGTGGACTATTGTTGGACCTTAAAAAGAGATTTACCTCAGGCGGCGAAGTTTTCTCTACATAGATGCCGGCGATGAAACCTCTGAGGTGGAGGAATAACCAAACATTGACCAACTATTGATTTATCTGAGCCTTCATGAAACAGATTTACACCGTTAACTTTTCTGCAGTTTATTGTGTTTCGTTTGTAAAACTGAATTAAAATCACTTAACAAAACAAGAGTTTCCCAATTATGATTTACTCCCCCTATGAGTACCTATTTTCGATCTTACTCTTAATAGGTGACAAGTATAAAAAATGTAGAGGAAAGGAAAATCCATTTGAGGAAAACAGATTTAGGAACGCACATACTTATCTCGAAAAATTAATTAACGGTTTTTGTGAATTTTCATCTCAGTGCCATGAAAAAGCTCATTCCTTTGATATTAATGGGTTTAGGAGGCTGCGATTGGTCTCATTCTCCTCTGGGGTGTCCCCCCTACAAAGTAAAAACCCGAGAATAGTTTTTTTAGCCTTAATTTTTTTTTCAAGTGGCAAAATGTAAGGGAAAACCCGAAGAAAAAACGTTGAGAACCGGTGTTTTTTGATACGTTTTGTGGAAAATAGGGGGTTTAACACAACTTTACTTAAAAACTAAGTACATATTCGGATTCTACATGAAATTTCCAATAAGTCTGAGTACTTTTTGAGGAGATTTGAGCAAGATGAGTTCTCACTAAAAAATGAAGAAAAGTGAGAACTAGAAAAATCTTAAAACTAGCTATATCTTGAAAATCCCACATAAACAAAAAAAACTGACGTCAGATTCGGATTCAGCGCACCAAATACCATAAGAAAAGTGGTGAAAGAACGAGGCAGCCAGACCACCCCTAAATTTTGTAATCTAGTGTTATCTGTAGACTTTTACAATAAAAAAAGATGATTGATTCATCATAAGTGAGACTTCCCACAGTACCTATCGAATCGATTTTCCAGACCACTCAGGAAATGAATGGGGAATTTGCCTTAATTTTAGATTCTGGAATTTCAAGTCAAATCCTAAAATGGGGCCCTGGAATAACGTTCTACACTAGGAATACCCAATGGAAAAAATTATCGAAGAAAGAAAATTCCTAAATAAAGTGAAGCCTCAGTCAAAAAACACTCCAAAGATCGAGGGAAACTGCAAAACCGTACTCTGGCGAAGCGTAAAAGGAGTTTCGGCAAATAGTATCGAAGAATGTCAACAGGTAGAGTCGCAGGCGCCCTTGTGACCACATGAAAAGATCCGCTCAAATAATGTGACTCAAATTTGAAAACTAACTGATAAAGGAACTAAATAAGAGACTAATAAGGCTTGATAAACAAATAGGTAGAATCGTTTTGTAAAAAAGAGTGAGCAATTTTAATTTTAATTGCATCTTTTGTGTCTGGGTTCTTTCAGCCAGTTCGCGGCGCACTCTTGCGTTCGATCACGTAAGCTAGTTGTTTCATGTGTACTTTCGGAGGTAGCACTGCTGACGTAAGAGGAAACTCGTCAAGTCACAGACTCCCAGTACATTTAAAAGTTCCATCTTCCTTTCAAATTCTCTAAATTTTTGACATTTTCATGTCTTTGCTTTGGCACATAAACTGAAAAATCGTCACGAAAAATAAGCAAGTCTTGCTCACGCGACCAATGAATAAAATAGACTCACTGTGTTGCGTAGAGAACAATCAACTGTTTTCTTATTTTGATGCTTGGGTACATGAACTAACAACCTTACTTCACTACCTTGTTGTGTAGTGGTGTTGACATGAAAATGTCCCAATGTGTTGCAGACTCGTATGAAAGCATTTCTTTACTTTCGGATTCTACGTGTTTGTTAACATTTTATCTAACTCCTCTAAAACTTCACTGATGTTTTTCGTCAATTTTTAGAAACTAATGAGACCACCCAGAGCTCTGTACGATCAACCATCGTGAAATGAGTGTTGATTGTGAAATTACACAAATTTCTCCCTTGCGAGGGAAAAACATTAAATCATGTTTAATGTTTTTCCCTCGCAAGGGAAAAATTAGATATAGTTTTTTAAGGTCAAGAAAAAAGAAAAGATTCTAATTAACCAAAACAATTTATTATATTTAAATAAATCTATTTACAGGAAATACTCAATAATGGCTTATGATCACTCAGCTGATCAGTGACCCTTCAGGCGCCTTCAGCATTCTCCATTGACCCTGCCTCTCAAATTTCAGCTTCCTGCGTTCAACAGGAGAGAAAATGGCCTTGGAGGTCACTCAGCTGATCAGTGACCACTCAGGCGCCTTCAGCATTCTCCATTGACCCTGCTTCTCAAATTTCAGCTTCCTGCGTTCAACAGGAGAGAAAATGGCCTTGGAGCTCACTCAGCTGATCAGTGACCACTCAGGCGCCTTCAGCATTCTCCTTTGATCCTGCCTCTCAAATTTCAGCTTCCTGCGATGAATAGGAGAGAAAATGGCTTTGGAACTCATTCATCTGATCAGTGATCTGTCAGGTGCCTTCATTACTGTCCTTTGACCCACCATCTCGAATTTCACCTTCCTGCGTTGAATAGGAGAGAAAATTGTTTCTATACAATGAACATTAATTTGTGATTCACACTCATAATTCTGATTTATCACTAGTCCAAACTGAAGGACCTCCGAGGGAGCGATCTGTTGGTCTGACAATAACCAAAAGCATCTTGGTACAACTAGACCCCAAATGGAGCCGATATAACGTGGTAACTAAGAAATCGGTCCGTGGTAACTAAGAAAAAAAACGTTGCAGATTTGCGTGTCGGAATTCACAGAACGACCCCCAGCCCTAAAACATTAAACATGTTAAAATGTTCCATTCATGATGATTTGATAAATCATCCTTTTAATCAAAATTCCCACCCACCATTTTTTAGTATAATGTTGAGGATATGTTACTCTATCATCCACTAGAGCAGGGGTTCCCAAACGTTTTTGTACCACGCCCCCCTCTGGTTATTTGGAGACCCCCCACGCCCCCCTCTGGTTATTTGGAGACCCCCCACGCCCCCCTACACATATCAGCTTCCCATTTTGCAATACCCTATTTCCACGGTACCGTACATACCAACTCCTACTTGTACAAGTATGTACCTACTTGATACGGTGAGTAGGTAGATTTTTCGATCACTGTTGAATGCGGTAACGCAGAATGGAAAGATTCAATAATTGTACGTATGGTGAAAATTAAAAAAAGTATTACATGAAAAACGAATATAATTACTGATACAAAATGTAACATTGTAACACAGATACATTTTCAATTTAAGGAAGGTGAAACTTAGAAAGACTTTATTTCAGAAATCTGAGGAAATTATTTTTGTAATTTTTTTTATTTATTCCATTTGGGTGTCACGCCCCCCCTGGACTTTCTCCACGCCCCCCCAGGGGGGCGCGCCCCCCAGTTTGGGAACCACTGCACTAGAGTTTGGAGAGATTTGAAGATGATTTGGATGCGTTTTAGAGCAGCACACTATGGTTTTCTCCATATCAGTCAATCCTCTTTCGACAAAAAAAAAAAAAATTGTAAGGCAAATTCCCAATGGGGGGTGCGCCTTGATTTTTTTTTAGATTTTTAATCGAGGTAAGGTAGACCTCATTCTGAGAATTTTGGCACCAACCGCGACCTTCCAGCGTGAATAGATCTGTTTCTATGATTTTTCAAAGTTTCGACTGTTTATGACGTCACGCGCCCCTCTCGCCTGGGCGGGACCCCCCAGCCCACTGTGACGTCATAAACGGTCGAAACTTAAAAAATTCACAGGAAAAGATTTACACACGCTAGAAGGTCGCGGTTTGTTACCGAAATTCTCAGAATGAGGTCTACCTTAGAATAAAAATAACAATAAAAAATTTTTCCATCCCAGGCGCACACCTTATTGTCTTCAAGGTGCAAGTGTCTAAACTATGTCATTCAAGATTCTGAATTTATTTACAGGAGGCTATAATACCCCTAGGTCGGTTGCAGGTTTCCCATCCCAGAATTTGTAGTGGTTCGATTAGTGGTGGATGGAAAGGGGGGGAGGGGGCTTTGGGACGCCTTTTGATGGTTTGATCGTTACAATGGTCAGCCAACGTCCAAATAGGACCGTCCACGTGTTTATTGCATAAAATTTGGGTAGCATTTAATGCTACCCAATGTTGGGTGAAGTCACAACAATATACATAAATATACCTTTATTTATATTCGTAAGGCCATAACGAATTTCCCGATCCCTGAAACTGAAGAATTAGTTTTCCACTTGACAAAAGTTATCGATATTCCTCGGATATATTCAGAGAAAAAAAACATGAAATCTATATTACGTAACCAACCTGGACCTAATTTGAGCAACTTACTCCCCTGAGTTATGCACACCAGTCATGAATAAAAAGGGGGTAGAAGAGAGGAGGGGAAAATTTTCCTAAATTCAACATCTTAACGTAAAAAAAATCGGTAAAGTCTTTACTACACATCCAAAATAAAGCAAATTTGGGGGTAACATCACCTGACTTATGCGCACCAGATAGAGAGCGGAAAGAGGGGTTGAAGAGCAAAAATTTCCTAAATTAATTCAACATCTCGACGTGAAAAATCGGTAAAACCCTTATGTTGAATTTGGAAAATTTCCACTCGCATCTCTTCAACACCTCCTTTCTTCTGCGCATAAATTAATGTAATGTAAACCCGAATTAGGTGAATTTTTTATGTGTAATAACTACTTCACAGATTTTTTTACGTTACGATGTTGAATTTAGAAAATGTTTACCTCCTCTCTTCTACCCCGCTTTCCACTCCTATCAGGTGCGCATAAAAGAGAGTAAATAGCTCAAATTTGGACCAGTTTGGTTAAGTATTATCGATTTTACAGCATTTTTCTGAATATTGCTAATTTCAGTCCAGTAAGTTTTCCCGTACTAATAATCATCGGATACCTCGTCAGTACAGAAACGACATTTTTTGAGCAGTCAGGCGATTTCAAGATCGACTATGAGGAAGAAACAGAAAATTTAATATCGAGTCAAACTCTTTCATAAAGAGAGGTCAGTTAAGGCGGGAAAACGGGATTTTATTCGGTATTCAGCAATTTTTCTGGCCTTCTCACACGACGCTCAAAAAACGCTGACGGCTGTACCCGCGATAATCGTGGTGCCCGCGAAGGTCCTCTCTTATCTACGAGGAACAACGTACCTCCGCCAGTCTGCAACGATTTTTATCTCGTTCCTCACATCCTCCTATTTCATTTTTCTTATCGATTCGTACGAGAACGAAACAATTTGTTGCGAAATTGTTGGGCGCCAGCGAAAAAAACGTTGACTGATATCGTCCAAAACGTCGAGTACCACACGTCAATGCCAACGCGCAAAATGTCCGAACTAGGAAATTTTGTATACTAACGATACAGCAATCGGCAGGAGATCATCCAGAAATACAATTCGAAAGTTACAAACATCATCAAGTAGCTCACTAGACTACTGGACTAAGATGTGGAGAATAAACCTCGAGGAATCTAAATCGACTGAACAGAACAAGAGTAACAAAACCAAAAAAAAAAACAAAAAAAAACAGTTTTTTGCATCCGAGGCTATCAAGGTAGTCTCATGGCTCAGCCAGAGATGCAAGATCCAATGCAGAGGGGGGGGGAGGTAAACTGCAAAATATGCTTCGAAATCTCACTCCCTGTGGAAAAGATCTCCAGCAACTTCAAGGGAGAGGTCTGGGCAGTGAAGCTTGCAGTGAACTCAAGCTGAAAAGCAACTCGAAAAAAGTCCATTCGCGCAACATAAATTAATGAGCGAATTTTAAAAGAAATCTTTCAGTTGAAGGTATGGTTAGAATTCCTTTAAAATTCGGTTAAAAAAACAATGGTTTTGGCAAGTGAGAGGGAAGATGCCAGTAGTTATTAATACTTATCTCAGCTGTCGGTTGACCGATTTCAAAATTTCAAAGTGATCTGAGTTAGGGATGGCATATCGAATGAAATATATCGATATATCGATCAAATGATATATTGTCAATGAGATATCGATACCTTCGATATATCGGAGAAAATATATCGATATTTTGATATATCGGAAGATCTACTTTAAAGGCCTTGGAGCTCACTCAGCTGATCAGTGCCCACTCAGGTGTCTTCAGCATTCTCTATTGACCCTGCCTCCGTAACGCTTCAAAGGGATCTGTTGGATGACGATACCTATTTTCCTCTTACGATCATGTTGACATCTCATTTGTTACTCACGATCATATGTTAGTAAACATGCGCATAATTCAGCTTTCCGTACCTACAGGTACATTCATATTAGGGACCATGTACCATGTTTAATAAATTGAGATTTTCCAATGAGTGGTGAACGATTTTTGTGGGGTGGAAAATGAGGAAGTTAGTTTTCCCTAGGAACGATTGGTTGTACGTGAAAAGCATCAGAAAACCTTAGATTTTAAGGACTCACGGTATGGAAACGCTTCACACTCGATTCGAAATCATAAACTCAATTTTAAATGCTTGCATACGAGTCTGCAACACACTGGGACATTTCATGTCAACCACTACACAACAAGGTAGTGAAGTAAGGTTGTTAGTTCATGTACCCAAGCATCAAAGTTTTCGTGACGATTTTTCAGTTCATGTGCCAAACCAAAATGTAAGGTTGTTGATTGTTCTCTACGCAACACAGTGAGTCTATTTTATTTATTGGTCGCGTGAGCAAGATTTGCTTAGTTTTCGTGAAGATTTTTCAGCTCATGTGCCAAAGCAAAGACATGAAAATGTCAAAAAACGTGTGAAGTAGGTAGGTGAATTTAATCGGTTTAAAACAATATAAAAACCATTTAGAATGACATTCATGGACATATTGGAGTACCTACTTGGAAAAACTTGAAGAAGTAAGTAAGTGGGTAGGTGAATTGAAAAGTTACTAACATCATTTTGGAAGAAATATTATCGATATACTCGACATATCGGAAGATATATTTGAAAAAACCTGGTGAAATAAGTATTAACCTACTTTCAAAAGTTACTGGGTATGAATAATCGAAATTCTTTTTTTTTTACTGAAAAAAAGTGCGAAAATGTCATTGCAATGTTGAATTGATTTATAAATTGACAGGGGTGTATACTGTAGACAATCATGATCCTTCAAAATTGAAAATAATTGTTGTGAAAACCTGCTTCACTTCGTATAGTAGGTAGTTTTAATCTAGACGAGCTTCCATTACTTTCGATTCAAGTCAAGTAATTGAGCCTTGAGAGCCAGTGTAGGTGTAAAACATTCATGTACACAATCATGTCTGAGCTGAAGTCAACAGCCTGATATCAACCCATCACTAAGTACGTACAAAATTTGGAATGAAATTACTAGATGTTTTTACAGGTACAAGCGTCCCTTCTCGTCCATTCATTTCAATATTTAATTTTTACTAAAAAAAAAATTTACTTGAAAACAGATCGCGATATATCGGTAAATATATCGATATATACCGATAATAACGGTTCTCTTTATCGATATAAATATATCGATATATCAAACGTAACATATCGATATATTTAATATATCGATATATCGTTGCCATCCCTATTTTGAGTTCATCTCAACCAAACAAAGGAAGCTTTACCTAATAGCCGATTTAGCGAAAAAAATGTAATTGGTTAAATTTACCAATACACTCATTGAAATTTACTGCGGGTGAACTTACTAGTGTATCTGGTCATTACCTAGTTGTCGTATAGCAAAATCCCCATCAAAATCGGTATAAGTAAATAAGTAAGTAAGTAAACAACCTTTTCAGGTTGGATTTTTGTCCGACTGCCATTCCTGGAGTCGCGGACGTCATACCTAAGCTGTCTTCCTAAGGGAAGATCAGAATTTGTTCTAACGATTTCGCTCAAGGCTTCCTGTTGGCCTCACCGCCCTGGGTTGGGACGAGGGTCGCCGAAAAACGCACGCTGCTGGCAGTGAGCCTTGAACCCACGATCCCCGCGGAGGTCGGTCCAAAGTCAAAATGGGTACATAACGACACAATTTATTACAAACTTGTTGTTAAATTCATCATTTCCAAAGGTCGTCAGGGTTAAAAGGGAGTCCCATCTGCTACTACCATCCGCCCAAGTAGGTGAATCACAGACTTTTCGCTCAGGAAGAATCCTCCTTCAGGAATGTGCAAACCCATCACCCATCGGGAGAAAAAAAAGGCGCTTTCCAGCTGAGTGCTCTCGACGTCAAACGAAAAGGTAACGATAATATCGCAAATGTTGTGATTAAAGAGATGGAAGCAGCGATCGTCGACTCATGGCGTTCCTTCAGGATCTGTTTATCCCGGTCCGTCACTCATCTCGAGAGAGGTCTGATGGGGATGAATGTCCTGTTGATTAGCAATGACTCGGCAAAGGAACTCATGAGGAAAGGCCCGTCTCCGCTCCCATGATAGGTCTCGTATACTTAACCCTGAATTTCCCACTCGTTCAAAAAATTCGTTTTTTTCGGATTTGAACAAATTAAATTTAGATGTATTTTGACAAATCCATAAAATATTTGAGCAGAAGGAACTTCAAATGCCCTATTATAATCTGTCAGCTCAAAAATGGTCTTTCCAAAGGCCACAGCGCTATCTGCGTATAAATCTGTCTATAAACCTAATTTTGTTGGAGTAGAAAGAGGAAACTTGGAAAAATGGAAAAAACTGGGATGTTGGGGTATGTTATTTCTCATAAAGTACAGAACCAAGGAGGTGCCATAGACAGTGGCGCCATCTCTGACGAGAAAACCAAACTAACAGCTTACAAGGTGAGAAATGAAGGTAGAAGGTACCTACCTCACAAGCCCTGTTACAGTTTTTCAACTCGAGAATTATTCTGTTTTTGGTTTATTATTTTCAATAATGAATCTTTGGAATCGACCAAGAAAAAAAAATGTTAACACCCCCTCAAAATTTGATGGTTTACGTTTCAAGGTACGTAGAATCCAAAAATCGAATACAAATTTGGCCGTCCGTCCGCCGTCCGCGGCACTTTTGCCACTTAGCATTGATTGATTTTGATGAAATTTGGTATGTAGGCTCCTTCTGGGGTCTAGTTGTGCCCCGAAGATTTTGGTTGAGGTAGGTCACTTCTAAGCGTTCCAAAATCAATTTTGAAATTTTGAAAACGCCCTAACTCAAAAAAAGTTGATATAAAGGTATTCCTTCTCCTTCAATTTAAGATTCTATAGAATTTTTAGAATTTTTTGAGACCACCCGGAGCTCTGTAGGACAAACCGTCCGCTCACTACGAGAATTTAAAGTTTGAATGTACGATAAATCAGAAACACAAGTGTGAATCGCAAAAGAGGCCTAATCGTTCAAATTAAAGCTGACCGAATTGCGATCGATGTTTTTCTCCATATTGGTTGGTTGGTGGCTTTGCAGACGAGTGATCTATATAGATTTTGTATAGGTATTTATTTATATTTTTTATAGACAAATAAAAAATAATAAACCATTGTGTAATAATTTGCAGCGTTTTTCTTTGAGTTTTTATTATTACGAATTTCTGCACATTCGATAGTTGGAGTATCCAGATAAGCCAGAAGTATCAGCTTTAGCCTAATAGAGGATGGACCGTTGAAGGTAACAATCTGACTTCCAAAAAGATACCTCAGGATATTAAGGGTTAACTCCTACACTTCTCATTTCGGTAAGTTGTACCAGGAAATGGAATTACGAAATGGAATTACTTGAAAAACACAATTTTCTGTTTCACAGCTTTTTGAAGCTTTGGAATCCCCCATTTCCTCCTGTCGGCGGCCGTCGGTTAATCCGCCTACCACTTACAATCGTCGGATACTTGTACAGCAATCTTTTGGAAATCTTGGTAGCAATAGTACATTTGATTTCTTGGGTTCGGGTGGCAATTGTACATTTGATTTCTTGGGTTCGGGTGGCAATCGTACATTTGATTTCTTGGGTTCGGGTGGCAATCGTACATTTGATTTCTTGGGTTCGGGTAGCAATCGTACATTTGATTTCTTGGGTTCGGGTGGCAATCGTACATTTGATTTCTTGGGTTTGGGTAGCAATTGTACATTTGATTTCTTGGGTTCGGGTGGCAATCGTACATTTGATTTCTTGGGTTCGGGTGGCAATTGTACATTTGATTTCTTGGGTTCGGGTGGCAATCGTACATTTGATTTCTTGGGTTCGGGTGGCAATCGTACATTTGATTTCTTGGGTTCGGGTGGCAATCGTACATTTGATTTCTTGGGTTCGGGTGGCAATCGTACATTTGATTTCTTGGGTTCGGGTAGCAATCGTACATTTGATTTCTTGGGTTCGGGTGGCAATCGTACATTTGATTTCTTGGGTTTGGGTAGCAATTGTACATTTGATTTCTTGGGTTCGGGTGGCAATCGTACATTTGATTTCTTGGGTTCGGGTAGCAATTGTACATTTGATTTCTTGGGTTCGGGTGGCAATCGTACATTTGATTTCTTGGGTTCTGGTGGCAATCGTACTATTTTCTACTGCTCGCGTGGCAATCGATAAAGACCGCTCGGGGCGGTGCATCGAGACGCAAGTTTTTTCCCTGACCTCTTCAATATTGGTGTGCGTAGTTAGTAAGCCCACACAGTCGATTTGATTTGCAGTGCAGTTTGTGGAAGTCGGTTCATTGAAACGATTAGAGAAGTCGAGTGAAGGAGTTGAATCGTTCAACGAGATCACAGTTTGTTGACAGCTTGTTCAAAAGCGCATCCCGCGACTCCAGAAACTGATACTGATACAAGTCATAACGGGATGGAAAATCATCATCCTGTCGGCAATTCAACGCCGTCCTCGTCTTCGGCCACGTTTTCCCAAATGTCTGACAGGGCGGCAGACAATTGAAAGCGACCTGGCTCTAAAGGGGGTTGATTTTCAAAATAGGGGTTGAAATGACAATCCCTCCTCTCCCAAGTTACTCCATTCAGAAGGCGTCAAGTTGTCAGAAGCTGTGAGGGTCGTATTTCCCTCGTCTGACTATGCGAACCAAGTTTTGCGGTGAAGAATTCACTTCGAGGGTCGCCGAACTCGAACCACGTGAAAAGTCAGTTTTTCCATAAACCATTATGAAGAGGGGGAGCGTTTTTATGGGTATCCATCGCTCAAAAGGACCACATTTTTGAATAGGGACCGGTTTTCTCTGTGCTACACGAAATACGACCCTTCAAGTTCATTCGTGGCCTTGCCCCACTTGCCCCTTGCCTTTATGACGGTCAATAGATGCACTTGAGTCTGTCAAAGAAATTCAAATAACGAATAGATCTCCGTAGAAGTCAAAACATAGAGGAGCAAGTTTCCAACAGAAAGCTATTATTAGGGTTCTCAAAGGATGAATCTATCACCGCATCTGGCGCATCCGTGCAATAAAATTGTTACTTGCTGTCACCTCCTGTAACATTTCCTCGATTTATAAAAACATCCTGCCAGAAAGTTGAAAATGTGACAAAACTTCGAGACCATGAAAAACTCAAAATGTGGACGTTCTTGAATTACTCTATGAACTATTCAGTTCTTTTGTTGGACGATCAGCTTACAAGTATTATTATAAGTTATGTGATATTATTGTTGTAACACAAGTGGCGTCTCCTCCAGGCAAACATAGCAAACACTGTTGGCCTTACTAAAAACTTGCAAAATGAATAAATTAATTTTTGGTGAAATTCTCCTATATTTCCATTTTTCCCAAGTAATATTTAGCATACTTTGAAAATTTTAAATAAAATTCAGGGACTATTTCATGATTACCAAGGAAGTTAGATGAAATAGGAGAATGGAATAAGTACGTATTTTGCCTAGGATACTAGCCCGCACCCCCGAGATGTAGAGGTTGGTAAGTACGATTGATTGCGGATGATACGTGAACTAGCGCGGGCCCCGGCGATGCAAGGCAAACAGTTCAAAAAAATAAATTTTGCGCGACTGTTTTAGATGACAGGTGACTGTTTTAGATAACAGGGCCCCACTACCACTTCATCAGCCAAGGCAAACAATCGAGGAGCTGTTTCGTGGCCTTGAAAGCAGAGAAAATTGAAAGGTGAGCCGTAGGTTACGCTTCCTCAGCAACCAGTAATCAAATTTCTTAATGAAGGAATTATTTATTTCTTCGAATGGAGTGTGAAGCGTTCATACATCTAAATAAACTCGATTATCAAGCAAAAACTTGGTTAGTGGGCAGTGACAATGGCAAAGCTCTGTTCTTTGCAGGCGAGTGATCTATACAGAAAAATCATAAACCTTTGTGTAATAATTTGCTGTATTTTTCATCATTGTTTTTTCCTCTATGGCCTAGCTGTTTGCCTGACGAGTATTCTCACCTGACGCCACTTCCAGTGTTACTAACACCTGGTTGCTTAAACGGTGTAAGTTGCATTCAGTCTCATTCGACTCGGAACATCCAAGTCCAAACTATTTCGAGAAATTCTAGCGTCCAGCAAAGTGAATTTTATGAGTAGGTTAACTATTATCTAAAAAATACCATATTCAATTTAGAAAAACAACGTAAATTTGTACCTGAGGAAGTCGTTACCAAATTCAAAGAAGAAAAAAAAACAGAATGATTTTAATGGATCAGAAAAAGAAAACTCAAATCCGAATATTCAATGAAATATTACATTTACCAAATTTCGACCAACCAACAGGAAACACAAACTGGTTCAAAATTCTAACAGAAAACTTCACAAAAAGAAATCCAACATTTCCTGTCACTCTGGCCTATATGAGTTCCCATTAGAACAATTGATGAGTGACGTAGAATTTACCATAACAGTAAATTTAGAAGAGTGTAACTGGGAGGAGATAAGGAAAAAATGCAATTCCACAAATACACGAAAGGTCTCAAAAATCCCAAAATCAAATCATAACACTAACTCATTTTCAAAATCTTAACCTCACATTACCATCACAAAAACCGATGAATCTTGTTGAATGAGTCAAGTCTCGCGAGTAATCCAACGAGTTTCGATGAATTCGGCCTTCTTTCTCGACTTTCCAAATCAATTATTATTCCAAGGCAATTCCAAACCTTTGAACTTGTCTCGTCTCTCGAGTGAACCATCGTTTTTCGTTATTTCCACCTTCTTTCTCGACTTTTCAAGTCAATCGAAGGTGAAATCAAGCCTTTGAAGGCATCCCGTCTTGCGAGTGAATTTACTATTATCGATTATATTGCCCTTTTTACCTATTTTTTGAGTCAATCGAAGGTGGAAACAAGCGTTTGAAGTTGTTTTTCTGTCGAGTAAACCAGCGAGTTTCGAGGATTTACTTCCATAATCAATTTGTTTTAATAATTGTAAAACAAAACTGTAAACTTTGTCCGTAGATTTCCTCAAGATGATGGAATAAGCTCGAGAGCTTGGGCAAAAATTCACCAATCTCGATAACCTTCGAATAATCTTGATAATATTCTCAGCAACACTCTTCGCCGAGCTAGCTATTATCAGTAATTCAGTAGTAATAAGAGAAAACAACCCAGTGTTTCTCCTCTGTCTCCTGTAGCACTTGTGACTATTCCCTTGAAAATGATGGAATAAACCATTGAAACGATGAAAACACTCTTCTTTCTGACCTAACCTCGACAACCAGCAGCTGCATTGCTTCATCGAATATAGTATTATCAATATAATTTCTTGTATATGCTTCAACGTAAATAATGTTGACTATTGCTCAATTCCTCACTACTGACCGTAACTTGGAAGTCACCAGGGACAATCAAAGGACAAAGGATATTCCCTTTGCTTTGAGATTGGATCATCTTTGTTTGGTCGTGGTAAGAGTGCGGAGAAGCTATGTGCTACATCGGCTTGACCTTTTGAAACATTCTTCTCAATTATTTACTTCGACTAAGACCTCGATTACAACAAAAAATCCACATTCTCTTACTAGAAATGTTGATTTTATTCGGCTGAAAGCTTTCTAATCTTGATTTAAATTCAGCTAAGAGCTTCTAGTGTCATCATTTTTCGTTGTATTAATGTCGAGTGTGAATGAAATAATGGAGGCAAGCGTTTAAATACAATCGTCCGGCGATGGCTGAGATGCAGTAAGGCGAAACTCTCCTTTAAGCTTCAAATGCACCTCTAAGCTGTTTTTTCCACGACCGCACTTTTCCCATGATACCTGGGAAAGGAGAGACACACCTCAGGAGTTCTCTGGACTGATTTAGACTGAAGTCAGCAGGTGTCGGTTTTCGTCGCTCCAACGCGAGTCTGCACGAGTTGAACAGGCGGACTGACGCCAGCAGGTTTCCCAGCGCGGGAAACAGACACCCTCGATGGGCTGATAATTCTCGGGAGGAGGATAAGTCGATAAAATAATTATATATAAATGAATGCATCGTCATGGTTTCCATCCTCACCAAAATGCGGTAGTAATTTAAGAACGATGTTTTTCAACAAAATTGTAGCGTATTTTCAAGAAAACACAGCTATTGCAATCAAAATATTTTAAATGGACTTTTTTGAATTTTTTCATTAAAATAGGTTTTTTGAAGTTTTTTTTCAAAAATCATAAATATTTAAAAGTAACTTCAAAGATTGAGATGAACCAATATAATAAAGATAAACTTGATTAAATAACGCTGTAAATTATTACACAATGGTTTATTATTTTTCTATGTAGATCACTCGTCTGCAAAGAACACGGCTTTGCCTTTGTCACCACCTATCAACATGAAGAAAAACATCGATCGCATTTCGGTCAGCTAAAATTTAAACGGAGATTAGGCCTCTTTTGCGATTCACACTCGTGTTTCTGATTTATCGTAAGTCCAACCATTAAATTCTCGTAGGGAGCGAACGGTTTGTCCTACAGGGCTAAAAAAAATTCTAGGTATTACGCATTATTCGTAAATGTGGTAGTGAGCATGAAGCCTTTGAACTCAACAAAAACACCGATTTTCTAGCTGATTGAAGTTTTTGTTGAGTTCAAAGGTGCTCACTACCACATTTACGAATAATGCGTATTTTATGTACCTACGAAAAACGTAGTTTTTCTTTAAAAAATCCACTTTCTAGCAGTCAGAACCATTCGGAAGTATCACTATAGGATTCAGCGTGAAACATTACATAGAAAATGGTACCAAAATCGTCAAGCTATCTTGAGATCGAGGGGGACCATAAACCGCTTAAAACACTGGATTTGCTTGTAAAACGCACGTTTTCTGGCATTCAAACTTGATTTACTCTTCCAATTTGAATGTTGAAAAGAAAAATTGATAGACCGTTGAAGAGTTAAGGCTCTTTCTAACGGTGTAGTCAGATTTGAATTTTCAGGAGAAATAAGGAAGTTATGATCATATCAGTGCCGTAAGGTCGAAAACGCAAAGAAAACTTTAAAGTGAAAAAAAAAAGGAATTTTGAGTGGGTTAAAAGAAAATTGCTACGAGACATTTTTTGTTGGAAATATCTTGTAGAATCGAACCCTGAGCCCATCGAAAGTGTAGATACCCTGTGTATACATAAAACGCCAACCGTACGTACGTATGTCGTCCGAACGTGGGGGTCCCGGGTTCGATTCCAGGCCGCAACATCGAATTTTTTTTTACACATCTACAATTTGTTTGCCTGCTTTTAGCAGGCTTTCCAGCTAGTTGAAAATGATAAACCAAAAGTTATAATAATAATTATAAACCAGAGAAGATTGAGCTAATTTTTGGGAGAGAAGTTCCGTATGCATTTTGACGGCAAACGACTGCTGAACGACAGTGTGACTCGCAAAAGATTTCACTGAAGGAAATGTGATTATTCTCCGTTTACATTTCAGCTGATCAAATGCGATCATAATTTGTTTAATTGAAATGAGTTGTGTTGAATCAAATTACGTTATGACGGCACCCACAGCTCTCGGTCAGCGATGTTATTGCTAGTAGGTAGTATTCTTAGATAAAAGTAAGTGCACGTTGTAAGTGACCTATACACTAAAATAATAAACCATTGTGTAATAATTTGTAGCGTTTTTATCAAGTGAAATATCACCCTTTTGCCATCTTAGCACCGATTTCATGAACACAATGGCAATCAGGCCTTCAAATTGCGTTCGCTCGAGTTACATAAGGCGTATTAATCCACCGACAAAATTTCCGAATCGAAAAACGCATTAAACCCAAATCACGACGATCAGGCGAGTTTTACGAGTTGATTTTGATTTACGACTCCTGATAACCGGCTAAAAACTCTTCCGAAGGAGAGATATTCGGAATTTCAGGGCTGGCCGTTGACTGGAGACTGACCTTCTGACAATTTTATGGAGTACTAATCCTTGGTATGAATGGCTTCTATCGTCGAGAGGCCGATTCATGATTTTTTTTTTGTCCCCAATTTTTTTTTCTGGTTGGTTCTCCCAGATAGCGTTTTATCTCACGTGTCGATATCCGGTTCAACCCAGCTGGAACCTCAATTTCCACGATAAAAATGTCACGATGTGCTCGTACTCTGATAATGTGTAACGTGGGAGGATTTCAGATCGTTAGTGCGGCGTACCTACTGGCGCACATTGCCCAGAAATTAATCGAAGTTTTCTTTTAAAGGGCGTAAGTCCACAAAAATAATGGAAATAAATATCAGCTAAATAAACAAGCCACTTCTTAAATTATCGAATTTCAATAATTAATCTCAATTTAGGATGGTTTCTAAACGGTTTCAAAAGTGGTAATAATTGAAAAGTTGAAAAAAGGCATTTGGCCAGCAAAACCCACCCGTGGGGTCACCTCAGTCAGGAAGACTTCAAGTATTTCTTCAATTTATTCTGGCCATGTTAATGGTAATTGCATTGTTTCATACAAATTAAAGTTTTGCAAATGGATTTTCTACAGAAGAAAAGAATTGTCATGAATATTAAGAGAGGAAATGGGAAAAAAATCTTCTTCCTCGTATTTATTACTTGATTGTATGGATGATCCGATTCATCGTTGCTAATCTGAGAACATCAATCTCTAATTACCTTACACTACCTTCGTAGGGGACCATCAACACGCCAACCCGCACAATTCCTGAATGTTTCATACCATTCAGGTGAAAAATGTAGAAGTTATGGCCGTTACCTACAAGATTTTTATTTTTGCGCAAGCGAGGAGATTACTATCAACCCGGGGCAACGATTTTCATAGGGGACCATCTACATGTCAATCAGAACAATCCCTGTAAACTTCATCGATATCGGACAACAACTTCGTATAGTTTTGCCCGTCACAAGGATTTCCCCCTCCCCTTCCCACTATTGAAAGATTCTGAACATATTATGAACATTTTATACAATTATTTCCTTCTCAATAGATCCAAGTATAATTTATTAATCTTCATTTATTCGTATCTTTTATGACTACTTTTGCAATTATTTGTTATTACTGTTGATTATTGACGATTGTCATAATTATACTTTGTATAAAGACAATAAAGACATACATTCATTCATTCATTTTGTCATTAGATGTGGAAAACAGCTCAACTAAAAGCGTTTGGACGGAAAACAGCTAATGTGTGGCGTATAACACGCCTTGACCAGGTTATTCATAATTTAATATTGAGGAAAAACCACTCATCTATTATAGATGAACACATGGACATTTTTATAATAAAAACTCACCATGTGTTCACAGTTTTTACATATTATTGAAATCTTCAATTTGTGAATGAAAACTTTAAAACAATGTTAAATCAATAAAGTTCATTTCACTTCCACGAAAATTTGCTTTTTGCGAGAAAAACTTCTGCCAAGTGGGTCTGGCACATAGATTCCTCGTATCCATAACCACCCGACTGTATAGATTATCCGATGCACAGTAGTTGATCTCAAAACATCAATCTCTAAATACCTTGCACTATCCTCATAGGGGACTCTACTCATCATCCGGCAAAATCTCTGAATAGTGTTGGAAAATGTAGAAGTTATGGTTGTAAAAAGGATATATACTTTTGCGTAGGCGCAGTGGCTACTATCAGTCTGGGGGCGATGGTTTTCATAGGGGACCATCTACACGCCAACCCGCACAATCCCTGAAAATGTCATCGAAATCGGTTGTGCATTGTAGAAGTTATGGCTGTGGCGAGGATTTCATGACAGACACAGACAGACAGACACGAAACCAAAATTGTCCAAAACGTAAAACACGAGTGGAAATTTTGATTTTGGAGAACTTTTTTTTTCAACCTTGAAAAGTGGAAACAAAGCTTCCGCGATAGACCGCTACCTTGGTAGACTCGGAAGCAAAAATTCAAATTCGAAGTGCTGGAAACAGTCAATTGTTGAGGTGTTCTTTCTCCAAATTGTTCGACCAGTCCCCGAGTTGAGCCGTTTTCTGTTTCGGTTACAAGATATTCTTCATTTACACGGCAGTTCGGCAATGGTTATTTCAACGTATTTTCCTACTGAATCGAATGAGACCAATTCCAGATCGTAAGAATTAAGGATTAAGGGAGGAATTCATAGACAAGGCTTAAATGTGAGCGAGCACTCAATTATCTGAGTTGAGGGTCGGCCTCGACTCAACAGTACGTATTCATAGTTGATTGAGACGGCCCACTTAAGTGTTGTGGTCGCCTGAGTGCACAGCCTGAGGGGACGCTCAGGGGCTACTCAACTCATTTTCACCTTAAGTTGGCAGCCTTGGTGGGGATATTTCCCTGTTTCATGGATATTTTGGGTAAAAAGCCTCTCGTATTGTGCACTGATCGTGAGTTATAACCTTGTCACCGGTTCTCTGTGGTTATAACAGTAATGAAAAGTTTCTTATTGCATTTTCGTTACTGTGGATGTGCAAGCTAATTTTTCTATTTTGTCCGACTTCCTACAATTAACCATTAGTTTTGAGTTATTAGCAGTGGTGAATCAATCAAATTGAAGTCTGTTCAATTATATGAGGGTGCTGACATTTTTTCGGAGTTTGTAACTTGATTTTTATCTCCGCAATTTCTTCAGTTGGAATGAATTTGCTGCCCTCGGATTCGACTATATTGCTCTGAAGAAGGTAAGAAATTATGATTTCCTTAAATTAGGAGTAGAAGTATGTACCTATATGTAGGTACGATACGAAAGAAAGAACCACTATTCAAAGTAATAAACACAAAAAGACATTTTGGTATCCTTTTTATGAGTGTTCTTAGGCATCATTTACCTACCAAAATCAACCTATTGATTGTTTCAGACAAATTAACTTCTCCCGGCCGAATGAAGAAGGTTTATCCACAAGCAAATATACGAATATTTATGACGTTTGGAACCCTTCAACACCTTTACCTACCTACTTATTTATTTACCTACCTGTGTGAAACAATATACCTAAGGCCAAAAATAAACTTGTACCTATATGGATGTTTTTTATTCAACTTGTACTTTCTTACCAATTTTCTACAAGTATTTTCTACTCTATCATTTTACTAGATCGTAAAACAAGAGTGAGGATTGAGAACGAAGGCGAGAATGTTTGACAACTTCAAGAAAGAAACTCACACAAGAGAAGAAACAACGAAGAAGAAACCATCTCGGAAACACAAGAAAGAAACAATCTCGGAAGATTTCACCGAGTTCGGAGAGAAAATATTGAAAAGACTGTTACAAGGGAATTCAAGTTTGCGATGATCTTCATTGGATATTTTTGACGGAAAAACTTGTCTAATCGCCATATTTTTATTAGATAAACAATATAGATCGGTAGTTGACTTGTTGTACACTATTTTCAGTAGGAAAATCTGATAATAACTGTGGCTGAGGGCACTTAAGGTACCTCCGGTCAGCACTCAGGATTTTGCACCATTGAGTCGAGGGTGGGTCTCAACTCAACGCTGAGTTTGGTTTATGAATACCGTGCGCCCTTAGAATTCGCACTGAGTGCTCCCTCAGGGCGCCCTCAAATCTTGTCTATGAATAGAAATGAGTGCCCGCCAACCTTTATCGATGCATTTGAGGGTGCACTCAGACTTAAGTAATGACTATGAATTCCGCCCTAAGTTGAAGGAGTGATTCATTCATCCGTCAGCATCACTAGAGACTCTTCAAGGGTAATCAACTTCGTAACCGACTGGAACGGGGCGAGTCGTGCCAAAACCATAAATCGCCCGTTATTTGAATCTAACCAACGGGATTTCGTTGAAATTAGTGTATCTAGGATTTACACGGAGAGAGAGGGAAAAAACCGAGACATTTACCAGATTAAAAAGGGGCAGTCGGTCTGGAGTGGGGAGCCAAAAACCGAAGGGTGGTTCGAGACACATATTTCACACTCGAAAAGCAACCTTGAGTCGGGTTTTTGCGCCCAAATTAAACCCCGATCTTCCCCTTACCAGCAGAAATAACGACTTCTGGGGCTTCGCGAGCGGCTTCGAGGGGACTTCGCTTTGCGACAACCCCTAAATCCAGTGAATCAGCCTCGGGAAAACTAACTTCCAAACTTGTTTTCTCCCCAGGAATCAAACTCTGTTCTTTTTTTCAATCTCTTCGTTTTATTCTTTCTTTCTTTCTCGCGTAATGCTTTTTGTCTTCTCTCTCAATGCCGCCTCGACCCCTCTCGAAAAACCATTTCACCCCTTGTAGGTCCAACTTGAAAGTCTTTGTAGGAATTTAATATATGGAGGGGAGAGTCGAGAAATGTAACGGGGAAAAAACGGAACACTGCTCGCTACGCAGTTTTTTCTTATGATATCGACCTATGAATAATACAATCATCGACACTTGAAAGAGGACTCATTTTTCTCGTTAAGGGCGGGAGGATCACTTTTTTTCTTTCCTTATTCCATCCAAACTCCGGACGGAAGTATCGTAGTAAATTTTGAAGAAATAAATTCATGAATATTGAAACGAAGGGTCCCCCCATTCGACGTTTTTAGAGATCTCGGAGGAGTCATGAATTTCGTACTTGTTTTGAATCGAAAAAATTATTCCCTTATAAGTTAGACAGAAAATGTCTAATTACGAAGGGAACAACGAATCTCGAAATAACAAATTTAATTAATAATTAATTTATACAGAAAGGTAATGGGATTATATGTTAGACATTGAAAATGTTAGTAATTTCTTGAAATTTCGATGTTGTGACGGAATAGTTAAATTTTGGAACATCTGAAATATGAGGTAACTATTCCAGATTCTACAATGGGGGTTCGCCTGATTTAAAAAAAAATTAATCCAAAGTAGACCGCATCCTAAGAATTTTGACACCAGCCGTTTTCTTTTTGGATGAGTAGATCTTTTCTATGATATTTCAAAGTTTCGAATGTTTATGACGTCACGCGCTCCTCCCGCCTGGGCGGAACCCCCCTGTCCACTGTGACGTCATAAACATTCGAAACCTTGAAAAATCATAGAAAAAGGTCTGTCTTCTCACGCTAGAAGGTCGCAGTTGGTGTGAAAATTCTCCGAATGAGGTATAGTTTCGATTACAAATAACAATAAATAGTTTTTCCGACCCATGCGCAAGCCAGCGTATAAATATTATTCGATATAACAATTGGCATGGATGTGAATATGTTTTTTAGCTTGGAGTCTGTGAAAAAATATATTATTAAGTAACGCATGCTTTCCAGGGGACGTCCCTTGGAAATGGTGTGTAGAAAGTAGTAAAGTAAAAAAGGTGTGTAGATCACTTTCAACGCACTCACTCAGGTTGAAACCCCGATGTATTTTGAGATAACGGTATTTCAAAACTCTCTAATCAACTTTGTCATGCGTTTGTCGGACTATCCTCCTGTAAAACCTTGCAGAAACTCACAACTCGCTGAATTTTCGGAAATTTTCTCAACACTGAGGAGTAGAACGTATCACGTTGAGTAATAATTACTCAACTATTGCAGATGATACGGCTCTGATTGTGAGAAGTCAAGAGGAACTACAAGAACTAATTAACAGAGTGGAGATGGTAGGAGAGACGTATGGCATCAGAATAAACGTAAAAAAGACAAAATTCATGGTAGTGAGCCACGCCGAACAGCAAACAGCTAGCTTGTCTGCCGGTATGGAACCCATTGAAAGAGTGCCAGTATTTAAATACCTTGGATGTCGTTTGCACGAGAACACCGAGGTGGACACTGAGATCAAAACGAGGATAGCTGTGGCTAAAGCTTCATTCATGAAGTATAAAGCCGTGCTTTGTGACAAACATCTCAGAATCAGGGGCGTTGGGTGACCTCTGAAAGTGGTGGGGCACCAAACCAGAAAATACACGACTTGACTCTAGGATCACACATACCTACATACTTTTGCGTCAAACAGAGGACCCAGTGGGGAACCATCACATCTCAACTTCATTCCAGTTAATGATGAAAAAAAAAAAATCATTTCTGGGACTCGAAAAGATAAAAATGTTGATTTGTTACTAAAATATTAAATATTCAATTTTTTTTTCAAACGAAAAGCACATAAAGACGAGATCATAAAAAAAAGTGTCTTAACAAATTCTACATATTAGTTGAAATGTCTTTAATGCTTTTCGAAGATCATATTCCCTTTGATGACTTTTAATTGTCTTTTGCAACGCCTACGTAGCATATTTATATGAAAAGTTGTGGAACTGAACAGCACCAGGCTGCCTATTGTATTTCCCCACACCGAAATGTTGAACAGAAACGAAAAAATACGATAAGTAGGTAAGTCTAATCAGTGGTCAACTCCATCAGATCGTATTACAACAAACACCAAGACGACTTGAAATGCAGGGAAAATGGAATGGAAAACCGAAAATGATAAGAGGACCAGGAACGTAAACTGTCATTGTTTCAAGACACTTTAGGGAACGCAGTAGGTAAAGAGCACCAGAGAGACTAGTCATTTCGGAGAAAAACCCCTGAAGATAACATCTTCAACTATATTTTAAAACTTCGTTTCAACTTACAATAGTTTTAACTTACTTTCATGCATATGTGACAAAATCTCTGTGTAGCAAACACCATCCACAACAATGATAACACTCCAAAAATCATAATTTTGCTGTCAATCAGCAAAATTGTATCATGTCAAGATGTTACCACCCTCCTGTTTATCAGATAAACTTCATCTCTTGTCGGTTGTTTCCAGTACTGTTCTATGTTATGTACTGTGTAAACACACTAAACACCTAATCGTGCAGTCTGGGCAACATACTGTGAAAATCTGTAAAAGTGGGGAGTATCCATTCAATTTTTAATCCCATCTATAACTGATATATGAAGTACTCCATGCGTTTACATCCTATGAGGAGTCCATAGGACGAAACGAACTTGCCGAATGAACTTTCATGGCAACCTGAACAGAGTATCCATCCATCTAGTTGAATCAAAACAAGTCATCATCAGAAAGAATAAAAAATCGATCTTGTCTTCCAGGGCAGGGGCCGAGAAAGGGAGGGGATAAACTAAAATAACACTACTGCGCATGTGCGGACATGGGGCAAAAATAAAAATAAAAAACACGTTGGCATGACAACGCCAGGGTCTAGTAGGGTCTAGCCCCAGATCTTGGGAATTCGGGAGTGGAGAAGCGATTGTTTGATACAAATCGATTGTTGGATACCTATCGATTCCATCTTACATCTTCTTCTCTCTCGTAGCAGGCCATGGAGACAGCCTTGGGCATGGACCTAGTAGTAGGCATTGAAGCTAGCTCCATGGCCTCGGGTTTTACCATGCATGTTTGACATAATAACTGCATGTCAGCGTAGAATTATTTTTTACTTGTAAAAGCTCCATGCTTCCATGGATCATGAGTGAGTTTTGAGGAAAAAACTTTCTGCTAGGGATTTTTTTCTACTTTGTGGAGAACACTTGTTGAAGGGAGTTTTTTCAACTTTGGGGTAAAAATCTAGTTTACAATGAGAGAATCTAGTTTACAATGAGAGAAATTTTGCCGGGGCTAGACCCAAAGTGCCCTTATGGACGCCACGCCCCTGCTCAGAATACCAGCTCGTTTGGGCTTCCTTCAATGTTATGTATGGTCGGTTTTTTTGTATGGGGTTGAATCATGGACATTGAAGGCTTCCCATTTGAACCGAATCGAGGCTTTCGAAATGTGGTGTTACCGGCGAATGCAGCGTATTTCATGGGTTCGTAGGATGACCAACGAAAATGTTCTGCAATAATTGCAGAACAATTATTATTCTTATTATTACAATTATTATTATTATTCAATTGATGAATACCGATCGAAAACTTCTAATAATTGTTAGAAGGAGAAAGGTTTCATACGTTGGTCACCTACTCCGTGGTGAGAAATACTCATTGCTGCAGCTGGTGTTTGAAGGAAAAATCGAGGGAAAGAAGTATTGGGCGACGGAAGACCTCGTGGTACAGCAACATTTTACAATGGACAGGACTCAAGTATCACGATTTGAAAAATAAAGCGTTGAATAGAGATGAATTCCGACAAATTGTCGCTAACCTCTGACTTCAGAGAAAGCACTAAAAGAAGAAGTTACTGGCTCGCCCAGATGAGTGAGAAAGATGGTAGTGACATTATGCCAAAGAGTGGGGTTTTTGTGTGCTTGTGTTGGCATACTTGTAAAGTAGTAAGTAAAAAACCATTTCACTGCCATTCCTGGAGTCGCGTACGTCATCAGCTGTCTTCCTAAAGGAAGATCAGAATTTGTTCTGATGATTTCGCTCATGGCTTCCCATTGACTCTACCACCCTGGGTTGTGACGAGGGGGAACTGCGCCGAAAATATGCTGCTTAGGCGAGCCACGAACTCACGGCCCCGCAACCGGTCCGAGTCTCGTCCCCAGCGACACATGCCGAAGCTCGCTCGGCCACAGCTGAACCCCTGCACACCTGTCTATTAGATAGGATATTAGATTATACCTGTGTTTCGTCCTTTTATAGTGTTTTAGTAGTGATTATTATTCTCGCGAATTGTGATTATAGAAACCAGGAACCCTACGAATAAAATCATTCGCGATGAGATTGTGGAAAACCATTTTAAACACATTGTTAAGTAATGCATGGATTCCAGAGGACGTCCCATTGGATAAAGATTAGGTCAATTTAAACCAGTTGGTAAGTGATAAAACTGTTTCACTTGATGTAATTTATTTAGTATTTTAAGCAAGAAGTAGTGATCTCCCCCCCCCCTCCCAACAATTATTCACCGTAGCATTTCTAGCGGCCTTAATTTGAAGAGCATTTTAAAATCTATGATCTAAGATACCCAACATGGGAATTCGAGTTCCAAATTCCACCCCAGATCAATCGCATAAGGACGCCCAAGTCTTACTTTGGGACTTCCAAAAAAATGGAGTTAAGAAGAACGTCTATTTCCACGAAAATAATAAGTTACAAGTTAAATCGATTTCAACGGTTAGGTCATCATCAGTTACAAAGAATAACTGAAGGTACATCACAGAGAGCATAGCTTATATAGTCAAATGTGAAAGGGAGCTCAAATCCCATTGGTTGAGAAAGAGAAAGCCATGCCCAATCAGATTGAAGCAGATATAAGTGAAAGGAGAATCCTATTGGCTCAGAGAAATTGAAGGTAGCTTCGGATTTGGATTCAGAGTGGTCTAAATCGGATTAGTGTGTGATTTTTTTTTCTGTTGGGTTTTGTCCAAATTTACCCCAGATCAATCGCATGAGGACGCCCAAGTCTTACTGTGGGACGTCCAAAAAAATGGAGTTAAAAAGAACGTCTATTTCCACGAAAATAATAAGATACAAATTAAATCGATTTCGACGGTTAGGTCATCATCAGTAACAAACAATAACTGAAGGTACATCACAGAGAGCATAGCTATTTGACTATATTATAGTCAAATGTGAAAGGGAGCTCAAATCCCATTGGTTGAGAAAGAGAAAGCCCTACCCAATCAGATTGAAGCAGATATAAGTGAAAGGAGAATCCTATTGGCTCAGAGAAATTGAATTGTCTCTGTCTGCATAGATTGGCATTTGTTAGCTACTTTCAATTTCTCTGAGCTAATAGGATTCTCCTTTCACTTATATCGGCTTTTATCTGATTGGGCATGGCTTTCTCTTTCTCGACTAATGGGATTCGAGCTCCCTTTCACTTTTGACTATATAAGCTATGCTCTCTGCGATGTACCTTAAGTTATTATTTGTTACTGATATTGAACTAACTGTCGAAATCGATTTAACTTGTAACTCATTATTTCCGTGGCAATAGACAACGTTCTTCTCAACTCCGTTTTTACCAGGAACCCAAATATAATAATTTCGTATGGTTTCGTCCTTTTCCGGTCAGCGGTATCGTGCTTTAGGGAAATCCAGGTTAACTTAATATTTGATAGATGTTTCAAAATGAATTGAGAGGAGAAAGAAAAATATTCATTTAACATTTTAGGAGTAATAAAAAAAATGGACAGTAGAGGTCGAAACGGTAGGGCCAAAAGTTCACATTGAGTTGCCAACAATTGAAATTGGTTTATGCCAAACAGTTTTTTATGTGCGTGCGTGTGTGAGGCGTCAATCATCAAAATAAATTGTTTTGTTTTTCCCGATTTGAAGTTGCAGATTTATTATTGATTAAATCGTTAACCTGAAAATCGATTTCATACCGGAAACATAGTTCAATACTAAAGAGCCCTAGGAAGTGACTAATAACGACATCAACATTTCACAAGGGCTCCATTTCACCTACTCAGTTGATAATGGAATCGCTATGATGAATTACGGTGTCAATTATCTCGGTCGCCCTGAAGGGGGAGGTAGTCTGAACTCTGGGATCGGTGGCAGTTTGAACGAATGACCTCTGGCTGGGTCAAAGGTCGATCTTCCCTCCAGCCAATGACCTTTGGTAGTCGGAGCAAGCTAAATACTAACAAGGAACCCGCTAGCGTAAATATTGCACTTTTAAACCAGATTTTACTACAGAAAACCTCCCCATTGTATACAGAAACAGGAAAATTAACTATTGACTCAATTTTGACAGTTTTTTGCTTCCGAGTCTACCAAGGTAGCGGAAGCTTTGTTTTCACTTTTCAAGGACGAAAAAAAACGTCTGCCAAGTGGATGAGGCACATAGCTTCCTCGTATCCATAACCCGATTGTATAGATGATCCAATGCATAGTAGTTAATCTCAAAACACCAATCTTTAAGTACCTTTCACTACCCTCATAGGGGACCATCTACACGCTAATCCGGTCAATCCTAGAAAATTTCATCAAATTCGGATGAAAAATTAAGTGAGTAGGTGTATGTGATTGGATCCAAAAAATACATAGCCTCAGCTGGGTTTCGAACACGCGACCCTAGGAGCTCTAATCAAGACTTTATACTCTGAGCTACCGACGACCTGCAAATAATGTGATTTGAGATTCTCACAGGAGACCCCCCTCTATGCATGAATCCCTCTATGAAAAACAATTCTCTGTGATTTTCATAGGGGACCATCTAAACACTACTCTGTAACATCCCTGAAAATTTCATTGAAATCGGATGGAAAATGTAGAAATTATGGCCGTTACAAGGAAGTTCACGTTTGCGCATGCGCAATGGCTACTATCAGTACGAAGGTGGTGATTTTCATAGGGGACCATCTAAATACTAATCTTTAACATCCCTGAAAATTTCAACGAAATCGAGTGGAAAATGTGGAAATTATGGCCGTTACAAGGAAATTCACGTTTGCGCATGCGCAGTAGCACTACTATCAGTTCGAAGGTGGCGATTTTCATAGGGGACCATCTAAATACTAATCTGTAACATCCCTGAAAATTTCATTGAAATCGATAGAAAATGTAGAAGTTGTGGCCGTTACAAGGAAATTCACGTTTGCGCATGCGCAGTCGCTTCTATCAGTCCGGGGATGATGATTTTCATAGGGGACCGTCTACACACCAACCCGCACAATCCCTAAAATTTCATAGAAATCGGACAATAACTTCGTATAGTTATGCGCGTTACAAGGAATTCATGACAGACAGACAGACAAGGAACCAAAATTGTTCAGAAAGGTCTAAAACGCAAAACGCGAGTGGAAATTTTGATTTTGGAGAACTTTTTTTTTCGTCCTTGAAAAGTGAAAACAAAGCTCCCGCTACCTTGGTAGTAGACTCGGAAGCAAAAAGTTCTCCAAAACCAAAATTTTTACTTGCGTTTTGCGTTTTTGACCTTTCTGAACAATTTTGGTTCCGTGTCTGTCTGTCTGTCTGTCATGAATTCCTTGTAACGCGCATAACTATACGAAGTTATTGTCCGATTTCTATGAAATTTTCAGGGATTGTGCGGGTTGGTGTGTAGACGGTCCCCTATGAAAATCATCATCCCCGGACTGATAGTAGCCACTGCGCATGCGCAAACGTGAATTCCCTGTAACAGCCATAACTTCCAAATTTTCTAGCCCATTTCGATGACATTTTTAGGGATTACGCGGATTAGGTTGTAGGTGGTCCCCAATGAAAATCAAGGCCTTAAAATTTACAGAAGCCTCTGCGCATGCGCATACGTAAAATCCTTGTTACTGCCATAACATTTACATTTTTCATCCCAATTTGATTAAATTTTCTAGGATTGTCCAGATTAGCGTGTAGATGGTCCCCTATGAGGGTAGTGAAAGGTACTTAGAGATTGGTGTTCTGAGATTAACTACTATGCATCGGATCATCTATATAATCGGGTTATGGATACGAGGAAGCTGTGTGCCACACCCACTTGGCAGACGTTTTTAACAGTTATATCCTGTCGGAGACAACTCATCTGAAATGAGGACATTTTTGAACTGCTTCGAAGTACTTCAAAACAGGAAAGAGGATGTAAGTAGGTACGTACGGGGGTGATGGTAAAACATTTCGATAATTGAGTGAAGAAAACATATACCTAGTCGAGTAATGCAAACTCGCCACGGGACGTCCTATTGGATCAGGACTAGTAAATTATAAAACATCTTTCCTTCCGAGTCTAACAAGGTAGCGGAAGCTTTGTTTTCACCTTCTAAGATTGAAAAAAAATTCCCCAAAATCAAAATTTTCACTCGCGTGTTACTTTTGAGGCCTTCTGAACCATTTTGGTTCCGTGACTGTCGGTCTGTCATGAAATCCTTGTGACAGGCAAAACTATACGAAGTTATTGTCTGACTTCGATGATATTTTCAGGGAGTGCGGGTTGGCGTGTAGATGGTCCCCTATGAAATCATCGCCCCCGGACTGATAGTAGCTGTTGCACATCCCCAAACGTAAAATCCTTGTAATAGCCATAACTCTTTCCAACCGATTTCGAGGAAATATTCAGATTAGTTTGGCGGGTTTTTAGTCCTAAACTCCTAATCAATTTCAAGTCTCGTTTACCTTTACTAGGTACTACGTAGCAGGCAAAAACAAATCGTAGATATGTGAAAAAAAGTGAGCAGCCGCAGACTTTGGGAGTAGTGAGTGAACACTGAAACCACATGACTAGAGGAGAACAACAAGAGATTTTTGGAGAAGATGATTAAATTATGATGATTAAACTGAACTACCCAGGAGAAAACTCCTTCGGAAAGAACAGATTCACGACTAATTTCGCTAAACTCGATATAACATTTGTGAATGCAATGATTGGAAATTTTGTAATTAGCGATATTATTTAGAAATTTTTTGCAATATTAAAAATCTTAGCTATCTACAATAGTTCTTTTAAATACAGTAAAAATAATAAAAATGCAATAAAATTTTTGATTATTAAAAATTGTAACAATTTAATAAAATAATAATATTGATAAGATATAATTTAGTGTACTAATCAATTGAGTTCTTCATCTAATAGAGATTTTTCAAGCATTCGGTTTCTACCTTTGTTAGCTATATTTCTAACGGTGCCTACCTATTGTACCAATGGGGGATGAGCCTTGATTTTTTAAGATTTTTAATCGAAAGTAGACTACATCCTGAGAATTTTGGCACCAACCGCGACCTTCTAGCGCGAGTAGATCTGTTTCTATGATTTTTCAAAGTTTCGACCGTTCATGACTTCACGCGCACCTCTCACCTGGGCGGGACCCCCCAGCCCACTGTGACGTCATAAACGGTCGAAACTTTAAAAATTCATAGAAACAGATCTACTCACGCTAGAAGGTCGCGGTTGGTGCCAAAATTCTCAGAATGAGGTCTACCTTAGATTAAAAATAACATTAAACAGTTTTTCCTACCCAGGCGCACACCCTATTTGAAAAGTTATCATTATTTTTTCTCCCATGGCGTAATGTGTATTATTCCTACATTATTTGTTTTTTGTCGAGGACAAATGTACACCTTATCTATCTATCTATCCCTTTAATAGGAATACATCATTTTCGGATTGATATAGCAGATTCATATAATTTAGTAATTTCTTGATAAATAGATCTAAACCAAATAACAAACAGATTCCCAACATTTCCACTTTGAAACCAAAATTACCCCATTACAGACCAAATTTTCTATATGTTTTATTATCCAATTCAATTAATATTTAACAATGCATTAAACATTATTCAATCTGTATCAATATTCAACTGCATATAGAACCCCTTGTAGGAATTGGAAGTCGGCTGCTTTGTAGGTAAATTTATTTTTGATTCTGATTAATGTGAATAAACAAGCAAAACAAGATTCAAATACAAACAAAAGACTACTAAATTTTTTTTTCAATTTTCTCCAATGTTGCCTTGTATTAAGAACGCTGTTTGCTGCCTGGGTAGTCCGTGGAAGAAGGAAGGAAGTAGCTGAGTTCCATCAACGCTTAGGTTATCCTCTTAGAAGATGATAATATCATCTTCTAAGAGGATAACCTAAGCGTTGATGGAACTCAGCTACTTCCTTCCTTCTTCCACGGACTACCCAGGCAGCAAACAGCGTTCTTAATACAAGGCAACATTGGAGAAAATATTATTTTCTTCACGTAAAAAACACAACCGATTTCTAGAAACGCCAAAAGCTGGATTCTCCCGCCAATGCGAGCCTTTCCTCGTAAAAAAAAACCTCTCCGCGTTCGAGAGCAGATACGTGATGAAGGAAATGTGATGGCAAATACAAAAATACTGTTGAAACCAACTCCTGCGAGAAATTTACTGCGGAAGACATTATTTGACGACCTTCGGTCGACGGTTTTTTCGCATCCAACGACAGGACGTTGGTGGTGACTCAAACGATAGAAATAATATTCCCGGGAACCGGAGGCAGGAAGGAAAACCAGCTCAAGGAATTGACAAGGAGGCGAGTCGCTATCTGACAGCTGATTGTGATAGCAGACCAGACCGCAGTCTGGCGGCGACATCCCTGAACCGACGGCCAGCAGACCTCTCATCTCCTCAGGGATTCCCACTCAGGATCGAAAGAGGAAAAGATACGTGGTTTTTGCGATCTGAATGGAGAATTTCGAGACTTATAGGGATGTCGAAACAGGGAGTTCCAGCTGTAACCGGTGCAGCACGACCTCTTCAAAGGCTTATTTCACCTTCGATTGTTCGAAAAACTCGAGTGAACATTAAATTCATCGGATCTTGTTGGTGTACTAGAGAGAAATGACCTCTTCAAAGGCTAGTTTTCACCTTCGATTGTTCGAAAATGTCGAGAATGGACGTTGAAATCATCGAAACTTGTTGGTGTACTCGAGAGAAATGACCTCTTCAAAGGCTAGTTTTCACCTTCGATTGTTCGAAAATGTCGAGAATGGACGTTGAAATCATCGAAACTTGCTGGTTAACTCGAGAGAAAAGACTTCTTCAAAGGCTAGTTTTCACCTTCGATTGTTCGAAAATGTCGAGAATGGACGTTGAAATCATCGAAACTTGCTGGTTTACTCGAGAGGAAAGACTTCTTCAAAGGCTAGTTTTCACCTTCGATTGTTCGAAAATGTCGAGAATGGACGTTGAAATCATCGAAACTTGCTGGTTTACTCGAGAGAAATGACCTCTTCAAAGGCTAGTTTTCACCTTCGATTGTTCGAAAATGTCGAGAATGGACGTTGAAATCATCGAAACTTGCTGGTTTACTCGAGAGAAATGACCTCTTCGAAGGCTAGTTTTCACCTTCGATTGTTCAAAAATGTCGAGAATGGACGTTGAATTCATCGAAACTTGCTGGTTTACTCGAGAGAAAAGACTTCTTCAAAGGCTAGTTTTCACCTTCGATTGTTCGAAAATGTCGAGAATGGACGTTGAAATCATCGAAACTTGCTGGTTTACTCGAGAGAAAAGACTTCTTCAAAGGCTAGTTTTCACCTTCGATTATTCGAAAATGTCGAGAATGGACGTTGAAATCATCGAAACTTGCTGGTTAACTCGAGAGAAAAGACTTCTTCAAACGCTAGTTTTCACCTTCGATTGTTCGAAAATGTCGAGAATGGACGTTGAAATCATCGAAACTTGCTGGTTTACTCGAGAGAAAAGACTTTTTCAAAGGCTAGTTTTCACCTTCGATTGTTCGAAAATGTCGAGAATGGACGTTGAAATCATCGAAACTTGCTGGTTAACTCGAGAGAAAAGACCTCTTCAAAGGCTAGTTTTCACCTTCGATTGTTCGAAAATGTCGAGAATGGACGTTGAAATCATCGAAACTTGCTGGTTAACTCGAGAGAAAAGACCTCTTCAAAGGCTAGTTTTCACCTTCGATTGTTCGAAAATGTCGAGAATGGACGTTGAAATCATCGAAACTTGTTGGTGTACTCGAGAGAAATGACCTCTTCAAAGGCTAGTTTTCACCTTCGATTGTCCGAAAATGTCGAGAATGGACGTTGAAATCATCGAAACTTGTTGGTGTACTCGAGAGAAATGACCTCTTCAAAGGCTAGTTTTCACCTTCGAAAATGTCGAGAATGGACGTTGAAATCATCGAAACTTGCTGGTTAACTCGAGAGAAAAGACTTCTTCAAAGCCTAGTTTTCACCTTCGATTGTTCGAAAATGTCGAGAATGGACGTTGAAATCATCGAAACTTGCTGGTTTACTCGCGAGAAAAGACTTCTTCAAAGGCTAGTTTTCACCTTCGATTGTTCGAAAATTTCGAGAATGGACGTTGAAATCATCGAAACTTGCTGGTTTACTCGCGAGAAAAGACTTCTTCAAAGGCTAGTTTTCACCTTCGATTGTTCGAAAATGTCGAGAATGGACGTTGAAATCATCGAAACTTGCTGGTTTACTCGAGAGAAATGACCTCTTCGAAGGCTAGTTTTCACCTTCGATTGTTCAAAAATGTCGAGAATGGACGTTGAATTCATCGAAACTTGCTGGTTTACTCGAGAGAAAAGACTTCTTCAAAGGCTAGTTTTCACCTTCGATTGTTCGAAAATGTCGAGAATGGACGTTAAAATCATCGAAACTTGCTGGTTTACTCGAGAGAAATGACCTCTTCTAAGGCTAGTTTTCACCTTCGAATGTTCAAAAATGTCGAGAATGGACGTTGAAATCATCGAAACTTGCTGGTTTACTCGAGAGAAACGACCTCTTCAAATGCTTATTATTATCGTTCGATTTTGATGATTCCTGTGGCAATCTTCTACTTTTTCAATTGCCTATGCTGATGCACTAATGAATTTCAAAAATCCTTGAAATTTCATGTTTTGGTTCAACGTTTAATCTTTGAGCGCCGGTGTTCGAGAGAAATACTCACCCGGAACGAGGAAGAACGGCGCCCGTCTGAGACCATATTATGCGTTCATCACCAGTCACCCAATAAATGAACGGTTCATTGAAAGTTTCCTCATACTACTTGTCTCAAGGCCTAAATTGAATCGACGAATTTATTATTCCTAAAAGGACAACTGCTTTACCAGAGATGATGTTCCGGAGTCCCGTTACTTATCCCACACACACACAATGTCGCAACAAGAAATAACACGAAAACCGAAGTTTCCATCGTTGATTGATGGTTTTACGACTCTTTTCCAGTAAGACCTCCGAGAACGCGTATAAATCCACCTTACGCGTGATTTATCGATGTTTCTTCAAATCACAACTCGATTTTCTACGACCGCTAATTTTTTTCTTCCTTCGAAAGCATAAAAACGAGATCATGAATCAATCTCGAATCGCAATAACTGTTACTGCCGGGATATTCCTATTTGGGAGATCCGTCCTCGATCCTTTGACGAAATGGAGAGCCGACTCCGACATTACTTCCAGGCCCCCTTTCACAAACAATTCCCTCATGAGATATTTACTGCTGGGCAAATTAACGGGGTGAGAACTCGGTTTTTGTCGGTCGTAAGGGCGTACGAGCTGCGATGGGGATCTGTTCGCCTTATTGCTCAGCAGTTTCTTATCCTCGTATTAACGCCCTCACGCTCGGAATAAATTTGATTCTGAATAATTAATTATGACGTTCGTTATTTTAACGTATTTCGTATTATTTTCATCTGGAAGTAATTGTTCATGTTAATAAAGGTAAATTGGACTGCGTTGAAAGGTTTATTATCATTTCAATAATACCTTGAAACTCGATAGAGAATAACGTTCGTTTATCAATTTCAACAATGAGTAGGGACGGCACGATACCACTGATATATCGGAGTATCGATACTTTTGTGGTATCGATACCGATATATGTAACGATACTTTTGATGCAAAACTACAAACCAATATATTGGTATCGCTACTTTCTTGACGATATTATCAAAAATTTTGCCAAAGTAAATTGGTGAAAAAATACCAATTAAGTAACTAGAAAATAATACAATATATTGTCTGCCACAGAATAACACTCAAAATAGGCTCAGAATAGTATCAACTGGTACGATTTATCGCCACGTTAGTCTCAAAATAGTATCAATATCCAATGTGACTTTGGAAGGAATTTAAACCCGTTTTCCAGTAGGAAAACTTACAGGAAGAGGGAGGCATGCCAAATAATAATCGTGATGGCGACATCAGTCACGTGCGAACGGCTTTTTTCGAATAATAAATAGAATTATTTGTATTGTAACTGATTTGTTACTTGATCCTTTCGATTTCTAGTGGAAGAAAAACATCATTTCATTGAACAGAGATTTCTTGCAAATAAGAATTGAGATTGAAAAAAAAAGGAATGATTATTCATCTTCGTTAATTTTTAAATTATCGGCTTTTATTACATTTTTAATTGCCATGGAATTTTATTACATTTTAAATTGTTTAAAAAAATATATTACCTCTTCCTAATTAATAGAGTTTTTATTTGGAGTGAAAAATCATCGGTTGATTATTTGAAATATCGGTGGTATCGATACTTTAAGCCGATATTATCGAAGTATCAATATTTTATAATATAGGTATCGAAAAGCTATCGGGTATCAATACTTCCTGAGGAATATTGTATCGAAAGGAGTATCGATACTTCGGAGTATCGTGCCGTCCCTAACAATGAGCCTTTGGAATCGAGCAAGGAAAAAAAAGTTAAAAATTTGATGGTTCTCGTTTCTGAGGACCTAGAATCCAAGAATCGTATAAAATACTTCCCCAGTTCCCTTGAACTGATTTTTATGAGATTTGGAGGTTCCGTCTAGTATTGCTCCAGAGATTTCGTGAATTACCTCTTCGAAGGGGTGAAAAGTGGGGCTTGGAATTTTCAAAATGCCCGAGGTTGAAAACTTTTAATATCTATTCAAGTATTTTTTTTCATATTTCTCATTCATTCGAGATGAAAAACGGTCAATAGATGTTGTTTTTTTGGTTTAGATCTTATGGACTTCAAAAACCTTAATTTAAAATAGAATCGAATGAGACCACTAAATAGACTCAAATAGTCTTTCAAAACTTTAATTTCTCGTGTATTTGTGATGAAAAATAGACAAATGAGCTTGTTTCGATGGTCCATAATCGATTTAATAGACCCAAATAATCCTTTAGAAACCTTAACACTCCGTTAGTCGCGTTGTATCTGTCAGATACATGTCACGCTTAGCTCGTGACTTTGTGGAGGGGCTTGAGGGGATCGACTCCGCCCCCCTTTCTATTCCTCCTACTGACCCTGCAATAGTAATTTAGCCATAAAAACCTTTTATATTTTTGTATTTGGTTGGTCAAGGATCGTAATTTTCAAATGTGCCTATGCTGAAACTCGTGTTCCAAAAATAGTTACCAACCAATATGTCCTATTTTTATGTACATAGAGTACTTCATTCCTACAATAAATGTTTGTTTGTACCAAAATAGAGCCAAAGATAGGCAATAAAGTTTTAGTTTGCAGTTTCAAAACTCTGATTTAGTTGTAAGAGATTTAAAAGTTTCTTGTTCATTCGGTGCTGTTTGTGGGCTGTGAAGTAGGTATATACCTACAAATAATTTTGATATTTTGGATATTTTTCATCTAATAAACTTGTTTGTTCTATTTATTTATAGTTATTTGTACCTTTTTCTCCAAAACATTCGAATTATCTACTATTAAATGTGAAAAACCGATTTTGTATCTCACAGATACGACGCGAGCATTATTGCAGGTTTTTTGATGCGAGCAACGGATTAAAATATAATCGAATAAAACCACCAAATAGACCTCGATCTAATACTCAAATATACTTTAAAAAGTGATGCACACAAGACAGTGAATCTTCGTCAATTCCAAGTTAACTACGTGTGTCACCTGCATTCTGAGCAGCGAAGGTTGCTGATTGTGAAACAGACAGGGTTTTAAAAAAAGTAAAAATCATTCTTCGTCACTCATGAAAGTGGCTTTGAAACTTAGATGTGACGTTTTACCGTTAAAATATGAGCCATTTGACTCAGACAGTCAGGTTTGTGTCATCTGTGGCAGCAGGGATGTAGAAAACCTTTCCATTTCATTTCGAAGAGGAGCTCGTATTGCACAATAAAAACTTACTTACTTACTTACGTCGACTTGGGAAGAGTATTTGAAACTACTGAAGGAATCAGTCAAGTACAGTGAGGTGGCATCTTAAGGTGAGAAGAATCACCGTATGTGGTTTCATTTCATAGAAATTTGTATAGAATTTGATAGCATAGAATGTAACGGTAATCTTGAGATCAATTCTATGCAAAGCGCGTAAAATGTAATTTTTATTTATTTTTTTAAAATGTAAAATGTTCTTGCGGTAAACATTCAAGATTGCCATCGTCCAAGTGCTTTTATTCTCATACTATTAATTCATTTATTTTTTGAATTTGGTGAACTCTGCAGACGGTGTTGGCCGTCCAAGTCATTTCCATGAAGTCAAAGGATTTAATTTTAAATATTAATCAATAAATATCAATAAAGCACTGATGTTTTCATTCATTCTTCGTCATCATGATGTAATTTAACACACCCACGAGCAGGTTCCGAGTTTTGGGCACTTGGTGCGCTCTATCCACGGATGTTGTCACAAATCCAAAAAACCGTGGGCGCATTGTTGTGAAATTTGATGGAAAATTCGAATTTCCCGTTAAAATGAGGAAAATTCCGCCAAAAAAAGATAGCCATTGCAATAGTTTCAGAAGAAGGTCCAGTTTCAAGTGAAGGACCTTTGGGTATCGTCATTCATAACCAGTCATTAAATAACTTTATGGTAGTGTGACGACCTGCTCCTTGATGACATTAGTTGTTGATAGTTCGGTTAATAGAAAAACTTATTGTCGATTGTTGAATCTGAGTTTGGATGTTTCAAAAATAAGTAGGTTGTTTATTTGTTGGAAATACACGGATTTCTGTACAATATATACCTTCCTGAGCAAGTACTTGAGTGAACTGGATCCTCCTTGCCTGATTATCTATTGCCATAAGTGGGTGCCCATAGAATTTCGAACACAGCTGATCAGCAGCTTAGCAAAGGGAAGCCGTTTCATCGTACCTATTCCAACTTTCATAACATTTCCAAGTGACACCCATGTTTTGAAAGGTTTTGGACTGGTTGTCTCACCTCTTCTACATAATTTTATAATTCACGGTCGCTCATAAATTCCATGACTTATATAAATGCATTTTCCCATGAAATACCCATTTTGAAAAATGAAACAAAGGTGGTGGGTACTCGACCAGAGTACACACCAGAGTACCAGTAATTCTATTGAGTTTAAAGTATTAGTGTCTGCGCAAGATTGTTTATTTTATGAAAGAAAAATAATCATCTCAGTCGCTCATCACATAGACATTTGATGATTAACAAAACGTAACGTTTCGCTCTTATGAAATAAATCGGAAAGTTGATGTAAATCGAAGACTGACAATTCATTCGTGGAACCTCAGAGTAAAAATGAATGAATGAATGACGGCGTTTATTTAATAAAACAGGGAAGGGATAGGACCATGGTGGTCCTCTCTTCCTCCCCCCCCCCCTGTACAATTTAACAATTTTTTTTTAGATCTCGCAGTCGTAAAACTAAAATATTGTAATATAAAATGACCATGAAAAGAAAAGAAATACATCTTACTGATGATTAAAATAGTTATAGGAGTAATACAATTTATTTTATTTCGTAGGACTTAAGCAGAATTTTTTTATACGCGATCTTAAAACTATTTACGGATATTGATAAGTTAAACAGATTTACATTTTCGTTATACAATTTGATAGATTGAAGTAGGAATGATTTGCTAAATAAAATGGTTTTGTGGTGGGGAATTCGTATAGTGGAAGCAGAATTACGTGTAGTTTAGTTATGAATGCTGTCTAAGAATTTATATTCGTCGAAAAGATAAGAGGGCTTTTGGAACTTGAGGAGTTTGAAAAGTAAGGTTGCCATTGTCAGTTTTTTCTTTCAGGAATTTTTAGCCATCCAAGATTAATATAGTATGGCGACATTTGTACGTCGAGCCTTAAGCGAAAAATGAAACGAATGACCGCGTTGAGTCCTTTTTGCAAAGCGTCCATTTGTTCACTATTCAGATCACAGTATGCTAGGGAGGCATATTCAAAGTACGGGACGAACAACGATTGTGCCAATTGTGCTGCGGAAAATCAATTGCTAGCCTCCTTAATTGGTACAGGCTTTTAAACATTTTTTTGCAACTCTCAGTCACCTGGATGTTCCAGTTGAGAGTATCAGTCATGATTATCCCGAGGTTCTTGAACTGGTTAACCATTTCAAGCGTTGAATCCCCGAGCACGACTTTTGGGACTGAGGAGCGATCAATTTTCGTTAATAACTTGGCGTTCCCCCATTATCATGGCCTTACTCTTACTGGCTAAGAGAGAAGAGCCATAATTTCAGAGTAAGTTTTAAAAATGTATTGAATCCATCAACACTTATTATCAGTGATAATATTATTGTCGGTTCAACTCTACTTGAAGGTATTCGTATTTATCATGCGCAGACCCAATTACTAAATATCCTGCTTGAAGGTGGACGAAACGTACCTCTCCATGAATGTGTGTTTCCATACAGCCTCGATGCGAAGTCCTCTCTGCTTTCAGGGCTCGTGGAGTCAAATTATCTCTCCTCAGCAATCCTCAGGCAGACGAAGACATAACTGTACCTAAGGGGCGTTGAACAACGATTAAATTTGATCATGATTTTCCACAACAATCCTGGAAACTCTAAAGAATCAATACAGTTAAACGAGGATATTGAATAGTATGATAAAGTTAAATTATGTCACACAAGCTGCAAGAGGTTTATTCAATTATTGGCTGACGTCTACATTGTGGGGAGGATGAATGTAACGGATCTGCAGGCTGCATTCGCAAGCCAATAAGACACTCACCATAAGACTGAAGTAAAACGGTCATCTGGCCTATGGCTTATGCCTACAGGAGGTGCCAGAATTGAAAGCAAAAACCTCAGTGATGGAGGTTTTTACAATTACAAAAATGTATGTCAAAGTTATGTGTTCAGTGGTGTAAAGCGAACATGAAAGAGGAAAAACTAAAATTGCGGAAACGAGAAGTTTATAATGTTCAAAAAATTAGTTGAAAAATCGATCCTGAAGTGACTCTACTCACTTTTGGGACCCCCAGTTAATGAAGTACTTTTAAAATATTGGAAACACGACTGTATTTTTGAAATTATAGGTACTTGCTGATTGAATATGAAAATTATAGAAACGCTCGTTCTTGACTCCTAAATAGAAATTTTAGGTACTTGCTGATTGAATAAGAAAATTTAATATGAATATTATAGTAACGCTGAAGTTCTTGACTCCTAAATAGAAATTTTAGGTACTTGCTGATTGAATAAGAAAATTTAATATGAATATTATAGAAACGCTGAAGTTCTTGACTCCTAAATAGAAATTTTAGGTACTTGCTGATTGAATATGAAAATTTAATATGAATATTATAGAAACGCTGAAGTTCTTGACTCCTAAATAGAAATTTTAGGTACTTGCTGATTGAATAAGAAAATTTAATATGAATATTATAGAAACGCTGAAGTTCTTGACTCCTAAATAGAAATTTTAGGTACTTGCTGATTGAATAAGAAAATTTAATATGAATATTATAGAAACGCTGAAGTTCTTGACTCCTAAATAGAAATTTTAGGTACTTGCTGATTGAATATGAAAATTTAATATGAATATTATAGAAACGCTGAAGTTCTTGACTCCTAAATAGAAATTTTAGGTACTTGCTGATTGAATAAGAAAATTTAATATGAATATTATAGAAACGCTGAAGTTCTTGACTCCTAAATAGAAATTTTAGGTACTTGCTGATTGAATAAGAAAATTTAATATCAATATTATAGAAATGCTGAAGTTCTTGACTCCTAAATAGAAATTTTAGGTACTTGCTGATTGAATAAGAAAATTTAATATGAATATTATAGAAACGCTGAAGTTCTTGACTCCTAAATAGAAATATTAGGTACTTGCTGATTGAATATGAAAATTGAATATGAATATTATAGAAACGCTGAAGTTCTTGACTCCTAAATAGAAATTGAAATTTTAGGTAGTTGCTGATTGAATATGAAAATTGAATAAGATCACAATGCATCGTATGAAAATTGAAGTATTTCGAAGAAAATTACGATTTCTTGTACGCAGTTTTTCTTCTTTCTTCGTGGGCTTGAATGTTCTGGCCTTGGAGGCATCTGAAACGAATTCTTGTTAAGCCTAGAACGTATCGCAGTAGCACAAACTAGCTACGTAAAATGGGCAGAGTGAACATTTAACAAGTTCAACTCTAATTTAACTAATTAGTACGACTGGCGACTCTTCAAAAGGAGGAATGAATGAAACAAGGTGAACGAGGTACGTCAGTCATGAAATACGTACTTCCTGCGGACGCTTTTGTCCTATTTAAAACAAAGAAGATTTTAGCGGGAGTTACAGCTCAGGTGTATCCACATTAACAACCAGCAAGCCAATGACTGAACAAGATAGCTGAGTTGCATCTCCTACCTTGAAATTATTGTAAGAAAAATAACCAGAAATGAATGACACATCACTGAAAAACCATCTTTCTCATCTCCTAACTTCAATAGTAGCTCTTACTAACTCATTAGCACGTACTGCTGGAAACAAAATGTTTCAAAAATAAACGATTATTTTCTACTTATCTACTACCTACTTATGAAAGTATCGAAGAAAGTTGAAAGAAAACTTGTGGGAAGAATGATGAATGAATCTTGAGGCTGCCAAGTAAACATCAGCATGATGAAGAACAAACTCAAGTCTCTCATGGATGAGGACTCCTACTCCGAATTCCTCGTCTGTCTCTAACTTACTTTTATTACAAAAATGTAGATTACTAATTTATGTTGTTTGATGAAGTACCGAAGACCATTGAAGCTAATCAAGCGATCCGCCTCGTCCATTAAATCTCATTGACAAAATATACAGGGTGTCTACACTTAAGTTGGGCAAAACTTCAGGGTTCGATTCTACAAGGTATTTCCCATAAAAAACGTCTCAGCAATTTTTTCTTAGCCCACTCAAAATGCCTTCTTTTCTCCTCGAAGTTTTTTTTCGCGTTTTCGACCTTACGTCAGTTTAACTGTCATAACTCCTGTTATTTACCACGTAAATTCAAATTTGAGGACACCGTTGGAAAGAGCGTTAAATTTGCAAGCTACCTAGTGCAAAACCAAAATCTTTTGGCAATAAAAACTTTCTTTAAACCAAGTCAAGAGAAAACTTCAAAAATTTTTCGAAATTTACTTTTTTATTTAGGTTTTCACTGTGAGTTCCTGCCATGGGCGCTCTTCAGAAAAAACATGCTCAAATTGTCAACTTTCCAACGGTCTATAAATTTTTCTTTTTTAAATTCAAATTGGAAGAGTAAATTAAGGTTGCATGCAATAAAACGTGAGTTTTACCATAAAATCGAGTGTTTTACGCGGTGTATGGTCCCCCTCGATCTCTAGATGATTTAACGAATTTTGCATCATTTCCTGTGTTATTTTTCAAGCTGAATCCAATGGTGATATTTCCGAATAATTCTGATTGCTAAATAGTGGATTTTTCGAGGAAAACCTTCATTTTTTGTTCATAACATACGCATTATTCATAGATATGGTAGTAAGGATAAAGTAACACCTTTCTACTCAATAACATGAACTTTCTAGCTGATTGATCCGAAGATTCGATTAATTCTGATTGGTCGAAAATGCGAAAAAACATCGAAGTGAAAATAAGCATTTAGAGTGGGTTGAGAGAAAATTGCTAAGAGACATTTTTTTGTAGGAAATACCTTGTAGAATCGAACCCTGAAGTTATGCCCAACGTGTAGACACCCTGAATTTGAAGTTTGAATATTTCATTACAGCCGAGGTGCAGTGTTCGTAAGTAACTGAAATCATTAGGTTTGCAAAAATAGTAGGTGCCAATATATATATTGCGGTACATAACCTGGTTTATGAGCTCTACGCGTGCAGGAGACGATGTGACTCGAAATGGGTGGTTCTTGGAAGGTGAAGTCTATTGGATCCTCTCGAAAATTGGCACAACTGGATTTGTTCACCTGCCATCCATGTAGGCACCTATAAATACGAAGATACAAAATAGGTGGGTAGCTCATTATTGTAAAGAACAAAATACTTATTCAACAAGCCTCCCAAAGACTTGCTCAGTCTTCACGGCAGAAATGTTTGCCAATGAGGAATTTCACCGAATTCTGTTTGCATTTTTCCTGAATAGTTAATGGTGTGGGATAGATGAAAATCGGGCTGATTTCGGAAAATAAGTCTCCTGTTATTTTTGGGAGACAATCAAAATTTTTGATTTCAAAACTAACCGGGAAAACGGACGTGCAGCGGGAACGCTCGCTGATTGGGCTGTTCGGATCGCCGTCTCCTCCCAGTGTTACCCATTGGGACGACAAAATCGTGTTTTCTAAGAGAAAATTTATCAAACAAAAACAGGGGAAACCTAATTTCAAAAATAGGAAATTCCGACATGGTGAAATTCCTCATTACTCGTCATTGAAGCTAATCCATCCAACTGAAGAAAACTAGTAATCTGTTCCGGCTCTCATTCGATTCGAAAAATTCAATACTATTTTAAACTGATGAAAAAAACAATACCGATGTAACATGATTTTTTGAGCTAGGGGGTTTTGAAAATCTGAACCCCCTAGAGAACCAAAGCCTTCAGGGCACAACTAGACCCCTAATGGAGCACATATACAGAGTGTACAACTGACCAACGCTATTCATAATAATTGTTTGCGCACAATTCAAAAAATGAAAAATTGCGCAACCATGATCAACTTTGTTCTTCCAAATGAGAACCCCCATTTTTTATTGCACATTCGAATCCTACGTCAAATTTTACGAACTTTTCACTTCGAGAACTCAAAAGCTTCGAGAACTCGAGCGCTCAAAAATTCACAACCCAGGGAATGTGCCACAATTGAGATGAAGGTAGACGTACTATTTTTGAACGCTGAATGGCGAGGTAACAGCCATTCCGTGATTTAATTTCAATTTACCGAATTTTCAGCCAAAAAAAGTCACTTTTTGAGGAGGAAATCATCTATTTTCGTTTCCTTCACGAATCAGGTAGTTCTCATCTGACACAATTTTATGATTACAGTTTTTCAAACTTCATGGGGATTGATTCATTATCCTTCGCAAGAAAATCGATGATTTCCTCCTCAAAAAGTGACTTTTTCGGTTGTAAATGCGATAAAATGAAATGTAGCGTCATCTTCAACATGATTCAAATGATTGTGAGCTTTGAGAATGAGTAAAGAAACTGATCTGCAGTACGGAAACTGATCCAAACTACGAGACCTGCGACAAGTTGGTAACCGATCCACTGGACGGAAACTGAAAAACAGCTGAAAACTAATTTCAAAAATAAATTAAGAACCATTAAAAAGTTAAATAATAAGTTAATAGATAAAAATAGGTAATAAAAAACCTTCTCAACAAACAATGAAAAGGAAATAATAATGAATTTAAAAAGAATCAATCGGTTTCTTTCGTGGGGAATCTTCCTCAATAGAGATGTCAATGATTAACTCAAGGACGACTTGTCGAGGAATCTATTCATACGGTCAAAGTTCCCTCGGGGTGTGTATGTGTGTGTGTGTGTGTGTGTGTGTGTGATTAGGAGAGACGGATGACTAATTGGCATTTGACGAGGACTATCTCCCTTCAGACGGTGGGCGTTCTGCTCAGATATCGCGCGTCTGGTTCCGCTGCTGTCCTTCCTGCCTTCGCTGTGAATTACTTGACTGGTTGAAAGTGATGTAACCAACTAAGGGCAGGTATCAAGAAACGCGGATTAAATGGAGTTGATCCTCGACTGAGGTTTAAATCCCCGTTTCAGAGAAAAGTCGGTTTCACAAACTCACTATCACGGTTCAACTCTCTTCGATTCAAACCATCTCTCCTAACCTTTTTTGCTGCTGTTAGACTTAAATCTCTGGGCGATGGGTACACGACTAGGGATGGCTTATCGAATGAAATGTATCGATATACTGATCGAACGATATATCGTCAATGAGATATCGATACCTACGATATATCAGATATAATATTTACATGGAATTTTTTTTACATGGAAAAACTCTTTGAAGTTAGTATTTAACCCTCTCAAAAGTTTCAAACCCAGTGATATATATCGGAAGATCTACTTGGAAGATCTCATTGAAGCAAGTAGGTAGGTGAATTGAAACGTTACTAACATCATTTTGGAAGAAATACATCGATATACTCGACATATCGGAAGATCTACTTGGAAAAACGGCTGAAGTAAGTATTCAACCTGGTTTAAAAAGTTACTGGGTAGTATAGGAATTATAGAAATTATCATACGTAGTTGTAAAAGTGCGAAAATATCATGGTTGTCAGAGCACTAGGTCAGTAGCAAAGGGTTTTTAGGGTTGCAAATTTGGGGATAAACTACTCTCAGGGGTTCTAACAACATAGTATAAAAAATCATAGATACCTACTCTCGCCATAGCAATGTTTCATTAATTTATAAATTGCTTCAACTCGCATAAGTATTAGGTAGTTTTAATCTGGATACGCCTCCATTACTTTTGTCTCAAGTCAAATAATTGAGTGCCACTAGTGTAAACCTTCATGTTTGAGCTGAAGTCAGTAATCTGAAATCAACCCATCACTAAGTACTTACTAAATTTGGAATACAATTACTTGATGTTTTTACAGGTACACGCTTCCCTTCTCATCTATCCATTTTAATATTTAATTTTTACTTGTTGAAAACAAGCCGCGATATTTCGATACTGACCGATAATATCGGTTCTCTATATCGATATATCAAACGTAATATATCGATTTATTACATATATTGATATATCGTTGCCATCCCTATACACGACATTAGTCATCTAAAATCGGAAACACAAGTGTGAATCGCTTTTGGTTTATTATTTTCAATAATGAACTTTTGGAATCTACTAAGAAAAACAATTTTTTAACCTCCCCCAGAATTGTTAGTTTACGTTACAATAAACGTAGCATCCGAAAATCGAATAAAAATTTTGCCGTCCTCGTACGCGGCACTTTCCTCAGTTCCCTTGGACTGATTTTAATGAAATTTGGTATGTAGGCTCCATTTGGGGTCTAGTTGTGCCTCGATGCTTTTGGTTGATGTAGGGTCACTTCTAAGGGTTGAAAAAAAGGGCTGAAATGTTTAAAACGCCCGAGCTCAAAAAAATCGATATGGAGTATTGGTTTTTTATCGATTCAAAATAGTATTGAATTTTTTGAATCGAATGGGACCACCCAGAGCTCTGTAGGACCAACCTTCGCTACTTATGAGAACTTAAGGGTGGGTATTACGATAAATCAGAAACACGAGTGTGAATCGCAACAGAGGTCTAATTTCCGTTCAAATTTTAGCGATCGTTGTTCGTATCTTCGAGCTATACTCAGTTTTGCGTCATTACCAGCCACCAATTAAATTTCCTAATTCATTTCTCCAAATTGAGTGTGAAGAGTTTATTTCTTCCTAATAACCTTGATTGTGAAGGAAAAATATGGTTGGCAGGTAGTGGCAATGGCAAAGCCGTGTTCTTTGCAGGCGAGATCTATAAAAATAAAATAAACCTTTGTGTAAAAATTTGCAGCGTTTTTAACGCTGAAGTTCACCAAAACATTTTGAAACATAATTAGTACGATTAGGTACTCACATTCATTTTGCATTTATTTATTTATACTTTTACGATTATTTTGGGTAATAAACGAGCGTACTTTATTGATTTCCTTATATTTTCCTTCCTGTTTTCCTTTATCGGTTCAACAAAAACGAAAACCGCGGATTGATTGACGTTACTATGGAGTGTTGAAAAATCTAGAACAGTGTCAATCACGTGAGCCTCATGAGCCCCATTAGTACGTAAATCAGGTACAAATAGAGATTCATACAATGCTAAAGGTTTCGTATGTTTCCCATCACTTACTCGAATTTCTACAGAACCAACTCCTTTGGTTGTAGTCGACGAGTCATTCGCCAATCTGACAGAACGATTTCCTGCTTCTGAATGGAGAGATTTGAAAAACTTATCATTGTGACACATATGAGATGTGCAACCTGAGTCCAACACCCAACGATTCTTCTTTGTAGAGAGTACATTGCACTCATCATGTTCCTCAGTCGACGAGAGTGTCATATTGAAACCATAATCAATGTTTTCTTCCTCAGCTGCATTAGCCTTGTTGAACCTCCCTGGCCTTCCTCTGCTATACCTTCCCTTGCGCGGGCAGTATCGAGCTATGTGACCTGTAGCTTGGCATTCGAAGCAAATCGGCGATGAATTTGTATTCCGAGGTCTGGCGAACTTTGAAAGGAGGGCGCCTTCGTTTCCAATGTCATCTTCCCTGTTGACGCAAATCTTAGATTTTCCTTTTTCTTTTCTGGCATCACTTTCTTCAAGAATTTTTACTTTTAGGGTCTCAGGGTTAGGAAGTTCATCTCGCGTCTCTATGGCACAGCGAAAATTTTCGTACTCGTCTGGCAATGAGTAGAGCAACAGTATGGCGAGTAAATCTTCATTGATATCGACACCCATATCCTTGAGCTTATCAATAGTATCGAAAAAACTGTTCACATGGTCTCTCACATCGTGACTTTATCTTAATTTAGACAACGTCAACTGTTTTAATAATGTTGCCTTTCGAGCCGGACCTCTTGATTGGTATATTGAATTCAATTTGTCTCAGACAGTTTTTGTCGTCGCACATCCTTTAACCTGTTTTAATTCACTTGGGCTTATCGCTAATATCAAATCCGCTTTGGCTTTACTGTCTGCTATATCCCATTCAAGCGCACCAGCCTCTTCACCGGGTTTCTGAATTGCTCCAGTCACGTAGCCCCAAGCATCGTTCTTAATAAGGACGGCTTCAATTTGCATCCGCCAAGTATCAAAATTGGACCTATTCAAGGTTTCAATCCTTGAAACACTGTTAGTCGACATCATTAACCTCGTTCAAAATGCTATTTAAGTCTCATAATCTGTAATCCTCCCAACAGACATCAAATTAGTACGTAAATCAGGTACAAATAGAGATTCATACAATGCTAAAGGTTTCGTATGTTTCCCATCAATTGCTCGAATTTCTACAGAACCAACGCCTTTGGTTGTAGTCGACGAGTCATTCATCAATATACGAAGGTGATCGATGGATGTTTGACGTACGTTCTCGTCTACGTCGATGATGTACTATGTGCCGGGACTGAGGATAGCGTCAGAAGAACATTTGAAATGATGTCACTTAAATTTGAACTGAAGGATCTCGGTAGCGTCAGAAGTTATCTGGGAATAAATATTTCAAGGGGAAAAAATGGCTCATTTTTCCTGGATCAACAAATAAAGATTGAAAAGCTGGTTGAAAATTTCGGATTGAAGGATGCAAAATCAGAAAGAACTCCCATGGAAGTAGGATTTCTCAAGTCCACAGCTGAATCCCAACAACTGCCAGACAATTTTAAGTATCGGGAAGGAATCGGATCGTTGATGTACCTGGGAACGAGCACTAGACCAGATATAGCGTCAGCAGTAGGAATTTTAGCTCGCCGAGTTGAGAAGCCAACCCAAAGTGATTGGAGTGCTCTGAAGAGGGTAATTCGATATCTGAAGGGAACTAAAGAAGTGAGACTCAAGCTAGGAGCTGGAAATCATTTCCGCCTTGAAGGATTTGTAGATGCTGATTGGGGAGGAGATCCAGGTGATCGAAAATCATTCAGCGGATACATTTTCAAATTGGGAACAAGTTGTATTTCTTGGATCTGCAAGAAACAGACTTCTGTTGCCTTGTCATCGACTGAGGCGGAGTTTCTAGCAGCATCAACTGCAGGTCAAGAGGCTATTTGGCTGAGGTCACTATTGAGAGATATGGGTTGCCAACAAAGTTCACTCACGATAATCTATGAAGATAATCAGAGTTGCATGAAATACGTTGACAATGACAAATTCAGCAACAGAACCAAACACATGGACGTGCGCAGAAATTATTTGAAGGACTTGATTCAAAGGGGAGATATTGTTCTGAAATATTGTCGTTCAGAAGACAATGAAGCTGACATGCTAACCAAAGCTCTTCCTACCAAGTCTTTCGAAGATTGTTTTCAGAAAGTAGGGTTGATTGTTCCTAGCATAACATGTTGAGGGAGGATGTTAAGGATTGATCTCCAACATGTTATAGTAATTCGTTTCTATATACTTTTACAATGTTTTGTAAGCATTTGTTGAGCTATAATTAAATTGTCACTTGTGAAAAAGTATTCGAGCGTGTTCTTACTTTAACATGAACAGTTTTCCTCAGTCCATATTCTGCCGAATTAGATGAGGTTTGCAGTATTTTTTCTATTTCCATATTTTCCAAGGGCAACAGCTATTACACATTATTTGTATGATTTTTTTTAATTGTTTAAAAAAATTTGATTTTTAGGGAAATCATAGAAAAAATTATAAAATCGTATTCAAAATACCATTTTAAGGTACATATTATTTTATACGACTACTAACGATGAAAGGACTGACAGATTTTCCATCCTGAAATAGTTGTTCACTTTACTTACTTCTATTTGACCAGTGCCACTGGGAAGTACCCCCCGACCAATACTGATAAGTTGACTGTTCTGAGTGTAATACTGAGCAGTGCCAATCAAAATTTTCAGGATCATGTAGCTGGTTTCGATGTCAACATACTACTTTGCATACAAAGAAGACTTAAGGAACATTATTAGAGGGAATTATGGCAGATAAGCAACGATTTTTTTAGGCATTCAGTGTAGGTGTTCTTCGAAATAAAGAGAGAGTAGAGGTACCGAAAGATGACGAACTTGGGTCCAACAAGTCATCTCATCAGTTGGCCAACATTCGAGTTCAACATCCCCACTATCAATGACTTCGTGAACGTAGGGCTCTTGGATCGCAATTATCTTTTGATTTTGCAGTTTTTTGTTATGTTGTTTGTCGCCCAACTCTGTACCGCTTGGTTGTCTGTGGAGATGCCGATTTTCTGGTGTCGCGTGTATCAGTCGTTTGCCAGCTTTTGGTCCGGTAGAGAACCTGCCGTCCATGAAATATCCTCAGTTTGCGTTGGTTGTTCCTATGATTTGAAATATAACCTAAAATATTAAATTGGCAGTGGAAGGTTTAGAATTCAAAAATTAAATAAAAATTTGGCCGTCCGCCGTACGCGGCACTTTCCTTAGCAACCATGGATTTCGATGAAATTTGGTATATGGGGGACCCCTTCGGGGTCTAGTTGTGCCCAGAAGCTTACGGTTGATGTCACTCCTAAGGGTTGAAAAATAAGCTGAAATTTTGAAAACGCAAACATCTCAAACAATTTTGATGTAAAGGTTTTTCCATCAATTCAAGATAGTATTGAATTTTTAGAATCGAATGAGACCACCCAGAGCTCTGTAGGACCAACCGTTCGCTCCCTATGAGTGATCAAGGGTTGGACTTACGATAAATCAGAAACACGAGTGTGAATTGCAAAAGAGGTCTAATCTCCGTTCAAATTTTAGCTGACCAAAATGCGATCGCTGTTCGCTTCTTCGATTTGTCCTCGGTTTTGCGTCCTTAGCAACCAGTAATCAAATTTCCTCATGAAGGCCCAAACAACCCCCCATTTCTTTGAATTAAGTGAGAAGCGTTTATTTCGTCGAAATATGTTCGAAATAAATTTAGTGGAGCAAAAATATGGTAGGTAGTGGCAATGGCGAGTGATCTACACAGAAAAATAATAAACCTTTGTGTAATAATTTGCAGCGTTTTACAACGATTATTAGCTACAAAGTTAGCAATAGAAAGAATTAATTCAACGAATGTGTCAGTGCGTCAGTATTGATCTTATTGCATTCCAAAGAATGTCGTACGGTTAATCAAATGGAGTAGAAGAAAGGTCTGCGGACAGTCCCGAACCGTATTCCGAGGGTAGGCAATGCCCGCCTCGCAGGTCAATTACATTTAGATCTATTTCCCGCCACTGGAGGTTTTCTATTATTACGCTTGGCAACTCTCCTCCATCTGCTCGCTTCCTCCATGTCGACACCCCGCATCTCATGCCCACACGGCCGCTTCCCCGTCCAATATTAGAACCACCCCCTCCCACCAGGAAAACTCCTGTTGGCTCGAGGCCGATCTGCCTGATGAAATTTTGCACCCACAGGGAGCTTTTTTTTTCTTTTACTTCCTAGAGTAAACCCATAAATATTCTAGGAGACAATAACACTGAAACCACAACTCGGAATCAATTTTATTTCATTTTCCCAACAATGGATTTGACTTCCTAGAACAGGATTGACTACTATTTTTAGGATTTGGAAATAGGAACGAAGACGACTGATAAAAATGACTCAATTTATAGAGAGAGAAAAACATTTAGGTGTCGAACATTTTAGGAGTGAAAAAGTCAAACAAGGACTCCAGCAGTTGTCGAAACGTAAGGGATTAGCGAAAAGAAACATTTATTTGCCAAAAGCTCAAATTTTGTACTCAATTTATTAACCCTTAATGTCCTGAAGTATCTTTTCTGAAGTCCGATTTTTCAAACATTCTGCAACACGGTTCAACCACTTTCAAGCCCAAACCGATATAATCTTTTGACCAGTTTGATACTTAAACTATCGTGTAAAGAAAAAAAAACGGTAAAACCATCGATCCCTGAGATAATATCGATATATCCACCTCTACCATGAACCGGAGGACAGTAAAGGTTAGTTTCTTGAATCAGTTCAGGAACCTTATTATAACAACTAGGTATTCTACCAAATTTAATTTTTAATCTTACAGAAAAAACCGAGATGTTGAGGAAACAATTGTTGTGGTTGGAAATATCCAAGAATAGAAGAAAATTTAGATTTTTCAATGGTGTCTTCTGGATACCTTAGGAGCAGAGCAGATGTATTACTGGAAACCTCAGGATGTGGGGGCCACTGCATCAATATTCCATTAAAATAGGTACTCCTGAAGGGGGAAGTCTTATTGGACTAACAATTTTTTTATTTATTATTTTGTTTATTTATTTCTTTTAGAATAAAAAGCTGCTGGTTCCGGCAAGCTGAAATTGGATAGAACGTATTCTAAGTACCTAGCTAATTTTAAAGATAACGGTGGCGAACCCCCCCCCCCCCCCTATTGAAGTGCCTATCCTCCAGAGGTGTCAAAAAAATGCCATCCAGTTTTCCTCAAATTAAGAGGAAAACTGTTATAAGAAATACTTATAAGTCGATAAAGTGTTGCAGGTAAAAATCGGACTTCCAAAAAGATACTTCAGGATATTAAGGGTTAATTAAAAGAGAGGACGACGACATCTTGGATTAAACTGCCACCTGATCTAAATTGATATAATCCATTTGCTTCTTATGTATTATCAATAATAATAATCAATTGTATAATTTAAATTAAGCAACAATAACAAATCCAAACATCGTTTTTATGATCTCGGTAAAACCGGTAGAGCTTCATTCAATTTTAGACGTTGAAACGAGTGAACTTATCTTTTTCGGAATGAGTAGCAGGTGAAGTATGATGAGACCTTATTAATCTGTTGGGCGAGCTTCTTTGCTGGCGAAAGGTCAATCTTATGAAAGGTCCGATGGTCAAGAGACCTTTCTTACAGAATACCACCCCCACACATCCCTCACAGCACTGTGAAATTCTGATTTCATATTATCAGTTTGTTTATTATATTCATCAAACATGAAATTTCGTACCATTCACACATTTGTGTTTCGAGCACCTCTTATCATGAATATTGACATAGTTTCAATTCCTTCAATGGGGAATTTGCCTCTCAATTTTGTATTTTAATTTTTTTGAAAGAGGGAAGAAAACTTCTCTGATATAGAAGAAAACTATAGTGTGCTGCTCGAAAGCGCATCCAAAAAATTTATAGAATCCAGGGAAGATGGAAATTTTGAATGAACCAGGAGTCTGTAACGGGACGAGTTTCCCCTTATGACAGCAGCGCTACCTCTGATAGCGTACATGAAAGCTTACGTGATCGAACACAAGAGTGCGGCACGAACTGGCAGAATGAACTCAGACACGGAAGTGACCAAAAGAAGCAATTTTAATCACTCTTTTTCACAATACGATACACTGCTTTACTTGTTTAGGCATTTTTTCTACCATAATTTTTCCCCTTGGGTATTCCTGGTGTTAAACGTTATTTCAGGGCCCTATTATAGGATTTGACTTGAAATTCGAGAATCTAAAATTGAGGCAAATTCCCCATTCAATTCGCTCTGCCTGACAATCTTGTGAATTACATTCCCGACCTCCTGCCCTCTACTGACAGAATGACCAACAATCCCTAACAAAATGTCTTTTCCGTTTTTGAGATGTAAATTAAAAATCGGTTGTTCGGTGTTTTATATACATACAAATGATTTTTGGAAAAACTTAAGAGATCGTTTCATAATGTTCCAAAACAGATTTCAGTGAAATTTTTTTTCGAAAAAGTACATTCTAAAAATGTTGAGGCCATTGCAATAGCTTCATTTCCCTTGAAAATTGGCTAAAAGATAACATTTTCAGTTATAGGTACTTTGGAAAGTCGGCAGTGCTATCAAAAAAGGACCTAAGTTTTTGAAGAAAAAAGTCGAATGGAATATTCATTAATTTATTAGGTAATTAATTATCCTCATAGATAGTGATTGGTTGGTCCCGCAGAGCTCTGGATGGAGTCGAAACATTCTTAAACATCTTGACTATTTTTAATGAATGCAAAAAAGATGTAAATGATTATTTAACGGTTTATAATTTTCCTATGTAGATCTTCAACCAGCCAAAAACACGGCTATTTCATTATAAGTACCTACCATGATATCAAGGCTCACTATGAACTTATTTTGACAGTAAAACATCGTTATTCGAGAATAGTGGGAGCCCTTATATTCATAACAAAATTCGATCCATCGTTTCTTCCTTATAAACTCAACTGTGTGAGATGAAACTCTAATCGAAGAGAGATGAAATATCTCATTTGATCAGCTGAATGTTGAACGGAGATTTGGCCTACTTCCGTCAGTAAATCGTTGGTTTACTCAAAAGACTAGATAATTCAAAAGCTTGTTTTCACCTTCAATCGAGTGACAAAGTCGAGAAAAAGAGTCGAAACCATCGAAAACAAGCATCGAAGAGTCTCTCGAGTAAACCAACGAGTTTCGATCTTTTTTCTCGAGTTTTTTATTCGAATGAAGGTGAAAACAAGCTTTTGGAGATGTCTTGTCTCTCGAGTATACCAACGAGTTTCGATGATTCGGATGGATTGAAATTGAAGTTTGTAGTATAATTCTGTTTGTTGGACGATTAGTGAATAAACTCACGCTTCATGTGTTAGGGCCCAGCCTTACGTAAGAATAACTGTAATATTCTTTGAATAATAAAGTTCTCAATTCAAAAAAAAGTTTAGTATTCTCACTATCACTCGCACAACTGTCGTCTCCTTTAGCCCAAAATCTGTTGCACGAACTTTGAAAGCACAATGGACCGAAGCCAATTCGTAATCATCACCGTGAAGCACAATCGGTACCACAATTCATGACAGACATACTCGAGCTAGGTATATAAGGAGATTTTGTGAGGGTTCTAAGTTAATCCTATAAACCAGAACAGCAGAAAGGCTATGAGTATATTAATTTATTACGGAAGGTGTCAAAAGTTTTGAAATCCGTATTCCGATATTCCCAACGTCTAGTTTCGTGAGAAACCCCGTTTTTTTTCGTTGGGTTCCCATTTTTTAAAAAAATTCATAGGTAAAATTCCTTTTATCGCGGTTGGAATCCCACCGGCCAACAGGTGGTGACGAAAGTAAAAAGAAGATGGGGCAGCCTCTCGTTCGAGGACCGGTTCAGGGAATGCGAATAGTCTTATTGACCTCGACAGGGTAGGAGTGATCCAGTAACAAGAAGAACGTTACCATACCTACAACATTCGACGGAATTCGAAGGCTTTATTGAGGGGGCAAATGAACCCGTTATTGTCGAGTGTGTTCGTCACTTCCTATTTTGTGATAAAGAGAACCACCAAAGGATTTGAACCTGGTACAAATTGAAATAGCAGGGTTTTGGCCACGATTTTCACCAAATTCAAGTCACCGTTGGAAATATTCAGTTAGATTTGAGGAAATTCCAGATCAGTAGTACTAAGACTAAGACCACCACCATTGACTAAGAGTTTCTGATCTATTTTACCTTCCCATGTAATTTTTAATCTATAAAGTAGCGTTATTCTCATTTCTTTTCATTTGGATAGTTTCTCCCAAGTCCATAGCTTATTTTTAGCTTTTTGAGCCTGCCAAAGCAGAGGTTTACAGTTTTAAGGGATGACGATAACTGAGGCCGTGAAAGTATTAACCGAAAACTCCCTCCCTACATGTTTATTCGATGAACGTCACAGAAGAAGGCTAATTTTACGATGAGTGAAGAGATTTTAGGACACCAGTTATATGGAAAGTGCAGCACTTAGAAATGGCGGAAAATGTAATGTAAATGAGTGAAAGTCTATCCCCATGATGAAATAAGAGAAGACGAGAAAATATGATCGTACAATACAGGGAATTTCTTTTGTTACAATTTGCTAATATCGTTGTGTTATTATAGGAACTGTAGGTACACTGCAGAAAAGAGGAAGTGGTCGGAAATTCTCTCCACAATTTTACTGGGAATTTTAGGCTCTATAAATTAACAAGCCAATACACCAATCGCAATAGTTTGTGGGATCCCCGGTCACGGAATCTGAAGCAGAACTGAACCAAGTGGCCGCAGAGATGAAGGAGTTGAAGCCATTGAATGTTGAAAACAAGAGCCAACTCACTCCATTTTGTCTTGAAACATCTAAGAGATGCCACTCATGTCTTCGTAAGGGTTGATAAATTCTTCTCTAGCTCACCCTCACGAAGGAACATTCAAAATTGTAAAGAGGACAGAGAAATTTTCCACGTTAGCAATCAAAAGAGCAAATGCGAACAGATCAATCGACCGTTTGAAACCAGCTTATTTGATGACAGAGAAGACAAACGGACAGAAGAGAGAAAATACAAAATCTAGAAGAGCAATGAGATTTCCCGATCGGTTCATAATTGAGTTTAGCGATTGTTCATCGCTGTGGGGGGTAGTTGTTTTCAGTTTTTTATTTAATCATTCGATCACTTGAACCAGTTCAGCCTTGTAGTAATCTAGGAAAGTTGTATTGGAAAGAAATTTTGGAAAAATGTATTGGAAAGAAATTTTTCATTATTTTACGAAGTTTCCTATATCAGAGAAGTACCCCCTATAAAACCTTAGTCAAACAGTTATAACGTATCATTCATCGTGGAGGAAGGAATTCAGGTGCGTAGGTTTATTACTAACACTGTCGTGGTAGCCTCTAGTCCGGAAATTTTAATGACCAAGATTCAATGTAGTGCATGTTTTATCAACATTGTTGGAGACTCTAAATAATGAGCTTTAGAGGAGACTTGAAGCACCAGTAATTTCGGATTAATATGACCTTAAAGTTAAAAATTACATTGTCGTGGCTTTGAGTTTTTAACATTGTCGTAGACTTTTCATATTTTGGATGTCCACAACAATGTTAAAAACTCAATCATTGAATCTTGGTCATTAATCCTAATGAGGGGTGCGCCTTGGTTTTTTTCAAGATTTTTAATCGAAAGTAGACAACATCCTGAGAATTTTGGCACCAACCGCGACCTTCTAGCGTGAGTAGATCTGTTTCTATGATTTTTCGAAGTTTCGACTGTTTATGACGTCACGCGCCCTTCTCGCCAGGGCGGGACCCCCCAGCCAACTGTGACGTCATAAACGGTCGAAACTTTAAAAATTCGTAGGAAAAGATTTACGCACGATAGAAGATCGCGGTTGGTACCAAAATTCTCAGAATGAGGTCCTTAGATTAAAAATAACAATAAACAGTTTTTCCTACCCAGGCGCACACCCTAATTGGACCATGGTATCACTTGTGTCACCGAAAACATCTCAAGAACGCGACAGATGTCCCCAGGTGTCATGGGAATAACCAAAATTAAATTGCAATTTTAAATTTAATGGACAGCCGAATTTTTTGTGGGCTATTGAAAGCCTCAAAATAGAATTATGACAAAAATTGACAAAGAAATCGTGAAAAAAGTCCAAATTTTTGTCATAACATAATTTTTGGACTTCTAATTACTAAAAAGAAAATAGTTTTAAAAAAATCAGCTTTATCCAATCATTTTCAAATTCCAATATAAATCTAGTTAATCTAGTGACACAGGTGTGGAATTTTTAAGATGTTTTTGGTGTCACTAGTGACACCATGGTCCAATTAGAGTTAAAATTACCGAACTAGAGGCTGCCACTGGTTAGTAATACCAAACTTTAATCTGGCTGATCTCTACAACCGTTCAACCGATTTTCATTTTTCAATGCATTTTGGATTTGTCTCAACGTAACCAAACGCGCTGTCATGCAAACATTTCAAAAAAATTCTCCAAAAAAAAGTTGAGACCTTTTTTAGTACTCTTATTTTGCCTATAAATATACTTTTGAGCGATTTTTCCCGCAAAAACGATTACAGCCGCCATTCTCAAAGATGTCATGTAGCTCTCAGAATATCCCTCATAAATAAATATGGTAATAATCCGCCCGAAACAGAAAAATTGACAGTAAAAACGTAGTCCAAAAATTGAGGTTGAGAAGAGAGAGAGTTGTGGGCCAATGGGGTGACCACGCTATGGCGAGGGGAGGTCTGCTCGTCCAGGGGGTGATGTTTCCATGGTTACTGAAACTGGCGTCTGTCACCTAGACATTTCCACCGACTCATTTGTTTGATTGACTTCCCGACTTGATTCCGAGCAGGAGCATGAAAAGGCTCATACAAATTTGTTCGGGTGTTTATAACTCTATAAAGAATGGTACCTACATGCATTTCCATTCCATAATTACCTGAATTATTGTTCATGCAGATTTGCTAATCTTGTTTTTTTTTGAAAATTCACATGGAATAAAAGCAAGCTTTTAGCTTTTTTTTAGTAAATTAGCACCTACCTTCATTAGCTTTTATTAAAATTCAGGTGGAAACAATAATTTTCGCAAGTACAGATTCGAATTATGTTCATGATAGCCTTCGTGATGCAACCGTGAAACTTTATTTTTGTAGCTCGTCTTTCTGAATGTGAATTTTTATAATAGGTAGAATTTGTAACGGTCCGAATTTGGGAAATATGAAGGATCGTGCAGGTCGAGGTCTACCTACATCAAAATATAATTATGTAAAATTATCATAGCACAAACAATATTTTAGGTAGGTAATTGAAATTCGTTTTTTAATTTTTGTTGTAGTGCTGTGTTCCATTTTTGAAGTGAAGTTATATAGGATAAGTACCTACCTATTTTTCGAATATTTAGTATCTACCTACATTACTACGTACTATTTACCTGTATCAATATCAATAACTTTTCAAACCACCCAAATGCAGAGGGTAATTACTATGTAACTATTCATTGATTGCAAAAAATGATTCCCTAATAATTGTAAAGCCGGCTGCAGTGGGCTGTAGCATTATTAGTATGGGGCGACACTAGCGCCATCTCTCATTTCAGAATCATACTAGACCCCCGTCCCCTTTTAGCCTTAATAGAGAAAGAAAAGATTTACCAAAAATGCAATGCTGTTTTTTTTTCTTTCACTAACCCAAGAAGTAAATTGTTACAGAGTAACAAATTGAAATGTATCCATACTAATAGGGACACATTAACATTGTCGTGTGCCCCATGTCACATTATCATGGACCTGAAATTCAAATTTACATTTTGGACTGGGGAAAGTGATTCATGAGCTGCCATAGCGCACTTTGCCGCTCAGGGTATGACCAAAATCCATTTTTAAAAATTCAAGTTATATGGAAATTTGTTTTTCCTCATTTTTCTCGGATCAAAATTGCCCCCAGTTTAGGAATCACCCACGAAAAGCTCGAGTGTTGTGAATACTGATGCAGCGAGGTGCTCTGGCCACCCAATGACCGACTCAGAATGTTTAAAACCCACTCGTTGATTCGACGTTTTGCCTTTTGAAAACGTCACGATCTCTGTGGGAGGCCCTGGAACAGGTCGCACAGCGTTGACCCTCGGGGGTCAACCATGGGGTGTGCACAAGTTCCGCGGCTTGACCTCCAGGTCGTGCTACCATCGCTCTACAAATCCCTCAGGAATTTATAGATGGATATCTCGAATAATCCGGTACAGGGACGATAATGCATGCAGCTCCGCTTCGATATTGATGGGCATTACCATTTAAAAGCACCCCTTTCGCGGCCTTTATTTGTTTCACCTCCCATCATATTTTTGCGCAACGCCGGCCCCGCCCTGTATGTACCTGCCTGTACCTCCCTGAACTTTGGAATTGCTCTCTTCGCTCGAGGAGATTCGAAAATATCGCAGGTCGCCATCCCCGTATTATTAGGACGGAATCGGGAGTCGGTTGCGTCAATCTCGATCACGACCTATTTCATTCATAAGCCGAGCGGTGAACAAATTCTCGCTTTCTTGCGAAAGATTGGTCAGTTACTCGTGTTGTGATCTTCCTAGAGAAAAGTTCCAAGTACGAACGGGAGACCCCACCTGACCGTGGGAAACATCGTTTCTATTTTGTTTTATATATTCGAGCAAGAAAAACTTATATTGTTAAGTAATGCATGCATTCAGAGGACGTCCCATTGGATAAGCATAAATGAATGGGTGCCCGGAAGAAGGGCCTATGTCACGATTTTTCCGAAACCCAGTTTTTCATGGAATAAGGGCCAATGTCAAGTGGACTAAGAGTTCTCAAGGTTTTCAGTTGTAAACAAGGCCAACAGAGGTCAGGAGAATCGCATTTTTGTTGAGAAGTGAAGGAAATTGGAGTGGAAGAAGGGCCTATGTTATCAGTTCGTTATCAGAGTCCTGTGTACAAAGCTGCTCTGGTATTATTCTCTGATATTGCTCGTGTTTCGTTCGTTGTTCTTCATGTTTGGAAGTAAGTGTGAAAATGGCTCAAGTGAATTTGACTCTTTCTGAGACTAGTCATCTGAACAGTGGAAAGAAGCTGCCTTCAATGTAAATATTCTGATAAATCTAAAAGTTTATTAGTCAATGTTAATATTCAGAGAAAAACAAAAATGATGTCAATACTCATACAATGTATGAGTATGAAGTACATGTATGTATTATTAAGTATGTATGTATGTATGAGTATTAAGGGGGTTCGGTAGTCATAGAGTAAAAATAACCTTTTTCGTGACCCATTATCTAGACAACGGTAAGTTCGATCTATATGATTTTTTTTTCATGTTGTTCAGCTACTCAAGGACAACAAATAAGCATATTGCTTTCCAAAAATATCTTTAAAATTTTTTTGTACAGCTATTTTAGATAACCCTTTTTTTGAGTCAAACAAAAAAAAATTTCTCGGCTTCCAAGTATTTTGTTTACAAAAAGCATATGCTAATGTGTAGAACTATTATTCTTTCATAACAAAAAAAAAGAATCATCTCGATATCATGCGTAGTTCCAGAGATAATGGGTCAAACGCATTGAAAAACATAGTTTTGAGAAAAACGCAATAAACTGAAAAGGTACCTACCTACTACGACGATTACGTCACGATGGGTGCCACCTTGTTTCTCTTTTCCATGAACGTTTATGAAACCTCGTCACCAAACTTTTTTTTTTATTGCTACATGAATAATGTACTTCACAGCAACTTCCATAAGCATAAAAAGTGGAAAAAATGGCTTGTGCAAATGTTGAACAAGCAGTAGCAGAGTAACTCCACTGGTACCTACCGAAAAGCGGTTCGGAGATACTCAAATTCAGGCAAGGATTGCAGGACAAACATGAAAGTTTTATATACCAAAATGTCGGGGATAATGTGTAGAGTAATATTTTTTAAAATTTCTGAAAAATGAAATTTTTGAAAATCTTCGACTACCGAACCCCCTTAAGTAAAATACTCTTACAGTGTAAGAGTATTAAGTACATGTATGTATTAAGTACATGTCATGTACTTAATATTCCGAGCAAAATAAAACATTGCCATTTTGCGATATTTTTTCTGCTAATTTTCTCTACCTATGGAAGAAGGGCCTATGTCTCTACAGCAGACTTTAATCAGTGATCATCATCAATATCCTAGTTTTTCAATGCTCCTGCAAAATTTGGAAATCGTGACATAGGTCCTTCTTCCGGGTACCCATTCAAATATGTTACACTCAATGTAATTCAATTAGTATTTTAGGCTAGAAATAGTGGTCTCCCCTCCCTCCCTCCATCCCCCTTATCCACCACAGCATTTCTAGCGGCATGGGAACCTCGAATTTGAAGAGTATTTTAAAATCCATGATCCACAATTCCCATATTATGGGTCACTTGGGGCTAAAGTACTGCCAACACACTAACACAAAAATGTCAAGATCGTATTATGGGTGTGATGTTGGTAGCGCTGATTTGTCCCATAGTTGGTGCTCATGGTGAAGTTATCTGACCACATACCTCTTTTCTGATGACGTAATGGGATGGATCAAGTGTTAAATGTTGGTTGGTACTCTAAATACAGGAATGGTAGGTGATTTTTTCGGCCATTGGGTAAGTGAGAAGTAGGAATCTCAATAAGTAGGTGTTAATGTGTTTGTGACGTCATATAACGTGTTAAATCAGTACTTGTTATTGGGATTAGTTTAATCCCCCCACTCCAAAATCCTAAGTGACCCATATACTACTACCCAACATGCGAATATGAGTTCACCCCCCCCCCCCACCTGCCAGTCTGGCACCAAAGCGGAAATACCTCGTAACGTTGAACTGCCATCTATTAGTTTTGGTAGGCAGTCCGTCGAGGTTCACATCCGTATTCTAGGTAAAACACAAAAAAAAACCCCAACAAAATATGCGGTTTATGGTGTCCTGGCGCCATATGGTGGCACCACTATTAGTTCCATGGTGGTAAAGAGAATAACTCATGAAAATCTAGAGGTATATTGAAAATTTTCCCTCGATTTCGAAGCTTGAGTGCAATTTTTAAGCTGTAAGGAACCATAATATTGAAAAATCGGATATTTTGTGAATATTATCCCCCCCCCCCATCCCCTTGCTAAATTTAATACTCTGGTGAAATAAAGTGCAACTCAGAAATTATCTCGAATTGAAAAGAAACACGCAAATCGGTTACAAATTGAGGCCTGGGCAGACTGTACGAGATTATGCCCGAAAAAGGCAAAATTTGAAATATCGGCGACGTAGTGCACAACTAGATAGATTTGCGCGTCGAATAAAAAAGAACCACGAAAATCGGTTGAAGACTAGGGCCTGGGCAGAGTACACAAGATTTTGTCTCTCACACACACAGACATACACCTTTTTTCTTGCGGATTTGGATTCAGAATGGTCTAAAACGGATTACTGTGTTGATTTGATTTTTGAAGGACGCCCATGTCTTACTGTGGAACGTTCCTAAAAACTGGAACCCCTTCAATGTTTGATGGTTTGCGTTTCAAGAATCCCGAATCCCGAAATCGAATACCGTGTTTTTGTCCGTGCGGCACTTTGCCCAGTTTCCGTGGATCGATTTTGATGAAATTTGGTATATCGGCTATATTTTGGGTCTAGTTGTGAGCGGAAGGTCTTCCACGGTCAGTCACTTCTAAAGGTAAACAGTGGGGGATTCAGTTAAAAACGCCCTTCAGGTGTTATTTTTTGATTAGTTTACAATTTCCAAAAATGATTTTAATCAAAATTTGATTTATTTAATAAAGACGCCAGTCACAGCTCTGCGTGACCAACTATCCGCTAACGGGGATAATTTATCAACTAATTAATGAATGTTCCATGACTTTTTTTTTGTCGATTCGAGGCAGCGTACAATTTTGGTTATTTATTCAAGTATAAAAGACCTACAGTAAGGCAAACAACAGTCATATAACATAATAATATTATGTAATATTATTACATAATACAATGGGGGGAGAAGAGAAAAGAGGTTTATTAGTCTCAATAATGAATCATTGGAATCGAGCAAGAAAAGAAAATTTTAACCCCCCCCCCACCACCCAACCTCCACCCACCACTTAAAATTTGATGTTTTACGTTTCAAGGTAGGTACCTAAGTAGAATCAGAAAGTCGAATTAAAATGTTGCCGTTCGAATTTGGTATGTGGTCTCCATTTGGGGTCTAATTGTGCGGCGAAGCTTTTGGTTGATGTAGGTCACTTCTAAGGGGTGAAAATTGAGGGTTGAAATTTTCAAGAGTGCCCTAGCTCGAAAACTCTCGAAATAAAGGTATCGTTTTTTCTCCAATTTTAAATAGCATTTAATTTTTAAAAATGTTTGAGACCACCCGGAGCTCTGCAGGACAAACCGTTCGCTCCCTAAGAGTACTAATGGGTTGAACTTTTGGTTTTCCTTCGATAAAACAGAATCACGAGAGTGAATCACCAACGAGGTCTAATCTCCCTCCAAATTTTATCGGACTAAAACGCGAACGCTGTTCGTTTCTTCGATTTGTATTCAGTTTTGCTTTCTGAGCAACCAGTAATCAAATTTCCATAATATGAGGCTCCCTATTTTACGAATCGAGTGTGAAGCGTTTAGTTCTTTCTAATAAACTTGATTGTGAAGGTGTGAAGGCAGTATGGTGTGGTAGGTAGTACCTACCAAAGGTTGGTATACAAAAAAAATAATAAAAAAAATGCTGCAAATTATTTTACAAAGGTTTATTATTTTCCTGTATAGATCACTCGTCTGCAAAGATCACAGCTTTGCCATTGTCACTATTATTTATTTTTTACGTACCAACCTTAGGTACCTACTACCTACCTACAACCCTTCATTTCCATTTGGTTGGTGATTGGGGTTGAAATTTTCAAAAATGCCCTTGTAGGTACCTACGAATAAAATCGCTCGCGATGAGATTAGGTAGGAGGATGTAGGTACCTACAGTTGGTAGGTCAAAAACAAGCAATAAATGAATAGTGATTTTTGTGATCTTTGCAGACGAGTGATCTAAACAGGAAAATAATAACCCTTGTGAAATAATTTGCAGCGTTTCAGAAACGAATGAAGCTGCCAAGACGATCAACAACCATTAAATACGCGTTTATTGTGAAATTATTCAGACTACGTGAGCCCAGCGAACTCACCCCCTAAGGACAGCAGTCCCTAACAGATTTTCCCGAAAATTGACGATGTTTGGTTTTGCTCTGACGCCCTCGGAATAGGTAGTTTTTTTGTTTCTTATTGACTCTACAGCCCATTAAGAGCCTTGGCCTGTTCACATATCCCCCTCCAGACTGACCTTTCTGCTGTCTTCCTCCGCCACAACCGAACATTTAACTGGCTCAAGTCACCCTCCACGTCCTGCATCCACGTCTTTTTTGGTCTTCCTCGCAACCTGCGTCCCCCGGGATTTCCGTCCAATATCCTCCTCAGGGGGCCATTAGGATTGCTACGGAAAACGTGTCCCATCCATCGCAGTCGAGCACTTTTAATGACTCCTACCCGGTTTACAATAAAGTTGATGTAGCTCTTCGTTTTTTCTAATACGCCACACTCCTCTGTCGCACACTTCTTTCCCATACCTGCAGCAATGCTATGTCCCGATTCGTCAATACCCAGCATTCCGCTCCGTATGTAACTATCGGACGTATGATAGACTCATATACTTGTATTTTAAGATTTCGGGATAAGATTCGTGATTTGAGGAGGTCCTGCAAGGCAAAGTATGTCCTGTTTCCAGTGGCCAACCTTGCAAGTATCTCTTTACTGCAGTCATTATCGTTTGTCAGAATCGTGCCTAGGTACTTGAATTCTTTGGTAGCTGAAAATTCACAACCATCAAGTGTGACAGTGGTTGGGTAATTATTGTCTTCTCGGGAGGTTTTCATGTAAAGGGTTTTGTCGTGGTTCACTTTCAGCCCAACCTCCTCAGCTGCACATCGTAATTGCGAAAACGCCTCCTCCAGTGCCCGGATTGAACGTGCAGTCAAGACAATGTCATCCGCAAACGCCAGTAACTGGATGGAGCGATGGTATATACATCCTGATATATTCACAACAAGCTTACGAATGACGTACTCCAAGGTGAGGTTAAAAATTACAGCTGAGATCGGATCTCCTTGCCTTACTCCACAGGATACTTCAAAGGGGTCAGCGATAGGTATAGTAGGAAATCATTTAAAGTAGACAACTTCCATCGCGATTTTCCATAACTTAAAAAACACTAGTTATAGATAAGTACTGCACTTTTCGAAATGTCCGGAGTGTTTGCGAATACGACACCACTTTTGATGGAATCGAAATGTCGGGAAAATTTAAAATTTCAGATTGAGAGCCACCGCGCTGAAAGCACTGGCTGTCTATCCCTGAATAGATATTATCGTCTTAGTAGTTTACTGTGGTGGCAGTGAATGAGTTCTTACGGACGAGACGACCTCAGTCAGGCTCAACAGGTGGCCGGTCGGACGCCACATGCCATTCATCTCCCTCTCATCGACGTCTGGTCGTCGTTTCTCACACTGAATGAGCTGAAACACTCACTAAGTATAACACTACACACCCGCGAGTAACAGAAGGCCAGTTTCTGGAGAAAAAGCTCAACCAAGAGAGAAGGAAAACTGGACCTAGGAGGATATTGTGTGTTAAGTTTGCTCGTAGCTGATTAGCTTTTTGTGATTATTCCTAGACTAACTTTCTGCCCGAGTCCTCCTCTTAGCAGTGCTCTTTTGGTTTATTATTTTCAATAATAAACCTTTGGAATCGATTAAGAAAAATTTTTTTTAACACCCCCTCAAAATTTGATGGTTTACGTTTCAAGGTACGTAGAATCCAAAAATCGAATAAAAATTTGGCCGTCCGTCCGCCGTACGCGGCACTTTTGCCACTTGCCATTGACCGATTTTGATGAAATTTGGTATGTAGGCTCCATTTAAGGTCTAGTTGTGCCCCGAAGATTTTGGTTGGTGTAAGTCATTTCTAAGGGTTCAAAAATAGATTTTGAAATTTTGAAAACGCCCTAACTCAAAAAACACTGCAAATCATTGCTCAAAGGTTTATTATTTTCTGTATAGATCACCCTTCTGTTTAGATCACTGGTTCTCCATCAATAGCACCTACCACCATCTGTATTCTCCCTTGACCTTCCCTCTCAAATTTCAGCTCCTGCGTTCAATAGGATTGAAAATGGCTTTCGAGCTCACTCAGCTGATCAGTGATGTGAGGAGTGAAGAAGATTTCCTCGAATGCTGGAGACGCCTGGAAGAGCACCTCCATTCAATAGGATTGAAAATGGCTTTGGAGCTCACTCAGCTGATCAGTGATGTGAGGAGTGAAGAAGATATCCTCGAATGCTGGAGACGCCTGGAAGAGCACTTCCATTCAATAGCATTGAAAATGGCTTCGGAGCTCACTCAGCTGATCAGTGATCTGATCAGTGAGCAATGATTTGCAGCGTTTTTTACCTACAAACATTGTTTTACCTACCAATTTTTTTTACCTACCACACCTACCTATTGGTAGGTACTACCTACCACACTATAATGTCTTCACACCTTCACAATCAAGTTTATTAGAAAGAACTAAACGCTTCACACTCGATTCGAAAAATAGAAAGCTTGATATGGAAATTTGATTACTGGTTACGCAGAAGGCAAAACTGTATACAAATCGAAGAAATGAACAGCGATCGCATTTTAGTCAGATAAAATTTGAACGGCGACTAGACCTCTTTTGCGATTCACACTCATGATTCTGTTTTATCGAAGGAAAACCTTCAAATACTCGTAGGGACCGAACGGTTTGTCCTACAGAGCTCCGGGTGGTCTCAAAATTTTTTAAAAATTCTGTACTATTTAAAATTGGTGGAAAAACGATACCTTTATTTCGAGAGTTTTCGAGCTAGGGCACTCTTGAAAATTTCAACCCTTAATTTTCACCCCTTAGAAGTGACCTACATCAACCAAAAGCTTCGCGGCACAACTAGACCCCAAATGGAGCCCATATACCAAATTTGAACCAAATCGGTCCAGTGTTGCTAAGAAAAGTGCCGCGTACGGCGTACGGCGTACGGCGGACGGCGTACGGCGGACGGCGGACGGACGGAAATTTTTTTATTCGATTTTCGGATTCTACGTACCTTGAAACGTAAAACATCAAATTTTGAGGGGGGGTTAAAATTTTTTTTCTTGCTCGATTCCAAAGGCTTATTATTGAAAATAATAAACCAAAAAATTGATATAAAGGTACCTATTGTTTTTCCTTCAATTTAAGATTCTATAGAAGTTTTAGAATTTGTTGAGACCACCCGGAGCTCTATAGGACAAACCGTTCGCTCACTACGAGAATTTAAGGGTTGGACGTACGATAAATCAGAAACACGAGTGTGAATCGCAAAAGAGGCCTAATCTCCGTTCAAATTTGCAGACGAGTGATCTATGGAAAAATAATAAACCATTGTGTAATAATTTGCAGCCTTTTTGGTTAGTTCTGCATCAGCCTCGGGCCAGACCATCCACAAAGTACAACACTCCTCTCTTATAAGTTTTGAGAGCCCTATGAGTAATAACAAGTCCATTCATGCAACATGAATTAATGAGCGAATTTCCAAAGAAATCTTTTTATACACTCTTCAGGGATCGTTTAAGAATGTTCCGAAACGGAGTTCAGTGAAGAAATTTTTCGAAAAAGTCCATTCTAAAAATTTTGAGGCCATCGCAGTTGCTTAATTTTTTTTGAAAATTCGCTAATTAGGCTGAATGCTAACATTGCACGGGCTACATTAAATATTTTTGCTTCCGAGTTTACCAAGGTAGCGGAAGCTTTGTTTTCACTTTTCAAGGACGAGGAAAAAAATGCTCCAAAATAAAAAATTTCACTCGCGTTTTGCGTTTTAAACCTTTCTGAACAATTTTGGTTCCGTGTCTGTCTGTCTGTCTGTGTGTCTGTCTGTCTGTCCGTCTGTCATGAATTCCTTGTGACGCGCATAACTATACGAAGTTATTGTCCGATTTCGATGAAATTTTCAGGGATTGTGCGGGTTGGTGTGTAGATGGTCCCCTATGAGGGCAGTGAAAGGTACTTAGAGATTGATGTTTTGAGATTAACTACTATGCATCGGATCATCTATAGCATTTCCGATTTGAGTTGAACTTTTTCCATTTAGATTTAAACCTTTTCCATTTGGATTTAAACTCGGGAAATTATCGTGGAGTTAGAGGTAAAAGTACCCAAATCACAAATTCAACACGTGGGAAAATCAAATGCAGAATATTATGATTATTTAACTGTAGTTATTATTGGTGATCAATATCATCAAACTATGTGTCCAACCTAAGAAAATAATTTATTATCATATTTACCAAACTAACTTTCGAAATTTTAATTTGATTTTCGCACAATATGAACTCTTTGGTACTTCTACCTCTAACCCGACGTTATTATGCCATAACTTGAAAATTAAATCATGCAAGTGTTTTTTTATGCACAGAAATTTAATATAGATAATAATGAACACATGTTTTTTGAACACAAGAACACAAGAATTTCTCATGAACGGAAGTTATAAATTAAGTACAGAATTTTTCTTTCATCACATCTGAAGTGGAACAGAATGTTTATGGCGCTATGCAAATGAGAATAATATTACTTACTTACTTACAGTAAGTAAGTATCAGTAAGTATCATCAGTAAGTAAGTATCAAAACATCAGTAGTTCGCCCCATCATAGTAAGTAATACTATGATGGGGCTAACTACTGATATTTTGATGGAGTTTAAATCCAAATGGAAAAGGTTTAAACCTAAGTGGAAAAGGTTTAAATCTAAATGGAAAAGGTTTAAACCTAAGTGGAAAAGGTTTAAACCTAAATCGAAAAGAACTAAATGTAAATGGAAAAAGTTTAATTCAATTCGGAAATGCTATATATAATCGAGTTATGGATACGAGGAAGCTATGTGCCACACCCACTTGGCAGTCGTTTTTATATATTTATAAATATATTTAAATATTTTTTTGGCTATGTAAAATAATTAACCATTGTGTAATAGTTAGCAGTATTTTAAAGAAGGCGTCCTAATTGGAAGTGAGGAATTATCAAAGGTTATTACAATAATTGGCAGCTTTTCATCAATTTTGGGCAGCAGTTAGAAAAGTAGGGAGGAAAGTAACGAGGGAAACTGGATCCGTCTTGTCGGCACCCGCAGGCCGACGACTCCGCTCAAATTTGATTCATCGGGCGGTCTTATTGAACCACAATGTGTCCGCTAGGAAGAGGGACCCCCCCGCCACATCGGTGTAGCGGACGGTTCCGGGTAGTGGGAATCAGGGGGTGCGGGTTTTCGAGTGAAAGCCCCCATCAATCAGACGGTCAAAAGGGGGACCCCCGCGGCGACGCGTGCAGACCGCCCCTCGTGTCCGGTGTCCGTCATGGGGGTGCCGATGATCGCACGCTAGCGAGCAATGTATTATCAGCTCGTTGTCCGGATGACGAGAGGAGGATTCGTCCAGCATGACATTATGAGCGAATTATCAGAGAAATATTTTAACCGATTTATAAGCTATTTTTGACTTGAATAATTTTGTTTCCAAAAACGCTGCAGATTAATACACAATGGTTTATTATTTTTCTATGCAGATCACCCGTCTGCAAAGAACACGGCTTTGCCATTGTCACCACCATCCAATTTGAACAAAAACATCGATCGCATTTCGGTCAGCTAAAATTTGAACGGAGATAAGACCTTGTTTGTGATTCACACTCATGATTCTGTTTTATCGAAGGAAAACCCTTAAGTACTCGTAGGGAGCGAACGGCTTGTCCTGCAGAGCTCCGGGTGGTCTCAAAAATTCTTTAAAATTCAATACTATTCAAAATTGGTTAAAAAACGATACCTTTATTTCGAGAGTTTTCGAGCTAGGGCACTCTTGAAAATTTCAACCCTCAATTTTCACCCCTTAGAAGTGACTGACATCAACCGAAAGCAATATGGGGTAGGTGATGGACGAAGGAAAGTCTTGACGTCCTGAGGGCCTTTAAAGACCCTGAAAATACGACTATAATCATACTATTTTCGTATGATTACAGTATAATCGCAATCACACCTGTGATTATGATTGTAATCGTAATCACACCTGTGATTATCATTGTAATGATAATCGTAATTACACCTTTCATGCTTGTGATTATAATTGTAATCGTAATTATGATTATGATTGCGCCCATCTCTGCAGCAAACAAACAAAACTCGGCTAAAGCATGTTCCATGTTTCTTGAAGTTTATAGCCGAAGGTTCTTAGCAGTGACCATCAAGGGGTCCAGGGAGTTTTCTCAATATTTGAATGGGTGCCCGGAAGAACCCTATGTGCCCTATGTCACGATTTCCATATTTTGCAGGAGCATCGAAAAACTAGGATATTGATGATGATCACTGATTAAAGTCTGCTGTAGAGACATAGGCCCTTCTTCCATAGGTAGAGAAAATTGGCAGAAAAAATATCGCAAAATGGCAATGTTTTATTTTGCTCGGAATATTAAGTACATGTATGAGTATTGACATCATTTTCATTTCTCTCTGAATATAAACATTGACTAATAACCTTTTAGATTTCTCAGAATATTTACATTGAAGGCAGTGACTCGCAAAATTGCCTGTGTTTCTTTACCCTTTATCTGTCCACATTCACGACACGCTTCTTTCCACTGTTCAGATGTCTAGTCTCAGAAAGAGTCAAATTAACTTGAGCCATTTTCACACTAACTTCCAAACATGAAGAACAACGAACGAAACACGAGCAATATCACAGAATAATACCAGAGCAGCTTTGTACACAGGACTCTGATAACGAACTGATAACATAGTCCCTTCTTCCACTCCAATTTCCTTCACTTCTCAAAAAAAAGGAGATTCTCCTGACCTCTGTTGGCCTTGTTTACAACTGAAAACCATGAGAACTGTTAGTCCACTTGACATTGGCCCTTATTCCACGAAAAACTGGGTTTCGGAAAAATCGTGACATAGGCCCTTCTTCCGGGCACCCATTCATTTATCGAAAAGATGATCGTATCAGAGTTTGAAGCTGCACTTGGACGATACCATTTCAAACCACTAGGGTAAACAAGTCCACCCTCGTATAAACGAGCGACGAGCCGGTGCTCTAGATAAATCACGATTCCGTATTTTTTCCCCCCGTAAGTGAGCCAGGAAATCGATCACATCCACTGCTGACGGCCGTATCAGGTAACGCGTTTCCGCCCGATAATCCCATCGCCGTCGCAGTCGGCCAGAGCGGCTCACAAACCCGGCTGTCAACCCCCGAGGCGACCGGTTTCCGGGATTAAGCCATCCGGTTCTCCCGGGCGCCGAGGAAATCGCGACATTCGTAATTAGCCATCCGCCGCTACTTTCCCGACCTAACACGGATCTCTTAGAAACATTTCACTCGTGTATGCAGTTGACTCTTCAAGCAGGCCTAATCTGATAGGCTAGTAGAGATGGGCGGTATTTAACGTAACAGTTAAAAAAACCTATTACCGCGTTTCGTAAATTCCGCTTGGGACTTACTACCAAAATAACCCTGTTATTAAATAACTTTCCAGGGAAGGCTTCAAAATTGTGGAGCCAGAACAATAGCTAGGGTTTTTTATTACCGTAAAACCGTCAAACTTTACCCCACCAGGAGTAACTTCACCCCAAAAAGTGAGAATCTTCAATTGTGACGTAAGCGTGGTAGAACTTAGATAAAAGTTAGCTATTCCGTTTTCGTTATTCTCCACATCCCAGAGAATCGATGCGGCTTGCAATGGCGCCTTTATCCATGTTATCAGCTGTTATCAGTCATAGCTTCCTGTTCAGCTGTTTTTGTCCTGTTTCTCGTGCTCCAAAATTTCTTCCATATCAGGTGTTTGGAGAGGATTTACCAGGCAAGCCCTCATCATATCACTTTCAATATCTTATTTTAAACAAAATACACTAATCAAATTCTCAAAAAGTGTTTTCTTAGTTATGCCTTTGTTTACCAAAAATTTGATGGTAACTTTACTCCAAAAACCGGGTATCTTTACTCCACTATAAAGGTTGGGATAAAGGTAGCCTCACTCATATTTTTCTTATTTAATTTCGAAAAATATTTGAGTTTTATAATTTCCCAAGTGTTGAATGTAAGGTTTCTAGTGTATCTCATGTTGCAGAAGTTAGAGATGGGGAGAAGAAATGAGAAAAAGCTTGGTACGCGCCCCTACCGAAACTTTACAACTGAACAGCTGCGTTATGATGTGAACATAAACGTGCTTTGGTCTCATAAGTTGTGATTTACAATATTATTTACTCGTGGGTTAACTTTGAAATTTACCATTGCAATTCATTTGAAAGTTTTCGAATGTGAAACAGACTTTTTCTGTGATTTTGTTAAGTCATTCGTTTATCGTTTATTGTCCTTTAATATTTCTTTACTTGTAGAAAGTTTTGCTCGATTACCTACATAAGTCTGTCTATACTGGAAGACTGAAATTGTGATCTCTTAACCAGAAATATTGCATTTTAAGCAAATTCGTTGAAATAAATGATCATTGGAATTTATATTTTTCTTAGGTATAAATTGTATTTTTCAAGCTAAAAAGTTCAATTTTTCAGAATATATTTTATAATAATATTATAAATACTTGATATTATCAAGTATTTCTGGGGTAATGAATTCAATCCCGACTAGTAACATTGCACCACTACCCGTTTCTGTAGCGATAACCGTGAGTTTTTCAGAGTGGAGTAAAGATATACGCACTCGTAGGTAACTGCACTCCAACATTTAAACAATTAAATAGGGGGGTTTCAATTATCTGATCAATGAGCTCGACCAATCAAAATGTTCAGGAAACCCTGAAGATCAATTCACTTATTTAAAAAAATCAATTTAACCCATTTCGAGTGGGAGTAATTGTATTTGGAAATTTTTGGAGTAAATCTTGGGGTAAAGTTTGACGGTTTTACGGTATCGAAAAAGAGGGAAAATACACTAACACGTAAATATGTCGGGAATAACTTGATAGAAAACCCAACCTTAAGTAGGAAACGAAAACTAGAAATCAATTGAATGATACTTTGGAAAGGGATAACAACATAACAAGATAAACAAACGAACGTAGGTCGGGAACGAAAAGAAACGATACCTTGGAATGGTAAGTCGGAAATTCCGACATTCCAAGGTATCATTCCGACTCGGAATGAGCTTCTGAGAAGGTCCCTGGAATAACCTATTAATAAATAAAAGGTTATTGGAACCTATTACCAACCAAGAGCAGTAACGGTGGACAAACAGCTTGGCCAGTCTTAGGGGAATAAATAATAATGAAAAACGAGCAAATTATTACATAAAGGTTTATTACTTTTCTGTATAGATCAAGCGACAGCAAAGAACACGGCTTTGCCATTGTCACCACCTACCAACAATGTTTTTGCTTCATAATCGAGTTTATTTAGGTAAAATAAACGCTTCACACCGCGAAGAAAATAGAGAGCTTCTTATGGAAATTTGATTACTGGTTGCTCAGAAGGCAATACTGTATACAAATCGAAGAAATAAACAGCGACCGCATTTTAGTCGGATACAATTTGAACGGAGATTAGACCGCTTTTGTGATTCACACTCGTGATTCTGTTTTACCGAAGGAAAACCCTCAAGTACTCGTAGGGAGCGAACGGTTTGTCCTACAGAGCTCCGGGTGGTCTCAAAAATGTTTAAAAATTCAATACTATTTAAAATTGGTGAAAAAAAGATACCTTTATTTCGAGAGTTTTCGAGCTAGGGCACTCTTGAAAATTTCAACCCCTAATTTTCACCCCTTAGAAGTGACTGACATCAACCAAAAGCTTCGCGGCACAACTAGACCCCAAATGGAGCCCACGTACCAAATTTGCACCAAATCGGTCCAGTGTTGCTAAGAAAAGTGCCGCGTACGGCGGACGGACGGAAAATTTTTCATTTGATTTTCGGATTCTACGTACGTACCTTGAAACGTAAAACATTGAGAGGGGGTTAACTTTTTTATTATTGCTCGATTCCAAAGGCTTGTTATTGAAAATAATAAACCAAAAACGTACAAACAAAAAAACAATGTTGCGAAATTTTCTCCCACTAGGTGGGTTGAAGGAGTTAACAGCACACATTTGGTGTTTGGAAATTGTAATTTTCGTGAAATTGTACCTAAAAGTGAAATTTGATTAATAAAACAAGGGTTTAGGTGTTAGTGTCTTTTTCAACAAACATGTAATGTATTCCCAGGAAGAAACTGAGGGGATTCACCGTTCTTTTTCAATGTTTTTAGTGATGCATATTCCTTGATCCACCTAAAGAGGAAATATGAAGGGCTACTAACTCAACCATGTTTTATGTTAATAAAGTAAATTATCAGAGGACGCCGAGCTATTAGAATTTCCTAGGTACGTTTTTTCTTGGTAAGAAAGTTAAATTTTCACCTCGAGACCTTAACTATCAGGAAAAGTGTTGGAAGTCACTTCTTTCCTCGCTGTATTAAAGAATCACGACGATTGTTCTCCAGAGGTGGATAAAATCAAAACTGCAGACCGACCTCATTTTCGACGCTGCAAGGCGGAAACTGGGAAAAATGCTTGGTTTATTAGAACCGGGATGAAATATTTCTGTCGGAGCGAGAGTTTACCTGATGCATAATTCAAACGGTTCATTCTCGTCTAATGACAGAGGAAAAACTATAACTGCACCCTTTTATCAAAGTGGAAATCAAAAGAAAAGGGCATATTATTATAATTTCAGTCTTCTAAAAATACTTAGACAAACGAGTGATTCGACTTGAGGTAATTTTGCTTCCGAGTCTACCAAGGTAGTGGAAGCTTTGTTTTCACTTTTCAAGGTCAAAAAAAAAAGTTCTACAAAATAAAAATTTCAACTCGCGTTTTGCGTTTTAGACCTTTCTGAACAATTTTGGTTCAGTGTCTGTGTGTCTGTCTGTGTGTCTGTCATGAATTCCTTGTAACGCGCATAACTATACGAAGTTATAGTCCGATTTCAATGAAATTTTCAGGAATGTTACAGATTAGTATTTAGATGGTCCCCTATGAAAATCATCACCTTCGGACTGATAGTAGCCACTGCGCATGCGCAAACGTGAATTTCCTAAGCGAACGTTTTAAGCGAACGTTTTCCCACGCGCACAGTCATTGCCATCAAGAACCTCCGCCTGAGGCCCCACTATAAGCAGCTTGTCCAGGAAGCTATCCTGGCAAAAAGCGGTGGGGCTTCTCCCGCATCTCCTGTTGCTGGCATGGACCAGCAGTCTGCCATTCAGTATCCCTCCCCCGGGACCTCCGGTCTTCTCGCCGATTTGAAGACCGAAGTCTTGAGGCTCGGGGGGCAGGTAGGTCGTATTGAAGGCTATGAAAGCTCCTACCTGCAGGATCTGGCGAGGCGGGCTGCTGAAGGGCTGGATAACCTGGAGGATGAGGTTGCAGCCTATCTAGGGAGAATCTTCCCGCGAGTTGGGGATGCAACCGTGACGCAGCACCAGGGGGGACCTCCTCCCAGAGTGGTGTTGCGTGGAGGTGGCAGAGCAGCTAAGCAAGCAAGACGGCGGGAGTACCACCGGGTTCAGAGTTTGTGGAGGAAGCATCCGGCACGTGTAGCTGCGGAGGTACTGGAGGAGCCTGGGGAAGATCAAGTTCAGCCCCCTCTTCAGGAGTTTGTGGATTTTGATTTGGATTTTGATTTCCTACGTCATGATGCGGTCGCCAAGCAGATAGCAGGTGCCTTGTCATCCAGCGGCTGGGATGTTGAAAGGGAGAGATTATACCACATGCCAAGTGACCAGGGCAAGAAGCCTGACATTGTTGCCGTCAAGCCCGACAGGTCTTGCATCATCCTGGATGTCCAGGTTGTTAATGGCAGCATGGACATGGAGCAGACCTGGCGGGCTAAGATAAGAAAGTATGATAGAGATGATTTACGGCAAGCAGTGTCAGAGCTAAAAGGAGTGGCACCCAACAACATCAGGGTGATGGCTGCGACCTTGTCGTGGCGCGGAGTGTGGTGCGGGAAAAGTGCCACGGAGTTGCGCGAGTTGGGCATCTCAGTAGGTGTACTCCGTGGTGTCACCCGCCGCGTACTGCTCGGCTCATATTTAAACTGGTGGTCATTTTATAGAGGCACTTCCCTTCATCCCTCTCTCCCACCCCCACCTTCCTCATCATCCCTCATCCCTAGGGCCGGCGTCGGGTGAGTCCTGGGCGTCCTCCCCATTATGTTTGATTTATTTATTTATTTCGTTTTATGGCGTGCCCCCTCTGTCACCAAAGACATTTTGTCTTTGAGGGGAGATTTAAAAAAAAAAAAAAAAAAAAAAAAAAAAAAAAAAAAAAAAAAAAAAAAAAAAAAAAAAAAAAAAAAAAAAAACGGCCATAACTTCCACTTTTTCTACCCGATTTCGATGAAATTCTTTGGGATTATGCGGATTAGGTTGTTTGGTTTGGATACTGTACGAGGTTCGATGGGGTCACGAGCTGACCCGCAGTTGATGTTCGGTTTGATTTGTTTGCCTTGACCCCTCTACATCCCCTATTCCCTGCTTGTCATCCCCTCCAGACACACAGCTCATCTTCCTCCTGCCTGTCACTTGCTTCTCATCCTGCGCCTCTTTCAAACCGCCATCTTGCCGAAAATCTAGAAAAAGTGTAGCCTCGTGTTGAAGTGAAATCGGATTCGGGTTGAATAAAAAACGGATACCTCCGACTCCTCTGTCTTCGTCGGCACCTCACCTCGATATCAAGACGTCATCGGTGGACAATTGCTGGAAGTCTGCGGGGGCCCCCAGCATCTACGCGTGCATCAGGTACCTTTCTTATCCACCTCCTTTTTTGATACATTCTTGCATGCCATTCGACTCAGTCGAACATCCATATCGGGGCTAACATTCGAATATTTCAACGGAAATCTTCGTCTGTAGTCGATAGCCAACAAACCCCATCGAACCTCAAGCGTACCTAATACAAAATTCAGTGTAAGGACCTGAACTATGATAGTATTCAGAATTATTAATTAAACACAGTCCACTGCATCTCCCACTGAACATATGGTCAATTCGAGTCGAATTTTGTATAAATTTGGGTTCTGGGGTGACAAATTTCCTACTGGGTATAATCATTCTAAGTTGGATAATAGAAAACTACGAAACTCTTGAGTTATTCTCATTCGTACTATTCCTATTATTTTCTTCCATTTTTTCTGATTTTTTTTACGTATTGTTCAGCTCATTTAATCAAAGCTACAAAACCATTTGAAAGGCTGAATTTAGATTTCAAAGGCCCCTTACCGTCACGAAGTGGAAGACCATACATGTTGACTGTGATAGACGAGTATTCTCGATTTCCATTCGCGATTCCTTGCAAGGACTTGAGCTCTTCAACACTCATACACAGTTTGAAACAAATATTTTCGATATTTGGTATGCCATGTTATGTCCATTCCGACAGAGGAGCGTCCTTTATGTCGAAAGAATTCAAAACCTTTCTAAATTCCAATGGAATTGCTTCTAGCAGGACGACTCCTTATCATCCTCAAGGAAACGGACAGGTAGAGAGGTACAACGGTATTCTGTGGAAAAGTATACAGCTGGCATTACACACATACAATTTAAGAACTGAGGATTGGGAAGAGGTTCTTCAACAAGCCTTGCATTCCGTTCGGTCCCTTCTGTGTACGGCAACAAACCTCACACCCCATGAACGCATGTTCATGCATCAGCGGAAATCACCAAGTGGCGAAACACTACCTTCATGGCTCTTGGAACCCGGTAAAGTTTTGCTTAGAAGACAGGTCCGTACCAATAAGTACGAACCGTTAGTTGACGAGGTTGATCTGATGGAGGCTAACTCACAATATGCACACATTCGATTACCCGATGGACGGGAAACTACTGTGTCCACTCAGCATTTGGCCCCAGTAGGAAAATCGTATCAAAGGGTACCCTTAAATACAAGTGAGGACAACCAGCCAGATCTTCCTTCACTAACAGAGGATTCCAGCAACCCTTTTCCAAGTCCTGCAGACAATCATACCCAGCAGCCCTTACTTCCAGCTGAAGAGACGTCGAACCTTGAACAGAACAACGGCCCAGAAGATCTTCACAATATTCGAAGAAGCGAAAGAATCAGGAGGCCTCCCAGTTATCTTGCAGATTTCGTTACCAAATGAAGAGGGGGTAAATGTTATAATATTTCAACTCCAGTTCTACTATTATTGTTGTCATAGCATTCAGATGTTCATTCATAGCGTTCGTGGAAATCAATTTTCGTTTTTATATCGAGATGAATTTTGCTGAATAAAACCTACGTTCAGGTAAACTTGTTTCATTACAATTTATTCAGCAAAATTCATCTCGATATAAAAACGAAAATTGATTTCCACGAACGCTATGAATGAACATCTGAATGCTATGACAACAATAATAGTAGAACTGGAGTTGAAATATTATAACATTTACCCCCTCTTCATTTGGTAACGAAATCTGCAAGATAACTGGGAGGCCTCCTGATTCTTTCGCTTCTTCGAATATTGTGAAGATCTTCTGGGCCGTTGTTCTGTTCAAGGTTCGACGTCTCTTCAGCTGGAAGTAAGGGCTGCTGGGTATGATTGTCTGCAGGACTTGGAAAAGGGTTGCTGGAATCCTCTGTTAGTGAAGGAAGATCTGGCTGGTTGTCCTCACTTGTATTTAAGGGTACCCTTTGATACGATTTTCCTACTGTGTCCACTCAGCATTTGGCCCCAGCTCATCACTGATCAGCAAAGTGTTGCATTCATGTTCGATTCCAAACATACTGGCAAAGTAAAAATGAGAAGATTTCAAGATGGAAACTAGAACTATCGGCTTTTTCTTATGACATTATTTATCGTCCAGGGAGAGAAAATATTGTTGCAGATACATTGTCTAGAGTTTGTGGATCATTGACTTCAGTAGATGATCTACGAAAGCTTCACCAAACTTTGTGCCACCCTGGTGTAACAAGAATGTACCATTGGGTTCGTGCCAAGAATCTCCCATTTTCAATAGAAGAAATAAGAAAGATGACATCCTCATGTAATACATGCTCTCAACTGAAACCACGCTATTTCCAAGGGGATCTTACAGCTCATTTAATCAAAGCTACAAAACCATTTGAAAGGCTGAATTTAGATTTCAAAGGCCCCTTACCGTCACGAAGTGGAAGACCATACATGTTGACTGTGATAGACGAGTATTCTCGATTTCCATTCGCGATTCCTTGCAAGGACTTGAGCTCTTCAACACTCATACACAGTTTGAAACAAATATTTTCGATATTTGGTATGCCATGTTATGTCCATTCCGACAGAGGAGCGTCCTTTATGTCGAAAGAATTCAAAACCTTTCTAAATTCCAATGGAATTGCTTCTAGCAGGACGACTCCTTATCATCCTCAAGGAAACGGACAGGTAGAGAGGTACAACGGTATTCTGTGGAAAAGTATACAGCTGGCATTACACACATACAATTTAAGAACTGAGGATTGGGAAGAGGTTCTTCAACAAGCCTTGCATTCCGTTCGGTCCCTTCTGTGTACGGCAACAAACCTCACACCCCATGAACGCATGTTCATGCATCAGCGGAAATCACCAAGTGGCGAAACACTACCTTCATGGCTCTTGGAACCCGGTAAAGTTTTGCTTAGAAGACAGGTCCGTACCAATAAGTACGAACCGTTAGTTGACGAGGTTGATCTGATGGAGGCTAACTCACAATATGCACACATTCGATTACCCGATGGACGGGAAACTACTGTGTCCACTCAGCATTTGGCCCCAGTAGGAAAATCGTATCAAAGGGTACCCTTAAATACAAGTGAGGACAACCAGCCAGATCTTCCTTCACTAACAGAGGATTCCAGCAACCCTTTTCCAAGTCCTGCAGACAATCATACCCAGCAGCCCTTACTTCCAGCTGAAGAGACGTCGAACCTTGAACAGAACAACGGCCCAGAAGATCTTCACAATATTCGAAGAAGCGAAAGAATCAGGAGGCCTCCCAGTTATCTTGCAGATTTCGTTACCAAATGAAGAGGGGGTAAATGTTATAATATTTCAACTCCAGTTCTACTATTATTGTTGTCATAGCATTCAGATGTTCATTCATAGCGTTCGTGGAAATCAATTTTCGTTTTTATATCGAGATGAATTTTGCTGAATAAAACCTACGTTCAGGTAAACTTGTTTCATTACACGTATCAGACATTTTGATACGATTAATTGATGGTTATGTACCGTTGGGTACCGAGTTTAAACGTAGCTAGTTCCTAGAAACACGTTAACGGTTCCCGGTAGGAACCACGAGTTTAGCCATATTTAAATTGACGTCACATCGAGTTGCGCAGTAGACGATAAAATTGTCCTGTTTGTCACTTCTGCCAACTCAAGATTCACCAGTAGCGGGTCTTGATCTACACTTGATAGTCAGTTACGATAAGACAGACTTGGTAAAACAGTTACCTATCCTGTTTACCGATCCAGTGCATCCCACATTTGTTTTGATCGATCTCAAGTTCCGTACTCTTGATTCAAGTGTTTTCTGTAGTGTGAGCTCTAAGTTGATAGTTGAATCTATCGGAACTCTGGTTGATTGCCTTTCACTCGGTCGTGTGGGTCAGTTTTCGGTCGGTAATCGCGTTCTTTCTCGGTGGCTGTGTCACTAAAGTGTTGTGCAATGGCAACTTCTACTGAAACACAACACACACTGCTTACGGAAAAAAAGGAACGTATATGGCGGCGTCTCCAAACTACTTTGAATTTGAGTAAGCTGTCACCTATTAATGTTGATCTATTTCGAGCTAGGTGTGAGAGGCTAGAACAGGACTATGTAGAGTTTCAAGGTATTCTAGCTGACCTAGCTGAACTTCAAACGAGAGATAGTTCTTGTATCACTGATACTGTGAAAGTAGGTGAAAGTTTTGATGAAGTTTATTACACTATAAAAGCTGTAATGAATAAATTAGTACCTGTTCAGCCCCCACCACAGCCAGTGATTCATGATAATCCTGAAGTAAAACCTATACTTCCTAAAATTCAAATTCCTAAGTTTAATGGAAGTATCGAAGCCTTTCCTACGTTTAGAGCTTTGTTCGACACTTTGGTTCATAATACTCGTTTACCGGACGTCGAGAAGTTCTCCTATTTGCTCAGTTTCTTGGAGGGTGATGCGTTGTCTGTAGTAAACACGGTTCCATTCATACCCGTCAACTACAATACGGCTTATCAACTGTTAATTACAACTTATACAAAAACACGAGTACTAGCCACGCACTTTTTTTCTAAAATTATCAACTTAAATTCTCCTAAGCCAGGGTGTATGGTTTCATTAAAATATGTAGCGGACACATTAGAATCATGTGTAACTAGTTTGAAAAATTTGAATATTCCCAATTTAGCTGATTTTTTGTTGTTGAACATTGGTTTGGGTATTTTGCATAAGGATCTTCGAAAACTGTTCGAAGATGAACATTTGTCTACGGAGTTTCCAACTCTGAAGGATCTTATTCAATGCCTTAGAAATCAGTGTATGATAAATATGCTAGCCGACGCGCCGTTAAATTCTCGTAATCATACCATAAATTCCTCAAGACCGAGTAGTCATTTAATGAAGAAAGTGTCTCAGGGTCAGGCATTAGTTTCTACGAATGAAGGTACTATGACTTATAATCCTGGTGTTCGGAATAGTACTTCAGCAAAAAATGATTGTCTTTGCGGATCAGGACATGCATTTTCTCACTGTGATGAATTTCTTGTTATGTCGGTACCGGAAAGGATTAACGTGGTTCGACAACATAAGCGGTGTTGGGCTTGTTTGAGTACCAGTCATAGGATCGATCAATGTAAATCGAAGTTTGTTTGTAAAACCTGTCGGAGTAACAAACATCACTCTCTGTTACATCGGCCCTACTCTACGGGCACTAATAATCATCAGGGTATCATCAGTGATCCTACGGAACATTCCTCTCCTAGTGTTAACGTTATTTCCTCGATTTCTTCCGAAACTGCCGGAGTAACCTTGACAAACTTTGGTATTCCAGGTACTCCAACTCAAGTTGGTCTGCTGGGTACCGCGCGGGTGAGAATTCTCGGCATGAATTCTCAGTGGCACATTGCACGAGTTGTTTGTGATCCTGGTTCTACGAACAATTTCATTACGAAGGCCTTGGCTGATCGGCTCGGACTTGGTCGTTCAAAATGTTCGTTCAATATATCAGGGGTAGGACAAACCCCTCCCATTTCGGTTCATGGTTCGATCAATACGAAAATAACACCTCATTTTTCTACGGAACCAGCATATTCTGTTGAGTTAGCCGTTATCTCGAAAATAACGTCTGATTTACCGACCGTTACCTTTGATACAAGTAACTTATCACATCTGAATACATTGCAACTAGCGGACCCCGATTATGCCGTTTCAAAGGGCATTGATTTGTTGTTGGGCATCCAAACATTCCTTGATATTTCTCCTCCTAATCCAATTCAAATCAAGGGTCAGCCGTCTGCATATCTCACTAGTTTGGGATGGATTGTATGGGGAACGGTTCCCGTACCAGAACACCCCCCTCTCCTACCTACTCTTTTGTCGCGCGACTCAAGCTATGAATTTCAGTTGGACAAAACATTAAAGTCCTTCTGGGAGACTGAAGAAACTCATGTCATAATACCTAGTTCTCCTGAAGATCAGTATTGTGAGGAATATTTTACTAATACTGTTGAACGGGACTCGACCGGCAGATATATCACCAGACTACCTTTCAAAAACGGCGAACGTCCTCAATTAGGATCAACACGTAATCTAGCATTGAATAGATTTTATAAATTGGAAGGTAAATTTGCTACGAATCCAGATTACGCTAGATTGTATAAGACAAATATTCAAGACTATATTGATCAAGGACATTTGGTACCTGCCCCACGTCCTTCACAATATATCATGACACATCATGGAGTGTATAAATCTACTTCAGGTGATCCAAAAATCAGAGTAGTTTTCTCACCGGCGGAACGGGATTTGAACGGGGTCAGTTTGAACGATCGGTTGTATGCCGGACCCAAGTTGCAGGCAGACATTGGGCAGGTAGTCACACGTTTTCGGTTACATCGCATAGCACTGACGTGCGATATCAAGCAAATGTATAGAGAGATACGGCTACATCCTAATGACTGTATCTATCAGCATATCTTCTGGCGGTCTTCACCTGAAAAACCTGTTCGGGAATGGGAACTTCAACGGGTAACGTTCGGTGTCACTAGTTCCCCTTTTCTAGCCCTACGCACCCTCATTCAACTTGCCAATGATGAATGTCATCGTTATCCGAGAGCAGCTCAGATCCTGAGAGAGTCCGTTTTCGTTGACGATTGTCTTTCTGGGGCATCCACAGAGACAGAAGCTCGAGAGTTATGCTCTGAACTTGTCGCCATGTTAAATTCGGGAGGTTTCGAGTTGGGAAAATGGGTCAGTTCATGCCCTGACATTTTAAATGAAATTTCAACTGAACCCCGTGAATTCATCGACCCATCATCTCCTATAACAGTGAAGGTATTAGGCATTTGGTGGGACCCTCAATCTGATGTGTTCAAATATAAAATTGGGGAAAGTACTGAACCTTCTACTAAAAGAGGAGTTCTATCAAAAATTGCCAGAGTTTACGATTTTAATGGTTATATAGCACCTGTGACTTTCAAAATGAAAGCACTTTTTCAAAAGTTGTGGATATCAAAATTAGAGTGGGATCAACCCCTCACGGACTGTCTGAACGAGGAATGGACTACTATTGTTACGGAGCTCCCGCTTCTTGAGGAATTGTGTATTCCTCGGAATATTTTGAGTCCTTCTTTCATTTCAGTTCAGCTGATCGGTTTTTCGGATGCCAGTACGCTCGGTATGGCTGCTGTGCTATATTTACGTTCAGAGACTGAGGCTGGGGTTTCGTGTCACTTACTGAAAAGTAAAACCAAGGTTGCACCTCTACAAACCTGGACAGTTCCACGATTGGAACTCGGAGCTGCGGTTCTCCTGTCCAAACTGTTGAAAAGTACGCTCCCCCTTTCTTCGGCTATTCCATCTCCTCCGGTGATTTGCTTTTCCGATTCAAGGACCACGTTAGCATGGATAAATACTCCACCGTACAAATTGAAACAGTTCGTCGCAAATAGAGTAGTACAAATTTCTGAAAATTGTCCTGGTGCTACTTGGTACCACGTACCTGGTACTCAAAACCCTGCTGATCCTGCTAGCCGTGGTTTGTTTCCCTCAGAGTTAATTGATAATGGTTTCTGGTGGCATGGCCCCAAGTTTTTGATGGATCCGATGGATGCTTGGACCTTTTCGCCCATTCCTGACGATTTTGGTGTTCCTGATCTGAAGGAGTCTGTGGTAGTAATGGCGTCAACAACCGAAGCTTCGCCATTTATTACGATGCTTGATAGAGTGTCGTCTTTTCAAAAGGCTCAAAGGGTATTTTCCTATGTACTTCGGTTTCTCCACAATTTGAAAATCAAGATCATGAAACTACCAGAATCTAGTTGGTTGCTGGGACCAATGTCAGCCGGGGAATACCGGGAAAGTTGTCTTTGTCTTGTGGAAATAACTCAGTATCACTATTTCTCAAAAGAAATTCGTTCCTACCAAACAAGGAAGGAATGGAATGGACCATTAATAACCTTGTCTCCATTCCTTGATAACTTGGGCTATGTCAGGGTGGGGGGTAGGATTTCTGCAGCTCCCTTAGCGTATGGAACAAAGCACCCACTTCTCATTCCTCGTGAGTCACGTTTGGCGGCCCTTCTATGTGACTATTATCACAGGTACTCGGGCCACGGTGGTCCAAGGTTAGTGCAGTCTCTGTTGAACAGGTACTATTGGATCCAATCTATAAGAAGTCTCCTACGTCAACGGATTTTCAGATGCCTAACTTGTTATAGATTTACGGCCAAACCCTCTCAACCAGAGATGGCACCACTTCCACCGTGTCGTGTGACTCCCAGCCGCCCTTTTACCAACACCGGTATCGACTTCGGTGGTCCTTTTATGATCAAAGTCAGCCCTAGGCGGAATGCTGCTCCGCAAAAGGCTTATTTCGCCATATTCATTTGTATGGCCACAAAGGCCATTCATATTGAAGCAGTGACCGCGCTGAATACTGATGCTTTCCTGGATTGTTTTGACCGTTTCATATCTGTTCGAGGTATGCCTGCCAAGGTATATTCTGACCAAGGTCGGAATTTTCGAGGCGCAGCTAGGCATATGTGTGATGTGACCCGTTTTCTGAGTGGTTCATCTGATGCCATCGTGAGTTCATTGTCGAGGAATGAGATAGAATGGGTGTTTAACCCACCGTACGCCCCCAATTTTGGTGGCCTCTGGGAGGCTGGCGTAAAATCTATCAAATTCCACCTAAAGCGTATCATCGGAGAGAGGACCCTGAGTTTTGAACAATTCATCACCGTACTTGCTCGTATCAGTGCCATACTCAATTCTAGGCCTCTCTGTGATATCCCTTCATCCCCTCCAGATGGATTTGACTTCCTCACGCCCGGGCATTTTTTGGTGTTCGGTCCCTTGCTCGCTCGTCCAGAGATTGATTTGCTAGAGGTACCATCCAATCGTCTTTCTAGGTGGCAACTCACGCAGCAAATCGTCCAACATTTCTGGAAGCGTTGGAGTAAGGAATATTTGCATACCCTTATTCAGCGTCCAAAATGGACTTCCCCATCTGTCCCTGTGCGTGAGGGAGACTTGGTTCTCTACTTCCAGCCTGGTACGCCTGTACAGCACTGGCCTATCGGCCGTGTGACACAACAGTTACCTGGCGCTGACGGGATCGCTCGCGTATTGCGTATTACCACCCCTTCAGGGACGGTGACGCGCCCCACTAATCGGGTGATCACTCTTCCGTCTTCCGATCAAAATTAAAAATCACATATTTAGAAGGGGGTGGGATTTAAATATTCTGTTATTGTTATTTGCATCGTTAATATTATTATTTATTATCACTTAATATTTATTCGTTGGTATTCAGATACCATTGATTTTTTTTCTTGGCACAATTTTGCCTTATTTTGTTCTAATCAAAATCGGTATTTTGATGGTGGGGGGTATGTTTGGTTTGGATACTGTACGAGGTTCGATGGGGTCACGAGCTGACCCGCAGTTGATGTTCGGTTTGATTTGTTTGCCTTGACCCCTCTACATCCCCTATTCCCTGCTTGTCATCCCCTCCAGACACACAGCTCATCTTCCTCCTGCCTGTCACTTGCTTCTCATCCTGCGCCTCTTTCAAACCGCCATCTTGCCGAAAATCTAGAAAAAGTGTAGCCTCGTGTTGAAGTGAAATCGGATTCGGGTTGAATAAAAAACGGATACCTCCGACTCCTCTGTCTTCGTCGGCACCTCACCTCGATATCAAGACGTCATCGGTGGACAATTGCTGGAAGTCTGCGGGGGCCCCCAGCATCTACGCGTGCATCAGGTACCTTTCTTATCCACCTCCTTTTTTGATACATTCTTGCATGCCATTCGACTCAGTCGAACATCCATATCGGGGCTAACATTCGAATATTTCAACGGAAATCTTCGTCTGTAGTCGATAGCCAACAAACCCCATCGAACCTCAAGCGTACCTAATACAAAATTCAGTGTAAGGACCTGAACTATGATAGTATTCAGAATTATTAATTAAACACAGTCCACTGCATCTCCCACTGAACAAGGTTGTAGATGGTCCCCAATGAAGATCACCACCTTCGGACTGATAGTAGCCACTGCGCATGCGCAAACGTGAATTTCCTTCTAACGTCCATAATTTCTACATTTCCTATCCGATTTCAATGAAATTTTCAGGGATGTTACAGATTAGTATTTAGATGGTCCCCTATGAAAATCACCACCTTCGGACTTATAGTAGCCACTGCGCATGCGCAAACGTGAATTCCTTGTAACGGACGTGAATTCCTTGTAATGGCCATAACTTCTACATTTTCCATCCGATTTCAATGAAATTTTCAGGGATTTATTTATTTATTTAATACGGGCAAGCCCAATTACATTTTGAAAATAGTACGTCATTCTACACAAGGGAACGTGAATCTAACTGATATAAATGCGGGAATAAATGATGAAAGATTTAAAGAGAAAAGAAAAACAAAAGGGGGAGGGGGAAATGAAAATGAAAACTACTGAAATGAAACTTGGGAGTTTGAAAATAAAGTCTTGAGCGATGAGAGGGGAGAGAAAAAGAAATCGAACAGGGGATAAAAAGAGGATGTTACAGATTAACCTTTTTTGGTGTTTTGAGATTAACTACTATGCATCGGATCATCTATACAATCGGGTTATGGATACGAGGAAGCTATGTGCCACACCCACTTGGCAGACGTTTTTTGTCTATGTACCGACTTCCAAACCGCCGTAGGCGCGAAGGAGGAGGTTCTCTTTTCGGTGGTATGGTTTTTCCATCAATAGATAGTATTAAATTTTATTGAGTATTGAAGTATTGAGATAGTATTAAGATAGTATTGAATTTTTAGTGACGACGCGAGCTCCGTAGAACAAACCGTTCGCTCCCCACGAGAACTTAAGGGTTGGACTTACGATGAATCAGTAACACGAGCGAGAATTTCAAAAGAGGCCTAATCTCCGTTCAAATTTTAGCTGACCGAAATGCGATCGATGTTTTTCTTCAAGTTGGTTGGTGGTAACAAGGACGAAGCCGTGTTCTTTGCAGACGAGTGATTGGAAAGAAACATAACAAACCTTTGTGTAATAATTTGCAGCGTTTCGACTGGTTACCCGTATTTTCCAGGGTTGTCACTTGAGAGAGGAAAAGGAATAAAAGAAAATTCCGTTTTGGAATATTTTTACCGGATACTGATGTAGCTCTAAAACTTCATTGCCAAAGGGTTAAGAGTGGATACTATTACAACTATTTTCTGTACATTATTAAAAGCATTAAATCGAGGCGTTTGTTAAAATTCATTTATCAGAACGGGACAGATCGACAATTTACTAGGTATTATATTATAGAATGAATATTATATTATTATGAGTATTATATTATTATTGAGTGAAATGACCAAAGAATTACCAAACTTCTCATTCCTGAGTCTCGGAGTCTGCATCGTATTCGCAAAGCATGTTTTAACATTATAGACTTCAGACATTTGGGCTACAGGTGTTTAGCGTTTTAGTTTAGGACGTCCCACAGTAAGACTTGGGCGTCCTTATGCGATCGATCTGGGGTGAAGGAGGACAACACTCAACAGAAAAAAAAAATAACCTCACAGTAATCCGTTTTAGACCATTCTGAATCCAAATCCGCGAAAAAAACCATAGGTGTATGTCTGTGTGTATGTGTGTGTGTAACAAAATCTTGTGTACTCTGCACAGGCCTTAGTTCTCAACCGATTTTCCTGGTTCTTTTTTTGTTCGTCGCGGAAAACTATCTAGTTGTGCACTACCTCGCCGGAATTTCGAATTTTGCCTTTAAAGGGGAGAAAAGGGGGGGTTAATGCTCGAAAAACGTGCGTTTTTGGGCATAATCTTGTGTACTCTGCCCAGGCCTTAGTTCTCAAACGATTTTCGTGGTTCTTTTTTCGTTTGACGCGAAATACTATCTAGTTGTGCACTACGGCGCCGGAATTTTGGATTTTGCTTTTTAAGAGGGGGAAAGGGGGGGTTAATGATTAAAAAACGTGCGTTTGCGTGCGTAATCTTGTAAACTCTGCCCAGGCCTCAATTTCCAACCGATTTGCGTGTTTCTTTTTTTGTTTGACTCAAATAACTTCCGAGTTGTAGATGATTTTACCAGAGTACCAAAATTCGCAAGGGGAGGGGGCGAGTGGGGGGATAGTATTCACAAAATATCCGATTTTTCAATATTTCGGTTCCTTCACTGCTTACTAATTGTACCCAAGCTTTGAAATTGAGGAAAAATTCTCATTATACCTCCGGATTTTCATGAATTATTCTCTGTTCCACCATGGAACTAATAGTGGTGCCACCATGGTGCCAGGACATGGTGCCATGATGCCATAAACCGCTTATTTCGTGTTTTTTTTTTTTTTTTTTGTGTTTCACCTTGAATACGGATGAGAACTTTGACGGACTGCAAACCAAAACTAACAGATGAAAGTTCAATATTACGACGTATTTCCGCTTTGGTGCCGGACTGGCACCATTGTTGGCGTTGGGTGGTGGTGTGGGGGGGGTGAACTCGAATTCGCATGTTGGGTATCGTAGATCATGGATTTTAAAATGCTCTTCAGATTCGAGGTTCCCACGCCGCCAGAAATGTTAAGGTGGATAATGGTGGGGGGGGGGGGGGTCAGTATTTCTTGCCTAAAGTAATAAATAAATTACATCGAGTGAAACAGTTTTATCACTTACCAACTGGTTAAACTGATCTGATGCTTATCCAATGAGACGTCCCCTGGAATGCATGCATTACTAAACAATATGTTTAGTCCTGAAATTTGGGCTGACTTCAGACGTACTATTTGCTTTAAAAGGCAACACAATTGTACTATTCCAACTCCAATTCACAATTTCAGGAAATTTGCTCTACAGTAGTAGCTTATAGAGATGGGCGAAACGGTTACATTTGAGTATTAGGTTCCACCGTCAGTGGCGACTTGCGTCTCGCCGCCGAAAGACGAGCAGCCGGTGCTGCGGTCTAGCGGCATTTGTGAAAAGTACGCTATACCTCGTTTTTACCACTCATTCCAACATTATTATTCATTTAAAAATTTGACGGTTCTACTTTCCTGCCTTATTAAATTTATTGTAAGGAGAACAAAACTGTTATTGAATTTATGAGTGACGAATCAAGCAGAATGGATTATTATTGTGGAGATTACCGCTTGCGGAACTTTTTTACGAACGTATTGCTAGGAAAATTTTGCCCAGAACGGTTGCAATTTTTTGATTCGCAGCTTTTTGGGCAAATTTTTACTGTAAAAAAAAAACACAAAAAAAACCCTGAAACAGCCGGATAGGGATAAAAATAGGAATTTTTCGTTCTCGTGAAAATTCCAAGTACAGGAATATAGTTTGTCTATTAAAACGCTGCAAATTAGTACACAATGGTTTATTATTTTTCTATATTGATCACTCGTCTACAAAGCCCCCCACCATCCAACAAGAAGAAAAACATCGATCGCATTTCGGTCAGCTATAATTTGAAAGGAGATTAGGCCTCTTTTGCGATTCTCACTCGTGTTTCTGTTTTATCGTACGTCCAACCCTTAAAATCTCGTAGGGAGCGAACGGTTAGTCCTACAGAGCTCCGCGTGGTTTCAAAAAATTCTAAAAATTCTATAGAATCTTAAATTGAAGGAAAAACAATACCTTTATATCAAACTTTTTTGAGTTAGGGCGTTTTCAAAATTTTAAAATTCATTTTTGAACCCTTAGAAGTGACCTACATCAACCAAAATCTTCGAGGCACAACTAGACCCCAAATGGAGCCTACATACCAAATTTCATCAAAATCGGTCATTGCTAAATGGCAAAAGTGCCGAGTACGGCGGAGGGGCGGCCAAATTTTTATTCGATTTTTGGATTCTACGTATCTTGAAACGTAAACCATCAAAATTTGATGTTTACGATAGACAATTTTTTTCTTGGTCGATTCCAAAGGTTCATTATTGAAAATAATAAACCAACATTATTGAAAATAGTAAACCAAAAAGTTGGGATTAACATCAGAGAGAAAGGAAATTTAGGTAGGTAGGTACTTATAATAAAATCGTGGAGGTTTCAAATTCGTGCGAATCGAATAATTACGGCCGTCTAGTGCGAAATTTTTCGCGATTGTTCGTAAAAAGTTCCGCAGGCGGTAATCTTCACTATAATAATCCATTCTGCTTGATTCGTCGCTTCAAAACACAAACATTCAATTACAAGTTTCTTCTCCTCACAATTTAATGAGGCATGAAAGTAGAACCGTCAAATTTTGAAATCAGCTGTAAACACGAGGTACAGCGTACTTTTCAAAAATGCCGCTAGACCGCAGCAACGGCTGCTCGTCTTTCGGCGGCGAGACGCAAGTGTCTCCTCCAGGCAAAAATAGCAAACACTGTTTGCCTTACTAAAAGTATGCAAAATGAATAAATTAACGTATGTTGTTAAGATTCTTCTATATATTTCCATTTTTTGCAAGTCATATTTAGTCGATTTTGAACTGAAAATTTACTATACAATTTAGAGACTATTTCATGATTACCAAGGAAGTTGAATGAAAAATAGAAGAATGGAATAAGTACGTATTTTGGTTTGGATACCAGCCCGCAACACATCAGACAGTTGTAGAGGTTGGTAACTACGATCGATTGCAGATGATAATGCGAACTAACACAGTGCCCGGTGATGCAGCGTGGGGTCTAGCATTGCTGTACCCCTACTACCACAACATCAGCCAAGGCAAACAATTGAAGAGCTGTTTCGTGACCTTGAAAGCGGAGAAACTGGGAAACATGGATACTAACTAACCCCCTCATGACAAAACATCGGATATCCATCGACCCACATTATCTCACCACCAATCAGAAATTTAAACCATTCCTTAGCAACCAGTAATCAAATTTCTTAATGGGTGAAGGTGACGGTTGGTAGGGAGGGATCTATACAGAAGGGTGATCTATACAGAAAATAATAAACCTTTGGGCAATGATTTGCAGCGTCTTCAATACTATTCTATGGGTGAGATTGAAACTTGAACTCTTCGGTTTGATTTTTATTGTCAATAGTGAAGTAATCATTCTCACTTTTAAGGGCTGAAACAATACCGGTAGACACATCCAAAAACTTTCAGTACTTTCTTGTTATTGCTTCAGAGCCTACCTGGGTAGTGGAAGCATTGATTTCACTTTTCGAGATTCAAAACCTTCTTCTCGAAAATCATAAATTCCACTCTTCTTGAACAATTTTGGTTGCGTGTCTGTCTGTCTGTGTGTCAATCATGAAATCCTTGTAACGCGTGAAAGTATGTGAAGCTATTGTCCGAATTCGATGAAATTTTCAGGGATTGTGCGGATCGGGATGAAGATGGTCCCCTATGAAGATCATCGCTCCCGGATCAATAGTAGCCGCTGCGCATGCGCGAACGTGAATTCCTCGTAACAGCCTTTAGGCCAGGTTTATTTGTATCAAAACATTTTTATTTCCGTATTTTTAGTGGGATTTAAAATAGTTTAGTTCAGTGGTACTCATTTGTTTGATTTGACTTGAAAGTTCTTTCAAAAATAAAGACAAAAGGCAATACAAATTACTTAGCAAGAAAGTAGAAGAATAAAAATCAATTTATAGAAAAAAAGTGGGTGTGGCACATAGCTTCCTCGTATCCATAACCCGATTGTATAGATGATCCGATGCATAGTAGTTAATCTCAAAACACCAATCTCTAGGTACCTTTCACTACCCTCATAGGGGACCATCTACACGCTAATCCTAGAAAATTTCATCGAATTCGGATGAAAAATTAAGTGAGTAGATGTATGTGATTGGATCAAAAAAATACTTAGCCTCGGCTGGGATTCGAACCCGCGACCCCTGGGGGACAGTTGAAGTTACGGCTGTTACAAGGAATTTACGTTTGCGCATGCGCAGTCGCTTCTATCGGTCCGGGGAAGATGATTTTCATAGGGGACCGTCTAAACACCAACCCGCACAATCCCTGAAAATTTCATAGAAATCGGACAATAACTTCGTATAGTTATGCGCGTTACAAGGAATTCATGACATACACACAGACAGACAGACACACAGACACGGAACCAAAATTGTTCAGAAAGGTCTAAAACGCAAAACGTGAGTGAAAATTTTGATTTTGGAGAACTTTTTTTTTCGTCCTTGAAAAGTGAAAACAAAGCTTCCGATACCTTGGCAGTCTCGGAAGCAATAATAAATTCACCTCATGGTTTATTGGAACTTGAAAGGTCGCAATTTGGATGACTGAGGAAAGTTTCAACACAATTTTCAGCGCTTGTTAAGTTTATACAGTTGTCAGCCACACCTATAGCTATCAGTTTTAGCTGATCATGACATGTAAATCACTGCACCTAATGCTGTTATCAAATCAAATCAAATCAGTTTTATTTGCCAAGTTAACACATGGTGCATGGACAATAGTCAACTTACTAATCTAAACACTTACAAAGTCGATAATGAGAAAATGTATCCAGTCAAACAAAACAATTACGCAAATACGAGTATTTACCAGTCGATTAGTATTAAGTTAGTATTAGTATTAAGTAATAATTAGGTACAGGTTAAAAAAATAAATAGAGCTCGAAAACAAGTCAACAAGATGTACCTACACAAACACTTACAAGTTAGGTTGAAACATTTTACAAATTACTTTTAAATATCACAACAAATAGGTGTTCTTTGGCTTACAAAACTATGTGCTGTAGCTGCATTAAAAAAATCATCAAAACTATATGGAGCTAGCTTCCGCAAGAATGAAGAAATCGTAATTTTAAAATAATTCTTTGGGAGATTTTGAACGGCAGTTGGTAGTGCATTAAAAAATTTAATGCCCCACCAATTTGCAGCATTTCGTGTTGCAGTCAGCCTTGTGAAAGGAACAACCAAATCAGCACCTGTTCGGGTAGAATAAGTGTGACCCGGTATATCATATTCCGATCTGTGCTCGTGAACATAGATCAGCGATTCAAGAATATAGACGGCCGGAATTGTAAGAACTCTACATTCTACGAAAGCTTGTCTACAATCAGCTCTGTAGCTCAAACCTACAACAGCTCGGAGAGCTCGCCTCTGGCAGCTGAACACTATAGATGAAGAGGGCGAATGTCCCCAACAAACAACCGCATAGGTAGCCCGGCTCTGAAAGGTAGCATGAAAGGCTGACAATACAGCCCGTTGGGATAACTTGTCAGAGAGCCTACGCAGCAAGAAAATTACGCTGTTCAACGCAGAGACCAAAGCCTCACAGTGAGGTTTCCAGTTGAGCTTGGGATCAACCAGTACACCAAGAAATCTCACATTTTGCGGATTCGAGTCCAGACCAACCATACTTCTGAGGCCGAACGTCATCGTTTGGGTCTTTGACTCATTCAGTGCCAGTCCATTTGCAATGAACCATCTAGTAACCGAGTTTACAGAATCTGTGGACTCAGTACCCATATCAGCCAGAACAGTATTTTTGGACATCACAGTTGTATCGTCTGCAAACAAAATTGTTGGGTTAAGGATGGAATTCGTAAGGTCGTTTATAAATACGATGAAAAGGATTGGCCCCAAAATGGAGCCCTGTGGCACACCAAACTCGACAGGTGTAAACTTCCTAGAGCTCATCATTATGGCGAACGGCCTGCAACCTGCAAGCGAGATAAGACTCCACCAGCTTTACTGCATTGGAAGAAAAATGATATTTCTCCAATTTTTGTAATAGAATGTCATGTGGCACACAGTCAAACGCTTTAGCTACATTACATCTACGAATACTGCAGACGAGTAGCAATGATCTTCGAAACCTTGAAGCAATAATTACAGAGATTTGAGATGGCATCTTTGGTTGATCTAGAACTTCTGAATCCATACTGGTTTACCGAGAATAGGTCATTGTTCTCGAAGAAATCCGTGATCTGGAACTTCATCGCCTTCTCGACAACTTTAGAAAAGACTGGCAACTCAGAGATAATGTTAGTATTGAAATCAACTGAATATTTAAAAAATTTGTGGTAGGTAGTTTATCCTACAGTTTTTAACTCCATCATATGTTCTGTAACATCTGTACAGATTAGGAAAAGATTCCTGAATAAAAAGTGATCCGCGTTTTTTCCTCGTAAAATTCTCTCTTTTCTCTTTTAGAGTTCAAGTGTCATTTACAACTTTATCGGGTTATGGGTGCAGTGTCGCTCTAACTGTATCGGTAGTAGGTATGTACTCTGTGTAGGAAGTGATACTAGTGAGAATGGAATTCGCGAAGACTATTAGAATAGGACTACTCGAAGGGAAGAGTAATTGGGCAACATGGAAGTACAAGGTCTCGGTGTTGCTTCGAGGAATACCCAATGCTTGGGATTTAGTTCAGGGTACATTGAAGAGACCAAAAGACCCAGGTCCCGCTTCCTTGAGTCGAAAATAATGCTTACGAGAAAGAACTCCAGATTTTCAATACCGCTGAATGTAATGCACTCCTAGCTCTGACGACGAATCTGACCGAGGAAAATGTTCAGAAGGTCATGCGTTTTACAGAAGCCAAAGAGGTTTGGGATGAGTTGCATCGGCTGTCACTTTTCAAATAATGGCTAAATCAGCTAGAAATGAGGAATTTCACCGAATTCTGTTTGCATTTTTCCCGAATAGTTGACGGTGTCGGACAGATGAAAATCGCGTTGATTTCGGAAAATAAGTCTCCTGATATTTATGGGAGAGGATCAAAATTTATGATTTCAAAAAATAACCGGGAAAACGGACCTCTTCAACGTGAAGCGGGAATGCTCGCTGATTGGCTGTTCGGATCGCCGTCTCCTCTCAGTGTTGACCGACAGAACAACGAAATCGTGTTATCTAAGAGGAAAGTTATCAAACAAAAACATATTGTTTAGTAATGCATGCATTCCAGGGGACGTCCCATTGGATAAGCATTGGATCAGTTTAACCAGTTGTTAAGTGATAAAACTGTTTTACTCGATGTAATTTATTTATTACTTTAGGCAAGAAATAGTGACCCCCCCCCCCCCACCATTATCCACCTTAACATTTCTAGCGGCATGGGAGCCTCGAATCTGAAAAGCATTTTAAAATCCATGATCTACGATACCCAACATGCGAATTCGAGTTCACCCCCCCCCCCCCCACCACCACCACCACCAATGGTGCCAGTCTGGCACCAAAGCGGAAATATGTCGTAACATTGAACTTTCATCTGTTAGTTTTGGTAGTCAGTCCGTCGAAGTTCACATCCGTATTCAAGGTGAACCACAAAAAAAAAAAAAAAACACGAAATAAGCGATTTATGGCATCATGGCACCATGTCCTGGCACCATGGTGGCACCACTATTAATTCCATGGTGGTACAGAGAATAATTCATGAAAATCCGGAGGTATAATGAGAATTTTTCCTCAATTTCAAAGCTTGGGTAGAATTAGTAAGCAATAAAGGAACCGAAATATTGAAAAATCGGATATTTTGTGAATATTATCCCTCCACTCACCCCCTCTCCTTGCGAATTTTGGTATTCTGGTAAAATCATGTACAACTCGGAAGTTATTTGAGTCAAACAAAAAAAGAAACGCAAATCGGTTGGAAATTGAGGCCTGGGCAGAGTTTACAAGATTATGCCCGCAAACGCACGTTTTTTAAGCATTAATCCGCCCCTTTCCCCCTCTTAAAAAGCAAAATCCAAAATTCCGGCGCCGTAGTGCACAACTAGATAGTATTCCGCGTCAAACGAAAAAAGAACCACGAAAATCGTTTGAGAACTAAGGCCTGGGCAGAGTACACAAGATTATGCCCAAAAACGCACGTTTTTCGAGCATTAACCCCCCCTTTCCTCCCCTTAAAAGGCAAAATTCGAAATTCCGGCGACGTAGTGCACAACTAGATAGTTTTCCGCGACGAACAAAAAAAGAACCAGGAAAATCGGTGGAGAACTAAGGCCTGTGCAGAGTACACAAGATTTTGTTACACACACACATACACACACACACACACAGACATACAACTATGGTTTTTTTCGCGGATTTGGATTCAGAATGGTCTAAAACGGATTACTGTGTGGTTATTTGTTTTTTCTGTTGAGTGTTGTCCAACTTCACCCCAGATCGATCGCATAAGGACGCCCAAGTCTTACTGTGGGACGTCCTAAAAACAGGGGAAACCTAATTTTCCCCATCTTGCTTTTCTATTTTTTTTCTTCAGTTTTTCGATTTCGATCTTTACTAGTTTTGTGAAATGTTGCATCTGGGGACTACAGATTTCACGATCTCAGCGCTTCAAGCGGCCATAAATGAACTATTCCAGGATGACGTCATTCTCCCGGTTTTTTTTAAACGTTCATATTTTCTACACTGTTATGTTTATTCGTAAATTAGGAAGTGCGGGCTGAAAGTTCGGCGTAGGAGGTTTTTCGAGGTGCTGAATCCGATTTTGAGGTCAAAAATAGGAAATTCCGACATGGTGAAATCCCTCATTTTAGCTGTTCCTGAACAGCTAGTACCTAAATATTTAGTTGTAAGCTCCACCTAAATCGTATCTAATTTAGTTTTAGCAGTCGTTAGCTGAAACTAATTTTTACCCAACACTGTTTCTAAAGTACCAATTGCCATACCTAGTTACCTACTTAAATATTTCTTTCCATGCTGTTGTCTAGGATTGACAACGACAACCGGAGGGTTCTCCAGAGCAATACAAGTGATTGGAAACAGCAAAGGATTTTCATTGTCAAGACCCGCCCACTAATTTGAATAAGAGAAAAAAGTCCACAGCCACTATTTTTATAGATTAGGATATAGTGAAGAAAATAATAAACCAAAAGGGATATCGATGGGACGAAACGAGAGGAAAACCTACGCGCGTAGTCAACCTAATCTCTTCTGACCGGGAAAACAAACATACGTTATCTCGTTTCGCTTTTTTCTTTCGCACAATTTCGGGAAGGAAGGCGCCTTGTTACGGTCGGTCGGACTTCTTTTTATCGCTGGAAACCGGGGTTCGTGCTGAGAAAAAAAAATCGGAAACAAAATTCGGCGATAGCTGCGGGCGAACTCGCTTTTTCGACAGTCAACCGCCCAACTACGGCGATAAGTCGGCTTCCTGACACTTAAAATCGGTTTTCTTCTATTGTAGGAGAGCACATTTCACTTATCAGCTTATTACTATTGAAGTTTTGTAATATATTTACACATTTTTCTAAAACACGTTCAACCAAGAAATAGTAGCGTGACGAGAGCAAACAAATCGGTTTTTGATCAACCCTTGTCGAAAATTTAAAATTTTAAATGAATAAGAATATCTGCCTCTTCAATTGCTCGGCACTCATGAAATAACTTTATTATATACCATTAGATACGCCAGGAACTGTAGTTTCTAAAAACTGTCGAATTCAGTCAATTGGCTCAATAACAAACTTCGCAGAGCTACGAGAGTTGATCTTTTGTAATGAAAATGTGACTCTTTTAACATGTTGTTATATTGCTCTCCTAGACAACCAATAGGAACAACCCTTATGTAAGGGAGGTTTTACCGAACCAATAGGAAAGAGGAAGGCCTTGGGGAAAACCCAGGGCCTCTCATTATATAGGAGGCCCTCGAGGCCCTTAGGTCAGAACTGTACTGAATTTCGTCGAATAAAGAACTTCACTCTACGCCTTGCGAGTGGTTCCTTTCTACCCTACAACAGTGGCGACTTGATTGGGATTCGTACTACGCACAATTCGCCGATTTACTTCAGCTACGCAGTAAAACTTCAGTTCCTGTGCCAGTTTGCAGTGCACCCCGTCTCCGGTTCCGGCCAAGCAGAGAACCCTCATCGTGAGAGCCAGCCAAGCAGCGCTCCGCCCTCGCAGTCACCTTCGCCCGGGAGCCAGTGCAGTGGAGCCCATTTTCGACAGACTACGACTGCGAACTTCGTAATTTTACCCCTGATTAAGAACGCGGCTGTGGCCCTTCGTCCCGGCGTTCGCCTTGCTCGCAAGGTCTTCTGTGGGTATTCGTGGGAGTTTGTCGGCCCTTCTGCCCTCAAACTCCGCTGCTCCTGATTTAGAACGTGGCTGTGGCCCTTCGTCCCGGCGTTCACCTTGGAAACAAGGGTTCTGTGAGCCAATTGGGTTGTGTTGGCCCTTCTGCCCGCACATTCCCGTTCCTTCTGTTTAGGGTGTGACTGTGGCCCTTCGTCCCGACACCCACCTCTTCCGAGGGTCAGTAAGGCTTTTGCTGTCTACCCTGAGTTTTACTCGGAAGTAGCGGCTTACTCCTTCTTGGTGGAACACTCTGTCAGAGGGTTGACACGCCGAAACTTCGCTGTACGCAGTGGGTATCGTCTGGTCGCCTCTACAAGTCTCCAGTCCTGAGAAGAACCTTTCTACGGCTACACGTTTGCGTCGCCTGGGTCGTCAAAAACTCTCGCCGACAGTGTTACGCCTAAAGAGGAGTAAGCTCTTATTCCGTTGTGAACCCCAAGGTAGAAACATGGACTCTTGGCCTGTCCCACGTTATACTGAAGGTGAAGACCTTTCCGATTTCACGGATAGGTTGGAACTGTATTTCGTGGACCAGGAAATTTCTACTGACAAGCAGAAAGTAGCGCGTCTGGCTTCAGCACTCGATGCTTCAACTTTCTCGAAGATGAAGGCTTTCTTACTCCCGAAGGCCGTGAAGGAGTGCACGTTCGAAGAATGCAGGAAGGCCCTGATGCAGTCCATCTCCCCGGCGATTTCGAAGCCGAGAGCCAGGTTGCAGTTCTCGTCTCTTCGGCGCAGCCCAGGTCAACCCCTCTCGGAATTCGTCGGTCAACTGAAGCGAGCCGCAGCTGCCTGCGATTTTGGAGCCTTCGCAGAAACGGCGTTGAAGGATCGATTGGTCCAAGGCGTCAACGACAACCAGCTTGCGAACGTCCTCCTTCCCCTCGTCGAAACGAAGACCTTTGCTGAACTCACAGAAGCCGCCCTCTTAGCCGAGTCTCTTCGGGACACCGCAGCCCTGCTAGCGCCTCCTCTCGTCGCAGCGCCCATCATCAGGAATTCGAGCAACCGCATTCCGTCTCCTCGTCGTCAGGTACATTTTTCACGTAATACGAATTTTAATTCATCACGTAGAGTTTTCAATGAATCTAGAAATAAGGAATCTGATAAACGATGTAACGGCTGTGTAGTTTCCCACTCTATACAACATTGTCCAGCCAAGTCATGGTTTTGCAACGAATGTGGGGCTCAGGGACACACCAAGCGTTTTTGTAAATCTCGTAGGTCAACTAACACATCCGCAACTTCCCTTCACAACCCTAATTTGCCCATCACTGACCACAGCCTCTCCTACGGGGATAATAACGTATATTCTCACAATCCAACTACTAGCCACTCCGTTTACGATTTCGAGGACCCTGTCACTTTTTCTCAAAACCATTCTGTTTCGGCGATCGGCGTCAATCACCCTAAGTTGGTCTCCACCACACACGGTGATCGCATTTCTACGCCCCCCGTCTTTCTCACGTTAAAATTGGCCAACAGAGCAGATTTGAAATTCCTTGTTGACACAGGTAGCGCTGTAACTCTCATATCTCATGATATTTATTCAAGTTACCTGAAGCACATTCCGTTAAGAAAATCTCAAGTACATTTATCGGCCGCGAACTCTGACAAAATTCAGGTTGAAGGGTTATTACAGGTTGAAATAGAAATGTCCCGTTCTTCCCCCGTTAGGTCGATTATCCATGTTGCAAAACATCTGTCGCCCCCAGCTATTTTAGGCCGAGACTTATTGCACAAATTATTCCCAAATTGGGAGTCCACCTTTTTAGAGCATACTGTCTCCACCATCTCAATTGATAGTATTAAAGCCCAGTTTCCCAACGCTTTTTCAATTACTAACAACGACAAGCCTATCCGAGATTTTTTGGTTCATATTCATTTACGACCCGATGCAAAGCCCATTTTCCAGCGACCGTACAACATTCCATTTGCCTTACGCCAGCCGGTACAAGCCGAACTTGAAAAGTTACAACAGCAAGGAGTTTTGGTTCCCGTTTCAGCTAGTGATTGGGCCTCTCCGTTAGTAGTAGTCCCTAAGAAAAATGGTACACTTCGAGTATGTGTTGATCTTAAACGATCGGTTAACCCACAATTATTGAATGAATCATATCCCCTCCCGCGTTTAGACGAGTTTTTCCACAAATTCTCACAGTGCAATATGTTTTGTAGGCTCGATTTGTCCAACGCATACTTACAGCTTGCAGTTCACGAATCTAGTCAAGAATTGCTGACTATTAACACATTTTTGGGACTCTTTCGTTATACGCGGCTTGTATTTGGTTTGGCCTCAAGTCCCCCTATTTTCCAGTCTGTGATGGACAGAGTTTTAATAAAAATTGACAACTGTGCCTCATATATAGATGACATTCTTCTGGGTGGTCGAAATCTGGAAGAATGTCAAAATACTTTGCACCAGGTGTTAGCAGCTCTTGATAAGCATAATATTAAGATTAATGTGGAGAAATCTGAGTTCTTTGTGCGTTCCCTCAATTTCCTTGGTTTTGTTTTGTCTAACCACGGCCGTCAACCATGCCCATCAAAAATCGCTAAACTGAAAGATATGCCAACACCCACGGACGTCACTCAGCTCCGTTCCTACCTCAGTATGTTAAATTTTTATCGTTCATTTTTGCAAGCTCCCTCCGATCTTCTAGAGCCCCTCCATACGTTACTAAGGAAAGATGTTAAGTGGGAGTGGGGTCCAACGCAGGAGACGGCCTTTCAAACGTCTAAAAACTTATTATCACAGAAATCTTTGTTAGTTTTGTTTAATCCCGAGTACCCATTAGTCTTAACGGTAGACTCATCAAATTATGGGGTAGGAGCAGTTCTAAGCCATAGGATCGGCAACATTTTGGCACCCATTGCATTCGAATCGGCCACATTATCCCGTCCCCAAAGGAATTACTCCCAATTGCACAAAGAGGCTTATGCCATTATTTTCGGTTTGAAAAAATTCCATAAATTCTTATACGGGAGACCGTTTCAAATTGAAACGGACCATCAGCCCCTGGTTTCAATTTTTTCGGAAAAATCTAACATTCCTACAATAGCAGCCTCTCGTCTCGTTCGTTGGGCGGAAATTTTGGCCAGCTATTCATATTCGATTTCCCACAAAGGTTCGTCTAAAATTCCTCAGGCGGACGCACTATCTAGGCTCCCTTCCTTGGAAACTGTGGAACCTGCACCAATAGCTTTCATTCATTCCTCCTTTCCGCCCCTCTCTATGGAGAAACTGAAAATGGAAATGCAAACGGGCAACACTTTTGCTCAGCTGTTTGAACGCTTACAAGAACCATGGTCCTCTTGTCCCAAATCAGATCCGTTATATCCCTATTTTTTGGTACGAGCTAACCTCGATATAGACTCTGACGTTGTTAGATTCGGGGATAGGCTGGTTGTTCCACCAGCATTAAGAACATCCCTCTTGGCTTCTCTACATGAAGGCCATCCGGGGGTCACTAGAATGCAATTACTAGCGAGGTCCTACGTCTGGTGGCCATCCCTTGATCAAGACATAAAACGTTTTGTGCAACAATGCCTCGAATGCCAGCAGTTTGCTCATAGGGCCCCTGAACCGCACCTAAGGCTCCCTTGGCCTTCCGCCACCCGTCCATGGGAACGAGTCCACATGGATTTATTCAGTTTGGATTCCCTTAACTATTTCCTCGTTGTGGATGCATTCTCAAAGTGGCCTGAATGCTTCATAGTGAACAATTACGTTGCTACTACTCTCCTGTCTTTGCTGGCAGACATTTTCAGTAGGTTTGGGTTCCCCACTGCTGTAGTTTGTGACAATGGCCCCCCCTTTTCCTCTCAGCAGTTTGAAAAATTCTTCTCCGATCGAAAGATCACACTGCAATTCTCACCTCCATACAATCCTAGGTCCAATGGTCAAGCTGAAAAATATGTTTCAATTCTAAAATCCACTATCAGAAAAACCAAATTGCAACACCCCACACTGCCACCCCAACAAATTTTGTGTCATGTCTTGGCAACCCTGCGAATTACTCCGTCCACATCATCTGGGACTGCCCCTACCGCAGCACTGCTGTCATATGCACCTACTTCACTAATCATGCCACCTCTTAAAGCTTTCCAATCTAGGGACATCCAACCACTCCAATCAGCCGACGTTGGAAAACCAGTGTGGGTCCTCCTCAGACCAGACTGTAAACCAGCTGTGTGGTCCCCTGGCACAATAGTTGACCAAGTAGCTAAGACGATTTTCAAAATTAAAACCGACAACGGGCTAGAGAAAGTCGTTCACATCTCACAAATAAGGGTCCGCCATCCACCTAATAATGCTACTTACCCCGTCCCTGTGCATCCGCCCTCCTTCCCTTCCACGTCGCATGGCCAATCTCAGCATCCTCCTATTGTTCCTCCATCCACTATGAGATCAGGAAAATTATTTAAACCATAGTCTACTTCAGTTTGGTGTTTTACACCGTTGTTTTACACTATGTTTTCATGTGGAAAAGAAGTATGTAGTAGTTATAAAATAGTTAAAAACCAATAAAAATAGTTAAAAAAAATAAATAAATAAAAAAATAAAAAAAATAAAAATTAAAAAAAAAAAAAAATAAATAAAAATACTAATTAAAAAAAAGTCTTGATATTGCATTGTAAATAGTACTCGTAAAATAAGTATAAGAGTTAGCTTTACCTTCCATGTTTACTTGCTAAGGTTCATGTTTTACCATTTATGTTATTACCTTCCATGTTTACTTGCTAAGGTTCATGTTTTACCATGTATTTTGTTAGTTATGTTATTTAATAGTTAAGTGTCTCATTGTATCGTGAGGGGAGAAAAGATGTTATATTGCTCTCCTAGACAACCAATAGGAACAACCCTTATGTAAGGGAGGTTTTACCGAACCAATAGGAAAGAGGAAGGCCTTGGGGAAAACCCAGGGCCTCTCATTATATAGGAGGCCCTCGAGGCCCTTAGGTCAGAACTGTACTGAATTTCGTCGAATAAAGAACTTCACTCTACGCCTTGCGAGTGGTTCCTTTCTACCCTACAACACATGTTTAATGTTTTAGGGCTGGGGGTCATTCTGTGAATTCCGACACGCAAATTTGCAACGGGCAAAACTATACTAACCTGTGGTCCGATTTTGATGAAATTTTCAGGGATTGTGCGGGTTAGGTCCTAGACGGTCCCCTATAAATTTCAGCACCTTCGGACCAATAGGAGCGAGTGCGCATGCGCAAACGTGAATTTCCTGGGACCTCGGTTTCTCGGTTTCTAATGAACCGATTTTGCTCAAATTTGGAGGTTAGTTAGGGACTAACTTCTAAGAGACACCCTATAAGTTTCAATCAAATTGGTCAAGCAATAGCCGCTGCGCATGCGCGAACTTTAAATTTATTGTTACAACCAAAACTCCGCAACTATTCAACCAATTTCGATGAAATTTTCAGGGATTGTGTGGGTTAGGTCCTAGACGGTGGACCGCTAATATTTTGGTATTCAATAACTCTTTGAATCATAATTTTTTCGCCAACTGATTTTTTTTTTTTTTTTTTTTTTTTTTCCTTCAATTGGCATCAGCGTTTGGCCATAGCCATGAAGTTCGTTTATTTATAAATTGTAAAACGAAATAAAATTAAGAAAAAATAATATTAATAAAATTGAAAACGAGAAAAAAGAAAATTAAATTTTTACATCGATCGTGTGTATAAAAAAAATAATTGCTTTATAGGTATATAATACTGCATCTTGATTCTATACGTCCATGTTACAATGAGTGAGGAAGCTATACTGCCCACCCAACTTGGCAGACTTTTTTCTCTCCTATTCAACGCAGGAAGGTGAAATTTGAGAGGCAGGGTCAATGGAGAATGCTGAAGGCGCCTGAGTGGTCACTGATCGGCTGAGTGAGCTCCAAGGCCATTTTCTCTCCTGTTGAACGCAGGAAGCTAAAATTTGAGAAGCAGGGTCAAAGGAGAATGCTGAAGGCGCCTGAGTGGTCACTGATCAGCTGAGTGAGCTCCAAGGCCATTTTCTCTCCTGTTGAACGCAGGAAGCTGAAATTTGAGAAGCAGGGTCAATGGAGAATGCTGAAGGCGCCTGAGTGGTCACTGATCAGCTGAGTGACCTCCAAGGCCATTTTCTCTCCTGTTGAACGCAGAAAGCTGAAATTTGAGAGGCAAGGTCAATGGAGAATGCTGAAGGCGCCTGAAGGGTGACTGATCAGCTGAGTGAGCTCCAAAGCCATTTTCTCTCCTGTTGAACGCAGGAAGCTGAAATTTGAGAAGCAGGGTCAATGGAGAATGCTGAAGGCGCCTGAGTGGTCACTGATCAGCTGAGTTTCTCCCTTGCGAGGGAAAAACATTAAACATGATTTAATGTTTTTCCCTCGCAAGGGAGAAATTGAACATTATACATTATGTCTTCGTAGTAAATGAATAACTCACTTACTTTGTGATTTTTTAAAATGTTTCATCGCTAAAAGATTTTGGTTTTGCTCTAAGCAGCTTGAAAACTTTGGAAATTCTATAACACGAAAAAAAATTTTCACACATTTGTCCCATTTTCTCCCTTATTGAACTATCTAGCGTCTTCCCGTTTTTTTCTAACGATTCACAACTACATTTAGAGCAAATTGAATGATTTAGTTTGATCCATCCACATAATCTGATGTCCGGTAGTAATAAGAAGTGTTATGCCAAAACTATTCATGAAAAATTGACGTTGAAAGTTTACTACAACAACTTTACTACTGGAAACAATAGGCCGACAAAAATTCCCGAATCGAAAGAGAAACTAATTACCAATATAACAAAAAAATGAAAGTTAGATTCCGACAGATAGAACAAGAGAAAACGGGTCAAACAGTTTAAAAAGTAAATGTTCAGTAGAGGCGTTTGAAGTTTTGAGCGCCCGATGCGATGTGAGAAACATTTCTATCCGCTTCGCCCCTCATTCCTTCAACACGCTCGATCCATGAGAGATGGACACTCACTCGTTTACACACTTTTTTCTTCCTCCAAGATACCAAATAATGTTTTGCGATTCTGTAGGAGTGTCAAAGAAACATATTGTTTAGTAATGCATGCACTCCAGGGGCCGTCCCATTGGATAAGCATTAGGTCAATTAATACCAGTTGGTAAGCGAAAAAACTTTTTCAACCGATGTAATTTTGTAATTTATTAAGTATTTTAGGCAAGAAATAGCGACCCCCCCTCACCAATATCCACCACAACATTTCTAGCGGCGTGGGAGCCTCGCATTTGAAGAGCATTTTGAAATCCATGATCTACGACACCCAACATGCGAATTCGAGTCTTGTCAGTGGCGAGTGCCAGTCTGACACCAAAGCGATAATACTTCGTAAACTTGAACTTTCATCTATTTGTTTTGGTAGGCAGTCCGTCAAAATTCATTTCCGTATTCAAGGTAAAACACACAAAAAACCCACGAAATTAGCGGTTTCTGGTGTACTGGCACCATGGTGGCACCGCTATTAGTTCCATGGTGGAACAGAGAATAATTTATGAAAATCCGGAGATTTGATGAGATTTTTTTCTCAATTTCAAAGCTCGGGTACAATTAGTACCCGGTGCGATAACGGAACCAAAATATTGGAAAATCGGATATTTTGAGAATATTATCCCCCCACTCACCCCCTCCCCTTGCGAATTTTGATACTCTAATGAAATAATGAGCAATTTGGAAGATTTCTGAGTAGAACGAAAAAAGATACTAGCAAATTGGTGGGAAATTGAGGCCTGGACAGAGTACACAACATTATGCCCAAAAACGCACGTTTTTCGAGCATTAACCCCCCCTTTCCCCCCCTTAAAATGCAAAATTCGAAATTTTGGCGACGTAGTGCACAACTAGATAGGTTTCCACGTCGAATAAAAAAGGAACCACGAAAATCAGCCTGAAATTGAGGCCTGAGCAGAGTACACAAGATTATGCCCGAAAACGCACGTTTTTTTTTTTTTTTTTAATCGTTAACCCCCTTAAAAGGCAAAATTCGAAATTCCGGCGACGTAGTGCATAACTAGATAGTTTTCCGCGACGAACAAAAAAGAACCACGAAAATCGGTTGATAACTAAGGCCTGGGCAGACGACACAAGATTTTGTCTCACACACACACACACGGACATTCACCTATGGGTTTTTTTTCGCGGATTTGGATTCAGAATGGTCTAAAACGGATTACTGTGGTTATTTTCTTCTGTTGAGTGTTGTCCTCCTTCACCCCAGATCGATCGCATAAGGACGCCCAAGTCTTACTGTGGGACGTCCTAAAAAGAAGAAGAATGAAGGAAGGTTTTCAAAACCATAACTACACAATCTTTTTGTCACTTCGTTGTCCTTAAATGTCCATTGACGCAACTTCAAAAATGTATAGCGACCGGTGTATACGTTGTACGGACATGGGGATGGTTTTAAAATGTTCTGTAATAAGTCTACATAAACCAGAAATTCCCAACCCCCCTTAAGTAATATTAAAGCAATATTGCAAACCCATTCTTGGGGGGACTATCTATTAGGTCAAAGTGTAAGAAAAGTAGACTTACTTTTGGTAGATTATTTTACTCGTGATGAGGAACCACGAGGAACCAGAGGCAGCAGGAAGATCTCGCTGAGTAGTTCGTGAGGTGACGTCCCTTCGGCCGCAAGGTATTTCTCATGAAAAACGAAAACATTATCAACATTTCCGGTATAATATAACGGGGTTTTATATACTCCTACTAGAAAATATTGAACAGGTAAATATTTCATCAAGTGCTCAGATCCAAAATCACATTCAAAACAAAATAAATAGACAAATATGAAGGTTTACCACAGCGAGAGAGAATAATAACTTGGATCTAAGTCATTAAGAAGGTGGTCTAAGGTCTGAAGAAAGTAATATAATAACCAGAGGCTCGGCGAAGAAGGATTTTGTCATTCAGTGGACCCCATTCCCATTCCGTTTGACGTGGAAAAATATAACGAAAACCCCCTATTTTGGTGCAATTGCGGGCTTGGGCAATTTTGATCGTTCTAGAAGCCGGGTTTGGGCACAATCTAAAAGTTCGACAATTCATGAAATTTCAAAGTTGGCGCTTTTGTCATTTTTGAAATCTATAGAAAACGTTATGAATAGCTTTGAACCGAATTTTATACAGCGACAATATTAGTGATTATAGTCTGAGGGTGCCTAACTCGAGGACACAGTAGACTTATGAAGTGAAAATAAAGTTTGAAAAAAAATGGAAATTCATAAACACGTTTGATAAGGCTCGTGCAGTTTCTGAGCGAATAACCCACCATAATTTCCCCCTTTCTCATCCTCCGCTCGGAACCCCCCTCATATAGCATATCATTCTAAAGCTTACAATCAGACCTTTAATTTGACTATACACAAATAGTCCGTCATCGGCTCAGTCGGAAGTCACAGGGGAAGAAGAGTGAATGTGGACCAATATTCCCGAATCGAGAACCACGTTTTGGTTTATTTTCAATAATGAACCTTTGGAATCGACCAAGAAAAAAAAATTTTAACACCCCCTCAAAATTTGATGGTTTACGTTTCAAGGTACGTAGAATCCAAAAATCGAATAAAAATTTGGCCGTCCGTCCGCCGTACGCGGCACTTTTGCCACTTAGCATTGACCGATTTTGATGAAATTTGGTATGTAGGCTCCATTTGGGGTCTAGTTGTGCCCGAAGATTTTGGTTGATGTAAGTCACTTCTAAGGGTGCCAAAATCAATTTTGAAAACGCCCTAACTCAAAAAATTTCGATATAAAGGTATCGTTTTTCCTTCAATTTAAGATTCTATAGAATTTTTAGAATTTTTTGAGACCACTCGGAGCTCTGTAGGACAAACCGTTCGCTCCCTACGAAAATTCAAGGGTTTATATTGAATTATATATATATAAATCAAAACACGAGTGTGAATCGCAAAAGAGGGCTAATCTCCGTTCAAATTAGAGCTGACCAAAATGCGATCGATGGTTGGTGATTTTTATTTTTATTTTTATTTTTTTCTTTATCTCTTCATATTGGATGGTTGGTGATTTTGTAGACGAGTGATCTATATAAAAATAATAAACCGTTGTGTAATAATTTGTAGCGTTTTTCAACTTCTTTCACAAATTTTCGATACTTTTAACAAAGCAAAATGAAATCTGTTTGAAACGGGACCATCACGGATACTGGTAGAACAAATTTCAAAAAGAACCAGACAGATTGGTACCAGAATAAAGAAATGCAGTGTTGACATACAAAAAAAAATCGTCCCACGACAATTCGAATTGAGAACCTCCTTTTTCGCGTGCCTTCGGCTCGTTGAAGTCGGTCAAAAAATGTTGGTACTACCTAAAATAGGTACCAATCTAGATTCAATATTAATTCCCACAAATAGGTAATTTAAAACATAAAAGAGCGCAGAACAGTGGGGAGAAACTGCAATAATTATCCAAGTATCCCGATACCTAACGACACATTTCAGAACACAGTGAAAAATAAGAAAAATTCTCACGATTATGTGAATTAATAAATTACCGTTTAGACGTCTACTGTTTGGTTTATTAGTTCGGAAAAAAGTGCCGAATGGAGAGTAATTGAAATGAACGCAACCAAAATCGCATAAATTAGGTGAAATTATCGAATAAGGTTACGGAAAAATTTGAAACCGAAAAATATCGAAAACCAACTATCGATGGATCGAGAACATCGGCAAAGAAAGTCTGACGTATTTGAAAATAAAAAAACCGAAGTAGGTATTGCTATTCCTAGTTGTTGTTCTATTCATCGGACAAAACAAAAACACTATTGCATTTGAAATTATCAAATATAATAATAGTAGATGAGGGGATTCCTGTTCGACAAAATTCAGTAAGGATTTTCTTCTTGTGTTCAGGGAAGGTAAGGAGGTATCGAATCCAAGTTTGCCGCCTCGAAAGCCGCGAAGAAAACTTTTGGCGGCCGAAAAAACCTCGAACTTGAGGCAGTGTTTTTGGTTTTTAGGCTAAAACTCGAAAACGGCCCATCGCGCAAATTAGTTACGGAATACTCACCTAATTGTAGAGGATTAAAATATGCATCCAACGTCCACCATAACGTTGTAATTTGGTCAGAGTACAAGGTCGACGTCGGAAAATCCGCCATTTTCTCCAACTTGGTCGAAAACTGAGAATCAGTGACATCAACCAAAAACCTAGAAACAATGGTAAATTTCGACCTTATTTTCAGACCGAATTAACGTTATGGTGGTCATCGGATGCACAATTTAGGTACTACTCTACAATTAAGTAATTTTAGTAAATTTGTTTGTCTGTTGAGGACCAAAATTACGAGGTTTTTTGGCTGCCAAAAGTTAACCCTTTGGCTTTCAAGGTGGCAAATTTGGATATGATACGTCCTCACCATCCCTGAACACATGAAAAAAGAAATTCCTAAATCAAATTTTTTCGTTCGCGTCTTCACGAGCTCCCTTAACCCAAATTGAACCATGGTGTCACTAGTGTCATCGAAAACATCGCAGGAACTCGACAGAAATCCCAAAGTGTCGCCTGAAGAACCAAAATTAAATTGAAATTTTAAATTTAATGAACAGCGGAATTTTTGAGGGCTATTTGAAGTCTCAAAATAGAGTTATAACAAAATTTTCAATGAAATCAATGAAACAATTTTCAACATTTTTGTCTGTACATCATGTTTTGACTTACAAAAAATTCTCTTTCCATTAATTTTTAAATTGCTATTTGAATCTGGTTAATCTCGTGAATCCTTGGGACAGCTGTGGAATTTCCAAGATGTTTTCGGTGACACAAGTGACACCATGGGCTAAAAAGGGTTAGGTAAGGGGGGGGGTCTCAGTCGGTCGCCGTTCGTTTTCAGTATTTAGCGAAAAAGAAGGCTCAAAAACGTAGAAAGTTGTAACTAAATTCAAAATTTCAGAGGATTTTAGAAATTCATTAGTTCACGGCCGTATGGAATTGAATAACCGAAATATTGCTGCCAGAATCATCAAAATCCAACGATAATTGCCAAAGAAAAATGGGATAAACTGCTGAATAAACGGGTTTTTCCATATTTCTCTGGTAATTATCGTTCGATCTTGATGATTCCAGCGGCCATATTTCAGTTTTTCAACTCCCTAGGGCCGTGCACTAATGAATTTCTAAAATCCTCTAAAATTTCAAATTTAGGCACAACTAAGTTTTTGCGCCTTCGATTTCGTGAAATACTAACCCGGAACGAGGAAAAAACGGCGACCTACTGAGACCCCTTGATGAATCAAAAAACACCGACGCAACTAAAAACATCAGCAAAAAAACCAGTGAAAATATCGATGTATCCAAGATCGAAATACCGCTGCCAGCCCTGGCTATTTATTCCACAGAATACAAAAATTTCCTATCAGAGAGAAGAATGCAAGTTCTTACCGTAGGATGGTGGGTCCAGCTTCTCCACAGCGCAGCAACAGTGCTGGTAGAAGATGGTGGCGCCGATGCTTGGAGAGTGTCAACCTAAAGAAGGGTTACCTCGACCTTGAAGATGGATTCCTCACTCAAGACGGAAAATCTTCTTTCTTCGGTCTTCTTGACTGACACTGAACATAACTTTCACAGAACGCATACGCAGTGCCCATGGAAACTCCCGTACGCGGCGGAATCGCGGAAGGCAGAAGAAGGAATTCACTTGAAAACAGTCACTGATTACGTGCCCTATGGACGCCGAGTTCCCACTTGGACTGAAGGGGTGAGTGCGAGGGGGGTAGGGAGGAAGTATCCCACGAGGCTGTGCGAGTCGTTCTCGCCTTTGATTGGACGATTTCTTGTCAGGTGACTCAAAACATAGGCGAGGGGGGAGGAGGAAGAATGACGTGTTCCGTTCTCGTTTTTGATTGGTCGCCTCCGGATCACCCGAGGAAGGATTGCCTGATGGGTGATGGGTGGGGGGGGGGGGGCACGGCAGACCGCTACCTGGACTCGAGGGTTCCTAGGAAAGTTGGTAATCCCCAGTTGCCAACCCCCCCCCCACCTCATCACCCACGAAACTAAGGAATTTTCACAACTCCACTGAAACCTATCACCCCCCCCCCTTATTATCTCTCAGCGCGCAATAAACTTTCGCCCCTGCTGAATTTTCGAAAAGTTTTACATTTAAATATAGGTAGGGTAAATAAATATTTTATAAATAAATATAATATTAATAAATAATAAATAAAATAAATATAATAATATATAATAAATATAAATAATATAATAATTATATAATATATAATAAATATAAATAATATAATAATATAATAATATATAATAAATATAAATAATATAAATATAATAAATATAATAATTAATAAATATAATATATAAATAAATATTTTTTAAATATAGGTAGACACTCTTAATAAAAAATTTTCGTTTTTCTGGCTGCAATGCGTTAATTTTTATTGTATTGGTTTTCTGTCAATTAATTTTACTAAAATAACTCTTCCTTTATGTAAATACCTTTTTAAATGTCACTGTAAGTTTATATTAAAACGTTTTTTCGTTAATCTTCGGAGACAGGCTTTTGCACCAGTCGATGACACCAGTTCGCCTGAAGTAGACAGGGTTTTACACCACTAGTAGACAGTTCACTTTAATAAAACTTTGTGTTTCATAAATCATTGAAAACGAACCCAGCTTTAATCACAGCTTTGTAATTATTGTTTAGGAATCTCATTTCAGTCTTTAATTACTCAGCTACCTTCTTTTCATACTAATATAAAACAAACTACTTACCTAGATATATTTTGGACAAAAAATACATCATGGTGGTACCTATTTTAGACAAAAAAAACTACTTAGGCAGGTACTATTTATTTAAAACTAAAACAACGCGTCATGGTGCTAACTACTATGGTTGTTAGGTAACTGTAATCACAGCTTCTCAAGTATGGTAAATGTAAAAATGAATTGTAGAAGCTAATAGGAGAAAAAAATGAAAATTTATTTTACCACTGCTATGAGCGCTTTTGGTTTATTATTTTCAATAATGAACCTTTGGAATCGACCAAAAAAAAAAAAAAGTTTTAGCACCCCCTCAAAATTTCTTGGTTTACGTTTCAAGGTACGTAGAATCCAAAAATCGAATAAAAATTTGGCCGTCCGTCCGCCGTACGCGGTACTTTCCCCACTTAGCATTGACCGATTTTGATGAAATTTGGTATGTAGGCTCCATTTGGGGTCTAGTTGTGCCCCGAAGATTTTGGTTGATGTAGGTCACTTCTAAGGATCAAACAATCAATTTTGAAAATTTAAAAACGCCCTAACTCAAAAAAAGTTTGATGTAAAGGTATTGTTTTTCCATCAATTTAAGATAGTATAGAATTTTTAAAATTTTTTGAGACCACGCGGAGCTCTGTAGGACAAAACGTTCGCTCCCTAAGAGAATTTAAGGGTTGGACGTATGATAAATCAGAAACACGAGTGTGAATCGCAAATGAGGCCTAATCTCTGTTCAAATTTTAGCGTTCATAATTTGCAGCGTTTTCCGAATAATTCCACATTTTCCCCTTCAAAGGTCGCATGGCTGTGCTTCTGTAAACAACGTTAAACATGAGTCAAAGCACCAGAACCTTCACAATACATTTCTCCCTTAGGTAGGTAACATCACAATTTTCTGGTTCCAGTAGTAGACACCCCTATCTACTAGTAGTAGACACCCCTATCTACTAGTAGTAGACAGGGGTGTCTACTACTGGAACCAGTCATTTCCCGGCAAAAACTCAAGCATCCTCGTGTTCGCAATTGAAATACGAATAAGTTTTAATAAAGTTCTAAAAAGCAGAGGAAAAACCAGTAGTAGACACAAATGTCTACTACTGGAAAGGACGCGTTATCAATGGCCCAATAGTAGACAGTCTCTGTTTGAACGAAATTATACAATATTAACCAAAATAAACATCGCAACTGTGGAGGAAATACATGAAATAGCACGTAGAAATCAAATTGGTGCAGATTATATGTAAAAACTGATTAAGAACTTCATAAAACCAAACTTACCTCCTTAGCAGATGTGGCAATAACAGCACCTCAAACTAAGCCGCGTTAACAAATGCTCTATCATTCTTCTATGGCTAACTTGATGATCAATGTCTTTCTGGTGGGAACGCAGCAGATGATATTTTTTAAATTGGTGCCAATTACAAACCTTTTTGATGAGCTGGGTACTTATTTTTTTCAAGTTAAAGTCCAAGTGTCTACTTTTGGTGCAGTGTCTACTACTGGTACATTTACCCTAGTGCATTTATTTTAATCAGGGAAGCGTATAATGGTATTAAATACCATTGATACCAAATACCAAATTTTGGTACAGGATAAATCTAATTTATCATTTTTTAAAATTTGATGCCATATCCTCTACAGACCGAGCGTCCATTTAACCCTTTAGCGGGCAAAACTCGGGCGTCATGGGAAATTTTTTTTTTCCGATCTAGTCGGGTCTTTATGGATCTGTTAACAATATTTCAGCATTTTTTGCGAAAAAAAATGGTTCACGCGCCATAAAATGGCATGGTACAGCATGTGTACCAAGGACCACCAGGTGCACTTTTCGGCCATGATGTTCCTTGGTACAACATTTGTACCAGTAAAAGGTAATCAGGGAATGATAAAACATATGACAAATTCGACAGCAAACAACATTTCAATAGGACTTGTTGCGTTGGTATGCGACGCGTCCAATCTCCAGTGAGAAATCATGGGGCGCCTGCCCCGAAAAACTTCAATAACATCGTCGCGAGTACACGATTCCAGTGTTATGCTTTTGTTATGGATACTTGAATAGCTAGAGGTTTATTATAAAATAGGGCTATAGAGGTTTATTATAAAATATCGATACTTCGATAATATCGGCTCGAAGTGTCGATACCACCGATATTTCAAATTAACCCACCGATGATTTTTCAATCCAACTAAAAACCCTATTAATTGAGAGAAGGCAATTTTTTTTAACAATAATTTAAAATGTAATAAAAGTCAATGGCAATTAAAATGTAATAAAAGCCAATAATTGAAAATGTAATAAAAATGAATAATTATTCCATTTTATTCCAATTCCAATTCTTATTTGCAAGAAATCTCTGTTCAATGAAATGATGTTTTCCTTCCACTAGAAATCGAAAGGATCGAGTACTAAATCAGTTACAATATAAAAACGCTGCAAATCATTGCTCAAAGGTTTATTATTTTCTGTATAGATCACCCTTCTGTATAGATCACTGGTTCTCCATCAATAGCACCTACCACCATCTGTATTCTCCCTTGACCTTCCCTCTCAAATTTCAGCTTCCTGTGTTCAATAAGATTGAAAATGGCTTCGGAGCTCACTCAGCTGATCAGTGATCTTAAGAGTGAAGAAGATATCCTCGAATGCTGGAGACGCCTGGAAGAGCACTTCCATTCAATAGGAGTAAAAATGGCTTTGGAGCTCACTCAGCTGATCAGTGATCTGAAGAACGAAGAAGATCTCCTCGAATGCTGGAGACGCCTGGAAGAGCACTTCCATTCAATAGGAGTAAAAATGGCTTTGGAGCTCACTCAGCTGATCAGTGATCTGAAGAGTGAAGAAGATCTTCTCGAATGCTGGAGACGCCTGGAAGAGCACTTCCATTCAATAGGAGTAGAAATGGCTTTGGAGCTCACTCAGCTGATCAGTGATCTGAGGAGTGAAGAAGATCTCCTCGAATGCTGGAGACGCCTGGAAGAGCACTTCCATTCAATAGGATTGAAAATGGCTTCGGAGCTCACTCAGCTGATCAGTGATCTGAAGAGTGAAGAGGCCTTTGAGCAATAATTTGCAGCGTTTTTTACCCACCAACATTTTTTTTACCTACCAACTTTTTTTTACCTACCATTTAGGTACTACCTACCACACCATACTGGCTTCACACCTTCACAATCAAGTTTATTAGAAAGAACTAAACGCTTCACACTCGATTGGAAAAATAGAAAGCTTCGTATGGAAATTTGATTACTGGTTACGCAGAAGGCAAAACTGTATACAAATCGAAAAATGAACAGCGATCGCATTTTAGTCCGATAAAATTTGAATGGAGATTAGACCTCTTTTGCGATTCACACTCATGATTCTGTTTTATCGAAGGAAAACCTTCAAGTACTCGTAGGGACCGAACGGTTTGTCCTACAGAGCTCCGGGTGGTCTAAAAAATTTTTAAAAATTCTGTACTATTTAAAATTGGTGAAAAAACGATACCTTTATTTCGAGAGTTTTCGAGCTAGGGCACTCTTGAAAATTTCAACCCTTAATTTTTACCCCTTAGAAGTGACCTACATCAACCAAAAGCTTCGCGGCACAACTAGACCCCAAATGGAGCCTATATACCAAATTTGAACCAAATCGGTCCAGTGTTGCTAAGAAAAGTGCCGCGTACGGCGGACGGCGGACGGCGTACGGCGGACGGACGGAAATTTTTTTATTCGATTTTCGTATTCTACGTACCTTGAAACGTAAAACATCAAATTTTGAGGGGGGGTTAAAATTTTTTTTTTCTTGCTCGATTCCAAAGGCTTATTATTGAAAATAATAAACCAATATCGATACTTCGATAATATCGGCTCGAAGTGTCGATACCACCGATATTTCAAATTAACCCACCGATGATTTTTCAATCCAACTAAAAACCCTATTAATTGAGAGAAGGCAATTTTTTTTAACAATAATTTAAAATGTAATAAAAGTCAATGGCAATTAAAATGTAATAAAAGCCAATAATTGAAAATGTAATAAAAATGAATAATTATTCCATTTTATTCCAATTCCAATTCTTATTTGCAAGAAATCTCTGTTCAATGAAATGATGTTTTCCTTCCACTAGAAATCGAAAGGATCGAGTACTAAATCAGTTACAATACAAATAGTACTATTTATTATTCGACAAATGCCGGCGGCGCATTCGAAACTGAAAAATCACAGAAAAAGGTCTTCTCACGCGCCTGGTGTCGAAATTCTCAGAATGAGTTCCATTTTCGATTAAAAATTTTAAAAAAACCAGGCGCACCCCCCATTGGTGTTTTAGTCATCCCGCGATCGAGGGCGGTTTATAAGAACAAATTGAGAAGCTTCAGAGGCGAAATACCAACCAGCCTCGTTCCTCAACGTCCTCTTCAAACTTGGGGAAAGTACAACAAGAAAAATTTGCTTAAACCCGTCATTTAAAGGCATACGAGGCCGTTGAGTTCAGCTGCGGCTGGTGGGTGGTCCTCTGGGGATCCATCTCCGTCTCAGCTGAAGATCCCTTCACATTCTTACCCATCGCCTTCCATTAGTCGAGCACCCCCGCTCAGTCTTTTCACTGATATTTCACCGTTGCTCATCCAACATATTGGCTCCCCCCGTCCTTCGGTTTCCTCATTCCACTCCATACATCTGAGTCCTCTTTGAAATTCTTTCTCCCGACGCTATTTCGGGAGCCCATTTTAATTATAATAGCCCACACGACAAAGATGTTACGATCAAGGATTAAAACGCTGCAAATTATTACACAATGGTTTATTATTTTTCTATATAGATCACTCGTCTACAAAATCACCAACCATCCAATATGAAGAAAAAAAAGAAAAAAAATCTAAAAAATCAAAAAAAATTTAAAAAAATCAAAATTACCAACCATTGATCGCATTTCGGTCAGATCTAATTTGAACGGAGATTAGGCCTCTTTTGCGATTCACACTCGTGTTTTGATTTATATATATATATACATATAGCTGGTAGGGTGAAGTGGGGTAAGTGCGTAGCAAAAAACGCATAGTGGCACTTCTACGGTCTGTCAATTCCAAATAAGTTAATATTTTTCTCTCAAACAAAAACCATCGGAACCAACTGCTTATCCTGAATTCAATGCGACATAAATTAATTTTCTATCTCCACCTCAAGTGAAAAAAATTGACCTTTCCTAAAAGCCTTTCAAAAACGCACTTTCCCCGGCATTTGGGGTAAGTGCGCTTCTACCATGGGGTAAGTGCGTTCAACGTATTTTCTATGAAAACTTGTTCATTTGAATCTTCCAAATGTTCAATTTAACACTAATAATAAAGAAAATCCAACATTTCCTCTGAACAATGTCAAATTAAATGGTTAAATTCCAAAATAAGTCCCAGATACTTAGAAATAAAATAAATAATCATAAAAAGATAAATATAAATATATATAAATATTTCGGAGAAAGAAATGAACAATATCGAACTGAATGGTCCAACTCAAACTGTATATTTAGACGAATTATTTCAAAAACAGAAAAACCGCAAAAACCCCCGCGAATCCACAATTCTTCTCTAACCCCTCTGGCGTCCTTCCCCACCGAGTCCGTGCGTTAGCCCTTGTTCACTGCCGATGTCCGGGTGAATGGTAGACATAGTTGAAGAGGGTTATGGATGAAGTCGCGGGTGATGGTTCTTTATTCCTCCGTTACGGCCAATCCTGATATTGCACCCGTCCCGGGTGCACCATCTGGAACAGAGAACAAACGCAGTAGCAACCATAGCAACCACTCGGCCATTCTTAAAATGAAGCACTTAGTTTGTTACTACTCTCATAATTTGGATTTTTTTTTGTAACATCTCATCAGTTAGCTCATGGGCGTCACAGCTCTTATTTGTTGGTTCATGGCTGTCACAGAATTTTTTTTTTTTTTTTTTTTTTAACGGTGTCTCAACTCTTATTGTTCCTAAGCACTAGTTTTCATTGTTGCATGAATTGATTGTTGACTATAGTTGTCGTTTCTTAGGTCATTGGCGTCTCAGCTCCGATTAATTTGTTAGTTCCTTGGCACCATGATCATTTTATTCGAAAGCTTCACAACTCTTTTTGTTCCATAGGTCACATTCTTTTTATTTTATTCACTTGTCCTTTATAGGTTCTTTCTTTAAACATTATTTTGAGAATTATCATAGGCATTATAGTTCTTATTTCTAAGTATATTGGCGTTTCAGCTCATATTTGGTTCATTGGCATCACAGCTCTTTTGATTCTATGGCGTCACAGCTCTTTTTGTTCAATGGCGTTACAGCTCTTTTGGTTCTATGGCGTCACAGCTCTTTTCGTTCAATGGCCTCACGGCTCTTTTGGTTCTATGGCGTCACAGCTTTTTTGTTCAATGGAGTCACAACTTTTTGGTTCTATGGCGTCACAGCTCTTTTTGTTCAATGGCCTCACGGCTCTTTTGGTTCTATGGCGTCACAGCTCTTTTAGTGCATATAATACTTTCACAGACACATAAATTTCGTTAATCAAAAAAGATAGCTTCAACTGTGATGTAAGACAGACACAACTGTCAGTATTGCAATTTTAACTAAGGATCACTTGATATTTCTTGAATATAATAATAATAATTCATTAAAAATTTATATTAATTCATCTCATCATCAGTAGAGGAATTATTCTCCAGAGGTACCATAGGCTGAGGGACTCTACGTATTCTATCATGGGAGTATTTGTAAGTGCGATTATTTGTCAATGACTTCAACAAATACCTATCACCATCCAAAACTTCAATAATCTTGAATGGTCCTTTGAACTTGGGGCTTAACTTGGTTTGATTTCTTTCCTCATTTTTAAGTAGTGCATAATCACCAACAGATAGTTTGTTAATTCTGGCTTTATTCTTATTGAACCTAGCAGTATCATATGCTGCATTATTCTGTATACTTTGGGAAGCCTGTTCACGAATATCATTGATATCAACGGTGACTGGTTCATTTTCCAAATGTTCCACAGATACTAGATTCAATGGGCGAGTCACTTTTCCTAACATAAGTTCCATGGCTGAAGCTTTTGTGACACGATTGTGAGAGCAATTGATGGCAAGTTGAATTTCACCTAAATTATCTTGCCACGTGCGCTGGTCGTCTAACTCAGCTGCTGTCAGCATATTTTTCAAAGTTGACATGACCCGCTCAACCTGGCCATTGGCACGGGAAGCACCAGTTGCAATCAAATGAAGCACAATCTGTTTTTCGACACAAAATTGCTTGAAATCATTACTTGAAAAGCAACGGCCTTGGTCTGCTATTATACGCGTTGGGGGCCCAAACAATGCAACACTCGATTTGAGTGCTTTAATGACGCTTGTAGAGTCAATTCGGAATGTATGATAGAGTAAAACAAACTTTGTGAATGAATCAATCAGGACAATAACATACTCCTTTGCATCATTTTTCCCACTCAATTTTCCAGAAATGTCAATATGAACAGTATGCCAAGGTACATTAACTTTTGGAATGGTATGCATCTGAATCTGTGTCTTACCAGAATCAGATTTGGCAACTCGACAAGTGATACAGTTTTCGACAAATTTTCTTACAAATTTGGACATATGGGGAAACCAATAGTGTTCGTATACCTTCTCTAGAGTCTTGTCCCAACCTAAATGTACGAGTGACTCATGGACGTTATTCACCACTGACCACTTGAATGAGTGGGGTACAATAGGAAGGCATCTATTTCTTCTGTTTCTTTGAAATTTCCTATAGAGAACTCCGGAACGTAGCTCGTACGCGCTTCGCACTTCATCATGTTCAGGGTTATCTCCTTGCAGTTTAGACACTATCTCACAGATCTCCGGATCTTTCTGCTGTTCGGCTACGAGCCAATTTTCCCCCAGAGAAGTCAAATCAACTCTTTTCCAATTCTTCAGGAAAGATTTGTGAGTAGAGTGTTGGGTTGAAGTTTTGACTAATTGATCTGATCCTGAGTGGATCTGAGATCCTGATTCTTGTGTCGAAATAGGTTCAATTGGCAACAGTTCATTTGAACTTGCTGGATGGAAATTGTTGCATGATACCATTGACACAATTTCCTCAGGAAAATCGCTGCATTGAGAAGATTCAGCCTCTACGCTATCCATTTCTCCTTGATGGTTAGGGTGGCGAGAAAGAAAATCAACATGCATCATACGGTTGGAGGGCCGGTACAAAAGTTTGAAGTTGAATGACTGCAAATATCCCCACCACCTGTGTACCCGCGGGTTAAGATTTTGTTTTAGGTAAGTTTCTTTGAGGGAAAGACAGTCAGTGACCACAGTAAAGGATCTCCCTTTCAGATAGTTACTAAAATGACGAATGGAAACTACCACAGCTAGGGTTTCTAGCTCATACGAATGATATCGAGATTCTGTGGGAGTAGTACGCTTGCTGAAATAAGCAACTACCCGTGGTTTTTTGTCAATTATGTGGAGTAGGATACCTCCATAGCCAATTGCACAAGCATCGGTGTGTAACTCAATTGGGAATGTTGGATCAAAAATCATTAGGACTGGGGCTTGTGTGAGATGAAGTATGATTTTTTGCCGGATTGACTCATGCTCAGGTAGCCAAGTGATACTAGATTTAGAACTAGTCAATTTATAAAGGGGGGTCATAATTTGGGAAAAATTGGGAATAAACTGCCGAAAATATGAGGCTAAGCCGATGAATTGGCGTAGAGACGTCACAGTGGATGGAGGAGGAAGAGATGTAAGAGCATTGATTTTGTTAGAATTGGGTCTTATTTCACCATTACTGATATCATATCCAAGATAGTGAACTTGTTGAACAATGAATGAGCACTTTGATAATCTCAAGGAAAAACCTGCACCAGTCAAAACTTTCAAAACAGTATCTAATTGGCGTAAAGCCTCATCAACAGTTACTGCTTTGAGAAGAAGGTCATCCATGAACACTACAACATAATCGTGAGCTAATGGGCCAAGAGCTTCCATTACAGCCCTTTGAAAAACACTGGGGCCGTTCCGAAGCCCAAATGGGACAGCGAGAAATTCCCATTGACCCTCAGGAGTAACAAATGCTGTTTTCTCAATGGAATCAGGGTGTACACTGACTTGGTTGAAACCATTTGCCATGTCCAAACTGGTGAAATAATGGGCACCCGCCAGCCTGGCGATTTGGTCTTCAATTAGGGGCAATGGAAAGTGCTGTGGAACTGTATTTGAATTCAAAAATCTGTAATCAATACAGAGGCGTGGTTTTCCATTCTTTTTGGGTACTAACAATGCTGGACTAGCAAAAGGTGAAGTACTTTTACGAATAACTCCCGCAGACTCAAGTTCAGCAATTTGTCCTCTCATTGTATCTCGCTCAGATGGTGATAATCGGTAAGGACGTCGCTGAACAATCTTGGAGGGGTCAATAAGATTGATTTTCATTTCTCCTGTTGTCACACGAGTGCGAGGAATACCTTCGGTGAAAGAAGCATGGTACTTGTTCAATACTGAGATCAATTCAAGTTTTCTAACATTGGGTATTTCTGTGATTATATTATCAAAGTTAATATTGGGGTTAAATTGTTGCGTATCAATAACGTTATCGACATAGGAAGAGAAATCTGGCAATTCAACTTTGGGAATTGATTCTAAGACTGACAATAATGGATCATTGGTAGAAGTATTTGAATTTAAATTGTTATCATTCGATTGATCAACTCTTAGCGGAGGATTTTGGTTGGTAGTTTTAGCAGATAAAAATAAACATTCATTGGGAGTAAGAGTGACACTAATACCTTGGTTGAGAATTTCCCGACCAATTAAAATATCATGACTCATACTTGAATCAGAAACAATATGAAATAAAACTTTCAAATGTTTGCTATTTATGGTTACCTCAGATAAGATTTGCTTGGAACAAAGTACTTTAGATGTACCTAAACCATACAACATGACGTTCTTATTGAATATAGCCCCAATAAATTTAGAACTTAACCGAGATCTTAACAAAGAGCATTCTGACCCAGAATCAAAGGAAAACATGAATTTCTCACCGTTGTGGGTTAAGTAGGCACGAGGGTTGACATCGCAGAGGTTCACATTGCGCTCAATCGTGTTTCTGGGTACAGGGTCTGGTCTTTGCTGGGTGTATTTCTTGGGACATTTATTGGCAAAATGTCCAGGCGTCTTACAGTAGAAACAAATAACACCTTGTGGAGATCTATTGAGACTAGACATTTCACGGTTATCCTTCCTGTAAACCATGCTAGTTGAAGGAGTTGGGTTCGTAGCATAACGAGATTGCCCTTCTCGAGAAATCCTGAGGCGACATTCGGAAATTTTATGGCCAAATTTAGAGCAATAATGGCAAACGACGTTTTCGAATTTTGAAGTTGATGGACCCATCAATTTGGTTCGTTTGTAGTCACTGGTTCCCTGAAGTTCAGAAGAGCCTCGTTTGCCATAAGAAACAGCCTTTAGTTGTTTAATCATTTTATCTCGAGTACAGATTTCTTTAGTAATAGCTAGTTCCCGAATTTTAGGGTCAGATTTTGACATGTGAGCCAAAACCGTTGAAACAGCAATTTCTTCTACACTCAATCCTTTCCATTTTGCTAGTAGTTTTCCCAACATGGTGGTAGCGAAATTAGCATAGTTTTCGGAAGTTGCAGGGAAATTTTCCAATAGACTTATCAAGCAAGCAGCAGGGGTGTCCTGGGCGTCATACTGGGTCAAAAATAGGTCTTTGAAGGACTCCCAAGTAATATTAGGATGAGTAACCAAGGGAAACCAACGGGAAGCATTACCTTTCAAAGCACCAGCCAATGAGAGGATCAATTGACTTCCACGTAAAGGATTCTCAGACAAACAATAATCAACCGTAGAACACCATGCGCGAGCATCTGAGCCTTCTGCATCAGGGTCAAAAATGGGTAAACTCACAGGGCGTTTGTATTCTGTTGGGCCATTGTGAGTCAAGCTCTGAATGACCACAGCAAGGTTTTCTTTCTGTAGGTCCACAATAGCCTGTAGTGATTTCGCGAGGATGAGACTGGAGTTTTCCTCACTTACAAAAGAAACTGGATCGAGCTCACCTGAATCTGAATGATTTTCCTCATCTCGTACATGAGTGTCTGCAAGTGACGGGCTTGGGGTCCTTGAATCCACCGAATAAACATGATTGTTCTCCATATTCCGCCGACAAATTCACTAGGAAATCACCACTTCTGATTTCGGAGAAAGAAATGAACAATATCGAACTGAATGGTCCAACTCAAACTGTATATTTAGACGAATTATTTCAAAAACAGAAAAACCGCAAAAACCCCCGCGAATCCACAATTCTTCTCTAACCCCTCTGGCGTCCTTCCCCACCGAGTCCGTGCGTTAGCCCTTGTTCACTGCCGATGTCCGGGTGAATGGTAGACATAGTTGAAGAGGGTTATGGATGAAGTCGCGGGTGATGGTTCTTTATTCCTCCGTTAAATAAATAAAAGTTTTTCTAATATATCGCACATCCGGAGTAAGACTGGTATAAGTCCGAAATTGGCGGTTTTGAGTTATATATTCCACCAGATAGCTCTCGTCGAGCTCTACACGGGGGTAGAACGGGTTTAACGATAACTTAGTTATTGGCCGCTAGAGAGCAGATAAACCAGTATGGTTCTGAGCCATTCTTCTACCATGGCGTCGGAGCAAGACTGGATCACTTCAGTTATGCGCCAGACGCCGAAGTGTGATGAACTCAAGGTATGTGTAATACTGGTATATATCAGATGTACCGCTTTTGATCCAACAATAATTAGAGTGGTTAGTAGGGGTAGGGTAGTTTTAAATTTGCAATACTGGTTTATTTTGAGATGCACCAGTATTTCTCCAAAACAAAATGGAATTTCTCTTTGGTCTGCATGTTGTAACGTTGGTATAATATGAGATGTACCACTTTTGATCCGAAAAGTCATGTATTGGTTCCACTTTTAGAATTACAACTCTGGTTTATTTTGAGATGTTCCACTATTTCTTGGGGTAATAGTGGTACATCATAGGAATTTGATCAATTTAAGCATGCTGGTCGCAAATGAAGAGGTAACGAAGCAATTTTGGTATAGCACATGATAGTTAAATAGTATATGAGTGCCGTAGACCCTTGAGATATTAGAAAAATTCGTTCAGATGACTGTTATAGAACAACAAAGAAGTCGAAAATCTTTAAATGCGATTTCCCATCAGTTGGGTTTTTTGACTTATACCAGTCTTACTCCGGATGTGCGATATGTACGTGGCATTCTGGAAAGAAATACATCTCAAGGTCATGCATCATGCATAATTGAATTCCGAATGCATAATTGAGGTCCGAAAATGATCCCCATGCTGGTAAACGCACTTCCCCCATGCTAGGAAAACGCACTTCCCCCGATCCCTCCAAACCACGGGGGAAGTGCGTTTTGTGAAATTCAAGAGTACTTTTCCATCTTTATCCAATTATTTTGACGAAAATACAAACTACATCATGTGAGTAAACCATTACAAAAAACATTCAGAGAAATTCACGGATTTTACCCATTTAATTTCACTTGAAAGTGCTTGCCTGTAAACTCGGCTTCACAGTAAAAATGACTAGGCGACAATGGACTAATTTTTGCGGGTCTTCCAAACACATGATCCAATAAAACTATTTTACAGCTGGTAGCAGGCATCTGACGATTTAACATATGTACAATAATAATGATGTAGAGTGGCCGGAACGGAAGTTATTAAAGGAAAACCCTTACCCCAGAAACGCACTTACCCCACTTCACCCTAGTGCAGTTATCGACCGTTGATTTACAGGTATGTATCAGCTGTGCGAAGTGCGTCGCTGTATGAGGTTTTATCGAGGTTCGGTCAGGAAATTGATAAAATTGATTCCAAGCTTTCGACGGTTTATTCCATCATCTTCAGGGAAAATCTACAGACAAAATTATAGTACTATTTACAAATAATGTTAATAAAGGAGAGCTGAATATGGAATTTGAATAAAAAGTGTATGGAAATGTATAATTATAATGACTACTATTGTTATTGATTGAAAATTATTAATAAAATTGTTATTGACTTACATTTTTGAGCTGGAAAATGGACAAACGTTGACTAGGAGGTCGCTGTTAACATCACTAGCTAAGGTCTGATTTTCAACTGAGGTGTCAAAACCAAGGGTTTCTGTGGGTATGACAAGTGACGAGTGGGAAGGTGGGAAAATTTTCAGTTTAGTCGGTCGGTACCTATGTGATTTTTGTGGGGATTACCTCTCTTTGTTAATGAACAAAGAGTGTAAACTAAGGGTATGTAGTAGGTAAGGAAGGACGTCTTAAGGGTTGGAATTCGGTGGTCATTTTTCTATTTCTTCATATGTATAAGATTTCCGTAGCATTTGCTGAGGTCTTTGACGTCGGTTCGTTTATTGACAGCTTTCTGATTATTCCGTTCTATGGTTATCATTTCTTTTATTTCACTTTTGAGCCAATTTTGTTCTGTGTCTATTATTTTGGTATCTTCAAATTTGAAAGAGTGTCCAAGGCGGGCATGTGTAGTTAGTGCTGTGGGATCTGGTTTGTTCGGATTTTTCATCATTATGTCAATACTATGTTTGTGGGAATAAATTCGGGTTTTTAGATGGGAAATTGTATGGCCAAAATATGATTTTTTACATTCACAGGGAATTTCATAAATAAGGTGGGATTTCATATCTTTCGGAATGGGATCTTTTATTCGGGAAAATATGTTGTTGATTTGTTTCTGTTTTTTATATGCAAATTTTTTGTCAATGTTATCTTTGGTGAGGATTTTGCTCAAATTTTCAGATAAATTGTTGACATAAGGGAGAGAAAAGTACGTGGGTTTTGTTGTAGGTTTGGTGTTTGTTGAGTCTGGGGTCCGTTTGGTTTTCTTTTGTTTCAAAAGTCTACAGATTAACTTGTGAGGGTATCCATTGAGAAGAAGGAGGTCTACATTTTTAGACCTCCTAGTCATCAGAAACCCAAATGGAACCATCTCTACAAAATGGTACCAAAAACCTCAACATAAGGGTAGATTTATTAATTACTACAGCTATTCACCATACCATCAGAAAACAAATTTCGTCCTCAACTTGATTGATAGAGCCAAAAAATATAGTTAATAGTTAAAAATAAGTTCCTTGATAAAGGTAAATAATGTTGAGATATCCTTCGAAATTGATACGGGATGTTGTTATAGTCTCATTCCTTGGTATGTTTATAGACGTTGTTTTAAGAAGTTTAAATTGCAAACATGTAATTTCAGATTGTCAGCAGCTAATGGGGACTTGTTGAAAATTCATGGTGAATTGATGGTTTCGGTGGTCTATGACGGTAAGTCGTTTGAATTGCCCTTGATTGTCGTGGGGGATCAATTGAGTAGGCCATTGTTGGGCAGAAACTGGTTGTCGTCGTTGTCTCCTGGTTGGAGATCAGCTTTGTTGAGGAGTCCAATTTTATCGGTCTCGGTGGTTGAACAGGTGTCGGAAGGGGGCTCTTTCGTAAAATTGGCTTAAGAATCGTCGACCCAGTGCGTGAAAGCCCATAAGATTCGTTTTCCTAATACTGTTCCTGGCTCTAACAATGAACCCATTAAACACTTCGAGATTTCCGTGGTTCTGAAGGAAAATGCTATTCCTATTTTTCACAGGGCGTATAATGTTCCCTATGCCCATCGGAATGCAGTGGAGGAGGAATTGCATTCCCTGGAATCTCAAGGTATAATAGAAAAAGTTTCTCACAGTCAGTGGGCATCTCCCATAGTATGTGTTCAGAGACCTAACGGCAAGCTGCGCGTATGTGTAGACTTTAAAGTAACGCTGAATAAGTATGTAGATTTGGATCATTACCCTCTACCAAAAATCGATGACATTTTTCAATCGTTGAATGGATGTAAAATTTTTTGTGAGCTAGACCTTACAAATGCCTACTTGCAACTCAAGTTAAATGAAAATTGCAGAGAATATTTTACTGTCAACACTCATCTGGGTTTATGGAGGTGGAATAGGTTGACGTTTGGTCTGGCTTCAGGTCCATCCTTGTTTCAGTCGGTTATTGATTCAATCTTGAATGGCATACCTGGGGTGAGAGCGTACCTGGATAACATCATCATTGGTGGCAAAACTGTGGAAGAATGTCAGTCAATTGTCGATATGGTGTTGGGTCGTTTAAATAAATTTAATGTTAAGTTAAATTTCGATAAATGTAAATGGTACCAATCTTCAATTGAAATTCTGGGGTTCAAACTAGATGATAAGGGGTTGCACCCAGCCATGTCCAAGATTGAAGCGATCAGGGATGCCCCAAGGCCGACAAACGTATCGGAACTGAGGTCATTCATCGGGTTGGTTAATTTTTACCATAAATTTGTATCCATGTCTTCCGATTTGTTGGAGCCCTTGTATGCTCTGACTAGGAAAGAGGTTCCCTGGAATTGGACTCAGGTGTGTGAAGAGGCCTTTGAAATGGCTAAAAATTCTATTTCGGAAAAGAGTCTATTAGTGTTGTATGACCCAGATAAACCCTTGGTCCTCACTTCTGATAGTAGTTCGTACGGGGTAGGAGCAACTTTGGCTCATGTAATTGATGGGGTTGAACATCCCATTTCTCTCGCTTCGACTACTTTGTCTCCAACTGAGCGGAGGTATTCACAAACGGACCGAGAGGCGTTGGGCATCATTTTTGCTGTGAAATATTTTCAAAAGTTTTTGGCAGGTAGGTCCTTTACGTTGGTGACTGACCATCAACCATTACAGTCGATCTTTAACCCGAATAAAGGGATTCCCTTGGTGGCAAATGCTAGACTTCAGAGATGGGCTTTGATCCTGTCAGCGTATAAGTACAACATTCGTTATAGAAAGGGATCTCAAATAGGTAATGCCGACGCTCTGTCGAGACTTCCCTTACAAGGAACAACTAATGTGTCGGATTGTTTTCAGGTTGTAACTCAAGCTTTTGAGGCAAAAGTTTTGACGTTCAAAGAAATTGGTGAAGAAACGGGTGTAGATCCTTTTTATTGTCAAATACGAAAGTGGGTTCAGGAAGGCTGGCCACAAGCGGTTCCTGAAACCTATAGAAGAGTTTTCAAGTTGAAAACATTTCTGTCAGAAGTAAGTGGATGTTTAATGTATGGGAATAGGGTAGTTGTCCCAAGTAAACTGAGGTCAAGAGTTTTGGACTTGCTTCATGAACACCACATTGGTATTGTTAGGACCAAAATGTTGGCACGCTCGTACGTTTGGTGGGAGGGTTTAGATAGTGACATAGAGAAAAAAATTACATCTTGTGAAGCCTGTCAGGTGACTCAAAATGATAGTCGTTCGAAGGTATATGTGCCCTTGGATAGATCTGCAAGCCCATGGAGCAGGGTTCATGTGGATTTTCTGGAAACAATGCGTAGTAAATTTCTGATTCTGGTGGATGAACATTCCAAATGGGTGGAATGTTGGTCATTTAGCAGTACAACTTCGGTTCAACTAATAGAAAAACTTGAGGAATGTTTTTCACGATTTGGTTATCCACATATTTTGTGTTCAGACAATGGTCCTCCCTTCAACTCCAAAGAAATTAAGGAGTACTTGGAGGGTTGTAATATAACTCACTTGTTGTCTCCTCCCTATAATCCTGCCTCCAATGGTGAAGCGGAAAAATTCGTTCAAGAGTTTAAAAAGCTGTTGATTAGATCAGTTATTGGCACTTCCAGATCAAATAGAGTTGTTCCCATCAATATTAGACTAAACGAGTGCCTTGCAGCCTATCGATTTACTCCAAATACTGTGACTAATAAGTCTCCGGCTGAAATATTCCTAAGATTCCCAGTTCGAAGACACTTGACGATGCTGTTGCCAACTGATTCTTTTAAGTTGAACTCTTCAACTAAGGACATTGTGCAGGAAATTCCACATTTTCAAATTAATGATAAGGTGCTGATACGTAATCCTAATAAGAGTTGGTATAAATGGGTGACTGCTAGGGTAATGGAGCGCATTGGAAAGGTGGTTTATTTGATTATTCTATTCAATGGGAACGTTCGTAAAGTGCATGTTAACCAAATGCGGAAGAGTAATCTCTCCGATGACCTGCACCCCCGAGTCAGAGCTGATAGATCTTGGTTGATGGATTTTCCAGTCACTCAGGGGGAAAATGTTTCTCAAGACGACACCTCTCCGACAATTCCTCAGGGGGAGAGTCCTAGGATGTCAGGTTTGAGTCTGCACCCCCAGTCAGCAGTGGCAAATTCGGGTGAGGCCTCAGATAGACCAAGACGAACCATCAATCCACCAGATAGATACTCACCTTCTAAATACGGATAATGACTTGTTTTTTTTTTTTTTTTTTTCATTAAAATAGAATGGATACCTACTTAAATTTCATTCATAGCAGCAATATCTTCAAAATGTTATTTCTTAAGTTTTCTTTTTCTAGATTATGTTCTTGTTTAAAATATGTCTTCAGTATCAATCTTGAAATTGGAATCTTTTGTAAGGGGAGAGGAGTGTTGTGTTTTGATTGGCAACACTGGGGACTAGGTACGGCAGTCAGGGTCTGACGGAGTTTGCCCCTTTGTTTATGTAAAAGCGTTTTGGTGAATACAGTTTGATTTAGTACAAAACCCGTGAGTTATTTGTGATACCCTAAGTACAGAACACTTTCAAAATCACGTTTATATTGAAGAAATAAACAGGGAGTTGTGGAAGCATTCATTAGGAAATTTGAATACTGGTTGCTAAGATCGCAAAACTGAGTACTAGAACTCAAAAAAAAAATTTCTGTTTAGATCACTCTTTTGCAAAAATAACTGCTTTAACATTGTCACTATTTTTTATTTATTTATTTTTTATTTGTTAACTAACAAACATAGGTACCTACTATCTACCTACTACATAATTACCTTCACACATTCAATCAAGTTTATTTGTAAGAAATAAACTACACTCGTTCAGAAAAATAGTGAGTCCATATGGAAATTAGATTACTGGTTGCTAAGAAAGCAATAGTGAATACAACTCGAAGAAAAGAATAGCGATGGGATTTTAGTTAGCTAAAATTTCATGGAGGTTAGACCTCTTTGGTGATCCACACTCGTGTTTCTGATTTATCCTAAGTCCAGCCCTTAAGTACTCATAGGGACCGAACGGTTTGTCCTACAGAGGTCCAGGGGTCACAAAAAAATTTTAAAATTCAATACTATTTTAAAATTGGTGATAGTACTAACTTTATTTTTACTGTTTTCGAGCTAGGACAGTCTTGAAAATTTCAACCCTTATTTTTCACCCCTTAGAAGTGACTGACATTAAACATTTTGACATTGCCAGGCCAATACATCCTAAGTTGTCTGGTGTACGTATATAAAAACCGCTCCGAATTCCCAACACCTTCTCATAAATATGATACACGAAATGCACGTATGCTGTCGCTACCTGCATGTAGGCTGAATGCGGCAAGAAACTCTATTGGTTGGTGGGGGCCAATATTGTTTAATGAACTTCCTTATAAGATTCAAAATTCGTGAAATTTGAGTATTTTTAAAGCTGCCTGTAAGGGTATTCTTTTGAGCATGGCGCCGTATGACCTAGATGAATACTTTGACAAAATTAAACAATTTTAAATTATATGTTCTACTTAATATTTATGACGTGCATTAGACGGAGGAAGTTTTATAAAAGTACTCTGTTCAAATCATGCTTAATTTTATTATACTAGGTTAGTTCTGGTAGTGATATTTTTCTGTGATAATAGTGTAACTGTATTGTGATGTTAGGATTAGGGTACCTAGGTGCATTTTTAATTTGACTGTGTTTATAGAGTAATATATTTTATATTAGTGTTAATTTTTAATATTTAATTATTGTTGAATTTGAAATTTGTTACTTCTCAGTTTTTATTCTCGTGGTCACTCGAAAAATTGTTTAATTTACCTATTTACCTGTTATCCTGTTCACATCTTGTTGCATAAATACTTAAATTTACCTATTGTTCCTACCGAAATCTGACTATTGAAATACCATTATTGGTTTTGTTCAATAAAAAAAAACTTCATTCATTCATTCCTCTACTCACTCAGTTTCTCGCATCTTGCTTGGTAAATTTTCGACCAACTTGTAAGAGATTATAGGATTTTGACGCCATATGATTTTGTACGTCCACGTTATTCTCTGTGAGGAAGCTACTATTGCTTCCTGAGACGTAAATTACTTCAAACTAGCATTCCTGGGACGTCTCGACAAATCTGCGGCGAGCGGCTCAGGTGAAAGGAAGCAGGTACCTGCCAACCCAGCGAAATGTCAAAAGTACAAACAGCTTTCTAATTGGCAGGAAACACTGTCTTCGATGATTGGAAATACGTATGAATATTCATCGTCATTCGATCCTGAGAGGTGGGACTCAGCGTTCCTTCAGATGTGCAGCCGTCGCGTGGTCAGATCCCTCTTATCTTCTCAAATATTCATCGAGATCGTTATAACATTCGATTTTTTTTTCGGGTCGTCCGTTTAAACGGTTAATTGATGGGAGTTTAATTTGGGCGAGGGGAGATATTCAACATGTGGTTGCTTCTTCAAAAAACCATTTCGATTTCCCGACAGCCCTCGACCGCGTTAGGCCCTTTAAAAGCCTCCACGAAACAAATTGAATCGGTTGGCGGTAATCTTGGATAACTGCTTCGTCACCACCGCCAGTTCTTAGTGGCTTTGATGAACTGTAATTTCTCCACTCTACGCGTCGGAATTGTTAACCATTTTTTAGCCAATTTTAACTAAGATCTTGCTTTTGAGACCACCAAGGGTAGTAGAAGCATTGTTTTCACTTTTTATATTGGAAAAGAACAAAAAAATTCTCCAAAATCAATACTATTCAAAGTTATTGTCCGATTTCGATGCAATTTTCAGCCCCGCGCTTGCGCAAACGTAAAAACCATGGAACATGTACATTTTTATCCTAATTTTATCCTAATAGTATTTATTATTTAATTAGATGAAACTTGCAGAATTTGTGCAGGTTGAGGTGTAGATGGTCCCCTATAAAAATCATATTCCTCTCAGCATAAGCAAACGTGAAACCCATGACCGCCATATTATTTTCATCCGAATCCGCTGAAATTTGCAGGGATTGAGCGGGTTGACGTGTAGATGGTCTCCTATGAGGATAGTGCGAGGTACTTAGAGATTGGTGTTTTGAGATCAACTACTATTATGCTTCGGATCATCTATAAAATCGGGTTATGACTGACGTTTTTGTTTATTATTTTCAAAAATGGAACTTTGGAATCGAGAGGGAAAATATGTTTGATCCCTCCTTTAAATGTTATGTTGTATTTTAAGGTACATAGAATCCAAAAATCGAAGGAAAATTGTTCCTGCCGTCCGCCAAAGAAAGCTCAAAACTTTTAAAGGTATCGTTTTTATTCAGTTCAAAATGGTATTGCATTTTTAGAATCGAACTAGACCACTCAGAGCTCTGCAAGACCAACCGTTCGCTCCCTATGAGAACTTGAGGCTAAAGGGGACGGTGATCTAGTATGATTCTGAGATGAGAAATGTCACTAGTGTCACCCCATACTTTCATCCTGTTTATCTAAGCTTGAAAAATCGTTATTTTCAAATCTAACCATATGAATGTTATCAGAACTAGGAAAAACTTACAAGCCGTCATCTAACATGTTACCAACAAAAGAATTTCTTTTAAAGTTTCATTTAATAATTGAAGTATGTTTTTAATTCAAAAATTCGAATGCACCACGTGTTGGGAAACTATCCTGGTAAATATAGCTTGATAAATCAGAAACGAGCGCGAATCGCAAAAGAGTAAATCTCCGTTCAAATTTTAGCTGAACAAAATGCGATTGCTGTTCGTTTCTTCAAGTTGTGCTCTGTTTTGCATCCTTAGTGTAATGACTCATACTTTTAACTGTGTAGTTCTCCAATAAAGGTCGAGGGAAACCCTGAGTGACTCACCATGCACGGTAGGTAAGGTGAGGTACGGGGAACAGTGACATCAGTTGACGTCACCTTTTTCCACCCTCCTCTTACCTTGTCAAGTCCATATAAAAGGAGGACTCAGGGCTTCCCCTTCATGCATTCGTCTTCGAAAACTCGACTTGTTTATTTCTCGATCTACCTCGCCTCTTCTCTGAAGCCCACAGTTCATCGGAGGGTCTCGGTATGCGATAAAGCTCATCGCGCCGGCTTCTGCTCCCATTTACCCTAGTCGTCGTCTGCCTCCAACTAGGTATAGGTAAATGTGGTGCATCCCCCGGGTCGGCGAGCAATCGCGCCTAGGAATGTATCCGAGCTGGCGATCTTAACACTCTTGCACACGGTCTGCGGTTACCCGCGCCGGGCATCGAGTGTTGTCCCGTCCTTTGTCTTCGTTGAGTAGGAACCAATCAAACCGACAATCAGAAGGAAGCCGATCGCCTTCACGCTCCGACACGCAGTCATAACATTGGTGACCCCGCACGTTTTTGGTTTGCTATTCAACACGAAGCTAACTCGAGGATTATGGACCCACCGCTACCGCCGCCCGCACCGGACTTCGCCGAGGCCACGAAGGTCTCAATCCCGCTCACGCTTCCGCCGTTCTACCGAGAGGATCCCCGGCTGTGGTTTATACAGCTCGACGCGGCTTTCACCGGCGCGCATGTAAACACGCAGCGCGCTCGCTTCACCCGGACCATCCCTCTACTGCCCTACGATGTGGCAGTGCAAGCGGCGGACTTAACACAAGCCCAGCTTGTGACACCATACGACGACCTCAAACAACGGCTCATCGAAATCTTCGAGCCGTCTCGGCATGCGAGGATCACGGCACTCACCGAGCATCGGCCACTGGGGGACCTCAAGCCTTCCCAGCTTTTACGCCAAATGCGCCATCATCTGGGGGACCTCACGCCTAACGACATCCTAAAAGCATTTTGGATCAAGGCGCTACCCATCTCGGTCCAAATGTCCATTGCTCCGTGGATGGATAAAACTCCAGAATTCCTCGCGCCGATCGCAGATGCTACGCACGAAATACGTAGCGCCGCAGCGGTTCATAAAATCGAACCGGACTGTAATACTGAGGCGGTAGCTACGAAGCGACCTCCGAGACGAAATAGCCCCGCACGACAGTACCAGCAACCTCGCCCGCAATCTCCGACTCAACAAAAAGGTATGTGCTGGTACCATGTTAAATACCGCGACAAGGCGACTAAATGTCGACAGCCTTGTTCATTCAAAAAGGTACGATGGCAGGAAAACTAGCGGGCCCGCCTGTTTACAAGGCGGGCGCCCCTTTCCAAGACATTTCCAACCGACTATTCGTCAAATGTCATAAAAACAATATACCTTTTTTGATCGATACGGGGGCTAGCATCTCAATTCTTCCGAACTCTTTAGTTCATCGGAAGAACAAAACATCCGACTACCTACTTTTCGCCGCGAACGGCACCGCCATAACGACCTATGGTAATTTTACAACGAAGGTTTATCTACAAAACGACATATACGAATGGACTTTTGTAGTTGCGGACGTAAAACGACCCATTATCGGAGCTGATTTTCTCGGATATTTTGGCTTACACGTTGACCTGAAAAATCGATCATTATTCAACCCTAATTCGCAAAATCCAATACGAGGGTACGTCAACACGGTCAATTCCGGCGTCACTACCGAACCTACTCTGCCGACCTTCGTCAACATGCTCGACAAATACCGACCGGAGAAGCGATCTTCATCCCATCTCTCCACGATAAAGCACTTCATTGAAACCAGAGGTCCGCCGGTCACAGCGAAAAGTAGACGTCTTCACCCCGAACAGCTCCGTCAGACAAAAGAGCACTTCAAACAGCTCATCAACGACGGAATTATCCAACCCTCGAAATCACCTTGGGCCAGTCCTCTGCACGCGGTACCTAAACCAAATGGTACTTGGCGCTTTTGCGGTGATTATCGTCGGCTCAACGAACGCACGGTCGGAGATCAATACGCCGTTCCGCATCTTCGAGATTTTTCGTCTCATTTACACGGATGCACGATTTTCTCCACGCTCGATATTTCGCGTGCGTTTCACCATATCGACGTGAACCCTCAGGACATTCCGAAAACAGCGATTATAACGCCATTTGGACTGTACGAATACAGAAAAATGAATTTCGGATTAAAAAACGCTGCACAGTCGTGGCAGCGATATATGGACCAAATCCTTCGAGACTTCGACTTTGTCTTTTGTTTCCTAGACGACGTCTTAATTGCGTCTCGAAACACTAAGGAACATGAACGCCATGTTAAAGCGGTCCTCGACGTTTTCGCTGCGGAGGGTCTCACGGTAAACAAGGAAAAATGCGTCCTTGCCAAAAAAGAAGTGACTTGTCTTGGTCACATAGTCAACGAGACTGGGATACGTCCGGTACCTAAGAAGGTGGACAATCTCACGACATTCCCTCTTCCGACTACTGTCACCGACCTACGCAGGTTTTTGGGGATGTTAAATTTTTACAGACGGCACATTCCGAACGCGGCTGTACACCAACAGCCGTTAATAAATGCGATTCCGCAGCCTTCTAAAAAGAAGGACCGTCGCACGATTGAATGGACGGAAGAAATGAAATCCGCATTCAATAAATGCAAAAACGATTTGCAAAATGCAACTACGCTGGCTCATCCTTCTCCGAAAGGTCGACTCTCCATTACTACGGATGCCTCGGACGTCGGAATTGGCGCGGTGTTACAACAGGAGGTCAACAACGAGACGTCACCCCTAGGATTTTTCTCTAAAACTTTATCAACAGCTCAACAGAAGTACTCCACTTTTGATAAGGAGCTTCTGGCTATTTACGAAAGTGTAAAGCATTTCAGAGACTTCGTAGAGGGACGTACTTTTCATATTGTGACTGACCACAAACCGCTCACCACGTCGCTCCATCAAGACCGAAAAACGGCCTCGCCTCGTCGTATTAGGCAAATGGAGTTTATCAGCCAATTCACGACTGATATCCGATATACACCGGGCACCTCCAACGTAGTCGCTGACACATTATCTCGGCCTTCGCTCGAACTTCACGAGCTCACGACTTTTCCGTCCGGAAAAGATATTTTCCTAAATCAACAGACCGATGAATCACCCGAGTTCCGCAACCTTATTTCGACCGGGCGTCTCGAAGAAACCCAGGTACCTGCGCTCGACCTCTCACTGTGGTGTGATACGACATCGGACATGCCTCGCCCGTTTGTTCCTAAACGACTTCGCCGCAAATTAATTGAACACTATCATTCATTTAGTCATCCAGGAATACGCGCAACACGAGACCTAATTCGCGCGAAACTTTTTTGGTCTCGAATGAACACGGAAATACGGGAATATGTACAGGCATGCGCCAAATGTTCAAAATTCAAAGAATTCCGCCACCCTCAAATTCGCCCAGCGGAATTTGACGATTCGCTTCCCTTCGAAGAATTAAACGTTGATCTCGTGGGGCCTCTTCCGGATTCGCAAGGTTATAAATATCTGTTAACCCTAATCGACAGGCATACCAGCTGGCCGGAATGTATCCCATTACGAACAATAACTACAAAGGCGGTTACTGACGGCATCCTTAACAATTGGATAGCGCGATTCGGTTGTCCATTAACGATTATTACCGATCAAGGCAGGCAATTTGAGAGTGCAGAATTCTCCGAATTCCTAAAAAAATTCGGCATCAAACGCAATCGCACGACAGCCTACCATCCCGAATCGAACGGAAAAATCGAGCGATGGCATAGGGATTTAAAAAACGCCCTACGTACTGCTACTTCTTCGCCATCATGGTCTAAGGATCTTCCGACCATTTTATTAGGGCTCCGCACTACCATTCGGTATTCGGACGGTTACAGCGCCGCCGAACGTACTTTTCGTGCGCCCCTCCGCCTCCCTGCTGACCTATTTCCGCCTCAACCGACGGAATATCACCGACCGCCCGCAAAACCCTCAACGGACAAACGCCCACGGGTTTTCCCCGATACATTCCAAAACGCAAAAAGGATGTTTTTGCGAGAAGAAGGGCTTCGGAAAGGCTTGAACCCCCTCTACTCCGGCCCCTACGAAGTGGTTAACAAAGGAGAGCGAACGGCTACGCTGCTTATTGACGGCTCCCAGGTAACCGTCTCTCTCAGTAGGTGTCGGCCGGCTTTCGGTATTTCCCCCACCACCACAGGGACGGATTTACCTGAGGTACCTCCGGACACAAACCTACTCGAATCATTCGACGATAGCTACCCAACCGGTAAACAACGCTCCCGCCCGCACGACTCCCAATACAGTCACTTCTCACGGCTCAACCAACTTCGCTCCGATGCCGCGACGAACTCGCCTCTGCGCACATACGCGCAAGTCGCAGCCACCGGACACCCAACAACAGGTGCTAAAAGCGCCGCGGCTCAATGTCCAGCCGCTCGATCTCCCGTTCCACTTCAACGACTCACTGCTCACAATCCACCACTCCTCCATCATACTAGTCAACGTGAATCGAAGGGACACTATGAAGAAGGAGAATATCAACGTAAACCTGCTAGTTGAAAATACGATCCAAGATGTTTTTCCGCCTACGAACAAACCCGTTTCTTACGACCATGAAGACTCCAACATCGCCCGTATTGCGCCAGGGGATATCCTGCGTATCACGATCAACGTGGAAATCAACAACTCTGCTTCACGTAGCCAGTCTTCACTCGACTATATCGTCACGATGCAAATCCACGAGTGCAACATCTACGAACTCTGCTTGTACGAGAAAACGGTAGACGGATTCCAGCTGAACCATTTTTATTTTCCGATTATGCAACATGGTTAAATTCAAACTATACTCTACCGACTGCTTCTGTTTATTTGATCACACATTGTATTCGCTTATCATAACACTTCAATATTTTATCTTTATTGTACGAACTGGGGGACCTATGTAATGACTCATACTTTTAACTGTGTAGTTCTCCAATAAAGGTCGAGGGAAACCCTGAGTGACTCACCATGCACGGTAGGTAAGGTGAGGTACGGGGAACAGTGACATCAGTTGACGTCACCTTTTTCCACCCTCCTCTTACCTTGTCAAGTCCATATAAAAGGAGGACTCAGGGCTTCCCCTTCATGCATTCGTCTTCGAAAACTCGACTTGTTTATTTCTCGATCTACCTCGCCTCTTCTCTGAAGCCCACAGTTCATCGGAGGGTCTCGGTATGCGATAAAGCTCATCGCGCCGGCTTCTGCTCCCATTTACCCTAGTCGTCGTCTGCCTCCAACTAGGTATAGGTAAATGTGGTGCATCCCCCGGGTCGGCGAGCAATCGCGCCTAGGAATGTATCCGAGCTGGCGATCTTAACACTCTTGCACACGGTCTGCGGTTACCCGCGCCGGGCATCGAGTGTTGTCCCGTCCTTTGTCTTCGTTGAGTAGGAACCAATCAAACCGACAATCAGAAGGAAGCCGATCGCCTTCACGCTCCGACACGCAGTCATAACACTTAGCAACCAGTTATCAGATTTTTAATGAAGCCATGGCGAGTGATCTACAAAGAAGAATAATAAATATTTGTGTAATAATTCGCAGCGTTTTATCCTTGAATCAGATGAGATACGCTCAGGTACCTATTTTGACAAAGCTCGACATAAGAGAGCTGATTCAAGGGAACAACGCTTTAACTTCCCTAGCGGAAGATACAAGAACTAACGCTGCTGGTGTAGTTTAGACGTTTGTATCATAGATCGTTTCATCGAAATGAGTTTTGTGATGTACAAAGTTGTTCTTCCTTAGGAACCAAGGATGAAATCTCGTAATGGAGGCACCCACAACTCTCAGTCGCTACCTGGCTGCGGATTTTTGAAACTAAAACCGGGACACTTTAATGGAAAAGCCGCCTTTGGTGACGTCTACAGTTAAATAATAAACCATTGTGTAATAATTTGCAGTTTTTTTTTTATCATTCGATCTTTGGATTCTACGTAGTATCGTCAAACGTAAACCATTACATTTTTGGGGGAAGTTAATTTTTTTCTTGCTCGATTACAAATAGCCCAATAAAAATTATAGGTTGAAATAATACAGGTATGTTCTTAAAAATGGGACTTTTGGTTTATTATTTGCAACAATGAACCATTGGAATCGAGGAAGAAGAAAACATTTTTAACCTCTCCCTCAAAATTTGATGTTTAACGTGGAATCCGAAAAGTCCGTCCGTCCGCCGTCCGCGGCAATTTTCTTAGCAACCCTGGACCGATTTGGCTGAAAATTTGTTTATGAGCTCCATTTGGGGTCTAGTTGTGCCGCGAAGCTTTTGATTAAGTCGATGAACTTCGCTCGGCAGTCGGCCCTGTAGTTTAGACGGGTTACAGCTCGAATCGCTCTACGCTGGCATCGAAAAATAATCTTGGCCGACGGGGCATGGCCCCAGCATAGAATGCAGTAACTCATACGGCTGTGGAAGACCGCATGATAAGCTGCTAAGAGGGCTAAGAGGGGGAAGGAGAGGCGGAAAAGGATGGTAATACTTTTTTCAACTTATTGGACTTATGTCCCTATTTAAGTAGTGGTAAGGTCAGTGTGTAAGTCTATTATTTTCAATACCCAAGGTACATGTATTTTGGTTAATCAATGTCAATAATGAACCTTTGGAATCGTCAAGAAAGGTGCATATTATATCACAGAGGTTTATTATTTTTCTGTACAGATAACTCGCCTGCAAAGAATACAACTTTGCAATTGTCACCACCCAACAACCATATTTTTGCAAGTTTATCGTGAATACGCTTCACACTCAATTCGGAGAAATAATGAGTTGTGGAATTTAGAAATTTGATTACTTACTGGTTGCCAAGGATGCAAAACAGAGTAGGTACAAGTCGAAGAAACGGAAAACGATCGCATTTTGGTCAGCTAAAATTTGAACGGAGATTAGGCCTCTTTTGGTATTCACACTCGTGTTTCTGATTTATCGTGAGACCAACTCTCAAGTCCTCATAGGGAGCAAACGGTTGGTCCTACAGAGCTCCGGGAGGTCTCTAAAAATACAATACTATTTTTATCCGATGAAAAAACAATACCTTCATTGCTTTCTAGTCTACCAAGGTAGCGACCTTGGTAGACTAGAAAGCAATTTACACATGTATTTTATCGCTTACTGGTTATAAGAGGCCTGCCGTTCCAAAATCCGAAAGATCCACTATTTTCCAAAAAGAGTTTTTTTCGCGGAAATCACAAGTCCTTACTGCCATCTATCTGTGTTTAGTTGGATGCGAGTCAAAACCCGTTAGATTTCTGAAAAAAATGGCCACAAAGTTCTGGTGCCACGCCAAAATCCGATAGATCCATGTTTCGGTGATTTGCCGGTTGGCAGCAAATTGCAAGCATAACCAATATTGCAGCCTTCTTCAATGTTTATGTACTTAAATCGTCGCCATAAAGTATTTTTTAGTAACTTGAAAGTCCGCAATACTTCACCTTATTTTCAAAATGTTTGCTTTAAAAAACTAGGTTTTAATAGTTTACATGGTAGTTAACAGTGTGAATTATTTAACAGAAACAATTTATTTGGAAATAATAGTGATAAGTGTGGGAAAAAAAATATTCAGTTATTATTTTGCAAAAGTTGCGGAGTCGCCACGTCAAAACCCGATAGATCCAACATTAAAATATGATTACCTCAGCGTGTTATTAACCCAGCAGTATAACACTACAGTATACAATGCCTGACATTACAACCTACCAAGTGACGTTTATTGGTTTTGCGATTTAAAATAAAAATGGAGAGCTCCAATTTTTTAGGTTTTTGGTTTATTATTTTCAATAATGAACCTTTGGAATCGACCAAGAAAAAAAATTTTTTTACACCCCCTCAAAATTTGATGGTTTACGTTTCAAGATACGTAGAATCCAAAAATCGAATAAAAATCTGGCCGTCCGTCCGCCGTACGCCGTACGCCGTCCGCCGTACGCCGTCCGCCGTACGCAGCACTTTTGCCACTTAGCATTGACCGATTTTGATGAAATTTGGTATGTAGACTCCATTTGGGGTCTAGTTGTGCCCCGAAGCTTTTGGTTGATGTAGGTCACTTCTAAGGGTTCCAAAATCAATTTTGAAATTTTGAAAACGCTCTAACTCAAAAAATGTTGATATAAAGGTATTGTTTTTCCTTCAATTTAAGATTCTATAGAATTTTTAGAATTTTTTGAGACCACGCGGAGCTCTGTAGGACAAACCGTTCGCTCCCTACGAAAATTTAAGGGTTTATATTGAAATATATATATATATAAATCAAAACACGAGTGTGAATCGCAAAAGAGGCCTAATCTCCGTTCAAATTAGAGCTGACCGAAATGCGATCGATGGTTGGTGATTTTGATTTTTTTATTTTTTTTTATTCATTTTTTTCCTTCATATTGGATGGTTGGTGATTTTGTAGACGAGTGATCTATATAGAAAAATAATAAACCATTGTGTAATAATTTGCAGCGTTTTTGCTCTCCTGTAAAATTCAGAAGAGTGGATCTTTAGGATTTTGGAACGGCAGGTCTCATAACTGGACTAATCTTTATCCGAAGGGACGTCCCCTGGAAAGCGTGATGCATTACCTACTAAACAGTGTTTCAAGTTTGATATTCCAACTACCGTAAAACCGTCAAACTTTACCCCAAGATTCACTCCAAAACAGTTACAAATACAATTTCTCCCACTCGAAATGGGTTAAATTGATTTTTTTAAATAAGTGAATTGATCTTCAGGGCTTCCTGAACATTTTGAGTGGTCGAGCTCATTGATCAGATAATTGTAACCCCTCTATTTAATTATTTAAATGTTGGAGTGAAGTTACCTACGAGTGCGTCTATCTTTACTCCACTCTGAAAAACTCACAGTTATCCCTACATAAACATAACAGAAACGGGCTGTGGTGCAATGTTACCCGTCGGGATTGAATTCATTACCCCAGAAATACTTGATAATATCAAGTATTTATAATATTATTATAAACTATATTCTGACAAATTGAACTTTTTAGCTTGAAAAATACAAGTTATACCTAGGAAAAATATAAATTCCAATGATCATTTATTTAAACGAATTTGCTTGAAATGCAATATTTCTGGTTAAGAGATCACAATTTCAGTCTTCCAGTATAGACAGACTTATGTAGGTAATCTAGCAAAACTTTCTACAAGTAAAGAAATATTAAAGGACAATAAACGATAAACGAATGACTTGACAAAATCACAGAAAAAGTCAGTTTCACATTCGATAACTTTCAAATGAAATGCAATGGTAAATTTCAAAGTTAACCCACGAGTAAATAATATTGTAAATCACAACTTATGAGACCAAAGCACGTTTATGTTCATATCATAATGCAGCTGTTCAGTTGTAAAGTTTCGGTAGGGGCGCGTACCAAGCTTTTTCTCATTTCTTCTCCCCATCTCTAACTTCTGACATGAGATACACTAGAAACCTTACATTCAACACTGCGAAAATTATAAAACTCCAATATTTTTCGAGATTAAATAAGAAACATATTGTTTAGTAATGCATGCATTCCAGGGGACGTCCCATTGGATAAAGCTTAACATTTCTAGCGGCATGGGAGCCTCGAATCTGAAGAGCATTTTAAAATCCATGCTCTACGATACCCAACATGCGAATTCGAGTTCACCCCCCCCCCCCCCCACATTGGTGCCGGGCTGGCACCAAAGCGGAAATACGTCGTAACATTGAACTTTCATCTGTTAGTTTTGGTAGGCAGTCCGTCGAAGTTCACATCCGTATTCAAGGTGAAACACAAAAAAAAACCCACGAAATATGCGGTTCATGCTGTCTTGGCACCATGGTGGCACCACGATTAGTTCCATGGCGGTAGTACAGAGAATAATTCACGAAAATCCGGAAGAATAGTGAGAATTTTTCCTCAATTTCAAAGGTTGGGTACAATTAGTAAGCAGTAAAGGAACCGAAATATTGAAAAATCGGATATTTTGTGAATATTATCCCCCCACTCACCCCCTCCCCTTGCGAATTTTGGTACTCTGGTAAAATCATGTACATCTCGGAAGTTATTTGAGTCAAACAAAAAAAGAAACACGCAAATCGGTTGGAAATTGAGGCCTGGGCAGAGTTTACAAGATTACGCACGCAAACGCACGTTTTTTAAGCATTAACCCCCCCCCCCCCTTTCCCCTCTTAAAAAGCAAAATCCAAAATTCCGGCGCCGTAGTGCACAACTAGATAGTATTCCGCGTCAAACGAAAAAAGAACCACGAAATTCGTTTGAGAACTAAGGCCTGGGCAGAGTACACAAGATTATGCCCAAAAACGCACGTTTTTCGAGCATTAACCCCCCCTTTCCTCCCCTTAAAAGGCAAAATTCGAAATTCCGGCGACGTAGTGCACAACTAGATAGTTTTCCGCGACGAACAAAAAAAGAACCAGGAAAATCGGTTGAGAACTAAGGCCTGTGCAGAGTACACAAGATTTTGTTACACACACACATACACACATACACACACACATACACACACACACACACAGACATACACCTATGGATTTTTTCGCGGATTTGGATTTAGAATGGTCTAAAACGGATTACTGTGTGGTTATTCTTTTTTTCTGTTGAGTGTTGTCCAACTTCACCCCAGATCGATCGCATAAGGACGCCCAAGTCTTACTGTGGGACGTCCTAAAAATATGAGTGAGGCTACCTTTATCCCAACCTTTATAGTGGAATAAAGTTCCCAGTTTTTGGAGTAAAGTTACCATCAAATTTTTGATAATCAAGGGCATAACTAAGAAAACACTTTTTTGAGAATTTGATAAGTGTATTTTGATCAAAATGAGATATTGAAAGTGATATGATGAGGGCTTACCTGGTAAATCTACTCCAAACACCTGATATGGAAGAAATTTTGGAGCACGAGAAACAGGACAAAAACAGCTGAACAGGAAACTATGACTGATAACAGCTGATAACATGGATAAAGGCGCCATCACAAGCCACATCGATTCTCTGGGATGTGGAGAATAACGAAAACGCAATAGCTAACTTTTATCTAAGTTCTACCACGCTTACGTCACAATTGAAGATTCTCACTTTTTGGGGTAAAGTTACCTCTGGTGGGGTAAAGTTTGACAGTTTTACGGTAACAAAAATCTGTCCCGAGGCTCGTTATATTCCTCCATTGACAGACTGACGTCAGTTTGTTAACGTTCGGCCGTTCAGCCAGACGGTCAAAAACCGCTCAGATACGTCTTATCTGAAACTTCGTTGAACCAGAATGCCTTATCTTATCGACTGGTCGCATCTCAAAGTACGGGCGGTCTACTTCGTCGCAGGACGATATTTATCTATTATTTTTCGGGTTGTTCACCTTCCATTTTCTCCCCCTCCATTCCGAAAAAAACGCTCTCTCGAGAGCGAAGCGAGTTATTTTATCAAAAGTTCACGGTTGACGGGACCCCCCCCCCCTTCACTTCGAAAAACTTTTAACTGAGTTTTCGCTTCCTGGTTTTTGGTGAAAACAAGCGGGTGACGAACCAGACGGTGAAGAATTAACTTCGATAAAAGAGGCAAATCTGGGAAGTTCCTGTCATCAGGGGCTTTTCCAAGGACCTTCCCCTAAAAATTTTCCCCTTCCTCGACGCCTCTTTTACAGACTCGTTCGACGAAGTTTGGAAAGTCTAGATATGAGTTGACGTTTCCTATTAGCTGTCTGTCAGGGAGACGGTTTGCCGTGGAATTTCAAGGAGGAAACAAAAAGGAGCAGGTGTCGACGTGATGATTGAATGCAGAGTGAAAGCAGAGCTGGGATAAATTACAATTACGAAAAAAACTACAGACGGTAGACGGTTCTACAGTCACGTCATTTAATGGTTAATTTTATGACATTTTTTTCCAAAAAATAATATTTTAAATTTAAATTTTTTTTAGAGAGAAAAATATTTATTGAACATTTTACAAGCAAAAATGTTGGATAAGGACTCCAGTGGTTGTCGAAACGTATGGAAATGTTTATTGATGAATTGATATAAAACAATAACATTATTTAGCTCGTCAGAATCGTCTGTCTGTTGGGGTGGCGCCTATTCCGGCGTATTCCGAACTGCTCTTCTCAAAAAAGAGCGATTTATCGCTAAAAACAACCGAATTTCACTACGTGATTCAGCGACGAAAAATAATGAAGAAAACATGTGCCACACTCGGGGTTTACGTGAATCCATATTTTGCGCAATTTGACATTTTATTTGGGCGACTTTGCGCGCTCATGGGACGGGTTGCGCGCGACCAAAAAAATCAAGTGAAGGGTCTAAATTTCATGAAATATCGCGTAGAATCCAAATCTGCAATAAAAAATGGGGGGGGGTCTCATTTGAAATAACGAAGTTGGTGTGCGTTGCGCACGATTTGCGCAATATGGTCATGTTTGAGATCCTTGGGAAAAATCAAGAAGATTCAAAAAAAAAAATTTTTTGTTGACATTTTATGTCTTTACTATGGTAGGTACATAAATGAAAAATCGTCACGCGGGGAGCGTTACGCGGAAATTTCTGATGATTTTCACGTACAACCAATCGTTCCTAGGGAAAACTAACTTCCTCATTTTCCACCCCACAAAAATCGTTCACCACTCATTGGAAAGCTCTCAATTTATTAAACATAAGACATAAAATGTCTCTCGTGGTTGCGTACTTGTACGAAAGCTGTATCCACCGTTTGTGTTTTTAGAAAATTTTCAAATAATTCTTGACGCCAACAACTAATAATCAATAATGAACTAGTAATAACGACGGAAGTCGTAATTTTTCTGTAAAGATCACCCTTCTGTATTTTCTACTGTCTATCTAACGGTGTAAATGATTGTTCTCAATATACCTGTGATATTTATTATTTATGGATGTATTCGAATATAGAGCTTTCTCTACATCTTCCACTCATCCACAGGCGCACTAGAAGCATATTCTCCTAGAAATGTAAAATATTTACAAAATCCTAATATTATTATATCTATTAAGAGCAAAAAAATTTAAGGAACTCGTGGTTTCAAGAGATCACCAAAATCGTGCTCTTTAACTACTTATCTGTTCGTAAGTTGCCTTCTGTTTAGTAAAATATCACAGAAATTCAACGCACTAAAAAACCTGTTCAAAATTAACTATTATCACAATTTTTACTCGATTATCACAAATTTTCCACGATTTAAAACAACACAGAGCAGAAGTTAACAACGCTGCAAATTACTACATGACGGTTCATTATTATTATTATTATTATTATCGATCTGCATAGAATACTACCTACTTGCAATAAAATTGTTATCCTGAACAAACCAAAATAAATAATAAAATCGTAATTTGATCATTGGTTGTGGAGGATGCACAACTGAGTACAAAACAAACCTCATTTCAGCGAAACGATTAATGCTCGCATTTACTCAACTGAAATTTGAACGGAAATTTTTTTTACCACTATCTGGACGATTTTAGCAGGGGGGGTGAACAACTTTTGAGACACTCTGTATTATAACATATAACAATTTTTCTTTTTTCTTTTTTTTTAAACAAATTTTCATCAACATAACAATATGTTATAATATAACAATATTATTGTTGTGATTTACCTATACTGTGATGTGACGCTCGCAAACACCATAATAACGTGATGCTATTTCTTGTGCCATGAAGTGATGCTCATTCGTGACGTGACGCTCGTAACGTTCAGAAAACAATCAGAAACGCCCTGTTAATCGTTATTAAATTGTAAAGTCCTGTTCTTGCTGTAGAAGTGAGCTAATTTTCATAGGAATTGTTAACCGATTTTTAGCCAATTTTAAATAAGATGATTTTGAGACCACCAAGGGTAGGTAGCGGAAGCATTGTTTTCACTTTTCAAGATTAAAGTTTTTTTCTCCAAAATCAAAATTTTTCACGTTTTAGATCTTTCTGAACAATTTTGGTTCCCAGTCTGTCCATCCGTCTTGAAATCCTTGTAACGGACAACACTGCACGAACTTACAGTCCAATTTCGATGAAATGTTCAGCCCATGGAACAGCCATAACTTCTACATAATATGTAGAATATTATTCAAACCAAATCCGATGAAATTTTCAGGGATTGTGCGGATTGGGGTGTAGATGGTCCCCTATGAGGGTAGTGGAAGGTACTTAGGTGTTCTGATATAAGCTACATCTATTAGGATCATCCATATAATCGGGATATGGCAGTCTTTTTTGTTAGTTATTTTCAATAATGAAATTTTGGAATCGAGGAAGAAAAATTGTTTGACCACTCCTAAAAATTTTACGACGTTTCGAGGTACCTACCTACGTAGAAATCAAAAGTCGAACAAAAGTGTGTCCTGCCTTCCACCATTCGCGTCCTTTTCCTCGATGGAATTTGGTCTACTGGCTCCATTTGGGGCCTTGTGCTTAAATGTGTTAGGTTTTGTCAGTCACTCCAAAGGGACAAAAATAGTGGCTGTATTTTCAAACTGCCCAAGATCGAAAATTCTCTAAAATTCCAAATGCAACGGATGATTTCATGAGGCTCCAACAGGTAGAGCAACGGGAATTCACAGGAGAAGAGCTTCACCACTGAAGCTGCAATATTTCACTGCTTCTTTACCTACTCCGTATTGTACGATATGGCAAGGCTGTGGAGGGTTTGGCAACGTTGCAGGGAGTGATCCCTTCAACTGACACTGAGTCCGTGAAAATCTTGGAATTTTGGGTTCAGGAGAAGGACCCCAGAAAAGAAAGGCAAGTTATTGTTCTCGGGAAACAAGTTGAACTGCCGATGTGGCCTATGTGGGCTTCATTCGGGGTCTAGTTGTGCCCCAAAGCCTTTGGTTGATGTAGGTCACTTCTAAGGGATGAAAATTAAGGGTTGCAATTTTTAAGAGTGCCCTAGCTCGCAAACTCTCGAAATAAAGGTATTGTTTTTTCACCAATTTAAGATAGTATTGAATTTTTTAAAATGTTTGAGACCACCCGGAGCTCTGTAGGACAAACCGTTTGCTCCCTAAGAGAACTTGAGTGTTGGAAATAAGATAAATCAGAAACACGAGTATGGATCGTAAAAGAGGCCTAATCTCCGTTCAAATAGTAGCTGACCAAATGCGATCGATGTAGTTACGTGGCAGGTAGGTAGTATCTATAATTCTTGGCGAACGAGTAATTTATACAGAAAAATAATAAACCTTTGTGTAATAATTTGCAGCGTTTTTAACATTGGACGGCAGTTGGGAGACTTTTCAAGTTGAAATAATATGTTTTATCGCTTTCTGGCTTGCAGTAGACGTTCTTTGTCTGGAATGCACCCATAAATAACAATTTTTCGTGTAGTTACTCTTGATCTTGACGCCGATTATATCAAATACCTAACTACGACGCAGCGAGTGAGACTAAAGTTGCATCCTCTTCGCTTGTTTCCCATCTGACGATCGCGTGCCCGAATGATATCAATTAAGCGCGCTTCTGACCTCAGTGGGTACAAATTAACAACAAAAAACCTCGCTCTGTAATAGCGCATAAAGATGGCTCCGAGGATTGGACGATTAAGGAAGGAAAAGAGGATTTTTCGCCGGAAACCACCCCACACAAAATACCATATATTACGGGGAGGGGAAACCCGCGGTAATAAGCGCCCGTAGAGGTTATCAGGGGATTAGAGCGGTTAAAAAGCCGTGGAAGTCGAGGAGAAACACTCGGACTGGTTTCCTACTTTGAGTGGGAGATAAGCATCTTTCCACGGAGCCTGACCAACCCCTACGGCCACCATGTGATTCACAGGGTAATTACCGCCCCCAGGATGCAGTCTAGCGCTATTGTGGGTGAGAGATGAAGTCTGGGAAGAAGTCAAGGATAGTTGGCGCCCGTATTGGGTTTCGATTCCGCTACTTTCCCCTACAGATTGGGTGATATCGATCACACGCTCTAGTTGATAAGAATGCGACAAAAAATCATAAATAATTGAATAATAATAAAATAAAAACCTTTTTAACTAAAAACGGACCGACCTCATAGCTGACGAGGACAAATCACTGAAAAGGATAAAATAATACTGTTGTGGATGCAAATTGGGCGTCCAAGTCTTGCATTATCCTGGATGTCCAAGTTGTCAAAGGCAGCTTGGACATGGAGCAGACTCGCGGCCTAATTTAAGAAAAATATTATAGAGAAGACTTACGGCAAGCCAAAGAAAGAAATCAAGGGACCATCTCAAACCTTCTAGATTCTCTCAGCCGGATGATGGTCCCAGAGCATGATTGTGATGATTCTCTTCTGGACTAGCTGGTCTAGGGTGGGAGTGCCCCGAAGCGTCTACCTAATAGTTTTGTACTACTACAAAACCATAATATTGTTTACCATAATAAACAATGGACCAGCTCAGGTCCAGGAGCTACAGGTACACGACTAACAACGAAATAACCACACTCTCAAAAGTAGTCAGTCAAGTCGGACTCACGGTTATCTCGAGTCCTCAACTTTATTAGGTAGATAAATTACGTAGGTAAACTAGTCGAGACTCGAAGAGGACGCCAAGGATTAGCAGGAATGAATAATCACACCACTTCTTAAATTGACGAATAAATCACTTAATTCAAAAATTAAATCAAAAGGTGAATTGAGGAGTTCTTTCACATGGAATTGCCGGAGTTGAGACTGCACCGCTCGTCTCAGTATTATCACAGCTCTCCAAATGCTAAGATTTTCAAATACAAAAAAAAGCTGCTAAATATTTACAATGGTTTATTATTTTTCTATGTATATAACTCGACTGCAAAGCCACCAACCATCTAACTAGATGAAAAACATCGATCGCATTTCGGTCAGCTATAATTTGAACGGAGATTAGGCGGACGGACGGCCAAATTTTTATTCGATTTTTGGATTCTACGTACCTTGAAACGTAAACCAACAAATTATGAGGGGGTGTTAAACACTTTTTTTTCTTGGTCGATTCCAAAGGTTCACCATTGAAAAATTTTCAGTCCAAATCTATTGATAGTGGATGACGATATTCAAGAACTATCGATATTTCGATAGTACCTAACTATCGACTATCGCCCATCCCTAGTTACTAGTTGGTAATGTACCAACTTGGTGGGAACAATGGACGAATCTGTATCGGAAAGGTAGGTGTTGTTTTCAAACTTGCACTTTTGTTTGAAATAATACTTCAAAGCAACTATAAATACTACGTGTAGTTTTATATTGCACTTGCAAGGTATAAAAAACTCTCTTCATAAATAAATAAATAGGTAGGTACTAGAGGTGGGAAGGGAATTGTTACTTTTACTTCAGTATGATTACCTGCATTCCTTATCTATGAGGGTTGCCGACCTACTTGCCCTTGGGCAGTGATAACTAGAATTCTACTATTATTGAATATAACGAGTACGTAATATTTTTGTAAAACGGAACGCGAAAGTGTGTTTTCGTCGAAATTGGTCCCAGTTGTTCTGTTTATTCTTTGTTCAGTTTGTAATGAACAAAGAGAGAAAATTAATTGTAAGTACCTATCTGGTAACACGCGAGCCAAGTCTGGAAATATCCCAAGCCTCTCGATTTAACCCATTTCAAGCCGAGGGTAGAAATAGGTAACAGAGTACTGAGAGGAAGAGGATGAACTGTTTTACAGGATGGCGGCCGAAATAAGGCATAATTTGCTAACCAATTGAGAGCGAAAATACTACAAATTTTATGAATTTTACATTTTAATGGGATTTAAGAGCCCTCGGTCTTCCAAATCGATGTGATTTATACAATTCATTGTTGTTGGTAAAATGTAAAAATCTATTTTATGGACCGGAATCCGTTTCGACTCGTGGCCCAGAAAGCTCAATCGCCCAGGATCGAATTTGAGCCACAATAACTATGCTTTTGGCCAAAATGCCTCCTTTTCAAAAAAATTTCCAAAATCGCATCGAGCTCCCGAACGTCGAAAAATTGTTTTGACATTTTTTGGAACAGCATGAACGAGAAAAAAATTTTCTGCAAAGATTTTCCATCATTTTCATTAGGTATTTAAAAAAAAGTCGATGCGAAAAACGCATCAGTGGCCGGAAATGGGTTAAAGCAGGGGTTCCCAAACTTTTTTGTACCACGCCCCCCACTGGTTTTTTGGAGACCCCCCACGCCCCCCTACACATATCAGCTTTCCATTTTGCAATACCCTATTTCCACGGTGCCGTACATACCAACTCCTACTTGTACAAGTATGTGCCTACTTAGGGACGGCACGATACCACCGATATATCGGAGTATCGATACTTTTTTGGTATCGATACCGATATTTGTATCGATACTTTTGATGCAAAACTACAAACCAATATATTAGTATCGATACTTTTGCCTTAAATATCGGAGGTATCGATACTTTCTTGACGATATTATCGAAAATTTTGCCAAAGTAAATTGGTGAAAAAATACCAAATTAGTAAATAGAAAATAATACCATATATTGTCTGCCACTGAATAACACTCAAAATATGCTCAGAATAGTATCAATTGAAACGATATATCGCCCCGATAGCCTCAAAATAGTATCAATATCCAATGTGAGTTTGGAAGGAATTTAAACCCGTTTTCCCGAACTTACAAGAAGTGGGAGGCATGCAAAATATTGGGATGGCGACATCAGTCACGTGCGAACGGCTTTTTTCGAATAATAAATAGTATTAACTGTATTGTAACTGATTTATTACTTAATTCTTTCGATTTCTAGTGGAAGAAAAACATCATTTCATTGAACAGATTTCTTGCAAATAAGAATTGAAATTGAACTAAAATGGAATGGTTCATTCATTTTTATTACATTTTAAATTATTGGCTTCTATTACATTTTTAATTGCCATTGACTTTTATTAAATTTTAAATTATTGTTTTTTAGAAAATAATATTTTGGAAAAGAATATATTTAGCGATATATAAAATCGCCTTTTCTTAATTAATAGGGTTTTTATCGGGAGTGGAAAATCATCGGTGGGTTAATTTGAAATATCGGTAGTATCGATACTTCGAGCCGATATTATCGAAGTATCGATATTTTAAAATATCGGTATCGAAAAGATATCGGGCATCGATACTTCCTAAGAAATATCGTATCGAAAGGAGTATCGATACTTTGGAGTATCGTGCCGTCCCTATGCCTACTTGATACGGTGAGTAGGTAGACAGACCGTTGCGTCTGACAGTAACTGCTATGGAGGGGGACGGTTTTGAGAATATTGAACTCTAGTGTGTTTTGATCTGTTTTATTTTAAACAATGGCTTTAATTTTTTACAAAAACTTGACCATTATGTCAAGTGAATATTCTTTATGTGGTAGCGTGGAAATTGGTTAAAAAAACGTGGAAATTGAAACATTACAAAAACAATTTTGAAAACTTGGAAAGACTATTTCAAAAATCTGAGGAAATTATTTTTGTAATTTTTTGTATTTATTTCATTTGGGTGTCACGCCCCCCCTGGACTTTCCCCACGCCCCCCCAGGGGGGCGCGCCCCCCAGTTTGGGAACCACTGGGTTAAAGAGATCAATTTAGTGTAGTGCCCAGGATGAAATGAAGTCATAGAAATCAATTTAAAGCTTCCAATCTGACCTTCAATTGTAATGTAGACAAATGATTCAGTTGAAAGTTACACGGGAAGTGAATACGGACCAATCCCGAAATAAGCTACCAAGTTTTTCAACTATTTTCATTTTCAAAATGATATACAAATATTTTCATTTTATCATTTTTTCAACACTTTCATCAAAGCAAAAGTAATTTTTGCTTCCGAGTCTACCAAGGTAGCGGAAGCTTAGTTTTCACTTTTCAAGGTTGAAAAAAAAAGTTCTCCAAAATCGAAATTTCCACTCGCGTTTAACGTTTCAGACCTTTCTGAACGATTTTGGTTCCGTGTCTGTGGGTCATGAAATCCTTGCCTCAGCCATAACTTCTACAATTCTCATCCAATTTCGGTGACATTCTCAGGGATTGTGCGGGTTGGCGTGTAGATGGTCCCCTATGAAAATCATCACCCCCGGACTGATAATAGCCGCTGCGCATGCGCAAACGTGAATTCCTTGTAACAGCCTTAACTTCTACATTTTCCATCCGATTTCGACGAAATTTCTCAGGATTGTTCAGATTGGCGTGTAGATGGTCCCCTATGAGGGTAGTGGAAGGTACTTAGATATTGATATTTTGACTACTTCGCATCGGATCATCTATACAATCGGCTTATAGCTACGAGGAAGCTATGTGCCACACCCACTTGGCAAACTTTTTTATTGACTTCTTTTAAAAATTCGAGTAGGTATGCTTTTGGTTTATTATTTTCAATAATGAACCTTTGTAATCGACCAAGAAAATTTTTTTTAACACCCTCTCAAAATTCGATAGTTTACGTTTCAAGGTACGTAGAATCCAAAAATCGAATAAAAATTTGGCCTTCCGTCCGCCGTACGCGGCACTTTTGCCACTTAGCATTGACCGATTTTGATGAAATTTGGTATGTAGGCTCCTTCTGGGGTCTAGTTGTGCCCCGAAGAGTTTGGTTGATGTAGGTCACTTCTAAGGGTTCAAAAATGAATTTTGAAATTTAGAAAACGCCCTAACTCAAAAAATTTCGAAATAAAGGTATTGTTTTTCCTTCAATTTAAGATTCTATAGAATTTTTAGAGACCACCCGGAGCTCTGTAGGACAAACCGTTCGCTCACTACGAGAATTTAAAGTTTGAAAGTACGATAAATCAGAAACACGAGTGTGAATCGCAAAAGAGGCCTAATCTCCGTTCAAATTTCAGCTGACCCAAATGCGATCGATGTTTTCCTTCATGTTGGGTGGTTGGTGGCTTTGCAGACGAGTGATCTATATAGAAAAATAATAAACCATTGTGTAATCATTTGCAGCGTTTTTTTCTGTCTTCACATTGTTCAGGGATCGTATTAGAATGTTCCAAATGGATTCAGGGAAAATGTTTTTCGAAGAAGTCCATTTTGAGGCCATTAAGATACCTTTATTTTTTGAAAATTCGCTAAAACGTCGTTTCACGACACACCGACAAGTTGAACCTGATTCGTGCTTAAAATTTGGACTTGCTATTCATTGATTTTTATAGTTTTTATTAGCTTTTAACATCTTATTGCCACGATCAGTGCTCCTTCGAGTCATCTCTTACCTCCTTACAATAATTATTATAATAATAATCGGGTCAGAGGTAAAAGTGAACAACTAACATTTACAAATTTTTCAGGAGAGCCATCTGAAGTTTGGTAATTTTTGAAATCGGTCCACTACTGTGTTTTATTACATTTCCTCGTCTAACATGGTTTTTTCATTTGTTAATACTATCATCTGTTCATAGGAGGTGACATGAATTCACTAGACGTTCGAATAATAATCTTAAATTGAAGTTATTCCAAAAAGTAGAGAGAAATTGGACTTGTTCATTTTTACCTGAACGAAATGAACCCTTGAGCATGCTTTTATTCTGGTAAAAATGAACAACTCCCACTTGTACATTTTCATTTGAATAAATAATTGGCAAATTCACATTCAGTTTATAGTAAAAACGAACTAATGACATGTGTTCGTTTTTACCTGAACGAAATTAATCCGCGTTCAATCTTTTATTGTAGCAAAAATTGATAACTCCCACTTGTAAATTTTTAACTGAACGAATACTTCCCCCTTGCATATAAGTAAAAATGTACACAGGACACTTGATAACTTTTACCAGACTGTGGAGTTGTTTTTTCCATAATTTTCATTCAGCTAAATCCGTATAAATGTCATTTGTTCACTGAAAACGTTACATGTTGTAAAGGTAAAAGTTTTTTGCAATTTTTTATCGAATTGATGAAATATTTCATTATTTTAACCTATTTGGGCGACAGATAACGTTCCCTAGCACCGGAATAACCAAAAAAGTCATTTTCCGAAAAAATGTTACTTGTTCACTTTTACCTCTGACCACTGGATATTATCCAGTGGGTTTTCCGAAATTGTTTGAGTTATAAGATGATCTGCACGGCCCACTCCACTTGGCGGACTGACTGCTTTTGATTCTGATCACTACGAACTCAGTCAGTTTTTCTGATTCTTATATTACGTACGACAGCAGCTCTACGGGCGTCTTGACGAGGGCAGCCAACAATTAAATTCGAACGTTTACGACGAAGGTATCAATCTTTGAGAGGAAAACAAATTGAAGCTCGAGCAAACATCCACTCGATGGAATTGGCAGCTCACGCTTTAGGGGGTCTAGTCACGAGCTACCCAACCAGTAAATGAAAATAAAATTCGGTTAGTCTTCGCCTTTTTTTTCCCGGGTTTAAATTTTTTGTTTTTGAGAGCCGTTTGGTGGGTCCCCAGTTAGCCGGACCTACAGGTCATTAACACGGGCTTATCTCTACCTCTAAAATCCCCTCGAGGGGGCAAAGCACCGAATGGCATTGGGCAGGCCTTCCTGATCCCACATTCATTCAAGTTGAAGGGAGTGTCAGGTCTCCCATTCATTCCGGTCTTACAGAAGAGAAGTGAATTCCACCAGCTCAGGGTGTAGGGATGAGCATCGTTTGGGAACTCTTGGTGTTTTTCGACAGTATCGATATTCTTTGATCAAGTGATGTAATAAAATTATTGAATAGGTGCCTCCGCACAGTACTATGAGTTTATGGATCAAGTGATCAAAAATCAATTTGTGGAGAGTTCTGTTAGAGAAAGTTGCTCTGATCATGGATACTACTTCATATTTCAAGGAAAGAAAATTGCACAATAAATAATATTAGAAGAAGTTTATGAAAAATACTGAAATTTTAAATTCAAAACAAAATTAACTTTTCACCAATTTTACTAAAGTTTAGGTACCGAAACAAAGGTAATAATTAGATGTCTTTTGAAGTGCATTACACTGAATGATGAATCTAAATCGTCACTGTCATTAGCGCTGCTGATGCTGGAGAGAGCGCTTCCACAACTCAGTTCCATAGCGTTAGATGTGCTTGGTGCAGCATTAGGTATCAGTTTTGTGGATGGTGGTCGTGTCAATGAAGTTATCCTTAATCAGATACTGGTTGATGACTTCATAATATTTTCTTTTCTATTCTGTTGATATGAAAAATGCGAGGATGTGGCTTTTTTTCCTCTCCACACTTTCCTGCGACTTAATTTTTCAAAAAAACTTTCTATTAGGATTGAAAATTTCATAGAAAAAAACGTCGCGGCAAATTCCAACGGGATTGAGTCAAGGGATAGTGCCAGAAAACATTCATCAAATGCTCTAATTCCTCATTTCTCCTCTTTTTGAGAAATTCACTATTTAAAGTTAAGATTTAAAAAGAAAAATTGGGAATTATTATTGTGACGATATTACCGAGTGCTTAGGGGAAATTCATACTTCAAAAATTATTAAAAAACGTGAATAAAGCACGTACTTATGCCGTGACTCGTCATGAAGAGCAATAAGACCCAACTTGTTGATATGACGGTATGAGCAGGTAGTTCATCGTTAGCGTTTTGGGTGAAATGAGTTATTAACATAAATGATCGCGGAACTTGCCCTGTGGTGATCCATAGGAGGCTTGTGAGCTCAGGAAACCTATTTAAAGACTATCTGGGGATAGGTTCTTGCACTCCTTTCCAGTACTGATAGACGTTCGTTTTTTTTCGATTTTTTACACATGCTCACAGTACTGTGCTCCGGTAGTTCAATTGCAATTTGAATGATACCCATTTCAGTGCAACCACTGATCAGTTGACGTCAACCTAAATCAACCAAACATTAAAAATGCAAGTTTTTAGCATGGAAGATGCTTTAGCCATCACCCTACTGGGCAAAAACGTGACGAAACCGTAGCACGAAAGTAGCGCGGGATTTTATAATGATTTTCACTTATAACCTTTTTTTTTTAACTTATAACGTTTCTAGAGAAATGTATCGCCGTTAGTTTTCATCCCACGAAAATCGCCACTCGTTGAAAAACCCTCAATTTGTGCGTAAATTATATACTACCAAAACAGCTGTAAATATGGACGAAGCTGAGATATACCTCTGATTTAAAAGAACTGTAAACAACATTCGCGGTAAAAACCAACATCAATTTAGTGGATTATATTGATGTTGTTGGTTGGCTTGGTTTTTACGAATGTAACACGGCTAAAGCATGTTTCATGTTTCTTGACCCAAGGGCCGAGTTTTCATTTGAAAATATTCTAAAATTGGTCAAACAGAACAGATTACCAACTGAAATATAAAACTGAAAAACCACCACAAAATTATAAATGCTTGCATACGAGTCTGCAACACATAGGGACATTTTCATAGTATGAACACATATAATATATTATTCATAATAAAACACATATTATCTGTTTTCTTATTGTACCCAAGCATCAAAATAAGAAAACAGTTGATTGATCTCTACGCAACACAGTGAGTCTATTTTATTAAATGAAATTATTAAAATAAATTTTATTGGTATCGCGTGAGCAAATTTTCGTGACGATTTTGCTTCCGAGTCTACCAAGGTAGCGGAAGCTTTGTTTTCACTTTTCAATTACGAAAAAAAAGTTCTCCAAAATCAAAATTTTCACTCGCGTTTTGCGTTTTAGACCTTTTTGAACAATTTTGGTTCCGTGTCTGTCTGTCTGTCATGAATTCCTTGTAACGCGCATAACTATACGAAGTTATTGTCTGATTTCTATGAAATTTTCAGGGATTGTGCGGGTTGGTGTGAAGATGGTCCCCTATGAAAATCACCACCTTCGGAATGACAGTAGCCACTGCGCATGCGCAAACGTGAATTTCCTTGTAACTTCAACATTCGATTCTAAAAATTCCATTCCTCATTCTACATTTGATATTGATGACCTTTATATTTTGACGTTTTCAAGGCTTAGAAGTTGCTGACGGTAAATTTCGGAAAGTGAATCTCTACTCAGGAAGCATTTGCATTAAGTAGCATTTGCTTCTCGGACGAAGTAAAAGAGTAGCTCGTACTGAAGAAGGAATGCTTTTTTTCTCAACATTTTTCTTTTCCTGCAAATGTTTTGCTCTTCTTTTTTTATTCATAATAACTGATGGATGTGCTTCGTTTTCTGGAAGTAAAAGGTTTTGCTTCGTTTTATTCATACCGCTGAATGACGTAAGGTCGAAAACGCGAAAAAAATCTTCGAAGTGAAAAAAAGGCATTTTAAGTGGGTCATACAAAATTTTTTGTTGTCGGTAAATACTTAGTAGAATCGAACCCTGAAGTTACGCCCAACTAGAGGATAGACACCCTGTATAAAAATAAACAAAAATTCTCTGTGGTGTTGTGACAACAAAGGTGTATGTCAGTGTCAAAGTGATTATTACACAAAGTTTGCTCGATGGGAGGCTATAATAAAACGGAATACAGGAAGGGAAGTAAAGCAACGGAGTAAATTGTACTCGTAACTACCACCTACTCCGTTTCCTCTCAGCCGGGGGACAGTTGGTGGGGCGACAACTCCCCGTGAAATTAGTCTTATGAAAGTTTAAACCCTTTGAACAACTGGAGGCATTTCAAGAGGTCCCTGAGGAATTTCGATGGGCCGCCAACCCTTTTCTCTCGTAATGCGGGAGGGAGTGGAGAGTTGAGGAATTTCATGGAAGGGGGAATACGCACCGTCGTTAAATTCGACGATTTTCAAATACTTTTCTGAGCCATCAAGAAAACGCTGCAAACTATTACATAGGTTCATTATTTTCTGTGTAGATCACTCACCTGCAAAGAACTCAGATTGATTTGCCATTGTCACCACTACCAAACTAATGGGTGAGGGAAAATAAAGTCCAAAAACATTATTTTTCCTTCTAAATTTGGTTTTCCAAATTTTCCAAACGATGAAATCGAAGAAAGGACCTCACCACGTGATTCAGCGTCAAAAATAATGAAAAAAAATGTGCCACACTTGGGGTTAACAAAAATTCACTTTTGCGCACCCTGGTCACTTTGCGCGCGAAAAGTACCAGTTGCACGCAATGAAAAAAATCGATTCGGGTATGAATTTCTCATGAAATTTGACGTAGAATCTGAATTTGCAATAAAAAATGGGGGTTCTCATTTGAAAAAACAAAGTTAGTGTCGATTACGCACAATTGTGCGCAATTTTTTTGCGCAAAAGTATTTTTCCTGAATTCTTTACAAAAAAATATGAAAAATGGCGTTGGGCCCATTTTATTACGTAATTAAATACGAAAATGCCGGAGGGTCGACCATAACTTCTGGGACACCCTGTATATCTACGGTTGTGTCTTATCGTGATAAGAGGGGGCCCTGGATGATGTTCAGACCTTCGTGAGTGCGAATTTGAACCTTGCTTTCTGGTTCGTTCCAAGTCGGTAACGTGATTTGTGTCCAGCTAGGTTCGAATTCCGGACCGCTGTGCGTCGCCTGATGAGGTGAAGGGAAGTCCGAGGCAGACGGGCTCCTCCTGACCTACCGCCAGCCCGCCGAGTTGAGGCCGCTCGCCTCGCCAGAGTTCACGGACGGCGGCACCGCAACCTCCCCGTCGGCTTCCAGCAAGTTCTTTGCCAGGGTTCCTCCCGGAGGCGAACCGTCCCACTGCCGGCGAAAACACAGAAATAGAGATGGGAATAGTTACAAAAGTATCGATTCTGTATCGTATTCGAGTATCGATATCCAACGTATTGCCTGGCATGAGTATCGATATTTCAAAATTTCGAGTAGGTATCGATACTTTGGGGTCATAAAATATCAATATTACCTAATATTCTCAAGGAAAATATTTTTTCATCACTATTTATCAATTTCTTACTATCAAAAGTCCAAGCCCTATTTACACATTTACATTTATTACATTTTTTACATTACATTTTCACGTCAAATTGGAGGTTTTCCATTTCAAATTGGAGGTTTTACACATCAATTTGGAGGTTTTACATTTCAAATTGGAGGTTTTACATTGCAAATTGGAGGTTTTACATTTGACGGTTACATTTGGAGGTTGACATTCAACAAGTAAGAATGAACATAATGAACGGAAAAGAATGAACAAATTTTGATATTTTCATGTCTGCTTTGGCACATAAACTGAAAAATCGTCACGAAAACTAAGCAAGTCTTGGCCACGCGACCAATAAATAAAATAGACTCACTGTGTTGCGTAGAGAACAATCAACTGTTTTGATGCTTGGATACATGAACTAAGAACCTTACTTCACTACCTTGTTGTGTAGTGGTTGACAATAAGAAAGCACATGAAAATGTCCCAATGTGTTGCAGACGCGTATGCAAGAATTTAAACTTTTAAGGTGCGAATTCCCTGGCGCGTCTGCGGCGGGCGGCCGGCGATTTTGTCATGTACCTACTCAGCCGCCGGCCGCGCCGCGCCGCGCTGTAGAACTACGTTTTCTCAGCGGCGCGGCGCGGCCGTCCCCCCCCACCCGTTTCGATAATGTTGCGCGAGATTATTGTTGTTGCCCATTCACTGGCAGAGGCGGAACTATTGTTGATGGATAGGAAGCCTCACTCAACCATGTTTTTGGCAAGAACAGAAGAGGGATTTCACAATATTCTCATCGTCTGAGAAATTATGAACAACTTTCAAGATCGTTCTTTCTGTTGAACTTCAAATAGTTTGACTGTGCAGTTACTTTCCAAATTCACATTATCCATCCGAATTCGATGACATGTTCAGGAATTGTGGGTTCGGGACACTAGATGGTGAAAAATAACGATCATAGTATGATCGTAATATGACCATATTATGGTCCATAGTTTCCGTTCGATTACGATGATACTTTCAAAGATTGTGGGGTTGAAACTCTGGTTGGTTCCCTATAAATTTAAATGGTTGCATTTTTGAGAATAAATATTATGCATCGGATCATCTATAACAATCGGGTTATGGATGCGAAGTTGATATGAGGAGTTTGATTTCATAAGGTAGGTACTATATCCATTTTGGTCAAACGTGAGAAAAACGCAAAAAACCATAACGACCTGAAAAACGTGCTGTAAACCAATGATGTTATTCTTTATATATTTCTAAATTATAATAAATATTTTTGGAAAGAAAGGTAAATTAGTTCAGTTTAAAATAATTTTGAACGAGATTTGAAATATCAGGTTTATGAATATAGTACTTTTAGATAAAAAACGTGGCGTTTAGTACTTTTTGGAATCAAAAGAAGTGGATATAGTACTTTTTAAAAACATACGAAGTGGATAAAGCACTTTTTGAAACAAAACGGATAAAATACCGCCATTGTGCTGGATACAGTACCTTTTGAAACTAAACGGAATATTCACCCTCGTGTTTCAAGGGAATAAATTATCTTTTGCTTCAAAACGATAGCATTTTTGTGAAGAACTACCTCCCTAAAAACCTGGGCAATATCCATAGAAATGGTCGTTAGTACCTTCTGGAATCAAACTCCTCATATTTATGTGCAACATCCACTTAGTGGACTTTTCAGGTGTGAAATAATAGGTAGGTATATACATTTCTTAATGTATAAACATGACATATTTATACATTAAGAAATGTATATACCTACCTATTATTTCACACCTGAAAAGTCTACTAAGTGGATGTTGCACATAAATATAGACAGAGACATTGTCTCTCTTTTCAGAGGGTTGTATTTATGAGAAGAGAAAATGTTCGTTTGGTACTGATCTTCTTGTGAGTTTGAATTTGCCATACACGCCAGGCTCAATACTGTAACTCACAGTAAAATGTAGAAACATTGCGGGTTTGCATACCCTGGTCGCGAAGGCAGCGCGGCTGGACTGCTCACTAGACCAGTCGGGTCGCAGCCGCGGCGGCTGTCATGTAGCCGCCCAGAATGGGCCATGTAGCCGCCGAGACGAGCCGCCGGCCGCGGCCGCGCCAGGGAAATCGGTTCCATCTAAAAAAACGTCTGCCAAGTGGGTGTGGCACATAGCTTCCTCGTATCCATAACCCGATTATATAGATGATCCGATGCATAGTAGTTAATCTGAAAACACCAATCTCTAAGTACCTTTCACTACCCTCACAGGGGACCATCTACACGCTAATCTGGACAATCCTAGAAAAATTCATCAAATTCGGACGAAAAATGTAAGTGCGGTAGTGATTGGATCAAAAAATTTCTTAGCTTGACTGGTAGTTGAACCCTGGACTCCTGGGTGAGAGTCCAGAGCATTGCTCACTGTCCTATAAAGGGGTTGTTAGAATGGGGTTTGAGATCCTCACGTCACACGCAACTGTTACGGCTGTTACAAGGATTTTACGTTTGCGCATGCGCAGAGGCTACTGTAAGATTTTAAGGCCTTGATTTTCATTGGGGACCATCTACAACCTAATCCGCGTAATCCCTGAAAATGTCATCGAAATCGGGTAGAAATTGTGGAAGTTATGGCTGTTACAAGCAATTCACGTTCGCGCATGCGCATCGGCTACTATCAGTCCGGGGGTGATGATCTTCATAGGAAACCATCTAAGCACTAATCTGTAACATCCCTGAAAATTTCATTGAAATCGGATGGAAAATGTGGAAGTCACGGCTGTTACAAGGAAATTCACGTTTGCGCATGCGCAGTCGCTTCTATCAGTCCGAGGATGATGATTTCCATAGGGGACCGTCTACACACCAATTCGCACAATCCCTGAAAATTTCATCGAAATCGGATGGAAAATGTAGAAGTTATGGCCGTTACAAGGAATTCACGTTTGCGCATGCGCAGTCGCTTCTATCCGTCCGAGGATGATTATTTTCATAGGGGTCTATCTAAACACTAATTTGTAACATCCCTGAAAATTGCATTGAAATCGGATGGAAAATGTAGAAGTTATGGCCGTTACAAGGAATTAACGTTTGCGCATGCGCAGTCGCTTCTATCAGTCCGAGGATGATGTTTTTCATAGGGGACCATCTAAACACTAATTTGTAACATCCCTGAAAATTGCATCGAAATCGGATGGAAAATGTAGAAGTTATGGCCGTTACAAGGAATTCACTTTCGCGCATGCGCAGTCGCTTCTATCAGTCCGAACATGATGATTTTCATAGGGGACCGTCTACACACCAACCCGCACAATCCCTGAAAATTTCATAGAAATCGGACAATAACTTCGTATAGTTATGCGCGTTACAAGGAATTCATGACAGACAGACAGACAGACAGACAGACAGACAGACAGACAGACAGACACACAGACACGGAACCAAAATTGTTCAGAAAGGTCTAAAACGCAAAACGCGAGTGAAAATTTTGATTTTGGAGAACTTTTTTTTTTCGTCCTTGAAAAGTGAAAACAATAAATCTGTTTATTCGTAGAAACAATGAACATATCAATGATCTACTGTTTTAAAAGAATCCAACCCAACCCCCTGCAAGCACAGTTGCATATAAAGCACATTGAGAAACGTCTAGGACGCAAAATATCCCGACTACGAGTCAATTGTGGATATTGTGACTAATTTATTATTACGTTTCACATTTTATTCGATTTTCGGATTCTGCGTACCTACCTTGAAACGTAAAACATCAAATTTTGAGGGGGGTTACAATTTTTTCAACGTAAGTCTCTCCCTGCAGCAGCGGCTGTCAGATCTATCATCATTCTCATAACATAATTTGTGCAGTCCGATGTGGTGACAGTTGCAACGCTTCGGGTTATCGTGTCACACAGGTTTGTTTGGGGCTCACTGAGAATTTGTCTTGCTGACCACTTGATTTTTGAAAAGCAGTGCTCCACAGTTGGGTGAGTAGGGGGGCAGATATTTCACGTTAAACCCCAATTTGAAATGTAAAACCTCCAATTTGAAATGGAAAACCTCCAATTTGACGTCAAAATGCTATATCTATAAATACTTTTACATATTTACATATTTATTATACATATGGAAATATTTACATATTTATAAGTATGTCTTTTGGCTGGGGGTCATGACAAAATAAGCGTGATCATGATCAAAAACGCTGCAAATCATTGCTCAAAGGTTTATTATTTTCTGTATAGATCACCCTTCTGTATAGATCACTGGTTCTCCATCAATAGCACCTACCACCATCTGTATTCTCCCTTGACCTTCCCTCTCAAATTTCAGCTTCCTGCGTTCAATAGGAGTAAAAATGGCTTCGGAGCTCACTCAGCTGATCAGTGATCTGAAGAGTGAAGAAGATCTCCTCGAATGCTGGAGACGCCGGGAAGAGCACTTCCATTCAATAGGAAATTCAATTAATTCCATTAGTTCCAAATAATTGATTAAAATGGGGGTATTTCACATGATGTCTGGCAACATGGGACAAAATTGCAGAAAATGTTAAAAAGAATAGGAAAACCAAATAATTAGTTGATTTATTTATCGGATTTGGAGGGCAAATGTAGAAGTTATGGATGTTACATGGGTATTTTACACTTGGAAATTAATTCGAATGATGTATAATTAAAATACTTACTACACCGAGAAGAACCTCGAAAAAAGGCAGCCGTGTGACAACAGAAATTTGCACCTCGGAAATTCAAATACGTCGGTACTATGTCGGTACGTACACGGCAACACAATAAAGGCAAATTAGACCAATAAAAACCGTAGAAATTGTTGAAGCACATGGGTAGTAACGTGGCTGTTGCCTATTGGTTTATTCAATTAAACTGCTGATTTTATTGATAATAAATCGTCGATGAAGTGAGTTTCAGGAGGCACTCATTTCCATGTCGGTAGGTACTATTTTTCGAATTGTATGTACCTTGAAACGCGAAACATGTAGGGATGGCATATCGAATGAAATATATCGATATATCGATCAAACGATATATCGTCAATGAGATATCGATACCTTCGATATATCGGAGAAAATATATCGATATTTCGATATATCGGAGAAAATATATCGATTTTTCGACGTATCGGAAGATCTAATTTAAAATGTCACATTTGAAGTAGGTAGGTGAATTTAAAAGTTTTAAAACAATATAAAAATAATTTAGGATGACATTTATGGACATATCGAAGTATCTACTAGGAAAAACTTGAAGAAGTAAGTAGGTAGGTGAATAGAAAAGTTACTAACATCATTTTGAGGGAATTATATCGATATACTCGACATATCGGAAGATCTTTTTGGAAAAACCGTGTGAAATACGTATTAACCTACTTTCAAAAGTTACTAGGTATGAATGATCGAAATTCATTGTTTAAAAACTGGAAAAAAGTGCGAAAATGTCATTGCAATGTTAAATTAATTTATAAATTGACAGGGGTATAGGTACTGTGGACGATCATGATCCTTCAGAATTGAAAATAATTGTTGTGAAAACCTGCTTCACTTCGTATAGTAGGTAGTTTTAAGCTGGACGAGCCTCCATTAATTTTGGTTTGTCAAGTATTTGAGCCTTGAGAGCCACTGTAGGTGAATACTATGTACACAATCATGTCTGAGCTGAAGTCAACAGTCTGAAATCAACCCATCAGTAGGTACCTACAAAATTGGGAATAAAATTACTTGATGTTTTCAAGTACAGGCGTCCCTTCTCGTCCATTCATTTCAATATTTAATTTTTACTAAAAAAAAAAAAATTTTTTAACTTGAAAACAGGTCACGATATATTGTTAAATATATCGATATTGACCGATAATATCGGTTCTCTATATCGATATAAATATATCGATATATCAAACGTAATATATCGATATATTTCATATATCGATATATCGTTGCCATCCCTAGAAACATGACATTTTTGGTTTGCTTTGAGCAATGGCTACGGAGCTCACTCGGCTGATCAGTGATCTGAGGAGTGAAGAAGATCTCCTCGAATGCTGGAGACGCCTGGAAGAGCACTTCCATTCAATAGGATTGAAAATGGCTTCGAAGCTCACTCAGCTGATCAGTGATCTGAAGAGTGAAGAAGCCTTTGAGCAATGATTTGCAGCGTTTTTTACCCACCAACATTTTTTTTACCTACCAACTTTTTTTTACCCACCAGCTAGGTACTACCTACCACACCATACTGGCTTCACACCTTCACAATCAAGTTTATTAGAAAGAACTAAACGCTTCACACTCGATTGGAAAAATAGAGAGCTTCATATGGAAATTTGATTACTGGTTACGCAGAAGGCAAAACTGTATACAAATCGAAGAAACGAACAGCGATCGCATTTTAGTCCGATAAAATTTGAATGGAGATTAGACTTCTTTTGCGATTCACACTCATGATTCTGTTTTATCGAAGGAAAACCTTCAAGTACTCGTAGGGACCGAACGGTTTGTCCTACAGAACTCCGGGTGGTCTCAAAATTTTTTAAAAATTCAATACTATTTAAAATTGGTGAAAAAACGATACCTTTATTTCGAGAGTTTTCGAGCTAGGGCACTCTTGAAAATTTCAACCCTTAATTTTCACCCCTTAGAAGTGACTGACATCAACCAGAAGCTTCGCGGCACAACTAGACCCCAAATGGAGCCCATATACCAAATTTGAACCAAATCGGTCCAGTGTTGCTAAGAAAAGTGCCGCGTACGGCGTACGGACGGAAATTTTTTTATTCGATTTTCGTATTCTACGTACCTTGAAACGTAAAACATCAAATTTTGAGGGGGGGTTAAAATTTTTTTTTTTCTTGCTCGATTCCAAAGGCTTATTATTGAAAATAATAAACCAAAATGTAATAGGTAACTAAGTTGGTTACAGTTTAGTACTATCGTATTTACGAGTGAACTAGGTATTTCATGACGTTACTAATCACACTGCTCTAGTCCAGAAAATGAGGAAGTAACTTTTTCTTAGCAATTAACGAAACAACAACAAAACAATGGGGGGTGCGCCTGGATTTTTTTTAGATTTTTAATCGAAAGTAGACTACATCCTGAGAATTTTGGCACCAACCGCGACCTTCTAGCGTGAGTAGATCTGTTTCTATGATTTTTCAAAGTTTCGACCGTTTATGACGTCACGCGCCCCTCTCGCCTGGGCGGGACCCCCCAGCCCACTGTGACGTCATAAACGGTCGAAACTTTAAAAATTCATAGGAAAAGATTTACACACGCTAGAAGGTCGCGGTTGGTACCAAAATTCTCAGGATGTAGTCTACCTTACATTAAAAATAACAATAAACAGTTTTTCCGACCCAGGCGCACACCCTATTCGAAGTTTTGGTTTGAGTCATTTCACTTCGTAGGTACTATATCACCCACTGTTTCTTATCTTACCTACAAGTACAATTCATACGATGCAATAGTAAAGTAAATAAAGAACAGTAAACAACCATTTCAGGTTGGATTTTCATCATCAGCCTTCCCATTGGCCTCACCGCCCTGGGTTCGGACGAGGGGGAACTGCCACCGGCTTACCCGAAAATATGCTCCCGAGGCGAGCCCCGAACTCATGGCCCCGCAACCGGTCCGAGTCTCGTCACCAGAGACACCTGCCGCAGCTCGCTCGGCCACAGCTGAACCCCTAACAATACAGCATACAATACAATAGCAATATAGCTACATTTCAAGCCTAGACATCGGTCTAGCAAACCAAGCAAGGAAGTTCTGATTGTAAAAATATAAATTTTTGGAGTGACAAATATTGAAAATTCCAAAATATATTAATTTGAAAGTCATAACTTAGTTGATTCAAGGGAGCTAGGGTCAGGTAGTAAAAGGGTTCCACCTACCCATGTGATGTCACAGTCCAGTCCTGGTCTCGTTATTGTCTTAAGACGTTTCCTAGAAATCCCAAGATGGGATCAGGCCAGTTTTTAATGCGAAAGACCTCCTCTCTTTCCCCCCTCTCACCACCAGAGCATGAAGGTACCTGCATGAGCGAATATTCTGGGAAAAGTCTAAATAACTGGGGATTTTACAGTTCTCTCAATGCCTGGGATGCCAAAAGTACAAGCAGTGTTGTGGAAATCCTGGGATTCTGGGTAGGAACTCCAAGCAACCAGCACGTGTAGGTCTCAAGCTCCAATATACCAAGAACCTATCTTTCCCTAGAATCGCCTAGAGGGACAACCACTTGTGTGTGAACTACTCTCGGCTCTCTGGACTGAATAAGAAACAAAAGTCCATTCATACAGCATGAGACAATGAGCGAATTTTCATTGAAATCTAGTATGGTTTTTCCACAGTCAACACTGGAGATTAGAACGCTCCAAAACGGATTCCAATTATTTTTTTCTCAAAAACTCAATTCTAATAATTTTATGGCCATTGCAATAGCTTCCTTTTCCTTGAAAATTCGCTAACAAGTGAGCTTTAATAATAGAATTAGGCATCTTTTGATGTAATTGAGGTTGAACATTGGAATTTTTCGTCGAAAATTTGTTTAGGTTAGGCATTTCAAGAATCGAGTTGATTTCAACTACAACTTTATTTTTTCAAATTTATTTACTTTTCAACGAGTAAGAAAACATGAAGATGGACCAGAAAACTCCAGTGATGCTTAATGTTATAAGAAATGCTTGCATACGAGTCTGCAACACATTGGGACATTTTCATGTGTGTTTTCTTATTGTATTTATTACTAAGTATTAGTGAAGTAAGGTTGTTAGTTCATGTACCCAAGCATCAAAATAAGAAAACAGTTGATTGATCTCTACACAACACAGTGAGTCTATTTTATTTATAGGTCGCGTGAGCAAGACTTGCTTAGTTTTCGTGACGATTTTTCAGTTTATGTGCCAAAGCAGACATGAAAATATCAAAAACATTTGAAAATTTGGAGAAAAATACCCACTGCAAATTTTATTGAACATTTTCTCCATAATAATATGATTTTATCCAAGTTAAGACCCAACAGCCTCCCTACCTTCTTCATATTTTTATTTTTTAGCCATTACGTTGAATTATCCGCGAGAACTGTATCGATATTCGATATTTAGAAATATCGGATCCTAAGTATCGATATCCGAAAATATCAGATAGTACAGTGTCGATACTGAAATATCAAGTATCGGTAGAAGTATCGATATTTTAAAATATCGGGTATCGATACCCATTCCAACGAAAAACGCTGCACATTATTACACAATGGTTTATTATTTTTCTATATAGATCACTCGTCTGCAAAGCCAAAATCTACAAAATCACCAACCATCCAATATGAAGGGGGAAAAAAAAATCAAAATCACCAACCATCGATTGCATTTCGGTCAGCTCTAATTTGAACGGAGATTAGGCCTCTTTTGCGATTCACACTCGTGTTTTGATTTATATATATATATATATTTCAATATAAACCCTTAAATTTTCGTAGGGAGCGAACGGTTTGTCCTACAGAGCTCCGCGTGGTCTTAAAAAATTCTAAAATTCTATAGAATATTAAATTGAAGGAAAAACAATACCTTTATATCCAAATTTTTTGAGTTAGGGCGTTTTCAAAATTTCAAAATTGATTTTGGAACCCTTAGAAGTGACCTACCTCAACCAAAATCTTCGGGGCACAACTAGACCCCAAATGGAGCCTACATACCAAATTTCATCAAAATCGGTGAATGCTAAGTGGCAAAAGTGCCGCGTACGGCGGACGGCGTACGGCGGACGGCGGACGGACGGCCAAATTTTTATTCGATTTTTGGATTCTACGTACCTTGAAACGTAAACCATCAAATTTTGAGGGGGTGTTAAAATTTTTTTTTCTTGGTCGATTCCAAAGGTTCATTATTGAAAATAATAAACCAAAACGCTGCAAATTATTACGCAGTTTATTATTTTTCTATATAGATCACTCGCCTGCAAAGAACTCGGCTTTGCCATTGTCACCACCTACCAACATGAAGAAAACAGTCTATCACATTTCGGTCAGCTATAATTTGAACGGAGATTAGGCCTCTTTTGCGATTCACACTCGTGTTTCTGATTTATCGTAAGTTCAACCCTTCAGTCTCGTAGGGAGCGAACGGTTTGTCCTACAGGGCTCCGCGTGGACTCTAAAAATTCAATACTATCTCAAATTTATGGAAAAATAATACCTTTATATCAAAATTTAAAGAGTTAGGGCGTTTTCAAAATTTTGACCCTTAGGAGTGACCTACATCAACCAAAATCTTCGGGGCACAACTAGACCCCAAATGAAATACCAAATTTCATCAAAATCGGTCAATGCTTAGTAAGAGCTTATTTTCAATAATGAACCTTTGGAATCGATCAAGAAAAAAAATTTTTCAATCCTCCCTCAAAATTTGATGGTTTACGTTTCAAGGTACATAGAATCCGAAAATCGAATAAAAAATTTTCCTTCCGTACCCCGTACGTTGCATTTTCCTCACTTACTTGCATGGACCGATTTTGATGAAATTTGGTATTTCATTTGGGGTCTAGTTGTGCCCCGAAGATTTTGGTTGATGTAGGTCACTTCTAAGGGTTGAAATTCTGAAAAGAGCCCTAACTCAAAAAATTCACATATAAAGGTATTGTTTTTCCATCAATTTAAGATAGCATACAAATTTTAGAGACCACGCGGAGCCCTGTAGGACCAACCGTTCGCTCCCTACGAGACTGAAGGGTTGAACTTACGATAAATCAGAAACACGAGTGTGAATCGCCAAACAGGCTCTAACTCTTGATATTGAGGGATGCAAAAACATTGTTGAGAAAAATATTTTTCTTGAGAATATTGGAAAATGTTGATATTTTGAAACACTGAAGTATCGATACTCGATATTTTGAAATATCGATACTCATGCGATATCATGGGATATCGATACTCGAAAACAATACAGTATCGATACAAAATATCGATAATTTTGAAACGATATCAACCCTTAACTGACAGGGCGTACAGTTAGAGCTTCATTCCAAGCTCGGGGATGCTGGGAGGGTGAAAAGTGACATCTGGGGAGATCATGAAAACTCCACTACAGCCCTCCTTATTACCCCCCCCCCTCCCCCATCACAACATGTTCGAACATGTCCTCCCCTATTTTATGCCTACTGCCGCATGTTCGTAATGAGTTTCGAGGGGACCTCTCATGAGGGGATTATTTGAGACTTTGGAGGGGGATAACCGTTCATGATCGACTCCACCAGCCAATTTTAATTAATTTTCAAAAACTGGTTGTTGTGAACTTCCATTACCTGACTACGCACTTTCCTTATTTTGCTTCCGAGTCTACCAAGGTAGCGGAAGCTTTGTTTTCACTTTTCAAGGTTGAAAAAAAAAAGTTCTCCAAAATCAAAATTTCCACTCGCGTTTTACGTTTCAGACCTTCCTGAACAATTTTGGTTCCGTGTCTGTCTGTGTGTCTGTCATGAAATCCTTGCCACGGCCATGACTTGTACATTTTCCATCCGATTTCGATGAAATTCTCAGGTATTATGCGGGTTGGTGTGAAGATGGTCCCCTATGAAAATCATCACCCCCGGACTGATAGTAGCCGCTGCGCATGCGCGAACGTGAATTCCTTGCCAAAGCCATATTTTCTGCAATTCCCATCTGATTTCAATGAAATTTTCAGGGATTGTGCGAGTTGTTGTGTAGATGGTCCCATATGAAAATCATGACGCTCAAATTCAAAGTTTTGTGTGCGCATGCGCTGACGTGAAGTTCTTCTAACAGCCACAATTTCTACATCTTCCAACAATATTCAGGGATTGTGCGGGTTGGCGTGTAGATGGTCCCCTATGAGGGTAGTGGAAGGTACTTAGAGATTGATGTTCTGAGATTGATCTATATAATCGGGTTATGAATACCTTGGAAGCTGTGTGCCACACCCACTTTTTTAATTCAACCCCCAAAAATCATGAAATCTACCAAAATCTGCTTAAAAAATCGACCACAAACTTCTTTACCGACCATTCATCATAAATTTTGACCCTGACTCATAAAACATTAATTTTCACTGATTCGCCCAAGGAAAATTCAAAAGTAACACTGGGGTCCTCTCGTACCCCACGACTGAGGTTTGATGTTCACATGGGTCACAGTGGGGTCCAAACTTTGGACTCCAAAGAGCCCCCACTTCCAGCTTCCTCACACGAGACTCAGAGCACTGCTGAGCGAAGAAAAGACCCCGTCAGGGCCTCAGGTGGTACCAAAACAATTTACAAAAACCCCTACAGCGGGAAAAATGTTTTTCCGAAAGACACCTATCAAAAATGGCTTCAAAAATGGAAAGGTGGGGTCCTAGGGACCCAGGTATGACCTCCTAGGGTTACGCCTTGGAGGGTATCGTAGGGACGGCACGATACCACCGATATATCGGAGTATCGATACTTTTTTGGTATCAATACCGATATTTGTATCGATACTTTTGATTAAAAAAACTCATACCGATATGTTGGTACTTATCGATACTTTTGCATGAAATATCGGAGGTATCGATACTTTCTTGACGATATTATCGATATTTTTGCCAAAGTGGAATAGTAAAAAAAACAACGTCTGCCAAGTTGGGTGGGCAGTATAGCTTCCTCACTCATTGTAACATGGACGTATAGAATCAGTTGGCGAAAACTCGGCTTCGCCCCCTGCACCCCCGGATGATTTCCGCTTAGAGCCTAATGGCTAAAATGTGACATACCTTAAAAAGGTTTTTGCTCCCTCTCCCTCTTTATCTTTCTTCCACTGTAATATGTAAGCTCACTCAGCTGATCAGTGATCACTCAGGCACCTTCAGCATTCTCCATTGACCCGCCCTCTCAAATTTCAGGTTCCTGCGTTCAACAGGAGAGGAAATGGCCTTGGAGCTCACTCAGCTGATCAGTGACCACTCAGTCACCTTCAGCATTCTCCATTGACCCGCCCTCTCAAATTTCAGGTTCCTGCGTTCAACAGGAGAGGAAATGGCCTTGGAGCTCACTCAGCTGATCAGTGACCACTCAGGCACCTTCAGCATTCTCCATTGACCCTGCCTCTCAAATTTCAGCTTCCTGCGTTCAACAGGAGAGAAAATGGCCTTGGAGCTCACTCAGCTGATCAGTGATCACTCAGGCGCCTTCAGCATTCTCCATTGCATGCGCAGCGGCTATTGCTTGACCAATTTGATTGAAACTTATAGGGTGTCTCTTAGAAGTTAGTCCCTAACTAACCTCCAAACTTGAGCAAAATCGGTTCATTAGAAACCGAGGTTCCAGGAAATTCACGTTTGCGCATGCGCACTCGCTCCTATTGGTCCGAAGGTGCTGAAATTTATAGGGGACCGTCTAGGACCTAACCCGCACAATCCCTGAAAATTTCATCAAAATCGGACCACAGGTTAGTATAGTTTTGCCCGGGACAAGGATTGGCCACAGACAGACAGACAGACCGACAGACCGACAGACCGACAGACAGACAGACAGACACGGAACCAAAATTGTTCGGGAAGCTCTAAAACGCAAAAAGCAAGTGGAAATTTTGATTTTGGAGGACTTTTTTTTTCACTCCTTTCACGAATACAAAGCTTCCCTACCTTCGGTAGTAAGGAAGCAAAAAAAAACCAAATATCAAGTACTTAGATACCATACTATATCTGCCACTGAATAATACTCAGAATAGAATCAATCGAAACGATATATCGCTTCTAATATCCTTCATCGATATTCAAAAACTTTCCACAGTAACCCTGTAACCTCGCATTTTTTTGCGGTTTTCACATGGACCTAGGAAACTAGGTCCATGGGTTTTCTGTTCTCTGGCTTTCTTGAACAGTTCGCGTTCCTTGTGACCATTGTTTTACTTTTCGGTTCACAACAATTTTAACACAGAATGTGTTTTTGCGATGACCTACCGAAAAAAAATCGTCACGAAAAAGCGACAGAAAAAACATCTGGTGATATGTTTATTGGTTGTCATGTTAATGTCAACTCCACATTTATTATTGTTGTTTTTTATTTAACGGATGACTAGTATCGCAAAAACACATTCTGTGTTCCTATGATTTCATACAGAGTATGGAAAAAGAAATAAACCGGGGGGTGCAGGGGGGCGGAGCCCCCCGCCGAGGCGCAAAGCGCCGAGTTTTTTTTGATTTACTTTTTTAAAAACGCTGCAAATCATTGCTCAAAGGTTTATTATTTTCTGTATAGATCATCCTTCTGTATAGATCACTGGTTCTCCATCAATAGCACCTACCACCATCTGTATTCTCCCTTGACCTTCCCTCTCAAATTTCAGCTCCTGCGTTCAATAGGATTGAAAATGGCTTCGGAGCTCACTCAGCTGATCAGTGATGTGAGGAGTGAAGAAGATCTCCTCGAATGCTGGAGACGCCTGGAAGAGCACTTCCATTCAATAGGATTGAAAATGGCTTTCGAGCTCACTCAGCTGATCAGTGATGTGAGGAGTGAAGAAGATATCCTCGAATGCTGGAGACGCCTGGAAGAGCACTTCCATTCAATAGGATTGAAAATGGCTTTCGAGCTCACTCAGCTGATCAGTGATGTGAGGAGTGAAGAAGATCTCCTCGAATGCTGGAGACGCCTGGAAGAGCACTTCCATTCAATAGGATTGAAAATGGCTTTCGAGCTCACTCAGCTGATCAGTGATGTGAGGAGTGAAGAAGATCTCCTCGAATGCTGGAGACGCCTGGAAGAGCACTTCCATTCAATAGGATTGAAAATGGCTTTCGAGCTCACTCAGCTGATCAGTGATGTGAGGAGTGAAGAAGATATCCTCGAATGCTGGAGACGCCTGGAAGAGCACTTCCATTCAATAGCATTGAAAATGGCTTCGGAGCTCACTCAGCTGATCAGTGATCTGATCAGTGAGCAATGATTTGCAGCGTTTTTTACCTACAAACATTGTTTTTACCTACCAATTTTTTTTTTTTTATTTATTTATTTTTTTTTATTTTTTTTTTAGAACTCCCCTCAAAGACAAAATGTCTTTTTTGACGGAGGGGGCACGCCATAAAAATAAAATAAATAAATAAATAAAATAATGGGGAGGATGCCCAGGACTCACCCGACGCCGGCCCTAGGGATGAGGGAAGATGAGGAAGGTGGGGGTGGGAGAGAGGGATGAAGGGAAGTGCCTCTATAAAACGACCACCAGTTCAAATATGAGCCGAGCAAGACACGGGTGGTGATACCACGGAGTACGCCTACTGAGATGCCCAACTCACGCAACTCCGTGGCACTTTTCCCGCACCACACCCCGCGCCATGATAAGGTTGCAGCCATCACCCTGATGTTGTTGGGTGCCACTCCTTTTAGCTCCGACACCGCTTGCCGTAAATCATTTCTATCATACTTCCTTATCTTAGCCCGCCAAGTCTGCTCCATGTCCAAGCTGCCATTGACAACTTGGACATCCAGGATAATGCAAGACTGGTCGGGCTTGACGGCAACGATGTCGGGCTTCTTACCCTGGTCACTTGGCATGTGATACAATCTCTCTCTCTCAACATCCCAGCCGCTAGATGACAGAGCACCTGCTATCTGCTTGGCGACCGCATCATGACGTAAAATGCGGCCCCCATGAGTCCGAGGACATTGCTGCACTACATGATACAGATGTTCATTTCCACTCCGACAGGCGCGGCAAAGGGGTAGAGTTGTCCCACGACTACCCCTCGAACACCGTACCGCAGTTGGCAGAGTTGCCATGCGGACGGCGTGGAAGTGTCGGTAGTCGCGGGCCCCAATGCCCTCCGAAGCCCAATCTACCCATTGGGAAGAGACAGGGCTTTCGGAGCACTGTCGGAGTTCTTTACCATCTACTGACTCATGCAGGGCAGCAGCGAACTCAGCAGACGAACTGGGTTTTGGAGCAGATGGTGTTGCTCGGTCGCACCATGCTAACTGCTGCCTGACAAAATCAAGATCAGCAGCCGCACGGGCGACCTCCCAGCTCGACCCTTGAAGGGCTAGCAGGCGCTGGCGGCGCAGTGAAGGGATACATGCCGAGAGAGACACAACACCAAGCCCACCGGATTTTACCGGTGCGTGAACATAGGCACTTGGGACACCAGGTGGGAACCTCAGCCAAGAGCGCACAGCAGAGCGAACTTGTCGATCTAACTCTTGCAGCCTCCCCGCCGTAAGCCTGCCAAAGACTAACCCATAGGTCAGCTTTGGCAGTAAGTACGTGCAGAGGAGGCGCAGCTTCTGCTGTGGCTTCAATGGAGCCTTGGTAACGCGATCTAGCGCTCTACCAAGGTCCACACGGCTGGCACTAATGGTGGCCACCCCCATGAAGTCGACTCCAAGGTACCGCCAAACCTCCAACACGGATCGAGATGGGATGGGGGATTGTCCTATGACAAAACCCCCATCCACAACTTTCACCTTATGTTGGCGACCCGACGGGACCAAGGAGACCGACCCACACTTATCGGGGTTAACCACAAGTCCACACCTGGCTAGCTGCTTAGCAAATGCATTGAGGGCGATCTGCAAACCCTCACGGGTTTCTGCAAGTAGGATAACATCATCGGCAAAAGCCAATGCTCCTACTCGCACCCCAGGGGCGAGATCAAACCCTACTTCTGTGGGCAGCTTACCCAAGGCCGTGTCCACGACCAGGTTGAAGAGGAGTGGTGATAGGGGATCCCCCTGGCGTACCCCACGCCCGATCCGTACATCCCCTGACACCTCACCTCCTGCCTCCAGGACCGTCACGCCTTCATGGTACAGACAGGCCACATACTCAATTAACCGAGATGGGGCCCCGACACCACGAAGGCAATCGGTCAGGGCAAAGTGACTGACTGTATCAAAGGCCTTAGCGACGTCCAGAGCAGCCAGATGGAGTTGGCGGCGCTTCATACGGGCCAGCGAGATGACAGTTTGGAGAACTGTAAGGTTCTCCGCCGTGCCATCTGCTGGCCGAAACGCTCTCTGGACGTCACCAATGATACCAGCCACCTGGAGGCGAGATGCCAGTACTTTCTGGAAGTGGCGGAAGACTACCGAGGACACAGAGATCGGTCGATAGCCTCCAGGCCCACTTCCCCCTTTCTTTGGGATGAACACCGTTCGGGTACGGGTTAACGCTTTCGGGGGTCTTCCCGCAAGGAGGAGTAGGTTGAGGAGGAGCAGCTTAATCGTCCTTGGTGCTTTATTCCAGCGACGGGCGGAAATACCATCAGGTCCAGCGGAAGTGGAGTTCTTGACACAGCACTTATGTGCCTCGTCAGAGAGCACCGGCGAACACATGATGCTGCGTAAGGAATCCCTGGTAGAGACTGGGGGAACCACACGCTCTCCAGGGTCGTGACTGGGAGCACTCAGAAGTGGCTCCCAGAAATCCACAAACTCCTGGAGAGGGGGTTGAACTTGATTTTCCCCAGGCTCTTCCAGTACCTCCGCAGCCACACGCGCCAGATGCTTCCTCCACAAACTCTGAACCCGGTGGTACTCCCGCCGTCTTGCTTGTTTAGCTGCTCTGCGACCTCCACGCAACACCACTCTAGGAGGAGGTCCCCCCTGGTGATGCGTCACGGTCGCGTCCCCAACCCGCGGGAAGATTCTCCCTAAATAGGCTGCCACCTCATTTTCCAGGTTATCCAGCCCTTCAGCAGCCCGCCTCGCCAGATCCTGCAGGTAGGTGCTTTCATAGCCTTCAATACGACCTACCTGCCCCCCGAGCCTCAAGACTTCGGTCTTCAGATCGGCAAGAAGACCGGAGGTCCCAGGGGAAGGATGCTGAATGGCAGGCTGCTGCTCCACGTCAGCAACAGGAGATGCGGGAGAAGCCCCACTGCTATTTGCCAGGATAACTTCCTGGACAAGCTGCTTATAGTGGGGCTTCAGGCGGATGTTCTTGATGGCAATGACTGTGCGCATGGGAAAACGTTCGCTTAAATAAACATTGATATTACATACCCCATTGCGCACAGCCACCGCCTCATCTGCCGCCATCCTGCGCAATTCCTCGGAAGCATACCTGTGCTGTATTCGTTCAATATCAATAGCAGCAACAGGATGCTTCCGTCTGACGTGGAGACCAAGGCCGGACCTGGTAGTGAAAGCTCGCTCACAATGGGCACACTGGTGGTTCAAAGAGGCAGTGGAAGAGGAAGAGGGTAGGGATGATGAGGAAGAGGAGGAATGTGAGGATGGCGGACGCCCCTGCCTGGGGCGCCTCTGAGCGCCTCCCCTAGAACCCCGCGGGCCAATGGGCAGGCGGGGGTTATGAGGCTCTTCGTTTGTTTCATCCATAACGGGGGGGGGGGGGGGGGGCGCTTGTTGAGAAGGGCCAGGGAACCCGTTGACAGGAGTTCCCTCCCTACCTACCAACTATTGGTAGGTACTACCTACCACACTATAATGGCTTCACACCTTCACAATCAAGTTTATTAGAAAGAACTAAACGCTTCACACTCGATTCGAAAAATAGAAAGTTTGATATGGAAATTTGATTACTGGTTACGCAGAAGGCAAAACTGTATACAAATCGAAGAAATGAACAGCGATCGCATTTTAGTCAGATAAAATTTGAACGGAGATTAGACCTCTTTTGCGATTCACACTCATGATTCTGTTTTATCGAAGGAAAACCTTCAAGTACTCGTAGGGACCGAACGGTTTGTCCTACAGAGCTCCGGGTGGTCTCAAAAATTTTTAAAAATTCTGTACTATTTAAAATTGGTGAAAAAACGATACCTTTATTTCGAGAGTTTTCGAGCTAGGGCACTCTTGAAAATTTTAACCCTTAATTTTCACCCCTTAGAAGTGACCTACATCAACCAAAAGCTTCGCGGCACAACTATACCCCAAATGGAGCCCACATACCAAATTTGAACCAAATCGGTCCAGTGTTGCTAAGAAAAGTGTCGCGTACGGCGTTCGGCGGACGGACGGACATTTTTTTATTCGATTTTCGGATTCTACGTACCTTGAAACGTAAAACATCAAATTTTGAGGGGGGGTTAAAATTTTTGTTTTTCTTGCTCGATTCCAAAGGCTTATTATTGAAAATAATAAACCAAAATTCAAGTCAAAATTCACTTCACGACAAATTTTGGTTTTTAAGATTCGATAATAAATATTATTAATTTGTAAAGTAACTGATTTATTACTTGATCCTTTCCATTTGTAGTGGATGAAAAAAATCATTTCATTGAACGGAGAATTCTCGGTAATAAGAATTGGAATAAATATAAAATGAAATGATCATTCATTTTTAATAAATTTTAAATTATTGACTTTTATAAAATTTTAAATTACTACTGACTTTAACTACATTTGAAATTATTGACTTTTATTAATATATCTGGGTATATTATTAATATTAATATAATTTTTGATTAACGGAGTTTTTATTTGGTTTGCGAAATCATTTGTGGGTTAATTTGAAGTATCGATACTTTGAGCCGATATTATCGAAGTATCGATGTCTAATAATATCGGTATCGAACAGATATCGAGTATCGATACTTCCTGAGAAATATCGTATCGAAAGGAGCATCGATACTTTGGAGTATCGTGCCGTCCCTAGAGTATCGCGCTAATTTGTTTTCTTATGTCATAACACTTTGTATTCTACCCTATTCTTTGTATCTATGACGTGTTTTTGATGAAATTTTATTCTTTCTCTCATCCTTCTTAAAGAAATTCCCTTGAGAAAAAAAATGTTGCAAATTATTACACAAAGGATTACTATTTTTCTATATAGATCACTAGTCTGCAAAGATCTTTCTTTTTTTAAGAAATAAATAAAAAAAAAAACCCTGTGTTGTTGCCTGTAAAGTCGGTATACGGGCGAAAGTTTTACGTGACAACGACTTTGAGTGGTAAAATAATTTTAATGTTAATATTCATTCGTATAGTAGGAAGAAGGATAAAATAAAATTCTTTGTCAAGTTGCACAGAGTAGGTATTTCCCGTAGGTAGTAGGTATTTCCCATGGGTGGGGGGGGGGAGTGAGTGCCAGGGAAGGGGGGAGAGGCCGCCCACCTTTAGGGAGCGCCGAGCTGCACCCCCTCCGTGAGCGGAGCGTAACGCAGTTTCTTGAAGTGTCTCCCGGTAAACCAATTTATAAGACGTTATCACGTCAAAATTAAATAAAAAAATAATAAAATATGGAGGAGGGGGTGCAGAATAGAGAGAGAGAAGAATGAGAGAGGGGGAGGGGAGGTGGAAACACGCAAATTGTCAGCAACGTATTAAAATTTCAAACTGCGAAGGGAAGTTTCTCCCCCAAACTACCACGAGGAGGTTTGGGATGTGAAGAGGGCGCCTCCGACAAGTTGTATGATGAGGGGGTCTAAAGAAGGCGCGGGGGTGGTCTAAAGATGGTTTGAAGAGTGGTCGGAAAAAGGGGGGGGGGGGGGTAGGAACGACTCGTTCCTTCAACACCGCAATGCGAAAAAAGGGCGCCTTGGCTTTGCGGTAGAGCCTCCTCCGCCTCCGTGCGAGGTACCGCGTACTTCGGGGGCGGCGAAATCCCGGAGTTGGGAGAAATTAAATTTCAAGGGTAAGGAACTTTGAGGCGTTGGGTTTCGACCTGAGGGGAGAAAAAACGCTACAAATTATTACACAATGGTTTATTATTTTTATACAGGGTGTAACGGTTAAGGTCGAACCACCGGCCAGGGTTCGATTCTACAACTAATTTGTGACTTTTTTTGTCTTTTGACTTTTTTTCTTAACCCCCTTAAAATCGTACTTTTTTCACTTTTAAGATTTTTTTCGTATTTTCGACCTTCCGCCATTAAAACAGCCACAACTCCCTCGTTTTTCAATTCAAATTCAAATTCAATTATACCGTTGGAAAGAGCGTTAAATTCTCTATCTCTCTAGTGTTAAATAAAACTTTTTAAAGAAGATTAAAATGTTGAAAAATGAGCACAAATAGTAAAATCTCGAAAATCTCGGAAATTTTTTGTTTTTTCAAACGTTTGTAACACTAACTGAAACTGCCGGTTAAGTTCTCACTGTAACCCCAAAAGTTGACCCAAAATCTCAGCTTTCCAACGGTATGGTCATAAAATTGTTTACAGTGGACTAATGGTGTAAAATCCTCGTTCCCGTGCCAAAAACCGTGGATCTTCCTGTAAAACTCGAAGTTTTTCGCGAAAATCGACATTTTTACCCTAAAATGGGTTAGGCAGCCATCTTTTCGTACTTTGTCGATTTTTGGATTCTACGTACCTTGAAACGTAAACCATCCAATTTTGAGGGGGTGTTAAAAACATTTTTTTCTTGGTCGATTCCAGAGGTTCATTTTTGAAAATACAAAACCAATAAGGGTTGAAATTTTCAAAAAGCTCCGATATAAAGATTGTTGTTTTGGTTTATTATTTTCAATAATGAACCTTTGGAATCGACTAAGAAAAAACATTTTTTACACCCCCTCAACAACGCCCTAACTCAAAAAATTTCGATATAAAGGTATTGTTTTTCCTTAATTTTAGGATAGTATCGAATTTTTAGAATTTTCGAGGCCACGCGGAGCCCTGTAGGGCAAACCGTTCGCTCCCTACGAGGATTTACGGGTTTTACGTACGATAAATCAGAAACACGAGTGTGAATCGCAAAAGAGGCCTAATCTACGTTCAAATTATAGCTGACCGAAATGCGATCGATGTTTTTCTTCATGTTGGATGGTTGGTGGCTTTGCAGACGAGTGATCTAGATAGAAAAATAAAAAATAATAAACCAAAACTGATACCCAATGCTGTACCAAGCACATCTAACGCTGTGGAACTGAGTTGTGGAAGCGCTCTCTCCAGCATCAGCAGCGCTAATGACAGTGACGATTTAGATTCATTATTCAGTGTAATGCACTTCTAAAGACATCTAATTATTACCTTTGTTTTGGTACCTAAACTTTTGTAAAATTGGTGAAATGTTACTTTTGTTTTGAATTTAAAATTTCAGTATTTTTCATAAACTTCTCCTAATATTATTTATTGTGCAATTTTCTTTCCTTGAAATATGAAGTAGTATGAAATCCATGATCAGAGCAACCTTCCCTATCAGAACTCTCCACAAATTGATTTTTGATCACTTGACATATAAACTCACAGTACTGTGCAACGTCTCGAATTCAAGAGATATTTTTCTTGTAAAAATATAGTAGATTTTCCGCGGGTGTTTCTTGTGTACCTCGTCAAATCTCACACTTCCCACGGGGGGAAAGCGACACTTGGGTGTAGCAAAGTGAAGTAGCTACTCGGAGTAACAATCAATATTACTACTGACTTCCGATCATAGCTTCGGGCTGAAGGCCAATCAGACCGGAGTGCATTTGGAATCGCAATCTCCGTTGGCAGCAGGTAATTACGGCTGTCATAACAGCAGCTTTTACCGCTGCGTTCCCTCCTGCATATCTTATCGGACTTCAACTTCACTCAGCTCAGCAATCCCCCTGATTAGCCGGGCGGGAACTCGACCTGAAGCTCTGCCTTCATTAGGCCGACGTGGGCGTCCGCCAAGGAAATTAACTTGCTGGGAAGAAAGTAACAGCGAGGATCCAACAATGGAGGACTTGGGATGGGAAAATGGAGTGCAGCTGACCTCCCTGGACACCTGATGCAACTTGTGGTCAATTTCGTACCCGAATGTGAGGGAATTGCAGATCTGCAGACTTGGGGGATTCATCCATCATGGACACCAGACTTGGGGGGAGGAGGGTGTTGGTGCATAATATTTGATTTGTATTGTTTTGGTTCATACTTAGGTATTGTGATACTTAGGTTTTCATTTATACTTAGGTATAAAATATTTCAGACATTTCCTAGAAGGAAGAAATTTTGCTATTTATACAGATCATAAGCCGTTGACTTATGCGTTCAAGCAAAACAACGCCAAAGCTTCCCCAAGACAATTGAGACATTTACAATACATCTCGCAATTCACTACCGATTTGTTTCACATATCAGGTGAAGAGAATGTAGTTGCTGTCCATTTCTCACGAATTGAAGGAATTAACCAAATTGATTATTCTGAAATAGCTAAATCACAACAAAACGACAATAAATTGAAAGAGCTAATGGAAAATTCATCACTAAAATTCTCACTAAAAATCACATAAAGTACTCTATTTCACCGAATGTTTCCTTGCATTGCGACATCTCTACAGAAAACATTTGGCCATACTTCCACTAATATACAGACAAGCTATATTCAATCATTACCACAATTTAGCACATCCTGGAGTACAATCAACAGTAAAATTAATCTCAACAAAAGGAATTTGGAAAAAACTCAAAAGTGATGTAGCATTGTGGGCGAAGTCTTGTCTGGAATGTCAAAAAAGTAAAGAAACAAGGCACACAAAGTCTCCAATTAGTGAATTTCCAAGAACTGATGAGCGTTTCAGTACTGTGCACATTGATATTGTGGGACCTTTGCCACAGTCTGAAGGATACTCCTATTGCCTTACTTGTATTGACAGATTTACATCATGGCTTGAAGTTGTATCACTCAAAAACATCACAGCAGAAACAATCGCACAAACATTTTACACCAACCGGATTTGTCGTTTTGGAACTCCAATCACTATAATTTCAGACCGTGGAACACAATTTCAATCCGAACTTTTTCATTCATTAGCCAAATTATGTGGAGCAAAATTACAACACACAACAAGTTACCATCCTCAAGCCAATGGAAAAATTGAGCGATTCCACCGCGTGCTCAAAGCAGCTATCAGAGCTCATGGGAAACAGAAATGGACATCAGTGATTCCAACAATCCTGTTAGGACTCCGATGTGCCATAAAAGAAGATGCCCAAGCAACAGTAGCAGAAATGGTATACGGAACAACATTAAAATTACCTGTAGATTTCTAGGACCAATCACAACCACCAACATCAGATCCATCAGTTTTCATTCAACAGTTACGACACATGAACAAACTGAAACCAGTTCCTTAAAAATTTCGAAATCGACATTTATACACGAAGACCTCAGCCGATGCAGCCATGTGTTCCTGAGAGTGGATAGAGTCAAGGCATCACTGGACAAACCCTACGAAGGACCCTACACAGTCATACAACGCGCGGACAAATATTTCACACTCAACATCAAAAACAAACACGTAAACAAGGGCGTAGACAGGGTGGGGCAGGAAGGGGCCGAGGCCCCCCCCCCTAGACTTTCGGGAACACAAAAATAAATTGTGCTTAACCTATTTAAAAGAAACACTAGAATATTGAATGCGTAGTTTGGGGCATGGGAAGGTATTATTGGAACACATTCCTAACATACCTGGATTTTGTGAGACCAGATGGTCCGAAAAATATCGACGCATTTCTGTTTTCATGAAGCATTTCGTGGAAATAGTTCAGGCATTGGAAAAGCTCACTACAGAGGGAAATAGTAATACAAGAAACAATGCGTTTCTGCCTTTCAGTGCCGTAACACGACCAATTTTCATCATTTGTGCCTTCATTATATCCAAATACTCGGCTCTGTTGCAACCAGTGGTAAATATTTTGCAGGGAAAACAGCTGAATTTGCTTCAATGCAAGAATCATATTGAAACTGTGTTGTCGACTGTGAGGAATCACCGTGAGTTTGCTGATTCTGTGATGGGAGATATTTATGCATCGGCCAAAAAAATGTCAGACGAAATGGGGGGGGGGGGTAACGTTTTTGACGCCAAGAGTGGTTGGACGTCAGCACCATCGTTCGAATATCCCAAGTGACACTCCTGAGGAATATTGGAAACGATCAGTCTTGATTCCTTACCTAGACTCGTTTTCCTCAGCGCTGACTGACAGATTTTCTCACAATACCTAATGAACCGGCATTTTCCCTTCTTTCTCTTCACCATGTTGGCCTCAAAACTAGACCATTTGAAACTCCAAGCCGAAAAAATTGCCAAGTTTTATGATTTTGATGAGGATCTGCTGTATGCAGAATTCCAATTATGGCACAATAAGTGGGCGGAAAAAATGGTCAAGAACGACAAAGGTGAAGGCTGGAATGAGACTGAAAAACTGTCAACACTTCAGAATGTGGAAATGATCGACTTGATCAAGGAAGCGGACCCCTTCTATCCTTCCATCAAAAAAGCCCTGATGATTGCGGTAACGTTACCGTGCAAGACCTGCTCGGTGGACAGAACTTTCAGCACCCTGAGGCGCGTAAAAACATGGACACGGTCTACAATGGGGGAGGATAGGCTGAATGGTCTGTGTATGCTCAGCCTCCACCGAGATTTGGTGAAATCAAAGAAGGCAACCATTGTAGAAGAGATTGTTGATCAATTTGCCAGCAACCCCAGAAGACTGATGCTGTCTTAAAAATTGTCCATTGTTTTGTAGTACCTATGTTTTATAATGAAATAATGTAAAATTTATAAATAAAGATGTCATGAAAATTATTTCTCGGAATTCAGACTTTGTACCTTTCGTTTGCTATAATATGCAGACGCACACTTTATATTTATATATTAGCTCTTGGGGGTAGCCCCCCCCCCCCCTTGGCTAAATCCTGCCTACGCCCATGCACGTAAACGTTTCAGTGGACAGACTCAAACCAGCATACATCTTATCAGAAGACAGAGACGAATTTTCAAGCACAAGTGAACATATAAGAGAAAAAAACTCAGAACGACAAGATACTAACAAAACACCATCAGAAGAATTGAACCAAAGAACGCTACAAGACAGAAGAACACGTTCAGGAAGAACTGTACGATTTCCCTCTCGGTTCCTAGAGGAAAATTCCAAGGGGGGAATGAATGTAGGTGCATAATATTTGATTTTTAGGACGTCCCACAGTAAGACTTGGGCGTCCTTATGCGATCGATCTGGGGTGATGTTGGACAACACTCAACAGAAAAAAAAAATAACCACACAGTAATCCGTTTTAGACCATTCTGAATCCAAATCCGCGAAAAAAACCATAGGTGTATGTCTGTGTGTGTGTGTGTGTGTGTGTGTGTGTGTGTGTGTGTGTAACAAAATCTTGTGTACTCTGCACAGGCCTTAGTTCTCAACCGATTTTCCTGGTTCTTTTTTTGTTCGACGCGGAAAACTATCTAGTTGTGCACTACGTCGCCGGAATTTCGAATTTTGCCTTTTAAGGGGGGGAAAGGGGGGGTTAATGCTCAAAAAACGTGCGTTTTTGGGCATAATCTTGTGTACTCTGCACAGCCCTTAGTTCTCAACCGATTTTTGTGGTTCATTTTTTCATCAACGCGGAAAACTATCTAGTTGTGCACTACGGCGCCGGAATTTTGAATTTTGCTTTTTAAGGGGGGGAAAGGGGGGGTTAATGCTTAAAAAACGTGCGTTTGCGGGCGTAATCTTGTAAACTTTGCCCAGGCCTCAATTTCCAACCGATTTGCGTGTTTCTTTTTTTGTTTGACTCAAATAACTTCCGAGTTGTACATAATTTCACCCGAGTACCAAAATTCGCAAGGGGAGGGGGCGAGTGGGGGGATAATATTCACAAAATATCCGATTTTTCAATATTTCGGTTCTTTTACTGCTTACTAACTGTCCCCAAGCTTTGAAATTGAGGAAAAATTCTCATTATACCTCCGGATTTTCATGAATTATTCTCTGTACGACCATGGAACTAATAGTGGTGCCACCATGGTGCCAGGACACCATAAACCGCATATTTCGTGTTTTTTTTTGTTTTTTTTTTGTGTGTTTCACCTTGAATACGGATGTGAACCTCGACGGACCGCCTACTAAAACTAACAGATGAAAGTTCAATGTTACGACGTAATTCCGCTTTGGTGCCAGACTGGCACCATTGTTGGCGTTGGGGTGGTGGCGGTGGGGGGGGGGGGGGGGGAACTCGAATTCGCATGTTGGGTGTCGTAGATCATGGATTTTAAAATGCTCTTCAGATTCGAGGCTCCCATGCCACTAGAAATGTTAAGGTGGATAATGATTGGGGGGGGGGCAGTATTTCTTGCCTAAAGTAATAAATAAATTACATCGAGTGAAACAGTTTTATCACTTAACAACTGGTTAAACTGATCCAATGCTTATCCAATGGGACGTCCCCTGGAATGCATGCATTACTAAACAATATGTTTATTGTTTTGGTTCATCTTCATTTTTGATTGTTAAGCACCACATGACAAATTCCATCTTAGTTACTTTTTTGTATATAATAAATTTTAGTAACTAAACTGAACTGTTCAGTTCTAGTTCAAAAATTGTACCAGCGTTGATTCATATTTCTCTAATTTATGAGCCGGTACAGGGGGGGTTCCTCATGAATGACTGAATAAATTAATGTTTTATTTGTCGTGTACAGCATAGTGCTTTAACAACAGTTAAAATGAACAATGAAAAACTAATGAACGGAACAAGTTATTTTTTTCGGTTGCGGAAGTGGGGAAACTTTAAGAGCGAAGGGGAAGTTCACCCCAACAGTTTTGGACTCCCCAGTATTGGGCCTACCAACTAAAACCCCACTCCCTCTGCTTAGGACTCACCCCGGAACCACTTGTACTGTATTACTTCAGTGTGAGCCTTTTTTTCATGCCAAAAGGCTGCTCCTACTTTTGGTCTCTCCTTCAATGGGGTATTTGGGTGGGTCGGAAATTCAGGTTTTTGACCTCAAATTTGGATTCAGCGCCCTTGAAAACCTAAATACTCCAACTTTAAGCCCAATGATACTACAACATGTGGTAGAAAAATTAATTAAAGAGATCACAAGTTTGAAAAAAGAAAGGCGGACCGCCATAAAGCGCACACACACACTACGCCGCGCGCGTGTGAGTAGCATTTTGTAGTATCCAAGAGATTCTCATTTCGGATAGCGTTACTTCATGGTTCAATCGTTAGCGTTACCTACGTCTGCCGTCTGTAATCGGTTGTTTTCTGTTCGCTTCGTTTGTGGTTTCGACTTATCAAATTTTCAGCTAGTGTATCGCCCATGATTTCTTTTCTTTTTTCGTTTTAAATATGACAGAAAAGAAGAGGAAGATCAACGTTCTGGAGCCTCAATTTGAACCTGCTAGCAGTGAGAACATTCCAATCTCTTCTCTGTGCATGGATACTTTTTTCAAAGACAGTTTTGGCTAGCTACGTCACACCATTCAAATCTTTAACTTTCTTTAGCTTCTCTGATTTTGACATTTTCATGTCTTTCATATGGCACATAAAAAAAAAATCGTCACGAAATTTGATGCAACGATATTTGTTGCAACGATATTTGTTGCAACGATATTTGTCCCAAGTCGCCACAATGATGATTATGACCATCAGAAGTGAAGTTGTTAGGTAGGTAGGTACTTTACAGTTTGATATTACCAGGGGGGCATGAAAATGTTTCAATGTGTTGCAGACTCGTATGCAAGCGTTTTTTAAAATCATTTTCTCGACGAACAAGCCCGATTACCGTTATTCCTGAGCCATACTCTTTTATACTCTTTACTTTTGAATTTTTTATTTATTTTAAATTGACTGAAATACCCCTTTCTATTCCTCATGATCTTCCCCCCATCTTCCATCCAGCTTTTTTGCTTTGAGGACTGCTGTGACAAATACTGCCATTGCGTCCCAGCTCGACTTGTTCTTAATCATCTCATGTATGATGTATCAAATGTATGGAACAAGTGAATAGCAGGACAGGTAACGCAGGTAATACCAAAAAAAAAAAAAAAAAAACGCTGCTTATTATTTCACAAAGGTTTATTATTTTCCTGTGTAGATCACTCGTCTGCAAAGATCACAGCTTTGCCAGTGTCACTATTTATTTATTTATTTTTTACCTACCTACTACAATAATTACCTTCACGCCTTCACAATCAAGTTTATTTGGAAGAAATAAAAGGTTCACTCTCGATTCGAAGAAAAAAGGAGTTTCATATGGAAAATTTGAATACTAGTTGCTAAGGAAGCAAAACTGAGTACAACTCGGAGAAACGAACAGCGATCGCATTTTGGTTAGATAAAATTTCAACGGAGACTAGACTTCTTTTGCGATTCACACTCGTGTTTCTGTTTTATCGAAGAAAACCCTCAAGCCCTCTGCCAAGGTAGCTTTGTTTTCACTTTTCAAGGATGAAAAAAAAATTTCTCCAAAATCAATATTTCCACTCGAGTTTTACGTTTCATACCTTCCTGGTCAATTTTGGTTCCATGTCTGTCTGTCTGTCTGTGTCTTTGTGTCATGAAATCCTTCTTACCGGTATAACTATACGAAGTTATTGTCCGATTTCGATGAAATTTTCAGAGATTGTGCCGGTTGGCGTGTAGATGGTCCCCTATGAGGGTAGTGGAAGGTATTTAGAGATAGATGTTTTGAGATTAACTACTATGCATCGGATCATCTATTCAATAGGGTTATGGATACGCGGAAGCTATGTGCCACACCCACTTGGCAGACTTTTTTTCTTGACAATATTTATGTCTCGAAAAAGCTGTATTACCTACTGTGTAAATGACAACCAACTAATCTTTCTTCTTGAACCTTCCATCAATCGTATATGAATGGGTATATCGTATATGAATGGGGATAATTTAATGACGTCATGAATTATAATATAATTATAATGTACATATTACGTAATATATAATATTACGTAATGTACATATTATGTTCCATCATGATAGATGGAAGTGGTGGTGTTTCTCATTTTTAGGCCACTAGGTTTGTGGTAAGCAGTGATCTTCATAAATTTTCCTTCCCCATTGAGGTTGTGTTGGTTATTGGTTGCAGTGATTGTTATTGATGATAATTTATTTCCCTCAAATAGTACTGGAAAAGAATTGGATCGATTCTCTAATTTTTGAATCGAATCTCCGATTCTTCAAGGAGAAAAAAAAATCTAAAAAAATATCGATAGCTTTTCGCAAAAGAATCGATACTTGTTAGCCATCCCTACTGCGTGGTCTCTTAAAATCCAATAGGTACTAGGATCTTAAATTGGTGAAAAACATTACCTTTACATTAAAAGTTTTTGAGCTAGGGCACTCTTGAAAATTTCAGCCTTTAGAAGTGACTGACATTAACCAAAATTCTTTGAGAAAAAAAACGACACCAAGAGCCCCAAGATTACACCACGCAGCGAAACCTCGTTCGGCCAAATAAACGCTTTTTTTGTGAAATCTGTGGCACAATTAGACCCCAAATGGAGCCCATGTACCTAATTTCATCCAAATCGGTACATGGGAACTAAGGAAAGTTACTGCGGACGGGTTTAATTTTTTTCGATTTTTGACTTCTACTTACCTTGAAACATGAACCAACAAATTTTGATGGGAGGTTAAAAATTTTTTTCTTGGTCGGTTCCAAAGGTTCATTAATATTAAATTAAATTGGTTTGTAGCTTCTCAACTCGTGTGTTGTTAGCTGGTATGTTATGTGTTGGTTGTTGGTTATATTTTGGCTTATCTGAACCCGAATTAGCCTAACGGAATTCTGCAGACTAACAGGAACAGTGTTTGGAGTTCGGGGATGAGCGAGTTAGCAGCCACAAACAACATTACCTCCGGTACTGATATGATACTCGAGACCTTCCCCCCTTGTTTCGCAACAAAATAAGATGTTTACCGCCGAGGGATTCGCCGTCCCTCGAACAAACCTAATTTATGTAATAAGGTAATCCGTAATAGGATAGCCGGCGAGGTGTTCTAGACGGAAACCTTATGAGAAAAAGACAAGAAGTCAACACAGCTCCGCCGTTCGGACCGCCTGAAGAGACGAGCACTTGTACATTTTCTCCGAGGTTGAGGCTGTGACGTTGGTAACCGATTCATCCAATTTAACGTCATTGTGCAACGGCTCACTTGCGTGATATAACCGAAAGAGAATGCAGTTCGTAGCTCAAGCCTGGTGGACGAGGGAATGGTAACATAATGCGAGAACTCGCTCATAGTCCTGGAGCCGAGGACGAAAATCGCACTCATTTAAGATTTAGGGATACGATTTGACGACAAATTATGAAAATCTTGTCCATTCTGAGAGAGAAAATTCAAGTCTGCCATTCCAAAACGGTTGCTTTCAAAAATGGCGGCCATGTGAAATGTTCAAAAATCGCGAAAAATCATCATATCTCCGGGATGGATGAAAACTCATTGAATGAGGGATCAGGTCCAATCATGGATGTTTTCAAAGGTCTGCCACTCTTCAACGGCTGTTAACCCTAGGCAGACTCAATTTTAAGAATTGTACACTTTTTGTGCAAAAATCCACAACGTTTGGGACGTCCCAAATTTTTACAGCTGGATTTTAAAAGTCTACTTACGGGTCTGCCGTTTTGAAAGTCTACTTGTCTGCCAATCCTATGCAGCTGTAAAGTCCTGGCAAAATTAAATTGAAAAATTGTCAAATTTGATTTACAATTCAGACAATTTTGGGATGATTCACATTTTAGCACGTTGAAGTATGAGTGGTATGTAAACAATAGAGCATGGTCTGCTTCGGATAACCCGCTGTCTTCTAGTGGCAGAATCAAATTCAAAAATTGTCACTTTATTGATGAAAATTTGTTGATTCTGGGATACTCCAAATTTTTTCTCAATACTGTACTACTTTATTGAAACTCAAGCAGCGTGGTCTGCCTTCAGTAACCTTCAGTGCTTATATAAGGCAGACTAAAATTGAAAAAATGCAAATTTGAGGGTTAAAATTTATGTATTTTGGGAAAGATGCAATTTTGGTATGTGGTACTAGCACGTAAGTAAAAACTTTGTAACACAGTCTGCCATCGGTATTTCGTTGCTTTCTAGCGGCAGACTGAACTGAAACGTGAAAAAACTGGATTTACCTACTTGGAAATTCTTGCGGTAACGATTTATCTTCTTCAAGACTATTCAAATTTTCGATCGAATGCTAACTGCAGTGCATGGAAACTACTAAACTAGATACCTTTAATTCAGTATTAATTTTTTGTGTTGAGTGGTGAGGGGGGGGGGGGATTAACAGTTTTCAGAGATGATTTTTTTTTTAACATCTCACATGGCCGCCATTTTTGAAAGCAACCGTTTTGGAATGGCAGACTTGAATTTTCTCTCTCAGAATGGACAAGATTTTCATAATTTGTCGTCAAATCGTATCCCTAAATGAAGTGCGATTTTCGGCCTCGGCTCCAGGACTATCAGAGACATAACAAAACAACCTCCACTCAAAAGTCCCAAAACAGGACCAGATTTTCTAAATAAAATTTGAAAGAAAAAGTTGCAAAATACCACACGAAGGTTACCTAATTTTCATCTGTACAGATCCCTCGCCTGCAAACAGCACAGCTTTGCCTTTGCCACCACCTACCAACAATGTTTTCGCTTCACAATCGAGTTTATTTTGAAAAAAATGGACGCTTCTCACTCAATTCGAAAAAATAGAGAGTTGTTGGTGCTTTCATTAGGAAATTTGAATACTAGTAGCAGTACAACTCGAAGATACGAACAGCGATCACATTTTGGTCGGCTAAAATTTGAACGGAATTGCCTCTCTTGCAATTCACACTCGTGTTTCTGATTTATCGTAAGTCCCAGCCTCAAGTGCTCATGGGGAGCGAACGGTTGGTCCTACAGATCTCTGATTGGTCTCATTCGATTCTAAAAATTCAATAATATTTTATGTAAAAACGATAACTTTATGTGAGAGTTTTCAAGGTAATATACAAACGGGTTATGGATACGAGGAAGCTATGTGCCACACCCACTTGGCAGACTTTTTATTGACTTCTTTTAAAAATTCAAGTGTTGCCATTCATTTAACTTTACGGCAAATTTTTGTTTGTACGATTAAATAATAAAATGACATTCGTACCTATAATACTTAACTGATTTATTACTTGATCCTTTCCATTTGAAATGGAAGAAAACAATTATTTCATTGGACAGAGAGTATAAAGTATGCTGAGCTGCTTCAGTCTTATCTCATCAATCGCTACTTCAGAATAAAGCAAGAAGACGCCTACTCAGAGCCAAAGCTAATCAATGCAGGAGTCCCACAAGGGAGTGTTCTTGGACCGCTCTTGTATGTCCTTTATACCAGTGATCTCCCAGAAATTGGAATGAACACCGCAGCCACCTTCGCAGATGATACAGCGATTTTGGCAGTCGGAGAATGTAACACTGAATCCACCAACAAGTTAAATCAATCAACATCCAGCATACAAAAGTGGACAGCGAAATGGAGAATCAAAATAAATGAAACTTAGTCGGTACATGTCGATTTCACTAACAAGAGAATCGAGTATATTCCTGTACATTTCATGGGAAAAGTTATTCCGAATGCTAATGAAGCCAAATACCTTGGCATGACACTAGACGCCAAACTTGGATGGAAAGCCTATGTCAAAAAAAAGAAGGAAGAACTCCTTCTAAAATTCAGAAAAATGCATTGGCTAATGGGGAGACGGTCGAAGTTGTCAATCCAGAACAAGCTTACATTGTATAACCAAGTCCTTAAACCAGTCTGGACATATGGAGCTCAGCTTTGGGGCTGTAAGGCTCAGTCAAATCGAGACATCATCCAAAGATTCCAGAACAATGTGCTAAGAACGGTGGTCAATGCACCATGGTACTTTCGAAACGAACGTCTCCATCAGCTTCGGATCGAAACAATAAACGATGCTATAAAGCGACAAGCTGTGAGACACCTACAGCGGCTAAGATGTCACATCAACGAGGAAGCTGTCCAACTCCAAGTGATGCCGTCAGAAGATTGAAGCGAACCAAACCACTTGACCTTGCTTACTTGTGAATAATATTGTTAATAAGTTATACTTGGTGCAATAAAGAATATTGAAAAACTGATTTATTACTTGATCCTTTCCATTTGAAATGGAAGAAAAAAATTATTTCATTGGACAGAGATTTAAGAATGAGCAAATAAGAATTGGAATAAATATAAAATGGAATAATTATTCATTTTTATTAAATTTTAAATTATTGACTTTTATTAATATATTTTTAATGTTAATATTTGTAATTCTTAATGATTAGTATCGATATTCAATAATACTGGTACCTATCGAAAAGATATCAGGTATGGATACTTCCAGAGAAATATCTTATTGGAAGGAGTATTGATGCTGAGGAGTATTCCTACCTGGTGCACTCGGGTGGATGAGATAGATTTCAACAGAGTTTCCATCATGATGTACCTACTGGTTGGATAACGACTTTGAAATTACTGTTCAAACGATGACTAATTGGTCGTTTTCACTCCACCCTGTCGTTGTCCAGGTGGTCGATGGACGGCAAATTAGCCTTGATCTGTTAACCGTGTGATATTGGTAGGTACCCCCAGTCCGTAAGTCGACTGGTGTTTCACCCCAAATAATACGAAGACCACCCTTTTTCGAAAACGGGGTCGTCACGAGGGGTCGGTTCCGGGCTGGTTTTTAGATTCATTCCGAGGGAAAACGGCGGCGGTGGGAACGGCAACATTTGTTTCGAGGGAAGTCAGAAAACCATGAAATGAGGTAAAACACGGAAATCGATCCAAAGGGGAACAAAAGTCCATTAAAAGTCGTGTTTAGTCCGTATAAGTTTGGCGGGGGATGGCAGGTCGAGGAACATCGCATTACACCCACAACGCACTATAATTCGACGGGGCACGAAATGCAATACCTGCTATGCACATGTAGTGTTTACGACACTGTTAATATTATTGAACTGTTTTGTTAACGTTGCATCTCAGATAGGGGAAATAATTCAATTTGGGGTTCATGTACGGGACGCACCCAAAGCGTTCAAAATTCATATTCAAAATCCCAAAATCGAAAGTTAAGAATCAACCTGTTTCCACTCCAAGAAATTAGCTTGTGGTCAAAGGAGGTGCAGGAAATGCCATAAATATACTAGGAGTTGGCTTACATGTCCATTGTTGGTTTGAATGCCATGGCGCTCTCAAGTGAGAAACTAATTTTTTCGATCTGTATGTTGTAGGCAGAGACATGATTAAAAATCCTCAAGTAAAGAACTATTGAAACACTTTATTCGAAAAACTACCACACCCAAATTGAGAGAAACGTGAATATCCAAAAAGTTCCCTCCTCACATTAACGTTAAAAAAACACTGTAACCCTCCAGGAGGTAGCGCCATGGATGTTCTTTATGGAAGAAGATGTTCTCCCTTGTAGGGTTATTCTTCCACATGTAAGTAATGTTGAAATGTTGAACATACTTACCCGAGAAACTATGTTCAATTTCAAATACAAAGTGTTACGATATCTTGTTTTCGTTGACCCACTGCCTAGTGCACCCCTACAGGGTGCGGTACTGTAACTTGGACAAATAATGTACTTTAAAATTTTTTCGAGTCGGGTCGTAGGTGAACCCACTCAAGGATGTGAAGCAATAAATAGCCATGAGCGAAATCATCAGAATCAATTCTGATCTTCCCCTTGGAAGACACGCCATGAATGGCAATCGGACGAAAATTCAACCTGAAATGGTTGTTTATTTCACATTACCTTTATCACTGTATCAGGTAGATCACTTAGCAATCACAATCATTTTGATAGACATGGATATGTCTTAGTTCTGGGGGTCATTCCAAAATTTTCGACACACAAAACAATTCAACGTTTTTTTTCTGATGCTGTTGAACGCAGGAAGCTAAAATTTGAGAGGCAGGGTCAATCGATACATACTTCTATACATCATCAAAGTTGATGATCACTGATCAGCTGAGTGAGCTCCAAGGCCATTTCCTCTCCTGTTGAACGCAGGAACCTGAAATTTGAGAGGGCGGGTCAATGGAGAATGCTGAAGGCGCCTGAGTGGTCATTGATCAGCTGAGTGAGCTCATCATTTAAATTGCCATCATAAGACATATCCATGTACAGATGTATCTGCATGCAGATGTATTACAACATTTGATTTACACTACTTCAGATGAAATTAAAGTTTTTACTATACACGTAACCAAAATTTTTCAGGAAAGTTTAAAACGTTTTTGGAGTTGACGTTTCCATTTTGGAAGGATCTTTTTAAGATGATTTTATTTTTAAAGATAATAACAAAGATTTAAATTAAAATATGAAAATGCTTCAGAATTGCTTGCATACGAGTCTGCAACACATTGGGACATTTTCATGTCAACCACTACACAACTAGGTAGTGAAATAAGGTTCATGTACCCAAGCATCAAAGTTTTCGTGACGATTTTCAAAGACATGAAAATGTCAAAAAAAAACATAATATGTTTAATTTAATTTTTCCCAAGATTTTCTGAGCTTTTTGCACCTAAATGAAGTGAATATATTATATTCACTTCATTTAGGTGCAAAAAGCTCAGAAAATCTTGGGAAAAATTAAATTCTATTTTCCAGTGAGTTATAGGAACTGGAGTGGTAAAACCTACAACTACCCAATGTTTTCCAACAGCAACGTTGAAGTTGGTAGTTAGAGAAACACCTTCACCTAAAACGATTAATGAAAATCGGTGTTGGGGTTATAAAGGAGTCAAAACATCAACCCTGGTGGACCATGGTGTCACCAGTGTCACCGAAAACATCTTGGGCATTCCACAGCTGTCTCAAGGTCACACCAGATTAACTAGATTTAAATTGCAATTTAAAAATTAATGGACAGAGCTGATTTTTTAAACCTTTTTTTGTGTTTTAGGTGACAATAGTGATACCGTGGTCCAATTAAGGTTAATAAGGTCTCAATACCTCATACCTCATTTTAGACAGTAGGTATAGGTAAAATATAGTACCTATTGTTTTCGGTTTTAAACTATACTCTAGATAGGAAGATTTTCTGAGAACAGAAGGTCAACCAAGACCTTCCCAGTAAAAGTAACAATCCGTTCAAAGTTGAGTGTACCAGGTAGTTAGCCAGGTACCTTGAAGTTGGCAAACCTCACTCCACATGCGCCTTCATCTCAATTTCCAAGAACAAAACCAGATATGGGGTGAGCTCACTTGTCTCCAGTACCTACTCTGTGGGTGAGCGTGAGTGTGTGTGTGTGGAAGGGTCCTTCTCCGAACTCAAAATCTCAGCTTTTTCAAGGGCCAGGTAAAGGTTGAAGAAAACCCTCTGACCTCAATATCTCTGCTGTGTAACTGCAACGTTGCCAAACCCTCCTCCTGCGTTGCCATCTCGTACAATAAGAAGTTTGCTCAGAAGTGATGGGAATGAACCCCCCCTCCCCCCAAGCCTCACTCTTTTTACCACTAGACTCTTTTGTTTTTAGTGATTAATTCTAATATAATATGTAGTAGTTTGGTATTGTGTGATGGTTCTTACCATTATCTTAATTGGTGAATTCTGAACCTCTGAATCTACAGATATTGTTTCCCCAACTGAACACTGCAAGCAGTGTGGTGATTCAAAACTGGAAAATTTGGATTTGCTTTTTGAATTCCGAAATACCATTGTAAAGAATCCATGTCTATTTGTCCATCCATCCATCTGTATGGAACATTTAGTTTTGTTTCGTTGGCCTTCTGCCGTTTTTCTTTCATTATTTTTATGGATTGATAGTTTGATTCTAGATTTATATCGAATTTGTAATTTTTACTGTTCAAGTTGAAAACGCTGCAAATTATTGCCCAAAGGTTTATCATTTTCTGTATAGATCACCCTTCTGTGAGGATCCCTCCCTACCAACCATAGATATTTTGTATCGATACTGTATCGTATCCGAGTATCGATATCCCAAGTATCGTTGGGCTTGAGTATCGATATTTTAAAATATCGAGTATCGATACTTTAGTTTCACAAACTATGAATATTGTCCAATATTCCCAAGAAAAGTAATTTCTTCAACAACGTTTATTCATTTTTCAATATCAAGAGTCCAAGCAGAGTGATTTTTTCCTTATATAAACGTTATTTGTGCAACCAAAGAGTAATGACCCAAAAGCCTCTCTACCTTCTTCATTTTTTTGCAATTATGTTGAATTTTCCGCGAGAATTGTATCGATATTCGATATTTAGAAATATCGGATCCAAAGTATCGATATCCAAAAATATCGGATCCAAAGTATCGATACTAAAATATCGAGTATCGGTACGAAAGTATCGATATTTTGAAATATCGAGTATCGATACCCATCCCTATAGGTACCTACTGAATACAACTCGAAGAAACGAACAGCGATCGCGTTTTGGTAAGCTAAAAATTCAACGGAGATTAGGCCTCTTTTGTGATTCACACTCGTGATTGTGTTTTATCGAAGGAAAACCCTTAAGTACTCGTAGGGACCGAACGGTTTGTCCTACTGAGCTCCGGGTGGTCTCAAACATTTTTTAAAATTCAATACTATTTAAAATTAGTGAAAAAACAATTCCTTCATATCAACATTTTTTGAGTTAGGGCGTTTTCACAATTTCAACCCTTAATTTTCAACCCTTAGAAGTGACTGACATCAACCAAGAGCTTCGGGGCACAACTAGACCCCAAACGGAGCCCAAGTTTTCAAATGGACCCCCCCTCCCCTTTGTTTAGAAACGTTTCTACGTCAAATTTCATGAAAAATTCATACCCGAACCAACTTTTTTATTGCGCGCAACCTGGCTTTTTGAACGCTCTAAGTTGCGAAACTCCACAATTGCACAAAAATTAGGTTTTGGAGAACCCTAAGTGTGGATTGTTGGGAGCTATACTCACATGCTGGTGACGTCCGTGACGCCAGGAATGACAGTTGCACGAAAATTCAACCTGAGATGGTTGCTTACTTTACTTTACTTTTACTCATAGGTGTAAGTGAGTGTTCTTGAAGGAACCATCAACAGAAATCATAACTTGAGAAATTCAATAGCTAACGGAAATCGACGAACGTGGATTCCGGAAACCAGTCGAACTCATCTACTTGCATCGTTCAAACGCCGCTCTCAAAGAAAATGGATTTCATGCTAGTTATTACGTGTGCCGTCGGTAACCCAACGCCAATCTTCACCTTTGATTTGTTCTGAAGAACTCTCCACGCACAAAAAAAAAAAAAAATACCGATTGGGCCAAATGTAAATGGAGATTAAACCTCAAAGAAGATCAGCTGAGGCTCGGCATGTAAAAAGACTCATTCATTTTTGTCCTTGATGCAGATAACATAGAGTTTTTTGTGGCACGAACGTGGGAGGTCCGCAGTCGATTGGTTAAACGCGTGATTGCGTATGAAAGATAACGTAATACGGTTCTTGTACCTAATTATTACTAATCTTATAAAAGCCGTAAAATGTGAAAAAAATCATTCACTCGAACAAATTTTATTTGAAATTCGGACAGGTGCATTTAGAATCTTCAGTGCGTCTTCGTGCTGTGAGGATGAGATGAAAACATCCGCCAAGTTGGGTGGGCAGTGAAGTCCAGTCAAATCATCCAAAAGGGGGTTACTCGAATGGTCGAGGGAAGGAGGTTTTGGTTTATTATTTTCAATAATGGGGTCTAGTTGTGCCGCGAAACTATAAATCCGTCATACATCATATTATTATTGTATATTTCGATTGAAATATCTTACCTGTTATCAATATTTATCTATTTAAGATTAACCTAGGGGGCTTTTAGATTTAGAAATACTTCCATTACTTGTAAGCATACACTCTTACCTATATCTACATATACAGGGTGTCCCATGTTAAGGACCGAAAAACTTCGGGAGTCGATTCTACAACTACGTTTAGTAAGAAAGTGTCGCTTAGCAATTTTCCGTTAGACGCTTAATTTCCGAGTTATTTTAATTTTAAGATTTTTTTCGTGTTTTCGTCCATTAAGCCGTAAAAATGACCATAACTCGCTTAATTTACAAGCAATTCAAAATCTAATTACACCGTTGGATAGGGCGTTAAATTTACCATCTTTCTAGTGGATATACAAAAAATTGTGTAAGATCGTGAGACACTTTCTTACTAAAATTAGTTGTAGAATCTACTCCCGAAGTTTTTGGTCCTTAACATGGGGACACTCTGTATACACCTTTGGAATCGACCAAGAAAGAAAAATTTCAACTCCCCCTCAAAATTTGTTGGTTTACGTTTCAAGGTACGTAGAATCCAAACATCGAATAAAACGTCCGTCCGCCATACGCAGCCCTTTTCTTAGCAACCCTGGACCGATTTAGCTCAAATTTGTTGTATGTGGGCTCCATTTGGGGTCTAGTTGTGCCGCGAAGCTTTTGGTTGATGTCAGTCACTTCTTAGGGGTGAAAATTAAGGGTTGAAATTTTCAAAAGTACCCTAGCTCGAAAACTCTCGGAATAAAGGTATCGTTCTTTTACCAATTTAAAATAGTGTTGAAATTTTAGAATTTTTTGAGACCACCCGGAGCTCTGCAGGACAAACCGTTCGCTCTCTGTAAGAACTTAAGGGTTGGACTTACGATAAATCAGAAACACGATCGTGAATCGCAAAAGAGGCCCAATCTCCGTTCAAATTTTAGCTGACCGAAATGCGATCGATGTTTTTCTTCATGTTGTTTGTTGGTGACAATGGCAAAGCCGTGTTCTTTGCATACGAGTGATCTATATAGAAAAATAATAAACCTTTGTGTAATAATTTGCTGCGTTTTATGTTACTGAAGACTCTGAAAATCTTCTCTTTTTCAGCGTTGGAGTGTGGTAGGGACTAAACCTCATGCGCTAAGTGTGGTAATGAACCTGCAGACAATATCATATAAATTTCGTACGGTGCTCGTACCTCGTGCAGAGCCGAAATAACTCGTACGAATACGAGTTTCCTCGTATTCTGCTTACGACTGGACAATCGTGCTGTAAACGGAACAGCCAACTTGATTCCTGCCCCAGACAACAATAATCCCGACGAGAGTTTACATAATTGCAGCCGGGGGTGGAGGGAAACCTAATAAACCCTTCTTGCGTAACGAGATCCAATAAGGAGCAGCAGGTTATGAGGGCTGCAAGTTGCAGAGGCCGACGCAGTTTGCAATAATTAACGTTCCAAGGACGATCGATCCGTCTCAGAAGAATGAAGACGCAAGTTGAGACGCCGGGCGTCTTCCTCTTATAATTGGAAACGGCCTATCGAGGGAAATAGCTCGTTACGACAAGACGGTGCCGGAACTGATTGAAAATTAACGTCCCTCGATGATGGAGTTCATCCGACGTAAACACCGAGAGTCGTGGGCGGGATCGCATTCGCACGTGCGGACTCTGAAGATGTGATGGCTAGCGAACATTCGATACTTATTGATATCGATATTTCCAATATTTGTATCGATATTTTTTTGCGATATTATCGAATATTGAAAGGAAAATATTGATATCGAAAGAAAAGAAATATCGGTTGTGATGGTTATATTTCTTCTCACCGTGATTCGTCAATTTCCCCTAAAATATAAATAATAAAAAAGAAAAATAAATAAATAAATAGAAAAACATGAAGAAATGAGATAAAGGAAATGCTTGCATACGAGTCTGCAACACATTGGGACATTTTCATGTGTGTTTTCTTATTGTATTTATTACTAGGCAGATCTCACCCGTGCATTGCACGGCGGGGCGTACAGATCAATTAAATGGGCCATAAGAGAAACCGCCCACCTGTGGGTACTTAATTGAATTAGCGATCGTGTTGACTCTAATGGTCAAAATCTAATGGTTGAAACTAATTAACCAAAACAAAATGTCAACCACTACACAAGGAGGTAGTGAAGAAAGGTTGTTAGTTCATGTACCCAAGCATCAAAATAAGAAAACAGTTGATTGTTCTCTACGCAACACAGTGAGTCTATTTTATTTATTGTTATCGTAAGCAAGTTTTCGTGACGATTTTTCAGTTTATGTGCCAAAGCAAAGACATAAAAATGTCAAAAGAAGATGAACGCAAAACATGAACAATAATGTTGAATAAACATGACATCTCAGTATGTCCAAAAAACAGTCATGATGCTCGATACTCGACATGGCAAGAAGGACAAGACATCGTCATCACTTCATTTTCTTTCGATTTCGCGTTCGCCATTTCTATTCTATTTTGTATTAATTTATTATAATATAATAAATTGATAATATCGAATGTTTTTGCATCTTTTTTTTAAATCAATATCAGTGACATCGATGGAATATCGAAAGAAAAATACTGATATCGAATATGTTTTTGCATGATTTTTTATTAATACCTATCAGTGATCACGATAAATTATCAAAAGAAAAATATTGATTTCACTGATATCGAATTCGTTTTTGCATCGTTAGTTATCATAATTTATTATAATACAACTTTTTACGAGTAAAATTTGAACTGGCAGTATGCTAGTAGATATCGATAAAAAACGAAAAAAAATTAAAAAAAAAACAAAAAAAAAACAAAAAAAAAAAAATCGATATCAGTGAAATCAATGTTTTTCTTTCGATAATTTATCGTGATCACTGATATTGATAAAAAATTATGCAAAAACATATTCGATATCAGTATTTTTCTTTCGACAATCTATCGATGTCACTGATATTGATAAAAAATTATGCAAAAACATATTCGATATCAGTATTTTTCTTTCGACAATCTATCGATGTCACTGATATTGATAAAAAATTATGCAAAAACATATTCGATATCAGTATTTTTCTTTCGACAATCTATCGATGTCACTGATATTGATAAAAAAAAAGATAAAAAAAACGCTGCAAATTATTACACAACGGTTTATTATTTTTATATAGATCACTCGTCTACAAAATCACCAACCATCCAAAATGAAGAGAAAAATTAAAAAAAAAAAAAATAAAATAAAAAAAAAATAAAAAAAAAATCAAAATCACCAACCATTGATTGCATTTCGGTCAGCTCTAATTTGAACGGAGATTAGGCCTCTTTTGCGATTCACACTCGTGTTTGGATTTATATATATATATATATTTCAATATAAACCCTTAAATTTTCGTAGGGAGCGAACGGTTTGTCCTACAGAGCTCGGCGTGGTCTCAAAAAATTCTAAAAATTCTATAGAATCTTAATTTGAAGGAAAAACAATACCTTTATATCGAAATTTGTTGAGTTAGGGCGTTTTCAAAATTTCAAAATTGATTTTGGAACCCATAGGAGTGACCTACATCAACCAAAAGCTTCGGGGCACAACTAGACCCCAAATGGAGCCTACATACCAAATTTCATCAAAATCGGTCAATGCTAAGTGGCAAAAGTGACGCGTACGGCGTACGGCGTACGGCGGACGGACGGCCAAATTTTTATTCAATTTTTGGATTCTACGTACCTTGAAACGTAAACCATCAAATTTTGAGGGGGTGTTAAAATTTTTTTTTCTTGGTCGATTCCAAAGGTTCATTATTGAAAATAATAAACCAAAAACATTCTATATCAGTGACAATGTCACATCAATTGTTTTCTTTCGATATACTATCAATATTAGTAATAACGATATTTTTCTTCCGAATTTTATTTTTTATTCCGATATTTTATGGATATTGATACTGCCTTCCGATAATATTTCGATGTTGAATATCGAAGATACATCGAATCGTCACTAGTGATGGCAGGGCAGACAATGAACTAAACTTGATCAAAACACCGATTGTGCTGCCTGACCAATTTTCCACGATAATTTCGTAGAATTTCTCTATTATTTCGTAGAAATATTCTAATTTTAAGCCATTTTGAGGACGTCCCGAAGTAAGACTAGGGAGACCTTAGGGAATCATTCTGGGCTGAAGGAAGAAAAGAATAGCTTCCTCGTATCCATAACCAGTAACTACGCTCCCCCCACTTGTTTTCTTTAATTGTGTGAGAAAAAAAATCGGACACACGCTATCCTTCATAATTTTGTGCGTAGAATTCAAAAATGACAAAATTGCGCAGCACGCAATTGCGAAATCCTGCGCAACCATGATCAACTTTGGTTTTTCAAATGGGAACCCCCATTTTTCATTGCAGATTCGAATTTTACGCCAAATTTTATGAACATTTTACTTCGACAACTTCGACAAAGATGCGCAACCCAGGGATTGAGTCATAGTTGAGATGAAGGTAAACCTCAAGTGTGGCACATTACTTAGCAGTGTTTTTCCACGCTGAATCGCGTGGTGGTGTCCCTTTCTTGATTTGATTTCAATTTACCTCATTTACATCCAAAAAAGTCAATTTTGGGGAGGAAATCATCGAATTTCCGTGGAATTTTTTCCGAGTATCGTTTCCTTGGTGGACTCGGAAGCAAAATCTACGTTATTTTGATATGAGGGCGCACTCAAATCTCGTCTATGAATAGGTACCATTGAGTGCCCACTGACCCATATATGCCCATATGAGGGTGCACTCAGACTTAAGTTATGACTATGAATTCCGCCCGTAATCCAGCATTCATCATAACTTCTTCACAACCCGGCCGTTTCCTTGTTATTATTTCCTCCCCATTCTAAATATCCATAAATTGGTTCGTCCATCGCCGATATTTTGACTTTTATTTATCGTGACACAACAGTGATCCCCATATCCCCTACACTGATTTACGCCCACCTCCTTGGCCCTAATTCCAAAGACAAAACAGACCCCCGAAATCCGACGTCATAAAAGTTGTCTCCTCCATGTTTTCCCCTATCTAGGCCAGGGGCAGTTGTTCATCCTGCCAAATCTACAGACGCGCTGAAATATATTTCCGGCTTGTTTTGATTCGCCGATCCGGTGGAGGTTGTTTCGATTTCCACCACGGATTTAGACTGAGTCTGGACGTCGTGGGAGAACACAGCAGGAGGTCCGAACTACTCTCGAAAAACTGAATATGTTTTGAAGGAACCACGGATAGTTCCTGATGACCGACCTCAAATCACTAAACTCAGGATGACGCAAGTGCAAGAAAGCTTCCCTATATTTTGGTCCATCAATGAGAGAAAAACATTTATTGAACATTCTAGGAGTGAAAAAATCAGACAATGACTTTAGTAGTTGTCGAAACGTAGAGTATTTGCGAAAAGAAAATTTATTTTGCCAATAGTTCAAATTGATATAAGCCTAAGGTTTATTATTTATTTTCATTACTGAACCTTTGGAATCAAGCAAGAATAAAATTTTAACCCCCTCAAAACTTGATATTTTAGGAACGTTTCAAAGTATCGTAAAATCCGAAATTCGAATAAAAATTGTCCCAGTTCCCAAGGACCAATGAGGAATTTCACCCTGTCGGAATTTCCTATTTTTTACCCCAAAATCGGATTCAGCACCTCGAAAAACCTCCTACGGCAAACTTTAAGCCCGAACTTCCTAATTTACGAATAAACAAAACGGTGTAGAAAATATAAACGTTTGAAAAAACCGGGAGGATGACGTCATCCTGGAATAGTTCATTTACGGCCGCTTGAAGCGCTGAGATCGTGAATTCTAAAGTCCTCAGATGCAACATTTCACAAAACCAGTAAAGTTCGAAATCGAAAAACTGAAGAAAACAATAGAAGAAGCAAGATGGGGAAAATTATGTTTCCTCTGTTTTTGTTTGATAACTTTCCTCTTAGATAACACGATTACGTCGTATCATCGGGCAACACTGGGAGGAGACGGCGATCCGAACAGCCAATCAGCGAGCGTTACCTCTTCACGTTGAAGAGGTCCGTTTTCCCGGTTATTTTTTGAAATCATAAATTTTGATTGTCTCCCAAAAATAACAGGAGACCTATTTTCCGAAATCAACCTGATTTTCATCTATCCCACACCACTAACTATTCAGGAAAAATGCAAACAGAATTCGGTGAAATTCCTCATTGTGATGAAATTTAGTATATCGGTTCCATTTGGCGTCCAGTTGTGTTTTGGCCTTCTTGATACCACATGAAGGGCCATGGGGGGGGGGGGGGACAGTATCAAACTCCTCGTTTCCTATTCTGAGAAAATCGAAAAACGAAGTTTGAAGTCGTCCCAGACGTTCGCTATGAAAAAATAAATTAAATAATCTGAATGGGCCACCTGACCGGGAATTTAATTATGTTTAAGTGACAAGAAAGAAAATCAAGTAGAACGAAGATAATTTCCAGAAATAATTTTAAATGTCGAACCAGGTATGGACTTTGATATTTTTTCCCCACAAATATTCGCGTTCTCGGCCACCATAATACCTAATATTATATCACCATGTTACCCATTGGTTATTCAAATCTTGTACCTAGTTCACTGGTTTATTTACTAGGGTTTGTGGGTACCTTACTGTCACCTCCAGAAAAATGATCTGCATAAAGTGGCTTTGATATCCAAATTAGTTATAATTTTGTACAAAACAGTTTTATAACACCACAAAAAGGCAAAAAAACGTATATTCAATAAAAAAAGTCTGCCAAGTGGGTGTGGCACAAAGGTTCCTCGTATCCATAACCCGATTGTATAGATGATCCGATGCATCAATTTTTCAATCTCAAAACATCAATTTTTAAGTGCCTTCCTCTGTCACAACAATCAATCTGCACAATATCTGAATATTGTTGGAAAATGTGGAAGTTATGGTTGTTACAAGGATTTCACGTTTGCGCATGAGCACAAAATAGTTTCAATTTGGGGGCCATGATATTCATAGGGGATCATCTACACCCCAACCCGCTAAATTCCTGAAAATTTCATCGAAATGGGATGAGAATTGTAGAAGTTACGGCCGTGGCAAGGAATTCATGACAGACAGACAGACACGGAACCAAAATTGTTCAGGAAGGTGTAAAACGTAAAACGCGAGTGAAAATTTTGATTTTGGAGAACTTTTTTTTCGTCCTTGAAAAGTGAAAACAAAGCTTCCGCGACCTTCGTAGACTCGGAAGCAAAATCATTAATCTAAAGGGTATGAAATGGAGTCATCATCTCCTTCATTCCCCATCTCGCTAAAAAAAAATCATGGAAAATTTAAGCATCTTTTGACGAGAAACTGACACAGGAGTGTTTTTTGTTGGTTTACGTTTCAAGGAACTTAGGTAGAATCCAAAAATCGAATAAAAAATCTTCCGTCCGTCCACCGCTAGCGACACTTTCCTTAGCGGACCCATTTTGGTTTATTATTTTCAATAATAAGCCTTTGGAATCGACTAAGAAAAAAAAATTTTTAACACCCCCTCAAAATTTGATGGTTTACGTTTCAAGGTACGTAGAATCCAAAAATCGAATAAAATTTGGCCGTCCGTCCGCCGTCCGCCGTACGCCGTACGCGGCACTTTCGCCACTTAGCATTGACCGATTTTGATGAAATTTGGTATGTAGGCTCCATTTGGGGTCTAGTTGTGCCCCGAAGCTTTTGGTTGATGTAGGTCACTCCTAAGGGTTCCAAAATCAATTTTGAAATTTTGAAAACGCCCTAACTCAAAAAATTTCGATATAAAGGTATTGTTTTTCCTCCAAATTAAGATACTATAGAATTTTTAGAATTTTTTGAGACCACGCGGAGCTCTGTAGGACAAACCGTTCGCTCCCTACGAAAATTTAAGGGTTTATATTGAAATATATATATATAAATCAAAACACGAGTGTGAATCGCAAAAGAGGCCTAATCTCCGTTCAAATTAGAGCTGACCGAAATGCGATCAATGGTTGGTGATTTTGATTTATTTTTTTTATTTTTTTTTATTTTTTTTTTTATTATTTTTTTTATTTATTTATTTTTTTTCATTCTTCTCTTCATATTGGATGGTTGGTGATTTTGTAGACGAGTGATCTATATAAAAATAATAAACCGTTGTGTAATAATTTGCAGCGTTTTTTCCCATGGAGCGTTTTGGTTTATTATTTTCAATAATGAACCTTTGGAATCGACCAAGAAAAAAATGTTTAACACCCCCTCAAAATTTGATGGTTTACGTTTCAAGGTACGTAGAATCCAAAAATCGAATAAAAATTTGGCCTTCTGTCCGCCGTACGCGGCACTTTTGCCACTTAGCATTGACCGATTTTGAAGAAATTTGGTATGTAGGCTCCATTTGGGGTCTAGTTGTGCCCCGAAGATTTTGGTTGATGTAGGTCAGTTCTAAGGGTTCCAAAATCAATTTTGAAATTTTGAAAACGCCCCAACTCAAAAAATTTCGATATAAAGGTATTGTTTTTCCTTCAATTTAAGATTCTATAGAATTTTTAAAAATTTTTGAGACCACCCGGAGCTCTGTAGGACAAACCGTTCGCTCTCTACGAGAATTTAAGATTTGGACGTACGATAAATCAGAAACACGATTGTGAATCGCAAAAGAGGACTAATCTCCGTTCAAATTAAAGCTGACCGAAATACGATCGATGTTTTTCTTCATGTTGGATGGTTTGGTGGCTTTGCAGACGAGTGATCCATATAGAAAAATAAAAAATAATAAACCATTGTGTAATAATTTGCAGCGTTTCTGATCTTGGGTACGTATTGTGTCTGTGGGCAGTCCAGATGAGTTCGTTTGACGAGGTTCTCAACCCAAAAGACTGGTTCATTTTTCCAGGATGTCGTCCAATTAAGACTTCAATAGACCCCATTATTCCGTGAGATATTTTGTAAACTCAAAAAAAATTTTCTGCACTACCATGGAAAATTGCCTTGAGAGAGGCCTTTACAACAGCCACGATATTTTCGCAATTAGTTTGAGATTACGTCGAAAACGCGCCCACTTCCCCCAAAGCACATCTGACTTTTATTAGTTCCGACAGGCCATAACGCCCGCCCCTCGAGAGCCTGAAGAAAAGGACTCGAGAGAAGCTTATTGCTTCCAAGAACTATTCTGCGAACTATACCTTCTTAATGACCCCCACGGAGAAGAGATGAGGTCTCTTCCTCGGGTTTGGGGTCCTTTTTCGAACGGAGGTTCCCTCCCACGCAGAAGAACCATACCGAAGGTATCTTTCCACTCCGGAAGTTGAGGTTTACTCAAGAACCTCCCTCCCTTCGAAGAGAACCCCCTGTAAAAAAAAATTGATTGTCGGCAAAACTCATGAGAGCCACTTCTTCTTCTTCGTCTTCTTCTTGACCTACTTTTTGTGGGAGAAGAGAGGCAACAAAAACGGACCAGGTAGAACGATTGCGGTTTAGCAAGTTCATTAAGGAGAGCCGGCTAGTAATCTCTGTTTCGTGAGGACCATTAACTGTAAAGTTATACCTTCGGCAAATGATGCAATTTTCTGCTATTAATTAAACTGAAAGCTTTTTATGACGAATATTACTTTTGAAAACACTCTTCTTCAGAGCTTGACGTGTATTTTTATATTCTCGTCTCGACTGTTTTTTCCCTATTCTTTGGGAGTTTTACAGAATTTTTGTTCCATCGAAAATTGTTGGTTTTGGTATTACAACTGACTGGGTTACAAATAATCGATTAATGGGATCGCAAATTTCATTCCAATCAATCAGTTATTTCAAAAAAGGTTAGGTAAAAGCACCAATAGTGGACACTAAGGAAATTTTTGCATTGAATTCTCAATAGATATGATGGATTTTGTTTGAGAACGATAAACCTTCATTTTTTACATTCTCCGACTCTTCGTCTTTTGATTTCGCACCCAAAATCTCTAAATACTTCACTTTTAATATTTATAAAATAATAAGCAAAGTGGACACCAAAATTTCCTTTCGTTTCTATAGTGGACACTTTCTGCTTCTATAGTGGTCATCACTCGTGTACTGCCTTTTTCGAGGGATTTATGCTTTAAATGGGGTCTGTAGGCTAGGATATTGGAAAAAAATTGTTCAATTATAAAAATTAAGAGATTATTATCACATTTACAGTAGGTAGATAGGAAAAAAGTATGGATTTAACATGACTGTTTTAATCAAATTCATGAGGAAATCATTTTTCGATCACAAAACCCACTAAATACTTTACTTTAATTATTAATAAATTGGTTACAAAAAATCAACGATCATTAAAGTTCACATTCCTAATTCATTCACAAACAGTAAGATCAAATTTAATTAACTATGGAATAAAGGAATAATTCATTTTAATGTTTGTCAATGAGAAATTCAGTAAAAATAAACTCGTGCGACAAAAATTATTTCTGTTGAAACAGTATGATTGTGAAAGTGAGGATTGATGTAGGGTACACGAATCAAAATGAATCGATGAATTGATACTTGTTTTGGCCACTTAAAGCCAAAACTTTAAAACTAAATGTATGTCTACTTAATAATAATTCTTAATACAAATACCTACTTAAATTAACTTGAAAACTAGAACTTAATTCTAACTTATAACTAACTAATCTATGTAAAACTAAAATACTAACTAAAATGCTAATAACTAATTTTATAACTAAAATGCTAATAACTAATTTATAACTAAAATGCTAATAACTAATTTATAACTAAAATGCTAATAACTAATTAAATTGTTAATGTTATTAATAAAATGTAGGTAGGTACTTACCTGTGAATCAAGAAAGAGTGTTGTGTAGTGTTGTGCCCTCAAGAGGTCAATTATCTCCCCTGGGGATTAACTTTATCCCAGGACCACCAGCCTGGCCTCTTATCTGCTTGCAAGAGCCAACCTGCAGGACCTTCACTTCACTTCAGCCTACAGTTCAGTTACATGCCAACCTTCCTTTGAATCACTGTCTCCTGCCTTCTAAAATTTTATAATTATTCTGTTTGAAAAAACAAGTGCTGCAGCTCAGCTTTGAAGTAGTTCTCTATTTGAGAAGGAAGTGATCATCTCTTTGAATTTCCTCTGTTTGAGTAATAAGAAGTGCACTTCAAATAAGGCCAGAATTTCTACCTACCCAGTGGATCAGCTCACCTACCTACCAACATCATCACTGCTGCTCACTACAAGGACAATTTGAGGGAGGATCAGAACCACTGTTTGTGGTAATTGTATTACCTTTTAATATTATCCAGAGCTCAGTAGGTAGGTAGGATAAACTTTGTTTTCTTTTGTTCTAATAAACCTTTTTGGTTTTGGCTGTGGGAAGACAAGGTGTTATCATTTCCCCTTCTTCTACAGCTAACAATACTCAAACTCTAATCGACAATTGAGAAATAAATAGATTATAACAAAACGATTGCGTGGAAATCACAATAAAAACGTCAAGTAAAGCAAAAATGTAATAACGGGAATGGAGGAGTGGCGTCCTCAGTGAATACAACTGACTGAGCCAGTTTGAACGTGAGACAATCGTACCAAATTGGTAAACACGAGTCGAAGCACGAACGATAAGAAGTTATCAACATCGGCGATACAAACAAGATAAGCGATAGAAACAAGAATCTTACAAGAACTCAGTAGGTACGAAAGGCTGGGCAGAAATCCAGGAGTTTATTTATTTATTTATTTATTTATAACAAATTACGTGTAGCTAAGGACATTGGTCCCATTGAATGCAACATACTAAAATTAATGAAATAAAGCCACTGCCGAGATTAGAATTATAAAAATTAAAAATATATAAAATAAGAATACTTTTGTGGTACATATGTGAGAAAATGATTAAAATGAGCGAAGGGGGATGTAATTGAGTAAAGGAATAGAAAGAGAGAGAGTGAGAGGAATGAAATAGAGATAGGTAGAGGGGGAAGGAAATAGAGAAAGAGGAGGAAAGAAATAGAGATAGAGGGGGAAGGAAATCAAAGAAAGGAAGAGAAAGAAAAGTCAGCTTTCATAATGCGCCACCAAAGCATGCCGCAATCGTGTCAACGTTGGAAGGGAACGAATCCCCAGAGGAAGCGAATTCCAGAGCCTCGCACCTGACCTGCTGGATGATGGTATTCAATCTAGAGCACTTACCCATATTAAAGAAATTCGTAAGGTAAGAAGGTAAAACAAAATCTCGGAAATTAATTAACTTAAAAATAAAAACGGCCATTCTTAATTTGTAAAAATTGGTCAGACTACAACCTAAGATGTTGTTGACAAATGCAGAAATGTGTCCTCGGGGCTTCAAATTGTAGCAAAACCATGTACATGCATTCATAAGTACTTGGAGCCTCCTACTAGAAACACTATCGAGAGAGCTTGAAAAAATCAGATCGCAATATAAAAAGTGAGGAATTAAGAGAGACTTGACTAATTTCACTCTAAGCTCTACTGTTGTTAAATGGGACAGCTTTCTGAGGGTGTGCAATGAACCATAGATGCGCTGACAAATATGAGACACCTGCCTATGCCATGAGAGGTCAGAGGACAAGAATAGTCCAAGGTGTGGTGGCAAAAGGCAAAATAATCCCTTCCAGTACTACAGGTGGAAGGAAGGAGGTGGAGATAGCAGACTTCCAAAGGATAATTGCTTGACTCTTCTCAGGATTAATTTTCAAGCCACTCTGACGAGACCAGTGCGAAACTCTCACCAGCTCCTCATTGACGATTGCGATGCCATGCGTGAGCTTATCTATTGAGCATTGGTGAAATAATTGAGAATCATCTGCATATAAATGTGGTGTGGACGAGAGCAAAACTTTTGGAGCATCATTAATGAAAATACTGAAAAGAAGAGGTCCTAAGATGGAACCCTGAGGAACCCCTGCATTCAACGGCAAGGACTTGGACTCAAACCCATTACTGAGAACGAACTGAGATCTATTTACAAGCAGAGGTTCCAAAGTTGAAGATAGAGGCCAATTTGTCAATGAGGAGCTGATGATTCACAGAGCCAAAGGCATTTTTAAAATCTAGCAAGATCAATATAGGTATTACACTTCCCCAATTCAATACCATACCGTATGTTCTCTGATATGTTGAGCAAAGCAGTGGTACAACTACAAGGAGTCCATCCTACAACTAATTATTGCAAAAATGATCTGTCTTTTACCGTCACAACTACGTTTTGGTTTATTATTTTCAATAATAAACCTTTGGAATCGACCCAGTGCATACAGTATATAGTGTTGGTATGGTATACTGAAAATCGAAAAAAATCCAACAATAGCCGGGTGGGTACTCTATGAGTTCGTGGAGACGACTAGAACGTCAATATGGACTCCTAACATCTTCAAAGTATACCCAGTGCATACAGTATGTTGGTATGGTATACTGAAAATCGAAAAAACCGATAATAGCCATGTGGGTAGGTACTCTTTGAGTTCGTGGAGACGAGTAGAACATGAATACGGACTCCTAAGATCTTCAAAGCATACCCGGTGCATACACTGCCGTGTGAAGGAAGAACGACTCAACTCGAAAATGGTCGAAAATGGGGTTTTTACGTATCCCCTCTAATCCCCCCCCCCCACCTTTCCGATGAACGAGTCAAAACTTCGAAATTCACCCCGGAAGGGGTTGAAATCGTTAGGGGTGTAATTTGAAAATTGCCTAATTTTAAGCAAAAACGTCTCAACTTCATGCTTTTTAGGAAAAACATCTCAACTCCTCGATTAAAACACCCAAACTAGCTAGATTTGCTATTTATTTGTGGAGAAAAAAAGACTCAACTCGCTGAAAACGCCGTTGAGTTGTTTTTCCTCCACATTGTTGGCTTCAAGATCGGGTTGAGGCGTCTCGTATGGTTGTCGATATTTGACTCAAATGACACGAATCGGTTGAAGGTACGTGTGTAAAGAGGAATAATTGTACCAGTCGATTGAGTTGAACAACATAATATGTTGACTCTTAATATTATTATGAGGTCTAAAAAAATGGGGTCACGGGAGTGATCTGGAGTGAATTTATGGCGAGTTTTCCAGAAAAACTTCGAAGCTGATTTCTGGGATTTCGAAAATTTTGAGTTGAGTCGTTCTTCCTTCCTACTGTTACAGTAGTTATGTTGGTATGGAATACTGAAAATCGAAAGAACCAAGAATCGTGTACAAAAAAAACTTTCTAAAAGAAATTGCAACACCATTGTTCCTTTTCTTAACCAAACCTTCAACTGAAAGATTTCTTTGAAAATTCGCTCATTAATGGTAGATTCTATCGGAAACGACTTCAAACTTCGTTTTTCGATTTTCTCAGATTTAGGAAAAAAGAATTTGACCCTTTTTCTCCACGACCCTTCAAATGCGATTGTCGCAGTTTTCCCCAAGTCGACGATCATGCTCTGACTGTTCAGTTTTGTAAAGCGCTACCTATCTTTTTACAATCGCTGAGTCTCGCGTTGGTTTTTCAGAAATCTGATGATGTAACGGTGACTGTCACGTTAAACAAATACCGTTAAAAAAAAAAAAAAAAATACCGTAATATGAAAAAAATCAAAGACGGCGGAAGGCGCCTCGACTGAAGTGGGTTCAGCCGCTTCAAACGAGGTCGGTAGGTACTTGTGCAGCTGATTAAACATTTTCCATTTGGACGCGTTTAATTGCTTGACGACGGAACCTCCCAAAATTTCGCACAGTCTTGGTAGTTATTGTGTTTGCACGTCCTATCTATCGAGGTCAAGAATTGTACGGAAAAGTTGAAAAAAACGCTGCAAATTATTACACAATGGTTTATTATTTTTCTATATAGATCACTCGTCTACAAAATCACCAACCATCCAATATGAAGGGAAAAAAATCAAAAAAAAAAAAAAATCAAAAAAAAATCAAAATCACCAACCATTGGTCGCATTTCGGTCAGCTCTAATTTGAACGGAGATTAGGCCTCTTTTGCGATTCACACTCGTGTATTGGTTTATATATATATTTTTCAATATAAACCCTTAAATTTTCGTAGGGAGCGAACGGTTTGTTCTACAGAGCTCCGCGTGGTCTCAAAAAATTCTAAAAATTCTATAGAATCCTAAATTGAAGGAAAAACAATACCTTTAAATCGAAATTTTTTGAGTTAGGGCGTTTTCAAAATTTCAAAATTGATTTTGGAACCCTTAGAAGTGACCTACATCAACCAAAAGCTTCGGGGCACAACTAGACCCCAAATGGAGCCTACATACCAAATTTCATCAAAATCGGTCAATGCTAAGTGGCAAAAGTGCCGCGTACGGCGGACGGACGGCCAAATTTTTATTCGATTTTTGAATTCTACGTACCTTGAAACGTAAAACATCAAATTTTGAGGGGGTGTTAAAATTTTTTTCTTGGTCGATTCCAAAGGTTTATTATTGAAAATAATAAACCAAAAAGTGCCAAGTTGGATGGGCGTAATCTGTAAAAATATGATCAGTACATATCAGTATCACTGGTGAAACCCTCGATTCGAAATTATGATTTTCAAGTCCTTGTTGTTGGTTTTTGATTTCAAAAGCAGATTATGCCGAATTTTCACTTTTGAAGTTTTCCAACAATTTTTATTGAAAGAGAATTATCTCAAAGTTGCCGTAACGTGGTTGTTTCCTATCGACGAGCTTTCATTATTCAATCGTGGACCCAAGAAACTCGACATTCGAAATCAAGGCGGGAATTGAAACAAATGAGATTCTTTGATTGGTGGAAGCGCAGCCATGCGGTTTATGGTGGAACCGCCTGAGGGCAGCGAGAGATTGCTTTTGTGACGCCGTGCAAACCGCCAAATATCAAAACATTTAATATTCAGTTTACGTTTACTACACCCTCTGTTGGTTCTTTTATACTGTTCACAAATTGGAACATTTCAACTAATATAATTAACGGAATTTCTTTAAATTCACTTTTTATGTATTTACTTTGGCACATAAACGATAGAAGCGTTAACAACTATACCGTTGGATAGTTGAGATCAGCGCAGTTTTTGGTATTGAGGTACGAGAAAAACCATGAGGAAATAACACCTTGAAAACTAAAAGAAAAACCAAAATTAAATTTCACTTGAAAAAAAAAACAGTAAACGCTACGAATCAGCGACACATTGGGACATTTTATGTCTTTACTTTTTCTCGCTACTTTCTCAATAATTATTGTTAGTTGGCGTGTGACTTACACACAGTTCTTTTAACTCAGGAGTACATCTCAGTTTTATTTATGCATAAATTTGGGCCTTTCCAACGGATGGTGAACGATTTTTCTACAAACACAAATGACGAAGATAAAGTCCGGAAGGAACGACTTGGTTGTAAGCAGAAATCATCAGAAAACCAACTTTTCTCGTTTATGTGTCAAAGTGAAAACTTGAATATACTCGAATGACCACTGTCTCACATTTATTCTTTGTTTACATAACCTTCCTGAGGGTAACCTCACAGAGAAGGGAATCGCCGAGCAATGGAATCAGATTGGTTAGGAAGGCAGATACGTCACAACATGGCTGCCCCCATACAGATTGCCGCTACATTTAAAATTTCCATCTTCCTTAAATTCTCTAAATTTTTTTGGATGCTTTTTCGAGCAGCACACCGTGGTTTTCTTCTCTTTCGATTTTTTTTTTTTTTTTTTTCAGTGAGGCGAATTTTTCGTTGGTGAGAAAATCAAAACAAAACAAACACCAATCCTCTGTAAAAGTTGTCAAAATAAATTATTCAAGAGAAGTACACAATCAACTTCCGAAAAATGTATCAAAACGAGGTGTCGACTTCGGCCATGGAACTCAGTTATGTTTTTTCGAGCAGGAAACGCGGCGTCCGGAATCAGTCGTGAGGTTCCCCATGGGAATCCTTCGTTCCTCATTAGCCAAGTTCCCTTCGTCGTTTTTTCTCCCGTTGTTTCATTTCACCAATTCATATCGTTCAACAAAGCTTCAGAGCCGGTTACGAAATGAGTTAGGCATCTCGCTTTTGGGAAGCGGTCAAGCCTGAACTTTGACCCCTGAAGTCCATTAGCTCTTCGCCACTTTTTTTCCACCCCGTTTTGGGGCTCTGAGGGAACCGACACGCGATGTGTGAAGAATAAAAATTTCCGTCAGATTTTAAAATGTTTGTTCTCAAACTCGGAACTCTCGCGGTTGTTTTGTGGATGTACCTCGAGGGAGCGACGACCACGACTTCTCACTCATAGGGTGGAGACATGAACCTCGGGTCTATCGCGGAGAGGTGACATTTCCTCGGAAACTGGAAATTTGTTACGTATAGAAATGTCCCAGAATTCGAAATATTCAATGTTATTGAGGTATAGTGGCGTTGGTTGATTATTAATGTTGGGTTTGAGGGTGAGGAGTGGGGGTACGCCTGATTTTTTTCTAAATTTTTTATCGAAAGTAGACCTCATCCTGAGAATTTTGACACCAGCCGTTCTCTTTTTGGATGAGTAGATCCTTTTCTATGATTTTTCAAAGTTTCGAATGTTTATGACGTCACGCGCCCCTTCCATCCTGGGTGGGACCCCCCAGTCAACTGTGACTCCTCGAGCTATTCGAGTTACCAAGGAGCTACCTAAGGAGTTACCAAGGCCTCACTAAGCCACGGAGAAGCTGCTCCTCGAAATACATGTGTACTTTCTTTCTCAGCTAACCTACCGATAAGCCCCTGGTAGGATGTTGCCAATGCTGATCCAGATCTTGACTTCAAATCAAAAGTTTTTTTATTCACTTAAATAATCGTATAATGGTGTACATAGAACAAAATAAAATTTTCGGAATAAATATTGCCCGTCTAAAGGCTGAAAGCCCGAGGCGACGGGTCAAGAGCAGCTACTCACGACACCATAAATTCAAGATAAAACTTTAAGAAAAAAAAAAGAAACTACAATGCAAAATAAAGCAATCGCAAATCAAAATTAAGACAACAAACTAACAAATCTTGAATGAAAAAGAAAAACGAGAGAATACTAGCAAACATAAATACTTTTCATAATCAAGTTAGATTTCACCAGATTCAGAGAAATTAAATAGGAAATTACAGAAGACTTATAAGTATAAGTTTAAGTACGGAGACTTGAGTTCCTTACTCAATTTGTTGTGCAACACATGGAGTATATAACTAGGGCTCCTAGAAGTCAAAACTAAACGGTTTAGAGGACTTACAACATTCCCTGACTTCGTCAGACAGCAATTGGTTTTATTTGGTCCTATCAAGCAATACCATACGCTCAACAACCCAGTTCTTTTGCTTAGTTCGCTGCACTGGAGGCGGTAGAAGGCCTCATTTCATCCCAATTTTGCTTTTTTGCTACTTGGATTTGGAATACATCTATAGTAAATGTACAAGCTCGAAGGAGATCAGGGTCATGTTCACGACCTTACAACGATGCAAAGGAGTGACAAGAACTGTGTCTAAGAAAGATATGGACATCTCGGCGGAAATTAAAACTGTGCAATGCAATGTGTGAAATGCAATAAGTGATATTGAAGGTTTAGAAAAGGATTTTGGGTAAAGTTTGATATGTTTTTCAGGCTAAGAACAATATTCTGTACCTAAAAAACCAATCAAAACTTAAAGGTGAAATCAAACCTCCATGGTGAAATTCAGTTACGGCACGGGGGTGATGGAGTGTACTGATGGCGGAGATTGATAGTGATGGCAGAATTTCAGGTGAGTTGCTGATTACATTGACTTTTTCTAAACAAAAACCTTTGTCAGAATCGGAAGTTGCTTAGAAAACTCCTTCTCTTAGAGACTTCTTATCTTTTAATAATGCTGAAGCAAAAATATGTGACGATGGGCACAACGAAAGACAAATTACAATTTTCAGCTCGTTAGGGACCACTCCGAGAAGTCGGCTCAACTACACCTCTAAAGCGGATGACGTCACGCTGTTCACGAAATCATCAATGGAAGAGAACATGAAATATCGGCCCGTTAACGGGACAATGGGCGTAACTTACATAACGAGGTGCGGCCTTATCATCCGGGACTTATCAATCCTGGTCGAAGATGTAGATTTCCCCTTCGGCATTGGAGGGCTCTCTAATTCAACTTATCTCCGGTCTGTGGAAGCCCTGAGGCGAGAGAATGATCCAGCAGTACCTGAATCTCCACTTTGATTACCCGCCTACCGATTCTCAAAATTGTCTCATTGAATCATGTTTTGGAAAGTTTTTTTTCATTCATTTGCGGTAATCACTACTGAGATTACTCGTCTTCGAGAATATCTCTGGGTTCTGATGAAGAGTTGATTTTGATTCCCAGTGGTGGACACTCCACTCGTTTAATATTCCCAACAATGAATCTTTGGAATCGATCACGAAAATCCTTTGCGTGACTCTGTCTCAATATTTATTACTTTACGTTGGAATAACATAAAACCCGAAAATTGAATTTTAAAAAGGAGCGAACGTTTGCCCTATGGAAATCTGGGTGGTCTCATTCGGTACTAAAAATTCAATTCTATTTTAAATTGATGAAAAAAACAATACCTTTAAATCGAGAGTTTTTGAGGTAGGGCTTTCGTTGTTGGGGGACGTTGAGGCTATTGAAGCAGCAACGACGAGGCAACTGAGAAGCCTTCGCCTGAGGATTTTCAAGGGGCCTTCGAACAGTGGAAAATGCAATTTAAAAAGATCAAAATTCATCCCAATTATTGATAAATAGGAGAAATTTGTCAAATTACATTAAGTTGTTTTTTTAATTCTGGATAATTAATAACAAATAATCAAATACCAACCAAGATACTCATCAACGACCGGATCAAACGAGGTCAAATTCGATGAAGTTGCGTCTTTTAATTACAGAGTTCCTAGAGCTATCAGCTCTACGTCATAATAATATTGCACTATCATCCGATTTATACATGCATTCAAAATTTAAGCTCAATCGGAAACCGGGAAATGGATCAAATTGAGGTGTTTTCTTTCAACGGGCTCATATCCACTTGGAATGTTTTGTGGGAAATTGGGAAAAACTAATTTCATGAAGAAGGAAGTGGTCTAGGGTTCCCAAATTTTCCGAATAGTTTGTTCGTAGAGCTTTTGATTTTAAGACCAAATTTCGACATTTTGATATGCGTTTTGAGGGAGACACGGCCATTTCTAATTTGGATATAAAACCATTTGATGAGAAACGATGGATATGAGCCACTAAAGAAAAAAAGCGAATTTTTGGTTGTGTGAAGAAAAGTCTCATTTTCATTTTCTTTTATTTGTTTACCCATTATTTTCAATAATGAACCTTCGGAATCGAGCTGGAAAAAACATTCTAAGCCCCCCCCCCCCTCAAAATTTGATGGTTTACGTTTCAGGTTATGTAGAGTCCGAAAACAAAATAAATTTTTTTTAAACGCTCCAAATATTACACAAAGGTTTATTTTTTTCTATGTAGATCACTCGTCTGCAAAGAACACGGCTTTGCCATTGTAACCACCATCCAACATGAAGAAAAACATCGATTGCATTTCGGTCAGCTAAAATTTGAGTGGAGATTAGGCCTCTTTTGCGATTCACACTCGTGTTTCTGATTTATCTTAGGGAGCGAACGGTTTGTCCTCAATAACCTACAACCTGAACCGTCGAACCTACAATAACTTATTGTTTGTTACTGATGTTAACCTAACCGTCGAAATCGATTTAACTCGAACACATCATTTTCGTGGAAATATACAACGTTCTTCTCAACTCCGTTTTTAGGACGTCCCACAGTAAGACTTGGGCGTCCTTATAAGATCGATCTGGGGTGAAGTTGGACAACACTCAACAGAAAAAAAAAATAACCACACAGTAATCCGTTTTAGACCATTCTGAATCCAAATCCGCGAAAAAAACCATAGGTGTATGTCTGCGTGTGTGTGTGTGTGTGTGTGTGTATGTGTGTATGTGTGTGTGTGTGTGACAAAATCTTGTGTCGTCTGCACAGGCCTTAGTTCTCAACCGATTTTCCTGGTTCTTTTTTTGTTCGACGCGGAAAACTATCTAGTTGTGCACTACGTCGCCGGAATTTCGAATTTTGCCTTTTAAGGGGGGGAAAGGGGGGGTTAATGCTCAAAAAACGTGCATTTTTGGGCATAATCTTGTGTCGTCTGCCCAGGCCTTAGTTCTCAACCGATTTTTGTGGTTCTTTTTTTGTTCGACGCGGAAAACTATCTAGTTGTGCACTACGGCGCCGGAATTTCGAATTTTGCCTTTTAAGGGGGGGAAAGGGGGGGTTAATGCTTAAAAAACGTGCGTTTGCGGGCATAATCCTGTAAAATTTGCCCAGGCCTCAATTTCCAACCGATTAGTGAGTTTCTTTTTTTGTTTGACTCAAATAACTTCCGAGTTGTACATAATTTCACCCGAGTACCAAAATTCGCAAGGGGGGGGGTGTAATGGGGGGATAATATTCACAAAATATCCGATTTTTCAAAATTTCGGTTCCTTTACTGCTTACTAATTGTACCCAAGCTTTGAAATTGAGGAAAAATTCTCATTATACCTCCGGGTTTTCATGAATTATTCTCTGTAGCACCAAGGAAATAATAGTGGTGCCAGGACACCATAAACCGCATATTTCGTGCTTTTTTTTTGTGTTTCACCTTGAATACGGATGTGAACCTCGACGGACCGCCTACTAAAACTAATAGATGAAAGTGCAATGTTACGACGTATTCCCCCTTTGGTGCCAGACTGGCACCATTGTTGGCGTTGTGGTGGGGGGGGGGGGGGGGGGGAACTCGAATTCGCATGTTGGGTATCGTAGATCATGGATTTTAAAATGCTCTTCAGATTCTAGGCTCCCATGCCGCTAGAAATGTTTTGGTAGATAATGGTGAGGGGGGGGGTCACTATTTCTAGCCTAAAGTAATAAACCAAATTACATCGAGTGAAACAGTTTTATCGCTTACCAACTGGTTAACTGATCTAATGCTTATCCAATGGGACGTCCCCTGGAATGCATGCATTACTAAACAATATGTTTTATTAAAATGATTTTCCACAATCTCATCGCGAGTGATTTTATTCGGGATACAAACCGTTTCGGAACTCGTGAGGTGAAAGGCCTTACCCCAAAAATTTAAAATCTGAAAAAAAAAACAAAAAGCGTAAAATTGGATAAATAAGCCCGTTTGAAAGAAAACTCTTCAATCCCACGTCCAAGATTTAATCGCAGACCGACAACGGGACAGGTGAAACTAAATAAAACCTTATAATAAAATGGGGATCCACTCGAATATGAATTGTTTTTGCAATTTGGACTATTTATGGTGTTGAGAGAAAAACGCTGCAAATCATTGCTCAAAGGTTTATTATTTTCTGTATAGATCACCCTTCTGTATAGATCACTGGTTCTCCATCAATAGCACCTACCACCATCTGTATTCTCCCTTGACCTTCCCTCTCAAATTTCAGTTTCCTGCGTTCAATAGGATTGAAAATGGCTTCGGAGCTCACTCAGCTGATCAGTAATCTGAAGAGTGAAGGAGATCTCCTCGAATGCTGGAGACGCCTGGAAGAGCAGTTCCATTCAATAGGAGTAAAAATGGTTTTGGAGCTCACTCAGCTGATCAGTGATCTGAAGAGTGAAGAAGATCTCCTCGAATGCTGGAGACGCCTGGAAGAGCACTTCCATTCAATAGGAGTAAAAATGGCTTCGGAGCTCACTCAGCTGATCAGTAATCTGAAGAGTGAAGGAGAGCTCCTCGAATGCTGGAGACGCCTGGAAGAGCAGTTCCATTCAATAGGAGTAAAAATGGTTTTGGAGCTCACTCAGCTGATCAGTGATCTGAAGAGTGAAGAAGATCTCCTCGAATGCTGGAGACGCCTGGAAGAGCACTTCCATTCAATAGGAGTAAAAAAGGCTCTGGAGCTCACTCAGCTGATCAGTGATCTGAAGAGTGAAGAAGATCTCCTCGATTGCTGGAGACGCCTGGAAGAGCACTTCCATTCAATAGGAATGAAAATGGCTTCGGAGCTCACTCAGCTGATCAGTGATCTGAAGAGTGAAGAAGCCTTTGAGCAATGATTTGCAGCGTTTTTTACCCACCAACATTTTTTTTACCTACCAACTTTTTTTTACCTACCAGCTAGGTACTACCTACCACACCATACTGCTTCACACCTTCACAATCAAGTTTATTAGAAAGAACTAAACGCTTCACACTCGATTGGAAAAATAGAAAGCTTCGTATGGAAATTTGATTACTGGTTACGCAGGAGGCAAAACTGTATACAAATCGAAGAAATGAACAGCGATCGCATTTTAGTCCGATAAAATTTGAATGGAGATTAGACCTCTTTTGCGATTCACACTCATGATTCTGTTTTATCGAAGGAAAACCTTCAAGTACTCGTAGGGACCGAACGGTTTGTCCTACAGAGCTCCGGGTGGTCTCAAAAATTTTTAAAAATTCAATACTATTTAAAATTGGTGAAAAAACGATACCTTTATTTCGAGAGTTTTCGAGCTAGGGCACTCTTGAAAATTTCAACCCTTAATTTTCACCCCTTAGAAGTGACCTACATCAACCAAAAGCTTCGCGGCACAACTAGACCCCAAATGGAGCCCATATACCAAATTTGAACCAAATCGGTCCAGTGTTGCTAAGAAAAGTGCCGCGTACGGCGTACGGCGTACGGCGGACGGACGGAAATTTTTTTATTCGATTTTCGTATTCTACGTACCTTGAAACGTAAAACATCAAATTTTGAGGGGGGGTTAAAATTTTTTTTTTTCTTGCTCGATTCCAAAGGCTTATTATTGAAAATAATAAACCAAAATGGCATGCTCCAAGAAGCTTCATGTTTACGATACTTGATATTTAAGCGCAAAAAGATGTTTGGTATTGTGGGGATTCTCTTGGACTTCCGCAGTAACGCGAAAAGTGCTTCAAGAAATAAGAACCTAAACATGAGCAGTATCAGGAGAACGCTGTTTTCTCGGTGGTTGGAAATTCAGCGCAGTGGGATCAAACAGTGTTTGATTTGAAATCCGCGTAAATAAACACCGGTGATCCCCCTGAGCTCGTAATTTACGATCGTTCGGACGGAAATTCGAAGATGCAAAACGACGGAAACTACAATTTTATTCTCGTGAATCATTCGACTCAATTTGCTGGGAATGTAAGATTATTCTTTCAACAGTCATACGTTTTGCTTCTGTGGCGATTTCCGGTGATTTGGAATCTTCACCCCTTGGTTGGTATATAAGAAACCAATTTACCAACAGAGATTTTCCACTAGTGATGTCTGATTCTTCAAAATTAATCGATTTAAACCTTATCGACGTTTACAAGAATCCATTCGTTTAATTACAGAAATCACAACTTTTAATTACCAAAAGCTAGAGGTCACTTTTAAGGGGGTTTAAGTCGGTCGCCGTTCTTCCTCGATGCGATTTTCACATTTTTCTCAGGAAATAGTAATCCAATTTTCATGTTTCTTGTGACATTTTTCTTTTTTTTGTAATCTCTACACCCACGCACTCGTTTAATTCCAAAAGTAAAAAAATAAATAAAATGTTGTAAGTACAACAAAAAAAAAATTAAATTTAGGTAAGTACCTAAATTTAAAAATTTCAAGGAGTTTTGAAATTCATTAGTGCATCTTTCTAGGGAATTGAAAAACTAAAATACTGCCACAGGAATCATCAAAACCGACTAATAATTGCGGGAGGAAGGCGGGAAAATCAGTTTATTCACACGGTCGCTGTGTTAGTATTGTCACTCAAGAACCAGCGCTCAAAGTATAAAAGTTGTACCTAAATTTTAAATTTTCGAGGATTTACGAAATTCATTAGTGTATCAGTGTAGGCAATTGAATAACTAAAATATTGCCGCTAGAATCATCAAAATCGAACAATAATTGCCGGCGAAAAGAGGCAAAACCCGTTTATTCAGTTAGTTAATTTCAAATTCAGGTAGGTACGACTCTTAAACTTTGAGTGATGGTTGTTGAGAGACAATACTAACCGACTGAGACTCCCTTAATGTGTATCTACAAAAAAAAATCGAATAACTAATTAGCAGTTATGAAAGATACAGGTAGTTAGTAACTACCTGCACCTTTCATGTTGATGTTCCTTTTTTTTTGATAATTTGTGTCACGAAAAAGCTGTAGGTACTTATATAACTTGGGATGAATGAATGACGTCATGAATTATAAGTTCCATTATGATAGGTTGGGGTGGTTGTAGGGTTTCAAATTTTTTAGCCATTTTGGTTAATTATTTCCATTAATGAAGCTTTGGAATCGTGCAAGGAAAAATTTGAATTCAAAACTCCATTTGAAAACGCCCTACCTAAAAAAAAATTGTATATGACGGTATTGTTTTTTCATCAATTTAGAATAGTATTGAATTTTTAGAATCGAATGAGACCACCCGAAGCTCTATAGGACCAACCGTTCGCTCCCTACGAGAACTTAAGGGTTGGACTTCCGATAAATCAGAAACACGAGTGTGAATCTCCAAAGAGGGCATTAAGGGCTGATTATTTGTAAAGTCCTGGCTCAAAAATTTTCGATATAAAGGTATTGTTTTTTATTCTGTTTAAAATAGTATTGCATTTTTAGAATCGAATGAGACCACCCGAAGCTCTATAGGACCAACCGTTCGCTCCCTACGAGAACTTAAGGGTTGGACTTACGGTAAATCAGAAACACGAGTGTGAATCACAATAGAGGTCTAATCTCCGTTCAAATTTTAGCTGACCGAAATGTGATCGCTGTTCGTTTCTTCGAGTTGTACTCAGTTTTGCGTCCTTACCAACCAGTAGGGTAGAAGCACCAATTGTTGACACTATTAGAAAGCAAAATCATTCAATCCTGCGTTCTACAAAAGTGTTCAAGAAAATGGAACTTATAACTAGTTATTATGAATTGTGAGTTCCTTGTGAACAGTTTGCACGTATTGGACTTACCAAAATATTTTTTTATATTATCACAAACGAATTTTTTCAAACATGGTTTTTTGCCCCCAAAGTTGACACATTTGTCCTCAAGAATTCTATATGTTGACATCTGCAGCTCCTAATGTTGACACCTATTTAAATATTGAAAAAAGTTTATGTCAACATTAGGAACCGAATGTCAACATTGACAACATTGAACCGAAGCCAGATGGTGTGGCCCAATAGCTTATTTTTACATTTCAAAATTGAAGTGTTGACATTAGGAATAGTGTCAACAATTGGTGCTTTTACCCTAATCAAATTTCCTAATGAAGGCACCTACAGCTCCCTATGTCTTCGAATTGAGTGTGAAGCGTTTATTTCGTCGAAATAAACTTGATTGTGAAGCGAAAACATGGTTAGTAGGTGGTGACACTGGCAAAGCTGTGTTCTTTGCAGGCGAGTGATCTATACAGAAAAATAATAAACCTTAGTGTAATAATTTTCAGGTTTTTTTTTTTTTTTTTGAGGAAACAACTAAGTTACGCGAAACTCTATTCGAAGAAACGAACCGATTCTGACTGGCTCACTCTTTTCAAAGAAATTTATCAGCTAAGGGTGACTGTAATAATTTTCAGGTTTTTTTTTTTTTTGAGGAAACAACTAAGTTACGCGAAACTCTATTCGCAGAAACGAACCGATTCTGACTGGCTCACTCTTTTCAAAGAAATTTATCAGCTAAGGGTGACTATGTTTTCCTAATATGCACCGACTCTCTCAGCACACTGCACTTACTGAAATCATGTAATTTGAAGGGAGTTAAAAACGTCAGTTGCTCAGACTGCTGAGGCGATGCTCCGATAGGGGTATTGAAGTGGACTTCATCTGAGTGAAGGCTCATGCCGGCTTGTGGGCTAATGAACAAGCAGATCGGCTGGCGAAAGAAGGGGCGGACGATGGTACCCTTCTGAATCATACCACCATGGCTGAGGATTATGTTCCATACATAAACCAGATTCACAAAGAAAACTGGAAAGCTAAATTCAGTGGCTCTGATAATGCACCATTCTATGAAAGGGTTCAACCCAACCCCCTTCAAGCACCGTGCTTCCATAAAAGGAACATTGAGAAACGTACAATAACTCGACTACGAGTAAATTGTGGCGTATGCGACAAATATTTGTATCGGATCGGATCGACACCTCGATGTCGACGATGTGGAGCACCAGACGGTTCATTGAAGCATACCATCATGGATTGTTCTTGGTCCACGATGGGCCAAGCACAACCTTCTTCAGAGAAATTTCGAATAAAACAACTATTAATATTGACTATGACTCAATTTTAGCATGTAAGAATACATTTTTATATAAAGAATTACTTAAATTTATTATTAATTGTAATATAGGTAATTATATAAAATCATCATGTTCATGTGGCTTTATGCTTCAATGTAATGCCAATAAATAATAATTAAAAAAAAAAATCAGCTGAAATTTGAATGGATATTAGGCATATTTCCATCTATGAACAATCTCTTGCGATTCACACTCGTGTTTCTGATTTTGGTTTATTATTTTCAATAATGAACCTTTGGAATCGACCAAGAAAAAAATTCTAACCCCCCCCTCAAAATTTGATGTTGTAATTTTCAAGGTACGTAGAATTCAAAAATCGAATAAAAATTTGGCCGTCCGTCCGCCGTACGAGGCACTTTTGCCACTTAGCATTTAGCGATTTTGATGAAATTTGGTATGTAGGCTCCATTTGGGGTCTAGTTGTGCCCCGAAGATTTTGGTTGATGTAGGTCACTTCAAGGGTTCATAAATAAATTTTGAAATTTTGAAAACGCCCTAACTCAAAAAATTTTGCTATAAAGGTATTGTTTTTCCTTCAATTTAAGATTTTATAGAATTTTTAGAATTTTTTGAGACCACGCAGAGCTCTGTAGGACAAACCGTTCGCTCCCTATGAGAATTAAATTCTTTAATTCTTTAATTAAACCTTTAAATTTTAAAGGTTTTACGTACGATAAATCAGAAACACGAGTGTGAATCGCAAAAGAGGCCTAATCTCCGTTCAAATTTTAGCTGACCGAAATGCGATCGATGTTTTTCTTCATGTTGGATGGTTGGTGGCTTTGCAGACGAGTGATCTATATAGAAAAATAATAAACCATTGTGTAATAATTTGCAGCGTTTTTGTAGTCTAACCCTCAAGTCTTCATAGGGGGCGAACGGTTCATCCTGCAGAGCTCCGGGTGGTCTCATTCGATTCTAAAAATTCAATATTATTTTAAATAATATTGATTGATTATTAAATATTGTTTTTTACCAATATTTAATAATCACTCAATATTATTCTCTCTATTGTTGAATTTGTGGAGAATATTACTCCAATTCATAGGGACGACCCTCACTCCTATACTGAATTGTAGTGAAGCATTTTCCTATTTATAAGGGACAACTTGCGGGGGCGAACTAAAATTTTTTGACAGGCCAAACGTCTTCCAATCCACATTTAATCTTATAATAATCCTCCAATAAATTCATAGGGAACCATCCTTCAATTTATGAGAATCTCATTCCCTCTAATTCATGGAGAGCCATCTCTTGTAAAGGCGATCAAACCAGGGAAGATTTGATGCCAAGGGGGTGGGAAGTATGAGGTATAGGAGATTTCTGTTATTAAGACAGATCTTATCACCTTAGAATGATAGATTCTCGGAATTCATGATTACGTAATAAACAGGTTTTTGTATGAATGATGGGTGTGATTACCTGGTGCTGCCAGCTCAGCGATGACTCACGAAGGTGCGAATTCCTTGAATGTGTTTGAGATCGACCTCGAATTCCACGAGTGTTTCCTAAATATTTGCCGTTTGTACTGATAAGGAAAATCGCTACCTCGCGACGGTAATTATACGATTTTTCCTCCTCGCTATAAAAACTTCTTATTCGTGCAGCAGTTCAAAAAAAAAATTGGATTCTCCAAAATCGAAATTTCTACTCGCAATTTTACGTTTCAGAGATTGTTAAACAACTCTGGTTCCGTGTAACTGAGATCGATACTAGTGTCTGTCTCGAGATGGTCCCCTATGAATGTAACGCGTATATTCAAGAAAATTGAAACTCGAATTCATTTGTTCCCAATCTCTACTTGGCGTGACGCCACTATTGAATACAAGTTCGTTCAAAGTGAAAACTCATATGCAGGGTGTTTAAAATACATAGGATCTGTCGTTAATTTATTTTATTTTCGCTCCTCGAAAATAAATTCAAACGGTGAACACCAGGAATTATTCACGAAAAATCCGAATATACCTTGTCGAATGAGTGCGAGATTCGCACATCAACTTGTTTTGTTTTTGGTTTATTATTTTCAATAACGAACCTTTGGAATCGACCAAGAAAAAAAAAAATTTTAACACCCCCTCAAAATTTGATGGTTTACGTTTCAAGGTACGTAGAATCCAAAAATCGAATAAAAATTTGGCCGTCCGTCCCCCGTCCGCCGTCCGCCGTACGCGGCACTTTTGCCACTTAGCATTGACCGATTTTGAAGAAATTTGGTATGTAGGCTCCATTTGGGGTCTAGTTGTGCCCCGAAGCTTTTGGTTGATGTAGATCACTTCTAAGGGTTCCAAAATCAATTTTGACATTTTTAAAACGCCCTAACTCAAAAAATTCCGATATAAAGGTATTGTTTTTCCTTCAATTTAAGATTCTATAGAATTTTTAGAATTTTTTGAGACCACGCGGAGCTCTGTAGGACGAACCGTTCGCTCCCTACGAAAATTTAAGGGTTTATATTGAAATATATATATATAAATCAAAACACGAGTGTGAATCGCAAAAGAGGCCTAATCTCCGTTCAACTTAGAGCTGACCGAAATGCGATCGATGGTTGGTGATTTTGATTTTTTTTTTCCTTCTCTTCATATTGGATGGTCGGTGATTTTGTAGACGAGTGATCTATATAGAAAAATAATAAACCATTGTGTAATAATTTGCAGCGTTTTTCTTAAAGGAACCTGCAGTTTTTATTGCAGATTTGGATTCCACTCAAGTCATGCAAGTTTGACTCGTCACCCGATTTTTGGCTGCGAAATTGCACAACCCTGATGTTTTTGAAAATGTAGATGTGAGAAAGACCCTTTTTCGGATTTTACTTACTTTGAAACGTAAACAATCAGATTTCGAGGGAGAAGGGGGTTAACTAATTTTTTTGTCGCTCAATTCCAAAGGTTTATTTTTATTTATTTATTTTATTTTTTTGTAAACTTTATTATTTAAAGGGAATAGTACAGTTATGACCACCGGTGAATATGGTAAGGCAAAGCCCTAATTAACTAGGCACGTGAGGTTTTTTTTTTTTTTTTTTTACGGAAGTGGGGAAACTCTTTAAGAGCGAAGGGGAAGTTCACCCCAACAGTGTTGGACTCCCCATGAATTAGGGCTACCAACTAAAACCCCACTCCCTCTGCTTAGGACTCACCCCGGGACCACTTGTACAGTATTACTTCAGGGTGAGCCCTTTTTTTGTGCCAAATGGCTGCTCCTACTTCTGGTCTCCTTCAATTGTATTCCTCATCTTCTTCCTCCCATCTTCCATCCAGCTTTTTTGCTTTGAGGACTGATGTGACGAATACTGCCATTGCGTCCCAGCTCGACTTGTTCTTAATCATCTCATGTATGATTGTCTGTGGACGCAATGTTCCAATGACCTCCTCAGCACACCCCCTCATACCCTCCCATTGAGGACATGTGAAGAAGGTGTGGCAGACATCATCCTCCTCTATCCCACAGTGTCTGCACTCTGGGTCAGTGACTTTCCCGATCTTTACTAGGAAGGAGCGGAAGTATCCATGCCCTGAGAGGAATTGAGTCAGGTAATAGTTCACCTCTCCGTGTTTTCTCTCCAACCAAGACTTTAGATCGTCGATTATGAGGGCTGTCCACCTTCCACGGGTTTCACAGACAAGGTCTGCTTGCCACCTACGGATGGTCTCCTCCCGCTCTTCCCTCTTTACTATGGTAATTGTCTCTGCCTTCCTCATTCTTATCCTTTTGCGCTCCAGTGCCTGGTGGTATATTGGGATAGTTCCCGCTATCACTTGTGATGCTGGACCTGAGACAGTTCTAAATGCACTACTGATTCTCAGAGCTCCTCTCCTCTGTACAGCTTCCATACGTGCCCGGTACTTTTGGTACCTAAGGGAGTCTGCCCACACTTCTGCTCCATACAGCATAATTGAATCTGCAGTTCGCATAAGGAGTCTCCTCTTAGCGGGTGATGGGCCCCCTAGATTTGCCATCAGTCGGCTCAGCTTATTTACAATACCTGCAGCCTTATCTGCTGCTCCACTGATGTGCCTCCAGAAGCTTAGTTTCCCGTCCAGCATCACACCAAGGTAGCGAATGGCTGGAGAGGTGATGATTTCCTGTCCATCCACATTCATAGGTATAGATCTCTCAATTCTCGCTGTGGTTAGCAGTACAATTTCCGTTTTTTGGATCGCCAGTGACAGTGTGTGTGCTTCCATCCACTCCATCACTCTGCGCATTGCCTGATTCAGCTTAAACTGGAGGTGTTCCATCCTTCGAGCTCTTATCACCACCACCAAGTCATCAGCGTAGCCAATCAGTGTAATTCCTTCGGGCATCTCTACCCGAAGAATCCCATCATAGTTGATGTTCCACAGATCGGCTCCCAAGACTGAACCTTGTGCCGCTCCCGAGGTAATTCTTCTCTTTTTGATGCCCTCTTTTGTATCATAAATCAGCCAACGGTCAGCTAGGTAGTTCTGCAGGACTCGTAAGAGGTATGATGGAACATGAAACTGAACCATCAAAGCCTCCAAGATGTCTTTCCATCTGGCAGAATTGAAAGCATTTCTGACATCGAGGGTAACCGCCATGCACATGTCCCTGGTCTTGTGGTTCCCCAGCTGAGTTTCCTTTGCTATTCCTACCACTCTGCTAACAGCATCAATGGTGGATCTGCCAGGTCTAAATCCAAATTGCCTCGGTGACAGGCCTCCAGCTTCAGCAATGGCAGTCAGCATCCTTCTTTTCAACAACTTCTCATACAGCTTTCCTGCTGTGTCTAATAGGCACAGAGGCCTGTGTGCTGAAGCTGTACTGGGATCTCCTTTGCCTTTCCAGGCACGTGAGGTTAAGTACGACTCAGATCGCCGTACATACCAGAATTTAATGTGCTCTGATCATTAATTAAGTAGGTACTTGCGTAAAGTTATAATTAGTTACATAATATGTAATATTAATTATGAAATATTATTTCAAAGAAATAAAAGAATAAATAGTTAATTTGAAAGATTAGTAATAACCAAGAACTATGACTACTTTGAAACGTAAACAACCAAATTTAGGGAGTGATGGGGTAAACAATTTTTTTTGTAGCTCGATCTCAAAGGTTCATTATTGACCGAAATTTGGTATGTGGGCTCCCTTTGGGGTCTTGATGTTAATCAATTCTAAGGGATGAAAAAAAGGATTGAAATTTTCAAAATGCCCTAGCTTAACAACTTTTGATATAAAGGTATAATTTTTCGTCAATTTAAAGTAGGTAGTATTAAGTTTTTAGGATCGAATGAGACCAACCAAAGCTCTGTAGGACCAACCGTTCGCTGCGAGTTAGAGTGAGATCTTAAGGGTTGGTCTTACATTACGTCAGAAACACGAGCGTGAATAGCAAAAGAGCAGAATGCGATCATTATTCGTTTCCTCGAGTTGAGAGTGAAGCATTTATTTCTTCCAAATAAACTTGAACGTGAACTAGGTATGTGGTGACAATGGCAAAGCTGTGTTCTTTGCAGACGGGTGATCTATACAGGGTGTCTACACTCAAGATAGGCATAACTTCGATCGATTCTACAACTAGTTTACAACAAAAAATGTCTCCAAGCAATTTTTTCCCAACCCACTCAAAATGCCTTTTTTTCACTTTGAAGTTTCTTTCTCATTTTAGACTTAATTTCTTTAAAACTGTCATGAATCCTGTTATTTACCAAGACTTGGTGAAAAAAAATACTTAGTATTTTCAAATTTGAGGATATCATTGGAAAGAGCGTTAAATTTCCAAGCTACCTAAAGTAAAACGAAAATATTTCAGGAAGTGATTTATTGGAGTCTTCTTTTTTGAGTGATTTTATTGTAGGTACATGTTTCGGCAGTCTCAGCCGCCTTCTTCAGCCTGATAGAGGTAGGTATTATTCATAGTCCTTTCTTTAGCATTATGTTAGACCAACACATCCTCATGACCCTCATCTCTGTTGTGATTTTTGTTGCTTGTTTTTGTTTTTCAGTCTTCATTTTATTGCCTTTATACTTATTGCCAACCTTTATACTTATATTAGACTTTTAATTTTGGTTGTTGTTGCTGGAGAATCCTTACTGAGCCTTATCAGACACCACTCATAAAATTGTTATTCACAGATGCCATGTGGACAACTTTTAGCCTGGATAGTTATAGGCAGGGTATGGATACTATCTAGATAGTATCCATACCCTGCCTATAACTATCCAGGCTAAAAGTTGTCCACATGGCATCTGTGAATAACAATTTTATGAGTGGTGTCTGATAAGGCTCAGTAAGGATTCTCCAGCAACAACAACCAAAATTAAAAGTCTAATATAAGTATAAAGGTTGGCAATAAGTATAAAGGCAATAAAATGAAGACTGAAAAACAAAAACAAGCAACAAAAATCACAACAGAGATGAGGGTCATGAGGATGTGTTGGTCTAACATAATGCTAAAGAAAGGACTATGAATAATACCTACCTCTATCAGGCTGAAGAAGGCGGCTGAGACTGCCGAAACATGTACCTACAATAAAATCACTCAAAAAAGAAGACTCCAATAAATCACTTCCCAAAAGGAAAATGGTCGCACCACAACAACCAGAAAATATTTCAGCAATAACCCATTTCTTAAAACGCTGCAAATTATTACACAATGGTTTATTATTTTTTATATAGATCACTCGTCTACAAAATCACCAACCATCCAATATGAAGGGAAAAAAATAAAAAAATAAAAAAAATAAATAAAAAAATCAAAATCACCAACCATCGATCGCATTTCGGTCAGCTCTAATTTGAACGGAGATTAGGCCTCTTTTGCGATTCACACTCGTGTTTTGATTTATATATATATATATATATACTTCAATATAAACCCTTAAATTTTCGTAGGGAGCGAACGGTTTGTCCTACAGAGCTCCGCGTGGTCTCTAAAAATTCTATAGAATCTTAAATTGAAGGAAAAACAATACCTTTATATCGAAATTTTTTGAGTTAGGGCGTTTTCAAAATTTCAAAATTGATTTTGGAACCCTTAGGAGTGACCTACATCAACCAAAAGCTTCGGGACACAACTAGACCCCAAATGGAGCCTACATACCAAATTTCATCAAAATCGGTCAATGCTAAGTGGCAAAAGTGCCGCGTACGGCGGACGGACGGCCAAATTTTTATTCGATTTTTGGATTCTACGTACCTTGAAACGTAAACCATCAAATTTTGAGGGGTGTTAAAATTTTTTTTTCTTGGTCGATTCCAAAGGTTCATTATTGAAAATAATAAACCAAAAAGCAAGTCAAAAAGTCAACTTGAATTTTTTTCGAAATTCGACTTTTTTCCCTAACCTTAGGGATAACTTGTTATCCCTAACCCCTAACCCAAACCTAACTCATCCCTTGTTTTAATGAAACAAAAGTACCTAGTTACCTAACACTTAAATTCGATGCATACCTACCTAGTTACGGTTGTGATAGGTAAAGTGTTCCTATAAGTAATGGTTGTAATTTAAGAAATGGTAATTGAGGAATTGGTAGTATATTGAATAATTTATTGCTCAACTCTAGTAATATTAAGACTGAAGACTGTCATTTTGACTCAAGGAGCCTTAAAGTTGGACTGCGTATTAGTCAACGCCTATGAATTTTCATTTAAATATTTTCCTTTTGCATCGATTTGGGTATTTTGTGTAACCTTGAAACCTGGAGAAAAAAATTGAATAACATTCCTAATAATTAAATAACCCAAGCTGAATATATTTTCATAACAATAAAATTGAAAACCATGTAAGTCGGGTGTCAAAGGCTGGGTAAAATCATGTAAGTCCATTTTTTCGTTCGCTGAAGTAAATTTTGATGAAATTAGTCTCAGGGTCTTTGAAATACTACTGTTTCCACCAGTTTTTAGGGGGTTCGGTAGTCATAGGGTAAAAATAACCTTTTTCGTGACCCATTATCTAGACAACGGTAAGTTCGATCTGCATGATTTTTTTTTTTTTCATGTTGTTCAGCTACTCAAGGACAACAAACAAGCATATTGCTTTCCAAAAATATCTTTAAACTTTTTTTGTACAGCTATTTTAGATAACCCTTTTTTTGAGTAAAACAAAAAAAATTTTCTCGGCTTCCAAGTATTTTGTTTACAAAAAGCATATGCTAATGTGTAGAACTATTATTCTTTCATAACACAAAAAAAGAATCATCTCGATATCATGCGTAGTTCCAGAAATAATGGGTCAAACGCATTGAAAAAAAACAATTATTACACAATCCCGCGCTGCTTTCGTTCCTCGATTTCGTCACGCTTTTGCCCATGGCTAAAGCATGTTCCATGCTAACATGATTAGGGAACAATGAGACTTGTTTGGGGTTTAAATGTAGTCATTTAGAAACATTTTTTTTAAACACTCATTTAACGTTATTTAAGAAATTTTCTCAACCTTGAAACTAATTTCTCCCTTGCGAGGGAAAAATAGAGAAAATAGATTGCCGATCACTCAGCTGATCAGTCACCACTCAGGCGCCTTCAGCATTCTCCATTGACCCTGCTTCTCAAATTTCAGCTTCCTGCGTTCAACAGGAGAGAAAATGGCCTTGGAGCTCACTCAGCTGATCAGTGACCATCTTGGTACAACTAGACCCCAAATGGAGCCGATATAACGTGGTAACTAAGAAATCGGTCCGTGGTAACTAAGAAAAAAAAACGTTGCAGATTTGCGTGTCGGAATTCACAGAACGACCCCCAGCTCTAAAACATTAAACATGTTAAAACATAGTTTTGAGAAAAACGCAATAAACTGAAAAGGCACCTACTACGACGATTACGTCACGATACGTGCCAACTTGTTTCTCTTTTCCATGAACATTTATGAAACCTCGTAATTTTAGGGTTTAGAATTTTTTATTGCTACATGAATAATGTGCTTCACAGAAACTTCCATAAGCATAAAACATATTGTTTAGTAATGCATGCATTCCAGGGGACGTCCCATTGGATAAGCATTAGATCAGTTTAACCAGTTGGTAAGCGATAAAACTGTTTCACTCGATGTAATTTACTTATTACTTTAGGCAAGAAATAGTGACCCCCCCTCCTCACCCTTATCCACTATAACATTGCATGGGAGCCTAGAATCTGAAGAGCATTTTAAAATCCATGATCTACGATACCCAACATGCAAATTCGAGTTCACCCCCCCCCCTCCACCAATGGCGCCAGTCTGGCACCAAAGCGGAAATACGTCGTAACATTGAACTTTCATCTATTAGGTTTAGTAGGCAGTCCGAAGAGGTTCACATCCGTATTCAAGGTGATACACAAAAAAACATATTGTTTAGTAATGCATGCATTCCAGGGGACGTCCCATTGGATAAGCATTAGGTCAATTAATTCCAGTTGGTAAGCGATAAAACTGTTTCACTCTATGTAATTTATTTATTACCTACTTTAGGTAAGAAATAGTGACCCCCCCCCCCCTTACCCTTATCCACCATAACATTTCTAGCGGCATGGAAGCCTCGAATCTGAAGAGCATTTTAAAATCCATGATCTACGACACCCAACATGGGAATTCGAGTTCACCCCCCCCCCCCCACCTCCACCACCAGTGGTGCCAGTCTGGCACCAAAGCGGAAATACGTCGTAACATTGAACTTTCATCTGTTAGTTTTAGTAGGCGGTCCGTCGAGATTCACATCCGTATTCAAGGTAAAACACAAAAAAAAAAAAAAAAAACACGAAATATGCGGTTTATGGTGTCTTGGCACCACGGTGGCACCACTATTAGTTCCATGGTGGTACAGAGAATAATTCATGAAAATCCGGAGGTATAATGAGAATTTTTCCTCAATTTCAGAGGTTGGGTACAATTAGTAAGGAGTAAAGGAACCGAAATATTGAAAAATCGGATATTTTGTGAATATTATTCCCCACTTGCCCCCTCCCCTTGCGAATTTTGGTACTCGGGTGGAATTATGTACAACTCGGAAGTTATTTGAGTCAAACAAAAAAAGAAACACACAAATCGGTTGGAAATTGAGGCCTGGGCAGATTTTACAAGATTACGCCCGCAAACGCACGTTTTTCAAGCATTCACCCCCCCTATCCCCCCCTTACAAAGCAAAATTCAAAATTCTGGCGCCGTAATGCACAACTAGATAGTTTTCCGCGTCGATGAAAAAAAGAACCACAAAAATCGGTTGAGAACTAAGGCCTGGGCAGACAACACAAGATTATGCCCAAAAACGCACGTTTTTTGAGCATTAACCCCCCCCTTTCCCCCCCTTAAAAGGCAAAATTCGAAATTCCGGCGACGTAGTGCACAACTAGATAGTTTTCCGCGTCGAACAAAAAAAGAACCAGGAAAATCGGTTGAGAACTAAGGGCTGTGCAGACGACACAAGATGTTGTCACACACACACACACACACAGACATACACACAGACATACACCTATGGTTTTTTTCGCGCATTTGGATTCAGAATGGTCTAAAACGGATTACTGTGTGGTTATTTTTTTTTTCTGTTGAGTGTTGTCCAACTTCACCCCAGATCGATCGCATAAGGACGCCCAAGTCTTACTGTGGGACGTCCTAAAAACCACGAAATATACGGTTTATGGTGCCCTGGCACCATGGTGGCACCACTATTAGTTCCATGGTGGCACGGAGAATAATTCATAAAAATCTGGAGGTGAAATGAAAATTTTTCCTCAATTTCAAAGGTTGGGTAAAATTGAAAAGCAGAAACAGAACTAAAATATTGAAAAATCGGATATTTTGTGAATATTATCCCCCACTCACCCCCTCCCCTTGTGAACTTTGGTACTCTGGTGAAATCATGTACAAGTCGGAAGTTATTTGAGTCAAACAAAAAAAGAAACACACAAATTGGTTGGAAATTGAGGCCTGGGCAGAGTTTTCAAGATTATGCCCGTAAACGCACGTTTTTTAAGCATTAACCCCCCCTTTCACCCCCTTAAAAAGCAAAATTCGAAATTCTGACTCCGTAGTGCACAATTAGATAGTTTTCCGCGTCAAAGAAAAAAAGATCCACGAAAATCGGTTGAAAACTAAGGCCTGGGCAGACGACACAAGATTATGCCCAAAAACGCACGTTTTTTGAGCATTAACCCCCCTTTCCTCCCCTTAAAAGGCAAAATTCGAAATTCCGGCGACGTAGTACACAACTAGATAGTTTTCCGCGTCAAAAAAAAGAAGAACCATGAAAATCGGTTGAGTACTAAGGCCTGTGCAGACGACACAAGATTTTGTCACACACACATACACATACACACACACACACACACACAGACATACACCTATGGTTTTTTTTGCGGATTTGGATTCAGAATGGTCTGAAACGGATTACTGCGTGGTTATTTTTTCTTTCTGTTGAGTGTTGTCCAACTTTACCCCAGATCGATCGCATAAGGACGCCCAAGTCTTACTGTGGGACGTCCTAAAAAGTGGAAAAAATGTCTTGTGCAAATGTTGAACAAGCAATAGCAGAGTAACTCACTGGTACCGAAAAGCGGTTCGGAGATACTCAACTTCAGGCAACGATTGCAGGACATTTCCTGACTCAAACATGAAAGTTTTATATACCAAAATGTCGGGGATAATGTGTAGAATAATATTTCTTAAAAATCTGAAAAATGAAATTTTTGAAAATTTTCGACTACCGAACACCCTTAAGGAATGAAACGAAAAAACTTATTGCACGTGGAATGAAAACTGAATTATTTAGTTTTTAGTGTCCCCCGTAAAATTTGATAAACTCGACTTAAACTCGTTTCACGTTTTAACCCGGGTTCGATTCCAGGCCGCGACATCAACATTTTTCTAATTTAATTAATTATCTACGATTTGTTTTTGCCGGCTTTTAGCGGGCTTTTCAGCTAGTTTGATCATAATTGCCGTGAAAAGTAGCTCGTCTACGCGAGGCTTTAGTCAGAAGAAGTCTCAACTCATCCAGAAACAGCTTTGCTTTACGGACAGAGCCGGGAAAGGATGGGGAATCCTTTCGAAAGTACTTGTATATGAGAATTAAAATAATTTGCATGTCGTAACAAGTGTATAACGGCATTCTTGCAGGTTTACAATGCCACATCTCCACAGCCTTCAAGGAGGGCCGTAAAGAGGGTTTTTTTTTGTCCCCAGTTTCCCTCGAGGGCCTTTCCGAGAACATTTTTGTTGGTCCGACTTCAAACATCGGAGGTTATTGGACGGGGGAAAGAACCGTCTCCCGCCCAGCAGTTAGCTGATGTATTGTGGGGCCCCCACTAGCGCCATCAAGTTTTCCGAGAAGGGTCTTCTTCAAAAAGACCCACCGCCGAGTGGAGAAACCGTCTCGGAAGAACCTCTTGAAGCTTTTATTTCTTCTTTCGGGGGTTTAAGCTTCCTTGACCGCCACTTTCGAAGACGCGAAAATGGAAAATGACGGGGTTTCAACTCTGGAAATTGCTGACCAATTGCACGCTCTGATACGACAAACCTCCTCTTATGATTCTTCAAAACAGGATGCAGAGACCAGCTCTGAATGACGGATCATTCATGTAAAACTATTCAAATGAAACAGCAAACTAACGCTTGATTACGAGCATGCAACACGTTTGGGACATTAAATGTAATCAAACACTTAAAATTTTCATGTGTTTTGGTCTATTATTTTCAATGACAAGCCTTTGGAATCGAGCAAGAAAAAAAAATTTTAACACCCCCTCAAAATTTGATGTTTTACGTTTCAAGGTACCGTAGAATCCGAAAATCGAATTAATTAGGTAACAAAATTTCCGTCCGTCCGCCGTACGCGGCACTTTTCTTAGCAACACTGGACCGATTTGGTTCAAATTTGGTATGTGGGCTCCATTTGGGGTCTAGTTGTGCCGCGAAGCTTTTGGTTGATGTAGGTCACTTCTAAGGGGTGAAAATTGACGGTTGAAATTTTCAAGAGTGCCCTAGCTCGAAAACTCTCGAAATAAAGGTATCGTTTTTTCACCTATTTTAAATAGTATTGAATTTTTAAAAATTTTTGAGACCACGCGGAGCTCTGTAGGACAAACCGTTCGGTTCCTACGAGTATTTGAAGGTTTTCCTTCGATAAAACAGAATCATGAGTGTGATTTATTGACTCTGTGCAAATTATTTCACAAAGCTTTATTATTTTCCTGTGTAGATCTCAGCTTTGCTGTCTGCAAAGACCACAGCTTCGCCATTGTCACTATTTATTTATTAATTTTTTTCCCTGCCAACCATAGGTACCTTTTGGTTGATGTAGGTCACTTCTAAGGGGTGAAAATTTAGGGTTGAAATTGTCAAGAGTGCCCTAGCTCGAAAACTCTCGAAATAAAGGTATCTATCGTTTTTTCACCAATTTTAAATAGTATTGAATTTTTAAAAATTTTTGAGATCACCCGGAGCTCTGTAGGACAAACCGTTCGGTTCCTACGAGTACTTGAAGGTTTTCCTTCGATAAAACAGAATCATGAGTGTGAATCGCAAAAGAGGTCTAATCTCCGTTCAAATTTTATCGGACTAAAATGCGATCGCTGTTCATTTCTTCGATTTGTATTCAGTTTTGCCTTCTGCGTAACCAGTAATCAAATTTCCATATGAAGCTTTCTATTTTTCGAATCGAGTGTGAAGCGTTTAGTTCTTTCTAATAAACTTGATTGTGAAGGTGTGAAGGCAGGATGGTGAGGTAGGTAGTACCTAGCTGGTAGGTAAAAAAAAGTTGGTAGGTAAAAAACGCTGCAAATCATTGCTCAAAGGTTTATTATTCTCTGTATAGATCACCCTTCTGTATATATCACTGGTTCTCCATCAATAGCACCTACCACCATCTGTATTCTCCCTTGACCTTCCCTCTCAAATTTCAGCTTCCTGCGTTCAATAGGATTGAAAATGGCTTCCGAGCTCACTCAGCTGATCAGGGCTCAGATGATCCGATGCATAGTAGTTAATCTCAAAACACCAATCTCTAAGTACCTTCCACTACCCTCAAAGGGGGCCATCTACACGCAAATCTGAACATAATTCAGACAAAATAATGATAATAATAAATAATAATTAAATTAAATAATTAATAATGATAATATTTGCAATATGTATGGAGTATAACATTACATCCATGAGCCATGGATGAAGGCTGATCATCATCAGCCAGGCCAGTGAAACCAACAGCGGGTTATACATAACAGTAAGGTTATCAATCTCATTGCTGTTACTGATATAATGCAGAAAAATACTGAAAAATATGAATTTTAGTGCCTGTAGTTTGGATAGAAGAAAGAAGTTACTATTGAAGTTAAATTGTCGAAAATAGGTAAGCGCAAACAGGGTTAAAAATGTTTATTTCTTGGTCGATTCCACAGGTTCACTATTGAAAATAATAAACCAAAATGGAGTATATTATTTGTGGGATCGACCTCGGGGTTTTGCCAGCTGTTCGTTGAAGAAGCGCTCGTGCGGGAATTATTTGAGGAAGGTTGGGAAAACGATGTTCCGCCCGCGACTCGTCGGTCAGTTGCTCCCGTTCGTTGCTCCCTCGGCAGCGTCTGCTCCGCTCAGACGTCTACCCCCCCCCCTTCCCCACCACAACCCGCTCTATACGAACCCGCACGAACCACTCTATACCGCCTCCCCCCCCCCCCGGCGCTAACAGGGTGGATTTCCTTCCTCATCCCCGCGACCCAATTAGCGCCTCCCGCGCTGGCTAACTGAATAATCAGGGGGCTATCGAACCCCCGTTTCATCCGCCGCCCGAAGAACCCCCGTTTTCATTACACCGTGAAAAGTGAGCCAATTTTCACTTCGCTTCGGGCATTTTTGATAATTTCAACCCTTCATTTCCATTTGGTTGGTGGTTGGGGTTGAAATTTTCAAAAATGCCCTATTAGGTTGGTACCTACGGTTGGTAGGGAGGGATCTATACAGAAGGGTGATCTATACAGAAAATAATAAACCTTTGGGCAATGATTTGCAGCGTTTTTACGCTGTAATTTGGAGAAATGACGGGGGTGCAACCTTTCCATCAATCTCTAAGTACCTTCCACTGCCCTCATAGGGGACCATCTCCACCCCAACCCGCACAATCCCTGAAAATTTCATCGAAATCTGGTGAGAAATGTCGAAGTTGTGACTGTGGCAAGGATTCCATGACAGACAGACAGACACAATTGTTCAAGAAGGTTCAAAAGGTAAAAAATTTTGATTTTGGTGAATATTTTCTGTTCAACCTTGAAAAGCGAAAACAAAGCTTCCGCTATTTCGGTAGACTCGGAAGCAAAGCCGGACTTTGACACCCCGCCGTAGGTCGATTCTCTAACTCGTTATGGGATAATAGCGACAACGAAGTGTCGTTATGATAACAATAACGATTAATAGCGACGATCGCGATTCTGCAGACGCGAAATAGCGACAACTGTCGCTCAGTCGTCGCTATTTCGGCCGAAAAGTGTCGTTACCATCTCGACGGCTCGAAACCCCCCGGTATGGATTACGACAACCGTCTTTATGAAAAAGGAGCTTAAAACGCTCTTTAATTCCTAACCTATTCGAAGTCATATTTCAGTTTCCGAGTTGCTCTGTGCATTAAATGCGGAAATTTTCCGTATTGTGGGTTATTAGTTTTATTAATCAAATCATTTTGAGAATAAAATTTATACATTCATACATAATTTCTGGTGAATATTTAAAAAATAATATCCGACCGTCATAATGAGCAGTTTATTCGCCGTTTTAATTTGTGTCTTACTTGATTTTTTTCTACAATTGTATTAAACAAAAATCGTAGGTAGTATTTATATTATTTCAAGCTGTTAATTCGTATAGAAATTCATGTACTCTGTTGATCATAGTAAAGGGAGTATTTTCAATGGAATTGAGTTTTTGACAAACTATCAACAGCATTTTTTATATCAACATTGAATGATGATAAAAATAATTATACTGTCATTTTCGGAAATTGGTAGGTAAGTACCTAAAATTAAAATAGTTAGCTTATAAAATAGGTAGATTCTATTTGAATTTTTAACTATTTTATTAAATGTGTGCCTGCTTAAAAACTTCCTAAAATGAAAAAAACCCTAAAATTGATAATTTTTTGCTAAAATAATTGTGATGATAATGCTCTTTTTTATACCAACATACCTGCTATTACCTGAGAAAATATTTACCACTAATTTACGATTGTTTATATCCGTAATCGACGTCGACGGTAGGAGAGAATATGACGTGGTAGATGAAAATTGTAACATAAAATTGAATCAAAGAAATATGAATGTGAAGGTAGATAAATAAATTACGTCATGAATCTTACGTTTTATTGAATACAATAATATTATGTTCATTCAGTCTTATAACATACATGAAACTTTACATGAGTAAAACAGCGATTCATAAATTTTGAAGTGATATTAGGTTTTTTTACCCTTGAGTGTGAAATACACCTATTTTGTTCTGAAAAGACATCAAGAACTCCGAAATTTTCGTGAGTAGGGGTTAGGTACTTGTTTCCCGGAATCTGTAACAATAATGTATACCGCACACAATTAGGCAGTTAGCTATGGACTTCTCACTCAAAGTAGTTGAAGGTACCAATAAGTATGAATGTGTATGTATAAACGATAAATAACAAGACGATTCTTACCTTGTAGTAAAATGGACAGGCAGTTGATTATTCGAAACATCGTGGACGGACGAAATTCATACCAACGTGACTGATGAATTCGATTTATGAAAAGTAATTCTTTCCATTTATCATTATTCCATGATACAAAAGCACGAATCACGAGAAAAACTCCGTTTTTACGCGTCATTCCTTTGTATATTCACCACGGCAAAAAATAGGAATCCGACATTTTGCAAACTGCAGTGATCTTCTACCCGTGATAACAATTGGAAACTATTATCAATACGTCTTCCCATTGGCTAAAAATCACGCGTTGCTACCTTTCGCTCGCTCTAGACCGAAATATTGTCGGATCACATAGCGACATCGTTATTTTGAAATGCAACGACCAAACTTCGCTATGCCCGATTAGAGAATTCCAATGTCGTTATCGACCTGTCGTTGCACGGGAGCTATACCGAATCCGACGCCATAACGTCAACCAAATAGCGAGTTACAGAATCGACCTGCAGGTGAGCTTAATCACCCCAATTAAAGCTTAATTCGCTAAAAAGGCTTTTGGAAGCTCCCCGTAAACCGGACGCGTTATTAGACTTGAAGGAAACGGGTAGTTGAAAGTGGGCAGCACGCACCGTGAAATGAGCCCTCGAGCCCCCCCCCCCCTCACACTATCTCACTTGAACCCGGGCTATCTCAATTTAACTCGCACTATCTCACTCGAACCAGAAGTCCTTTAAGGGTCCCCCAGAGAGAGAGGAAAAGCTCGTTTAAGAGGGACAGACGGAGAGGGTGATAGATGAATTAAGTGAGAGGGGGCGCTGCCCCCCCCCAACCCCCACCACCACGACGTCATCCTATTAGCTGATTGGCGCGGGTTTCCTTCTGGCAGCTTTGTAGACCCGTTTCGTTGTTAACTCTTTTAAACCCAATAAACTCTGTTGGGCGATTTCGTTTCCTCTCATTTTGAGTTCCACCTTAGTCCCTACTTAGCTACACTAAGGCAGCTACACTAAGGCAGCTTAGTGTGGTCGGACACGATTCTCGTCTGATGGAAACATTTGCTTAGCAACTCCAATGGAAAATGTTGCGATAATCAGAGATGGGCGAATTCTTATTCATAAATACGATCATAAATACAAATCATATCTGCGATTTTATGATTATGAATACGAATACAGGTATGATTATGAATATGAATACGAATACAATCGTATTCACACTTTGAATACGATTATCCCCCGTATTCGTATTTTGAATACGATTTTATGATTTTGTCTATAATTTCCCTAAAAATCGAATTTTTTAAACGATTTTCCCTGAAAATCATACTTTTTTTAAAATGATTTTCCCCCGAATTCCGGACATATTTATAACCTAACATTGTCAAAATAATCAATCAACATTCGAAACGCTCACAAATTCTTGTAGGATTTTTCACGCAGAATCGAATGAGACCAACCCCAGGTCGCTACGACTAACCGTATAGGAACTACGACGAAATGTCTACTGAAAATCGTGTTTTTAACGATTTGCACTGAAAATCATCAAAACAATTATGATTTTTACCGGAAATGTCGGCTTATTTTCTATACGGTTGGCCGTAGCGACCTGGGGTTGGTCTCATTCGATTCTGCGTGAAAAATCCTACAAGAATTTGTGAGCGTTTCGAATTTTGATTGATTATTTTGACAATGTTAGGTTAGAAATATGTCCAGAGTTCGGGAGAAAATCATTTAAAAGAGTATGATTTTCAGGGAAAATCGTAAAAAAATTGATTTTTTGGGAAATCATAGAAAAAATTTGATTTTTAGGGAAATCATAGAAAAACGCTGCAAATTATTACACAATGGTTTATTATTTTTCTATATAGATCACTCGTCTACAAAATCACCAACCATCCAATATGAAAGGAAAAAAAAAATCAAAAAAATTTAAAAAAAAATCAAAATCACCAACTATCGATTACATTTCGATTAGCTCTAATTTGAACGGAGATTAGGCCTCTTTTGCGATTCACACTCGTGTTTTGATTTATATATATATATTTCAAAATAAACACTTAAATTTTCGTAGGAAGCGAACGGTTTGTCCTACAGAGCTCCGCGTGGTCTCAAAAAATTCTAAAAATTCTTTAGAATCTTAAATTGAAGGAAAAACAATACCTTTATATCGAAATTTTTTGAGTTAGGGCGTTTTCAAAATTTCAAAATTGATTTTGGAACCCTTAGAAGTGACCTACATCAACCAAAAGCTTCGGGGCACAACTAGACCCCAAATGGAGCCAGCATACCAAATTTCATCAAAATCGGTCAATGCTAAGTGGCAAAAGTTCCGCGTACGGCGTACGGCGGACGGACGGCCAAATTTTTATTCGATTTTTGGATTCTACGTACCTTGAAACGTAAACCATCAAATTTTGAGGGGGTGTTAAATTTTTTTTTTTTTTTTTGGTCGATTCCAAAGGTTCATTATTGAAAATAATAAACCAAAATCATAAAATCGTATTCAAAATACGAATAAGTACCTACGGGGAAAATCGTATTCAAAGTGTGAATACAATTGTATTCGTATTCATATTCATATTCATACCTGTATTCGTATTCATAATCATAAAATCGCAGATATGATTTGTATTCATAATCGTATTTATGAATACGAATTCGCCCATCTCTGACGATAATGAGGAATTTCACCGAATTCTGTTTGCATTTTTCGTGAATAGTCACTGGTGTGGGATAGATTTATGATTTCAAAAAATAACCGGGAAAACGGACCTCTTCAACGTGAAGCGGGAACGCTCGCTGATTGGCTGTTCGGATCGCCGTCTCCTCCCAGTGATGCCTGATGGTACGACGAAATAGTGTTATCTAAGAGGAAAGTTATCAAACAAAAACAGGGGAAACCTAATGTTCCCCATCTTGCTTTTTCTATTTTATTTTTCAGTTTTTCGATTTCGCACTGTACTAGTTTTGTGAAATGTTGCATCCACAGAGTACTGGAGACAAGTTACCAGAGGAGAAAGCTAATGTTAAAATGGCGTGCAAGCATTTTTGAGGCTGCCTCAGTTGCGCCATCTACTTTCAGCTGAAGAACTACTATAGAAACTGAAGTGGTGGGGGGAGGCCACACTCTCTTCATGCCGCTTCTTTTCAAATCCTTACGAATGACCAGAAATTGATAGCTTCTCATTTCATTGTCATTTAGATTTGCAAGAATTACTTTAATAAACCGATCGAGGCAAAAAGTTTCTCAAAGTTGCGCTAACAATTGTTGTTATCCCTATCGCCAGTAGTTTAAATGTTCAGTCGACAACTGCCACCCATAGAAACGTTTGAAACCCAGTGTATTATTGAAAATCGCTCGATTTTTTCATACATATTGAGAATATAACTAAATGTTATCAAATTAATTACTTAGAAGCGGCCGGTGACGCCCTAAAGAGAAAAACATGTGATGAACGAGGTGACTTGTTGTGATGAGGTTGGGAACAAGCAATCATGAACGCGATCTGTTGCCATCAGCTATAACTACGTCCTGGTGCTCCACCAATCAGAACGCTTCTAGGGCTCCCAGCTTCAGCTTTCAGCCCAGTGGTTGCATCTGAGGTCTATAGATTTCTCGATCTCAGCGCTTCAAGTGGCCGCACATGAACTATTCCAAGTTGACGTCATCCTCCCGGTTTTTTGAACGTTCATATTTTCTACACCGTTTTGTTTATTCGAAAATTAGGAAGTTCGGGCTGAAAGTTTGCCTTAGGAGGTTTTTCGAGGTGCTGAATTCGAAAACGCTGCAAATCATTGCCCAAAGGTTTATTATTTTCTGTATAGATCACCCTTCTGTATAGATCACTGGTTCTCCATCAATAGCACCTACCACCATCTGTATTCTCCCTTGACCTTCCCTCTCAAATTTCAGCTTCCTGCGTTCAATAGGATTGAAAATGGCTTCGGAGCTCACTCAGCTGATCAGTGATCTGAAGAGTGAAGAAGATCTCCTCGAATGCTGGAGACGCCTGGAAGAGCACTTCCATTCAATAGGAGTAAAAATGGCTTCGGAGCTCACTCAGCTGATCAGCGATCTGAAGAGTGAAGAAGCCTTTGAGCAATGATTTGCAGCGTTTTTTACCCACCAACTTTTTTTTTACCTACCAACTTTTTTTTACCTACCAGCTAGGTACTACCTACCACACCATACTGGCTTCACACCTTCACAATCAAGTTTATTAGAAAGAACTAAACGCTTCACACTCGATTGGAAAAATAGAAAGCTTCATATGGAAATTTGATTACTGGTTACGCAGAAGGCAAAACTGTATACAAATCGAAGAAATGAACAGCGATCGCATTTTAGTCCGATAAAATTTGAATGGAGATTAGACCTCTTTTGCGATTCACACTCATGATTCTGTTTTGTCGAAGGAAAACCTTCAAGTACTCGTAGGGACCGAACGGTTTGTCCTACAGAGCTCCGGGTGGTCTCAAAAATTTTTAAAAATTCAATACTATTTAAAATTGGTGAAAAAACGATACCTTTATTTCGAGAGTTTTCGAGCTAGGACACTTTTGAAAATGTCAACCCTTAATTTTCACCCCTTAGAAGTGACCTACATCAACCAAAAGCTTCGCGGCACAACTACACAAATGGACAACCCACTACAACCCAAATGGAGCCCATATACCAAATTTGAACCGAATCGGTCCAGTGTTGCTAAGAAAAGTGCCGCGGACGGCGTACCTACGGACGGAAATTTTTTTATTCGATTTTCGTATTCTACGTACCTTGAAACGTAAAACATCAAATTTTGAGGGGGGGTTAAATTTTTTTTTCTTGCTCGATTCCAAAGGCTTATTATTGAAAATAATAAACCAAAATAGGAAATTCCGACATGGTGAAATTCCTCATTGGCTTTTTGATCTGATCAATGGTTCAACTCATTTGAGGACACTGTCGAGTCTTTACAAGTTGAGAGGTTAGCTGTAGAATGATTTCATCGACCTTCTTCAGTTAACATATGAGAGGAGATTCGACGTCGAATCTTCGAATTTGGAGATGGCAATTTCACATGAATTATCATTTTAAGTTCTGGACCAAAAGGCAATTTTTATGTGATATGCAATTGTAGGAATATTATTTTTTCCTTCTGCATTACAACTCAAGTTGTTGGTTTATTATTTTCAATAATAAGCCTTTGGAATCGAGCAAGAAAAAAAAAATTATAACCCCCCTCAAAATTTGATGTTTTACGTTTCAAGGTACGTAGAATCCGAAAATCGAATAAAAAATTTTCCGTCCGTCCGCCGTCCGCGGCACTTTTCTTAGCAACACTGGGCCGATTTGGTTCAAATTTGGTATGTGGGCTCCATTTGGGGTCTAGTTGTGCCGCGAAGCTTTTGGTTGATGTCAGTCACTTCTAAGGGGTGAACATTGACGGCTGAAATTCTCAAGAGTGCCCTAGCTCGAAAACTCTCGAAATAAAGGTATCGTTTTTTCACCTATTTTAAATAGTATTGAATTTTTAAAAATTTTTGAGACCACCCGGAGCTCTGCAGTACAAACCGTTCGGTTCCTTCGAGTACTTAAGGGTTTTCCTTCGATAAAACAGAATCACGAGTGTGATTGATTGACTCTGTGCAAATTATTTCTCAAAGCTTTCTTATTTTCCTGTATAGATCTCAGCTTTGCTGTCTGCAAAGATCACAGCTTCGCCATTATCACTATTTATTTATTAATTTTTTCCCCTACCAACCGCAAGTACCTACTACCTACTAGGGCATTTTTGAAAATTTCAACTCTTCATTTCCTTTAGGTTGGTGGTTGGAGTTGAAATGTTCAAAAATGCCTTAGTAAGTAGTAGGTACCTGCGGTTGGTAGGGGAAAAAATTAATAAATAAATAGTGATAATGGCGAAGCTGTGATCTTTGCAGACAGCAAAGCTGAGATCTATACAGGAAAATAAGAAAGCTTTGTGAAATAATTTGCAGCGTTTTAAAATCATAAGATCAATGAGGAATTTCACCACGTCGGAATTTCCTATTTTTGACCCCAAAATCGGATTCAGCACCTCGAAAAACCTCCTAAGGCAAACTTTCAGCCCGAACTTCCTAATTTACGAATAAACAAAACAGTGTAGAAAATACGAATGTTTAAAAAAACCGGGAAAATGACGTCATGCTGGAATAGTTCATTTATGGCCGCTTGAAGCGCTGAGATCGAGAAATCTATAGTCCTCAGATGCAAAATTTCACGAAACAGTAAAGTTCGAAATCAAAAAACTGAGGAAAACAAGTAGAAAAAGCAAGATGGGGAAAATTAGGTTTCCCCTGTTTTTGTTTGATAACTTTTCTCTTAGAAAACACGATTTCGTCGTCCCAATGGGCAACACTGGGAGGAGATGGCGATCCGAACAGCCCTATCAGCGAGCGTTCCCGCTTCACGTCCGTTTTCCCGGTTAGTTTTGAAATTAAAAATTTTGATTGTCTCCCAAAAATAACGGGAGACTTATTTTCCGAAATCAGCCCAATTTTCATCTATCCCACACCATTAACTATTCAGGAAAAATGCAAACAGAATTTGGTGAAATTCCTCATTCATTTAAGACACCCAAACTCGTTACTCCCAGTTTATAGGTGGTCAGATCAAAACAATGGAAACTGAAATGTACTACGAGGGTACCTGCAGCTATAATTACTGGTTTCTGAGGGGAAATGCTCCCTCGGATTGGAACTCAGATCTCGAGCGGTATCTCTGGCCGGTGTCGCCCTCTCTGACCTCAGAGTTGCAAGGTCGGAGAATCCATCAGGGAATATCAGACGACTGATCCGTGAAAAGGAAGAAATCGGGCGTCGAGGCGGCAAAACGTCGGAGTGCGAAAATCCCATTATCTCCCGAGTCGTCTGCCTTGTTAGTCGGACGCGACCTCGTTATCTTCTCTAATCGAAAAATTGAATTATGCGACGAGATGACCGCAAAATAATATCTGAGCGATGGAGGGATCAGGAACAGTTTTACGTTGTGCACATTTTCTGTGTTAGATGTGTTTTCTGTGTGAAAAGTCAGGGGCGTTGGGTGACCTCCGAAAGTGGTGGAGCACCAAACCAGAAAATACACGAACTTGACCCTAGGATCACACCAGGGGCGGCTATTGATTTAAACCCGTTTTCCCGAACTTACAAGGAGAGGGAGGCATGCAAAATATTAATCGTGATGGCGACATCAGTCACGTGCAAATGGCTTTTCTCGAATAATAAATAGTATTATTTGTATTGTAACTGATTTATTTATTACTCGATCCTTTCGATTTCTAGTGGGAGGGATACATCATTTCATTGAACAGAGATTTCTTGAAAATAAGAATTGGGATTGAAGTAAAATGGAATGATTATTCATTTTTATTAAATTTTAAATTATTGGATTTTATTACATTAATAATTGCCATTGACTTTTAATATATTTTAAATTATTGCTTAAAAAAGTATATTGTCTCTTCTCAATTAATAGGGTTTCTATTAGGATTGAAAAATCATCGGTGGGTTCATTTGAAATATCGGTGGTATCGATACTTTGAGCCGATATTATCGAAGTATCGATATTTTATAATATCGGCATCGAAAAGATATCGGGTATCGATAATTCCTGAGAAATATCCTATCGATACTTTGGAGTATCGTGCCGTCCCTAAGCACTTCCCTTCATCGCTCTCACCCCCCCCCCCCCCCCATCTTCATCACTCATCCCTAGAGCCGGCGTCGGGTGATTCCTGGGCATCTTCCTCATAATATTTGATTTATTTACTTATTGACATTTTCATCTCTTTGCTTTGGCACATGAACTGAAAAATCGTCACGAAAACTTTGAGGAAACTTGTTGTCAACAAACTTGTTGTATAGTTTGTTGTCAACAAACTTGTTGTGTAGTGGTTGACATGAAAATGTCCCAATGTGTTGCAGACTCGTATGCAAGCATTTTTTCATTTAACAGACATTTTGTCTTTGAGGGGAGTTGAAAACAAAATAAACCACAAAATTTAAAAACAAAAAAAAAAAAAAGCCATGACTTCTACACATTCCATCCGATTTCAAAGAAATATTCAGAGATTGTTCAGATTGGCGTGTAGATGGTCCCCTATGAGGGTAGTGGAAGGTACTTAAAGATTGGTGTTTTGAGATTAACTATTATGCATCTGATCATCTATACAGCAGGGTTATGGATACGAGGAAGCTATGTGCCACGCCCACTTGGCAGAGGATTTTCCATTCTTCTTGGCTCCTGACGGTAGAAAAATATATTATGCATTTTATTTACTAAAATAATTAAGGGTAGAAGAAAAATTTGTTTCAAAGGCTTGTTTTCATCTTTGATTGTTCGAAAAAGTAGAAATGGACTTCGAAATCAACGAAACTTGTTGGTTTACTCGAGAGAAATGACCTCTTAAAAGCCTTATTTTCACCTTCGAATGTTCGAAAATGTCGGAATGGACGTCGAAATCATCGAAACTTGTTGGTTTACTCGAGAGAAATGACCTCTTAAAAGCCTTATTTTCACCTTCGAATGTTCGAAAATGTCGGAATGGACGTCGAAATCATCGAAACATGTTGTGTTGTGAAATCCTATTTCAAATCGTGAAGTAGGTAGTTTAGTCTGGACGCGCCTCTACCAAGTTTTAGTCAAATCCAATAATCAAGAGCCACGTAGTTTTGAGCAGACTGATTGTATTCAAGATACCTATTAACGATTCGATCTTTGTATTGTGACTGATTTCGTATTACAGTTTTATCTTTCACTTTCTCTGACTTTTCTATTAGACAAGATTCTAATTTAATTCACGCCAGTTCGGCTTTGGTATAATTGCTTTCAACATGTTGGTTTATTTGAGAGAAATGACCTCTTCAAAGGCTTGTTTTCACTTCCGAATGTTAGAAAAAGTCGAAATAGACATCGTAATCGTCGAAACTTGTTGGTTTACTCGAGAGAAATGACCTCTTCAAAGCCTTATTTTCACCTTCGAATGTTCGAAAATGTCGGAATGGACGTCGAAATCATCGAAACTTGTTGGTTTACTCGAGAGAAATGACCTCTTCAAAGCCTTATTTTCACCTTGGAATGTTCGAAAATGTCGAAATGGACTTCGAAATCATCGAAATTTGTTGGTTTACTCGACAGAAATGGCCTCTTCAAAGGCTAGTTTTCACCTTCGAATGTTCAAAAATGCCGAAATGGACGTCGAAATCATCGAAACATGTTGGTTGACTCGAGAGATATGACCATTTCGAAAGCTTGTTTTCACCTTCGAATGTTCGAAAAAGTCGAAATGGACGTCGAAATCATCGAAAGTGGTTGGTTTACTCTACAAATTCTCAGTATGAGGTTACTTTCGATTGAAAATTCAAATTTAATTCATGCAATTAAAAAAATCGGGTCCCATCGTGAATATTGAACATTATGATACCCCTAATTCTAACTTTCTGGCAATATGATACTCCTAATTGTGAATTTTATATAATATATAAATAATATAATATATTATTTATATATTATATAAATAATATTATATATTATATAATATTATTATGTTACTCCTAATTGCAATTATTTATATTATGTTACTCCTAATGGTGAATTTCGGATGTAACGATACTCCTAATTGTTAATATTGGTCATCATTGTACACCTTATTGTAACTATTGGACATTATGCTGCTTCTTGCTAATATTGGACATTATAACTCACTGTTCTATGACTATTATGGTGTTTAATACTCTATGCCGCGACCATGCTCATTGAGATAAATGTAAGAGTAGATATAATGGGCAACTTCGTCAGTAAATTAGATTTTGAGGTGGTTTGTATCGGACAATCGGGATAAAATACATAACTTACTGGGTACTTAGTTCACTTACTCAATGGGGTAGTTGCATGATATTTTTTTGTATTTTTTCTGTGTAGAGAATCTCTATTGAAGTACGAATCTGCAAATAAAACTCCCGGAAACGCTTCCAAAAAATTTAGAGATTTTTTCGAAAAACGGGATTTTGGATTCAGGCGGGAAAACCTACACACGGCTTGGACGCTGCGGGGTGGGGGCCACGTCACGGGTGTGAAGGGGGCCAAGAGACCCCTTCCTTTGCCCGGGGGGTCCTTTGATGGCAACCCTCTGTTGGGTTTGTTTACGTTCGTTTGTGGCAATAAAATTGGAGAATCACTCACACTTTGTGGTGCTTTCATACTGAATTTTGCTAGCTGTGCAATCGAAATATGTTGCATCAAAGATTTTGTTTCCTACTGGCATTCCCTCCACTGTAACTTAAACCTCATATGGTTGTGAAGAAATGCGGTGTTCTGGTGTTACTCGAGCCACAACCTCGCAAATTTGCTAGATTCTTCTAAGTTGGACATAACCAACATCGTTTTATTTAACAATTTACAAACACTCATTGGTACTACGTTGTACAGGATAATGACACTACAATGAAACTTCCAATAAATGAGCAACCATTTGGATGAAGAAGTACTACACACAAGAAATCACAATTACAACTGACCTTTTACTATAAAAGTGTCAACTTACCTCACATTATTGGCTCCTTCTATTTCGGCGCTGACGAACTTGTTGTTATTGACGTAAAAATCGTACAACATGCCAATATTTATGTACGGAATATTTTCCAGGGAAGCTACCTCGAAACTCTAGTCGATGGCTCTCCTTTTTGGCATATAAACATTTTATGTCAATGCTTTGGCACATAAACGAAAAAAAAGTTACGATTGTTTTTCTGATGATTTCTACTTACAGCCAAGTTGTTCCTATCGAACTTTATCTTCGTCATTTGTGTTCATAGAAAAATCGTTCACCATTCGTTGGAAAGCCCTACATTTACGCATAAATGATATACTGCCAAAACCGTTGTACTTACGGAAGAGATATACCTACCCCTGAGTTAAAAGAACTATCAACAACATTCGAAACCAGATTGGGTAGGTAGCAGGAAAAAGTGAAGTGAGTGTTGCAGACTCGTATGCAAGCGTTTATTAAAAGCTTCTTGAAACTTTACAGTGAACATTATCTTTTCCAAACCAATCAACTAATAAATTATGGTAAATACTGGTGTAAACTATAACAACTAACAACTGTAACAACTCGGACCGCACTACGAGAAAGGGCCACCCGAAAAACTGATAACGTGATAACTATGACCGTAAAAGCAATGGGGTTAATCGAAGTACCCCGCGCCGATGTGCCCCCCGGGCATCGGCAAAACAGCCAAAATTATGCTTCAAAATTTTCAATTTAAACGATTAATTCAAACATAAGAAACCTGAAAAATATATTTCAAAGTTTTTTTAATCATCACCATCATTTTGCAAGTACATTTCAATGTTTCTGACTCGAATTTTCCTAGATTGCAGTGATCTCAACGCACTCTATCGTGAGATTCTCGTTTAGGGATGACGTAAGAGGAGTGGCCCGCCAACACTAAAAAGGATGGTACTTCTTTATTGAAATACGGCTAAACTAAATGGAATTTCGAACTGAAAACTGGTCCATATACGTTTTTAAGTGCGCTAAATTCGAATCTGAAGTCAAAAACACGAAATTCCGACCCATGCAACTACCCCATTGTGGAAAACGGAGAATAACATCAATCTTGTACATAGCTTCATATTAAATATGAATCATTGAATGATTAAATTTTAATCAACTTTACGAATAAAACTCAATTCTACGTCGGTACATCACAGAAAACCAAGTAGAATCGAGTTGCGGTAGAAATAGGGACTTCGAGAAGAGCTCGACTCCATCAGACGTTCGTCCCCCAACGGTTTCTCAGTTCCGCCAACACAACACCACGGATGTACCATGGAGAAGTGATATTCGTATTTTCTTCGCAGTTTTCGCAACACTGCAAGCAATTTCTTTCACCTTCCCCCTCTTTACAATAAATTTCATTTATTGTGTAACCCGTCAAAATTGACTCATCATTACTGATCAATGACGCAACTGGCAAGAATTCCTCGATTTGATCGCCCGCAATCGCTACAAATCAACGTTGATTGGAGGAACTGTTCATCGGAGAAGGCTTCCCACGATTAACCATCCCCTCTCCTCCCCACTAATTCCTCGGAGACAATAGAATTTGTCTTGTTGACTTCACCGCGATCTGTGTCACCCAGCATTCGACGACCTAAGGAAGATAGTTTTGAAATTTGAAAGAAACATACCTGCTACCCCTGTTCTTGGCAAAGAGACAAATTGCTGTTAAAATTGGTGTTTAATTAATTACTATTTTACAGCATGGTTACATGTTACTTCGCCAAGTTCCGGGTTCAATGGGTATTGAAATATGTATGATTTATTTTGTGTGACAAAGACACTTCCCAAGACCCCTAAAGACCGGTAGGTGCGCTATTCCTTCTCTTATTACAAATTCTGAAGCAAGATTTCAATGAGGAATTTCACCGAATTCTGTTTGCATTTTTCCTGAATAGTTAATGGTGTGGGATAGATGAAAATCGGGCTGATTTCGGAAAATAAGTCTCCTGTTATTTTTGGGAGACAATAAAAATTTTTGATTCCAAAACTAACCGGGAAAACGGACGTGAAGCGGGAACGCTCACTGATTGGGCTGTTCGGATGGCCCTCTCCTCCCAGTGTTGCCCATTGGGACGACGAAATCGTGTTTTCTAAGAGAAAAGTTATCAAACAAAAAACAGGGGAAACCTAATTTTCCCCATCTTGCTTTTTCTACTTGTTTTCCTCAGTTTTTCGATTTCGAACTTTACTGTTTCGTGAAATTTTGCATCTGAGGACTATAGATTTCTCGATCTCAGCGCTTCAAGCGGCCATAAATGAACTATTCCAGGATGACGTCATTTTCCCGGTTTTTTTAAACATTCGTATTTTCTACACTGTTTTGTTTATTCGTAAATTAGGAAGTTCGGGCTGAAAGTTTGCCTTAGGGAGTTTTTCGAGGTGCTGAATCCGATTTTGGGGTCAAAAATAGGAAATTCCGACGTGGTGAAATTCCTCATTAGTAGTAGCTATTTGATGGAAGAGTTGGTGAAGTGGGTTCTGAAACACTCGAGTCACGTTATTTATTCTATTTACGAAAAACTAATCTAAGTTCTATCACAGTCTGGGCTATCAATAAACATCTCGAAACGTTTAGTGTGTAGTTCCGTTAAAAAAAAAATATAAAATTAACAACAACTACGTGTGCAAAAGTGCTTCTTCAATTAGGTAGTAATTACCCTCAATTGGCCTGAAAAAAAATTAAGAGGAAATTTCTTAACGCCTTATTTCTGGTAGATCTCATACATACTGTCACATAAGAAACTTTTCAGTGTCTGAAACTCTCAACTGGGACTTGACAAAGTGACACAGGAGGTATCAACATCAACTTTACCTGGTCTGTGCAAAGTATCACCGGTGCACCCTCACATTGTTCGCCCATTTCTCACACACAATCACGTTGAGAATGTATTTCTACGTGTTTATCAAATCTTGAGAATGTAGTAAATATGAAATATATTTTTATTTCGTAGAAAAAAGAAGGAATCAAAAATAAAATAGATACCATGAACTTACCTTTCTCAGCTGGTCAAAATATCTCAGCTGAAAAATAACTTTCATTATATTATAATATCAAATAAAAACAATATTGGTATTTCACAATTAAAAAAATTTATTTTATTATCTATTTAGCATAAACCGAAATAATTTAATATTTATAATTGTGTAACCGCAACTGCTGGCACAATTTTTGTTTTAAACCCTTATTATAAACAATTATTATTTTCATAAATAATTAATCCTGCAGAAACGTATACATATTAATTTAATAAAATTAAATTTTTATGTATGAATAAAACATTTTATTTATAAATTAAAAGAATCAACTTACGGAACAAATTATTTTTCATCTATCAATTTTCCCATAAATCATAAATTGATAATCTTTTTTTTTCCTATTCAGGAAATAAAGGTAGGTAGGATCTTTGTTGACCAATAAGACCTTTCCTCACGAAAAATGGAATATCCTTTTCTAGGAGGTTGTAACCTTCTGAACAATGTTCCCGATTTAAACCTGAGATCATGAAGAAGAGATGCAGAGGCTTTGCAAAGCTGTAAGCCACCACGCCAAAATTTTTAAATATAGAGAAAATGTGGGATCATATACAGGGTGTTCCATGTTAAGGACCAGAAAACTTTGAAAGTCGATTCAACAGCTAATTTAATCCTATTTGGACCATGGTGTTACTGGTGTCACTGAAAACATCCTAGGAACTGCACAGCTGTCCCAAGGTGTCACCATATTAACTAGATTTAAATTGCAATTTAAAAATTAATGGACAGAGCTGAATTTTTAAACCATTTTTTGTAAGTTGTTAAAAGTCTAAAAAATTATGTTGAGAAAAATTTTGAAAATTGTGTTATCGATTTCCTCGGACATTTTTGTCATACCTAACTCTTTCTTGAGACTTCCAATGGTTAACAAAAGTTCCGCTGTCCATATATGTCAAATTTAATTCAATTTTGGTGACTCGGGTGACACCTGGGGACAGCAGTAGAGTTCCTGAGATGATTTCAGTGACACCATGGTCCAGTTAGGGTTGAGTGAGAAAATGTCTCCAAGCAATTTTGTTTTAACCCCCCGTTTTTCCACATTTTTCCCATTACATTTTTACATGCACCCTAATTTACTAATGGTAATTTTAGTTGTTATAAGACGAACACACGATAAAATTCTTAAAATGGGAAAAACTTGGAAAAACGAGGGGTTAAAACAAAATTGCTAAGAGACATTTTCTCATTCAAATTGGTTGTTGAATCACACTTGAAGTTTTCCAGTCCTTAAAATGGTCCCCGTATGTACCTGAATGGTCATCAACGTAACCCAGAATTAATCGCATTGCATCAATCAACAGTTGGGAATTCATCAATCATTGTTGCTACTCAGAACTACTACTAAGCAAGAAACGCTGCAAATTATTACGCATTGGTTTATAATTTTTCTATACAGGGTGTAAGCCTAACTGGTCTGCCATACGGTACCAGTCGATTCTACAACTAATTTGCAACAAAAAATGTCAATTAGCGATTTTTTTTGTAAACCCTTTGTTTTTGAGTTATTTTAACTTTTAACTTTTTTTTGTGATTTTGACCTTTTGTCACTAAATCGGTCATAACTCCGTCAATTAGCTGTGTAAATTACAATTTGAGGATACCGTTGGAAAGAGCATTAAATTTCCTATCGGATAGATGCCTTAACTTATTTTTGAGTCAAGGTTTGAGACATGAAAACGTCCTCTAAAAAGAGAATTTTACGTAATTTTGGAAACCTTACATTTTTTCAATCGCAAATTGAACTACGAGAAATAACATTTTTTCAAGATGCAAGAACAGTAAAAACTGCGCCAGAATCTCAGCTTTCCAATGGTATAATCAAAACATATTTTACAACCGAATTTAGGGGAGAATTTTGTGTTTGAACGCGGAAAAACGTGCATTTGTTCAACGAAATCGGCGCTCCGCCAAGTCGATCTGCAGTGGGTGGGCGGGCGCCACAGTAGACCGCGAGACCTCCGGAAACAGGAGGCCAGAGAGCTGATATCGTTGAAAACATATTGTTTAGTAATGCATGCATTCCAGGGGACGTCCCATTGGATAAGCATTAGATCAGTTTAACCAGTTGTTAAGTGATAAAACTATTTCACTCGATGTAATTTATTTATTACTTTAGGCAAGAAATACTGACCCCCCCCCCACCATTATCCACCTTAACATTTCTAGCGGCGTGGGAGCCTCGAATCTGAAGAGCATTTTAAAATCCATGATCTACGATACCCAACATGCGAATTCGAGTTCACCTTCCCCCCCCCCCCCCCCCTTCCACTCACCAATGGTACCAGTCTGGCACCAAAGCGGAAATACGTCGTAACATTGAAGTTTCATCTATTAGTTTTAATAGGCAGTCCGTCGAGGTTAACGTCCGTATTCAAGGTGAAACACAAAAAAAACCCACGAAATATCCGGTTTATGGTGTCCTGGCACCATGGTGGCACCACTATTAGTTCCATGGTGGCACAGAGAATAATTCATGAAAATCCAGAGGTATAATGAGAATTTTTCCTCGATTTCAAAGCTTAGATACAATTAGTAAGCAGTAAAGGAACCGAAATATTGAAAAACCGGATATTTTGTGAATATTATACCCCCACCCATCCCCTCCCCTTGCAAATTTTGGTACTCTGGTAAAATCATGTACTACTCGGAAGTTATTTGAGTCAAACAAAAAAGAAACACGCAAATCGGTTGGAAATTGAGGCCTAGGCAGATTTTACAAGATTACCCCCGCAAACGCACGTTTTTTAAGCATTAACCCCCCCTTTCCCCCCCTTAAAAAGCAAAATTCAAAACTCCATCGCCGTAGTGCACAACTAGATAGTTTTTCGCGTCGAAGAAGAAAAGAACCACGAAAATCGGTTGAGAACTAAGGCCTGGGCAGACGACACAAGATTATGCCCAAAAACGCACGTTTTTTGAGCATTAACCCCCCTTTTCCCCCCTTAAAAGGCAAAATTCGAAATTCCGGCGACGTAGTGCACAACTAGATAGTTTTCCGCGACGAACAAAAAAAGAACCAGGAAAATCGGTTGAGAACTAAGGGCTGTGCAGACGACACAAGATTTTGTCACACACACACACACACACACACATACACACACACACACAGACATACACCTATGGTTTTTTTCGCGGATTTGGATTCAGAATGGTCTAAAACGGATTACTGTGTGGTTATTTTTTTTTTTTTCTGTTGAGTGTTGTCCAACTTCACCCCAGATCGATCGCATAAGGACCCCCAAGTCTTACTGTGGGACGTCCTAAAAATGCACGTTTTTCTGCGTTCAAACACGAATTTCTCCCCTAAATTCGGTTGTAGAATATGTTTTGATTATACCATTGGAAAGCTGAGATTGAGACGCAGTTTTCACTGTTCATCTTGAAAAAGTATGGGTTCTCGTAGTACAATTTGAGATTGAAAAAATGCGAGGTTTCCAAAAGTACGTAGAAAATTCTCTTTTTAGAGGACGTTTTCATGTCTCAAACCTTGACTCAAAAATAAGTTAAGGCATCTATCCGATAGGAAATTTAATGCTCTTTCCAACGGTATCCTCAAATTGTAATGTAGACAGCTAATTAACGGAGTTATGACCAATTTAATGACAAAAGGTCAAAATCACGAAAAAAAAGTTTAAAGTTAAAATAACTCGAAAACGAAGGATTAAAAAAAATCGCTAATAGACATTTTTTGTTGCAAATTAGTTGTAGAATCGACTGGTACCGTATGGCAGACCAGTTAGGCTTACACCCTCTATAGGTCACTCGTCTACAAAGCCACCAACCATCCAACATGGAGAAAAACATCGATCGCATTTCGGTCAGCTAAAATTTGAACGGAGATCTTTTGCGATTCACACTCGTGTTTCTGATTTATCGTACGTCCAACCCCTAAATTCTCGTACTGAGCGAACGGTTTGTCCTACAGAGCTCCGGGTGGTCTCAAAAAATTCTAAAAATTCTATAGAATCTTAAATTGAAGGAAAAACAATACCATTATATCAAAATTTTTCGAGTTAGGGCGTTTTCAAAATTCATTTTCGAACCCTTAGAAGTGACCTACATCAACCAAAATCTTCGCGGCACAACTAGACTCCAAATGGAGCCTACATACCAAATTTCATCAAAATCGGTCAATGCTAAGGGGGGAAAGTGCCGCGTACGGCGGACGGACGGCCAAATTTTTATTCGATTTTTGGATTCTACGTACCTTGAAATATAAACCAACGAATTTTGAGGGGGTGTTAAACTTTTGTTTTCTTAGTCGATTCCAAAGGTTCATTATTGAAAATAATCAACCAAAAAAACTACTAACTATAGATTTTTCGCGTCAAATTAAAGGTTTTCCGAAACAAAATAAAGGTCTTCCATTTCAAAATAAAGATCGTTAAGATACGTTCACTGTAGATGGTCCCCTATGAATTGGTGAGATGGTAGACTCTCTCTCAAATCATAGGGGACCACCTTTCCATTCGTAGGGTACATTCCTTCCAATTCATAAGGGGACCAGCCATATGAGTCCTTCTAATTCATAGGGGACCATCTACAGTGAACGTATCTTAACGAACCTTATTTTGAAATGGATGGACATTTATTTTGTTTCGGAAAACCTTTAATTTGACGCGGACAAGCTATATTTCAAGGAGCTATACTGCCCACCCCACTTGGCAGACTTCAGTACGAAGGGCAAGGGTTGGAGAAAGAGATTTTTTCTGGGAGGCCATCTTGTATTTGCCACTTGTGGATCGACCCACCAGTCTTCATTTCTGGGATCTTCTTACTCATTTCATATTTGGATCCTACAAAGCTAAGAAAATCGTTACGAGGAATCCCGAGCAACAACCGCAAAATCTATTCTAACGTGGGGGCCTGCTGAGCTCAGCTACCTGAAACCGCTCAAACGTCTGCTGATCTCAGCTCATATCCACTTTTCCCAGGCGCTCAAAAAAGCCTCGGAACTACTAATAATGTTTTTTTTTTTTTTTTTTTCAACAAAAGATGCCTTGCTTTTCCTGCTGGGGTGGACTGATCCAGAGAAAAGAATGTGTCGACTACGATATTATCGCAAGGTATCTTTCCCGTAGATTTTTTTTTTGTTTTTTGCAAATGTGTTTCACGTTTCTACGAGTAGTGCTGTCAACAGTGAAATTCCTCATGGACTCTTGACTTGGGGACTGAAAAACCTCCGTTCCATTTCTTACAGCGCGCTACGCAATATTCTCCTGGTCGACATTCCTGAGAAAGTTGGACGGAATACGCCCTGTTTTGCAGACTGCGACGAGTACGACGAGAAAAAAAAACGCCTTCGATAGGTACTCAGAGAGGTAAAATCAGGGCTCGAGGGAATTACATACCTCCACTTACAATAACAATGAACATTTAACTGCAGTTTAGGAGGGCAAAAACCAGTGAACTGCAATCTTGTAAAGTGAGCGCCTAACTGTAGTTTGAAGTTCCGGGGGGGGGGGGGGGGGGGTCAGTTCAAAATTCGAACTGCTTTTACTTCGGCTTCCTCACCTCAACTGTTTTTGGAGTTTGAGTTCCCTTAACTGGGTGACGACTACCTACAGATGAAAACTTAATTTCTCGACAGTTCGATAGCAATGACCATAAAATATTGAAATGATGAAAAATGATGAAATTGATTGATTTTTTAATTTATTGACCAGGCTTATAGCCTGGAGGCTCTCTCTTCCAGCATCCCCAGGGCAAAAATAACAAATATCCTTTTACAATCGTGATACTTTGATTATACATACTCACATTTTAAACTAACTTAATGACATACTTACGAGTATGAGTTTACTTTCACATTACACCATTATACAGGGCGTCTACACTCAAGATGGGCATAACTTCAGAGATCGATTCTACAAGGTATTTCCAACAAAAAATGTTTCTTAGCAATTTTCTTTTAACCCACTCAAAATGCCTTTTTTATCACTTCGAAGTTTTTTTTCCGTGTTTTTGACCTTACTTCTTTAAAACTGTCATAACTCCTGTTATTAACCGAGTAAATACAAATTTGAGGATATTTAGAATATTGAGGATATTTCTAGAAACAAAGGGTTTCTTAGAAAAATCCTATATATTATATAGGATTTTTCTAAGAAACCCTTTGTTTTTCGTAAATAAAATATGCGTTATTCGTGGATATGGTAGTGAGCCTAAGGTAACACCTTTCTACTCAATAAAAACATCAATCAGCTAGGAAGTTGATGTTTTTATTGAGTAGAAAGGTGTTACTTTATGCTCACTACTATATCTACGAATAATTCGTATTTCAAGTACGAAAAACAAAGGGTTTCTTCGAAAAATCCACTTTTTAGCTGTCAGAATTATTCGGAAATATCACCATTGCATTCAGCGTGAAAAATTACACAGGAAATGATACCAAACTCGTCAAGCCATCTTGAGATCGAGGGGGACCTTAAACCACGTAAAACACTCGATTTTCTTGTAAAACTCACGTTTTTTGGCATTCAAACTTGACTTACTCTTCCAATTTGAATTTTAAAAAGAAAAAATTATAATCCGTTGAAAAGCTGACAATTTTAGCATATTTATCCGAAGAGTATAGCCAAGGATTCAAAGTGAAAACTTCGATTGAAAAAGAGTCATATTTCGATAAAATTTGTAGTTATCTTTTTGACTTGATTTTTTTAGAAATGGTTTATTGCTGAAAGATTTTGGTTTTACACTGGGTAGCTTCGAAATTTAACGCTATTTCCAACGACATCCTCAAATTTGTATTTACTCGGTTAATAACAGGAGTTATGCCAGTTTTAATGACGTAAGGTCAAAAACACGGAAAAAAACTTCGAAGTGATAAAAAAGGCATTTTGAGTGGGTTAAAAGAAAATTGCTACGAGACATTTTTTGTTGGAAATACCTTGTAGAATCGATCCTTGAAGTTATGCCCATCTTGAGTGTAGATATATTTAAACTTAAATTTTATTTATACTTTAACTTGTATATTTAAACTTAATTCCACATTCCTTATTGTTAATACGTTTACTTTATTTATTTTTTTTAATCTCGCATGTTTTTGTTATTCTTTCTGCTTCTTGTACTGTGTTGTTTCTTATAATTTCCTTTGATTCACTTCTGTTGTCGATAATTTAGGTACGCATTTATTTCTAATATTCCTCTAATACCTTTTTTCGCAGTGTGTTCCTGAAGGTATCTGTGCTCTGCTTCAAACCAAACATGTGTCTTAGTTGGTTGTATTCGAGTTCCCTGCACTGCGAAGGAACTGCCAAAGAGGGTGGTTCGACATTTTTTGCATGATTTGTTCTCCATTTCTAGTGCTTTTTTTAATGAACTTGAGACATGAATAAGAACTCGTCGTGCAAATACTTAGGCCTCAGAAATTTCAGAAGTTTAAGTACCATCACAGCAGTTTGTAGTTTTGGTTTATTATTTTCAATAATGAACCTTTGGAATCGAGCAAGAAAAAAAAATTTTTAACACCCCCTCAAAATTTGATGGTTTACGTTTCAAGGTACGTAGAATCCAAAAATCGAATAAAAATTTGGCCGTCCGTCCGCCGTACGCCGTCCGCCGTACGCGGCACTTTTGCCACTTAGCATTGACCGATTTTGATGAAATTTGGTATGTAGGCTCTATTTGGGGTCTAGTTGTGCCCCGAAGCTTTTGGTTGATGTAGGTCACTTCTAAGGGTTCCAAAATCAATTTTGAAATTTTGAAAACGCCCTAACTCAAAAAATTTTGATATAAAGGTATTGTTTTTCCTTCAATTTAAGATTCTATAGAATTTTTAGAATTTTTTGAGACCACGCGGAGCTCTGTAGGACAAACCGTTCGCTCCCTACGAAAATTTAAGGGTTTATATTGAAATATATATATATATATAAATCAAAACACGAGTGTGAATCGCAAAAGAGGCCTAATCTCCGTTTAAATTTTAGCTGACCAAAATGCGATCGATGGTTGGTGATTTTGATTTTTTTTTAAATTTTTTGGATTTTTTTTCTTTTTTTCTTCATATTGGATGGTTGGTGATTTTGTAGACGAGTGATCTACCTATATAAAAATAATAAACCATTGTGTAATAATTTGCAGCGTTTTTTTCTTTCTCCTACCTTAAGCCGTCCCAGTAATTGATGGAGACAGTTTGACAAAAGGTAATTACTCAAGTACTTGTTTATTCTCACCTAACAATATTTATAAAATGCACAATAAGGTGTTATCGGGAATTGGGTCGATTGATAAAGAAAAATTTCTTCTTCTCAGACTTTCGGCTCGAAACCGTTGCAATATTCACAATAGTTTATTATTTTTCTGTATAAATCAACCGCCTTCAAAGAACACGGCTTTCTCATTATTAGTACCTACCACACCATCACGCAAGCTTCACTAACCACTTTATTTAGAAAAAAACGCTGCAAATTATTACACAATGGTTTATTATTTTTTATTTTTCTATATAGATCACTCGTCTGCAAAGCCACCAACCATCCAACATGAAGAAAAACATCGATCGCATTTCGGTCAGCTTTAATTTGAACGGAGATTAGGCCTCTTTGCGATTCACACTCGTGTTTCTGATTTAGCGTACGTCCAAACTTTAAATTCTCGTAGTGAGCGAACGGTTTGTCCTACAGAGCTCCGGGTGGTCTCAAAAATTTTTAAAAATTCTATAGAATCTTAAATTGAAGGAAAAACAATACCTTTATATCAAAATTTTTTGAGTTAGGGCGTTTTCAAAATTTCAAAATTGATTTTGGAACCCTTAGAAGTGACCTACCTCAACCAAAATCTTCGGGGCACAACTAGACCCCAAATGGAGCCTACATACAAAATTTCATCAAAATCGGTCAATGCTAAGTGGCAAAAGTGCCGCGTACGGCGGACGGCGTACGGCGGACGGCGTACGGCGGACGGACGGCCAAATTTTTATTCGATTTTTGGATTCTACGTACCTTGAAACGTAAACCATCAAATTTTGAGGGGGTGTTAAAAAAAATTTTTTCTTGGTCGATTCCAAAGGTTCATTATTGAAAATAATAAACCAAAAGTACCTACCAGCAAAACACCGCTTTCCGAGAGTTGAAGGTGGGGTTTCTTTTTTGCTAAGGGAGCACTACTGAGTGACATGTAACACTAACAAGGGGTTTTGCAAAAAAAAAAAAAAAAAATTTGCTTGATTCTAAAGGATCATATTTGGAAATAATAAACCAAAATTATAGTGTGGTCATCAACCACTGTCTTGTGAAAAGATACCTATCGGGAGGAAGAGGTTTAACTAGGTAGTTTAACAAATAAATCAATAGTAAATAATCAAAGTTGGAAAACATACTGAATAGTATTGGCGTTGAAGCAGTTGAATGAAGCAGTAATGTAAAGAGTGAATGAATGAAGGTTGTTGCAAAGGCGTAAACAATGAAAGAAGTGAAATATAAGAAGAGAGGTTGCTTGGGGTTATAATTTTTCTTCTCCTCTAGGTGTACCAGCGATGCAGATTTTTTTAATAATTTTTGGTTGGTCAAACTGATAATTTCTTTTCTTTTCACCGTTTCCTATTACAAAAATAAACTTCCTATAATAAAAATTCAATAGGAAATTGAGTTCTAAAGAACAATTCCTACCACGCATGGAAGTAGAGATTGAAAGAATTATTCAAGTCTTACTTCCATGCGCAAAAGTAAAAGGCGTGCCTACTTTATTATTCCATTTCATTAACCTATTTCATATTCATACCATTAAGCTATTTGCCATTTGGTTGAACATAATTATTGTGTAATCTCATCCGGCATAATTAAATTTGGAGGAATATAATATTTGTAGTTGCTAAAACACTGTTGACTTAGGATAATTTCTGTTTGTGGGTAAATTCGTGCATTCGCGACACCTTAGAGCAGTCAGTTGAATAATCTATTTTAGCAGTATCCATCCTCCATCTCTAGTCTAATTAACTGCGGTCTAAGCTCTTCAATTGACAGATAAACCGGTCATATCATGTGGTGGACGTAACACCAGAAAATATCTATATTATTGATACTGAGACATCAATAATATCATCTTGGCATCTTCTTGTTTAATTTTGAAATGTTTCTTTAGTAACTCTATAAATAGAATAGGAAATAAATTTTCAAGTAGGTAGTACTCTTGCTTTTTGTAATTAATTTGTTAATATCTTATTTATTCTATCTACTTTTGAATTGAAGTTTTGTCTTGTTTAAATTCGTGTGGTGTGATTGATCTTGGCTCGGGGGTGGTGGCCTCTGGTTTGGTTTTCCTGGTTTCCGATTGTGCTGGTGACTTTAGTCTTTCAGTGTAACCCGTGGCCGGGGGGCCAACGCCTATTTGGATTCGGGATACCACCATGGTGGGTGGGGCCGGGGTTACCCTCGGCCCTCCGCCGCTGGATGCGGTATCCCATCATATATTTTCTGTACAATGTACCAACCTATGTACGGCCGCAATAAAAATCTATCTTTCTTTCTAAAAAAATGTACTAGATTCATGGTAGTATTCACCTATGTGGTTGACTGAGGTACTCAAGCATATTGGCTTAAATTCCAGTTACAGGTTGATTTGACTTTGGGAACGTTTAGAAACTTCTGAATTATGAAACCGGAAGGAGATGATTAAGTTTTGACGACGTGCTATATGGTCAATACAACATAATTTTACTATTGCAACCCCAATTTTAGAATTTCAGGAAAATCGATCCACTCAGGTGCTTATTTCTTGTTCTTTTCACCAGTCATTGGCACCTTTGCGTCAAACCACTTGATTATTTCCCTGGAAGGTGATTTCGGACTGAGAACACTCCATTCTCAATTTATCGATCTCAGCCCACCTCTCCTGGTAGACCACACTCACTCCTTATGAAAATGGCATCTTCGAGGGATTCTTTTTTTTTTTTTCGCGAGGGTCCGTATAGGAGGTTGGCTACACTCGGAACTCGAGTTCCCACGTTCTAATGAACTCTGGTTCGCTTTATCGTGCGTCATAACGGCGCCCTTGACTCCTTTAGTTACTTTGGCCATCTATAAAACGAAAACGAGGAGATCGTGCTGAGAAGCCGATGCTCACATCAAAACAATGTAGTGTTGTGTAGCGACAGAGCAACCTAGAGTAAAGACTCTAGTTATTGACCATCTCCATTTTGAGGGTACTTAACCATAGTCTTTAAAGCTAGGTAGGGCAAAGACGTCATTAGTTATTTACCACCTTCATTTTGAGGTTACTCGACCATATTCGCCTTAAAATAGAAGCTGATGTTCATCGAAACAAGATACGCATACAGTTGAAAATGTCTTTTGATTTTCGATTGTATTTCAGTTCTGATATCTTCTGGTTCATCCTGCATCAAATCCTTTCACCATAAATTAATCATGCATTATTATTTTCAGCCATAGAGCCACCGAGAGTAAAGACACTAATTATTGACCAACTCCGTTTTGAGGGTAGGTACTTAACTGTTTTGGCCACTTAAAGCCAAAACTTTAACATAAATTTATAAGTACTTAATGACAATAATAATAATTTTTATTATAGTTAATCTTAAATTAACTTGTAAACTAAAACTTAAACCTAACTTATAACTAACTGATCTACTTGAAACTAAAATTTCTAATTAAATTCCTTAAATGCTTGCTTAAATTGCTGATAAAAAAATGTATGTTGGTACTTACCAGGAAAACGTCGAAGCCTGAAAGACAACAATAAAAGTGTTGTGTTGTGATGTTCCCTCCAGAAGGGGATTCACTTTATCTGAAGACCTGAGCCAACCTGCAGGACATTCACTCTCTTCTCACTAGGGATGGGAAATCGAACGGAAATCATAGAACGGATATTTCATAGAAACATCGATATCGAAACATCGTATGAAAAACATCGATGTCCATTAAATCATAAGGTAAAAAATCGATGTTTTTAAAAAGCTGGAAATTTAATTCATTTGCCAACTAATCAGAATCAAGGGAGAAACCCTGATGAGGCTGCTCTTTCTCCATTCATAAGAAGTGGATAATTATGTTTTCTTTTAACGTGATTTTATTTTACTGGATAACCTACTACTTAATATTTTTTTCTCTTTTTCGTGATGAATTATCCGATTGTTATGCACTTTATTTCGATATCCCATACCTTCCCCATTTCAGTTATTGTTTCAAGCATAAAGAGACTTTTTTCTATTGTTTTGCAGTAATTATCTTGTTATATAAAGTGATGATTGAAAGGTAGGAGGCGTTCTTATAATACCAAGTACATTCTATGAAGTCATCAGGTCTGGAATTGGATTGTTTATGGTTTCCTTGCAGTACAGCTAGTAGGTCAAATTTATCAAACGATGTAATCAGACCATCTCCTCGACATATCGATATCATCGGACCAAAACATCGATGTTTCGGTATTATCGATACTTCTCACCCGTAACAAGCAAACCTCTGTGATTTACAGTGGTCTTCAATATAAGTGAATGATTCTCTGTTTGAGAATAAGTTCTGTTCAACTCAGTTTGAAGTTTTTACCTTGTGGCTCAAATTCATCAGCTGCCAAATACTTCACCACTCCAGCTTACCATCTGGAACTGCAAGGACATTCTATGGAAGGAAGTAAAAACCACTGTCTGTGGTAATGGGGAATTTGCCTCACAATTTTTTATTTATTTATTTCGAAAGAGGGTTCGCTGATATGGAAGAAAACCATTGCGTGCTGCTCGAAAACGCATTCAAAAATTTAGAGAATTTAAGGAAGGTGGAAATTTTAAATGTACTGGGAGTCTGTGACGTGACGAGTTTCCCCTTATGACAGCAGCGCTACCTCTGATAGCGCACATCAAACAACTAGCTTACGTGATCGAACACACGAGTGCGCTGCGAACTGGCAGGAAGAACCCGGACACAAGTGTCGAAAAGAAGCAATTTTACACACTCTTTTTTACAATGTGATTCTACCTACTAGTTTATCAAGCATTATTAGTCTTCATCTTCTCTTATTTAGTTTCTATATTAGTTAGTTTTGATATTGGAATCACATTATCTGAGTGGGTTGTTTCATGTGGTCACAAGGGCGCCTGCAACTCTACCTGTTGACATTCTCTGAAACTATTTTCCGAAACTCCTTTTACCCTTCACCAGAGCACAGTTTTGCGTGAGGAACCTCGGGGTGTGACGTAATCAGTTTTCCTCGATCTTTGCGGTGTTTTTTGACACCGCTTCACTTGTTTAGGCATTTTCTTCTACTTATTCCTGGTGTTAAACCTTATTCTAGGGCCCTTAATTCCAGAATATAAAATTGAGGAAAATTCCCCATTGTATACTTTACATTGTATTTCCAGAGCTCAGTTAGGTAGGTGGTAAAATTTATTTTCTAATAAACATTTTTGGTTTGGTTGTTGGAAGATCAGGTTTACCAACTCAGTTCTTTCCCTTCTTCTACAACTAACAGCTGATTTTCATGGGAACTTGAAGCGCAAATCCTTTCATCATAAATTAATCATGTATTATTATTCTGAAATTTAGAAGGTGAGTTAACTGACGCCACATTGAGACTACACGATTAACGGGTTTCACGTGGAAAATATTATCAAAACATTCGGAATGAAACCTCTTTTCCGATCCTCGATTGTATTTCAATGCTCGTCGGGAGACTTCCCGTGTCAACAAGGCACCATCACCTCCTAGTGGGTCATCGCGGGGCGATACGCCAACATTTATACCATTGTTTCCCACCAATATTCAAAAGGGAGCCATTCTATTCAAATTGGTGGCTATTTTCGTCCAGCTACAGTGATGGATAGTCCTTGAGCTTTCTTGCTTCGTCACTCCGTTTTCTGGTACGTCGTCTATTTACGATTTGCAGTGACGAAGCCGAATAGTCGGGGAAAATTGCGCAACCCCATTTCACAAGTTACCTCGTACGAGCGATGTATATTCGTATCCTAATAGTTTCAAGTTTTGTAAACAAAATTAAAGGAACAACGAATGCCACGTTTGGTGGACCGTATATTTTTTGTCAAGTAAAATTGGTTGCACTAAAAATGCTTATTATTGAAAAGAACCACAGATGAGTTTGTCAATTCGAAATTTTATTTACACGATTATGTTGGTTTGTTTGTTATGACGGCAAATAGCAGTTCGATTTTATTGTCATTTCAATCAATCATTACACGCGCCCAAGATTGCACGAGGCTAAATAAGGACTTGAGATGTTCTTGTCAAAAATTTGACTGATTTATAGAAATGTAATAATTTTTTGCTAGGTTCAGACATTTTAGTTATGGATACACGATTTTGGTTTATTTTTTAAAATATTGAACCTTTGGAATCGAGCAAGATTAGGGACGGCACAATACCACCGATATATCGGAGTATCGATACTTTTTTGGTATCGATACCGATATTTGTATCGATACTTTTTTGGTATCGATACCGATATTTGTATCGATACTTTTTTGGTATCGATACCGATATTTGTATCGATACTTTTGATGCAAAACTCAAACCGATATATTGGTATCGATATTTTCGCCTAAAATATCGGAAGTATCGATACTTTCTTGACGATATTATCGAAAATTTTGCCAAAGTAAATTGGTGAAAAAATACCAAATAAGTAACAAGAAAATAATACCATAATATACTATTCTGAGCCTATTTTGAATGTTATTCTGTGGTAGACAATATAATATATTGTCTGCCACAGAATAACATTCAAAATAGGCTGAGAATAGTATCAATTGAAACGATATAATATATCGTGTCAATTGATACTATTCTGAGCCTATTATTATAGCCTACAATTGATATCATCGCCACGATAGCCTCAGAATAGTATCAATATCCAATGTGAGTTTGGAAGGAATTTAAACCCGTTTTCCCGAACTTGCAAGAAGTTCGTATGACATCAGTCACGTGCGAACGGTTTTTTCGAATAAAAAATAGTATTATTTATATTGTAACTGATTTATTACTCGATCCTCTCGATTTCTAGTGGAAGGAAAACATCATTTCATTGAACAGAGATTTCTTGCAAATAAGAATTGGAATTGAAATAAATTGGAATGATTAGTCATTTTTATTAAATTTTAAATCATTGGCTTTTATTAAATTTTTAATTGCCATTGATTTTCATTAAATTTTAAATGATTGTTTAAAAAAAAAATTTTTGCCTTTCCTCAATTAATAGAGTTTTTATTTGGATTGAAAAATCATCGGTGGGTTAATTTGAAATATCGGTGGTATCGACACTTTGAGCCGATATTATCGAAGTATCGATATTTTATAATATCGGTATCGAAAAGTTATCGGGTATCGATACTTCCTGAGAAATATCGTATCGAAAGGAGTATCGATACTTTGGAGTATCGTGCTGTCCCTAAGCAAGATAAAATTATTACATCCCCCCTCGCTCTCGAAATTTGATGTAAGCACCATCTGGGGTCTATTTGTGCCCAGTAGCATTTTGTTATTGTCTGTCACTTTAAGGGGTAAAAAGTGGAGGACAATTTCTTTAAAAGACCAAGGCTGAAAAACACTTTAGTATTGTTTTTCATTTACTAAAAATAACGAACATTTTAAAGAATTTTTGGCTCCACCCAGAGCTCTGAGTGGCCTACCGTTAACCTAATGACGATAATAATTACTACCTACCTAACTAGTAGATCTTCATGACGTTTTTTCATCGATTTAAAAAAGTTTTCAATATCTAGAAACTATGATACTAGACGATTAAAAACTGTTAGAATTTAACATTTAATGATAAATTTATCGACTCGTCGGTAAAAGCCCCCAAAAGATCTCTCCCCCCCCTAATCATCGCCAAGAAAAAAATTAAGGGGGGGGGGGACTTGACAACACTGGGAATATAATAATATTATATTCCCAGTGTTGTCAAGAATATATTATATTCTATGATAATGATATTGATGATGATAATGATATTATCATTTCGATAAGAACATCTGATTATATGGTATGAACTTATATAATAACTTCTGTAGTTAGTTGTCGGCAGTTACCTACCCAACTCGTGTGGTGATACTACAATATTTGTTTGAATTTGAGTAGGAATTCTTCCTTCTTTTTCTCAACACGGGCACCACCACCTGAGTCTGATATAGAGCGTCTTATATACAGCTGAATGTAGTCCGAATCTGAATACATCTGAATATAGTCTGAGTCTGAATATAGTCTGAATACAGCTGAATATAGCTGATATATTCAGCTTTTTTGGCGTAAGGAATAACATTCCCCTCGAGATCTAACTTGAGGAAAATATTACTTTTAAAAAATGAACCATCAACGTAGGAATGGAATTAGTTTATTGATTAATATGACACTTCAAGTACAAGGTAGTACCATTAAATAAATCGAGTAAACGAATGCGGCACTTCATTGTAATATTATACAATTTATTATATTGTATTGATAATAATGAACTAGGTACTTTCTCATTCCATTGGAATTGATATAAGTTTGTTCAAACTGACCACGAGAACACTCTTGTAGACACTTCCTTGAAACTTTTCAAGCTGACGCGATGAGTGGGGCAGACAGCTCAAGTCGTGGAGTGAAATTCACCTGCAACACGCAGAACATCACACACGATTTATAAACTCATCAACAGTAACGAATATACCTACTAGGCAGGGGCGTTGGGTGACCTCCAAAGCAGAAAAATACCCGAACTTGACCCTAGGATCACACATACATACTTTTGCGTCAAACGGAGGTTCCAGTGGGGAACAATCACATCTCAACTTCACTCCAATTAATCATGGGGAAAAAAATCATTTTTGGGACTCGAAAAGATAAAAAATATTAATTTGTTACTAAAACATTAAATATTCAATTTTTTTTTAAACGAAAAGCACATAATTTCTTAATTATAAAGACGAGATCATACAAAAAGTGTCTTAAAAAATTCTACATATTAGTCGAAATGTCTCTCGAATGCTTTTCGAGGGTCATATTCCCTTTGGCGACTTTTAATTGTCTTTTGCGACGCTTACTAAGCATAAGTATACATGAAAAGTTGTGGTACTGACGAGCACCTGGCTGCCTATTGTATTTTTCCATACTGAAATGTAGAATAGAAACGAAAAAATATGATAAGTACTAATCAGTGGTCAACTCCATCACGATCGTATTGCAACAAAACATACAACGACGACTTGAAACCCGAAAATGATAAGAGGACCAGGAACGTAAACTGTCATTGTTTCAAGACACTTTGGGGAACACAGTAAAGAGCTCATTCGTAAATCCATAAGTCTACTCGAAATATCATCAAACGCTTCACGATCACCATGTGATGCATTTTGATCTTAATCGATTAGTTTTGCATGAGTTGAGAAATGATTTCCGCAAGGCACAGAGAGTACGTACCCAAAATTATGTGAAATTCTCAAGGACCGATTTTGATGAAATTTGGAATGTGGGCTCCATTTGTTTCCCGAAGCTTCTGGTTGATGTCAGTCACTTCTAAGGCGTGAAAATTAAGGGTTGAAAATTTCTAAAGTGCCCTAGCTTGAAAACTCTAGAAATAAAGGTATCTATTGTTTTTTCACCTATTTAAGGTAGTATTGAATTTTTTGAATTTTTTGAGACCAGGCATTAAATTCTCCATGAATCACAGAAGAGGCCTAATCTCCGTTGAAATTGTAGCTGACCAAAATCATGCGCCTGTTCGTTTCTTCGAGTTGTTCTCAGTTTAGCGTCCTTAGCAACTAGTAATCATAATTTCCTATTAATTAAGGCAACCTCAACTCCCTGTTTCTTCGAACTGAGTGTGAAGCGTCTATTATTCTTCCCAATAAACCTGATTGTGAAGTAGTTATCTGGTGGGCAGGTAGTATCTACGGTTGGTAGATGGTAACAATGGCAAAGCCGTGATCTATAGCATTTCCAAGCCAAATAAAACCTTTTCCAAACCTAATTAAACCTTTTCCAAGTCAAATGAAACCTTTTCCAAATCAAATGAAACTTTTCCCAAATCAAATGAAACCTGTTGAGTGTAGGTAGGTAGGTACCCACTCACATTCAACAGTCAGAAATTTCTCAAACTCACTTGTTTCCTTTTCTATTAAGGTGAGATCTACTTCGATAATCCTATGCCTAAAATTCATTGAATTTTCATTTTGGCAACTTCTTTGTACGATAGGTACAATTGCATCGATCTGAAATTTGCAGAGTATCTACCTACCTAGGTACCTCATTTTCTCAATAGGTTTCATTTGATTTGGAAAAAGTTTCATTTGGTTTGGAAAAGGTTTCATTTGACTAGGAAAAGGTTTCATTTGGTTTGGAAAAGGTTTCATTTGACTTGGAAAAGGTTTCATTTGGATTGGAAAAGGTTTCATTTGACTAGGAAAAGGTTTCATTTGGATTGGAAAAGGTTTCATTTGACTTGGAAAAGGTTTCATTTGGTTTGGAAAAGGTTTCATTTGACTTGGAAAAGGTTTCATTTGGATTGGAAGAGGTTTCATTTGACTAGGAAAAGGTTTCATTTGGATTGGAAGAGGTTTCATTTGACTAGGAAAAGGTTTCATTTGACTAGGAAAAGGTTTCATTTGGTTTGGAAAAGGTTTCATTTGGATTGGAAAAGGTTTCCAACTCCAATTAATCATGGGGAAAAAAATCATTTTTGGGACTCGAAAAGATAAAAAATATTAATTTGTTACTAAAACATTAAATATTCAATTTTTTTTTAAACGAAAAGCACATAATTTCTTAATTATAAAGACGAGATCATACAAAAAGTGTCTTAAAAAATTCTACATATTAGTCGAAATGTCTCTCGAATGCTTTTCGAGGGTCATATTCCCTTTGGTGACTTTTAATTGTCTTTTGCGACGCTTACTAAGCATAAGTATACATGAAAAGTTGTGGTACTGACGAGCACCTGGCTGCCTATTGTATTTTTCCATACTGAAATGTAGAATAGAAACGAAAAAATATGATAAGTACTAATCAGTGGTCAACTCCATCACGATCGTATTGCAACAAAACATACAACGACGACTTGAAACCCGAAAATGATAAGAGGACCAGGAACGTAAACTGTCATTGTTTCAAGACACTTTGGGGAACACAGTAAAGAGCTCATTCGTAAATCCATAAGTCTACTCGAAATATCATCAAACGCTTCACGATCACCATGTGATGCATTTTGATCTTAATCGATTAGTTTTGCATGAGTTGAGAAATGATTTCCGCAAGGCACAGAGAGTACGTACCCAAAATTATGTGAAATTCTCAAGGACCGATTTTGATGAAATTTGGAATGTGGGCTCCATTTGTTTCCCGAAGCTTCTGGTTGATGTCAGTCACTTCTAAGGCGTGAAAATTAAGGGTTGAAAATTTCTAAAGTGCCCTAGCTTGAAAACTCTAGAAATAAAGGTATCTATTGTTTTTTCACCTATTTAAGGTAGTATTGAATTTTTAGAATTTTTTGAGACCAGGCATTAAATTCTCCATGAATCACAGAAGAGGCCTAATCTCCGTTGAAATTGTAGCTGACCAAAATCATGCGCCTGTTCGTTTCTTCGAGTTGTTCTCAGTTTAGCGTCCTTAGCAACTAGTAATCATAATTTCCTATTAATTAAGGCAACCTCAACTCCCTGTTTCTTCGAACTGAGTGTGAAGCGTCTATTATTCTTCCCAATAAACCTGATTGTGAAGTAGTTATCTGGTGGGCAGGTAGTATCTACGGTTGGTAGATGGTAACAATGGCAAAGCCGTGATCTATAGCATTTCCAAGCCAAATAAAACCTTTTCCAAACCTAATTAAACCTTTTCCAAGTCAAATGAAACCTTTTCCAAATCAAATGAAACTTTTCCCAAATCAAATGAAACCTGTTGAGTGTAGGTAGGTAGGTACCCACTCACATTCAACAGTCAGAAATTTCTCAAACTCACTTGTTTCCTTTTCTATTAAGGTGAGATCTACTTCGATAATCCTATGCCTAAAATTCATTGAATTTTCATTTTGGCAACTTCTTTGTACGATAGGTACAATTGCATCGATCTGAAATTTGCAGAGTATCTACCTACCTAGGTACCTCATTTTCTCAATAGGTTTCATTTGATTTGGAAAAAGTTTCATTTGGTTTGGAAAAGGTTTCATTTGACTAGGAAAAGGTTTCATTTGGTTTGGAAAAGGTTTCATTTGACTTGGAAAAGGTTTCATTTGGATTGGAAAAGGTTTCATTTGACTAGGAAAAGGTTTCATTTGGATTGGAAAAGGTTTCATTTGACTTGGAAAAGGTTTCATTTGGTTTGGAAAAGGTTTCATTTGACTTGGAAAAGGTTTCATTTGGATTGGAAGAGGTTTCATTTGACTAGGAAAAGGTTTCATTTGACTAGGAAAAGGTTTCATTTGGTTTGGAAAAGGTTTCATTTGGATTGGAAAAGGTTTCATTTGGATTGGAAAAGGTTTCATTTGACTTGGAAAAGGTTTCATTTGGATTGGAAAAGGTTTCATTTGACTTGGAAAAGGTTTCATTTGGTTTGGAAAAGGTTACATTTGACTTGGAAAAGGTTTCATTTGGATTGGAAAAGGTTTCATTTGACTAGGAAAAGGTTTCATTTGGATTGGAAAAGGTTTCATTTGACTTGGAAAAGGTTTCATTTGGTTTGGAAAAGGTTTCATTTGACTTGGAAAAGGTTTCATTTGGCTTGGAAATGCTACAGCTATATAGAAAAATAACAAACCTTTGCGTAATAATTTGCAGCGTTTTTCACTCGGAAGCAAAAATCTGTATTTGAGTTCTTAAAAATGTTTTTGACTTTTGGGTAAGTATTTATTTTTCAAGCACCACAACTATGTTACGAATAGGGGAACATTGAATTTGGTTTTACTCAAAATCCGATGGAGCGGACTGAGGTCGTTTTCCCTCTGCTCCCTTCAATTATCGTCGATTTCTTTAATAGATCATTAGTCCTCGATCGATCCCCACTTGGAACCTCCTGCCTCGGCTGTCCCCGCCGGCCGCCACTGAGAGACGTACGAGATTTAAAGACGGAGGTAAACCCCGCCGCAAGGTTAAATCGCCGCGCAGTTACACGATTATTTCGCAGTTACAATTAGCAACATCCCCCCCTTCATAGATATGCGATCTCAAACCTCAAACAAGATTTTCTACAGTTAGTTTATTTACTCTGGCGGATTTTTTTCTCGTCTGATCCCCCCTTCTCTGAGACTGTTTATTTACATGTAGCGGGTTTGGAGTGCCAACCTCGTTCCGTTTTTAAAAATAGAAATCTTTTGAGAAAAATCCGACGGCACGACTGATAGCGCGCACTTGTTTGGTAATTTATGAAAACACCTCTTAAATTTCCACTGAAGAATTTTTATTAATCACAAAGCTTCAATTACTGAGTAGTTTAGTTCACCTGACGATGCAGATATGCTGTGAAAATCTTGGAAATCTACAAGGTATTTTCATCAATTACAAAACGTGATGTTTGATTTGGTCTGGGTTTGACTTCCCCCACCACGACGGAGGAAGAGCATCAATATTGTTCATGGCCAAAAGTTGTTTAAAGTTTGCCTTAACAAGCAAAAATCTTGCAACATGAGCGAATTTTCGAAGGAATATTTCAACTGATTTTTAGACATTTTCGAACTACAATTTTGTACATTTTATAGTGCTGTGTTGTTCCTTCAGAGGAACACCTACTTCAAGGCTCCCTGGATGCTTCCAATGTTAATTCATCTATGGAGTTTAGGTTTGTGTCGACAATGGATACCTAGGTTTCTAGGCAATAACCAACCCAACTGAAGTCACACACTGTGAGAGAAGTGGAAAACCTTGCTGATGTGGCGCTTCGTACAGTCTGCTCGGTCGATGTGAAGTGAACTTTTCAAAATATTGCTATTGCCAAAAATCAGGCCTTTTCACCTCAAAAAAGGAATGTCTTCGCAGAGGGCGAGTTGAATTTTGACGATATTCTAAAAGTAAAACGAAGTTTAAAGAATGTGAAAACAATGTTCCTCTGAAAGAACAGATTTTCCTGTAAGGTGAAATACAGGTGTCCCTTCAAAGGAACAATTTTCGTTTGGGTAAGCTTTTTCTGAGAAAAATGTATGTGATATAGTGTTATTTTTCTGCTTTTTTTAAAGCAAATTATGGACCATTTGCGAGAGAGATATCTCTCGGGGCTCAAAACTTGTGGATCTCAGTCTCGCAGTGATTCCCAACAATAATTCAGGTTCGAAAGACGAAGCACTTTGAAGCCTTCGAATCACTTCAAAATTGAAATCGCAAAAACCTAGTAAAATACTACAAAACTTAGTAAAATTAATTAATTTAGAATCGTTATTTGTCTATAAATCAGTATTAGTCAAATAAGAAAAATACTGTATCTCAATAGGGCTGATAAACTCGTTTATCCATACAGGTAATAAAATTAGAAACTACTGGAACTATAATGGCTTATTTCACCACCCTTAGTTTCATTAAAGCGAAGGATAGTGCCACAATTAAGGAACATGTTCCTTCTAAGGAACACCTACATGTTGATCAGAGGAACGTGTCCCTTTGACCGAACAATTCAATTCCAGTGGAAAAGTGGGTTTTTTTTAAATTGATTTGATAGCATTTAAGGTGCAAGGGGGATAAAAATGACGGCGAAATCATTTTCAGGTCGTGGACTCACCAATGACCTATAAGGGGAATTTTCGAAAGAATATTTTAACAGACATTTTCGAACTACAAATGTTTACATTCTTAAGTGTCGCTGCTCGTTCCTAGTTAGTATTTCCGTAAATTACAGGCGCTAAAACTTTGAAAGTTGTACTTGAATTTGAAGTTTTCAAGGATTTTTGATTTGCATTAGAGCAGCAGTCTAGAGAATAGAAACATATTGTTTAGTAATGCATGCATTCCAGGGGACGTCCCATTGGATAAACATTAGATCAGTTAAACCAGTTGGTAAGCGATAAAACTGTTTCACTCGATGTAATTTATTCATTACTTTAGGCAAGAAATACTGACCCCCCCCCCCCACCATTATCCACCTTAACATTTCTAGCGGCATGGGAGCCTCGAATCTGAAGAGCATTTTAAAATCCATGATCTACGATACCCAACATGCGAATTCGAGTTACCCCCCCCCCCCCCCCCCCCCCCCCCCACCACCCCAACGCCAACAATGGTGCCAGTCTGGCACCAAAGCGGAAATACGTCGTAACATTGAACTTTCATCTGTTAGTTTTGGTAGGCAGTCCGTCGAAGTTCACATCCGTATTCAAGGTGAAACACAAAAAAAAAAAAAAAAAACACGAAATAAGCGGTTTATGGCATCATGGCACCATGGTGGCACCACTATTAGTTCCATGGTGGTACAGAAAGTAATTCATGCAAATCCTAAGGTATAATGAGAATTTTTCCTCAATTTCAAAGCTTGGGTACAATTAGTAAGCAGTAAAGGAACCAAAATATTGAAAAATCGGATATTTTGTGAATATTATCCCCCCACTCACCCCCTCCCCTTGCGAATTTTGGTACTCTGGTAAAATCATGTACAACTCGGAAGTTATTTGAGTCAAACAAAAAAAGGAACACGCAAATCGGTTGGAAATTGAGGCCTGGGCAGAGTTTACAAGATTATGCACGCAAACGCACGTTTTTTAAGCATTAACCCCCCCTTTCCCCCTCTTAAAAAGCAAAATCCAAAATTCCGGCGCCGTAGTGCACAACTAGATAGTATTTCGCGTCAAACGAAAAAAGAACCACGAAAATCGTTTGAGAACTAAGGCCTGGGCAGAGTACACAAGATTATGCCCAAAAACGCACGTTTTTCGAGCATTAACCCCCCCTTTCCCCCCCTTAAAAGGCAAAATTCGAAATTCCGGCGACGTAGTGCACAACTAGATAGTTTTACGCGACGAAAAAAAAAAGAACCAGGAAAATCGGTTGAGAACTAAGGCCTGTGCAGAGTACACAAGATTTTGTTACACACACACATACACACACACATACACACACACATACACACACACACACACAGACATACACCTATGGTTTTTTTCGCGGATTTGGATTCAGAATGGTCTAAAACGGATTACTGTGTGGTTATTTTTTTTTTCTGTTGAGTGTTGTCCTCCTTCACCCCAGATCGATCGCATAAGGACGCCCAAGTCTTACTGTGGGACGTCCTAAAAACTGAAAGGTTGCCGCTGGGATCATCAAACTCGAACGATAATTGCCAGTGATAACGCTGCAAATTATTAAACAAAGGTTTATTATGTTTCTATATAAATCACTCGTCTGCAAAGAACACGGCTTTGCCATTGTCACCACCAACCAACATGAAGAAAAACATCGATCGCATTTTGGTCAGCTAAAATTTCAACGGAGATTATTGCGATTCACACTCGTGTTTCTGATTTATTTTCAGTCCAATCATTAGGTCTGTCCTACAGGGCTCCACGTGGTCTCTAAAAATTCTAAAAAATCAATACTATCTTAAATTGATGGAAAAACAATACCTTTATATCAAAATTTTTTGAGCTAGGGCGTTTTGAATTTTCTACCCATAGAAGTGACCTACATCAGCCAAAAGCTTCGGGGCACAACTCGACCCCAAATGGAGCTTAAGTACCAAAATCGGTCAATACTAACTGAGGAAAGTGTCGCTGTCGCGTACGACGGACATACGGCCAAATTTTTACTCGATTTTTGGATTCTACGTACCTACTTTGAAAAAAAAACCATCAAATGTGAGGGGGGGGGGGTAACAATTTTTTTTTCTTTGTCGATTCCAAAAGTTCATTACCCATTGAAAATAATAAACCAATAAATAGTAAAAATTGTTTGTTTTCATTCTCGATTCCAAAAGTTTATTATTGAAAATATAGTGCTCGAACACACGATCCGAAACATGTTCTGCTATGGTTACTAAGAAATGACCCATTTTTGAAGGAACTACGTCAAAATGCAGTCACTCACGAGATAAATATTGATGCTGAAGCGTTCGAGCGGGTGGAGCCAACTGGCAGGAAGGGCAGAGTCGTAGGCAGCATTTGGCAGGCAAGAGCGCACATCCGCACAATCACAGCTCCTGAAAAACCGAACGAGTCTGGTGTTATAAGAAGTATATGAAGTAAAGCGGAAAAACGAATGAACGAAGGGATTCGGGAGAAAATTATGACATATTTGAAATAGGGTATTTCGGTGGGTCGGAAATTTAGGTTTTCGGCCTCAAATTTGGATTCAGCACCAGTAAAACCTATAAACTCCAACATTTTGCCCAATGTTACAATAACATGTGGTAGAAAAATTAATTAAGGAGATCACACATTTGAAAAAAAGGCGAACCTCCCTGAACGCACAGATTCTCAGGTAGGTTACCCTCATAGTCCTGGAGCCGAGGCCGAACATCGCACTTCATTTAGGGATACGATTTGACGACCAATTATGAAAATCTTGTCCATTCTGAGAGAGAAAATTCAAGTCTGCCATTTCAAAACGGTTGCTTTCAAAAATGGCGGCCATGTGAAATGTTCAAAAATCGCGAAAAATCATCTCTGAAAACTGTTAATCCCCCCTCCCCTCACCGCTTAACACAAAAAATTAATACTGAATTAATCTAGTTTAGTTGTTTCCATGCACTGCAGTTAGCATTCGATCGAAAATTTGAATAGTCTTGAAGAAGATGAATCGTTACCGCAAGAATTTCCAAGTAGGTAAATCCAGTTTTTTTCACGTTTCAGTTCAGTCTGCCGCTAGAAAGCAACGAAATACCGATGGCAGACTGTGTTACAAAGTTTTTACTTACATGCTAGTACCACATGCCAAAATTGCAACTTTCCCAAAATACATAAATTTTAACCCTCAAATTTGCATTTTTTCAATTTTAGTCTGCCTTATATAAGCAATGAAGTTGCTTATATAATAATATTGAAGGCAGACCAAGCTGCTTGAGTTTCAATAAAGTAGTACATTATTGAGCAAAAATTTGGAGTATCCCAGAATCAACAAATTTTCATCAATAAAGTGACAATTTTTGAATTTGATTCTGCCACTAGAAGACAGCGGGTTATCCGAAGCAGACCATGCTCTATTGTTTACATACCACTCATACTTCAAAGTGTTAAAATGTGAATCATCCCAAAATTGTCTGAATTTTAAATCAAATTTGACAATTTTTCAATTTAATTTTGCCAGGACTTTACAGCTGCATAGGTTTGGCAGACAAGTCTCAAACCCGTGAGTACACTTTTAAAATCCAGCTGTAAAAATTTGGGACGTCCCAAACATTGTGGATTTTTGCACAAAAAGTGTACAGTTTTTAAAATTGAGTCTGCCGAGGGTTAACAGCCGTTAAAGAGTGGCAGACCGATGAAAACATCCACGATTGGACCTAATCTATCATTCACGGAGTTTTCATCCATCCTGGAGATATGATGATTTTTCGCGATTTTTGAATATTTCACATGGCCGCCATTTTTGAAAGCAACCGTTTTGGAATGGCAGACTTGAATTTTCTCTCTCAGAATGGACAAGATTTTCATAATTTGTCGTCAAATCGTATCCCTAAATGAAGTGCGATTTTTCGGCCTCGGCTCCAGGACTATCAGGAAAGGGTTTCATCTCTTCTCTGTGCATGGATATTTTTTGCAAGGCGAGCCACACAACTCGCTACGTCACACCCTGTTGCGTTCAAATCTTCAACTTTTATTAGCTTCACTAATTTCTTCTTAGCATTTTCTAGACCAACAGACCCGATTACCGTTATTCCTACTTACGTTAAGCCATACTCTTTAGACTGAAATACCCCATTGTGTAGGTTGATGATACATATTTGAAACACCTGTAGGATACAAACAGTCTCAAAATGAAAGAATGAAGTACTGAATAGCAAATATGTGGATCGACCCAAAAAAATACGCTGCAAATTATTCCACAAAGGTTTATTATTTTTCAGTATAGATCACTCGTCAGAAAAGAACACAGCTACCTACCACCTACAGGTAATACTTACCTACTACTAATACCTACTTCACAATCAAGTTTATTTGGAAGAAATAAAAGCTTCACACTCGCCTTGAAGAAATAGGGAGTTGTGTACATTAAGAAATTTGAATACTGGTTGCTAAGGGCGCAAAACTGAGTACATCTCGAAGAAGTGAACAGCGATCGCATTATAGTCAGATAAAATTTGAACGGAGATTAGACATCCCTTGCGATTCACACTCGTGTTTCTGATTTATTGTAAGTCCAACCCTTAAGTTCTCATAGGGAGCGAACGGGTGGTTCTGCAGAGCCTTTACTACTTCAATACTACCTTAAATTGATGGAAAAACAATACCTTTATATCGAAAGATTTTGAGCTAGGACTTTTCAAATTATCAGCCCTCTTAGAAGTAACTAATATCAACAAAAAGCTTCGGGACACAACTAGACCCCAAATAGAGCTCGTATACCAAATTTTATCAAAATCGGTTCATGGTAATTAAGGAAAAAGGACAGAACAGTTTTTATTCGATTTTCGGATTCTACGTACCTCGAAACGTGAACCAACACAATTAAAAAAAATTTCTTGGTCGATTCTAAAGGTTCATAATTGAAAATAATAAACCGGAAAGTCGCCGTTGAGGGTATTGGATAGTAGAATATCTAACTAATGTCATGATCGAGGTTCAAATCAATGAAATACAGATCATAATATTAGGTAATGATCTGTTAAATGTGTTTTATTAGACTCCATGGGAAATTTCAGCTTCTTGGGGCCACCAGCAGCGAATTTAGCTCATTTCCATTTATAAATTGATAAATTTTCGTTCGACTGCCATTCCTGGCGTCTCGGACGTCATCAGCTGTCTTCCAAAGGGAAGATTTAGCTCATCCAGCTGATCAGAGAGGAATTCAGTTTGTTTAGATTCATTCAGTATTCAGAATCACCAAGTTTCTTATCCACATTCAGCAGTTCTAAATAAGCGCTCTGTACCGTCGGTGTTCAGTTCTTTTCTGAGTTTATTTCCTCAGTTGAATGAAAATGCGGAAGGTCAGGTAAGTCGTTAAAGAACCCAAATATCGTCTAATTGCTAATTTTAAATTAAATGTGAGCAGTACTTTCTTATCTACCGGCATGTATTTATAAGACTAGCATGTCTACTCGCTTTCATTTAGCATAGTTAGTCATTCGAACTCTTCAGTATCATAGAAGCTACCTTTGAAATTTCAGCTGTCATCAACGAATCTTTGATTCAAGGCTTCCGATAACACACAAGCTCACATGATGGAACACGGACGCGGACATTTTCAAACAAAAAAACCTTCTTAAAAACACGTTTTGTGTTGAAATACTTTATCCCGAACAGGCAATTATCAAATAATTAATAATAAACAGATTTTGACATGGATATGTCTTAGTTCTGGGGGTCATTCCAAAATTTTCGACACACAAAACAATGCAACAAACGCTGCAAATTATTACACAATGGTTTATTATTTTTTATTTTTCTATATAGATCACTCGTCTGCAAAGCCACCAACCATCCAACATGAAGAAAAACATCGATCGCATTTCGGTCAGCTTTAATTTGAACGGAGATTAGGCCTCTTCTGCGATTCACACTCGTGTTTCTGATTTATCGTACGTCCAAACTTTAAATTCTCGTAGTGAGCGAACGGTTTGTCCTGCAGAGCTCCGGGTGGTCTCAAAAAATTCTAAAAATTCTATAGAATCTTAAATTGAAGGAAAAACAATACCTTTATATAAAATTTTTTGAGTTAGGGCGTTTTCAAAATTTCAAAATTGATTTTGGAACCCTTAGAACTGACCTACATCAACCAAAAGCTTCGGGGCACAACTAGACCCCAAATGGAGCCTACATACCGAATTTCATCAAAATCGGTCAATGCTAAGTGGCAAAAGTGCCGCGTACGGCGTACGGACGGCAAAATTTTTATTCGATTTTTGGATTCTACATACCTTGAAACGTAAACCATCAAATTTTGAGGGGCCATTTTTTTCTTGGTCGATTCCAAAGGTTCATTATTGAAAATAATAAACCAAAAAATTGCAACGTTTTCGTGCAACGATTTCATGCAACGTTTTTGACATTTTCATGTCTTTCATATGGCACATAAAAAAAAAAAATCGTCACGAAATTTGATGCAACGATATTTGTTGCAACGATATTTGTTGCAACGATATTTGTTGCAACGATATTTGTTGCAACGATATTTGTTGCAACGATATTTGTTGCAACGATATTTGTCCCAAGTCGCCACAATGATGATTATGACCATCAGAAGTGAAGTTGTTAGGTAGGTAGGTACTTTACAGTTTGATATTACCAGATCAGCTGAGTCGAAAATTGAGCTCCCAGATCAGCTGAGTCGAAAATTGAGCTCCCAGATCAGCTGAGTCGAAAATTGAGCTCCCAGATCAGCTGAGTCGAAAATTGAGCTCCCAGATCAGCTAAGTCGAAAATCGAGCTCCCAGATCAGCTGAGTCGAAAATCGAGCTCCCAGATCAGCTGAGTCGAAAATCGAGCTCCCAGATCAGCTGAGTCGAAAATCGAGCTCCCCGATCAGCTGAGTCGAAAATCGAGCTCCCAGATCAGCATGAAAATGTTTCAATGTGTTGCAGACTCGTATGCAAGCGTTTTCATTAATTCTTGGAGCTGTACAATAGTACAAATAATCAATTTATTTACAATAATGAATTGACTAAGAAAAAAATTTTCAACCCCCCCCCCCTCAAAATTTGATGGTTTCCTTTCTAGGTACGTAGAACCCGAAAATCGAATAAAATTTTGAATTAAATCCTGCATTGTGTATCTAAGTTGATATTAAAAAAGACAAAATAAACTCAATCGGTTCACAAGTTTTGACATTTTCATGTCTTTCATATGGCACATAAAAAAAAAATCGTCACGAAATTTGATGCAACGAAATTTGATGCAACGAAATTTGATGCAACGAAATTTGATGCAACGAAATTTGATGCGACGAAATTTGTCCCAAGTCGCCACAATGATGATTATGACCATCAGAAGTGAAGTTGTTAGGTAGGTAGGTACTTTACAGTTTGATATTACCAGATCAGCTGAGTCGAAAATTGAGCTCCCAGATCAGCTGAGTCGAAAATTGAGCTCCCAGATCAGCTGAGTCGAAAATTGAGCTCCCAGATCAGCTGAGTCGAAAATTGAGCTCCCAGATCAGCTGAGTCGAAAATCGAGCTCCCAGATCAGCTGAGTCGAAAATCGAGCTCCCAGATCAGCTGAGTCGAAAATCGAGCTCCCAGATCAGCTGAGTCGAAAATCGAGCTCCCAGATCAGCTGAGTCGAAAATCGAGCTCCCAGATCGGCATGAAAATGTTTCAATGTGTTGCAGACTCGTATGCAAGCGTTTCAATTTAAACTGTAAAGTACCTACCTAACTGTAAAGTACCTACCTGTAAAGTACCTAACAACTTCACTTCTGATGGTCATAATCATCATTGTGGCGACTTGGGACAATTTTCGTCGCAACAAATTTCGTGACGATTTTTTTTTATGTGCCATATGAAAGACATGAAAATGTCAAAAATAATCAAGCATTTTATTTCTGATGCTTTTCACGTACAACCAATCGTTCCTAGGGAAAACTAACTTCCTCATTTTCCACCCCACAAAAATCGTTCACCACTCATTGGAAAGCTCTCAATTTATTAAACATGGTACACGGTCCCTAATATGAATGCACCTGTTCGGAAAGCTGAATTATGCGCATGTTTACTAACATAATATGTTTACTATGTTAATATGTTTACTAACAGTTAACAGTTAACAGTTAACAGTTGTTAGTTTACTAACGATCATATTATGATCGTGAGTAACAAATGAGATGTCAACATGATCGTGAGAGGAAAATAGGTATCGTCATCCAACAGATCCCTTTGAAGCGTTACGGAGGCAGGGTCAATAGAGAATGCTGAAGGCGCCTGAGTGGTCACTGATCAGCTGAGTGAGCTCCAAAGCCTTTTTCTCTCTTGTTGAACGCAGGAAGCTACATTCGACTCATTTAAATTGCCATCATAAGACATATCCATGTACAGATGTATCTGCATGCAGTGTAGATACTCTTTATTGTTTTTCTCATGCAAATTCAAATCTGATTACACCGTTGGAAATAGCGTTGAATTTCTTATCCGTTTAGTGTAAAGTCCCAATTTTTGGAAGCCACTTGTGAAAGTGAAAAAAAGTCAAAATCAAAATTTATAATGGGGTGTGCACGTGGGTCAGAAAAACTGTTTATTGTTATTTTTAATCTGAACAAGACTTCATTCTGAGAATTTTTTACAATAACAATGAATTTTATAAACAAATACAATTAGTTTTTAATCAGGCAAATTTTTTAAGCATAAGTTTTTCTGGCTTTGTCAGTCTGTTTAAAAAATTCGGTCGGTATTGTTCGTTATTGTTGTTCTACCCTGTGACCCCTTCCGGAAAAAAATTCTGGATCCGCCTCTGGTAGGTAATTTTGGCATAATCTGAGCGATCCATTTGCTTTGGGGACACAGCTCACATTACCTAGCTCATTACAAAGTACGCACTATACCTTTCTGTACACTCAAGAACCTACGGTCACAAACACACAGTTTCGAGTCAATCCGAGACATAACGCGGTACAGATTATTCAGGCGGCATCCTCAGAGTTGCATTGTATCCTGAAACAACGAATCTTCGTCATTTCCTCTTCATCGTAATATCGTGCAACGTGAGTAAATATTTCCATAGAATTTATCGAGAGATAGTCTCGATTGTTTGCTCCTAACGACACACTGACACACTGCCATGCATCGTCGCTGCATTTTTTCGTACACAAGAAATGCACTCTTGTTTACCACTTGAGACCTTGAGTGGATTTTTCTCTCATTAAAGAGCAGAGTCAATAAAAGGTTGTTTTGATCCTTGAGTGTTGTCGTACCTACACGCACACATTTGTTTTTTGAAAATGTTCTCAGCGTTCTTGATTGTAAGGTCGCAATTTCAACATTTGAACTTCAAGGCCGAGTAATGACGATTTTTTTGTAGATACTATGAAATTGTATCGCACTTACTAATTTATTCAAGTTTCAGGTAAATATACCGATTTTGAAGATTTTTCATACATTCTACTATGACTGAAGGCGAAGAAATTCGAGATACTTTCAAGTAAACGAAAGAAAGTTCATTATTTTGTGGAAAACACCACCTACTCGTCAGTAATACTGCCATTCCTACCATAATATCCATAATAAATTACACTGCCTCATCCGTCAATCCATAATCCCGTATCCTAGTTTAATCTATCAAATTTTTGGCGTATTTTTTTTTGCGTTGTCGGATTTTTGGTGTTTTCACGCCGGACACGAAAAACAAGTAGTTTTCACGTTAGATCGCCAGGAGCGCTAATATCGGCAATTTTGTCATCATGTCTTATCGAGAATCGTATTTGATCATTCTCCCGTTGTAATTAACAGGCTACCTACGGATCACGATTTCAAAAGGTAGGTATTGTATTGCTTATATAATATATATAATATATACGATATTATCGTATATTCTATTATCTATTCTGTCGTATATTCTATTATCTTATATTGTATTGCTATTTTCTATCAAGAGGCGATATGATAAAGTTGAAAAATGCAAAAACTGTTACGAGTAAACTGACCACCTGAAACAAATCGTTTCTAGGGAAATATCTAGTAGAATTAATTTCATTACTCCCCAACTCGTTCAAAAGCTTATGATTTATATAGGTAATTATAAATTATCAGATCAAATTACGAGCTGCCCGTTTACCTTTATTGCCGTCATCAGTAGCTTGGCTTCAGCTAAGTATGGATCTTCTTAGGGGAAGGCTGAAATGATTTATGTGATGATATTTCATAATAATGAAGCTTGCACTTGTTCGTGTGTAGCGGAAATAGCTCTGACCGAGCAATAAAAAAAAAAAAAAAAAAACCTTTACGGTACTTTAGTACCGTAAAGTATAGGGGGTGAGAATTCTGCAACCAGGAATTTCAAATTCAAATATGTGGCAAACAAAATAAACCGCGGGAACGACTACATCCAATTTTTACAGTACCTAGTGAGGATCGACTGAAGAATAACCTCCTTGGTTCAAATCTCTTCTCCATGCAAATTTCGCGCTTGGTAGGTAAGAAGTGTAAATTAGTTTAAGGGGTATTAGCTTTTCTCTTCTCATCGATTGAAGTTTCTCCTTGGTTCAAATCTCTTTTCCGTGTAAATTTTTCGCTTTGCAGATAAGAGTGATCAGTAGTGGAAATTAGTTCAAGGGATATTAGCTTTTCTCTTCTCATCGATTGAAGATCCTCCTTGGTTCAAATCTCTTCTCCATGCAAATTTCGCGCTTGGCAGATAAGTATGATAAGAAGTGAAAATTAGTTTATGGGATATTAGCTTTTCTCTTCTCATCGATTGAAGATCCTCCTTGGTTCAAATCTCTTCTCCATGCAAATTCCGCGCTTGGCAGATAAGAGTGATAAGAAGTGGAAATTAGTGTATCTGATATTAGTTTTTCTCGTCTCTTCGATTGAAGATCCTCCTTGGTTCAAATCTCTTCTCCATGCAAATTGAGAACAAATCCATGCAAATCTCTTCTCATCGATTGAAGATCCTCCTTGGTTCAAATATCTTCTCCATGCAAATGTTTGCGCTTGGCAGATAAAAGTGATCAGTGGTGGAAATAAGTTTATCGGATATTAGCTTTTCTCTTCTCATCGATTGAAGATCCTCCTTGGTTCAAATCTCTTCTCTATGCAAATTCCGCGCTTGGCAGATAAGAGTGATAAGAAGTGGAAATTAGTGTATCTGATATTAGTTTTTCTCTTCTCATCGATTGAAGATCCTCCTTGGTTCAAATCTCTTCTCTATGCAAATTCCGCGCTTGGCAGATAAGAGTGATAAGAAGTGGAAATTAGTGTATCTGATATTAGTTTTTCTCTTCTCTTCGATTGAAGATCCTCCTTGGTTCAAATCTCTTCTCCATGCAAATTGAGAACAAATCCATGCAAATCTCTTCTCATCGATTGAAGATCCTCCTTGGTTCAAATATCTTCTCCATGCAAATGTTTGCGCTTGGCAGATAAAAGTGATCAGTGGTGGAAATAAGTTTATCGGATATTAGCTTTTCTCTTCTCATCGATTGAAGATCCTCCTTGGTTCAAATCTCTTCTCTATGCAAATTCCGCGCTTGGCAGATAAGAGTGATAAGAAGTGGAAATTAGTATATCTGATATTAGTTTTTCTCTTCTCTTCGATTGAAGATCCTCCTTGGTTCAAATCTCTTCTCCATGCAAATTGAGAGCAAATCCATGCAAATCTCTTCTCATCGATTGAAGATCCTCCTTGGTTCAAATATCTTCTCCATGCAAATGTTTGCGCTTGGCAGATAAGAGTGATAAGAAGTGGAAATTAGTTTAAGGGATATTAGCTTTTCTCTTCTCATCGATTGAAGATCCTCCTTGGTTGAAATCACTTCTCCATGCAAATTGAGAGCAAATCCATGCAAATCTCTTCTCATCGATTGAAGATCCTCCTTGGTTCAAATATCTTCTCCATGCAAATGTTTGCGCTTGGCAGATAAGAGTGATCAGTAGTGGAAATTAGTTTAAGGGGTATTAGCTTTTCTCTTCTCATCGATTGAAGATCCTCCTTGGTTCAAATATCTTCTCCATGCAAATTTCGCGTTTGGCAGATAAGATTGATAAGAATTGGAAATTAATATACCGGATATTAGCTTTTCTTTTCTCATCGATTGAAGATCCTCCTTGGTTCAAATATCTTCTCCATGCAAATTGAGAGCAAATCCATGCAAATCTCTTCTCATCGATTGAAGATCCTCCTTGGTTCAAATATCTTCTCCATGCAAATGTTTGCGCTTGGCAGATAAGAGTGATAAGAAGTGGAAATTAGTTTAAGGGATATTAGCTTTTCTCTTCTCATCGATTGAAGATCCTCCTTGGTTGAAATCACTTCTCCATGCAAATTGAGAGCAAATCCATGCAAATCTCTTCTCATCGATTGAAGATCCTCCTTGGTTCAAATATCTTCTCCATGCAAATGTTTGCGCTTGGCAGATAAGAGTGATCAGTAGTGGAAATTAGTTTAAGGGGTATTAGCTTTTCTCTTCTCATCGATTGAAGATCCTCCTTGGTTCAAATATCTTCTCCATGCAAATTTCGCGTTTGGCAGATAAGATTGATAAGAATTGGAAATTAATATACCGGATATTAGCTTTTCTTTTCTCATCGATTGAAGATCCTCCTTGGTTCAAATATCTTCTCCATGCAAATTGAGAGCAAATCCATGCAAATCTCTTCTCATCGATTGAAGATCCTCCTTGGTTCAAATATCTTCTCCATGCAAATGTTTGCGCTTGGCAGATAAGAGTGATCAGTAGTGGAAATTAGTTTAAGGGGTACCTATTAGCTTTTCTCTTCTCATCGATTGAAGATCCTCCTTGGTTCAAATATCTTCTCCATGCAAATTTCGCGTTTGGCAGAAAAGATTGATAAGAATTGGAAATTAATATACCGGATATTAGCTTTTCTTTTCTCATCGATTGAAGATCCTCCTTGGTTCAAATATCTTCTCCATGCAAATTTCGCGTTTGGCAGATAAGATTGATAAGAATTGGAAATTAATATACCGGATATTAGCTTTTCTTTTCTCATCGATTGAAGATCCTCCTTGGTTCAAATATCTTCTCTATGCAAATTTCGCGTTTGGCAGATAAGAGTGATAAGAAGTGAAATTAATTCACCTATCGGATATTAGCTTTTCTCTTCTCATCGATTGAAGATCCTCCTTGGTTCAAATCTCTTCTCCATGCAAATTTCGCGTTTGGCAGATAAGAGTGATAAGAATTGGAAATTAATATACCGGATATTAGCTTTTCTTTTCTCATCGATTGAAGATCCTCCTCGGTTCAAATATCTTCTCTATGCAAATTTCGCGTTTGGCAGATAAGAGTGATAAGAAGTGAAATTAATTTAGGTATGGGATATTAGCTTTTCTCTTCTCTTCGATTGAAGATCCTCCTTGGTTCAAATCTCTTCTCCATGCAAATTTTTGCGCTTGGCGGATAAGAGTGATAAAAAGTGGAAATGAGTTTATGGGATATTGGCTGCAAAATTGTCTTGCTGGAGTTTTATAGCGAGCCTTTTAGAGTGTGTAAGTACATTTTATGGATGGAGTAATCATTGTGAGTCGATCTATGTTTGAAATAGTTAATTGTTGATTTTGAAACTTCTAATGAAGAAAATAACTGCGTAGACTGTGGGACTCATTTATTCCTGCTGAATCTGGGACGCTGAACTTTGGAACGGAACTTCTGTGGGATTCCCAGGTAAGTTAGTGAGCCTCTATGATCATCTGAGGCTAATTCTTTCCATTACTGAGACTTGTGAAACAGCTGCCAGTATGAGCAAGGAAGTAAAGAAGAATTATGGCAGGGAGCATCCTCGATCAGCTGAGTGAATGCAATTCTGTCCATTCACTTCGTTGGCACAGTGGTAAAGCACTCGACTCAGCGATGTGATTATAGTTTAGTCGGAAAGATTGGATATCGATCCCTGGTCGAGGGAAGCTAATTTTTGATGATTTAACACAAGGACTGGTTTCATTCTTATTGAACCTACGTTGATGACATATAAAACGGGGGCACTTATGAATTGCTAGGTAAATGGGAGTGCAGTGAGCATCTCCACTCAGCAGAGGAAGCCTCTATGAGAGTTGGAAGATGGAGATACTTAAGCCAGGAAGATCCCAGACTCAATGGAACTCCTCAACACTCCCAATCGGAAAATAAATAGAAGGTAATATCTCTCATTGAATGCAATAGTGTCATATCTCAAAATATTCTATTTTCGGGTTTCTGAAGAAACATTTTCTTGGAGGGCTAGAAACTAGTGTATGAAAGAAAACTATTATGAAACCAGTGAGCTTCTAAGCTTGCTTAACTATTCGCGAGATGGCCTAGTGTGCATTGTACTACCTCTCCACCACCTGTAAAATATTAGTGGGAATAGTCATATAATATATGACGATACCTTAAAGCACAAAGGAGCTATGTCCATCCATCTTCCACATTTTTTATTCTTTTTAATTTCAGAAAAACTCAAATTCAACAAAACTATTATTGAGTTTTCCTGGCGATAACAGTTTGAAAATTTATTGAGGAAATTAAAGAGTTTAGCATAATAAGCCATTATTTTAGGAATTGTGTATTGGTGATCATTTCTTTTGCGTTTTTCTCAAAACTCCGTTTTTGGACATAGCTCCTTTGTGCTTTAAGGTATCGATATAATCTCAAAGTTAGTTGTATTTGATGATCAACTGAGATATGACACTGATTCCACTTATATTTCACAGGAGGTGGAGAGGTAGGACAATGCACACAAGGCCATCTCGCGACTAGTTTAGCATTGAAGTGACCATGATGCACTAGTTTCTAGCCCTCCAAGAGAGTTTTTTCTTCAGAAACCCAAAAATTTTGAGATATGCCACTATTGCATTATTTGCATTATGAGCGATGTATAGAAATATCCAGATTTATCCCACTTGAATGTTAGGGCTCCAAAAGGAGTGGATATTTCAAAAATGACCAATTTTGAGTTGTACCACTATCGTTGCTCCAAAACTACAATTAGTAACGGTCATCAAAAATCTCAGTAAAAGCGAATTTTAGACTCCGAATTTTCAAAATTTGACCATCAAGAGAGTTAAAATAGTGTTCAGCGAATCTTACGCTAAGCTAAACCTTATACTCGTAATATCTCCTCATTTAGAGGGCAGATCGTGCACTGAGGTCCCCGATGAAGGGGGCGTAACTCAGTCGATTCGTACGAATTCCTGTTGAAAATGAAACGATAAATCTCCACGAGGAGTGGAGAGCACAGCGGACTTTCGAGTCGCTTAATGAAGTTTCTTTTTGATTTATTCGCAGCTTCCGCTCAACTTATCCGGTTCGGTTCCACCCGAAAATACATTTCATCCGATCCACAGGCCAATAGCTTCGAAGGTAGCGGAAGCAATGTAATCACTTTTGGGAGGTGGAAAACGAAAATCCTACAGAAACTTCCTCCTATAATAAATCCAATTCAGGGAACCAAAACCGAAAAAAATATGGCTATTTAATTTTTTTTAAAATATTTTGAGAATGGCTGAGTATTCAAAACTAAGATACATCACTGAGTTTTATTAATAATGGCGACGTTTCACTTCACTTTTAGCTTCTCAAGTAAGGCAGGTCAAGTAGTTTGATACGCTTCAAACTTCTGAGGATATCACTTGTACCAAGAAGTTGGACTGCTTCAAATACAAGGTAGTACAAATTTTCGTATTAACAATGCTTTCAGAACAACATGTTTTTTGGAAAATGAAAATAATAAAATGAATTACACTTCTAGGGACAATGTTTTATGTAATTAACGTATTAAGGGTTCTTGATGGAATGAACGTGCTTTTATGAGAAGCCAATGAAATTCAAAATATGAAACAATTTTACATTTTTACAAATGTCCAATCCATATGTTCTCATAGGGAGCGAAAGGTTGGTTCTACAGAGCTCTGGGTGGGTCTCATTCGATTTTAAAAATTCAATTCTGTTTTAAATTGGTGAAAAAAACAATACCTTTACGTCGAGAGTTTTCGTGCTAGGGCGATTTGAAAATTACTTCCTCTATTTTTCATTCCATAGAATTGACTGTAGGGATGGGACATCGATATCGATAATATCGAAACATCGATGTTTTGCTCGTAATATCGATATTTTTAACATCGATGTTTCACACTCAATGATTTTCAAAGATCGATGTTTCGGTCCGATGATATCGATATGTCGAGGAGATGGTTTGATAAATTTGACCAACTAGGTACTGCAAGGGAACCAGACAAAATCCAATTTCAGACCAGATATTATCTGAAGTTAATAACTTCATTGAATTTACTTGGAATTTGAAGAACACCTCCTACCTTTCAATCATCACTTTATGTAACAAGATAATGGGGAATTTGCCTCAATTTTAGATTCTGGAATTTCAAGGCAAATCCTATTATAGGGCCCTAGAATAACGTTTAACACTAGGAATAACCAACGGAAAAAAATTACCGTAGGAGAAAATGACTAAACAAGTGAACCTCTGTTACAAAACACCGCGAAAATCGAGGAGTATTGTTGACGTCATACGAAAAAAAAAAAAAAAAAAAAAACGACGCGAAAGCAACAACAGACAGAGTTCTAGCACGCCACACAAAACGATCCAGTGAAATGGCTACTCGAATAATGTGATTCAAATCTTGAAACTAAATAAGAGAAGATGAAGAATAATAATGCTTGATAAACTAGTAGATAGATTCGTATTGTAAAAAAGTGAGTAATACTGTTTCTTTTGGTCAATTTGGTGTCTGTGTTCTTCCTGCCAGTTCGTGGCGCACTCTTGTGCGCACTACTCGGAAGGTAAAAGGTCGCGTATGTGCCGCTTCTGTGGTAAGCGCCACAGAACCTCCTTTGAAGTCAGATTGGTGGAATATCCGTCACGTTTCAAACATGGCTGCCTCTTACACATTGCCACCACATTTAAAATTTCCATCTTCCTTAAATTCTCTAAATTTTTTGGATGCGTTTTCGAGCAGCTCACTATGGTTTTATTCCATAAAAATAAACCCTCATTCGAAAAAAAAAAAAAAAAAATGTGAGGCAAATTCCCCATTAATGGAAAACAATAGAAAAGTCTCTTTATGCTTGAACCAATAATTGAAATGGGGAAAGTATGGGATATCGAAATGAAGTGCATAAAAATTGGATAATTTATCACGGATGAAAAAAATTATTAAGTAGTAGGTTATCCAGTAAAATAAAATCACGTTAAAAGAAAACATAATTATCCACTTCTTATGAATGGAGGAAGAGCAGCCTCATCAGGGTTTCTCCCTTGATTCTAATTAGTTGACAAATTAATTAAGTTTCCCGCTTTTTAAAAACATCGAATTTTGTACCTTAATTATATTTTGTCCCATCCCTAATAGTCCGGGCAACGAAGACTAAAAAAGGGCCTGAGGTAGAAAAAAATAGAACCCAAACCAAAATTGGCACAGATGTAGGGGTGGGTATCCTTATTAACATACTAAAAGTCCTGGAGGGTGGGGCACGAGCTCGAGGGGAGGGGGGTCACTAAAGGTCCCATTTTGGGGTTTTTCGTAAATATCTCGAAAACGGTGCATTTCTTGATAAAGCATGTCCTATAGTAAATTAAAGCTTATAAAATCCTCTACAACTTTGATTCTATACGTTTTATCGAAATTCCGAACCGTTACCGAGTTTTATGCATCCAAAAATGGAGGAATATTGAAAATTCGGTTTTCAGGTCACGTTTTTTGGATAACTTTGTTGAATTTCGTCCAAACGGTTGATCTGAGAAAAAATGTCTCTTAGAAAATTTATATCGGCGGAGACAACCACCATTTTATCAGCAATGTATGGGAAGAGCAAAATGACAGCTGTAAAAACCTGCACTGACAACGCGTCATAGGTGAAGTTGCTCCTTGTTTTTACAACCCCTCCTCTACACCACAAGAGATTGAGAGAGCTGGCGAGGTCCTCTTACTCAATATGTTCAAGGCTCCTCCCCAACTCAATAACCTCAACCAACTGCGACACCAGGCCTTCCTGAAAGCCTCCATCAGGCCAAACCCCAATTTGACGTCCCTGCCACCAACCAAAGCATCAGCACTACAGCACTCCCTTCGTGTTTATCTACAGGTAGATCATTCATTGCATCTTATATACCAATAACACACTTCCTTACTGTATTAATTGCTTTGCTAACAAAAATTTGGTATTTCTTTGCTGGTCCAACAGTGGCTGGGTAACAGTTTACCACCAACAAACAAGCTTCGGATGGGCCATGCAGGAGGATGGACTCATCCAGTGACCACCAACGCCCCAGTGGCACCCAAAGAGGTTCTGAATTCCATGTTTTGTCGGTGCACAACCGGATGTGGGACTCGCTGCGGTTGTCGGAAAACAGGCATTGCCTGCTCGGTCGCCTGTGCCATGGCACCTGCACCAACGCCGCCCCCACTGAAGCAACCTCCAAGAGTGACGAAGAAGACGATTTTTGATGTACTTTGACCTTACCTAACGATCATGTTATTTTGTAAATACCTTACTTTAATACTTAGTTTAAATTTAAAAAATTAATTAAAAAAACTTTTTCGTTTTTTTCTACATCATATTTTCATATACCCCCCCCCCCCCTGGTCTGTTGATACGTAATTCTGGGTTGTTAATTCGTGGTATATATAGCATTAAATGACGACAGATGACAAAAAGAAGGACGATTGAAGTTCGAGGGCACATAAAAAGGGGAATGGCAACATTTGAGTAAAAATGACACAAATTGGCAAAATTTTGAAATTGGCGTAATTTTTGATTGGTAAATGATAAATTGGCAATAAACCACATATTCTTCAAGGAAATTTAATGCTCTACAACTTTTTTTTAAGAGACATTTTTTCTCAGATCAACCGTTTGGACGAAATTCAACAAAGTTATCCAGAAAGCGTGACCTAAAAACCGAATTTTCAAAATTCCTCCATTTTTGGATGCATAAAACTCGGTAACGGTTCGGAATTTCGATAAAACGTATAGAATCAAAGTTGTAGAGGATTTTATAAGCTTTAATTTACTATAGGACATGCGTTATCGAGAAATGCACTGTTTTCGAGATATTTACGAAAAACCCCAAAATGGGACCTTTAGTGACCCCCCTCCCCTCGAGCTCGTGCCCCACCCTCCAGGACTTTTAGTATGTTAATAAGGATACCCACCCCTACATCTGTGCCAATTTTTGTTTGGGTTCTATTTTTTTCTACCTCAAACCCTTCGTTGCCCGGACTATAATTGACTGACATCAACCAAAAGCTAGACCCCAAATGGAGCCCATATTTTAAATTACATCAAAATTGGTCCTTGATAACTAAGAAAAGTGCTGAGTACGGCGGACGGATGGGTTTTTTTTAAATTCGATTCACGGATTTTACATACCTTGAAACGCAAAACATCAAATTTTGAGTAGGAATTAACTTTGTTTTCTGCTCGATTCCAAAGGCTCGTTATTGAAAATAATAAACCAAAAGAAAATTGAAAAAGAAACGATTGACGTGGACATTCGGACTTCTTCGGAAAGGTTAAAAGCTGCTTCAGCTGTCTACCAAAGACTGAGGAAAGTTAGAAGACTTTGATCCGACAGCCCCAATCGCGACTTCGAGTTGGACAATAATTCGGACAAGTGTAGCAGTAGAGCAGGTATAGTATTCACAAGGTGATGTATTATTGGTTTCTGTCTTCTTTAGGTCCTTGCAACACATACCTACTTATAAATTCATAGTACAGACAACACTGGGGTCAATGTGGTTTTTAAAAATTCGATTTTCGGATCTACGACTTTGAACGTGCTAAAGCATCACATTTTGGAGGGTTAACATTTTTTCTTGGTCGATTCCAAAGGTATATTATTGAAAATACTCGTAACAAACCAAAATGAGCTTTTGGCCGCAGGTCTGCTAGGGTGTTAGCACCTCCAGGACACCTAATGGTTACCTCGTTTTACCTTGTTATCACCTCTCAAAGTCCGAAAGGTATTTCAGGGGCTCGGCTCACTTCAAGGCTCCTCCCCCAACCTGCCGTGTTTGAATTTTTAAAAAAACTTTTTGACGCCTCTGCTCGAACATATTTTAAAAACTTCCACTCTCTCGAAAATGATAAAACCGAGAAGAAACGTTACGCAACGGTTTAAAACACCTGAAGTGCTCCTCTCCCCACCTAGGTGCCACACATACACACACACACACTCGGCAAACCATATTTGTTCCATGTGGAGTGGAGTGGTGGAACTATGGAAGGTTCCAACATTAGTTTCGGAGGTCGTCGAACTTCTTAGGAGATTTTTTTCTTTTCCCTCGCCAGGGACAAAAAAGATAACCCGCAGTGTCTACATGTGTCACTTGGTAATTATAAAACACGCCGAGCTCGAACGTACAAATCCGCCGTCCGTTCATCGTGTGATCACTGATGAACCGAGAACAACTTTAGGGTGGCAGACACGTGAAATTCGGGATATTTACACGTGTTCGACACCAATTTTAAAAAAAAACATCAAGAATCTACTCAACAACTAAATTTAACAACTTTCCCATCCAAAGCATTTTTTCAACCCAGCTCAAAATGCAACTTTTGGATTATTATTATTATCAGTAATAAACCTTTGAAATCGACCAACAAACAAATTTTAACCCCTAAAAATTTGTAGGTTTACATTTCAAGGTACGTAGAATTCAAAAATCGAATAAAAATTCTGCCGTCCACTGTACTCGGCACCAATTTTGATGAAAATTGGTGTATGAGCTCTGATTGTGCTTACCTATTTTCGACCAGTTAAATTCTTTCAACTTTACTTTTCTATCCAAACACATCAAACTATTGGCACTTAACTTCAAAATTAAACTCATATTTTTCCACATTTTTCTACCAGTAACATCAATCACTGCATAATAATAGTAACAGCAATCACTGTTCCTGCTGTTGGTTTATTCATACAAGTTTCAAGGCCTGGTTGATAATGGGCCCTTCAACCATGGGTTCATAGATGTAAAGTTATAATTCTTGAGGCCTTCCTCCATGGCGTATGGATGTAATTTAAAATCCATACATTCTTGTTTCACATTATTATGATTATTGTTTCAACTTGGTAAAAACAATAATTACCAAAATTATCAAGTATTTTTCGTGATATCCACAAGTTATTTTTGAGGCCAACAGCCAACTTTGTATTTGTTGTGTGGTACCATATCTGCCATTTTGAGCCCCTCACCTGTTGGAATAGGAGTCAGACAGATTTTTATAGTCAGTTCTACTCAAAGCCTCCTTGAATCATTATCTGTCTGCCATCTTTCTTTTGTATCTCTTTGTTCTGCTTGCCAAATTTTATCCAACTGTATCTTTTGTACTGAGTGCCATCCATCACATATCTTGTTTGAATTTGCATTCTTTGAATCCAAATTAGTATTTTCAACAAGAATTGCACAGTGTCCAGTGATATTTCTGACATTTCTAAACCTCATGGGAAGAAGCCTGTGTGTGCCTGCTATCTGGTCCCTAAAAAACTGTTACTGGAGAATCAAATCCCCCAGAAGCCTCATAGAGCACTGTTTTCAACCAAGAAGGAAGGCTATTTCTACCAGAAAGTTGAAGTTGGAACTTGGGACTTAGCATCTTGGAGCAGTGGAGTTTTCACCTCACTGAAGTACCTAACTGGAGTCTTGGGCTACTGGAGCTACCTCTCCCTCCTTCTGCCTTTGGATTGTGGAAGTACTGGTACTGAGGATCTCATCTTGGATCTCCAACCTGGCACCTTGGATCTCTCCCATCAGTGGTACTACCTTGGACTGGAGGGACCTGGACTTAATCTTCATCAACAGATAAGCCACATAAGGTTAAGTTATCAACAAATAAGGTTAAGTTCAGCAGATAGGTTTTCAATCTCAATTGCAAATTTTAAGGCATTTACTTCATACCTAGGTGGCCACCAGTAGGATTCAAAGCATAATATGCTTATATTATATTGACACTGAAAACAAAGCATTTCCGTTGATGTTTTATCAATCTAACAATTTGTGTCTTCTTTTGACTCACCCATAAGCACCACACAATACTTAAGGTAGGTAGTTCACCTAGCTAGAGTCAGTTCCCCTAATAGGGGTGGTCCTTCGAGTTCTTTACTTTTTCTTCTCATTATCATCATTTAACTATCATACAATAATTATCTCGGACACGAACTGCATCCAAAACAGTAGGTCTGGATAAAACAAGCTCCATTTGGGGTCTAGTTGTGCCCCGAAGATTTTGGTTGATGTAGGTCACTTCTAAGGGTTCAAAATGAGGGCTGAAATTTTCAAAACGTCCCAGCTCAAAAAATTTTGATATAAAATTTTGATATATATATTTCATCAATTTAAAGTAGTATTGAATTTTTATAATCGAGAAGTGACCACCCAGAGCTCTCTAGGACAAACCGTTCGCTCCTAGAGAAACCGTTTGCTCCTTGAAATTCAGGCACATGTACCTCACTGTAGACTTGCACATCAAAATATTCGTCAGTGTAAAACGATTTTGGAAAATAATAACGTTAAGTTGAGCAAGAAAGAAGATAGTTTCCAGTGCGAAGGTTGTATCTTAGGAAAACAACACAGAACCCCATTCAAAGTAAGCACTTCACAAAGTACAGAACCTGGTAATTTGATTCACACAGATCTAGCAGGACCAATGGAGTGCAGTTCACTAGGAGGTTCGAAGTACTTTCTTCCTTCCAAAGATGTAGGGTTTTTTTGAAGACCAAGTTTATAACGAACAAAGTTATAACAATGAAGATATGGCCACACTTGATTTTAAATGCTCTAAAACGGATGATACTAGTTTCAACGATATTAACCAACATGATGGATCACTGATCGAATTCAGAACTGCAACAAACAACTAATGAGTCTGAGAATCTGGAACAACTAGAGGAAAATCTTGTTACTGATGAACCTAGACCCAGTGAGGAGGTTGAACATTCAGAATCATCTCATAGTTACAACCTAAGACCTCGCATCACAAGACAATTCGTGTGTTGTACTGGATCAACCACTGAACCCCAGGAAACTCAAACTTTCAAAACGTTCTAGCTCAAAAAATTTTGATATAAAGGCATTGTTTTTTCATCAACTTAAAGTTGTATTGAATTTTTATAATCGAAAAGTGACCACCCAGAGCTCTCTAGGACAAACCGTTCGCTCCCTATGTGAACTTAATGGTGGGACTTACGATAAATCAGAAACACGAGTGTGAATTGCTGAGGCCTAATCTCCGTTCAAATTTTAGCTGACCGAAATGTGATCGCTGTTGTTGGTTGGTGGTAACAATGGCAAAGCCGTGATCTCTGCAGACGAGTGATCTATATAGAAAAATAATAAACCTTTTTGTATTAATTTGCAGCGTTTTTTGCTAGATTCCAAAGGTTCATTATTGAAAATAATAAGCCAATAAGGATGTTCTGTTACTTACAGAAATATTGAAAATTATTCAAAATTCGTTCAATGGAAAGGATTATTTTTATTGTTTGTTTTTTTCGTATCCCTCGGTTGAAGGAGCTGAATGTAATTTTTACAGTTGAAATCCATTAGTGCTAGGAAGTTATCTCAATTAAAATAATCATTTTTTAGGAATATGAAAGTAGAAATTTCGATTTTCAAAATATCTTGATTATGAGTCCTAACTACGTTTTCACATTTCAATGAGGAAAAAATAGACTTCAAATTAAAAATTTTCACAATGATTTCATTTATTAGTTCTTGCAGAACTATGTCGTGTTTGTGTGTCTGCAAATGAGGAATTTCACCATGTCGGAATTTCCTATTTTTTACCCCAAAATCGGATTCAGCACCTCGAAAAACCTCCTAAGGCAAACTTTCAGCCCGAACTTCCTAATTTACGAATAAACAAAACAGTGTAGAAAATACGAATGTTTAAAAAACCGGGAAAATGACGTCATCCCGGAATAGTTCATTTATGGACGATTGAAGCGCTGAGATCGAGAAATCTATAGTCCCCAGATGCAAAATTTCACGATACAGTAAAGTTCGAAATCGAAAAACTGAAGAAAAAAATAGAAAAATCAAGATGAGGAAAATTAGGTTTCCCCTGTTTCTGTTTGATAACTTTTCTCTTAGAAAACACGATTTCGTCGTCCCAATGGGCAACACTGGGAAGAGACGGCGCTCCGAACAGCCCAATCAGCGAGCGTTCCCGCATCACGTCCGTTTTCCCGGTTAGTTTTGAAATAAAAAATTTTGATTGTCCCCCAAAAATAACAGCAGACTTATTTTCCGAAATCAGCCCGATTTTCATCTATTCCAAACCATTAACTATTCACGAAAAATGCAAACAGAATTCGGTGAAATTCCTCATTCTTGTAACGGGCAAAACTATACGAAGTTACAGTTCGATGTTGATGAAATTTTCATGGGCATATCGGATTGGGCTGCAGATGATCCTCTATGAATTTCGACAGTAGCAGCTTCAGCGCTTGCGTAAACGTGAAATCCTTGGTACAATCATGAATTATCCCTTCTCATTACACGAGTGTTTTTACTCCGGGGAAAGCCGTTCCATGACACCCTTAAGGTATCACTTCGTCATGCTTCGTCAGTACGTGGTAAAACTCATGTACCTAACATAACTGTATATTTATGTACCCACGACGTCAAATGTACATCAACATCGCCCGGAGTGGGTTTCAATCGAGAGGGTACTTGGGCTTCGGAAGTTGACACCAACATTTAGAGGCAGTTAGCGGATAATGGGCCGATCATAACAGTTTCGTTTGAGGTACCGTTGTGAGAAGCCGTAGGTTTCAATGAGATGCAGATTCCAACTGCTTTGCTTGACAATTGCATCATGAATGAGTCGTTCACGATTGTCTCACTGCGGTTGGATCGAATTTTACATTCAACCTGTTTTTCAAGCAACTCCCTGAGATGGAGGCAGGCATTCAAGTATCCGGAGCTACAACCTTGGTTGATGTGATGATGCTAAACTTATTATTTTTTGACTTTTAATTATTAGTTTGACTAGATTTGCAAAATAAATAACAAGAAATGAGTGGACTGTATATCAAGGGGTGTTGTACTGTAATAAATAACCAGTGACTAGATAATTATGACTTTTTATTAAACAATAATGAGGCAGCAATGATATAAATTATGATGGTATTAAATACGGTGGATGCCTTCCTAAAAGTGGCCACTAAAGACTAAATAACACGAAGTTGGTAGGTAGCTAACCCCTAAGTTCCAGTGAAGAAGAAGAAAGCTCAAACTCCAGGTAGGTAGGTAGGCAGAAGACAGCCAGAAGATAGATCACAGGTATGGGTAGATCACAGAAGATTTGGATTATGGTAACTCTCACCTTGATTTTGGTAGCTAGCTACTTATGGATCCTGAGCTGCAGGTGAACCCAGCATACAGGGGGATATCCTGGTAGTGGTAGATGATGATCCTTGTAGTCTAAGGGAATCCAACAGAATGGTGAGATATTGCACTCGATTTTTGGCATACAGTTGAGAATCCACTTCAGGAATGAATTTAGATAAATTTTTCTTTGGTGAGAGCAAGATGAAACAAAAGGTACAAGATGGCTGACTGGTTAAGACTGACTGATGATGAATGGTGATGAAGGGCTCCAGAGCAGTGATGAAGGTGAAATCAGCTGATGATGCACTTCACTCACACTTATAATTTTAAAACTGATTATTGTATAAATTATATTAAGAGAACATTTTATTAGGGTTTAATTATGACATGAACAGAAATTATTGATGGATTGAATTGACTTAAATGGATGAGAACATGGATGTAGGCAGATTGAATCATTTATTACATGGAAGAGCAGTATGGAAGTGAATGTATGGAAGTTACAAGGTGGATGATATAAAGGTGAAGAAGCAGAAGGGCGATGATAAGGGGTTTCATGTTTGTGATACTGAGGGAATTAGAAAAGGATTTTGGGGAAGTTTGATAGGTTTTTAGGAAGGATATGGTGAAAAATGTGGTGAATGATATGGAGTTGATGCAGTTGGTGGTGAGTTGATGATTCCAAAGACGTTTTCCAAATTAACCTTAAGCCTAATTTTCTAATTCTTAATAATTTAATTTCCTTAAATTCCTAATCCTAATTTCTAATGGGGAATTTGCCTCACATTTTTTTATTTTTTTTTTCGAATGAGGGTTTATTTTTATGGAATAAAACCATAGTGAGCTGCTCGAAAACGCATCCAAAAAATTTAGAGAATTTAAGGAAGATGGAAATTTTAAATGTGGTGGCAATGTGTAAGAGGCAGCCATGTTTGAAACGTGACGGATATTCTACTAATCTGACTTCAAAGGAGGTTCTGTGGCGCTTACCACAGAAGCGGCACATACACGAACTTTTACCTTCCGAGTAGTGCGCACAAGAGTGCGCCACGATCTGGCAGGAAGAACCCTGACACAAAATTGACCAAAAGAAACAGTATTACTCAGTTTTTTACAATACGAATCTATCTACTAGTTTATCAAGCATTAGTATTCTTCATCTTCTCTTATTTAGTTTCAAGATTTGAATCACATTATTCGAGTAGCCATTTCACTGGGTCGTTTTGTGTGGCGTGCTAGAACTCTGTCTGTTGTCGTTGCTTTCGCGTCGTTTTTTTTTTTTTTTTTTCGTATGACGTCAACAATACTCCTCGATTTTCGCGGTGTTTTGTAACAGAGGTTCACTTGTTTAGTCATTTTCTCCTACGGTAATTTTTTTCCGTTGGTTATTCCTAGTGTTAAACGTTATTCTAGGGCCCTATTATAGGATTTGACTTGAAATTCCAGAATCTAAAATTGAGGCAAATTCCCCATTCTACTCTATCGTACACTCGACTAGTGTAAATTAGGCTTTAGGTTCTAGCTCCGGATACTTGAATGCCTGCCTCCATCTCAGGGCGTTGCTTGAAAAACAGGTTGAATGTAAAATTCGATCGTGTATTGCTGCTGTAGGCCTGCTACTTGTGGCGATTGTGTCGATGACCACAGAGGTAGCGTCCCGGCTTACTCGTGGCGGTTGTGACGATTGTGGCGACACACCAGTTGTAAGCGGGATTTGCGTTCGACAGGGTTAAGGTTTCGATCCGCGGCGTAGTTGGTAGCAGCACGAGGTTGTGACGCCACGTGCCGATCCCAAGTTCACCGAATGACACAAAACCTAACGTGGCGAGCTCAGGTTGGAAAGGGGAAGACAAACAAATATCGAAACAATAGTTAAATTTACAAGGGGTAGCGTGTGGTATTTACCTGTGACGAGGCGGTGAAGCGGCCAGTCGGATTCCTCGGGATGATGCAATCTGAAATGTTAGCCTTAAGGGCGTCCTACTGAGAAAATGGCGTCCGCCAAATGCGACGCTGCCGAAGGGGCCTACGAAGGTGTCTGAGGGACGCCTCGGAAAAGATGGCGGAGTGTGACGCGTCACCAAGCTCCGGTTTTCACACTGAGGAACCAGGTAAAATGAGAAAATATATTCAAATGCAGATTTACAACAATAAAAGGTAAGTTTATTAAATATGCAAATGGTTTTCTGACTAGGCACACCGAAGGGTGTGTCGAAAAGAAGCCTGATGGGCGCAACAACACAAGTAAGTATGGCACAAGATTAAATGTTCAATAGGATAGATTTGCAGATAATATTTCAAATGTACAATTTAATAACTCCAATTTGACTTTGTGTTTCAGGTTTCCAGAGTATATCAGTTCAACGTTCCAGGTTTTCAACAAAGGTGAGTATGGTAAGTATAGGTTAACTTTATGTTGCAGGTAAGTATTTAGCTTTAAGTTACAACTTCTCAAATTACGACTTTTGTTCAACTGTTTCAGAATTACTTCTACGCACTGTCCTAACTGCATTGGCCAATGGTTTCAAGGTAAGTTATAGTTTTCACTCACACGTGTCAGGGCCCTGAGGTATCCTTCCAGGTATGATGTGGCGGTTGTGGTGGTTGTGGCGACGGACGTCCAGTGAATCCAAGGGTTCTTCAACCGGATCAATTCGGCGCGAGACGGCAATTTCGATGGTCAGGGATCTTACGAAAAAGCGTCTTGAAAGTATTTGGGGGGGCGGTTTTGACTCTAGCAGGCTCAAGTTCACGGGCAGCAGGGCTCACGGTGACTCTTACTGAATATCTAAGGGGGTCTGCCTGTGGAGGGGGCTGCTCGTTGGTTTTGTTCCGGATGGTCCCCCTCCGCTCCCTCGACGGACGGGCGCCTGCCAGGTGGAGACTTCTGATTGGCTCCCCCCGCCGAGGGAGGGACGCTCTGGCTGGAGACGGCGTCTTCATGTTGAGGGGGGGGTGACGTCACCTTTTGAGCTGACCACGGATCCGAATCTGACAATCATCGCCGCGGGTGGCTATGACAAATTCGGATCGGAAGGGAGTTAACGAATTAACCCAGTCTCTTCACTGGAAAGGTTCCCCAGTGAGTGGAGACTCACACTGCAATACACTCTACTCGTGTAAACGTTATCAGTAGAGTAGAGTTCACTCTGCTAACTGGTAGAGTAGAGTAGACTCTACTCTACCGGGTCCCCCATCACAAGAAATTGGACTATCCTGTTCAATCAACTGCCTACTCTACGAATGTAAACAGTTTTGAGTATAGTGGAGTGAAATAAAAAAGAATAAGAAGAAGGGATAAGGTGTAATGTTTGTGTCTGACGACTGGAGGAGCTCCTTGTTTCCGTGTGAGTGGTTTTTTCGAAGTTTTTTTGAGTTTTATTTCTTCGAAAAGTTTTTTCGAGTTATATTTCTTCGAAAAGTTTTTTTTTTGACTTGTTTTATTGCACCAAGTTACAACTTATAAGGGTGATTCTCCCATTTCGTCGGAATTCATGTTTTGGAACGATTGTGGCTACTGTGATAATTTTTGCGTACGTTTTTGGTAGTGAATGACTACTAGTAACCCTTCCCTCGGTTTTCAGTCAGATTTTGAGTGGATATCCCCTTGCAATCATACCTAAATTTACGTTCAAAACGTCAAAACCTAATTCCCTCACCTGTCCATCGACCAGAGTTGCTAACTTTGATGATGAATAAAACCACTGTTACAGCTTGTGGCGCTTTCTTTCTTTTTTTGGTGGCTTTCTTATGTTCTCAACTAACGATCAGTACGATAGGTTGCGCCCCAAAATGTCTACAAAAAAATGTGCAGCCTGATACACCTGTGTCCATAGAGTTTTCCCTAATTCCCTCACCTTTTTTTGAACATGGCGCCAGCTCTTCCCAGAGCATCTTTTGGAAGTTTTGAAGTGTTGGCAGCATTGACAAAGTTCCCGCCAATCCCAGGGTAACCTGTTGCACACAACCTTCCTCTTATCTCAGTTTGTGTGAAAGTGTGATGCATCGAAAACACCGTTCGTCCATTCAAAGACATAATTCCCTCATCCAGCAGTATTTTGACTCAGGTGAGATAATATTCATGTTATTTACGCGTTAGTTGATGTGTTTTCAAAGGGAGATATGTGTTCCATTGTTGTTTTTTCTTTACAAGGCATGTAGAGGGGGTACACCTCTAAAAATCGTCCAAAACCTAATTCCCTCACACCTAATTCCCTCACTTCGTCTGAAGTGAGGGAATTAGGAAGAATGTGAGGGAATTATTTTTATGACATATTTTTTACTTATTATTATATTATTATCAGAGATGTAGGTATTAAATTTTACCAGTACCTAATTATTATTCCTAGGTTTGAAGAAGTAATGGCACCTAACAAAAAGGCTGTAGAAGAGAAGAGACAGAGGAAGAGGGAGTATGACAGGAAGAGGCGAGAAAAAATGAAGAATGACCCCGAACTTCGTCGAGAGCAGCAACTGAAAGAACGGCTGAAATATCAGAAGAAACTCCAAAAGAAGCAGGTAAAATTAGTGAGCGACATGACAGACCGTGAACTGAGGGAATGTCGTAAAAAAAGGAGAGCTGCATCAAAGAAATGGTATTGGAAGGAAAAAGCTAAAGCTCTGCAAAAAGAAACTGAAGCGGGACAAACTGGGAATAGTTCAGTTACTCCCCCCCAGCAATCATCAGCTAGTAAAATGCAGCACATCCTCAAATTGGCTGAACGACGGAAGAGAAAACGAATGGAAAACATGAGAAACGAGATAAGTAAACTGAAAAAAGATAGCAAGAAGAAGGAAAGAATCATTGAACGGCTGAAGAGGAGAGAATCAAGAGCCAAACTCGCTCAAACGTCTTCAAGCAGCTCCCCACGTAGTCACGTCACAAAAATCATGAAGAACGAGACGGAAAAACAGATTGCTCGCAGGGTCCTTTTTGGAGAATCAGTTCGTCAATCTGTGGAAAAATATTACAGCACCCTGGAGAAAAAAAAGAAACCTCTTTTTCGCGAATGTTTCCTGAACAACGCCAGGTTTTTAAGGAAGTATCGTTTACTATCCAACTTCAACTTTCTGTCTTCAAGGTTGTTTGACCAAAAAACCAAGGACATCACAAACAGTGGTTTTGCAAGGTATAAGTTGAAGAAGATTACTGAGCAAGTGAAAAGGGACGTGAAGGAATTCTTTGAGGACGATGAGAATAGTATCATGTGCCCAGGGAAGAAGGATTGTATCACCAAACATAAGGTTAAGAAGCAAAAGCGTTATCTCACTGGTACCTTGTTGGAGTTACACTCAAAATTTTGTGGAAATCCGGAGAGTTACAAGCTCAGCTATGCAACCTTTTGTAGGCTAAAGCCCTTCTGGGTCGTCCCTCAAAAAGTGACCGCTCGTGATACCTGCGCTTGCAGAATTTGTGAAAACATAGGCCTAATGGTATCTGGCTTGCACAGATTTGACATCATACGTTTCAAAAAAGCTAGCGATGTCCTCAAAACTATTTGTTGTGACGATAATAGTTTGGCATGTCTTGAAAGGAACTGCAGCAACTGTCAAAACCTTGTGATACCCTACGAACCATTTGAAGAAGGTGAAGTCTGCTACGACGAGTGGACCACTAACAACGTTGAAATCACTAAGGGAAATGCCAAGAAAACAGTGAAGCACGTGATAAAAGCCACAGTAAAATCCTCTGCAATGAAGAGTGTAGATTTGTTCGAAGAGAAGATGAAAGATTACATGCACCATCAAGCCATCAAAATCCATCAATCTCGAGTATTCAGGGATTTAAAAGCTCGATTGTCCGAAAATGAAGTAGTAATCCATTGTGATTTCTCCGAGAATTACGCGATGAAATATGGACGCGAAATACAGTCAGTCCATTTTGGAGGCAGTCGCAAACAATTCTCACTGCATACTGTGGTGATTTACTTCAGGAGAAGTGCATACGAGGAAACACAGCACCAATCATTTTGTACTCTTTCATCGAACACTGAGCACGGACCTGCTGCTGTATGGGCACACCTGAAGCCATTGTTTGAGTATATATCCGTCAATCTACTTAAAGTCGACACAGTTCACTTCCAATCTGATTCACCAGCCACTCAATACCGTAACAGGACAATTTTTTATCTCCTATCCCATGCTCTCCAAGTTTTCATCCCCAAACTTCGAATTGCCACATGGAACTATTCGGCCCCTGGCCACGGCAAGGGTGCAGTAGATGGCGTAGGAGGAGCCATGAAGCGATTATTGGATAAAGCTGTTTCATGTGGACAGGACATCAGTGATTTTACCTCGTTCGTCAGGATACTCCAGGAAAAATCTAGGAATGTTTCTCTCTACGTGATATCTCCAGAAGAAATAGATGGAATGGCATCCAATATTCCAAAAGTTATCCCTGGGTTCAAAGGGACAATGAAGGTCTACCAGGTAGTGTACCACCGCTGTGATATTCCTGGTTCCAAAAAGGTTCTACAAATGAAACGGCTTAGCTGTTGTGATTGCCTAAGTTGCGACAAGTTCACACTTGGAACCCTTGTCCAGGATGACATTGCTCCAGCCATCTCTGCCGAAGAACAAGGGGAGCCCTCTGGGATTCTTCCTGAAGTGATTATGGAAACGGAAATTATGGAAAAAGACGGTCATTCAGAGTCTCACGCTGCCACGATTGGTGAAGCCGTAACTACCGATGAGCCACAGCCAGGAAGTTCAATGAATGGAAGCACTCCAACCACTAATCCACATGCCCTGCCAGTAGTAGGCAGTTACGTTGTAGCTCGATTCAACGAGGTTGGATCCAAGAAAAAGCGACCAGAAGATGTTGAATATCGCTACGTTTGCTATATCACAAGCGTTGGCGCCGATGATATTATTGGGATGGGACTTCGCTCATTCAAGAATTCAAAACGTGAATTCTGTTTGAATGTGAATGATTCATTCAGTCTTCATCCGAATGATGTTTTGATGATACTGCCACACCCCAAAACTCTGATAAGGGAGAGAAAAGTGCTTCGAGTCTTCCCATTCAATGTAGAGGTGGTAGAAAAAAAATAATGAAATGTTTATGCTTTGACTGAATTTAAATAGTTTGATAAGATGGTTTTTGTTCCTTCCAATAAGCTCGATTGTAGTCATTCAATGTACTTGAAATGTTTATGCTTTGACTGAATTTAAATAGTTTGATAAGATGGTTTTTGTTCCTTCCAATAAGCTCGATTGTAGTCATTCCATTTACATAACTTCGGGCAATCATTTCTGAATGAAAAAAGAGAATTTTTATTTTTGAAATTGTATACCTACTTTTCAAAAAAATATGACTAAGCGAAAATACTAGTCATTAGGTATTATGCCTAAGAAAAAAAAATCACTAGTCGATAGGTATTATCTGAGCCTCAATACTCAATTTGTTTGATAATAAAACGTTTTACCAGTTAAATTCTACGTGTTAACTAATTCCCTCACTCATTACCTAATTCCCTCACTACAATGATTTTAATCATGATCATGTATCTCCTTACTAACGCATTTCTATGAACCAATTTTTCGTGAGCATGAGCAGTAGCCTATTTTGAAGGGATTCACGGAAAAGGGGGAATTAAAATTCTTGATTTTCATTTTACGAAAATGGGAACTCAATTTCCAACGAAATGGGAGAATATACCATAAGCAACATTGTTCTGATACATAGTGGTGTACTTATGTTAATAAAACTAAGATACTTCACTTAGTTCTTATTGTCCTGAAATTTGCACTTCATGATTAGATCGTGTGATCATTATCGTCGTAGTAAATTATTCTGGAGGCGCTGAATTATGTCTCGATTGCTCTGGGCTGTGCACCCCCACAGTTGTGCACCGTAAGTCCAGACGGGCTTTAGGACTTGCTTGTACAGTATAGGTAAGTAAGCTATTGTGGACAGACAATTTTGACCTTCGGCCCATCAGCCAGTATATTTTTCTGAATTTAATCAAAAGCTCAGCTTTTTTCTTCTTAACCTGGGACTTCCACCTAAGTTTGGCATCCAGCGTCATTCCAAGATATTTCGCTTCATTGGCATACGGTATCACCTTGTTATCGAGGAAGGCTCGAAGCCTTTCTTCTAAAAGTGAGGTGAACAGAGTGAGTAGTGAGTAGACTGAACAGGATACCCTGTGGTTCGTTGAAATCGTAGACCGAATATTTTATGTAATTAGCTTTATAAAGTCCTGCAGGCGTGAATAAATATCATCACAGACTTGAGGAATGAAATTGGAAATCGCCGCTTTCGAGACCCGGTACTTGCGCTGATGGGAACGGAAGTTGCTGCCTGTGGCAAGGTGGTCCAATGTCACCTCTAACATAACTTTTGGGGTTACAGCATCCTTCATCACAGTGTCCTGCCGATGGATCAATGGCGAAACGAGTTGCAGCAACTGATCAAAAGCCTGGGGAGGCATCCTCATAGCAAGAGTGTACTCTTTTTGGTCTTCAAGCAAGAGTTCTTTCAGCAGATTGGCTGATGCTCCGGGGGTTTCTCCCCGACTGATCCAACTCCTAACCCACTCCCTTTTTTTCGTCTTTCTTCCACCCTACACATATTTTCCAATTCATCCAACAAAATACACGACATATTCAAAAACTTCTCGAAACCCCAATACTCCATGGTCTTCATCCACACAATGTGTCTACCTCTGGCCTGACCACACCTCCTTCTGGTTCCTGTTTCCCCCACCTTTTCTCTGGCTTCTGTTTCCCCCACCCGGAAGAGAGCTTTGAGTTTTTGGTCCAGTCCTTGCCTGGAAGCCTGTTGAAAAAGATATTGTGAGTCCGTGGCCAATAATAACGTTTAGTGGTGCACCATTCCCCCCCCCTCCCCCTGTTACCTACTTCGAGTGACCATCAGAGAAGATACAGAGACAGAAGTTTTCTCTAGGAAATAGTGGGTTATATGAGCTCCCAATTTATCTTTTGTATTTTGAGAATCTTTTTTTGTATTCGTATTTACCTTTATGACAACTTGAGAGAGAGTTTCAATTTGTTTTGTCTATTCATACAAGTAAGAGGAAGTAAAAGTTATAGTAGGTGTTAGTAGGTTTAAAGTTTTTCATGTTCATGATATTTTGTACCTAGTTGAAGAAAGTTGATTTATTTGTTTGTTTTCTCGTTGATTAAAGAATTGTTCGTTGTAGAAAGAAGTTTTTATAAGTTTGTGAAATTATCCTTGTCCTGCTAAGCAGGTGGTGGCAGCAAACGAAATCTAGGAATCAAATACCCCCTAAGGGTTACACCTGTTTCTCTTAGCCACATTCATCACACAGACGGTACACCAGAAAAACGCAGACACTCCTGGAGACTCAGCAGTTCGCACGGTACTGATGCAAACGACCCAAAGTTGAGGGCACGTTAGAGTAGAGTAGGTGGTAGAGTGGTCGGTAGAGTAACAAGGACTCTAATCGACCATTTACACGTCTAGTAAATCAGGCTTTACTGGTAGATTGGCTCAGGGATGAAAATTGACCATCTATCCAAATTATAACGTACAATTTGTTCAACAGAAAATCGATTTCTTCCTCGAGATGGCTAATTTTCAAGTACCACGTAGGTACCTTTTCTGATATACAGGGTCCAATCAGAATCGATTCTACAACTAATGAGGTGTGCGCGGAAAAACTGTTTATTGTTATTTTTAATCTAAACTAGACTCATTCTGAGAATTTTGACACCAACTGCGACCTTCTAGCGTGAGAAGACCTTTTTCTATGATTTTTCAAAGTTTCGAATGTTTATGACGTCACAGTGGGCTGGGGGGTCCCGCCCAGGCGAGAGGGGCGCGTGACGTCATAAACAATCGAAACTTTGAAAAATCGAAGAAAAAGATGTACTCATCCATAAAGAGAACGACTGGTGTCAAAATTCTCAGGATGAGGACTACTTTCGATTAAAATTTAAAAAAAAATCAGGCGCACCCCCATTGGCAACTTAGCTTCTGTTGCTTCCGAGCCAACCAAGGTGTGCGGAAGCTTTGTTTCCACTTCTCAAGGTCGAAAAAAAAGTTCTCCAATAGTTAGTATTTCTAACAATTAACGGCGCTCAAACTTTAAAAGTTGTACGTAAATTTGAAATTTAATAGTGCAGCTGCCGAGGGAATTGAAAAACTAAAATATCGCCACTGGAATCATCAAAACCGAAAAACGTCTGCCAAGTGGGTGTGGCACATAGCTTCCTCGTATCCATAACCCGATTATATAGATGATCCGATGCATAGTAGTTAATCTCGAAACACCAATCTCTAAGTACCTTTCACTACCCTCATAGGGGACCATCTACACGCTAATCTGGACAATCCTAGAAAATTTCATCAAATTCGGACGAAAAATGTAAGTGCAGTAGTGATTGGTTCAAAAAATTTCTAAGCTTGACTGGGAGTTGAACCTGGGACTCCAGGGTGGGAGTCCAGAGCATTGCTCGCTGTCCTATAAAGGGGTTGGTTGCAAGGGGTTTGAGATCCTCACGTCACACGTGACCACTGGGCTGAAAGCTGAATGTGGGAGCCCGAGAAGCGTTCTGATTGGTGGAGCTCCAGGACGTAGTTATAGCGGAAAGCAACAGATTGCGTTCACGATTGCTTGTTCCCAACCTCATCACAACAAGTCACCTTGTTTATCACATATTTTTCTCCTTGGTGCGTAACCGGCCGCATCTAAGTAATTAATTTGATAACATTTAGTTATATTCGCGATATGTACGAAAAAATCGAGCGATTTTCAATAATACACTGGGTTTCAAACGTTTCTATGGGTGGCAGTTGTCGATTCAACATTTGAACAACTGGCGATAGGGACAACAACAATTGTAAGGGCAACTTGGAAAATACCTATCGCCTCGATTGGAATTTCCAAGTAATTTTTGCAAATCTAAATGATGATGTAACGAAAAGTTATCAATTTCTGGTCATTCGAAAGCATTTAAAAAGAAGCGGTGAAGAGTGTGCCCTCTCCCCCCCGCCACTTCCGTAGTAGTTCCTCAATCCTAGCTGAAAGTAGATGGCGCAACTGAGGCTGCCTCAAAAATGCTTGCACACCATTTTAACGTTGGCTTTCTTCTCTGTTAACTTGTCTCTGTTACTCTGTGCACGCGACTGTTACGGCTGTTACAAGGATTTTACGTTTGCGCATGCGCAGAGGCTACTGTAAGATTTTAAGGCCTTGATTTTCATTGGGGACCATCTACAACCTAATCCGCGTTATCCCTGAAAATGTCATCGAAATCGGGTAGAAATTGTGGAAGTTATGGCCGTTACAAGCAATTCACGTTCGCGCATGCGCATCGGCTACTATCAATCCGGGGGCGATGATTTTCATAGGAAACCATCTAAACACTAATCTGTAACATCCCAAAAATTTCATTGAAATTGGATGGAAAATGTGGAAGTTACGGCCGTTACAAGGAAATTCACGTTTGCGCATGCGCAGTCGCTTCTATCAGTCCGAGGATGATGATTTTCAAAGGGGACCGTCTACACACCAACCCGCACAATCCCTGAAAATTTCATCGAAATCGGACAATAACTTCGTATAGTTATGCGCGTTACAAGGAATTGATGACAGACGGACAGACAGACAGACACGGAACCAAAATTGTTCAGAAAGGTCTAAAACACAAAACGCAAGTGGAAATTTTGATTTTGGAGAACTTTTTTTTTCGTCCTTGAAAAGTGAAAACAAAGCTTCCGCTACCTTGGTAGACTCGGAAGCAAAATAATTGCCAGAGAAAACGCTGCAAATTATTACACAAAGGTGAATTTTTTCTGGTAGATCACTCGCCTGCAAAGAACACTACTTTGCCTTTGTCACTGCCTACCAACCTAATTTCGCTTAACATTGAAGTTAAATTCATTTAAATAAACGCTTCACACTCGTGTTTTGATTTATCGTAAGTCCAACACTCAAGTTTTCATAGGGAGCGAACGGCGTGTGGTCCCTAAAAATTCAATACTATCTTAAATTGATGGAAAAACAATACCTTTATATCAAATTTTTTTTAGCCAGGGCGTTTTCGAAATTTCAACTTATAGAAGTGACTGACTAGAGATGGCAAAAAAGTATCGATTCTTTAAAAACTTGATTCTTTTGGAAAAAACTATCAATATTTTCAGATTTTTTTCCCCCTGAAGAATCGGAGAATCGATTCAAAAATTCGAGAATCAGTCCGACAACCAACACAACCTCAATGGGGAAGGAAAATTGATGAGTATCATTGATTATTACATTATTATCCCAAAATGAGAAGCAGAAGCACCACATCAACCTATCCTGATAATTCATGATGTCTCTCATGAAGAAAAATTAGTATTTACACATTCGTTATTTACACATTATAGGAACACTTTTTCTTTACATAAATTGTCAAAACAGATCCGATTCATAATATTGATAACATTTTCTGAAGGGTATTTTATTCTTTGTGGGAATCATTAGGAAACCCTGAGGCAAGGCATACAGTTGAGGTAGATCTGGCAACAAAACACTCCACCAGCTCCAGGTATATTCTATCGGTTCTCTGATCCTCATTCTCCAGACATCAGTCAGAGTTCACGTGATGTTCATAAGACTTTTCTAAGAACTCGAGAAAGCTGGTCGGAGAGCCTTCCTGAGAACCCTGGTTCTTGGAGTCCTTGGAAAAAATATCAAAACAGGGTTCAAAGTAGAGTTCCTGGCGGATTAGAGAGTTTCAAATAAATGTTTTCAATGCCAATATGGTTTCTTCTTCTGGGAAGACTGGTAGGTGGTTGGCACTTGTCAATCTTGTATGGGTTTTCTAGGAAATCGCTAGTGAAACTGTGAGGAGAGTGCTGGAGGGCCAAGTCTCCAAGTCGTACAATGTTGCCATTCATCCAAGATTATTTTTACCTAAACTTCTGTTTTTACCTTCTTCTTCCTATGTTTTTCGTGAAGTTATGGTCATCAGCTTGGTACCTACTTTGTCTTAACCAAAATGAAACTTTCCATACAAAAGCGAGCGTTTTTTTTCGATAACCAAGCAATGATATTTTTGGATGATTACAGGAACAATCAATTAAGTTTATTCTGGATTATTCAGTTAAAATTATAATTTAAAAATGCCGCAAATCATTGCCCAAAGGTTTATTATTTTCTGTATAGATCGCTCTTCTGTATAGATCACTGGTTTTCCATCAATAGCACCTACCACCATCTGTATTCTCCCTTGACCTTCCCTCTCAAATTTCAGCTTCCTGCGTTCAATAGGATTTAAAATGGCTTAGGAGCTCACTCAGCTGATCAGTGCTCTTCCAGGCGTCTCCAGCATTCGAGAAGATCTTCTTCAGTCTTCAGAGCACTGATCAGCTGAGTGAGCTCCGAAGCCATTTTCAATCCTATTGAACGCAGGAAGCTGAAATTTGAGAGGGAAGGTCAAGGGAGAATACAGATGGTGGTAGGTGCTATTGATGGAGAACCAGTGATCTATACAGAAGGGTGATCTATACAGAAAATAATAAACCTTTGGGCAATGATTTGCAGCGTTTTGTATTTACTTTTTCCCGCTATCTACCTATAATAATGTTTTCTCAATAATTGTTTGTTGACTTGTAACAAACTCTTACCACAAGTGTTGTTTATAGTCCTTTTCAACTAATATCTCAGTTTCTTCTATAATTACAGCGGTTTTGGCAGTATATAATTTATGCATAAATTTGGGGCTTTCCGACGAATGGTGAACGATTTTTCTACCAACACGAATGACGAAGATAAAGTTCCCTAGCAACGGCTCGGTTGTTAGCAGAAATCTTCAGAAAACCAACCTTGACGCTTTTTCGTTTCTGTGCCAAAGTAAAGACAATGTCAAAAAACATGAAGTTTCAAATCCAACTACCTGTATCTTCGATATTAATACAATTTAAGTAAACTTTTTAATCACAGGGTTCAAAAGTTAGCTCCAGCTTTTGGTAATTATTTAAGTATTACTTTTGCTTGAAAAGTATCGATTCTTGAAAAAATTGAAAATTGTCTTGTTGAAAGCCAACAATCGATGGTTAAGTTCGTTGTTTATTCGATGGTGACTACTGATAGTTTCCATACAATGCTCAACTCTACTGTGAGTGCGTCATGATCGAATCATCATCAATATTCACAGCAAACGTAAAACGTAAAATCCTCGTATCCAAAATAATTTTCCAAAATTTTCGTCCGATTTCGAATGCATACCTGAAATCAAAGTCATGATTTAGTTGAAGCCGATCGCGAATAATCGATAAAATGGACCATGATTGAAAACGCTGCAAATTATTACACAATGGTTCATTATTTTTTATTTTTCTATATAGATCACTCGTCTGCAAAGCCACCAACCATCCAACAAGAAGAAAAACATCGATGGCATTTCGCTCAGCTTTAATTTGAACGGAGATTAGGCCTCTTTTGCGATTCACACTCGTGTTTCTGATTTATCGTACGTCCAAAATTTAAATTCTCGTAGTGAGCGAACGGTTTGTCCTACAGAGCTCCGGGTGGTCTCGAAAAATTCTAAAAACTCTATAGAATCTTAAATTGAAGGAAAAACAATACCTTTATATCGAAATTTTTTGAGTTAGGGCGTTTTCATTCAATTCATTTTGGAACCCTTAGAAGTGACCTACATCAACCAAAATCTTCGGGGCACAACTAGACCCCAGAAGGAGCCTATATACCAAATTTCATCAAAATCGGTCAATGCTAAGTGGCAAAAGTGCCGCGTACGGCGGACGGACGGCCAAATTTTTATTCGATTTTTGGATTCTACGTACCTTGCAACGTAAACCATCAAATTTTGAGGGGGTGTTAAAATTTTTTTATGGTCGATTCCAAAGGTTCATTATTGAAAATAATAAACCAAAACGATATCGTTCATTCTACTCCAAGAGCGCCTTGTTCAGGAGTCGAGTTTCGAACTTCTCATCTTCCCAGTTCTTCACACGAGAGGTTGATGGAAACAAAAGGACCACCTCGAAATCCAAGTTTACTTCCCTTTTCTTCACAGTACTTTTACGGTATTTCAACTAGAAAATAACTGAAGCGACCACCGGTATACATCCCTCACTCCGCTGTTTTGTCGAGCTTTTGTGCAATTGTAGCGGGAAAATCCGAGCCGACCCGAACAACCCTCGAATAAAGGTTCGCAGGAGGAAACCGCTCGTCGGAAACGGAAATAGAGAGCTAAGGGAAAGGAAACCTATAAAGAGCGGGAATGAAGCGCTCTGGTTGAAAGCAGTTGAGAGTTCGGAAGTCGCTATGAATCAACAAGTGTCCTCCGACAGAGTTTGCTCGGCTGATGCTCTCCGGCGATGATAAATTCCACTTAATAGTCCGCCAAGTCGAGGATGTTCGAGTGGGGAAAATGCTCAGGACGACCCCCGACGATAATAGTTGGACGATTCACTCGGGGAACTGGACGTTCTGAGTGGTTTCGCCTCAGTGATTTGACAGAAGAGAAAACCCTGCAAATTATTACTCAACGATTTGATATTTTGCTGAGAAGAAGGCATCACAGGGGATATCAGATGTTCCTCGTCGGTCTCTTGATCACTAAGGCATCGTTATGATGTGAGTTGTGTGATGTCAAATGTTTTTATTGAGAAAAAAACCCACTGTGTACATACAAGGTCAAAAGATACTTGATATAAACGATAAAATACAAAATATAAGCAATCAAACATTAAAATTAAAATAAATGTTCAAAAATTCCGAGGCTTTGTAGAGCTTGACGTCAATCAATTTGGCTTTGAGCTTTGATGCCAACTGGCCCTTTGGTAGCACCTTCATCCACTCCAGCAGTACGAACTCCATTTTGAATCGGGTTGGATCTTAGGCAGGCTGAGAGATGATCTACCCATCTTGCCGGGTTTATTCCTTTAGATTAACTATTAACAAGTTTAGCTAAGCAAGTTTAGAACAACTTTTGGCGAAAGAAAAGATATCGAGTGGTTTTTCCCGGGACAAGGATTGAACACGAACGAAGGATCCAAGTTGTTCAATATTCGAGTAAACAGTTTGAAGGACTCAATTACTTACCAGCTTCACGACTTCAAAGCTCACCGAGAAGAAACAAAATTGATTGAACTCAGGTTTAGGCATCAAGTCGAGTCAGATTGGTGTAATTTCACACTGCGGCGCTTTGACTCAGTTTGCCGCCAGAACTCGACGCCCGAGGCAGCTCACCTGGGGTATTCCTGGAATTGAACCATCTCTGTACCTCCAGCGGACTACCTGGGATGAGATGAGGAATGTGACCGCCTCGTCTTCACACTCATCTGTTATCTGAGCGTCTTCACTCTCCCAGAGGCTCACCAGGCTGCACTTTCGACTCATTGTATGCTTTGTTGAACCGCGACATGACCGGTGGATGAAGATCCAAGATCAAGCCAAAATTAGGATCGTTTTCAGAATGCATCATGGCACACCTAACTTTGCCTACTTTTCAGGAGAGCAAAAAAAACCGATTTGGTCGATAAATTTTATAGTTTTTGGTTTATTATTTTCAATAATAAGCCTTTGGAATCGAGCAAGAAAAAAAAAAATTTAACCCCCCCTCAAAATTTGATGTTTTACGTTTCAAGGTACGTAGAATCCGAAAATCGAATAAAAACATTTCCGTCCGTCCGCCGTACGCGGCACTTTTCTTAGCAACACTGGACCGATTTGGTTCAAATTTGGTATGTGGGCTCCATTTGGGGTCTAGTTGTGCCGCGAAGCTTTTGGTTGATGTCAGTCACTTCCAAGGGATGAAAATTAAGGGTTGAAATTTTCAAGAGTGCCGTAGCTCGAAAACTCTCGAAATAAAGGTATCGTTTTTTCACCAATTTTAAATACTATTGAATTTTTAAAAATTTTTGAGACCACCCGGAGCTCCGTAGGACAAACCGTTCGGTCCCTACGAGTACTTGAAGGTTTTACTTCGATAAAACAGAATCATGAGGGTGAATCGCAAAAGAGGTCTAATCTCCGTTCAAATTTTATCTGACTAAAATGCGATCGCTGTTCATTTCTTCGATTTGTATACAGTTTTGCCTTCTGCGTAACCAGTAATCAAATTTCCATATGAAGGTTTCTATTTTTTTAGCGTTTAGTTCTTTCTAATAAACTTGATTGTGAAGGTGTGAAGCCAGTATGGTGTGGTAGGTAGTACCTGCCAATAGTTGGTAGGTAAAAAAAAGATGGTAGGTAAAAAATGCTGCAAATCATTGCCCAAAGGTTTATTATTTTCTGTATAGATCACCCTTCTGTGTAGATCACTGGTTCTCCACCAATAGCACCTACCACCATCTGTATTCTCCCTTGACCTTCCCTCTCAAATTTCAGCTTCCTGCGTTCAATAGGATTGAAAATGGCTTCGGAGCTCACTCAGCTGATCAGTGCTCTCCCAGGCGTCTCCAGCATTCGAGGAGATCTTCTTCACTCTTCAGATCACAGATCAGCTGAGTGAGCTCCGAAGCCATTTTCAATCCTATTGAACGCAGGAAGCTGAAATTTGAGAGGGAAGGTCAAGGGAGAATACAGATGGTGGTAGGTGCTATTGATGGAGAACCAGTGATCTATACAGAAGGGTGATCTAGACAGAAAATAATAAACCTTTGAGCAATGATTTGCAGCGTTTTTGATTAAAAATAATAAGCACAGCTAAGAAAATAATAATTATTAGTGTAATAAAATAAAACGCTGCTCAGGATGAGGTCTACTCTATGTTAAAAATTAAAAAAAATCAGGTGCACCCCCCCCCCCCCCCTCCACAATTAAGTCTGGTCAAAAAACGTTTTTTATGCCTGTTCTTCTTCTTCCTATTGATGAACAAAGTCCCACTCATGCAGTATGACTTGAGCAAATTGTTAACTGACTTGGAAAATTGTGGGTGACTTGGGAGTTTCAACTTGAAGGAACGAGCGTTGTAGTTTTGCAATAACATGACATGTTATAGCACATTGTGCTCCAAACTCAATTTAGAAATATTTCACCTTCAGCAAACTTTGAATGGTCGATGTCGGTGGTTGAATGGTCGAAGTCGATCACGATTATCGATTTTCTTCACCAATTCGTCGACATCCAGTTCAGAAGTGGAATTCCATTGACGATTTCCCTAAAACGTGCGACCGTCTCGTAACTTCGTAAACCCACGCGAGATTGAGGACGAGATGAACGTGTAAAAAAATTTAGGCGGGAATCGTGGATCAATGCGACGAACATCCCGTTCAAAAGTTTCATTCCAACGACGGAACCTTGAAAATTGATATAAGCTACCGACGGTGAGGCGAGCCTAGGCTCGCAAAAAACAAGAAAAATGCGTCGGCCGAAAACTCGATAAATAATTCGGTTCATTAGGCATCCACGATGACCGGTTCCAAAACTCGATTTTGGATGAGGCTCAAACGGCGCGAAATTTATTGTACAGCCGAAACGGCGAGGAGGAAACCGCGTCTGACTCGACGTATTAATAAGAACCCTAATAGACTCGTAATGGGTCCAAGGGAAGGTCGTGCGTTAATCAAGAGTCCAAAATCCCCCTTCAGACGTAGTTTTTACTAGAAAAAAAGTTCATAATTCGTGGGGGAGACCGCTTGAAGGCTGCAGAAATTTCGAAATAGTTTTTGTGAAGAATTTGAGCGAGTTTTCTGATTCATTTCAACATTTTGAAATGATTGATTGTGATTGAACAAACTGTGGCGTTAACCCTAATGGGACCATGGTTTCACTTGTCACAGAAAACATCCCAGGAACTCCACAAGATGTCTCAAAGTGTCGCCGGAGTAACCAAAATTAAATCGCAATTCTAAATTTGATGGACAGCAGAATTTTTTGTGGGCTATTACAAGTCTTAAAATAAAGTTATAACAAAAATCGCCGAGGAAATTGATGAAAAAATTTTCATCATAGCTTCATTTTTTTGACTTTTAATAACTTACAAAAAATGGTTAAAAAATTCAGCTATGTCCATTAATTTTTATTTTGCAATTTAAATCTAGTTAATCTGGTAACACCTGTGAAATTCTTAAAATATTTTCGGTGACACCAGTGACACCATGGTCCGATTAGGGTTAAACAATGTTGGACCCATCATTTACGTAGAGACTGCAGAGTTGGGCAAAATCATACCCATGAATAAGATTGAGATTTGAAACCACAGGAATATGTTTCTGTGATTATGCATAAGGTTGAATTAGTATTCACACACTAAAACTGAATAAAATCATAATCACGGAGTATGATGAGCACATTCTCAATCACAAGAAATCTTTCATCAATCACAGGAATAATACGATTAATCATTTTAGAAAAAATGTGATTAATTTGGAAAGATTGTGATTAATCACAATTTTTAAATTGATCATAGATTTCCAGTGATTATGACTTTAATCACCACTCATAGAGCATGAATACAACTTTGATCATACTCATAGTGCATGAATACAACTTTAATCGCATTATTCCTGTGATAATCACGAAAACATATTCCTGTGAATAAAAATCTTAATCATATTCATGAGTATAATTTTGCCCAACTCTGGGAGACGGTCATACTGACACGAGACATGGCTGCACGTTCAGTTAATTCCATACCTTCGTGTACTCTTTGAGATGAAATAAAGATGAGATACTGAAGCAGCCTTCCTCGTTCCGGGTTAGTCTAATCTCTTACGAACCGGTGCTCGGTTGTCCGGTCTGAAGGAGCACGTTGCCACCAGTGGCATCAGGTGGGAATATTCGTTAGGCAAACACCTTGACCAGTCTTAGAGGAATAACCAATAATGAAAAACGCAGCAAATTATTACACAACGATTCTTTTTTTATAGATCAAGCGCCAGCAAAGAAAAAAGCTTGCCATTGTCAGTACCTTCCCATCATGTTTTCGCTTCATAATCGAGTTTATTTAGATGAAATAAACGCTTCACACTTCATTCAAAGAAATAAAGATTACTAAACTAGATTACTGATTGCTAAGGAAGCGTAACCCATGGCTCATCTTTCAATTTTCTCTGCTTTCGAAGTCACGAAACAGCTAGTCGATAGTTTGCCTTTGCTTATGCTACTACTAGTATTATAGTGGAGGTATAGGAATACTAGACCCCGCACTGACCCCCCGCCGATCGTCTTTTCTCATCCAAAACAGTCTCGCAAAATTCAGTTTTCTGAACTGCTTGGCAAGAAGTGCTTGCCTTGCATGACCGGCTAGTTCACATACCATCCACAATCGATCGTAGTTACGAATCTCTACATCCCTCTGGTGTGTTGCAGGCTAGTATTCTAGGAAAAATACGTACTTACACCATTCTCCTATTTCATTTAACTTCCTTGGTTATCATGAAATAGTCCCTAATTTTTTTTAAACTTTCAAATATCGGCTTAATATTACTTCCAAAAATGGAAATATAGGCAGGGGCGTCGCGTGATAATATTCGTCAGGCAAACAGCTAGGCTGCAAATTATTACACAAAGGTTCATTTTTTCTGTATTGATCACGTCCCAGCAAAGAACTCAGCTTTGCTATTGTCACCAACCATATTTTACCTTCACAATCAAGTTTATTTGGAAGAATTAAACGCTTCACACTCCACTGGAAGAAATAAAGAATTCCTTCGTTTAGAAATTTGATTACTAGTTGCTAAGGAAGCAAAACCGAGTACATCCCAAAGAAACGATCGGCGAACGCATTTTGGTTAACTAAAATTTGAAAAGCGATCACGCCTCTTTTGCGATTCATACTCGTTTTTCTGATTTATCGTAAGTCCAACCCTTAAGTTCTCGTAGGGAGCGAACAGTTTGTCCTACAAAGCTATGAGTAGTCTCATTAGATTCTAAAAATTCAATGGTACAATCTTAAATTTGAGAAAAAACAATACCTTCATATCGAGAGTTTTCGAGAGAGGGTGCCTTTGGAAGTTTCAGCCCTTCCGTTTCACCGCTTAGAAGTGACTTACATCAACCAAAAGCACAACTAGACCCCAAATGGAGCCCACATACCAAATTTCATCAAAATCGATCCATGATAAATTAGGAAAGATCCGCGGACGGACGGATTTTTTTTATACATTCGATTTTCAAAATCTACACGTACTTACCTACCACAAACGTAAACCATCAAATTTGAGGGTAGTCAAACTTTTTTCTTGAAAATAATTAACCAAAAAGGGAGACTCTGAATTTAGACCTAATAAGATGTGAAACCTTCATTCTACAATGTTTTGCAATTATTTCCTAGTGTCTATCAACAAGAAAAACGATTAGGTACAGTGAAATACAGTAAAATTGGGAACGGGACACCAGTCAACGTCAAACAGCTGCTATTTGCGGCGGCGAAAAAAACGAACTGCTTTCCTTCCTTGAGATAATGTGGGTGGATGGATATGTTATGTCTTCATGCGTGGGCTAATTAGTATCCATGGCTCATCTTCCAAGTTTCTCTGCATTCAAGGTCACGAAACAGTTTTCTGACTGTTTGCCATGGTGGTAGTGGGGGTATAGCAATACTTGATACCGCGCTGACCCCCCCCCCCGCCACCCCGCCGATCGTTGCCTCTCACTCTAAACAGTCCCAAAAAATTCATTTGTTTGAACTGCTTGCCTTGATCGCCAGGCACCGCGTATCATCCGCAATCATCTACATTACCGACCTCTCCAAGTCTCTGGTGTGTTGCGGGTTAGTATCCAAGGCAAAATACGTACTTTCTTATTCCATTCTCCTATTTAATCTAACTTCCTTGATAATAATGAAATAGTCCCTAAATATTATAAAAGTTTAAAAATCAGCTAAATATTACTTACAAAAAATGGAAATATAGGAGAATTTCAACAAAAATTAATTAATTTATTTTGCATATTTGTAGTAAGGCAAACAGTGTTTGCTATGTTTGCCTGGAGGAGGCGCCACTGAATATAGGAGAATCTAAACAAAACTTAATTTGTTCATTTTGTATATTTTTAGTAGGGCAAACAGTGTTTGCTATGTTTGCCTGGAGGAGACGCCACTGCTTCCCACCCACCACCCCCGTACCACCCCCTGCCTTCCCAAGCTAGTCAGTTTCCCCCATTTTGGTTTATTATTTTCAGTAATAAGTTGTAACAGCCATGACTTCTACATTTTCCATCCGATTTCGACGAAATTTCTCAGGATTGTTCAGATTAGCGTGTAGATGGTCCCCTATGAGGGTAGTGGAAGGTACTTAGAGATTGATGTTCTGAGATTAACTACTATGCATCGGATCATCTATACAATCGGGTTATGGATACGAGGAAGCTATGTGCCACACCCACTTGGCAGACTTTTTTTCAGTGTTTAGGGATCGTTCGAGAATGTTCCTAAATGGATTTCAGCGAAACATTCTTTTCGAAAAAGTCCATTCTAAAAATTCAGAGGTTATTGCAATGGCTTCACTTTCCTTGAAAATTCGCTAATGAGATAAAAACAAGAAATCTTTTTATGCCAAATACTCCTCGAGTTTGAAGGGAAAACGAGGGTATTCTGAGTTCACATCTGAGCTACCTCGCCAACACGACCCAAGTTGCGTTGAAACCACCAGTTGATCGGCCGATCGAAGTTGTTTTCTTCCTCGGCTAATATCGGAGGGACTTTATGCGGATACGAGACGAGGGAGAGAAGCTTCCGGCTCGTGATTGATAAACCAATATCATTTTTATTGGCGACCCATCAACCGCACACGGTAAGCCAGAAAGGCGATTGCACCGGAATAATATTGCGCTCTTTACTGTGCATTCTGCCACGTGACAAACCTATAAAACGTCGAGTGGGAAATAACAATAAGTTTGGGATGATATCGGAGAAGAACATCCTTGGTCGATATTTTAAAGGGAATCTCGTTTCCGAGATACGATATTTCGTGGTGAATATTTCAGTATCGGTCTAATTTTTCGAGGTCGCTGCCACAGCAACAGTGGCTATTTGATTTTGGTCAACTTTTCAAGAGAGCGAAAAAACTGACTTTAAATTATTTGTTCTTAAAATATAGCTACAGATTTCCAACATTTGTCTCAAATTACCATTTAATGTGAATTTGAAATGAAATTTCGACCCACAGAGTAATGGATGGAAGACATTGAAGAAAATTGGGTAGATAGTCTGTGTTGTTGACCACTAAAGAGTAGTTTAGCCTACTGACAAAAATATCTGATTTTCTCTCGAAACGGTCTTTTTCAAACTCAAAGGGACCAATTAAGAAATCTTCGAACATTTTGATTTATTATTTTCAATAATGAGCCTTTGAAATCAAAAAAGAAAAAACATTTTGTAACCCCCCGCCCCTCAAAATTTGTTGGTTCACGTTTCAAGGTAGGTACGTAGAATCCAAAAATCGAATAAAAATTTTGCCGTCTGACCGCGGCGTTTTCCTTAGTTCCTATGGACCGATTTTAATGAAATTTGGTATGTGGGCTCCATTTGGGGTCTAGTTGTGCCGCGAAGCTTTTGGTTGATGTCAGTTACTTCTAAGGGGTGAAAATTAAGTGCTGAAATGTTCAAAAGTGCCCTAGCTCGAAAACTCCTGAAAAAAGGTATTGTTTTTTCTCCAATTCAAGATAGTATTGAATTTTCTAGAATTTTTTGAGACCACGCGGAGCTCTGTAAGACAAACCGTTTGCTCCCTACAAAAACTTAAGTGTTGGACTTACGATAAATCAGAAACACGAGTGTGAATTGCAAGAGAGGCCTAATCTCCGTTCAAATTTTATCTGACCAAAATGCGATTGTTCTTCGTTTCTTTGAGTTGTACTGTTTTGCGTCCTTATCAACCAGTAATCAAAGTGAGTATTTTTTGCTAGTCAAAACGATGAAGAGAGATTAATTAACAATTTCTGGTCATTCGAAAGGAAGTGAATGATCTGAAAAGAAGTGGCTTGGCCTCCCCCCCCCCTCCACGACTTCAGTTTCTGTAGTAGTTCTTTAGCTGAAAGTAGATAGCGCAACTGAGGCAGCGTCAAAAATGCTTGCAGGCCATTTTAACGTTGGCTTTTTCCTCTGTTGACTAGTCTCCGTTACTCTGTGCTTAAGATAAATCAGAAACACGAGTGTGATCGCCCAATCTCCGTTGAAATTTTAGCTGACCAAAATCATGCGATCGCTGTTCGTTTCTTCGAGTTGTTTTCAATTTAGCGTCCTTAGCAACCAGTAATCATAATTTCCTATTAACTAAGGCAACCTCAACTCCCTGTTTCTTCGAACTGACTGAAGCGTTTATTATTCTTCCAAATAAACGTTTTTCTCCGTTTCACTGGTAGATTGTAGATGAATCCGCGGATCAGGGTGATGGGAGCCCAAAGCGCTGAGGGCTAGTAGTGGCTTATTGTGCTACTCCGCGGATTCTGGATTTACAAAAAGGGAATCTTTTCTTGGCTTATAAAAATAGGTTATTTACAAGCGGAAACTATAATTAAAAGTGAGTACGTATAGATTATTAAAATTCGCATACTTTTCTTCATGTAAAATAGTTCAGACCTGTAAAGGTTTTAAATGTAGGCTCAATTTCTTTATATTTCGTCTACAGAATTAGAATGGAACGGATTTAATTTTTATTTTAAAATAATCAGATAAACGCAACTCTTGTGCGGCGTCACGGGTTATGCCTATTGCCGCGCAATAAATTGGCGCATGCACTTAAGTTATGTACAATTATTGGAATTAATGAGGTATTGTTCTTTTTATTTATCTCTTTTTATTTGTTTTGTAGCCAATAAATAGATTTCTCTCTCTCTCTCTCTCTCTGTTCCTAGTCAAAGAGTCTCAGCCCTTTGGTTAGGGCCAGTAGCGGTTTGGCTAGATTTGTGCTGGGAAAAGCCTCCATGGCTATAGGTGACCCGAGGCGGTGAAACCTGCGATTTGATAGCATTTCGCAATCAAATATTATGAGGGAGTTTTTCACTGGTACAACCGAAAACCAATGTCGCAAAACTCAGATGACAAAATTTGTTATCAAAGGTTAGTAAAATTTTTACAAGAACTTACTCGAACGATTGGAGGTTGGATTTTACAAGAAGGGATTGTGAAAACGACTCCTTGTAAAACCACTAATATTACTACAGCATTCGCTATTATTCGCCGCACTAATAAAATTAGATCGTGAAACAGAATTTACAAGTTACCTTCTACTCGTAATAATATTTACTAGAATGTTGTGAAACAGGAGCCTGGAGTTAGTTTGAGCAGGAACTCCTTTCTCCCGCGTTCATCTTGAAAATAGAGACGGACTGCAAAACACACGAGAACTAGAAGGAGGAGGTCTCTCAGTTTTGAATGCCAAGGAACGCCTTTTCGAGCAACTGTGATAGTTTTAGTGTTGTCAAGAAATAATATATTATATTCTAAAGGTGGCCTAATAAGTATTTGTCACATCAAGTACAACTTACCATTGGCCACCCGTATTATCCACGATGCAGAAGACATCTGAAAAAATAACATCAGATATTAAGTAGTCGAAAATCACATCAAATAACATCAAATATTAAGGTGTCGAAAATTTTCAAAAATTTCACTTTTCAGATTAAAAAAAATATTATTCTACACATTATCCCCGACATTTTGGTATATAAAACTTGCATGTTTGAGTCAGGAAATGTCCTGCAGTCGTTGCCTGAAGTTGAGTATCTCCAAACCGCTTTTCGGTACCAGTGGAGTTAGAGTTACTCTGCTATTGCTTGTTCAACATTTGCACAAGCCATTTTTTCCACTTTTTTATGCTTATGGAAGTTGCTGTGAAGCACATTATTCATGTAGCAATAAAAAATTCTTAGTTTAGTCACATCTAAACTGATAGTGCCATGACACTGGAAACACACAACAGCGGTTGATAACACTTTGGAAAATGCCTCCAAATCCACGATGTCAAAGTGTTGCTCTCCGGAATATTTATCATAAACGTTTTGTTTTCTTGAAAATGCCACGAGGTTTTGTCATTTTCTTATCCACAAAAAAACTTTGCCACGATTCACAGAGTAACAACGATTCACAGAGCAAACGCAGCTAAAAGCACTAGCACTACTGACGTTTCTTTCTCTACAACCGCAAAAAAGAAAAGAAAATTGTGATGTATAAACCTGTAAATTTTAGATAACCTCAGAAACCCTTCATTGTTATTGTATTTGTTGTCCTTCTTCTTCCTTTCATAAAAGTTTGGTGACGAGGTTTCATAAAGGTTTATGGAAAAGAGAAACAAGTTGGCACGCATCGTGACGTAATCGTCGTAGTAGGTGCCTTTTCAGTTTATTGCGTTTTTCTCAAAACTTTGTTTTTCAATGCGTTTGACCCATTATCTCTGGAATAATATCATATATGATAATATCAGATAATATCATATTATCAGATAATATCAGATAATATCATAATATATGATAATATCATGCGTATTATCGAGATGATTCTTTTTTTGTGTTATGAAAGAATAATAGTTCGACACATTAGCATATGCTTTTTGTACACAAACTACTTGGAAGCCGAGAAAATTTTTTTTGTTTGACTCAAAAAAAAGGGTTATCTAAAATAGCTGTACAAAAAAAGTTTAAAGATATTTTTGGAAAGCAATATGCTTATTTGTTGTCCTTGAGTAGCTGAACAACATGAAAAAGAAATCATGCAGATCGAAAAAAAAGGTTATTTTTACCCTATGACTACCGAAATAATAATGAATTATTTCATTATTCACTCAATTGAGTGTTCATGGTGCATATGCATGTCAAAACGAGTTGTACTTCGAAAAACATTCTAGAATGGACAGTGTTTCAAAATGAATTATGAAAAGAATTTTCAATATTCTCCTTAGTAGTAATGCTTCTTCTCTAAAAGTACGATAAAACTCTGAAAATGTAGATTTTGCCTCATTTCAACGCCTTTCTAAAGAGAAGGTCAAGAAAATGAGTTACGATTGCAGTGCTTTCCTTCTCACTTTTTGGATGAATTGAGCAACAAATTGAGCTTGAAATACTTTGCGCTGTTTCATTTTCGCGTATACAAGCAATGTGCAGCTTTCTTTGACATTGCAGTTTTTTGTTTCTCATTTCACCTTTGTTCCATGGAATCCCATATAAAGGGGTAAAAGTGAAGAAGGTCGTAGCTGAAACATTAAACGTTTAGGGCGCCAGGGAATTTCGAAATGAAAGCTACGTTTGCCGAATTCCATTCTCGTTTAGAAACAAACGCATTGTTTGAAAAATATCATGTTACGCACTCGGGTGACGTCGGCGTTTGCAAGCACGTCCTTTAGTGGTTCACAAACGCTGCAAATTATTACACAATGGTTCATTATACCTATTACTGTATAGATCAACCGTCTACATAGAACGCGCCTTTTCTACCAATAATATCGCTACGCTAGAGTGGTGGGAGTCTTCATAACAAAATTTGGTTTTTGGTTGCTGAGGAGGCACAACTGAGTACAACACAAAACTCAATTCAACGAACAATGATCGCATTTTAATCAGTTGAAATTGGAAGGGTTATTAGGCCTATTAGTAATAGGACTATTACCATCAGAAAACAGTCTTTTGCGATTCACGTTCGTGTTTCTGATTTATTGCAAGTCCTCTAGGGAGCGAACGATTCAACCTAAATACCTCAGGGTAGTCTCGTTCGATTCTAAAAATTCAATTCTACCTTAAATTGATTAAAAAAAAAACAATAACTTCATACCGAGAGTTTTTGAGCTAGGGCGTTTTGAAAATTACAACACCTTTTTTTTTAACCCTTAGAAGTGCAAATTTATACCAAATTCCATCAAAATCGGTTCACGAATGGATTTTTTAACAATTTGATCGTCGGATTCTACGTACCTTGAAACTTAAACCATCTAATTTTGAGGGGAGGGGGGGGGGGATTTTTTCTTGCTCGTTTTTCAAAGGTTCGTTATGGAAAAAAGTAAATCAAAATTAGGTCTTTGAAACTATAATTTTTTATCAAACGTATTGTGAGTTTATAAATTTTTTCTCGGGTAGTTCCTTTGAATGTTGGGAATAAAATGGAATTTATTAGGCGGCCAGAAATCGGCAAAATTATACTAGGCCGCCATAAGCATAATGTCTGAACTAACAGTCAAAAGCTCAGGTGTTATTTTTTAAATTTAATTTCGAATAAACTGCAAATTATTACAAAAATACATCATTTTTCTTCCACTAACACTCAATCATAATTATCGCTCAAGATTGAAAATCAAGTTTCTTTTGACAAAAATCCAAATAAATTTTTTAAATGTTGGAAACGTCGTCCGATGACACCCGAAAAAAAGGTTTTCGAAAAAGACACGAAAAAAGAAGAAAAATTTGAGGTCTTTTGAAGTCAATCAAAAAGTACCAACCAGCGAAATTACCCGAGGTGGATGCTTTCATGACGAAAATTAGTTAGGTTTTGGTGGAAAATGAGTGACATGAACTCGGGACGAAAAAAGGTTGCTTTTTATCAGCTGAAATTTGAACGGATATTTAGCCGATTTCCGTCGGTTAACATTCATTTCGTCGTCTAAGAAGCAACGTTGTGCATCTCAACTTTTATCATTTTACAGGACGAGCAAAAAACTGCTTTCCTCGTAATCCTTAACCAATGTAATATTTCTGGAAGATGTTTTACCTACATTTTTTACCCTGCATTCTGGTCTTCAATTGCAATCATCATGGTAATATTACAAACATCGTAAGAATAAAATCGTTTGTGAGATCAAACAGCAATAAACAATAAGAAAACATAAGTAGAAAGGCACAATTTCTCAGTCTTACGAATATTAAGACTCACAGAGTTAAGACTCACGAATATTGAGACTCAGATAAGTTATTTAAATCACAGATTATGGTAATAAAACTAATTCAGTCTTTTCAAGTCTTGACTTTCAGTCTCATTCAGCTCACAGCTTTTAGTCTAACTGAGTCTTTCTAATTGAACTTATTATCTCACAATCACAAAATATGGTAATACAAATAATTCAACATTTCTACAGTATTCTATAGTAGTTAAAAATCACGTTCATTCTAGGAATCTCGTTTAGTTGTTGAGGACTTCAACTGAGCCTTTTTCTTTCTGTAACTTTCCTCTACATGGGGTAAAGTCTTATAATATAGAAATGCCTCATCAGGTATGTACTTCTGCATGGACTTGAGGTCCTCATACTTATCTCTGGTAATAGGCAGCCTGTTTGTGTATAGCTTCTTGAATGAGTGGGATGATGGTTTCTTAGGTCTTCTTGGAAGCTCTTGCAGTGGTGTTTCGAAGTTGAGTCGATACCTGATTACTCCTTTTGGATCATATTGAATTTGCCTAATGTCGTTCACAACAGGATCACTAGGCTTATTTCCAGGACGTATGGAGTCATAAATAAAGTTGGCAGCGTAGTTCTTGAAAAAATCATAGGAGAGAAGTTTGGCCTTGTATGGAGGTTCTTTTCTAGCTCTCTCTGTAATCTGCAGCAGTTCATAAGGGAGGTATACCTTTGTTTTATTTAAAACATGTTCAATGGTGCTGTGCACACTGTCTCCCTCCATCTGCGTATGACCTTTTTCAAGGTATTTTTGGTTGATCACAATGTTCCTTTCCATACTGAAGTGAAGAAGGGCGTTCGACAGCACATTATTACGATTTTGATATGGACATCCATCAGAGTAAATAGTTACATCTTTGAGCCCTGTATCAAGCAGATCGTTTAAAAAAGATACTAAGCAGGAAGCAAAGGTGGAAGCGACAAGATTTGCCTCAGTTTCACAAAACCAGTAACATACAGCTTCGTGATTAGCCAAGTTGTAAACGGTAAAGTTGTGCATTGCTAGCTTCATCTTATAATAAGAAGAGCTAGCATCGGTGATCGGTAGCAAAGTTACCTTCATAACATCACAGCAAATTACATGGATGAGCCCTTGCTTTGCTAAGTTTTTATCATTTTCTTTCTCCGCTCTGGCCATATCCTTCATAGCTCTATGGGCATCAAAAGCTTCTTTTGATAATGTTTTATTTATTTCAAACTGAATGCAAGTGTCGCACCTGTCTTTTCTGGGCGTGTATATGCTCAGCTTGTTGGCCTTACATTTCTTGTCAAAGACAAATCTACTCATTGGTTTGATAGATACTTCTTGGCATTTTAGCTTGTACAGTTCAAAAAGTTGAGCCATTGAGTTGATGTCAGTTTGTAGGTAGAGACGATTACTTGACTTTCGGCAGTAATGTGATGGTAGTTTTGGAATATCTGTCAGAAATTTTTCCAAAAAGCTATTTCTCTCTTTGAAGGTTGAACAACATTCAGAAGAATGAGGATCACCAGAAGGTGAATTATCTTGTACAGAAGTTGATGCATCTTCATCTTCTGATCCCTGTTCATCATAACTTGCACTCCTGTCACAATTTGTTCTTTGGGGTTTGCTAATACTTCTGTAAGAGGTAAGCCAAAAGCGGAGGGTGTTACGATGGATTCCAAAAGTGTTACAGAACATTTTTTGACAAACAGGAATTTTTTTATCATCAATAGTAAGGTTGTAGAAGTATGAAATACTTCTTTTTGGTGATTTACTGGTGGTCCTTTGTTTAACTTCTCGAATATCTACAAGAGAACAGAGGAACATTTTTTTTGTCACCAATTCATCTTTCCCCAAAATTCTTCAAACAGTCTCTTGCGGGAAGTTTCGTCAACTGTTTTACAACTCCTTGTCTTCACAACTCTGCACTGACAACAAGGACCCATTTTCCTACCATCCCGAAGGACATCTTGGATAAGTATGTTAGAACTTTTCTTATGTTTTCGTCGGTACCCTACATAGCCCTGACCAGCACACCTTTTCATCTTCGCTTCGATACGTGTCCAATGTTTTGGTTTAGGAATGCCTGACCTAGTTCTTTTAGAGGATGATGGTGGGACTGACAGATTCGGGTGGTCATCCAGATTTCCTTCTGTAGAGTCAGAACAGCTACTAGTTTCGTCATAGTCAACAAGTTTACGTTTTAGTACCACAGAGTGATTCGTCTCATTAACTAAATTAAAACTAGATGTGGAAGCAAAAGAAGAAGTACTGGGAGTACATTCATTCCTCCCATTAACGTTCTCAGTGCTAGAAATACCATCAGAATCCATCAAAAAATCAGGATCATCAGTATCATTAGTTGTATGAGCTGGGCTGGGCACGGAATATACAGGAAGCAAAAATGTTGTAGTACCAGGGCCATAATCAGAAATTTCGTCATCAATATCGCTTGCAAAATTAAGGCTCCGTTTAGCTGAGTGCGGTTCTTCATTATTACATCCAAGTGAGTTGACCATTGAAGGACATTCCGGTGTGCGATCAGAAAAAGACCACTCTATCAAGCTATCAGGTCCAAGGATGAATGCATCATTTTCCACTACCGTATGACAACTATCTGATAACATTGGATTTCCCTTCTGAGCTGATGCAGACCCATTCTTAAAATCGTTTCCCAATTGGGGAACATCTTCGTTTTCTCTTGTTACTAATTCTAAGGGAATCAATGGCTGCTCCAACAGAAGTTCATCACAACTTACAGATACTTGTGTGGAATCAAAGTGAGGGATTACTGAGCGCACAATATTTTCAACTTTCATGTACAGTTGGTCTAATGGTACAATACTTCTTTCCTCATCTGAGTCATCAAAATTCTCATTCGAGTTGTAATCAGCCTGAAAAAGAAAACCCAAACTACTATAAACTTCAGTAAAAATCGGTGTGCAACATTGTGCTTTACTGATTCAAAAAATGCCCAACGTTGTGCATCTCCTGAAAAGAAAAGCCCAACATTGTGCATCTCCTGAAGGAGATATTTTCAACGTTGTTCTTCTCAAACTCTACTGAAAGAACACAATAATTTCTAGTATGAGTGTTGAAAACTCCTGGTTTTGCTTTTATTAGATGCGTTAGACAATATACTAGAGTAGTAAACAAAAAATACAATGAAAAATGAAATGAAATTGAATGCAATAGGTTGAAGAACTTACCTCAGAATTGGTTGGTGATGGAGACTCCATGTTGCTTATGGGAACAGCTGAGAAGAACATTGTTGCCCTTACGTTTAGAGGTACCCAATGTTGACAAAATAATTTTTTGCAGCGATCCTATTGGCCAAACACCGAAACTAATGTCTCCATCGTATCGGGCGCGAAAATTTGAATCCGGATATGTACATAAGTCATTTTTGAAAAAAATTGAGATGCACAACGTTGCTTCTTAGACGACGATTTGCGATCACACTGATTTTGTTCTAGTGCTGGTTCATTATTATTAACCCTAGAATGGAAATGTCAGCTTGAGGGCTTATAATGGAAAGATGGAGCAATTTTTACTCATTTACATATTACTCAAAATTGTTCTCATTTTTTCGTTTAAAAGTGATGGATTTGGAGAATATAGCAACGAACAACGATGTAAATAACTAGTTTTGCATTTATTTGTCATGTGAATAATATCAACGATACCTACTACTCGTAAATATCTGAACATATCTGAATAGGAAGGCTCATAACATGATATGGCAATAACCTCCTCGTGGTAGGTAGTTATTATATCTACTATTTGCCGGACTGGGTTCCTTCAGTTACTGTATCTACTTGGCTAAACATAGGTAGAAACTTCAGTCTTATAACAAAATAATATCAAAATTAAAAATATCACGCTATGACTTAGTAACAATGAGAAGCTGGGAAAAAACAAAGGTACTAGAAAGGAACAAAATTATGAACATTAATTTCCAACATATCAAACTGATACAAGTTTGGAGAAGATTTGACTTTATGATTACCACAAATGGGTTTCTAGCAGCCTTTGCTGTGGTTGTGTATCGTTTCTCTGACGATATGATGATTCTTTCTCTTGCAAGTAGACGGTTCACTTGATTTTCTTTGTGATTCTGTTCGGTAGAAATCATATTTCTGAATTTCAAACGCGTTGAGACATGTGAAACTTGAGGACCCTAAACGGAAATAAAGAGTACTATTTACTCCAGTAGACCTACGTTTTCGGAAAGTTCAAGTAATTTTTACTACCTGACTTTTAGAAGAAACCGCACCACTTGGAAAAGGTGCGTCTTTTCACGACCACTGCACTTGCATCAGTATCTAGACATCCTTACTGAGATATCGCTCATTTAATGCAATAGTGTCATATCTCAAAATTTGTCATTTTCGGGTTTCCTGCAGAAAAACATTCCTTGGGAGGCCGAGAATCTATTGTATGAAGGTCATTTCTGTGCTTAGAAAACTAGCCGCATGATGGCGAGATGTCGATTGTCTTCCCTTTCCACCACCTGTAAAATAATGGTGGAAACAGTGGCACATCTTAGTTGCTATCCAGATTCGAAAGGTGAAAGTTTGTTTGTTTTCTCGAAGAACGTATTAAACCTAAATATGCCAGTCTTCAACAAAAAGTAAGTACTGTTTATTTAATTTTTTACCGTTTTATTTTGAGAAGTGTCATTATAGTGTTAAAAATTCAGCAGGTACGCAAATCCCAACTTCAAAAATGTCTGTTTTGCACAAAAAAGGTCCACATTCTGGCGTATTTTCCCGTATTGTGTCGTTATTACCGATAATGTATTTTTGTTTCTCCTGTGATCATTCCGAATTATGGCGCTATTGCTGAAAAATCTGACCAAATAGTCTGTATTATCTTCAGTTTAGTCTTTATTTCCTATGAACTTTTAACAGGCGGTTGAAATCAAACGACCTAAATAAGTCTTATGGAATGAGTGGTCGATCGTGTAAAATTCTACAGATGGCATTGGGACCAGGGAACAGTGCTCACACAAATACAAGTGAGTCCAGAGTTCAATTTATTTGAGCATTTTCGCTTTTTCGGCGACTATTTACTACTTCAGATAAGAATAACTATTGTTTCCTTAAAAATTTCAGCTACTGAAAATCCTTCAGGAATTGAAAAGCTCTCAGATTCACCTCTCGACAGCAACCTGCCGGAGGATGGAATGTCGGCTTCACCATCAGCGAATGTTGGTGAATATTCGTTGTTTATCGGTTATTGTCTGCTAAGGTTTCAAAGATGATCTAACTCATTATTCTTATAATTATTTCCTGGTTTTTGAATGTAAGAAATTCGTCACTATGGTTGTTGACTATTCTTTTCTTTTTCAAGGTAACGAAGCTGTTTACAATCTCCAAGCAGTAATGCAGCTGCCCAAAGGAGAAATTTCTGTGTTCTACTACAAATCAAAACTGAATGTATTAAATTTTACTGTTTACAATTTACGTTATTTGACAGAAGTGTCAACAAGGAGAGGTCCGGTTGATGTAATTTTCTTCTCTGATAATTGCTGCGGTCAGCAGAAAAATAAGTTTATTTTTTGTTCGCCCTCTATTTGTTCGCGATTCGGAGCTTGAACTTGAATAGTATAACTCACAAGTTTTTGATTAGGGGTCTCACCCAAAACGGGGGAGATTCCGCACATTCATTAATTGAGAGGGAGGTTAAACGCCAACTGAAGCGAGGTCCACTCTACTCGCCTGATGCGTTTATTTCTGCAATAAGAAACGCAAGAAAAACTGGTAATCCATTTCAAGAGGAAGAAATGTGTTTTGAGGATTTCCATGACCTTAAAAGATTGGAACAAGATCTAGGCCAACTAAACATGTCAAAAGTTAAGATTTCTGAAGTTAAAATCCTCAGAGTTCAAAAGACTTTCCCTGATTCCCTTGTTTTTAAAAACTCTTATGCGGATTCAAATTACACAGAGGTTCGTGTGATAAAGAAGAATAAAAATCCCCAAAACGGAGAAATATTACTTAAAAAGCATTTACTGTAAAGCCAAAACTTGCAGAGAATAAAAAGAAAGATTTGATGGAACTTGTTCAGAAAAAACTCATCCCCAGTTACTACAAACCTTTCTTTACAAATCTGTAATCTGCTGTTGCGTTACATACAGTTCTCACTAAAAACAAAGCTTCCCTACCTTCGGTAGTGAGGAAGCAAAAGGGGTTTGAACTAGTTTGATTATTAAGTTCCCTTGTTGTTTGCCTTTTTATTTTTCTATTCATTTTCTTTCCCTAGACCAGTTTAAGACTAGTCTAATTTTTTTGTTCGTTCCTAGTTATGCTATTGTGATCATAATAATAATAATATGATATTCGAAATATTATGAATATTATAATGTCGATTTAAGGAACCCTTATGGACCCTTCACGATTTTTTTAATGACTGATTCCTTACATTAGGTATAATTCCTGTGATTGATTTTTTTTGTGATATTGAGAAGAACTTTCGTTACTTTTAGTTTATAAAAAGACTGAGAAAAGACTGCTTTGAAAATTTATTGTACCATTTTGTACTTACCTACTTTCAAAGTTTATTTACATTCAATAAAAAACGTGTTCTAGAACGTCGTACCTACGAGTAGTTATTGATTCCTTGCAATACTGTCACATTCCTTCTTGGAACTTCCAGAAATCTACGCGAATAAGTTTTTGTAAGTAGCTATATAGACACAATTTGACTTAATACGCTGAAAGTTTGAAATTTTGGGATGAATAATGTCACTTGTCGGACTTAATTGACTAATTGGCATTTTACGAAGTCCAATTTAAATTAGAACGAGGATTTGGTGTCACCCATACAGCAGGGTTTGATTCGAGATTTGATGTGCAGTTCACGAATTTTGAATACAGAGTAGCGGAACTATTCCCAATTCAAACTGTTTTTGTCGATTATCTCGAAACAGCAAATTTTGAGATACGACACTATTGCATTAAATGAGCGATATATCAGTAGTTCAGTGGTGCTTGAAATAGGTTGATTCACTCGATGAACGATAATATCATTATCTATTCAACAGATAATTTTTATTAACAAGTTGGTAATTTTATTCAACAGGTGTTGCACAGGAAAATGTTTTCACTTATATTTCTTGCTTGTGTTGTGATGATCAACAAGTAGTATAAAAAATATAATTCACGAAATATTCAAAAAAAGTCTTGAAGTACATTACATTACAATAGTGCTACCTTTGCCCACTATGTCCATACAACCTACTCAACACAGTGAGGAGTAAAGTTTACTCCACCTTTCCATTCTAGGGTTAAGTGCGAATACTCAACTGTTGCATGATAATATCATGCACATATTATGTGCTAATGAAATTAATATTGGGCTCAGCCCCCTAGCGGTGGAACTATGAACCAACTGCGCTGCGATTGGTAGCACTAACTTTGGTCTCCCGCCTACAATAGACAGGAAGTCCAACCGACTCGGAAGCAATTACTAAGATCTAGTCAGACAGAGTGAATTTTCCCAGTATTCAATTAATTCTTCCAAATTTACAATAGTAGAATCACAACAATCACGATACGAATTATCAGCTTCACCTGCAATACCAACGCAAATAGTCCACATTTCCGCGAATAATTCACCTGCGCGAGTTCCTCGCAATTATTCTCGCAAGAATACGGGAAACCCCCGGCTATAAATACCCGATTGTACGACTATTATACATGCAAAACACTCGATGAATTCAAATACGTTCGCCTGCAGCTCGTTGCGTCACAGTTCGTGGAACGATTAGAAGGAACTGCATCACGAGTTGGCACTCATCCCAGATTTCAATTTGAACGGGGATTATCTCTCCTCGGAGTTCATCACAGGAAGAGACTCTTTTTCGACGAAATATCGCGGGAAACTCCGCTTATGTCTCCTTTTCGGAAGACCGATATGCAATGCGGAAATGAATGTTTACGAGGAATGAAATTCTTATCTGAGAAGCGAGTGGGTGAATCACACGGAATTTAGCATTGGAACTGCATTTCACGAGGAGGTCTCGTTAGATGGCAGATAGCCACCTTCCTGAGCTATTCAGATGACTGTGAGACTCACACATGGAATGATATACAGAGTGTATACTCAAGTTGGGCATAACTTCAGGGTTCTAACAAGGTATTTCCAACAACAAAAAAGTCTCTCACCAATTTTGTTCAACGTAAACCCCTGTTTTTCAAGTTTATTCAATATACACTTTACGTCATTAAAACTGTCACAACTCCTGTTATTGCCCCAGTAAATTCAAATTTGAGGATATCGTTGGAAAGAGCGTTAAATTTCCAAGCTAGCAAGTGCAAAACAAAAATCCTTTAGCAATAACAATTTTAAACATTTTAGAAAAACCAACTCGAAAAGTAGATTTTAATTTTTTTCACGGTCTATCAATATTTCTTGTTAAAATGCAAATTCCAAGAGTAATTCGAGTTAGAATGCCAAAAAATGTGTGTTTTACAACAAAATCGAGTGTTTTAGAGGTGTACGGTCACCCTCGATCTCCAAATGACTTGACGAGTTTGGTATCGTTTCCTACGTAATTTTTCAAAGAAAATTTTAAAAGAAAGAAGAAAGTGGATTTTTCGGAGAAATAGCGGAAGATAATCAATGAAAAGTACATCCGAACTGCAGGTATGAACTCGTTGAAAAGCTGACAATATGAGCATCTTTTTTAGTGACAAAAAGTCAAATTTCGAAAAACTAGTTTGCTTTTTGACTTGATTTTTTTATTGCTACATTTTGGTTTTAAGGTCGAAAACACGACGAAAATCTTTGAATTGAAAAAGCTTGAAGAAACAAGGGGGTTAAAACAAAATTTCTAAAAGACATTTTTTGTTGGAAATACTTTGTAGAGTCGAACCCTGAGGTTATGCCCAACGTAAGTGTAGACACCTCGTATATATTTAGAAACGTTCATAAATATATTTATGGTTCATTTTTTTTCATGTTTCAATAGAAATTTAACGTTTTGAAGAGATAACAGTTTTGAAGTGATAACAGAAAAATCTTGACAGGAAACACAATTCTTCCTTTACAAGAAAGATCCGGAATTTTTATCGCTTTTTTCATACTTTCCTTTTAGAGATTAAAAAAAAAACTTGTTGCCAAGAGGCTCATATCTTTTACTTTTCCAACTAAGGTCAAAGCGCCAGTTATCGTTCGGTGGAAATACGTCACTTCCTATTTCTTTTTAATATTAAAACGTCCCAACTTTTACGAGTTTGTGATAGTTTATGCCTTTAGCGATTCATTCGTTCACGATGGCGTTGTACCCAAGAAAGTGGATTTTCGACGTTTGGTATCGATGGATTCGCCAAGACAAGACCGTTCAAACGGGATCATTATCAATATCGATAGCTTAATGGTAAGGATGTAAGAGCAAAGCGAAAGGGTAATTTTTCAGTTCCTGATATGATGGGGCAGAAAGCCTGACATTTTTACAGCCCTAGGCTCCTGAATACTTAGTCTACTTTCGAAGAGACAGCAAGTGGGGGGAAATCATTTAAAAAATGGGTTAACATGGTGATCGAGATTGAAGATTTTTGTAGTGCAGTGGAGGAATTTCTTCCATAATCAGGGTGTCCAGCGATTCCCCGATAAAAAATTCCCTGAGTTTTCCAGGGTCAATATTCGTTTTTTCCATGGTTATAAATTACCTTAATTATAAATAAATGTGATCACCACTTCTCAATATTCAGGTTTTCAAGGACATTTTGAAATGAAAAACCACTAGACAAGGTCTGGCAAGAGGGTGCGGCACATAGCTTCCTCGTAAACTGAGTGTATAGAAAGATGAAACGATGCATAGTAGTTAATCTCAAAACTAAAATCACTAAGCACTTTGCAACTCATAGGGGACCATCTACATACGAAACCACACAATCCCTGAAAATGTCATCGAAATTCGTATAGTATCGCCCGTCACAAGGATTTCATGACAGACACAACACATACAAACAGACACGGAACCAAAATTGGTCAAGAAGGTCTAAAACGCAAAACGCGAGTGGAAATTTTGATTTGGGAGAATTTTTTTTAACTTTGAAAGTGAAAACAAGGCTTCCGCTACCTTGGTAGACTCGGAAGTGAAATCCCATTATGAAATTAATAAGGTAACCAGAATCGGATTTGTAAGTTAAGGAGAAACATAAGTTCGAGGAGTGTATACATTATACCTGCAGGTGTGCCCTAATGAACACTTTTAGCTCATTTTCGAGGAAAAAAATGATGCAATTGCAACGGCATTAGGGTAAGGTGGGGCAAGTGCGTTTTCGGGGCAAGAGCATAACAGCCCTATCCTGCCCTGTCAAGCTTGAGTCAGAGAGCTGCCACCTCTGGGTTCTGTTGCCAACTATACAATCTTCAAAACCTGGCGACTAGGCGCGCTCTAGAGCAGAGCGCTTAAGTATAGAGGAGGTTTCAATGTGACCATGTGGTTTAGTCTCGTGTGTCAAGTTGGAGGGAGTCGAGGTCATCGCAATTCATCCACCATATTTCACCATTGTTTGCACATTTCTCATGGTAAGTACATACTTTAAATGTTGTAGTTTTAGAATAAAACATGGATTTAATTCATTGTGTTCATTTCATCTAAGTTAGGCCGTACTCTGCACTTACCCCAAAAAATTGTGGACTCGGGGCAAGTGCGCTAGTCAACAGTGGGGAAAGTGCAGGATGCTATGCACTTGCCCCTGTTTTAAACGGGGTATTGCTGGGATACTATGCACTAGCAAAATGGAGGGCAGTAACAAAAGGACCAGACTCGCCAAGGGATCCGGTCATCACCTCTGATGAAGTTCATCAGAGAATGATTGAACAAAAGGAGAAGAAGGAAGCACATGAACGACAAAAAGAACTTCGAAAGGTGGAGAGATCAAAGAAGGCTCAAGAACGAGAAGAAATCAAGAAAAGAAAATCTGACAAACCAGGCAAGAAGATAATTAAGAAGAAGAAAGCTGAGATACTGGAGTCATCATCAGAATCAGAGGATATTGAGAACATCTGCTGTGAATCCAGTGACGATGACTTTGATTCTTTCTTAAGACAAATGGAGGAAGAAGAAGAAGAGCTGAGAGAAGATGCTACAGACTTGGAAGAAGTTAATGACATGGCTGTTGGTGACTGGGTCCTCGTTCAATTTTTGGGCAAGAAAACGATCAAGCATTATGTGGGAGAGATCATAGAATTTGATAAAGGTGAGCCAATGATTAAGTTCATGAGGAAGTATTCCACTTTTAATGGGGCTACCACTTTTAAATATCCTCCACGAGCCGACGTTTCTTCTGCTGAAAAAAAGGACGTTGTTCGCATTCTCCCATCCCCAAAAATTGGTAGGCGAGGGGAAGCCATTTTTAATATCGATTTATCTAGTTACCACATTCAGTGATGAATATTGTTTTTCTTATTGCCTAGGTACTCAAAAGTACCAACAACAAAATTTTATTATTGTATTTAGGTACCTTGTATTTTCAGTTACTTCATAGAAAGACCAATTATTTTATCCTACTTAATCATTTTTGAGACTAGTCCTTTGACTGATAAATAATTACTTACTTATTTTTTACAATACTTTCCTAACCAATTCGTTTTTATTTGATTCAGGGTTTTCAATTGATAAAGCCAATAATTCGTATTAAGTACCAACCTACTGATGGTTGTTTGACTGATAGTAACTAAGCACTTCGTAAGTTTTTCATTTCCAAGATGGCCCTTTCATAATTTAGATTTTTTTACATACCTAATTGTGATACTTTTTTTAGATGAAAAACCTTGCGCTTTTGGTGAATTTTTATATTATAATGTTATAGTTGCTCAATGGAGATAAATATATAACAATTACCACCTATGACTTAGACCTACTGTGGTCATGTCACCTATGAATTGTTAAAACAAAAATGTAAAGAAAACATATTGTTTAGTAATGCATGCATTCCAGGGGACGTCCCATTGGATAAGCATTAGATCAGTTAACCAGTTGGTAAGCGATAAAACTGTTTCACTGGATGTAATTTGGTTTATTATTTTAGGCAAGAAATAGTGACCCCCCCCCCCTCTCACCTTTATCTACCAAAACATTTCTAGCGGCATGGGAGCCTCGAATCTGAAGGGCATTTTAAAATCCATGATCTACGACACCCAATATGCGATTTCGAGTCCCCCCCCCCCCCCCCTTCCCTCACCAATGGTGCCAGTCAGGCACCAAAGCGGGAATACGTCGTAACATTGAACTTTCATCTATTAGTTATAGTAGGCAGTCCGTCGAGGTTCACATCCGTATTCAAGGTGAAACACAAAAAAAAAGAAAAAAAAACACGAAATATGCGGTTTATGGTGTCCTGGCACCACTATTAGTTCCATGGTGGTACAGAGAATAATTCATGAAAATACGGGGGTATAATGAGAATTTTTCCTCAATTACAAAGGTTGTGTACAATTAGTTAGCAGTAAAGGAACCGGAATATTGAAAAATCGGATATTTTATGAATATTATCCCCCCACTCACCCCCTCCCCTTGCGAATTTTGGTACTCAGGTGAAATTATGTACAACTCGGAAGTTATTTGAGTCAAACAAAAAAGAAACACACAAATCGGTTGGAAATTGAGGCCTGGGCAGAGTTTACAGGATTATGCCCGCAAACGCACGTTTTTTAAGCATTAACCCCCCTTTCCCCCCCTTAGAAAGCGAAATTCAAAATTTTGGCGCCGTAGTGCACAACTAGATAGTATTTCGCGTCGATGAAAAAAAGAACCACAAAAATCGGTTGAGAAATGAGGCCTGGGCAGACGACACAAGATTATGCCCAAAAACGCACGTTTTTTGAGCATCAACCCCCCTTCCCCCCCTTAAAAGGCAAAATTCGAAATTCCGGCGACGTAGTGCACAACTAGATAGTTTTTCGCGTCGAAAAAAAAAATAACCAGGAAAATCGGTTGAGTACTAAGGCCTGTGCAGACGACACAAGATTTTGTCACACACACACACACACTGACATACGCCTATGGATTTTTTCGCGGATTTGGATTCAGAATGGTCTAAAACGGATTACTGTGTGGTTATTTTTTTTTTCTGTTGAGTGTTGTCCAACTTTACCCCAGATCGATCGCATAAGGACGCCCAAGTCTTACTGTGGGACGTCCGAAAAAGTGTTACCTATTTTTTATAGCAATCTATGTTTGAATCTATATTTGTTTGGAAAATTTTCTTCATTCTGAACATTTATAATTGAAAAATACTACTTGTTTGGTTCCCGAATTCATTGGAGGTGCTTTCAACCTCTATCAGATCTCTAGATTTTTATTGTTTCGTACTTCGCTTTGAGGAAAAAATATAGTTTAGTGTTTAAAGTGAACGTGTGATGTGAAATTATTTTCTTCCCTTCTTCACTAACAACAGTTCTCAGTTCGAACACTAGTAAAACCGTACTTGAACTTTTCCCCCTCAGACTAACTTCTCTCAAAAATGTTCGGCGTTCAGGCTTTTTCCAGGTTTTTCCGGTAGAAAAATGAAATTTCTGAGTTTTTCCTGATTTTTTTAGTCGAGTGAAATTCCCTGAGTATTCCAGGTTTTCCTGTTTTCCAGGTCGCTGGATACCAAGATTATAATACATTTAATACCCACTAGCCCTAAATATGAATAAATTCAATCAATCAAATCAGTTCAAAGTCAGCAAATTGCTAACAATAAAAATAAAAGTCCTTTTGAAAATACTTAAAATTAGATGAACTAATCTTATAAACAATATCAAAAATAGATAGGCAATTACGAACAAAGTAATTTCCAATGAGGAGAGCTTCCTCATAGTGGGAGAGGACTATTATTTTTGGAAAAAGGTAGGTGTAGTGGATGGTGTTTACTTATACAGGGTGTCTACACTTTCGGTGGGCATAACTTCAGGGTTCGATTCTACAAGGTATTTCCAACAAAAAATGTCTCTTAGCAATTTTCTTTTAACCCACTCAAAATTCCTTTTTTTTCACTTTAAAGTTTTTCTTTGCGTTTTCGACCTTACGGTACTGATATGGTCATAACTCCCTTATTTCTCCTGAAAATTCAAATCTGACTCCACCGTTAGAAAGAGCGTTAAATTCCTAAGCTACCTAGTGCAAAATCAAAATATTTCAGCAATAAAATAGTTTCAAAAAATCAAGTCAAAAAGCCAAGTTTAAAAAATTTTCGAAACTTGACTTTCTTTGACCAAAGTTTTCACTCTAAATCCCTGCCCATTTCGATGGGCGCTCTCCGGAGAAAACATGCTCAAATTGTGAGCTTTTCAACGATTTATCAATTTTTCTTTTTAACATTCAAATTGGAAGAGTAAATTAAGTTCGAATGCCAGAAAACGTGTGTTTTACAAGCAAATCCAATGTTTTAAGCGGTTTATGGTCCCCCTCGACCTCAAGATGGCTTGACGATTTTGGTATCATTTCCTATGTAATTTTTTACGCTGAATAAAATAGTGATACTTCCGAATGGTTCTGACTGCTAGAAAGTGGATTTTTCGAAGAAAACCTTCGTTTTTCGTACATAAAATACGCATTATTCGTAAATGTGGTAGTGAGCATAAAGTAACACCTTTGAACTCAACAAAAACTTCAATCAGCTAGAAATTCAGTGTTTTTGTTGAGTTCAAAGGTGTTACTTTATGCTCACTACCACATTTACGAATAATGCGTATTTTATGTACGAAAAACGAAGGTTTTCTTCGAAAAATCCACTTTCTAGCAGTCAGAACCATTCGGAAGTATCACTATTTTATTCAGCGTAAAAAATTTCATAGGAAATGATGCCAAAATCGTCAAGCCATTATGAGAACGAGGGGGACCATAAACCGCTTAAAACATTGGATTTGCATGTAAAACACACGTTTTCTGGCATTCAAACTTAATTTACTCTTCCAATTTGAATGTTAAAAAGAAAAATTAATAGACCGTTGAAAAGCTCACAATTTGAGCATGTTTTCTCCGAAGAGCGCCCATCGAAATGGGCAGGGATTTAGAGTGAAAACTTTGGTCAAAGAAAGTCAAGTTTCGAAAATTTTTTAAACTTGGCTTTTTGACTTGATTTTTTGAAACTATTTTATTGCTGAAATATTTTGATTTTGCACTAGGTAGCTTAGGAATTTAACGCTCTTTCCAACGGTGGAGTCAGATTTGAATTTTCAGGAGAAATAAGGGAGTTATGACCATATCAGTACCGTAAGGTCGAAAACGCGAAGAAAAACTTTAAAGTGAAAAAAAAAGGAATTTTGAGTGGGTTAAAAGAAAATTGCTATGAACATTTTTTGTTGGAAATACCTTGTAGAATCGAACCCTGAAGTTATGCCCATCGAAAGTGTAGACACCCTGTATATGTATTTAAAAGTGATCTTGTAATTTACTTTTTGTACATGAATTTTTGAAGGTATAAAGAATACCTTTTTGGATTTTGATGAAATTTGGTATGTAGGCTCCATTTGGGGTCTAGTTGTGCCCCGAAGATTTTGGTTGATGTAGGTCACTTCTAAGGGTTCCAAAATCAATTTTGAAATTTTCAAAACGCCCTAACTCAAAAAATTTCAATATAAAGGTATTTTTTTCCTTCAATTTAAGATTCTATAGAATTTTTAGAATTTTTTGAGACCATCCGAAGCGCTGTAGGACAAACCGTTCGCTCACTACGAGAATTTAAAGTTTGGACGTACGATAAATCAGAAACACGAGTGTGAATCGCAAAAGAAGCCTAATCTCCGTTCAAATTAAAGCTGACCGAAATGCGATCGATGTTTTTCTTCATGTTGGATGGTTGGTGGCTTTGCAGACGAGTGATCTATATAAAAATAATAAACCATTGTGTAATAATTCGCAGCGTTTGAGTTTCAGTTGGTTACCAAATAACTTAGGTTCCGTGACTGTCTGTCGGAAGCTACTACCCACACAACTAGGCAGACTTTTTTCGGAACGTAAACCAAAATCAAAGTAGCCCTTTCCTGATGAAGTCGTACAAACACATTTCTCACGCTCCGCCTCGTTTAATTGACCTCAAATCGCTTCCTAGTCTCGATCCGCAGGCAAATCGGTTGCCAAGTACATCCCTAATAACCGCGTAAAGACTCTTTTCTGTGTTCCGCGCTAATAACCCGACTGGCTTTGCCAGATAAGAAAGTCGAAACGAGACCGTCAGTGATAGAAAATAGAAATTCCTCCGCGGAGCCCCAACGCTTCCTCATTCGAGTCTAATTTCGGTCTGGCGGGAAGAGGCGGATCCCTCGGCCTCGAGACAAGAGCCGGACTCCGCCGCCTCCAACGATCTGAATCACCCTATCGATCCGCGCTTATCGATTACCCAGAACTCTTCAAATCGATTATGGTTACTTGGTCTACGATGTGGCCAAGTTGCTCCTCACGCCGGAAAATCATGAAGCGATTACTATACAATGGATACCGGGACATATAAACTTATTAGGTAATGACAAAGCCGATGAAGCTGCAAAACGCCAATCCCACTCCCAGATGCGTTTAACTGGATCGATCAGGTGGCAACAAATGAGAGGCAAAATTGGTATAGGCAGTATTCCCTCGAAAAACGCTGCAAATTATTACACAATGGTTTATTATTTTTTATTTTTCTATAGATCACTCGTCTGCAAAGCCACCAACCATCCAACATGAAGAAAAACATCGAACGCATTTTGGTCAGCAAACATTTGAACGGGGATTAGGCCTCTTCTGCGATTCACACTCGTGTTTCTGATTTATCGTACGTAAAACCCTTAAATTCTCGCAGGGAGCGAACGGTTTGTCCTACAGAGCTCCGCGTGGTCTCAAAAAATTCTAAAAATTCTATAGAATCATATTGAAGGAAAAACAATACATTTATATTGTATATATATAATTATAGTTTTTTGAGTTAGGGCGTTTTCAAAATCTCAAAATTCATTTTGGAACCCTTAGAAGTGACCTACATCAACCAAAATCTTCGGGGCACAACTAGACCCCAAATGGATCCTACATACCAAATTTCATCAAAATCGGTCAATGCTAAATGGCAAAAGTGCCGCGGACGGCCAAATTTTTATTCGATTTTTGGATTCTACGTACCTTGAAACGTAAACCATCAAATTTTGAGGGGTTGTTAAAAAAAATTTTCTTGGTCGATTCCAAAGGTTTACTATTGAAAATAATAAACCAAAAGGGACATACCACTTCTCGTACATTATGGACCGAATATGCCAAAAACCTAAAATTCTGAAGATGAATCTGCCAAGAAGGGGTGTGGTACAACTTATTCGAGCCCGAACTGGTCACGGCCAGATAAACCATAGTCGCCATCTCATCCAACTCAGCGACCCCCCATACTGCACTTCTTTCTGCGAGGATGAAGTCGGAGATATGAACCACAAATTGGAAAAATGTCAAAATTATGAAGAAGAAAGACTACAAACTACACCCCACTTGGAGGTCAACCATTGGAGGAATATTTGCGGGTGGCCACACAACATGACCTGAGAAAGTTGGTTCACTTCATGAAAAACTCGGGTAGGTATAATACTTTAATAAGATTTAAAAAAAAATCGTTTGTTGAATTAGAGTGAAGACTTTATGTTTATGTGATTTTATTTATGTACAGACTGGTTATATGTTATTGTTCCTTGTAACGCAACCAATTAAAAAAATTTAAAAAAATCGATTATGGTTAACGAGATAATCGACTAGGCTGTTCCTTGCAGATCCACTTTTGGTTTAGTACTGAACCAATAATGAACTATTGGAATCGAGCAAGAAAAAATGTAACCCACTCTCCCTCAAAAAGTAAAAGTAGGTGACTTTGCACCAGTTGTTTCTTTTTTTATGGGAATTTTTAGTCCCTTGATCAACGTGAAAAATTACGATAGTGGTATATTTCGATATCCTATTTCATTAATTAAATTGTGAAATAGTGAAAAGTTATGTAATTACCAAATAAACGACACATGAATATTGGTGGTTAGTTTGGATTTACGTATCTATTTCCCTGGAACAACTGCTAGTGCCTCATTGACCGACTTCATTTTACTGTTTCGTATTATGCATTTACGTTGGTATCTCTTTCGTTGAAACAGCTAAATTAATGAATTCGCAGTGTGTGGGCAAGCTAGGTTCATTTTTCTTTTCCTTAGGTACTGATTACTGATCTCGCGCATGTATCAGTGTATTCCTGTTTTCTTTTCACCTAAAGTACCTATTCATTCAAAAATCCTTTGATTCTGAAAGCGGTCCCTTGATTAGTTTGATTTCAAGGGGTAAGAAGATCTTTGATCTCGGCAAGAAAGGGGGTTCAAAAACTCGAGCCACAAACATCAATATAATTTGCTTATCCCACCACTAGAAATGAGTGTCACAACCCAAGTTGCATGACTTACAAAGCATGCTGCATCTAATTCCCAAAGTAGACCAGCCATTTTATAGGTACATCTTTGATTTTCAATGAAGATATAGATAGACTCAAAGGGCGGCTGGATTTTGAAATAGAAGTAGAGTAAGAAGAAGAAGATCAATGAAAGGTTTACTGACCATAGTCTTTGGCTATATTCATTTACCATAGCCTGACAAATTTGATACCCCACACATTTCTTTTTAATATTCTCCAGTATTCATATTTTACTATAAAATCTATTATAAAAATATGATATAACATAAAATATTATATTTATCCTTATTTATTTATTTAAAATTGGATATAATTATAAAATATTCGCAAGTGTTTATACTTTTCACTCTTTATTATTTAATAAGAAATCAAAAAGAACTTAAGCTAAATATTCTATATCCATTGTGTGGCAAATAAAACATGAAGTTATAAAAGAGTTATGTAATAAAACAAGGATAATGTATCATTAGGTACCATTTTACAATGTGTAAAATGATACAAAGGGCGCTTAGTCGTCTTGGTTATAGATATAGGTATGCAGTATTATAGATAAATTCAATTATTCTAATAAGCGATAAATTAGCGGTTGTTTGGTTTTTGCGCTCCAATTATCGGTAACATCGGTCATTCCAATGAGGAATTTCACAGAATTCTGTTTGCATTTTTCCTGAATAGTTAATGGTGTGGGATAGATGAAAATCGGGCTGATTTCGGAAAATAAGTCTCCCGTTATTTTTGGGAGACAATCAAAATTTTTGATTTCAAAACTAACCGGGAAAACGGACGTGAAGCAGGAACGCTCGCTGATTGGGCTGTTTGGATCGCCGGCTCCTCCCAGTGTTGCCCATTGGGACGACGAAATCGTGTTTTCTAAGAGAAAAATTATCAAACAAAAACAGGGGAAACCTAATTTTCCCCATCTTGCTTTTTCTATTTTTTTCTTCAGTTTTTCGATTTCGAACTTAACTGTTTCGTGAAATTTTGCTTCTGGGGACTATAGATTTCTTGATCTCAGCGCTTCAAGCGGCCATAAATGAACTATTCCAGGATGACGTCATTTTCCCGGTTTTTTTAAACATTCGTATTTTCTACACTGTTTTGTTTACTCGTAAATTAGGAAGTTCGGGCTGAAAGTTTGCCTTAGGAGGTTTTTCGAGGTGCTGAATCCGATTTTGGGGTCAAAAATAGGAAATTCCGACATGGTGAAATTCCTCATTATCCTGCACTCCCCGTGGGACCAGGGAGAACTAGCGCTGGTCTGTCACCTAACGTCCAGTGAAAAACGCTGCAAATTATTACACAATGGTTTACTATTTTTCTATATAGATCACTCGTCTACAAAATCACCAACCATCCAATATGAAGGGGAAAAAAAAAATAAAAAAAAAAAAAAAAATCAAAATCACCAACCATCGGTCGCATTTCGGTCAGCTCTAATTTGAACGGAGATTAGGCCTCTTTTGCGATTCACACTCGTGTATTGGTTTATATATATATATTTCAATATAAACCCTTAAATTTTCGTAGGGAGCGAACGGTTTGTTCTACAGAGCTCCGCGTGGTCTCATAAAATTCTAAAAATTCTATAGAATCCTAAATTGAAGGAAAAACAATACCTTTATATCAAAATTTTTTGAGTTAGGGCGTTTTCAAAATTTCAAAATTGATTTTGGAACCCTTAGAAGTGACCTACATCAACCAAAAGCTTCGGGGCACAACTAGACCCCAAATGGAGCCTACATACCAAATTTCATAAAAATCGGTCAATGCTAAGTGGCAAAAGTGCCGCGTACGGCGGACGGCCGGCCAAATTTTTATTCGATTTTTGGATTCTACGTACCTTGAAACGTAAACCATCAAATTTTGAGGGGGTGTTAAAATTTTTTTGTTCTTGGTCGATTCCAAAGGTTCATTATTGAAAACAATAAACCAAAAGTGCAAAGTATCTTTGATTTTCGGTGCTAAGTTACCTTCCACTCATTTATCAATCATGGAAACGTCAAAACTTGACAGATTTCAAACAGGATAATATCCAACATATTATGTTGTTAACAACTAATTTCTATACGAATCTGAAGAGTTACTTAGGCACCTTGAGAAAGGGGCCTCAGCTCGCCCCGAAATCGCTAGCCAAATTAAACGTGAATGATAAAGGATAACGACGTCTTATCTGCTTCCTTCTCCACAACAACCACAAAATGACTATAGCAGGAGTACAGAACAATCGGGTTATGGATACGAGGAAGCTGCGTGCCACACACAGACGATTTGTCAACTGAAAAACAACAACAAAACTTGATCGTTGATTTTGAAACGGATTTCTTCAGCGGAGATGGCGCCATGTGAAGAAAAGTAGAGGCGTTATTGCGACGGAATTTCCCGGAAATCCATTTAGATTGACAAAACAACGAAATAGGTTCCCATCGCTCGGGAGGAAACGAGGAGTGATTGAAGCAGGTAAGTCGCGATAATATTCGGTCGAACGACGTTTACGACCCCAGCTGAACGGCTTCGCTGATGAGAACCGTCGAGAGTCGACAATCACCTCGATGGAAGTCGTTGACGACGGTAATCTGAGATGTGCGAGCGCGAAAACAAGAAAACTGCGTTGAGAGCCGCAACTCATTTCCCGGTTGTCTCCTCAGTGGGTCATCTCAGTATCGAGTGATTGAAAACATCAGATTCCTTCAGGACAATACGAGTGATCTACATTTCTCGGTCTTCTATCGATAGGTGATTAATATTATCTCAAGAGTCTCCGAGATCAAATAGTTTCCTGAAAGACGGAAAAAATCAATTTTCGATCAAAACCTGCGTTTAGTCATAAAATATCAACGTTCCGTCATCCACTTGTAGCCGGGAGTACAAGACCCGTTTAAACGTCACTCATCGATTAAACTACTGTTTAAACGGAGAATGCAGTTTAGGGCAGGATTACCTACAAGTTCCTAAATAACGCTCTTAGTTCCTGATAAGAGCTAAACTAAGACTAAAGTTAAACGGTCGCTGGTAGCCGTTTATGCCCACTTTAACGGGTAATAACGAGAAATTGTTACCAATGTGGTAAAGTATTTTGGTTGAGATTGAATTTTATTAAATTTACTTTACCAGCTGCTCTACTGTATTCCATTATTTACTGAAGATTTTAATGTAGAAGTTTGTCTGTACAAATATGCATTAAATTTAAGGAATACCTAGTTGGAAAACGCAGCAAATTATTACACAAAGGTTTATTATTTTTCTCCGTAGATCAAGGGGTATTATAGATTCTACAAAATTCATCAAAAATAATTATCAAATATTTTTCTATTTTTTCAAAATTCTAAGTAACGATGAAAAGATTCAAAATCCAGAATTCGGGTTTCAGATTTCCGTTATCTAAGGAGGAATTTCGAGGAGGAGTGATGAATGATCGGGATGTCCCACATCCTACGAGCGTCCGTGGTGTGGGATTCACCAAAATTCACACGTGGGAATGTGATTTACACGTGGAAACGCGAGTCACACGTGTGGATACTTGGAGTCGGAAGCGCGATGGATGAACGTCCTCACAACAAAATGGAGAATTGAAAAGGGGGTGGCCGAACGTTTGCCAAAATCTCGGAGTTGAATTTATTTTCGCGACGAATCCCCGTTGCAGCCCCTGCGACGTCACCGGACCCACAGATGGCGCCGGCACGCGGACAGGAAACACGTGGGTGACGCCCCGGGTCCGGCCAACTTCCACGTGGGAGTCCGCGGGGTCACGTGACCCCTTCTAGTGAGAGTATGAATAAAATGGAAAGAGGGAGAAAAAAAGTTCAACTTCCTCCGGCCGTGTGTGTGCGTTGTTTTGCCCACACGCGAAAAAAAACAATGAATGAAACCGACCTGGCCGTGCGTGTGTGGCCATGTGTGTTTGTCCCAATTACGGCCCACAATCTCCGATCATTCAAACGGTTCCCTGACTCATTCACCGGTCTCTTTGAAATGCACTTCTAGTCGAGCTATTTTCCCCGTCGCTGTTTATTAACCCAGAAAACTCATCTCTCGTTTCTCCGTTATTATTAGCTCCTTTATTCGTAAACTACCAGCAACATCCAATCCCGAATTTAGTCACGGATTGAATTTGGTTAACCAAAAGCCAAACAAAATTATTGAATCAGCTCCATATTATAGAAATACGACTCATCTTCCAAAATTACGAAAATCTTCTCGATGTGGCTTTTTGGAGTCTATTATTCAATTTATTGTTACAACGTTGCCTTCATCAGCCTAAAAAAAATTTTATAAATAAATTAAATAAGTTATAAACTACAACTAGGTACTTGAATTTAAAAGAACAAAAAATATATAATACATGTTATGTAAGTATATACTTAACCCATTTCAAGCCGAGGGTAGAAATAACAGAGTAATGGAAGGAAGAGGATGAACTATTTTACAGAATGCAGGCCGAAATAAGGCATCATTTACCCACCAATCGAGAGCTAAAATGCTCCAAATTTTATGAATTTAACATTTTAAAGGATTTGAGAGTTCTCAGATATGATTTATTCATTTCATTGTTAAAAATCTGAAAAAAAAAATCTAGGTAAAATGTAAAAATCTATTTATGGACCGGAATATGTTTCGACTCATGGCCCAGAACGCTCACTCGCCCAGGATCGAATTTGAGCCACCAAAATCAAGCTTTTGGCCGAAAGGCCTCTTTCAGAAAAATTTCCCAAAACTCTTCGAGCTCCCGAATGTCGAAGAAAATTGTTTTTGAAAAGTTTAAGAGCATTTACGAGAAAAAAATTTTCTACAAAGATTTTCCATTATTTTAATATTTAAAAAAATCATAATCATGACGATGCAAAAATGCATCATTGACCGGAAATGGGTTAATGTACATTTTTACTCTACTGTATAGCGGCTTTTTCAATTATTTATTACTAATAATTTGTTACTCTTTGTTCAACTGACCTTAATAAACCGGTTTGGAGATCATCCCTTGTGCCGTTGCTTTTGTCCCTTCATTGTTTTTGGAGCATACCGTTAATTCTTCAAATTTTGATCAGTAACCCTACAAATTCGTATTTCATATTAATCAAAAATAGTTGCCCTGCACTAGTTTGCGTATCATCTGCAATCAGGCTAGTATCCAAGGCAAAATACGTACTATTCCATTCTCCTATTTCATCTAACTTCCTTAGTAATTATGAAATAGGCACTCACTGAATTTTATAAAAATTTTCTAAAATCTGCTAAACAATTATTACTTGCAAAACGCTGCAAATTATTACACAATGGTTTATTATTTTTCTATATAGATCACTCGTCTACAAAATCACCAACCATCCAATATGAAGAAAAAAGAAAAAAAAAAAATCAAAATCACCAACCATTGATCGCATTTCGGTCAGCTCTAATTTGAACGGAGATTAGGCCTCTTTTGCGATTCACACTCGTGTTTTGATTTATATATATATATATTTCAATATAAACCCTTAAATTTTCGTAGGGAGCGAACGGTTTGTCCTACAGAGCTCCGCGTGGTCTCAAAAAATTCTAAAAATTCTATAGAACCTTAAATTGAAGAAACACAATACCTTTATATCAAAATCTTTTGAGTTATCGCGTTTTCAAAATTTCAAAATTGATTTTGGAACCCTTAGAAGTGACCTACATCAACCAAAAGCTTCGGGGCACAACTAGACCCCAAATGGAGCCTACATACCAAATTTCATCAAAATCGGTCAATGCTAAGTGGCAAAAGTGCCGCGTACGGCGTACGGCGGACGGACGGCCAAATTTGTATTCGATTTTTGGATTCTACGTACCTTGGAACGTAAACCATCAAATTTTGAGGGGGTGTTAAAATTTTTTTTCTTGGTCGATTCCAAAGGTTCATTATTGAAAATAATAAACCAAAAATGGAAATGTAGGAGAATCTCAACAAACATTAATATCTTAATTTTGAATATTTTTAGTAAGGCAAACAGTGTTTGCCATGTTTGCCTGGAGGAGACGCCACTGCGTAACTTAACTGCACCCCAAATGGACCCGATAAAACAAATTTCATCAAAATCGGTCCTTGAGTACCTACTTAGGAAAGTGCAGCGAACCGTCGGATCAAAAATAACCGATGCTGAACTGAACTGATCTTCAATTATTCATCAGTCAACGACTTTCTCTCCAACCACAGTTTGCACCACTCGGACATAACGGCATTCCACCTAATAATAAGTACAGAAGGTTCAGCACACTGTTTAGGTGGAGTGTGAAATTGATTCCACCAAGCGACAGCAAAATGCTAACTCGACACTTGGATCAGGTGATCGCTAGAGAGTGCTATATCCCTAGGTTTTTTCTCCTTTTCGAGCCGGAGAGTTGAGTCTCATGATTTATTTATCTCTTTATTTATGATTTTGGTTCTTTTTTTTCTTCTTTTCGTTTTTTAGAAGACGGCATTCATCAACCGGCGACTTTTCAAGGTTTAACCTCCTCTTTGGGAGCTCGGAGACAAGTAGCGAAGCTGGATTATAAAACGGGAGAGGAAAAAAAGTTGGGAAATGAAAGAAATTCATCAATAATTTATTATTGAACGATTGAGCGCGTAGTTCTTTCGATGCATGTCTAGTGTGGGTCACTGTTTGGCTGATTTCACTTCGGACGTCGAAATACACCAGTTATCGTCAAACCTTGTGATCGTTTTCGTGATCCAGTCAATGGCACGGGTTTTCCGAAATTCGCCAAAGCACCAGTAAGTTATCCGATAACCACATTAGGTAGGTAGTTCAGAGCGTTCTGAATAATTTTGATTTTTTTTGAAATTTTTGAAAATTCGAGTGGAATTTTTAATTTTGGGGGACACATTCGAGGAAACTTCTACATTCTTCAAGGAATCTTCTTCTACACGAATTACAGGCGAGGAAGTTATGTTCCCTCCAATCAGTGAGTAATTATTTATTAAACAAAATAACTAAATGGTGGACTGTCTCTAAAAAAGCATTAAATGTATTGAGAACGGTGAGAATAAAATGTTGAAAACACTGTAGGTGATGAAACGATGTAGTTACTGGACTTTACTTATTTTTTTCTTGGTCGATTTCAAAGATTCATTATTGAAAAAGTCATTAAAAGTTATTGTTGAAAGTATGAATTGAAAATAATAAACCAAAAACCACTACCATTACATGTAATTGGAATAAGTAAGTAATTGAAAAACCCATTCCCAGTAAAGGAAGGGAAATGGCAATTGCAATTACCGTAAAACCGTCAAACTTTACCCCAAGATTTACTCCAAAACATTTCCTTAATACAATTTCTCCCACTCGAAATGGGTTAAATTGATTTTTTGGTTTATAATTTTCAATAATAAGCCTTTGGAATCGAGCAAGAAAAAAAAAATTTAACCCCCCCTCAAAATTTGATGTTTTACGTTTCAAGGTACGTAGAATACGAAAATCGAATAAGAAAATTTCCGTCCGTCCGCCGTACGCCGTACGCGGCACTTTTCTTAGCAACACTGGACCGATTTGGTTCAAATTTGGTATATGGGCTCCATTTGGGGTCTAGTTGTGCCGCGAAGCTTTTGGTTGATGTAGGTCACTTCTAAGGGGTGAAAATTAAGGGTTGAAATTTTCAAGAGTGCCCTAGCTCGAAAACTCTCGAAATAAAGGTATCATTTTTTCACCAATTTTAAATAGTATTGAATTTTTAAAAATTGTTGAGACCATCCGGAGCTCTGTAGGACAAACCGTTCGGTCCCTACGAGTACTTGAAGGTTTTCCTTCGATAAAACAGAATCATGAGTGTGAATCGCAAAAGAGGTCTAATCTCCATTCAAATTTTATCGGACTAAAATGCGATCGCTGTTCATTTCTTCGATTTGTATACAGTTTTGCCTCCTGCGTAACCAGTAATCAAATTTCCATACGAAGCTTTCTATTTTTCCAATCGAGTGTGAAGCGTTTAGTTCTTTCTAATAAACTTGATTGTGAAGGTGTGAAGCAGTATGGTGTGGTAGGTAGTACCTAGCTGGTAGGTAAAAAAAAGTTGGTAGGTAAAAAAAATGTTGGTGGGTAAAAAACGCTGCAAATCATTGCTCAAAGGCTTCTTCACTCTTCAGATCACTGATCAGCTGAGTGAGCTCCGAAGCCATTTTCATTCCTATTGAATGGAAGTGCTCTTCCAGGCGTCTCCAGCAATCGAGGAGATCTTCTTCACTCTTCAGATCACTGATCAGCTGAGTGAGCTCCAGAGCCTTTTTTACTCCTATTGAATGGAAGTGCTCTTCCAGGCGTCTCCAGCATTCGAGGAGATCTTCTTCACTCTTCAGATCACTGATCAGCTGAGTGAGCTCCAAAACCATTTTTACTCCTATTGAATGGAACTGCTCTTCCAGGCGTCTCCAGCATTCGAGGAGATCTTCTTCACTCTTCAGATCACTGATCAGCTGAGTGAGCTCCAAAACCATTTTTACTCCTATTGAATGGAACTGCTCTTCCAGGCGTCTCCAGCATTTGAGGAGATCTCCTTCACTCTTCAGATTACTGATCAGCTGAGTGAGCTCCGAAGCCATTTTCAATCCTATTGAACGCAGGAAACTGAAATTTGAGAGGGAAGGTCAAGGGAGAATACAGATGGTGGTAGGTGCTATTGATGGAGAACCAGTGATCTATACAGAAGGGTGATCTATACAGAAAATAATAAACCTTTGAGCAATGATTTGCATCGTTTTAATAAGTGAATTGATCTTCAGGGCTTCCTGAACATTTTGAGTGGTCGAGCTCACTGATCAGATAGTTGTAACCCCCCTATTTAATTGTTTAAATGTTGGAATAAAGTTACCTACGAGAGCGTCCATCTTTACTCCACTCTGAAAAACTCATGGTTATCGCTACAGAAACGGGCAGTGGTGCAATGAAGCTAGTCGGGATTGATTTCATTACCCCAGAAATACTTGATAATATCAAGTATTTATAATATTATTATAAAATATATTCTGAAAAACGCTGCAAATCATTGCTCAAAGGTTTATTATTTTCTGTATAGATCACCCTTCTGTATAGATCACTGGTTCTCCATCAATAGCACCTACCACCATCTGTATTCTCCCTTGACCTTCTCTCTCAAATTTCAGCTTCCTGCGTTCAATAGGATTGAAAATGGCTTCGGAGCTCACTCAGCTGATCAGTGATGTGAAGAGTGAAAAAGATCTCCTCGAATGCTGGAGACGCCTGGAAGAGCACTTCCATTCAATAGGAGTAAAAATTGGCTTTGGAGCTCACTCAGCTGATCAGTGATCTTAAGAGTGAAGAAGATCTCCTCGAATGCTGGAGACGCCTGGAAGAGCACTTCCATTCAATAGGAGTAAAAATGGTTTTGGAGCTCACTCAGCTGATCAGTGATCTGAAGAGTGAAGAAGATCTTCTCGAATGCTGGAGAAGCCTGGAAGAGCACTTCCATTCAATAGGAGTAAAAATTGGCTTTGGAGCTCACTCAGCTGATCAGTGATCTGAAGAGCCTTTGAGCAATAATTTGCAGCGGTTTTTACCCACCAACATTTTTTTTACCTACCATTTTTTTTTTACCTACCAGCTAGGTACTACCTACCACACCATACTGGCTTCACACCTTCACAATCAAGTTTATTAGAAAGAACTAAACGCTTCACACTCGATTCGAAAAATAGAAAGCTTCATACGGAAATTTGATTACTGGTTACGCAGAAGGCAAAACTGTATACAAATCGAAGAAATGAACAGCGATCGCATTTTAGTCCGATAAAATTTGAATGGAGATTAGACCTCTTTTGCGATTCACACTCATGATTCTGTTTTATCGAAGGAAAACCTTCAAGTACTCGTAGGGACCGAACGGTTTGTCCTACAGAGCTCCGGGTGGTCTCAAAAATTTTTAAAAATTCGATACTATTTAAAATTGGTGAAAAAACGATACTTTTATTTCGAGAGTTTCCGAGCTAGGGCACTCTTGAAAATTTCAACCCTTAATTTTCACCCCTTAGAAGTGACCTACATCAACCAAAAGCTTCGCGGCACAACTAGACCCCAAATGGAGCCCATATACCAAATTTGAACCAAATCGGTCCAGTGTTGCTAAGAAAAGTGCCGCGTACGGCGTACGGCGTACGGCGTACGGCGTACGGCGTACGGCGTACCGCGTACGGCGGACGGACGGAAATTTTTTTATTCGATTTTCGTATTCTACGTACCTTGAAACGTAAAACATCAAATTTTGAGGGGGGGTTAAAATTTTTTTTTTCTTGCTCGATTCCAAAGGCTTATTATTGAAAATAATAAACCAAAATTGAACTTTTTAGCTTGAAAAATACGTTATACATAAGAAAAATATAAATTCCAATGATCATTTATTTCAACGAATTTGCTTGAAATGCAATATTTCAGGTTAAGAGATCACAATTTCAGTCTTCCAGTATAGACAGACTTATGTAGGTAGAGCAAAACTTTCTACAAGTAAAGAAATATTAAAGGACAATAATCGATAAACGAATGACTTAACAAAATCACAGAAAAAGTCTGTTTCACATTCGATAACTTTCAAATGAACTGCAATGGTAAATTTCAAAGTTAACCCACGAGTAAATAATATGGTAAATCACAACTTATGAGACCAAAGCACGTTTATGTTCATATCATAATGCAGCTGTTCAGTTGTAAAGTATCGGTAGGAGCGCGTATCAAGCTTTTTCTCATTTCTTCTCCCCATCTCTAACTTCTGACATGAGATACAATAGAAACCTTACATTCAACACTGCGAAAATTATAGAACTCAAATATTTTTCGAGATTAAATAAGAAAAATATGAGTGAGGCTACCTTTATCCCAACCTATATAGTGGAGTAAAGATACCCGGTTTTTGGAGTAAAGTTACCATCAAATTTTTGATAATCAAGGGCATAACTAAGAAAACACTTTTTTGAGAATTTGATTAGTGTATTTTGTTCAAAATAAGATATTGAAAATGATATGATGAGGGCTTGCCTGGTAAATCCACTCCAAACAACTGATTTGAAGAAATTTTGGAGCACGAGAAACTGGACGAAAACAGCTGAACAGGAAACTATGACTGATAACAGCTGATAACATAGACAAAGGCGCCATCGCAAGCCGCATCGATTCTCTGGGATGTGGAGAATAACGAAAACACATTAGCTAACTTTTATCTAAGTTCTACCACGCTTACGTCACAATTGAAGATTCTCACTTTTTGGGGTAAAGTTACCCCTGGTGGGGTAAAGTTTGACGGTTTTACGGTACTTTGAAAATAGTTGCCGCTTAAAACCCTAGTATTTTGCTTCTTAGAATACTCAATTAGTCAAAATACACCAAAATTTGGAAAAAAATTCCGAAAAAATCGTCTAAAAAGTGGATACTGTTGCAGGAAGCTTGAAAATCGGACTTCCAAAGAGATGCCGCGGGACATCGAGGGTTAAAAGGCCATCTTTGCTAAATTTATGGTAAAGCATCCGTTAACTAGATATTAAGCAGTCTCTGTACGAATTATTGACTTTTGAATGTATCCAAACTGAGATGATTCATCCAGTGTCATCGACTGACTTCAACGCGCGAAAGAGGAGGTACTCAACTCGGGTTGTCGTGGGACAATGATTTTTTTTTAATTTATTTATTGTAACTGTTCTCATATTGTTACCATTTATGTTCCTTACCTATGTTCGTAACTTCAAGTTCCTCGCTTGTATTGTGTAGCCTACCTTTATTTTGTGGATTATAAAGCCTTATTTACAGAGGCATTTATTACAGTTTATAATTCACAATGTGGATAAATTTCTGAAACCGGAGAAGTTTGACGGCGATCCACACTCGCCTACAGCTACTCAAGAATGGAATTATTGGCTAAAGACATTTGAGAACTTTATCGCAGCTTTCGAGGAGATCGATAATCCAAGTAAGCTAAGGTTGCTCATTAACCACATTTCTCCTTCTCTGTATCTCTTGATTGCGGACAAGGACTCGTACGATACAGCCATTGATGCACTAAAAGCCATTTCGTGAAGCCAGTAAACGAAATATTTGCTCGGCACAAACTGGCTTCTCGTAAGCAGTCTCCTGACGAATCGATCAACCAATACCACCAAGCTTTGCAACAATAATGGGGGGTGCGCCTTGATTTTTTTTAGATTTTTAATCGAAAGTAAACTACATCCTGAGAATTTTGGCACCAACCGCGACCTTCTAGCGTGAGTAGATCTATTTCTATGATTTTTCAAAGTTTCGGCCGTTTATGACGTCACGCGCCCCTCTTGCCTGGGCGGGCCCCCCAGCCCACTGTGACGTCATAAATGGTCGAAACTTCAAAAATTCTCACACTCTAGAAGGTCGCGGTTGGTACCAAAATTCTCAGAATGAAGTCTACCTTAGATTAAAAATAACACTAAACAGTTTTTCCTACCCAGGCGCACACCCTATTGGGCAACAACTGTGAGTTCGCGGACGTAAATGCAGAGACAAATCGAAATACTACGTACGTTCGTGTTATTCGTGGTCTTAACACAAATAGTCTTAACATCAAATTAGGCTGAGACTATTGGAGTTCAACAAGCTAACTCACGTGCTTTGGAATCCGCCAAGAATCAATCAGCTTCATACTCTTCAGAGCTAACTCTCCACGCCTCTTCTTGCGTTTCTCAGGATATTGATGATTCAATTGAAGAATTCGCGAAGTTGGCCGCAACCAAGTCCAACAATTCCAAAAATCAGAAATGTTATTATGTATTGTGGTCAGGAGCGGCATAAGACTCGACAGCAGTGCCCCCCACTCTGAATAATCACAGAGCCAGAATCCGGCGGTACCGAGCCAGAAGCTGAGCAACGAGACGTCGAACCTGACTTAGAACCAGGAGAAAACCAAGACGCCCTTGATAGAATTCAACAGACGCCAGCAGACAGTGGACCAATGCCTCATGAAAATTCCTTGCGACGTTCTACGAGGGAGCGTCGCACGACGGCCCATTTGAAGGACTACGAACTAGAATTTTAAAGGAAGGAAGAATGTCATGATTCATCCAGTTTTGTAACTGCACTCACATTGCTACCATAATTAAGTTCCATAACATATTATGTTCGAAACTTCAATTCCTGAAACTCCTCTCTTGTATTGTGTAGTTTACCGTTTTATTGTGAATTATAAAGCCTTATTTACAAAGGTATTTATTACACAAACTATTCTGCGTCATCTGCTGATACCTCCGGTAGATTATGTTTCACTTCAAGCAGCCCAGCTATTAATTACAATTTATTACTGCAAGTCGAACAGAAATAACAATCCGCAATTTCGCAACGCTCTTGTTTTGACTTCCTGAAGCCAACAATTCATCTTGCGCCGAAGTTTGATCAACAAACCTGCTCGCGGTTCATCCTGTAAACAAGGTGCTGAGCCAAACTAGTCGTCTGCGACCCAATTAAGAGGAGGTCTCGTAGTTTTAGGACTACTGCTCCTTGAATCTCACCTTCGAGCAAAAATACAAACATCATCTAATATTAACTCATTTCCGGCCATTGATGCATTTTTGCATCGTCATAAGATAATGATTTTTTTAAATATTGAAATAGTGGAAAATCTTTGTTGGCGAATTTTTTCTCCTTCATGCTGTTCCTAAACTTTTCAAAGAAAAATTTCTTCGACATTCGGGAGCTCAATGCGATTCGGGAAATTTTTTTTTAAAGGAGGCCTTTTGACCGAAAGCATGATTATGGTTGCTCAAATTTGATCCTGGGAGAGTGAGCGTTCTGGGCATTGAGTCGAAAAAGATTCCGGTTCGACAGAAATAGAATAGATTTTTAGATTTTATATCGATTTTTTAAAAAATTTTTGACAATGAAATGGATAAATCATATCGATTTGGAAAACTGAGACCTCTGAAATCTTATTAAAATGTAAAATTCATAAAATTTGGAGCATTTTTGCTCTCGACTGGTGAGCAAATGATGCCTTATTTCGGCCGGCATTCTGTAAAATAGTTCATCCTCCTCCCCCCATTACTCTGTCAGTTCTACCCTCGGCTTGAAATGGGTTAAGCAACAGTCACAACTAAGGCACTAAAAAAATCCTGCTTAGTGGGTGTGACACTTAGCTCCCTCTTATCCCCGATAAGACCCGATTATATAAGTGATCGATTGATGAAAACGAAGACTCAAACCCGGATTGAACCCGATTGAACGTTTACCATTTTACTTGCAATATCATCAGATTTACTGACATTGTTATTTTAAACAGTCGTTATTATTTTAAACTGGAGAAACACAGTAGTGTCGTCACTAGCTGCTCAAAAATCCCCTCGTGACAGGTTTTGAAACTATCGGGAGAAGAGAGGGGGCACCTGTTAAGCCCTCCTCTAGTTCTGTTCGAACAGTTATTGTGGTAGCTCGCTTGAGTGTGAACGAACCTTTGAGGTGTCATGTGATCATTTTTGATATCAAATTTGTGTTAAATGCTGTCCGAGGGGGAGTATCGCAAACTCGAGTTCCGTTTCTGAAATAGTACAGTTTCTTTAGGTAATAAAATTAGTTTACAATTCGGAAGTGTTGTTCCTTTGCAAATACCATGTCTTCCGACGAAGAGGAAGGTCAGCTTCGGGAGGAGGAACCCACCATAACATATAGATAGATGATGCATTGTAGCTAATCTCAAAACAATAATCTCTAACTACCTTGCACCACATTTCTTCGTAATCGAATTGAAAATGGGGAAGTTATGGCTAGCGACTAGGAATTCGAATTTGCGCATGCGCACTGACCACCTTCAGTTCCGAGCGATTATTTTCTTCGGGAACCATCTACACGCCAATTCGTACAATATCTGAAAATTTCTTCGACATCAGATGGAAAATGTAGAAGTTATGGTTGTTACAAGGAAATTCTCGTTTGCGCATGCGCAGTATACAGGGTGTAAGCCTAACTGGTCTGCCATACGGTACCAGTCGATTCTGCAACTAATTTGCAACAAAAAATCTCCATTAGTGATTTTTGTTTAAACCCTTCGTTTTCGAGTTATTTCAACTTTAAACTTTTTTTTCTCGTGATTTTGACGAGTGATCTAGAGAAAAATTATAAACCTTTGTGTAATAATTTGCAGCGTTTTTTAGATACCTAATGAATTAATAGGTGACCGAAAATATCCTATAAATATTATAGGTAATAGTAAAAGACAGACTTGGGATGTATGTGAATGGAGGAAGGATTTCAGATGGCTGTGAACTGAAGAAAAGGTTCAGAGAAACAATAAATTCTCGGGAGGCAGCGGCGATGACATGCGACAACCCTCATAACCGGTAGACTCGCCGTTGTCCTTACATAAATAAAACTACCAGGAGTCTCGAACTAATTAGCGGAAACGACGGGATCGGCGGAGTTGGCAGACGCCTGATTGGAGAAAGTAGGCTTTTTCCTCGCAAAGAAACGGCCGAACGGTACCCTAGGTATCCGAAGACTGATGTGGAAAAGAAACAGGACAATGAGTTATTGCTGCAACACGGGGAGGTTCTAAACTGGTTACCCTCCCCCCCTGGACATATTATACATAGAAGGCACTGGCGATACACGGAGAAGGTATATTGTGAGTGGGCGACGATCGGGTTTCAGGACCGGCCTCTGATCCTGGAATCCGGTACGGGAGTGCAGTTAGAAAGTATCTCGCTTTGGGCCACCAATCGGGTTTAAAAAGGTCTTAATTGGACGCCACGCCTTTTTTTAGAATCCCGTTTTGAAGTTGAAATACGGAGCGCATTAGGTCGCCCGATTCGCGCTAATTTTTTGCTACTTCACAACTAATGGTGGAAATGAAGCTCAATTTCTACTTGCGCATAACTGTTTCAATTTGTGATGTAATCGAGGGAAGATTCCTCAATAACCGAAGAAAGTTCTGCTCCTTCGTCGGTCACTTCTTGCGTTTCACACATGGAAACTATTTTCTGAATATGAATATCTACTATTTTGTCAATAATCTACGCAAGTAGGGTTCCATGCTGCCGTGCTAAGCCAGAAAGTCGTAACGTGAAAATATGACCAAATTGAGTTATTGGTACCCGGGGGTTTGGGGGGTCGATTTTTATCGATTTTCGGAGTTTTAGAGTCGTATCTCTATTAGAAATGCCTCAAACAAGCCACCCGACTTTCGCATTAAGGCGTGTTAACTTGATTTTGCTAAGGAACTAGTCGTATCAGAGCGATTCAGAAGAAGAAAACTCGTATCTTGACACTGATACGGGAATCTGCCTATTTCGACGATACGACTTCTTACATTAAATCGGCATGATACGACTTTTTGCCTCTGAAAACTCAACATTTAGTGGTGACTTTACGTTTATACTCTAAGTAATTAAACGTTTATTTTTATTGATTCAGCAGTTTTTTCTAACACTCTGAACAGAGATATAAAATACGATTGACTTTGAGCCAAGTAGGATGACATAATAATCAATATGAAATGGTTTCTTGAATTAAAATTTTAATTCAAATGAATTAATGTTTCAAGAATTAAAATGAACAGAATAGTCGTAGCTTCGGGTTTACGAGAGCGTAATCTCGTATCATCGTTTTTTGACAATTTACACTCAAAAATGTTTAATTTTGACTCCAGAAATCGATTCGGCTACTAATTTCTTTTAAGAAAAACCTACACTTGTGGTAAAAGGAGGAAAAATAATCCCGCGAAAGAATTATTTCGCCACGAAACCTATCAGGTCGTTTTCCCGAAAGTTGGGTGAAGTCAAGATACGACTTTCTTGCTTAGCACGGCAGCATAGCATTTCCAAGTCAAATTAATCCTTTTCTTAATCTCACAAAGTTAATATATCACAACGTCATCTTGGAAATTCAATCAAAATTCGTGTAAATTTTAAAGGAGAAAGCAGTAGGTAGCGAAGATTAGAGAGAAATTGCATCAGGAAGGAATACTCATCAGCCTCACCTTCGGGAGCCTCGGAAGATATCGGGCAGAAGAATCGTAAATTCTTCACGGCGTGAGCGCTATCTGGCGAAGATGAGATGAACCTTCCGGAGCTCAAAAATCTAGGTTATCTCTCTTATCAGTTGGGTTATGTGATGAAGGTATCATGTGCTGTGTTCCTAATTCGTAAGTGAATAAAATAAATTAATTTGGGAAACTGTTTAAGAGCCAAGGGGAAGTTCACCCCAACAGTGTTGGACTCCCCAGCATTGGGCCTACCAACTAAAACCCCACTCCCTCTGCTTAGGACTCACCCCGGAACCACTTGTACAGTATTACTTCAGGGTGAGACCTTTTTTGTGCCAAAAGGCTGCTCCTACTTCTGGCCTCTCCTTCAATTCAACCTATTCCTCATCTTCTTACTCCCATCTTCCATCCAGCTTTTTTGCTTTGAGAACTGCTGTGACAAATACTGCCATTGCGTCCCAGCTCGATTTGAGAAGCAACTGCACTTTCTTTCCTTAGATGCTCCTAAAAGTCATCATAGGAGCCGACAAAAAATCGAAACTCAAAACTGCAAACCTTTGCCCCCATCTACTGCTACTACTTACCACGTACCTACCTCACAATCAAGTTTATTTGCAAGAAATAAACGCTTCACACTCAGTTCGAAGAATGGGGAGTTGGGGTGCCTTCATGAAGAAATTTGATTACTGGTTGCGAAGGACGCAAAACTGAATACAACTTGAAGAAACGAACAGCGATCGCATTTTGGTCAGCAAAAATTTGAACGAAGATTAGGCCTCTTTTGCAATTCACACTCGTGTTTCTGATTAATCGCAAGTCCAACTTTAAGTTCTCATAGGGAGGGAACGGTTGGTCCTACAGAGCTCTGGGTGTTCTCATTCAATTCAAAAATTCTTATTTAAAATTTATGAAAACACAATAGGTACCTACTTATCAAAATTGTTTGAGCCAGGGCGTGTTCAAAATGTCGACCCTCTACGGACCTAATTTTGAGTAAGTACCTTAAAAACATGAACAAAAAATGTTGAGGGGGAGTTGAAAAAACAAAAATTTCTTGGTCGATTCCAAAGGTTCATTATTGAAAATAATAAACCAAAATTGGGCACTGTAAAATCGAATTATTTACTCGCACTTTGCTTTTCAAATGTTCGATTTCCTGTATGTCTGGAGGATTGTCAGTCGTTCCTCAATAAACGAGGTAATGTGCACGTAATGATGCTCAAGTTGACAATTTATCCACTAGATGGCTCAATCACAGGTAGGGGAAGATGTGGAGGTTTGATACCTCGTTGTTTCCTACCAAACCAAATAATTTGTAGCGTTTTTTTTCCTCGAACCCATCCAAACGTTTGAAAAATATATTCGAAAATAACCCAAGTATTCGAAAACCTAAAAATATGTATTTTTGGACCCCAAATATGCTGAAATATGTGAAATTATAATGCTTTTAAATTGTTGGAAATAGTTCAAAACCCCTCAAAACGGATTCCTGAAGATTCAGAGCTTGAAAACTGAATATTCAAAATATTTAAAATCTCGACTCTATTAATGAACAACTACATCGGGTCTTTTTGGCGCCTAAAATGTGGGGTTGAATGGAACGTAAGTGGGGCAGCCCAAATTATAACGGACACCTGCGCAAACACAAAATGGCCTACCTATTTAAATTGCGTTCAAGGCCCGAATCCTGTTGAAACAGACAGCGGTCTGTGTGTGCACAGACAGCGAAAAGAATCGAGGTTGCAGTCAAATATTCTATTTTTTAATTGCTTTGCCTCCCAATGTCATCGGTTTGTGGGTTTTACCAACAACTTGATGAATGGATGATCATTATAGTAGCGGCCTACTGCAGCAGGTCCTGCCTGCTTGTCGAAAGGAGACTCTGGAGATCGTCCTGGGTACCCCTCCCCCCACCACCTCTAGCGCTACCTTGCGTTTTTCAAGATCATTAGCTAATGGTGGCGAGCGAGACCTACGGAATATGGAGATCACTGAGTTCTCAGTATTCTGCGAACTATACAGGGTGTTTCGGTTTGAACCACCGGCCAGGGTTCGATTCTACAACTAATTCGCGATTTTTGTTGTCTTTTGACTTATTTAACCCCCTTAAAATCCGACTTTTTTCGCTTTTAATGTTTCTCGTTTTTTCGACTTTACGCCATTAACCCCTAATGTCCTGAGGTATATTTCTGGAAGTACGATTTTCAAGCTTTCTGCTGCACTATTTATCCACTTTTAAGACGATTCGTTTTGCCTGCCTATATATCGATTGTTTGAAATATCCTTAATATCTGCTTTGAACTATCGATTTTTGAGAAATCGCAGGAAAATCATGAACCCCTGGGATAATATTTTGACATCAAATAGGTTTACGTGATAATTCTTCTTCATTTTATCTACTGTATAATTCATTGCTTTCTAGTCATTTCTCCGATCCTGAAGAATTGTTTTGGTAAATACTGACAGCCAAGCCCTCTTGAAGTACTTATCTTTGCAAAACCTCACTACAAACACCCCTCCTGAGGTATCCAGAAAGATACCACGCAGTTTTCATCGAATTAACAAAAATCATCTACCACTCGATCGAAATCAGTCACTCCTCAGCCTCTTAATCATTCAAAATACACCAAAATTTGGTGAAAATTCTGACAAAAAACGAATGTTTTGAACAAGTGGGAAATTAAGGGTTAAAACAGCCACAACTACCATGTTTTTCAGTCAAAATTCAAATGTAATTATACTGGTTGATATGATGATACTAAACTTATTATTTATTGACTTTTAATTATTAGTTTGACTAGATTTGCAGAATAAATAACAAGAAATGAGTGGACTGTATATCAATACTACGAGTATATCAATAATACTCGTGTAATAAATAACCAGTGACTTAGATAATTATGACTTTTTATTAACAATAATGAGGCAACAATGATGTAAATTATGATGGTATTAAATACTGTGGATGCCTATCTAAAAGTGACCACTAAAGACTAAATATCACAAAGTTGGTAGGTACCTAACCCCAAAGTTCCAGTTCCCAAAGAAGAAAGCCCAAACTCCAGGTAGGTAGAAGACAGCCAGAAGATAGATCACAGGTATGGGTAGATCACAGAAGATTTGGATTATGGTAACTCTCACCTTGATTTTGGTAGCTAGCTACTTATGGTACCCTGAGCTGCAGGTGGGCAGCATACAGGGGGATATCCTGGTAGTGGTAGATGATGATCCTTGTAGTCCAAGGGAATCCAACAGAATGGTGAGATATTGCACTTGACTTTAGCATTTGAAGATGTCACGGATGAGCTTCCTCGGGCCACCACCGATAAAGATTAAGATGAGGTAAGGAAAGTAGACCAGAGAGAGATGGGTGTGAGAAGTGATCAAGTCAGGTTGTTTGACTAGAATGAAAGCAGTGCTCTCGAGCTGGGTGTAAGTCAAACAGGTCCGCCATACTGCAGGAGTCGATTCTACTGCTAATTTGCAACAAATAATGTCTAAGCAATTTTCTTTTCCAATTTTTTTCCATGTTTTTCCACGTTTTTTAACACAGAATGTGTTTTTGCGATGACCTACCGAAAAAAAATCGTCACGAAAAAGCGACAGAAAAAACCGTTACGCGCCTTTTATAATGATTTTCACGTGCAACCAAGCCGTTGGTAAGGAAATAGAACTCCCGCAGTGTTCATTGCACAGAAATTGTTCACCATTCGTTGGAAAGCTCTCAATTTATATAGTATTTTTCTGGTAGTTACATATTTATTTATATAACATTTATAGGGTTTTAGACCAAATTAAATGTCTAACAATTATTTATTTTATTATTGCCAAAGACTCCACATTTATTATTGTTGTTTTTTAATTAACGGATGACTAGCATCGCAAAAACACATTCTGTGTTCCTATGATTTCATACAGAGTATGGAAAAAGAAATAAACCGGGGGGTGCAGGGGGGCGGAGTTTTTTTTTCATTTTCAAGATTGTTTCGTGATTTTGACCTTACGTTACTCAATTGGCCATAGGTAAGTCTCTTAATTTGCTGTGCAAATTCAAATTTGAGAATACCGTTGGTGAGAGCACTAAATTTCCCATCGTTTAAATGCCTGATCTTTTCTTCGAGTCAAGATTTCAGGCATGAAAGAGTCCTCTGAGAAGAAAATTGTACCATATTTGGGAAACCTCGAGTTTTTTCAATCGGAAATTAAACTACGAGAACCAGTATTTTTTCAAGATCCAATAACGATACAAGCTGTGCCAAAATCGATGCTTTCCAACGGTCTTTTTTTTCATCCTTGAAAAGTGAACACAAAGCTTCCGCTACCTTGGTAGACTTGGAAGCAAAAAGTTGGTAGGTAAAAAAAAACGCTACAAATCATTGCCCAAAGGTTTATTATTTTCTGTATAGATCACCCTTCTGTATAGATCCCTCCCTGCCAACCGTAGGTACCTACTGGGGCATTTTTGAAAATTTCAATCCCAACCACCAATCAAATGGAAATGAAGGGTTGAATATTTACATAATTCAAAGCTAAAGAACATATTAAATATGTTTTCTTAAACATAAATTTTATGTTGTTCGATTAGGTTTTCACAATATTTCTATTTAGAAAATATGCTGATTCTAATAGTGCAAGACGTAATGAATATGCAATGATAATCCATGTGTATGGATACTTTTGTGCATTAGAGATATTATTCACTGGGAAAGATGTCGGACATCGAAGAAAACTGACTGACACCTTATTCTTGACAAAAAGTATTGTGCGAGGTTTGATAGTGAATTGTGGTGGAGTTTTCTACATGAAGTCCAAGTACCAGGAAAAACAGTACAGGTGGGCCCGTTTGCAAGGCCTGGACTACTGGCTGATATCATAATAGCTTCGGAACCCGTAGGATGTTTGTAGGCGAGTCAACCTCTCAATTCCCCTTGGACCGCTTTATTGATTCAATTGGTAATCAAATCTACATTACACAAGACTCGTTAATTGCCAGCTATTAAACCCCCCGGTGAATAAGAGAACTAAACGATTTTCCATTCAGAGACGAGACCTTCAGAAAGGCGATACCGACCCCCGAGGGAGCTCGAAACCGAGTCCTACTCAATTTTCAATGACCCAATCAAATTTCACTTTCGTTTTTGCCAAACCGCGCGACACCGTTTTGCCGGCGGTTTTGAATGTAAATTCGCTCGCCTCGCCTCTGCTCCGAATCGGACCGATGAAATTATCCGATCCGCGTTACCTTAAACGGCTCGACCGTTTCCGACTTCGGACGTAATTATCGGATGAAAACCACGATGAAGGTTTTCTCGTCTTGATGATCAACCCTCTAGGATGGCACACCTATTTTTCGCATACATACACTGGGGTCAATTCTGACCCCAAAATTTAAATTCCTCTAATTTAAATTTAAGACAGAAATTTAAATTTATTTTTAGGTTGTAAAAATCTATTGATAGCCTGTTTGTTGAAATATATACAAAAAACAGTTTAAATCAGAAATAAATTTCGGTTTTGAATATAGTTTCGTAAAAAGTCAATAAAAATATGGAAATAAATGAAATTTCTAAAATTTGAAATTATATTTTGTTGAAGGTTTTTTAAAATAGATTCTACTATCAGCATTCCAAGTTGACAATATTTGGAATCAAATATTAAAAAAATCATTTAATTCTATGGAATAGTTTCGATAATAGATCAGCTCTAAGATGGCCCTTTTTTGAGTTCGACTGTCGACTTTCACCAGCACTTTTATTTCTCCGCTCTTCAAAAAAATTGCATTATCACTCCTGTATTATTGTGAATTTTTATAGTATACTTGCTTAGGCTCAAAGAAGGGGTTTCTCACGGTAAATGGAAAAACAAGAAATTTATAAATCAATATAAATATGTATAAATCTTGGCACACCTATTTTTCGCATACATAAACGGTACACTGGGGTCAATTCTGGCCCCAAAATTTAAAAAGGCAAAAGAATGAATAGAATTAATTACTTGGGAAGAAATTTCAGAAAGTCACACTGGGGTCAAATAGTCCCCCACACAAAAAAAAGTCAACCGTTTATAGCACACTGGGGTCAGATGTGGCCCATAGCACTTAGCAAGTTAACTGCACGAACTCTAGCGAGTGACTGACCTTAACCACTGACAAAGGGGCTCAGCGGGGATGCTAACTTTATATCCAAAATATCCATGTTCGAAGAAATTTTTTTTTTTTTTATAGATACACGGCCAAATGTAAATCGTGGGGTCACGAATGACCCCGGTGTGTCATCCTAGGGTTAAATGGTATTTTCATCACAAACCCCGTGCGTTGCACAGGCCCTCCGTCATGTTGATCTGATGGTCTGACTCTGACTGTATTATTCATGACTGTAGGTACTAGAGGGACACATATTTGCTTATTATTTCAATATCGCACCTTTGGAATCGAGCAAAAAAATACCCCCTCCCCCTCCCCCCGTCATTTCTAAGGGGTTGAAAATAGAAGGTAACATATAATGGTTTTCCAGAATAGTATTTAAAATACAACAAACACTAAGCAAGAAACCATTGACCGTGGAATTTATAAGCTGGAACTCTAGAATCTACTCTGGCATTTTGGTAACTCGTTGTAGAGATGTCCCAAAAGTATCGATACTTCTTGAAAAAGTATCAATACTTTTTTCCGGATATATCGATCAGTATAGAGATGTTCTCTACTCGTTGTACTCTACTCGTTGTAGAGATGTCCCAAAAGTATCGATACTTCTTGAAAAAGTATCGATACTTTTTTCCGGATATATATATCGTAGCATCGATACTTTTTTTCCAGTATCTGAGGCGATACTTTTTTATATCTCACATTTTATCTGTTTCAACACCTACGACATGGAGGTACCTACAGTACCTCTTTCTCTACGTAGATTGTTGAAGAGACCAACAAACTTCAACAAATTAAACAAAGATGATGCACCACCACCTCCAGCTCTCTATGATAACCTGCTGTCCTCCATAATCGAGGAAGGACCACCAAAATGTTAACCCAAACAAGTGCAATACGAAACAAGTGCCTAAACAAAAACAAGTTTTAAATAACTAAATGAGTGATTTATTGTTTTGTTAATTCTATATTAATTATTATCCTCGTGATGGAGAGATGTCACACTGATGGATCTAAACATAAACGACAATTTCACCCATTTTTGTGGAAGTATCGAAAAGTATCGATACTTCAAAATATCGATACTTTTTGAAAGTATCGTATCGATACGATATAATATCGTCGATATTATATAGATACTTTTGAAGTATCGGACATCCCTAACTCGTTGTCAACAACCCATTGATTGGTTACTAGGTAACATAATATGTTACCAATGAATGAACTGAGTGGGGGATTATGAGACAACTCCAGTGAATTGTTATATTATAACAATTCACTGGAGTTGTCTCATAATCTCCCACTGAAATTTATTAATTGCTCCTGCAATGATACTTTATTAAATTCTTGATAGCAGCACAAGCTGTGCCTCCATCTTCAGACACATACTTCACTGCTTTAGGGAATCCATTCATTTCTATAATTTCGAATATCTTGTAAGGGCCCTTTGTGTTTGGAGATTTCCCATTGTATCCAAACTCCACGAGTATTTTGTCTCCTATTTCCATTTTTCTTACTTTCTTAACCGTGTGAGCCCCGGCTCACGGTTGAAATTCAAAAGTGAGAGGGGCTGAGGGAACTCCATCACCCTCCCTTCCTGCAGTGGGACCAGAGGGGGCGGGCTAGTACCATCCCCGCTCCCGGACGCCAACCACCAACTACGGCGTCCACCACCAGAAGCGCTCAAGGCGCGTTGACGTCATGTTCCACCAATGACGGCCGTCCATTCTCACCCTGCCGGACGCCTGGAGCCTGAGGGTGGGGACGCCAAATGAAATCTGAGTGTAGCAGCGTGGGGCGGCCATAACCCCTTTTGTCTTTGACGCGAACTCTTTGATGCTATCAGTCCACTCCCCAGCCCCAGTTGAACGTTTATCGTTTCCCTTCTCTGAAGTTTTCACTCAAATTCCCCTCAATTCAAGTCCGCAGCGAGTTAAGAACCCACGAGTCTTGTTGAGCCATCCCCTTGTCGCCTTCAGCTGGATCAGACCTCAGAATCTCCAGTTGAACGTTCCCCAGAATCTTCTCTCCACAACACCATCAAGGATTTCCTCCGGGCCCCGACGATGTGAGTGCAAAAACTAAACCTAATTAAATTGGCCAATTGTTAGGTGTTCAAAGTTGTGTAAAGTTAATCGTTTTAAAGAGGTATAAACATTTCGAGTAGAGTCAGTCAGTCAAGAAAACCATTTTGCATTGTAACTTCATAATTGAATATTGTCTAAATTCACAGTAAGAAAGGAGGAGAAAGAATAACACCCTGTTTGATCATAAGCATTTTATTTTCATATATAATTTAATTTGTACATGTTTGTTTAGAGTCACCTTTGCAACCTTTAAAGTCATTAAAGTTCCTATTAGTTGTAAAATTGCATTTCGTTTTAATCTACCTAAATTCCGTAATCAGACAGGTTGAACGTGCACAACTTTAGAGTTTGTGCACAGCTATAAATTTCGTGCACTTGGCTTCACCTCGTGCACAATTACACTTTCGTGCACTATACTCATTTCGTGCATTGCACATTTATCGTGCATTTATTATTCCCTTCAGGAACAACATCGTAAGTCCTTCAGACCGAGTCACACTCAGTGATCTCACAGTAGTTAGGCCCTTCAGGTTTTATTTGATCTTAGAAAATATTACGTACCTTCGAGCCGCTACAACCACCTACCAGGTAATTATCTAAATTTAACTTCATTTCATTTTTATTAGAATATTACCTTACTTATGTCAGAATAGCCTCTCAACCTATTTTTGGGTTGGTTTCCAACAGAACTCTAGTATTAAATTTCAAGTAGTCATTCAGAGCCCTCAGCTAAATAACCAATTTAATCACTAGACCTGGAGCTTACAAATGGTGGCAGCGCGTTAGGATTATCACATTCGAAAATTACGAATTAGTGATTACGTTTGCAGGCGTCACTTGCAACGAACTCACAAAAATAAAAGTAAGCAAACCAATCCGACATAAGTATTTTATTAAATTTAAATTCAATCAAAAACGTAATTAAAAGTGCACTGTCTGGACGGAACAGGTAGAAGTAGGTAGGATGTGCATCCATTTCTGTTAAGACTTAGGAAAAGTGACACCAGCACTCCCTATTTTGCCTTTCGTTTGCTGAGATTGCCTTGTAATTACACGACAGACAGACTAGACAGAATTTTCCTTCCAGTGGAAGTATTGTTGACAAATTTTGACCACACGTACGAAACCATCTTACACCATGTCTCTCAATTTCATGGGAAATGGAGATGGGGATGACAATGACACACCTTCAACGGCAAATACCGAAGCCGTTGAGGTGATGACGCAGACAATGAGGGAAATGAACCTTCTCCTTCAACGTCTAAGCACGAGTTCGACCGAAAACAACCGAGACGAAATCCCGCGTTCGGTACTTTCAGAAATCGAACCATGGGACCCAGATACCGCTGGCGCGATGAGTGTAACTTCATTTTTCGCAAATTTTGATATGGTGGCCGCGGAATTAAATTCACGACTAAAATACCGACTACTCCGTACCAAAACGCGGGGTGTTGCCAAACAGTTCCTGATTGACCGGGACGATTCCCTCGACACCGACAACGTGTACGAAGCAGCCCGTGCAGATATGATCACGTGGTTCCAGAAAGAGAACCCCCAACACGCAGCCGCACTCTTGTGGACGGTGAAACGAAACTCTAGCGAAACCCTTCGCCAGTTCGCCGATAGAGTGCGTAACCTCGCACGCTGCGCTGTGAGGGAGGAAGGGAAAACACTTCGCCGTTCCGAAAGAATTGACTGGGTCGAGACCAGAACCCTGAACGCTTTTATCCGAGGGGTGGAAAAGCAGGTGAGCGCATTTCTCATCACAAACCGCCCGCGTTCAATCCAGGAGGCACTGAAAAAGGCAGAGGAACTCGAGGAAACACTCGAAACGACCCCCGACGTAGACGAGAAATGGGAACTGGCGGCCATTAATGGAGACCAACGGTGCTACAGCTGCGGCAGTTTGGACCACTTCGCCGCGAAATGCCCAAAGAAAAACGAACCACTTCCCAGGTACCAACGACGAAACGACGAGGAGCGACGCCGAGAACGATCCCGGGACAGAAACGACGGACAAAAACCCACACCGCGTTTCCCGTGCATGTTCTGTGCCGATCGCACGCACTTCCCAATAGACTGCCCGTATAACCCGCAAATGACGATCTTTTGCAATTTCTGCGGCGAGAGAGAACACCTGGAAAAGGACTGCAATAAGAAGAAAACTCTCCTCCCAGTATCGCAGCCCGTAATGGAACCGACGCATACCATGGAAATCGCACGATACAAAAACCCCCCGGAAGACACGCACATACCTGTGGTGGAGGCCCAGATGTCTAGAAACCTCAAAATCCCCGTAGGATTGGGTCCCGAGTCAAGGGACATGATAATTGACACGGGCGCCGCCTTCTCGGTATTATCGTCACCCGTGAAGGGAGTCCCGATACGACCAACACGCGCGGTAGCGTGGGGCGCGGATGGAGTAATGCTGCCATTCGCCGGAGAACAACGAATTCTGACAAAAATTGGAAATTTCCAGTTTGAACATACTTTTTTGGTGTTTGCGAGAAGAAGCGCGACCTTGGACCTGCTCGGGTTGGACCTTCTCAGAAGGATCCCCCTCACCTTGACGACAGGTCCTAACATGAACATAGAGGCGCGCGCGGACCAGAAACAACCCCCACTAACCGCCGAAACCAATGGAGGCTGGAGACCTTCGGAGATGGCATTACGGCCGGAAGGGCGGGAAACATGGGTGTCTGCAATTCGGAAACCAAATTACGGACCAGATACACCTTTCCCCAGTACCTTTTCGGCGGTAACAACCACTCCAACGAGATGTGACGCGGTGGACATCGATGAGGGGGCGCTTGCAAAAAAATCCAATCTTCCCGTGAAAAGGGTTTCGTACGCTGAACCTATGGAAGAAATTGTTCCCGATGTGCTCATGGAAGACTGCCCAGAAGAGGAAGAACGTGCAGATCGGATTCAAGTTGTGACAGACGGGACGATGAAAGGTTGCACGTGCACGCACGGAGACGTGCACGAATATGACGAAACAATCCCCGATTGCTGCAATGATCCTACTACCAACGCAAACATGGACGCGGGAGCGTCCCTTACCTTGAGCGTCACCGAGCACTCACCGGTGTACCACGACACACCCGACCATGCCGATTTGATGCACGAGATGACGATCGGAGTCGTGAGTGAAAGAGTACCCAGGAGTGGCGAGCTGATGAGGGATCGCGCCCGACCGACCGAACCACCTCGACCCGCACCCGTGTCCGAGCATTTCGAAGCATGGAGGAAGCAAAGCGAAACGCTGAGTCCACAGCACCTCGTACGAACGCTCAATGAGGGAGAGACGGTATACGTGAAGAAGGCCCAACCGCCTCCCGGAACAACACGACGGTGTTGGTGCCCATGGACGGGACCCTGGATAGTGACACAACGGCGCCCTGATTCCATGTACGAAATACGAGACCCACCTGACAGAAGAAGACAAATGGTGCATCGGAGCCGATTGAAGCCTGTCTCCATGCCGAAAGCACCGGACGACACACAACGCGAGCATTTCAGACCCAAGATACGCACTGGGGTGCACGACCACGCGGAACTGCACGAATGCACGAAGGTGCACGAGTGCACGAAGCCGTACGATCGCACAAAGCTGCACGAATGCACGAAAGTGCACGATGCCACAAAGCAACCCGTTGAACCCACCGAACCGAACCCAATCTATGATGAGGAGGATGACCCGGACATCGACTCGTCTTCCGAAGAATTCGAGGACGCCCTAGGGGACCCGCCCATCAAGAAAAGTAGGGGTGAACACGATGATAACGTGCTGAGATACGTGCTTCGAAAACGGTCACCGCCGATAAACTACCGTCAACTCCACCTAGGGAAGAACTAAAGACTTACTTACTAACTAATAGGACTAACACAAGACGAAATGTACTAAATGTAAATTTTAACGAGATCCTTCAGATCGCAAAATTTAAATTGGATCCTTCAGATCAAGAATACTTACCTGTAACTTATTGCTGAGAAATCTAATGATACTCACTGCACACTTTGAACACACAACAAGAAAAATTTAAACAAGGCCGTAAATTTCCCCTTAAATCATGATCACTTTTCCTAAAGTCAGGATGTCACATTAGGGCTATTTGTCTGTTGTAGATATATTATGGCGCAGGAGATGATCGACGAGTGGTTGGCAAGAGCAAGATCACCCGACCCGGACCCCATTATCCAACTGATCCGAGAAAGAGTGAGGGAGGAACAGGACCGGGTCTATGACCAACCCCCGGGATTCCTTGAAACGCCTGAGCCAACGCCTACTCCCTTCCTTCAAATCGAAACGCTGGCCAACTACATCAGGTTCGCTGATTGTGCGGAGACCCACTTGGCACGAAAAACAAATAGCCATGCCGCCATGATGACCGTGCTGGAGATTGCCCGTTGGATACCAACCTACCAGCGCATCATTGAAGAGAGAGACTCGCTTCTCGATCGTCAAAAGAAGTGGACCGCGGACCTCCAACATCTGGCCCATGAGTGTGATGCCGTCAGGGAAGAGTTGAAGAAGACCATGGCACAGTTGTATGCAGAGCCACCTGCGGCGAGAACTGCAGACTCTGAGGCTCCCTCGCCCGTGACCGCAGAGCCACCTGCGGCGTTGACTGCAGAGGTGAATCCGGAAGTGGCCGACTCACCAATTCCCTCGCCCACTCTGGCACAGGAACCTTGTGGAGAGGCAAACTCCCCGTCAGCATCTCCAACTAAGTTGTATACAGGCAGCCAGAAGCGTCCATCCCACCGTATCTACTCCCCGTCGTCAGAGTCGGATGTCTTATGGGAGCATACCCCGGTTCGAGAGCCAGAATTGGACCCGGAGGAAGCAACCACCACCACCTCTCGCCCCAAGATTATGGTGCACCTGACCCGCCAGAAAACCAAGGCTAAGCTGACTTGCCCCGTGTGCACCAGGCCGGCACCTAAGCTCCACAGTTTCAGGTGTCCGGCCTGCAAGGAGTTTTGGCACCGTCTCAGAGCCAAATACCACCAAGGCCAACCCATTCCCAGCTGCTCTCAGGACCACGCCAAGAAGAGGGATCCCATCGAGTGTCGCGGCTGCCGCCGATACGCATACGAACTGGCACTCAGGAAGGCACATCCTTCCGTCCCCATACCCATACCCAGTGTCATCTTCGATGACTCTGGCTCACGAAGGGGCGGAGGATGTGAGCCCCGGCTCACGGTTGAAATTCAAAAGTGAGAGGGGCTGAGGGAACTCCATCACCCTCCCTTCCTGCAGTGGGACCAGAGGGGGCGGGCTAGTACCATCCCCGCTCCCGGACGCCAACCACCAACTACGGCGTCCACCACCAGAAGCGCTCAAGGCGCGTTGACGTCATGTTCCACCAATGACGGCCGTCCATTCTCACCCTGCCGGACGCCTGGAGCCTGAGGGTGGGGACGCCAAATGAAATCTGAGTGTAGCAGCGTGCCCCACGCCATAACCCGCCATGGCCGCCCCGGCCATAACCCCTTTTGTCTTTGACGCGAACTCTTTGATGCTATCAGTCCACTCCCCAGCCCCAGTTGAACGTTTATCGTTTCCCTTCTCTGAAGTTTTCACTCAAATTCCCCTCAATTCAAGTCCGCAGCGAGTTAAGAACCCACGAGTCTTGTTGAGCCATCCCCTTGTCGCCTTCAGCTGGATCAGACCTCAGAATCTCCAGTTGAACGTTCCCCAGAATCTTCTCTCCACAACACCATCAAGGATTTCCTCCGGGCCCCGACGATGTGAGTGCAAAAACTAAACCTAATTAAATTGGCCAATTGTTAGGTGTTCAAAGTTGTGTAAAGTTAATCGTTTTAAAGAGGTATAAACATTTCGAGTAGAGTCAGTCAGTCAAGAAAACCATTTTGCATTGTAACTTCATAATTGAATATTGTCTAAATTCACAGTAAGAAAGGAGGAGAAAGAATAACACCCTGTTTGATCATAAGCATTTTATTTTCATATATAATTTAATTTGTACATGTTTGTTTAGAGTCACCTTTGCAACCTTTAAAGTCATTAAAGTTCCTATTAGTTGTAAAATTGCATTTCGTTTTAATCTACCTAAATTCCGTAATCAGACAGGTTGAACGTGCACAACTTTAGAGTTTGCGCACAGCTATAAATTTCGTGCACTTGGCTTCACCTCGTGCACAATTACACTTTCGTGCACTATACTCATTTCGTGCATTGCACATTTATCGTGCATTTATTATTCCCTTCAGGAACAACATCGTAAGTCCTTCAGACCGAGTCACACTCAGTGATCTCACAGTAGTTAGGCCCTTCAGGTTTTATTTGATCTTAGAAAATATTACGTACCTTCGAGCCGCTACAACCACCTACCAGGTAATTATCTAAATTTAACTTCATTTCATTTTTATTAGAATATTACCTTACTTATGTCAGAATAGCCTCTCAACCTATTTTTGGGTTGGTTTCCAACAGAACTCTAGTATTAAATTTCAAGTAGTCATTCAGAGCCCTCAGCTAAATAACCAATTTAATCACTAGACCTGGAGCTTACAACCGTATCTCCATCAATTGTTAGAAATTCTACACAAGATAGCTACAACACATCTCAGCTTTCGAATGGCGTGTTGAAAAAAGTTTTTTCCGTCTGGCACTTTGATGTATAGCTGAGTTTTACTGCAATGTGCCACCGCCTTTTTAGGGCAGACACCAAGGATATTACACGTTTTTGGCACTTTCTTGTCACACCTCTATTGAAATCTACTCATTTCCTTTGATAGAATGTCAGGGAAAAAAAATGTCGACTAAAAAATCATGTTTCAAGCCAAGATTAAAACCAAAGTATTCTTCGATCAGGTGCTCTTTTCTTGGTAAGCAGTGTATGATGAATGAATACAAATGAGATTCCAGTAGAGGCCTTAATAGCTCTTGACACTAACTATACATTTTGATGAGAAATTTGCTGAGTATTTATTTGACTGACTTTTAGAAGGTGAATTTTGAATGCCGACATTTTCACTTAACAGCTTGTTCTAACTTAAAACAAAAACTTAGAGTAGGAAAGTTAGGGTATTAATGCTCATAAACGAATAAAATCACTCGCGATGAGATTGTGGAAAACCATTTTAATAAAAACGGAGTTGAGTAGAACGTTGTCTATTTCTTTTAGAGCTTGAATCCCATTGGTCGAGCATGTGAAAGTCATACCCAATCAGATAAGTGAAAGGAGAATCCTATTGGCTCAGAGAAGTGAAGGGACCTGGGAGGATCATCAAATGCCAATCAAGGCAGACAAAGTGAAAGGAACGAATCTTTGAAAAGTGTAAATCAAACAACCTTTTATATTGGTAAAGGTACGTTGATGATATAATAATTCTATGGACAGGAACCGAAAGGTAACTAAATTCTTTTCATGAAAAAATCAATACACTAGATCCTTTTGTTAAATTCACTCTTGAACCAGGTGGAAATAAGCTTAATTTTCTTGATCTGCCCATATCATTGATTAACAGAAAACATGATTTCTCCATTTATAGAAAAGATACCTACAGTGATATCACTATTCATAGTATGATCAATAGAGCTTTGTCAATTCCAATGAGTGATCTAAATGTATCTAAAGAAAAAACGATTATCAAGAGTATAGCTGCAAGCAATGGATATGGGGGATGTCTCATTGATTCCATATGGAATAAGGTTCTTAGGAAAAAGTGTAGAAACGGGGTTTCTAATTTGGTTAAAGAAGTTGTATTAGAAGAGAAAAAGTGGATAAGTATACCTTTTTATGGAAAGATTTCTGACAAAATTGGCAAAATGTTATCATCTAGAGGTTTCAAAGTAGGGTTTAAAAATAAAAATAATCTTAAAGCTTCGTTGGGTTCTGTTAAAGATAAAATTAGCGTTCAAGATAAAAGTGGGGTTTATAAGCTGAAATGTTCTTGTGGGCTTGAGTATTGTGGTCAAACTGGTAGGAAATTTAGGGAAAGAATAAAAGAGCATGAGAAGGATTTCAGGGATAGCAAAGGCGATTCTGCTTTTGCGAATCACCTAAGAGAATCCAATCATAACTTTAGTTTTGATCTAACAAGCGGACAGTACATAGAATTTCCTCATTTTTGCCCGAAGGGAGGTATGTTGGATGTGCTTGAAAAGTTCGAGATTCTTAAGAGTGATAGGTCTGGTAAACGTCTGAATGAGGTGGTCCCTCAACATGTTTAACCGTTGATGGGTTCCTTCCTACAATAGCTTGGTCTCCCTTCACAATGTAACCCTCACCAATGTTTGAGCTCCCTTTCACTTTGTCTGCCTTGATTGGCATTTGATGATCCTCCCAGGTCCCTTCACTTCTATGAGCCAATAGAGTCTCCTTTCACTTATCTGATTGGTTATGACTTTCACTTTCTCGACCAATGGGATTCAAGCTCCCTTTCACTTGTGACTATATAAGCTATGCTCTCTGTGATGTACTTCAGTTATTGTTTGTTACTGATGATGACCTAACCGTCGAAATCAATTTAACTTGTAACTCATCATTTTCGTGGAAACAGACAACGTTCTACTCAACTCCGTTTTTATGTTCATGAACCGCCAGGTATGTGAGGGGAGAATGTATGACAAGTGTGTTGGTCCGAGGATTGATAACCCGTGATATCAATGATAGGTGGCGGCGCATACCCAATGCGTGCTGATGAAATCGTCTATTGGAGGTTTCAATTTTGTTTTGGTTTATTATTTTCAATAATGAACCTTTGGAATCGACCAAGAAAGACAAATTTCAACCCCCCCCAGCGAAATTTGTTGGTTTACGTTTCAAGGTACGTAAAATCCAAAAATCGAATAAAAATTTGGCTGTCCGTCCGAGACACTTTCCACAGTTAGCAGTGACCGATTTTCATGAAATTTGGTATGTGGGCTCCATTTGGGGTCTAGTTGTGCCAAGGAGCTTTTCGTTGATGTAAGTCACTTCTAAGGGTTGAAATTTTGAAAAATGATCAAAAATTTTGATATAAAGGTATTGTTTTTTCATCAATTTAAGATAGTATTGAATTTTTAGAGACTACGCGAAGCCCTGTAGGACCAACCGTTCGCTCCCTACGAGAACTTAAGGGTTGGACTTACGATAAATCAGAAAAACGAGTGTGAATCGCAGAAGAGGCCTAATCTCCGTTCAAATTTTATCTGACCAAAATGCGATCGCTGTAGGTACGTGGTAGGTAGGAGGTGACGGTGGCAAAGCCGAGTTCTTTGCAGGCGAATGATCTATGTCTATCTAAAAATAATGAACCTTTGTGTAGTAATTTGCTGCGTTTTATTTCTGGCAGAACCTCGAGATGAGAGGTAGGTAGAAAGGTGTGCACCTTCCAGAAAGTCCCGCTGCAAACTAGCTCTCCAGACTGAATGAGTCGACGGGCAGCTGGTGGTTGGATAACCCGATTAGAAAACGTTCGGAGTACCCGTCGGGTGACATCATAGATTCTGGGTAGTCGGAATCTGAAGACTCTTCGGCTCTCTGCGTCATCCGTCTGTCCACTTTGAATTCTACTACAAACTCGGCTGTACTATTAATTGAATCACTCTCACCTCGTACATTCCGCTTCCTCGCCGAAGATAGTAAAGGTTTGAAATTTCGCTGGTCGACCGTGTAACATCAGAGAAGTTAAATTGGTGACGTCATGCGGGTTGATGACGTCACACTGTGACCTTGATGAAAGAGGTGAAGGGAATAAAGCTGCCATTCTACAAAGTAACCTCGTTGTTGTCTGTTCTACCATCCTGAAAACCCCATAATTAAGTTAATCTTACATGGTGTCAGAAGTGGTTGTGTTTAAACCGATCCATTATTCGCTAAAGAACTGAACTGCTGAATTGTGCCCGCGAATAATTGTTCGTTCCGCGGATGTTATCGGATGAATTTCGAGAACATAACCTTGGTGTAACGTGAGGACAGCCCATCGCCGAATCTAAGAGGGAATCACAATGGGAGATGCAAAACCGCCACTCCCGATTAATTTCGAAGCAACTAACATGAAGCAGGAATGGGAACATTGGCTTCAAGCCTTCAATTTCTACCTCATCGCAGCAAAGAAGAAGGGTGAATCTCACGAAGTCAAGATAGCAACGTTAATTAACCAGCTGGGACCTAAAGGTATAGAGCTATATAATACGTTTGTGGAGGATAAAGTAACTATCATGAACGAAGACGGTACCTATCCGAAACCAGAGCAAGTTCTGAAGACGTTAAACGAGGTAGTAGACGAGTTTACCAAGTATTTTGCGCCGAAGAGAAATATACTGCACGAGCGCTGCAAGTTTTTCAAGCTGAACATCGAACAAGGGCAATCACTAATTGATTATGCCACCGCACTGAAGACCGCCGCTGCGACCTGTGAGTTTGCCGATCGAAATGACATGGTCCGCGACAGACTCGTATCCCAGGTCACGGATAATCATGTGCTTGGCCGACTCCTAGATGAAGGTGACGAGCTAACACTGGAACGAGCTATCCAAATCTGCCAGCTGCACGATAATCGCCAGACGGAAATCGAGGACATAACGAAGGATGTGAAGGAAGAATCAAAAGTAGATGCTGTTCGTCGAAAAGGTCAGGCAAAATTTAATAATAAACAATTAAAATCAGGAGACAGGGATCAGAGAAACTATCGCCCACCTTTTAATAGAAATAACGATCGTTCATACCTTTGCAAAAAGTGTAACAAGGAACATAAATTTGGTAACTGTCCAGCTTATAATGAGATCTGTGACTATTGTAAAGAATATAACCATTTTGCGGAATGCTGTCCGAATAGGAAACCAAAATTTAGGAACGCTAGATATAAAACAAATCGAAAAAACGTGAATGCAATAGAATCAGACTCCGAAGATAGCAATGGCTTCTTTCTAGATGTCATTACGAAAATAGATAATTTGAATTCTGAAGAACATAACTGGCACATAATGGGCAGAATCAATAATTTCAACGTCAAATTTAAAATCGACTCCGGAAGTCACGTTAATGTGCTTCCACTCAGAATATATAACACTCTGAAGAAACCAGAATGTAATTTGAGAACAAGTAAAATCAAGTTGTCAGCCTATAATAACACTAGGCTAAAAATAGAAGGACAAATTGATATTTTAACGAAATTCAATCATGCAAGTTCAGTGGTGAACTATGTAGTAATTGATACTAACGATAAACCAATATTAGGGTTAAAAACATGTAAGGATCTCAATATTATTAGCAAACTGGAAACGATAAAAAAATCGAAACTTGAATTGCCCAATGAAGTGGCACAGAAATACGTAACAAAAAACTTCAAAAATAAAGAACAAGTAGTGAAGGAGTACAAAGATGTATTCACAGGGTTAGGGAAATTCCCTGGAAAATGTTATAAAATCCACCTGAAGGAAGATGCCATTCCAGTGACCTACCCTCCTCGAAGAATAGCGAAACGTCTTCAAGAACGCTTAAAATTAACATTGGACAGGCTTGAAAAAAATAAAATAATATCCCGAAGTAAAAGTCCTAGTGAATGGCAACATCCTATGGTGATTGTTGAAAAAGCAGATGAATCACTGCGCCTCTGTCTTGACCCGAAAGATTTAAATATCCAAATTCTAGATGATAAGTACCAGATACCTACAATGGATGAGGTATTTGACGATCTAGCCAATAAGGAACTATTTTCAATACTAGACCTAAGAGAAAGTTTCTACCAGATACCTATTTGCGAAAAATCTGCAAAATTATGTTCATTTGGAACGCCATTTGGTACATATAAATTTGATAGACTACCTTTTGGTATCAAAATCGCGGCAGAGGTATTTCAAAAGAAAAACGTAGAAATTTTTGGGTCAATAAAGGGGATTAAAATCTACATCGATGACATTATAATAGCAGGAACCGATAAAAAAGAACATGATATGATTTTAAAACAAGTATTGGATAAAGCTAGGCAATGTAATATTACGTTTAATAAAGATAAATTCCAATTCTGTCAAAGATAAATAAAAATCCTGGGCCATATCGTTACTAAAGAGGGGATTGCGATAGATCCTTCTCGAATTCGGGCAATCAAAGAAATGCCTGAGCCGAATGATAAAAAAGCCCTACTTAGATTTTTGGGAGTGATAAAATATGTAGGAAAATACATACCCAACTTATCTGAAGTCACAGCCACGCTTCGTCAACTAACTAAAGACGGAGAACCATGGGTCTGGACAAAAACTCATTCCGAACAAGTGAAAATTTTAAAAACCTTGATATTAAAGAGTCCAGTACTTGCGCACTATAAAGATCACGAGCCCCTGGTAATTCAAACAGATGCAAGTAATAATGGACTAGGTTGTGTTTTACTCCAAAACAAAAAACCTATTGCTTTTGCGTCCAGATCACTCAGAAAACCGGAAATGAACTGGGCAATTATTGAAAAAGAAATGAGAGGTGTTCAATTCGCAATGGAAAAATTCCATTATTTTGTTTATGGTAGGGAAATAGAAGTTCAGACAGACCACAAACCGCTCATAAGCATTATGAAACAGAATATTGAAAAAGTTCCAAAAAGACTACAGCAGATGAGATTAAAATTAATGAAATATAGCTTTAAAATAACTTACTTACCTGGAAAGGAAATGATTTTAGCAGATGCCCTGTCAAGAGCGTACCTTCATGATCATGATGAAGAGAATGACGAAATGGATTGTGTGGTTCATGGTATTATAAAGTCTACTATGTCCAAAACGAAACATACTTTGTTAGCAAACGCTACTAAATCTGATCCAGACTTGAGTCAGATAATGAATTTTATTAAATCAAAGTGGCCTAAAAAGCTATCAGGTGAAGTAGGTCGATATGGTCAAGTTAGAGATTATCTATACCTGCAGGACGATCTGATCTTCTATCATGATCGAATCATAATACCCAATTCTGAGCGAAAAAATATTTTGTCCCGACTCCATGAAGGCCATCTAGGAATAGAAAAAACGAGAGCAAAAGCTCGCAGTTTGTTCTATTGGCCTGGAATGTCTAAAGAAATAGAAAACTATGTGGCAGGCTGTGAAATTTGTCAAGAAAGTAGACCTAAGAACCATAAGGAACCAATGATCCCGTCAGAAATACCTATGAGGCCTTGGGCCAAAGTAGGTATGGATATCCTGGAATTTAGTGGGAAAGCATATTTAGTAGCTATTGATTACCACTCGAAATGGGTGGAATACGATCAGGTTAATCAAAAAAGTGCCAGTGAAGTGATAAAATAGTGCCAAAAATCATTTGCCCGTTTCGGATTTCCTAACAAAATCGTCTCAGACAACAATCCATTTGCTAGCAGACAATTTCGTAAGTATTTAGCTGAAAATGACATAGAATTAGTCACAAGTAGCCCACACTATAGTCAAGGTCACGCTCTTGCCGAGACTGGAGTAAAAATCATTGAAAACATATTACGTAAATGTATTAAAACAGGCCAAAACCCTTCCGTACTATTGATGTACTATCGAAATACAATTATACCATCACTAGGTTATTCTCCCAGCCAATTAATGTTAGGTCGTCATATGCGAGATAATGTGAACTTTAATGAACATGATTACGAAATCAAGCCTATTGAAAAGAAACTCTTGACAGAAGCTTTCATAAAAGCGCAAAACAACCAAAAAAAATACTACGATCGGGGCGCAAAATCATTACCTGACGTGAATTCAAAGGATTCAGTTATGTATCGGCACAAAAATTCATGGAGACGAGGAACATTAGTTAGTGAAGCTAGTACTCCAAGGTCGTGGTGGATTAGTGGTAAAAATGATGAGAGAGTTCGCAGAAATAGAAGAGACTTTATTCGTACAAGCCAAGGAAACATCACAAACACAAATGAAAGGCAAATCCCACCAAATTCCCCAATAAAACGAAGGTATTCGTTACGAGATCGTGACCAGATACCGAAAATTCAACGATATGGAGAACCCGAAACTAACTGTACTTCATTTTAGCACTATTACCGTTCAATTTGAATAAATTTAATCACGCACTCCACGGAACGGAACTAATTTAGTTTGATGAAGGTTAGGAAATTTACGTTTAGAGAGAGGTAACAACAGGTGTCGATGTTATCAACTTCGACGCTACACAATCTTATCGATGTCCCTGCGTGGACACGAGCCTTTGCAACCAGCCATAGGAGTTTTGTTTATTTTACATCATTTGATTAGTGGAGTGCTGATTCAGATGGTGGTTCCATCCTTTGTTTCGAATTTAAAATAAAATAAAAAATGGAACCAAGATCAAAACACTATTGCATTAAGATTTTTGTGATCCTAATTCTAGCATTCTAGAAAGATTATGTTTATGTTTAACAAAATAAAATGAATGAAAATTTATTTTTATTTATTATGGGAAAGGAAATGATGTAACATCAGAGAAGTTAAATTGGTGACGTCATGCGGGTTGATGACGTCACACTGTGACCTTGATGAAAGAGGTGAAGGGAATAAAGCTGCCATTCTACAAAGTAACCTCGTTGTTGTCTGTTCTACCATCCTGAAAACCCCATAATTAAGTTAATCTTACAGACCGAATTAGGGCTTCCAAAATCAAAACTTTCAATCCCATTTCAAGTATTAGACTTTCCGGAGGGTGTCCCAGTAACTAAGCTCCACCCCCTCTCTAATTGTGGACAAAAAAAAATCGGACCAACGCTTTTTTTAATAATTTTTTGCTCAGAATTCAAAAATTACAAAATCGCCCTCACTAAAGACACCCCTCTTGGAGTATCCAAAGATGCCACCTAGTTGTCATCGAATTAAGAAAAACGCTGCAAATTATTACACAATGGTTGATTATTTTTACATAGATCACTCGTCTGCAAAGCAACCAACCAACCAACATGAAGAAAAACATCGATCGCATTTCGGTCAGCTATAATTTGAACGGAGATTAGGCCTCTTCTGCGATTCAGTGTTTCTGATTTATCGTACGTCCAACCCTTAAATTCTCCGCCCCTACAGGGCTCCGCATGGTCTCAAAAGATTCTAGAAATTCAATTCTATCTTAAATTGATGGACAACAATACCTTTATATCAAAATGTTTTGAGTTAGGGCGTTTTCAAAATTTCAAACCTTATTTTTCAAACCATAGAAGTGACCTACATCAACCAAAATCTTCGGGGCACAACTAGACCCCAAATGGAGCCTACATACCATTAACAATTTATATTTGGAAAAAATACTTCACCACTACAATTGATGGTATTGTACATAAATATTTACATCACAGCATTGTATCAGCACTTTCAGCACTCAGCAGTCATGTCCATCTGGCTGCTTGGTATCAGGGTCCGAGATCCGACCTCGTACATTGGGGTGAGGGACAAGGTTGAATCACCTTATCCGACAAATGATGGAGGGAGGATTGTGCCTCTTCTGGCCATGCCCTCAGTCGACGCTTTTCCTCCCCATGGGGTTCGCCACGGGGCCCACTTGCTCGAGCCGTGGCACGCCGCCGTGTGGCCGTAGCCCTGAATTTAGACCAGATTAATAATCCTCCTGTTAGGACTCGGGTGGTCACCCACTCCAGGATAAACAGTGGGTAACCAGCCTGAATCAGATCCTTGGCTGACTTGCCATGTCATATCCCTCTCCAGGTGATAGTTGCTCCAATCACCTTTAGTTGGTTTCGCTGAATGTTTGCAAGTGCTGCTGCAGCCTCTAGTAATCCATCAACTTCATATTTTTGAATTTTGGAAGCATTGATGTCTGCGAGTGATCTCTGGCCGGAGCCAGAGACCACTGAGACATCAATAATGAAGGCTCCTCTTGGTGTTACCACCAAAAGGGCCGGACGATAACCTCGCTGTTCCAGATTAAAGTGTGGCTCTAGCCATACTGGCCATCCTTTACGGCGAGCGTAGGCTTCTAATAGGTTCAGGGCAGAATTGTGACGGGCACACCTGGGTCTTACCACGGCTGGGCAAATCTGGAGCACATGCCAGGCTGTTTCGGGTGTTTGACATCCCATTTGGCATAGATGGCTGTTGCTGGTACGCCTGCCTCTTGTCCTCCTCACTCCTGTTGGTAGAGAACCAGAATGGACTTTCCCATATCCAACGACCTCCATCCCCATAGTTTCGCTGAAGGGTTCCTGATCCATGCCGTGCTAGCTCCGTTATTTATTTATTTATTTATTTGACGGGCAAGCCCAATTACATAATGCACAATATATCATTCTATCGTCGGGGAAGAAGTCAAGGGTCCAAGCGTTTACAAAGTAGGGAAAAGGTCATAAAAATAAAAAGTTCAGATGACAATCAGGTGTATGAGATAGGGGAGCTAGAGATGGTAGATTTGAGATTAGAGAGAGAGGATCGGAAAAAGTCGAAGTCGGGATTGATGGACAGAAATAAGTTGGCGCTACGTGGAAGTCTTCGGAGTGGACGGTTCTGCTGGTAGTTCGTTGGTGAGAAAGGTACGTGGAAAAGCAGTGGAGAACGTGAGGTGGTGCGATGCGCGAGAATACCGATGCCTGACAGTAAATTCGGGCAATCTACGACGCCGTTCAGGATTTTGAAAAATATGGCAAGGTCGGCCGAATATCGTCGATTTTCAAGGGTCGTTAGGTGGCATTTCCTGAGCAACTGGTCGTATACCACATCAGCTGAGGGGATGCCCAGCTTGAAAGCGATATATCTGAGGAACTTGTTTTGCACCCTCTCTAGCCAATACTTATGAACCGTGTAGGCAGGCGACCAAACGGTTGACGCATATTCCATGATGGGGAGAACAAGAGCCTTATAAAGTGCAACAATTGCCGGTATGCTGGTGAACTCTCTAGTGTGACGCTTCACGAAGCCCAGAGCACGCATCGCTCTGCTCGCTATCACCTCGATGTGGGACGAGAAGATAACTGCGTGTCACAGAGGACACCCAAGTCAGTAACCTCACTCAATCTGTGTAGAGGGGAGCCGCACAGAGCGTAGTCGTGAATGGCCGGCTCACTGGCACGACAGAAGGTGGTCACCGAGCACTTTGATGGGTTGAGCTGCAAACTGTTCTCAACGCACCACGCCTCCAACTCATTGATGGCCGACTGTAGGGACCTGCTGTCGGACGGTGATTTTATGTGGCAGAAAATTTTGAGGTCGTCCGCAAACAGGAGGCACCCAACTCCCGGTCCAAAACGCTCAACAACGCTGTTGATCATCAACAGGAAACACAGGGGGCCAATCGCGTGATTTTACCAGTTCAGCTCCATCTGTAGTTTGATGGAGACGTTGTGCCGTGGCAATTCGACGGTCGATTCTTGATGTCCCAAATTTCAACAAAATCGGTCAGCGCTAACTGAGGAAAGTGCCGCGGACGGACGGCCAAATTTTTATTCGATTTTTGGATTCTACGTACCTTGAAATGTAAACCAACAAATTTTGAGGGGGTGTTGAAATTTGTTTTTTCTTGGTCGATTCCAAAGGTTCATTATTGAAAATAATAAACCAAAATCAAGTACCACTCGATCAAAATCAGACATTCTATGCCTTTTAATCACACTCACTGTACTTATTTCATTGCAATAGATTTTGGGCTCCATTTGGGGTCTAGTTGTGTTCCGTAGGTTTTGGTTGGTGTAAGTCAATTTTCAAAACGCTATCGCATTGTGCTTTTGCAATGAAGATACGCCATTGTGTAATAATTTACAGCATTTAAATTGTAGTTAGATTTTTGCGATTGATAGGGACGATTGATTGTCGGTTCCCGATAGTGAGATCGATACTCGCAGGTCTATGTTTCATCCTTTCATACACGAGTCAGCCCACGAGAGGTTCTTCGTGCATCCCTGATAAACCCGGTGCACTCATGACCATCTCGGGACCAGGAAAAGAACAATAGGGAGAAGTGCGGCGCAGTCTATTTTTAAAGGTGAAGGCTTTGACCCGCTCCCCCCTCTATCATCGCTCTCCATCACTAAATATAATTTATCCTGAGGGAACTTGGCTCCCCTTCCTCAGCCGGGTTGGCTGAACCCTTCACCAGGTGATGTACTTGGCGAACTCGGGCTTCGTGGAACCATTGCTGGGAAAATCCACCAACGTGAAGGACATCTCATGAAATAGGTAGGTAATGATAAAACTAATTCCATTAATGCAGCGCGAATTAATGAGCGAATTTTCAAAGAAATCTTTCAGTTGACGATATGGTTAACCACTAATAGCCCAATGTTGCACCCGTGCAACATGAACTTCCGCGATTTTTTGTACAAAGGCGGACTATTTTTCGGCTGATGAAGGTTTTATTTTCATTAGACAACCTTCAAGAGCTCCTGTATTTTTTTCTTGGTTATGTTGGTAGCATTATGATAGCTGATAAAGAGGCTTTTATCTCCGTATATAATAAATGGCCTATGCATTTGTCTAACTGAGTCAAGTTACTTTTTCGAGTTCCATAGTCAGTAGGGGAATGAGAAAAAATTTTTTTTTTCTAATACCTACCTACTGATTGCTGGTGAAGACGCCTGCAAATAATGATTTATGGAACCATTTCGTGGAATGAGTACCTCTGAAAGCTCTACTGTTCCGAGTATTGCAAACCATTTTTGACTATCATACGAGCAACAAGAAATACTATCCGGCTGCCCAATGCCGCACCGGAGCGACAGAATTTTAAAATTTGATATATGAGCAAATAATTTTTTTTTCTTCACTTTCACGTAGCAAGAGCTGTTTTTAATGAGAAATCAAGAAAAAAATCAGAAAATTTCGAATCATTTCATGTCTTGGGATATTAGGGGTTAAGAAAAGGAACAATGGTGTTGCAATTTCTTTTAGAAAGTTTTTTTTACACGATTTTCGATTTTCAGTATACCATACCAATTGGTATGGTTACCTAACCATCGGTTAGGCAATGGATCACATTTGAATTAGAAACGGAAGATATTGGTTTGGATATTAGCACTTTTATTTGCTGTGAAATTAACCACGTTCATACCAGGAAATGATGGATAAGAGATACTTTGAAAAAAAAGTGTTTATTGAATACAAAGGGATTGGTATAAGCAATTTTGTCGGCAAACCCGATTTTTAGCAAGCTTATAACCCTTAATATCCTGAGGTATCTTTCAGGAAGTCAAATTTTTACCTGCAATAGTTTAACCACTTCTAAACCAAAACTGATAGTCGTTGGCTATCTTGATACTCCTCTCTTGATATTTATTGTGTAAGAAAACGTAAATCAAGTGTCTCGTGTCTGTTCCATCAGCGCCTCAGTGCCCCAGGGAAGTGTCTTGGGCCCCTACCTCTACAATTTGTATTGTTACGACCTTCCACTTCCTGAAGGTGATGCCTTTTCGGGATTGTATGCCGACGACCTTGTATATGCTACAGCTGCTGATAGCGGAGAAGAAGCAACACATGAGCTGCAACGGCACATGGAGCACAAAATGGAGGGTGAAGATGAATCCACAAAAAACGCATATTATGACCTTCACTTACAGAAGAAACTATGTTGAGCCCGTAATAAGCTATTTGGGAGACCCGCTACAGCGATCTAGCATCACAAGGTATCTTGGGGTTACCCTTGACAAGCGTCTCACCTTCAGCGATCATGTATCTGTCCTGTTGAGTAAGCTACGAACCCGAGTGCGACAATTACAACCCCTATTATCATCGGCAAATGTTTCAAACTCCAACAAAATACTCATGTACAAGCTCCTCATACGCCCCATTTGGACATACGCCTTACCTATATGGGGAACGTGCTCGAATTCCCAATTTCAAAGAATTGCCCAAAACCAAAATAAGATCCTGCAAAGACAGGTCCTACAAGCACCTCCTTTCGTCCGCAACGAAACCATTTATAGAGATTTCAATCTCGAATCCCCCCATGACGTACTCCTCCAAATCATGACACGGTTTTACGAACATAACCATGAACATCATAACCCACTGGCGGCTGAAGGGCTCCTACCCCCAGTAACCCAACGGCTACAAAGACCATGCCACATCATGGATCGCATGCTGATGCTCGGATACCTGAACGACGAGAATGATTAAAGATACTCCACAACACCAAGTGAAATAGTGCGTGAAAATATAGTAAGACACTACAAGTATCACATTGTCAATTAGTTACGCCTGAAATGTGCTGAGCTAACTCTGAGCGTATTTAAATAACGATGGTCAATAGACAGTAAGGTATATTGTATTAACAATGGACTTAGACAATAAATAAATAACAAAAAAAAAAAAAAAAAAAAAAAAAAAACGTAATAGTAAAATCAAAATAACTCAAAGAAAAAACTAAATAATTATCGAGTTGACAGACTGTAATAAGGCCTCATTTCTCAACTTGTAAGCTATTGGTTCGGTTTCTTCATCAGAGATGGCGCCACTGTCTGAGGCAGCACCAATCCAATCATTCATGAGCTGAACCTTCTCCACATCATTCCTTGGTTCTGTACTCTAAGAAATTACAGACCCCAACATCCCACCATGGATTTTTCCTAGTCTCCTTTTTCTCCTCCGAAAATTCGGTTTATAGACAGATTCTGCTGCCGCAGATAGCGCTAGTGTGGCCCTAGGAAAGATCATTCTTGAGCTGACGCTCTATAATAGAGCCTTTTAGGAGACATCTGCTCAAATAATCTACTCATTTGCAAAATGAATCTAAATTTGATTTAAAAAATCCGATTTTTTTTTTATTTATTTATAAACAAGTGGGAAATTAAAGGTTAAAGCGGGATTCAAACCGTTTCGGAAGTAATACAACTCGTGAGGTGATAGGCCTTATCCCAAAGATTCAGAATCCGTGAAAAAAAGTGTAATAAAATGGATATAAGCCCGTTTGAAAGAAAACTCTTCAGGTACTATGCAGCGGATCATCCATACAATCCGGTTATGGATACGAGGAAGCTATGTGCCACACCCACTTGGCAGACTGGCGTGTTTGGCATGTTTCTTCTCGTGGCAAGATTGGTTTATTCGCCAATAAATTTGTCACGAGAGTACCCAAAGCCTAACGATAGGTTCTGGAACCACCCAGACATTTTACTCGCGGTTTCTAGGGGGTCATGAAACCGCCATTGACCTACAGACCTGTAAAAATGGAAATTTATGTTAATCATTCTCGAACAATGAGAGTCACTTGTGCGAACTGAATCACGCATTGAACGATATCGCCGGCGTCTCTGTTTTGTTGCAATAATCGGGATTCAGTCAGCAGGTAACGACCACCTGACGGGGGAAATAATGTGGGTTGGCATTCGCTGTTTCTCACCTCAGAATCGGATTACCCGTTGAAACACCAATTTCAAGCAACGAAGTCCGAGTTAAAATCTAAAAGTTAAATCATCTTAAAAGTTAAATCTCCCGATATTATCAAATTACAATAGGTACAAATTACAATATAAAATTACAAATTACAATACAAAGAAAATGAATCGTCTCTATTTTTACATTTCAATATTTGAGATTCTCCTCTATTTTTTAACTTCTGATTTTTTTTTTTTTTTTTTGTATTACATTATTATAGCTATTTTTTTACTTTAATATTGCTTTTTATCAATATCCTTAACCTTGGTAGACTCGGAAGCAAAATAATAGAAGCGACCAAATATTCAAATCCAAGATCGTGAGATGGCGAATTACTCTGATCTGGAGAAAGTGGACACAAGTCGAAGGACGACGTGGATTCTATCGCAACGTTGTTTGTAAGGAAAACGTCAGTCCGGAAAAACCTAGAAATATCATCTCAACCGAAATAGCGGGTTTTTGCAAAACATGCGCTGTTTTGAACTTGATAATCGCACCGCGGCCTTTCCAAGGCCAAGGAACACGATCAGACTTGCAAGGATGTTGAAGAGACGCCTGAAATGTAAATCACAGTCCGCGGACCGGAGCAATTCAGTGGCGTCGATGGTAATCCGTGTCTCGCCTGCGAGGTAGACGACTAAAGTGAAGCAAAAACAGAGTAATATTCCATCTGTAGCGCGAATGAGGTTTGTTGCGAAATACAATGGAAGCCTACGAACTTTCTAGTCATGTCAAATTTATAAGGAAGCCTAGAGCCTCAAACATACAATTTATTCCTTAAAATCGCAAACTGTAGATGTCATTTTTTTCTTCTTCGGTAGGAAAACTTACTTGAACACGCACGAACACACTGCTTTTGGTTTATTATTTTCAATAATAAGCCTTTGGAATCGAGCAAGAAAAAAAAAATTTTAACCCCCCCTCAAAATTTGATGTTTTACGTTTCAAGGTACGTAGAATCCGAAAATCGAATAAAAAAATTTCCGTCCGTCCGCCGTACGCCGTCCGCCGTACGCGGCACTTTTCTTAGCAACACTGGACCGATTTGGTTCAAATTTGGTATATGGGCTCCATTTGGGGTCTAGTTGTGCCGCGAAGCTTTTGGTTGATGTAGGTCACTTCTATGGGGTGAAAATTAAGGGTTGAAATTTTCAAGAGTGCCCTAGCTCGAAAACTCTCGAAATAAAGGTATCGTTTTTTCACCAATTTTAAATAGTACAGAATTTTTAAAAATTTTTGAGACCACCCGGAGCTCTGTAGGACAAACCGTTCGGTCCCTACGAGTATTTGAAGGTTTTCCTTCGATAAAACAGAATCATGAGTGTGAATCGCAAAAGAGGTCTAATCGCCGTTCAAATTTTATCTGACTAAAATGCGATCGCTGTTCATTTCTTCGAGTTGTATTCAGTTTTGCCTTCTGCGTAACCAGTAATCAAATTTCCATATCAAGCTTTCTATTTTTCGAATCGAGTGTGAAGCGTTTAGTTCTTTCTAATAAACTTGATTGTGAAGGTGTGAAGCCATTATAGTGTGGTAGGTAGTACCTACCAATAGTTGGTAGGTAAAAAAAAATTGGTAGGTAAAACAATGTTTGTAGGTAAAAAACGCTGCAAATCATTGCTCACTGATCAGATCACTGATCAGCTGAGTGAGCTCCGAAGCCATTTTCAATGCTATTGAATGGAAGTGCTCTTCCAGGCGTCTCCAGCATTCGAGGAGATATTCTTCACTCCTCACATCACTGATCAGCTGAGTGAGCTCCGAAGCTATTTTCAATCCTATTGAATGGAAGTGCTCTTCCAGGCGTCTCCAGCATTCGAGGAGATCTTCTTCACTCCTCACATCACTGATCAGCTGAGTGAGCTCGAAAGCCATTTTCAATCCTATTGAATGGAAGTGCTCTTCCAGGCGTCTCCAGCATTCGAGGAGATCTTCTTCACTCTTCTGATCACTGATCAGCTGAGTGAGCTCCGAAGCCATTTTCAATCCTATTGAACGCAGGAGCTGAAATTTGAGAGGGAAGGTCAAGGGAGAATACAGATGGTGGTAGGTGCTATTGATGGAGAACCAGTGATCTATACAGAAGGATGATCTATACATAAAATAATAAACCTTTGAACAATGATTTGCAGCGTTTTTACCGCGTTTTTAAAATATTTTCACTTATTTATGACACTTTCAACAAAGCAAAATGAAATCCGTTAGAAACGGGAGCACCATGGGTGCTGGTAGAACGCATTTCCAAAAGAGCCAGGCGGATTGGTACCAGGATGAAGAAATGCAAGGTCTCTTCAGACATTTTTTAAGAAATCGTCGTCCCATCTCACACCGAATTGATAACACTCCTCCTTCGCGCTCTGCGAGTGAGAAACTCAAAACATTTCACTTTTCGGAAAAACTTTTTTTTTAATTGTATCACCATTATTGTTCAACCTACAGAGCTCTAATTGGTCTCAAATCAGCAAATTTACCCTACATTACTGCATAATGGCCAACCCATTGAGGTTCATCACTGATGAGGAAATTTTGAATGAATTGGAGCGCTTGAGTCTACAAGGAGGAAAAATGTGTCTGGTTTTGTAATTTTATTGAAAGTTTTTTAAAAATATTTTTCAAAAATGTATTTCAAAGTTACATAATATTTTAAGAATTATATTAGTTATAGAATTGAGTCTGAGAGGAACTAGGTAATGTACCTGATTTTGATGTGTAAATCCAAGTCGTTAAATGGTTACAGATGTTCGCTTTATACATTCCTCATATTTTCTCTGATCTTGTCAATGGGGTATTTCGGTGGGTCGGAAATTCAGGTTTTTGACCTCAAATTTGGATTCAGCACCCTTGAAAACCTATATACACCAACTATTAGCCCAATGATACTATAACATGTGGTAGAAAAATTAATTAAAGAGATCACACGTTTGAAAAAGGCGGGCCGCTATAAATGCACACACACTAGGCAAGGACTACGCCGCGGACAGCCCCGCGCGCGTGTGTGAGTAGAATGTTGTAGTATCCAAGAGGGGTTTCTGTGCATGGATACTTTTTCAAAGACAGTTGGCTAGCTACGTCACGATTGGCTAGCTACGTCACACCATTCAAATCTTCAACTTTCCTAAGCTTCTCTGATTTTTTAAAAACATTTTCTCGACGAACAGACCCGATTACCGTTATTCCTGAGCCTTACTCTTTTGAAAAAAAAAATAAAAAAAATTGACCGAAATACCCCATTATCCAAGTCCTAATGATGAATGATTTCAAGGAACTGATGTGAAGCTAGTATAACAGTTATGTGCCTGAACTTTATTGTGTGATATACCTAGTAAATTGTAACAGATCTCGTATGCTCAGGTTCGCCTGACAAATGTCTCAATATATTTCGTGATTGTTGTTTTGTTTGAACTGATTTTGATGATTTAGAGGACCAATAAAACTTTAAGTGATTCAGAGAAAGTGTCCCTACAAATTTTTCCCTTTAATACGTCCAAACATTACACTCAGGGAATAATCATGGTACTGTGTCGTATACGACACTGCCTTGCAATTCATGTCTGGAAAGCGAGCCTTGTGGGAGGAGGGTTAATAACAACAAACAATAAAATATATAGAAACATATAAGAGAAAATGAGAGAAATATAATAAATAAGAGTAAATATATGATTTTATTAATATAATATTATATAAATAATAAAATAAATATATAAAAGAGAAATAGAGATAAAATAAACAATATAGATATACAAAATCGTAGAAAATGTTTGGCTTTTTGTAAAAAGTGACGGCTAAATCTAATTGACTCCCTTTTTTTTCTAAATTCTAATTCTAATTGACAGTTTTTTCAAATTTCATAAAGTGAGGGATATTTTTTACTTGTTGAAGTGAGAAGTTTTTTTAAAAAAAATGTCAATCCCCCTTGAAATCTTGAAATTTCTAGGTAATGAGGGTTCTTGGTACCTGGAGACCTGCACCTGCAAGTTCTCCAGTAGCTAATACCCCCGACTTCCTAGAAGCTAGGTCAAGAGAGAGTTTCCCAAGCACTTCCCCGGACTTCATGCAGCTCAGACGTACCGAAGAGTCGAAGGGATTAACCAAGATAAAACTTTTCCCAGAAAATCGCCCTGATGGACACAACTGCAGGTACAAACGTGCTTCCACAAGGGTCTTTCAGCCAAACTAAGAACAGCTCAACCCTACGGCCATCTTGGGTTTCCATAGTAACAGCAAGGTCGACCATCGTGGGTTTCAGAAGAGGAGTTGGCCATCTTGGGGTTTCCAGGTAAAATCATTGCTTCTGGATCACAACAAGTACACTCCTACAACTGGTCAGAGTGAGCGCCCATGTTTCTCTCACATTTTAACCCTAATTGGATCATGGTGTCACTAGTGTCCCCTAAAAAAACTTGGAAACTCTGCAGCTGTTCCAAAGTGTCACCGGAGTAACCAAAATTAGATTGCAATTTTAAATTCAATGGCCAGCAGAATTTTTTGTGAGCAATTGGAAGTCTCAAAACAGTTATGACAAAAATTTCCAAGGTAATCGATGAAAAAATTTCAAAATTCTGGTCATAACATACTTAATTTTTTGACGTTTAATAATGGACAAAAAATGGTTCAAAAAATTCAGCTGTCCATTAGTTTTTAAATTATAATTTAAATGTAGTTAATCAGGTAACACTTTGGGACAGCTGTGGAATTCCTGTTTCCGGTGACACTAGTGGCACCAAGGTCTAGTGAGGGTTAAAGCAGGATATTAGAGTATACTGTTTATTCACATCAACCCAACTCCAACTCTTTCTTTTCCAACTTTTTTCTTTTTCTCGTTCCCAACTGTTTTTTTTTAATCTCTTTAATGTAATTTGTTGACTACTGACATAATTGTGTGTGATTGTAATGATGATTGTAATGTGCGATTGTGTGATTGTGTTGATCCTCGCTAGGATAAACCTACCTTCTTCATATTTTTATTTTTTAGCCATTAAGTTGAATTGCCCGCGTGGACTGTATCGATGTTTGATATTTGGAAATATCGGATACAAATTATAGATATCCAAAAATATCGGGTAGAGCAGTATCGATAATAAAATATCGGGTATCGATACCCATCCCTAGATCACTTTGCTGACCCAATCTTCGTGATTTTTTTTCAACTGCTTCCCGTGGTTCGTTTTTCATAATTTTTTAGTTGGATCCCAGCTCTCCTATACTCACCTTGGTTCGATCCGGAAGATAATAAATATAAATAAACTAATTTTTACAAAAAGTAGAGTTTTTGGCCTAAATATATTCAAACTACCCTTAACCAGTCGTTAAGAAATAATCAACCCGATCAATTCAACCGGACATCGATTATTTGACGGATATAATCGATAGGTACCCATTCAAATTCTCGATTATAATCTGAAAGTAGTTTTCGCTGTCGGGGTGCTTCGACACCTTTCGAACCACCAGGTTTTATCGACCTTCAGTCGGCTCTGAGTTCAGTTCACTTATTTTGAAAGACGATCAACCCTCTCATTATTTCACCTTTCTGACATTTGAATGCCCAAAATTCATTCTTCGATCTGCACTCATTCAACTATTACTACTGTTATTGTTTTAAAATTGTTCAATTTCATTGATCCTAATTAGGTTGAAATCGAATTTCTTTTCTAGTTCCAATAACTCATTTCGAAACGTCTGGCGATTGGAAATCGATTCTAATTCTTCCTCTTCTTTCAGTCTCAGAACCTTTTAGGTATAAATAAACCTTAAAATCCCGTAAATAATTACAGCATTGGGAATTAGAAAAGTGTTGGTATTCTTCACATGTTCTGTCCGGTTATAAAATAAATTGCTGCTTTCTGGTTTCATGGTGTTCCACGGGAAGCAGTTGAAAAAAATCACGAAGATTGGGTCAGCGAAGTGATCTAGGGATGGGTATCGATACCCGATATTTTAGTATCGATACTGCTCTACCCGATATTTTTGGATATCTATACTTTGTATCCGATATTTCCAAATATCGAACATCGATACAGTCCACGGGCAATTCAACTTAATGGCTAAAAAATAAAAATATGAAGAAGGTAGGTTTATCCTAGCGAGGATAAAATTAATCAACATTATGGAGAAAATGTTGAAAATATATTCACAGTTTTTAATAATTAACGGTATGTTGTGTAAATACGCTCAGCTTGGGTTCTTGATAGAGAAAAATTAATAAAAATTGTTGAAAAAAATAAATAATTCGCGGTTAATTTCTCTGCTTCACGGAAAAACATTGAATCATGGATAATATCCATGATTCATATTATGGTTTAATATGATAAACTATGGATTTAATATGGTTTAAACTATGGTTTAAATTTATTTAGAAACCATATTAATATATTTAAACTATGGTTTTAATATATATAATAAATATAACAACTTATATTATTATATATATAATAATATAATATATATAATATAATATATTATATATATAATAATATAACATAATATATATGTTTAAACTATGGTTTTAAAGTTTAGGATTTAAACTATGGTTTAAATTATGGTTTAATATGATAAACATATTATGTTTACTGTAAAAGCGTTTTACCTAAGTTTTCTACTTTGGTGTTTAAAATTTATCGTACAGAAATTGGTTTAGGTAAATCAGTAATGGACAATAAAGGACGATGATAACTAAAGTACCTGCCTCAAAATACTGGTTGCCTTCAGTTTTCATTCGAGTTAATAATAATCTAAAGTGCTGGGTCGTCACAAATTTTGGTGTCGTTACGCAAATCTTCGAGTAATGTGGGCAGTGAAGAAATGATAACTAGGTATGCGTAGACAAAATAAAGTGACTATATTAACAAAAAAACGGATAGAGGCAATGGATAGAGAGCAAGTTCAAAGGCTGACTGAGAGAATACAGAATAGAAGTGTAGTGGGAATTGTGAAGATTCTAAGAGTCTAAGGAGAATCTAATGAGGATTATTCGCATAAAACAACAAATCTTAGAATGACCCTCAGCCCATAAATATATCCATGTTAAAATATTTTCCAAAGGAATGTTGGATAATGTTGATTTTGGGACTCCTAAGTATCGATAGTCTGTATTTTAAAATATCGATACTCATGCCCAACGATACTAGGGATATCGACACTCGAATAGGATACAGTATCAATACGAAATATCTATACTTTTGTAACGATACCCATCCCTAAAGTGATCTTCAGTCTCAGGGTTGCCCAGATCTTCTTCATTCTCCCTTCCTTTGTATCCCTTGTGTGGAATATTAACCCTAGGAGGTCACACTGGAGTCCCCAGGGACCCCACCTTTCCATTTTTGGAGCATATCTCTCGGAAAAAAATGTTCCTCGCTGTTTTTTGTAAATTATGTTGATAGTCCACCTGAGGCCCCGACGGCCCTACTTCGCTCAGCAGTGCTCTGTGTCTCGTGTAAGAAAGCTGTGAAGTGGAGTTTGGGCTCTTTGGACACCACTGTGACCTAAGCGGCTCTTTGGGGCTTTATAGGTTTCAAATTTTGAAGTGGAACATCACAGAAAAACGAGGTTTCGAAATAGGCCAAGTTAGGAGGTCTTATGGCTGAACAAGTTGTTGTATGATTCTTTTCACGCTCAAAAGGCATTTTATAATTGTTTCTCGAGGAAGTTACACGAATTTTTGGTATTGGGGTCATTTTGACCCCACTGTGACCTCTACATCATAAAAACACACATGTGACCTTGGGTTAAACCCACTCTTACCAGCTTGTGAAAGGCCGCTCACACTGCCTCCCACACAGCTCTTAACATAATATGTATATATATATGTTATATGTATGTATATATATAATATACCAACTGGTAAAATTAAAACATAGTATATTATACTATGTTTTAATTTTACCAGTTGGTATATTTCTCGATTTCAATAAAATAAAAAAAGCTACAAATTATTACACAAAGGTTAATTATTTTCTACATAGATTACAAAGTCTGCAAACGTAAAATCCTTGTAACAGCCATAGTAATTACATTTTTCATCCGAATTTGACGAAATTTTCTAGGATTGTTCAGACTGGCGTGGAGATGGTCCGCCATGAAAATAATCTCCCCCAGACTAATATTACTTGCTGCGCATGCGCAAACGTGAATTCCTGCAACGGCCATGACTTCTATATTTTCCATCCGATTTCGGCGAAATTTCTCAGGATTGTTCAGATCAGCGAGTAGAAGGTCCCCTATGAGCGTAGTGGAAGGTACTAGGTGATCATCTATACAATCGGGTTATGGATACGACAAAGCTATGTACCACACCCACTTGGCAGAATTTTTTTTTTGATAAAATGAAAAAAATATTGATACATTGAAGTATCGCTCGACACCTTTTCGATAATTTTTGCTGTATCACTAACCCTATCCTAAAAACATTCATTTTTTCAAATCTACTCGTCCCGTGACACACAAAAGAACTTCTTCTTCTGGTTTTCGGGTGTTTCGAAGTCTGTCAAAAACAAAAAGTGGTCGCACCATCAGGGCTGACTCAGGTGTGGAAAATTGTGAAATACCACTGAAGGTAAATGTCAGTCAATATAGATATCGATAATGAACACTAATATTGAATATTTAAACTTGAAAAATAAAAAAAAACTCACCTCGAAGCCATAAAATTTCATTATTTACTCAATCTCATATCACCCGGTTTTTAATGAATATTCATGCATCTTGGACAATTTCGCATATAAATTAACCGGTTATGACGTGGATACAGGTAGAAACCATTCAAACAAAATTAACGTGCTCCGGGGCGAATATTTTAACTAATTTCGGTCGTTTTGAAAGAAAAGGGCAGTTGGGGGGGAAAAGCGGTTGGAGATTCGGTTGATGACGGGGGTGAGTCGGGTTCAACGAACTTTGCAGGGTCAGTCCGTGCCACCGATTGAATATACATAATGGGGTTGAAAGCATTCCCCTGTATAGCGGTTTCCAGCTTGAAATTCCATCCCCGCCTCATCAATTGTCGCTTGTTCGGTACAAATTGAAGTACCAGACGCTTGACCTCAACAGTTTTGACCTCAGCGGTCATGGAGGAAGGCCCCAGTAGATGTCCTCGTGCAATTAAATTCAATTACATAGAAATGTACCTCTAAACTACAAAATACCGCTTTGCAAGCTATCAAAGCTCGAATCGTTACGCTGGTGTGGGAGACAGACCCGCTAGATCCAATGTCAGCAGGATTGTCTGTAGATGATGTCGATACTGTCGTGAATCGTGTTGATATTCACGAATATTGAACTGTTTGGGATATTAAAATACGATTATGTCTGTATATGGAATATGTATGAATGAATTTGAATGGTATGAAACCTAATTTGATTTGGGTTGGTTCCATCATAATGTTTCTTGATGATGATACTGACATGATAGACAATTAGTGTCTGTTAAAAAGTAGACAAGTGAAATGCTCACTTTGATTAAAATGAAGATTACTTTTTTTTTAGACCTTAGATTAACTTTATTTGTATTTATACATTTTAGTTTTGCTGACGATAATGTGTAGTTTGTAATTTGATACTTGTATTCGCGAGGTTCTTGGCCAGTGACAAGCCTCACTTGTTAGTAGGTACATTATTTGCTCTTACGTATGATAAATATATAAATAAACAATAATATTATAAACAAATAACAATATGAATCGTGGGTTATAACAATCGGGGGGAGCGTGGGGAAGATAATTTAGTTGATGAAGTCAGTTGGTCTTTTCCATTTTAATCGACGCCTGGTTCGTTCTGGAGGCGGATTGAGGGCTGCGGTTCTAAGATCTGCATTTTCATGGGCGATGAGTGTGTGGTGGAACTTATTGTAGAGCGTTGAAATTGATTCCTGAACTCCCAGGATGTCTAAGTCTCGATGGAGGGCTTCATTCCTGATGAACCATGGCGCATTGGACAACATTCTAAGGCATCTGTTTTGTAGGATCTGCAGCTTTTTTACTTGGGTATTTGATGCTGATCCCCAGAGTCCACAGGCATACGTCCAGATCGGTCGAATCATAGTTTGGTAAAGCAAATGTTTTGACTGGAGCCGCAATGGTGACCTGTTTCCCATTAATTGTGACAGGAATTTGATTCTGGTTCGCATCTTTTTCTGCAGGCTTGTTATGTGGCTGTTCCATGTCAGTTTTGAGTCAAGCTCCAAACCTAAGTAGCGAACTGACTCTTCCAGGTGTATTACGTTGCCACCAAGGGTTATTACCACGTCTTCCACGTTTCGTTTCAGGGTGAATCTGAAGATTATTGTATGAAATAATCTCCAAATGTAAACTCCAGTCTGTGGGGATTGTGACCCCTAGCGGCCTCCGTAAACCACCCCTACAGCCGCCCCTGACCACCATGACGCCTCGTTTCTTGACTGAATGATTGAACTACTGCTGATATCTCACAAAACCCAGGTCTGAATATATGATCCAGAATCGGTATCTGACCGACTGAAATGACACATCAGTATATGACTGATTGTCCATGAGCTGTTGCTCAAGACCAGTATCTGACTGGCTGTAAAACCAATATCTGATTGACTGACTGAATTCGACACGTCAGTATTTGACTGACTGTCGCCTTGGTCTGAGTTTTGTGAGAGAATTGAACTGAATGCGCTCACTTGTCTGAAGGAGCTTTGAAACTTGGCTTTACTGATTGATTATTGACTGATTTGAATAGGGTATTTCGGTCAATTTTTAGGACGTCCCACAGTAAGACTTGGGCGTCCTTATGCGATCGATCTGGGGTGAAGGAGGACAACACTCAACAGAAAAGAAAAATAACCACACAGTAATCCGTTTTAGACCATTCTGAATCCAAATCCGCGAAAAAAACCATAGGTGTATGTCTGTGTGTGTGTGTGTGTATGTGTGTGTGTGTGTGTGTGTGTGTGTGTGTGTAACAAAATCTTGTGTACTCTGCACAGGCCTTAGTTCTCAACCGATTTTCCTGGTTCTTTTTTTGTTCGTCGCGGAAAACTATCTAGTTGTGCACTACGTCGCCGGAATTTCGAATTTTGCCTTTTAAGGGGTGGAAAGGGGGGGTTAATGCTCGAAAAACGTGCGTTTTTGGGCATAATCTTGTGTCGTCTGCCCAGGCCTTAGTTCTCAAACGATTTTCGTGGTTCTTTTTTCGTTTGACGCGAAATACTATCTAGTTGTGCACTACGGCGCCGGAATTTTGGATTTTGCTTTTTAAGAGGGGGAAAGGGGGGGTTAATGATTAAAAAACGTGCGTTTGCGTGCGTAATCTTGTAAACTCTGCCCAGGCCTCAATTTCCAACCGATTTACGTGTTTCTTTATTTGTTTGACTCAAATAACTTCCGAGTTGTACATGATTTTACCAGAGTACCAAAATTCGCAAGGGGAGGGGGCGAGTGGGGGGATAGTATTCACAAAATATCCGATTTTTCAATATTTCGGTTCCTTTACTGCTTACTAATTGTACCCAAGCTTTGAAATTGAGGAAAAATTCTCATTATACCTCCGGATTTTCATGAATTATTCTCTGTTCCACCATGGAACTAATAGTGGTGCCACCATGGTGCCAGGACATGATGCCATGATGCCATAAACCGCTTATTTCGTTTTTTTTTTTTTTTTTGTGTTTCACCTTGAATACGGATGAGAACTTTGACGGACTGCAAACCAAAACTAACAGATGAAAGTTCAATGTTACGACGTATTTCCGCTTTGGTGCCGGACTGGCACCATTGTTGGCGTTGGGTGGTGGTGTGGGGGCGCGGGGGGGGGTGAACTCGAATTCGCATGTTGGGTATCCTAGATCATGGATTTTAAAATGCTCTTCAGATTCGAGGTTCCCACGCCGCCAGAAATGTTAAGGTGGATAATGGTGGAGGGAGGGGGGGGGGGCAGTATTTCTTGCCTAAAGTAATAAATAAATTACATCGAGTGAAACAGTTTTATGACTTACCAACTGGTTAAACTGATCTAATGCTTATCCAATGGGACGTCCCCTGGAATGCATGCATTACTAAACAATATGTTTTTTTATTATTTTTTTTTTTTTTCCAAAAGAGTATGGCTCAGAAATAACGGTAATCGGGTCTGTTCGTCGAGAAAATGTTTTTAAAAAATCAGAGAAGCTAAGGAAATTTGAAGATTTGAATGGTGTGACGTAGCTAGCCAATCGTGACGTAGCTAGCCAACTGTCTTTGAAAAAAGTATCCATGCACAGAAACCCTTGGAGGACGTCTTGGATACTACAAAATACTACTCACACACGCGCGCGGCGTAGTCCTTGCCTAGTGTGTGTGCATTTATAGCGGCCCGCCTTTTTCAAACGCGTGATCTCTTTAATTAATTTTTCTACCACATGTTATAGTATCATTGGGCTTAAAGTTGTAGTATATAGGTTTTCAAGGGTGCTGAATCCAAATTTCCGACCCACCGAAATACCCCATTGTATTGATGTTGATTGACTGATACTGATGACTGGAGATTACAATGGTACAATAAAGAACATGATATTCAATTAGATACGGTATGAAATGAGTTTTATATGAATGTGGACTCACTTACCAATCTTACACAAGTCACACGCGACCGATAGACTGACTCTGATGAGGTCTCTATCTATGGATGGTTTGTTGTTCGTAACCCTTCGTGTTTATTCGGCCGGTCTCGGCAAGATTCGGGAGTTGTGACTGTTGTCTATCTTCGCATTAGCGACAGATACTACAGTGTCACAAACAGCAACATACCCAATACTGATGGTCAAAATTGATCGGGGAAAGGGTGAAACAGAGACTCAACAATTTTCAGGCTGACCAACATCATCTAGCAGAAGCGTGGTGGTTTGAGTGGTACCTTCCAGTAACAAAAATCTCGTTTCTTGTACCCTTCAGACACCTTAGAGTACCCAGTTATGCAAATCGGTGATGTCGACAGAGGTCTGGAGGACATATTCATGTTGGTGTCTTCAACCAGGCCAAGATGACGATGGGGTCGGTGAAGGAGAATCCTGGATATTGAGCGTTTGCAGAAACTCACGAGTGTTCAACAGAGCTCCAGACCAGGAGGAAATGTAAGGGATTTTAGTGGCCACAATCTTATCAAAGTGCAAATCCCCAAGCATAGGATATTTTTTCGGGAATTTCTCCCTTCAACGTGACATACTTTCCCTCCAACTCCTAAAAAATTCCCTCGAAAACGTGGATATCGTTCGCAGTGCAGCCACCACACGAACATGCAATTTAGCACGAGTCCAATTTTCCTGCGAAGGTAGACTCGACCAGCTCGTGGGCGCCACATGGGTGCAGACTTTCTGTCGCAGACCTTTAGGTGGTCACTTTGGAGTAGCAACCTTCACGTTAGAAGCTGTAGAATACAAATTTGATCTCAAAATACACTCGTTTGAGCGTGACAGTATCTCTTCTGTGATTTTTTGCGCGAAACCAATCGAGGTTTTTCATAAAATGGCGAAACAACTTGATAATAATAATCTTGCGGAATAAAACAGGGTTCTGTGTTGGGGCCATGTTTATTCCTATTGTTCATGAACGACCTGTCATACCAACCGCTGGATTCTGGTCACATGGTTCTCTTTGCTGATGACATATCAGTTATATCTGCGGCACCTGACACTGATACACTCACGTGCAATGCTGCTCAATCAGATCTAATGATAAAACAGTGGTGTGCTGCAAATTCTCTGATTTTAAACAACAATAAAACGCAAGAGTTGGAATTCAAGCTTAACAGTCGCCTCGTTAACTCAGTGGGCGTTTTGGGGATCACAGTGGACAATAGGTTGTCTTGGCTGAATCACACTGATGCTCTATCTTCAAAGTTGTCGTCCTGTAATTTTATGCTTCGCAGAATAGCTAACTCTGTGTCCCCCGAGGTATTGCTCATGGTCTACCACGCATGTTTTGCAAGCCGACTCTCATACTGTGTAGTGTTATGGGGAAATTCCAGTCATGCCGAGGACATTTTCGTGCAGCAGAAGAGGGCAGTTCGTGCTATGCGCAGGCTGGGATGGAATGAAAGCTGCCGTGGTCATTTTAGGGCACTTGGGATCCTGACGCTCCACTCTGTTTACATCCTCAATTGCCTGCTGTTGGTCAAGTCCAGCTTGAACGACATTCCAACCGGATCATCGAAGCATGACCATTTAACAAGATTGAGAATCAACCTATGTCCCCCTCAGGCAAGGCTCAAATCATCCATGGTCTCAAACCCCCTTCAGATTGGGTGTCGATTGTTCAATCGCCTCAATAAAGCAACAAGAGACCTACCTTTTAAAAATTTCAAGAGGGTGCTGAAATGTGAACTTACAAAACATGAACTTTACCACATAAGTGACTTTTTTTCTATGAACTCTCATATTATGTATTGACAAAGGAAAATTATCCTGTTATGTTTTATCTGTTATTTATTCAAAATATTATTATTATTTTTATCTTTTTTTTCGAGCAGCAGAGGAATATACCTAGTACTCTCGCTTGCTAAAATTTTTATTACTTCATGTTCAGTTATCTAGTTATAATCAACCTGTGATCTTAGACCGACTGTGATTTTATACCTCGTCTGTGATATTGGGAATGACTGTGATTGTGTTTATGTATATATGTGTGTGTGTGTGTAGCCGCTTTGATAAATGTTTTGGGAGTTGGTCCGGGGTTCCTGGCCGGCCTGGGGGCGGCCCCCTTGGTGCTTCTTGGGGATGGGTGGTCTGCCTCTATGGTAGACCGCGCTGTTCGTCAGGGCTGCCTCTCCAGAAATGGATTGGCAGCCCCGGGAGCCGCCATGGTGTGTGGGTCCGGGCCGGTCGGGACGCCCCGGCCGGCGCGGTGGCGTTCCACACATGCCTTTGTTCCTGGACTGACCGATCACTTAAGTTCCTAATTCACTCATGTTCCTGCTTCACGTCTTTTTATTTATTTTTATCACAGTGTAAATGAGTTTTATTTTCTTCAAGATGTATACCTTAAATTTTAGATTATAACCTAATAAATGTTGACGATTGTTCTGTACTTCGTATGATAACAATAAAAAAAGATATTGAATTGAATTGAATTGAAATTGAATTCTTACTTGATTTGTTTCACCACAACAAGACGCCACCAAGAGCGCATCGTACCACTCAAGAATCAATTTACAGGAAGAAACAGCTCGTAAATCAGCGGAAAATCGATTCACCTGAGAGGAATTATTCATCTTGGGTAACTAATAACTTGACTTGACCTGCACGTTCTCAAATTACTGTTTTTACGTGATTCAGACGAACCTTGAGTTTGACTGTTGGAACACAGACATCCTCGGTGTTTTATGCAGCTTCACGTACCTGAAAGAAAAGAAAGGAAACTTGAATCGAGCTTTGACGTTACAGCGAATTAGGATGACATGTATTAAACTGACGCTTCCGTGTCAAAGGAAGTTTACACAGTATTACACAATGGCAAACAAATTACTACACAATGGTTTATTATTTTACCGTGTAGATCACCCGTCTGGATAGAAAGCGGCTTTTCCATTATCCCTTATTGACCCAAGAACCAAAATTTTTCCTAAATTTCATTTTTTCCAGGATTTAAAGGTAGGTGTAAAATGTCGCAAAATGAAAGGAATTTACCTACAATGAAAATATTTTTAAAATTCTGTATATTCAAAAGTTCAAAAATTTTGAATTTGTAAATGGTGTACTACAATATTTTTTTGGGCTCATGAGATAAACATAGGCACATCATTTTGGTAACAAATTTTTTATTTTTTTATAGCAGCATAGTATCGCAGAGCAGATAGGTACTTCTGAGATCAATGAAGTTTGACCACATTTTAAATACCTACAGCATTAGTATTACTACTTCTACAAATCGTATGTAGCATTTCCGAATTGAGTTAAACTTTTTCCATTTAGGTTTAGTTCTTTTCCATTTAGGTTTAAACATTTTCCATTTAGGTTTAGACCTTTTCCACTTAGATGTAAACCTTTTCCATTTAGATATAAACCTTTTCCATTTAAACTCCTTTAAACTCCATCAAAACGTCAGTAGTTAGCCCCATCATAGTAAGTAAGTGCCTACCTACTAAAATTTCATTAGGCTAGAAGTAAAAAAAAAGGAAACGGTAAGAGAAAATACGCATTTTTGAAAGCTTGTTATGAATCGGAAATCTCGGTAATGGATAAGGAGCCGAAGGCGTTTGGTTGAGAAGAAATTAGTTAGTTTCTTCTCGAAGGCGTTTGGTTGAGAAGGTATTCGTCAATTCCTTCTCAATGCAAACATCTTTCCCCACAATGCTATGTCGTGTTTCTTAATCATGAATCACGCGACAGTGGAGCCAGCCAGTAGCTCTTAGTTTTAATTACTAAAAATCAGTTCCGACCTTTCAATTTGCTGGGGTTAATTCCATCTCAGCAAACATGAGCGATTCCAGTTTTAGTGAAGACGCTGTCGCAACTCGGGGTTGCAGCCGTACTTCCAGATAGATTCCAGTAACGCTGAAGAAAAAAAAGGAACAGTTCAACCTAGAGTTAGATCCATTACCGAGATTTCCGATTCATAACAAGCTTTCAAAAATAGGTATTTTCTCTTACCGTTTCCTTTTTTTTTTACTTCTAGCCTAATGAAATTTTAGTAGGTAGGCACTTACTTACTATGATGGGGCTAACTACTGACGTTTTGATGGAGTTTAAATATAAATGGAAAAGGTTTATATCTAAATGGAAAAGGTCTAAATCCAAATGTAAAATGTTTAAATCTAAATGAAAAAGGTCTAAACCTAAGTGGAAAAGGTTTAAACCTAAATGGAAAAGAACTAAACCTAAATGGAAAAAGTTTAACTCAATTCGGAAATTATATACCTGCAATTATGTTGTACCAACACGTTTTTGCAGAAATTCAAAGGCACAACATACTTATACGACTTATACTCAAAACGACTGGGAAACACAACCTTGAAAAATGCAGAAAGGAGAATCAATTCTCACTTCAGCGAATTTTTGTCGAAAATGAAGCTGTACGGGACCTAATATCTGAATGTTAAGCTCATGTAAGGGTATACAGAAAAATGATAATGCTTTGTGTGATAAAGTGCCAGGTTTTATTAGATTTTTGGCTTACCTTGAAAAGTAAGCCAAAAAATTGTGTTAATTATTTAAAATAATCAACCAAAACACGACTGTTTTGTAGATGGGTAAAATTTTGGCCAAACATATTTGGGCTGATGGGTAACGTATGAATGCAAATCCGCCAGATCGCCGGTGCAGACGCAGTCCAAAAACACTCGGTTTGGGGTCCAATAAGAAACTTATAGATAGATGACTCAAATCTTGGACAATAATAGTAGATGAGTAACATACGAACGTCGTAAAAACGCACGTTTGGCATTGAGTCGCTGGGTTGCTAGTGCAGATGAAGTCCAAAAGTACACATAGGGGGTCCAAAATTGACTCATCGATAGACGACTGGAATTTTCAAACAAGCTACTAAGAGAAAATTGCCTCTGGTGCAGACGGGGGCTTTCCAAAAACTCCCGTATGGAATTTTTTACAATCTATCGATCATTGTAAGAGCATACGTGAACCCTTTAGAAGGTATCAACGGTCCTACAAGATCAATATGCACATGAGCAAATCGTTCTGTGGGTGGTGCAAATTCCCCCATAGGGCCATGTGTGTGCCTGTGTACTTTTCCTTTTTGACACTCTAAGCAAGCCCTCACCCATCTTGTATTATCTTTTGCCATGTATGGCCAAACAAATCTTTGTCGCAATAACCTGAGTGTTGCTGTTTTCCCAGGATGTGACAATCTATGCACACTATTAAATGCTGAACGGCGAAAATCAACTGGGATGAAAGACCTAACAAATCCTGTAGAAATATCACAAAAAATAGGCTTTGAAACTCCTGGCATACTGATCCGTTTCCATGAGAGGGTTGAACCTGAAACTTCCGGCGGCAAATCCTCTTCCTTCTGCGCCTCTGCTAACTTCAAGTAATCAAGTACATCTATGCTATCTAGTCGAGAGATACAGTCAGCAACAACATTATCTTTTCCTGAAATATGCTGGATATCGGTAGTAAATTGTCCTATGTAATCAAGTTGTCTGGCATGTCTTGGTGACGCCTTGTCCAATTTTTGTTGAAATGCAAATGTCAATGGTTTATGATCTGTAACAATATAGGTTGAATTTCAGATTGAAATTCACCTAATTGTTCATAAGTCAGAGGAGGGTGACGACCCTACCCCTTCAAACCAGTGATTAGATTAATCAGCCAGCCCGAAGAGGATATCGATTCATATCTCTAAGAATCAAATATCCCCCTTAGCGTAGCTCCAACAAATCGGGAACAAACCAAATCGGTTTGCCCCTTCTGTAAAAGTAGGATCGTCACACTCCCCTCCCTAAAACATACTTCTGGGTCTCAAACAGAAGTATGTTTGAAAACAAGTCAAAGGGACTGAAAATAGCATGAAGCCCAGGAAAGGACGTCTGGAAGCTTCAAGGGAATTCCTCCATCGTAATGGTACTATTCAAAAAGAAGAAGAAGAAGAAGAATGCCACGAATGGGTCATTTATGCCACGAATGGGCCATTTATACATAAAAGAATAAATCAATGGAACTGAGGAGAAAGCAAACTAAATAAAGAATACGAACGGCGAAACATTCAAGTGTAATGATTGAAAAGGCAAATGCAGAAAAGGCTTATATAAAAGAAAAACGTAATTGAAATTGATAAAATGCCAGATTGGCAAAGCCTAACAAGGGACTGAATTTAATTGCCGGATTGGCGATATTTATTGAATGAATATAATTTAATATAGAGATTCCTTCTGGATATCTCTTTGAGTGATTCCTTCTGGAATACCCAAGAAAAAGTGGAGGGGAAATGATGAAGTAAATTCAGTGCATTTCCACCAAACCACGCTCTGCTACCATGTAACAATATAGGTTGAATTTCAGATTGAAATTCACCTAATTGTTCATAAGTTAGTCAGAGGAGGGTGACGACCCTACCCCTTCAAACCAGTAATTAGATTAATCAGCCGGCCCAAAGAGGATATCGATTCATATCTCTATGAATCAAATATACCCCTAGGCGTAGCTCCAACAAATCGGGAACAAACCAAATCGGTTTGCCCCTTCTGTAAAAGTAGGATCGTCACAGATCTGTGAACAATGTGAAAGGACGTCCCTCGATAAGGTGCTTAAAATGTTTCACAGTTGCAAATGCTGCCAAAAGTTCCCGATCATAAGCACTGTAGTTTAGTTCAGCTTGTCTCAATTTTCTGGAAAAGAACCCTAGAGGCTGCCAATTTCCTTCTACTAACTGTTGCAGGCTACCCACAATAGCTTTCTCTGATGCATCTACCATGAGCGACCATTGACAATCTGCCCGAGGATATGCTACCCTAACCGTTTCCTTCAATTTGTCTTTACAGTTCTGAAATGCTTCTAACTCCTCTTTTGACCATTCGATTACTGCATCCTGCTTACCAACATATCCTTTCAGGAACTCAGTAAGTCTTGCAGTGACGTGAGCTGCTTTATCTACAAAACGACGGTAGAAGTTGAAAAGACCAAGGAATCTACGCAAACCCTGAACAGTTTTAGGTGGTTCCATCTTGTCTATCTTTTCAAGCTTTGAATCTAATGGTCTCACTCCATCTGCCGACACTACATGCCCAAGAAATTCAATTTGTGACTTACCAAAGTCCATATGGACTTACAAGTAGACAGCTGAAATGTTGGCCCATAATAAACGCCACTTCTGCCTCTGTTGCAGACGGGGATCCCCAAAACTCGAATTTTTTAGGTCCATGTGGACTAACAAGTAGACAGCTGAAATGTTGGCCCATAATATTGGTATGCAACATGACTACTCACGCCTGCGTCGGAAAGTAGATGGATTGGCGGTGCAGACGGACTTCAAAAAGTTTCGGTCTTGCAGCTCGAATTACTTAATGAGCGAATTTTCAAAATGCCATCAACTGGTTTTTGACTATTTTTGAACGATAACAATTTTGAAATTTTGATTTTCACGCTGATTCTGAACATATCATTATAATGATATCTATATCATATCATTATAACACCTCATTATATCATAATAATGATAATTATATTTATTAAACATAAATGTTTAATACTCTCAATCTCAATGGCATTTTGTCGACGTGATCCAGATGGTGCCCTACGAATTTCAAGTTTGCTGGTCGTCTCAATACGAGGGAGCTACGTGCCACACCCGCTCGTCTCCCCCGAATTCCGCCGCTCCGGTTTAAAAGCCAAATTCTACCCCCCCCCCCCCCCGGATGATGCGCATCTTCCGGTCCGTTTAGGAGATTGATCAAGAATGGAGAAGCGAAGAATGCGCAATTGGGGTTTCGGGGACGTGACTCAGCTCGGGGGAGGTCTCCGCCTTCTCCGCCGAGGGGGATCCGCTAAGGAGGTTCGAGTTGCACAAAGGAGGCCGAAATTCCGTTCAAAATTAAGTCCGCAGAGAAAATTTACGCCGACATCCAAAATGTCCACCGATAATTAGGAGGTTGATTCCAAAAGGCAAATATTTTTGGAAAAAAAAGGTAAATTAGTTCAAAGTTTACAATAATTTTGAACGAGATTTGAAATATCAGATTTATGGATATAGTACTGGATTGATTTGATGATTATTAAATTATTAATGGTTGAATTAGACTATTTAGATTTGACTAAATTTGCAATAAATAACAAAAAAAAGTGGACTGTATTTCAAAGGGAGTTGTACTAGCTGAAAAGCCTGCTTAAAGCAGGCAAAAACAAATCGTAGATAATTGTATGAAAAGAAATCTCTGATACCGTAATCATGCAAAAACATCGAGTTTCATCAATTACAAAAAAAGTTGATGTCACGGCCTGGAATCGAACCCGGGTCCCCGACGTTCGGACGACATACGTACATACGGCTGGGGTTTTATGTAGGTACTAGCTGAAAAGCCTACAAAAAGTAGGCAAAAACAATTCCTCCGACTCTCTCCTCCACCCACTCACTCCGACTCCTCCCGCCCCCAACTCCTCCGACTCCTCTCGCCTCCGACTCCTCCCGCCCCCAACCCCTCCAGCCTCCAACTCTCCCCACTCCCACGACCCCTTCAACCCCTCCGTGCATACGTACGTACGTACGTACGGTTGGCGTTTTATATTATTAGATAATAGATAAATAAACAGAATCTGTTTATTCTGTAAATAGTATCTGATTCTAGATAATGTGACTTTTATTTAACAATAATGAGGTAACAGGGATATAAAATTTATATCCCTGTAACCACATTATTGTTAAATAAAAGTCACACGGATATAAAATTTATATCCCTGTTACCTCATTATTGTTAAATAAAAGTCACATTATCTAGAATCAGATACTCATAATCTCTAGTATCAGATCTCATAATTTAATTATGATGGTATAAAACTGGGGGTTGATGCCTACCTAAGAGTGGTCACTAAAGCTAATATCACAAACTTGACAGGTGCCAAACCCCAAAGTTCCAATGAAGAGGAGAGGGAAGCCCAATTCCAGGTAGGTAGATGGTGCAGAAGGACAGCCAGACAGAAAGATCACAGAAGAATACGGTAATTCTCACCTCAATTTTGGTATGTAGCTAGCTACTCCTCTTACCCTGAGCTGAAGATGGGCAGCATACAGGTAGGATATTGTTGAGTTTGAAAATTATTATTATTTTTACTTCCATGTAGAAGTAATCTGCCATGGATGTAGGCGATGTTTTTTGGCTCAATGTTGATTTTATTTACTTCCACCTTCCATGACTGGGTGTTAGCGTTAACGTTAAGTTCGTTTTGTTTTTCTATTCGTCTGTGACTTTTGATCGGAACGTGTTCACTCTTTGGATTCCTACATCTTTTTCACGCATTGTTTTACGATTTATCTGCCCATTGGGATTCATTAAATTGTGATTAATCTGTTACTCGCGTAATTCTTCTTCTTTATTATGTTCTGGCCTTCCTCAGAAGCCTTCCTGACCCGTTTTTTAGTCGAGATTGACAGTTTTACTTGACATATATCTTGTATTCGCTTTATCCTCGAGACTCAATAATCGATTATTTTCGATATCAAACATAACCTTCTCAACATAACCTTCTCTGACCCGATCAGCTGGTCGTGAAGGGGCCATTTGCGCTCCTATCCAGCAAGGCTATTCTGTTTACATACCAAGTTTCGTGGTATGTAAACAGAACGATGGTGATAATATTCTTTAAAAGCAATTATGTAATCGTTATTGTTATGTCTCCCTTGTGGGTTAGATGTCTGACAAGAAATTCCATACTCAGTATGTGTGTTCACTCTCAGGTGACGACCTGAGAAGGTATGAATATAAGATACGTCTCTGCAGTGGTTTAGACCCCTTTGAGCAGAGTGTTGTTGACTGTGACGACGATTTTCCTGACATAACTCGCGAAGATCCCGTGGAGTATCTTGTATTGAAGACGGATTTCATATCCCTGAAGCAACTGAAGTGCTGCAAATTTTTGGATGCGCACAACTTCGTTACTTCAGGGCATGTAAAATCCGTCTCATGCAAGGTACTCCCAGGTGACAAGGTGGTGATGTTTGGAAAGGTAAGTAATTCAAATGTTATCCAATTATTATTAGGATGATGGAAATAATAACGATGTATGCCATGTTTTGGGCAGGTAGTAGATTCAACAACGGTCGTTTGATGAAAATAATGTTATGATAGCATCCCCTGCCCATTGCTAAGTCAACATTGTTATGAAACTTTGAAAAATCATGGGAAAAGATCTATTCATCATAGAAGAATCCAGTTGATACCAAAACTCTCAGTGAGGGCTCTACTTTCAATTGAAAATTATAATAAACCACTTTCCCGACTCTAGAACACACCCTACTTCGAGCCATGAAGCAGTATTGTATGACCAATTTTTCAAAATTAGGTTCCATATACAGGGTGTCACCCTAACTCGAGGACCAAACTTCAAGGATCGATTCTACAACTAATTTGCAAACTTTTTTGTCTCTTGACATTTATTTTTTAAACGCTTTATAATTATACTTTTTTCACTTTTAAGATTTTGTTCGTGTTTTCGACCTTGAGCCATTAAAACGGCTATAACTCCCTCAATTTACTGGATAAACTCAAATATGAGTATACCGTTGGAAAGAACGTTAAATTTCCTATCAGTTCATCAGGACACAAAAGCTTTTTAAGCCTTTCGTATAGGTAAGTGAATAAATTGGTCAAAGTCAGAAATTTAAAACTTTCTCGAAAATCACCATTTTTCAGGCTGACTCATCTTATGTAATAAACAGCCGTATCGGCGGGCACTCAACGGAAAAAACTTGCCCAGAATCTCAGCTTTCCAACGGTCTATCAATTTTTCTTTTTAACATTCAAATTAGAAGAGTAAATGAAGTTTGAATGCCCGAAAATGTGTGTTTTACAAGCAAATCCAGTGTTTTAAGCGGTTTCTGGTCCCCCTCGACCTCAAGATGGCTTGACGATTTTGGTATCATTTCCTATGTAATTTTCTACGCTGAATCCAATGGTGATACTTCCGAATGGTTCCGACTGCTAGAAAGTGGATTTTTTGAAGAAAACCTTCGTTTTTCGTACATAAAATACGCATTATTCTTAAATGTGGTAGTGAGCATGAAGTAACACCTTTGAACTCAACAAAAACTTCAATCAACTAGAAATTCGGTGTTTTTATTGAGTTCAAAGGTGTTACTTCATGCTCACTACCACATTTAAGAATAATGCGTATTTTATGTACGAAAAACGAAGGTTTTCTTCAAAAAATCCACTTTCTAGCAGTCGGAACCATTCGGAAGTATCACCATTGGATTCAGCGTAGAAAATTACATAGGAAATGATACCAAAATCGTCAAGCCATCTTGAGGTCGAGGGGGACCAGAAACCATTATTTTTTATGGTTGCATTTATCCATTTGTAGTGGTCGTGCCATGAGCCACAATGTGGTTTTGGCACCGTGCTGGCCCCATTAATGTCACTTCCAAACTGAGGTCTGTAGTGAGTTTTTCTTTCAAATTTCAGATTGAAGTACAGATAGCAAGGTTTTTAGGTATTTTATAAAACTTATATAGTACCTACCTCTTTTTATGCACAGAATACCCTACGAGCTCGTATGTTGAATTTTCAATGAAGCTTATTTTTTTCACTCAATTATGTTTCTACATTTTTGGTAGGTAATGGAAGTTATTGTTTGGAATTATACATAGAACAGGTGTACTAGATTGTATATTTCATATTACCTACTTATTTCAGGTGATCCATTCTCAACGCCTCAACGAAGCACCTTTAAAATGTTGGATTCTACTTACAAAAAGTGGCTTTCCACTATGTTTCTAATCACTTTAGGAAAACCAAAAAATTAAATAGGTACCGCTTCCGGGATGAGAAGAGCAACTAATAAATTGGCATAATGAAAAACTGTCCATACAGTCTTTGTTTACAAGGGAGTCAACATGGCCGCCTTTCAGAGAAATTCGAATAACCGTTCGATTAGTCAAAGAATCGATACATCCATTCTGTGTGACGTCACACGGATAAAAGCAATTGGAGAAAGTATCCTTTTCTCGTGGTGAATCCAACAACTAGTATGGTATTGCACTTGATTTTTGGCTTTTGGTTGGGAATCCATTTCAGGAACTCTTGATGATTAAGGATAACTTTTGGTGAGAGAAAAACTTTGAAAACAGGTATGTGCAAGATGGCTGACTGGTAAAGACTGCAGAACTGCAGTGTGAAAGGGGTCCAGTGATGTAGGTGAGACCAGCTGTTGAGGTGCACTCTTCACACAAACACTCACTTACAGTTTCACTGATTAAATATAAATTAAATTAAGTACAAATTTTTATTAAGGTTGTAATATTTAAATTAGCAATAATTGCTAATTATTATGACTGAATTGAATAGCGGCATGCATGAGAACAGAATGAATATTTAATGACATGGAAGAACAGAATGGAAGTAGATGAATGGAAGTAGCAAGGGTAAAGATGTGAATGATAAAGAAGCAGAAGGAAGATGAAAAAGAGTCTTATGTTTTGTTGAGATCCAACAAGTGATACTGAAGGTTTTAGAAAAGGATTTTGGAGAAAGTTTAATAGGTTTTTTTTGGGTATAGGATATGGTGAAAATGCAGTTATGGTATGGGAGTGATGCAGTGTGCTGAAGGCAGAAAGTGATACTGATGGCGGATTTCAGGTGAGTTGCTGATTAGTAAAGAAGTTTCCAAACAAGTACTTTTTGAAATCGAACGAAGTGGATATAGTACCTTTTGAAATGAATCGGAATATTCACACTTGTTTTTCTAGGGAATATATCTTTTGCTCCAAATCGATCGCATTCTTGTAATTACCCCCCCCCCCCAGAACCCTGGGAAAGTGTTGACTCGATTTCGATAAATAAGGTATTTAGTACCTGATCTGACTACTACATACCAAATTTCATCAAAATCGGTTCATGGGAACTAAGGAAAGTGCCGCGTACGGCGGATGGACGGAAAAATGAGGAATTTCACCTAGTCGGAATTTCCTATTTTTTACCCCGAAATCGGATTCAGCAGCTCTAAAAACCCCCTAAGGCAAACTTTCAGCCCGAACTTCCTAATTTACGAATAAACAAAACAGTGTAGAAAATACGAATGTTTAAAAAAACCGGGAAAATGACGTCATGCTGGAATAGTTCATTTATGGCCGCTTGAAGCGCTGAGATCGAGAAATCCATAGTTTCCAGATGCAAAATTTCATAAAACAGTAAAGTTTGAAATCGAAAAACTGAAGAAAAAAATAGAAAAAGCAAGATGGGGAAAATCAGGTTTCCTCTGTTTTTGTTTGATAACTTTTCTCTTAGAAAACACGATTTCGTCGTCCCAATGGGCAACACTGGGAGGAGACGGCGATCCGAACAGCCAATCAGCGAGCGTTCCCGCTGCACGTCTGTTATCCCGGTTAGTTTTGAAATTAAAAATTTTGATTGTCTCCCAAAAATAACAGGAGACTTATTTTCCGAAATCTGCCCGATTTTCATCTATCCCACACCATTTACTATTCAGGAAAAATGGAAACAGAAATCGGTGAAATTCCTCATTGTTATTGGATTTTCGGATTCCACGTACCTTGAAACGTAAACCAACAAATTTTGAGGGGGAGTTAAACTTTTTTGGTCGATTCCAAAGGTTCATTATTGAAAATGATAAACCAAAATTTGGCCGTCCGTCCGCCGTCCGCGGCACTTTCCTTAGTTCCCATGGACCGATTTTGATGAAATTTGGTATGTGGGCTCCATTTGGGATCTAGTTGTGCCGCGAAGCTTTTATGATGTCAGTCACTTCTAAGAGGTGGAAAATACTGACATTTTGGAAACGCCTTAAGTAAAAAATTCTCTAAATAAAGGTACAGTTTTTTCATCAATTTAAAATAGCATTGAATTTTTAGAATAGAATGAGACTAACCAGACGGTAGGACCTACCGTTCGCTCCCTGTAAGAACTTAAGGGTTGGACGTACGATAAATCAGAAACACGAGTTTGAATCGCAAGAGGCCTAATCTCCGTTCAAATTTTAGCTGACCGAAATGCGATCGATGTTTTTCTTCATGTTGGTGGTTGGTGACTTTGCAGACGAGTGATCTACATAAAAAGAATAAACCTTTGTGTAATAATTTGCTCATTTTGCTACCGAGTCTACCAAGGCAGCGGAAGCTTTGTTTTAAACCTTGAAAGTTTAAAAAATTGTTCTCTAAAATCAAAATTTTCACTCGCGTTTTACTTTTCAGACTTTTCTGAACAATTTTGGTTCCGTGTCTGTCTGTCTGTCATGGAATCCTTGCCACAGCCATAACTATACGAAGTTATTGTCCGATTTTGATGACATTATCAGGGATTGTGCGGGTTGGTCGTCCCCTATGAAAGTCATCGCCCCCGGACTGAGAAGGGACTGCGCATGCGCAAACGTGAATTCCTTGCAGCAGCCATAACTTCTACTATTCACATCGAATTTTCATGAAATTTTCAGGGATCGTACGTTTGCGCATGCGCAGAGACTGCTGTCTAGTCCAAGGGCGACGGTTTTCATAGGGGACCATTTACAGGCCCACTCGTACAATCCCTGATTTTCCATCAAAATCGGACTGAAAACTTGAAAAAATCGGACTGAAAAAGTGAAAAGTGAAATGTTAAGTTCAAGAAATTCAGTTGTTAGTTGCCCCTCATAACTAAAAACTAAAGTAAATTTGCACCTCACAACTAACTTCACTACCAACAACTGTTGTGGTTAAAGTCGACTTCGAATAATTCAGTTGGTAGTTGTTAGTTATTAGATGGTAGTTATTAGTTGCCGGTCGCTGACTGACGAGGATCGAAGCTGCGATCTTCCTCTCACTTTCCCTCGATTGCTCGTCTGTTTCCGCCTCATAATTTGAGGACTGAGAAGGTGGCGACCGACTGATAGCTTTCTCGTGAGAAACTCCTTCGCTTTTCAATCCCGATTCATCAGAATTTCTTCCGTCTCTTCTCTTTTTGCGAAATTCCAAAGAAAACGGAGCTAGTGGGAAATAAATTCAAGATTATTAACTGAAATCTGTGGGTTTTCGAAATATTTCAAATCATTTACCTAAAAATTTTCTCAAACAAATTGGGGACCAACAAGACAACCAAATGGCGCCCAAATACCAAATTTATTCAATTTTGATCGACAGGGTTAACATTAAGGGAACCTAAAATACACCAAATGGTGCCCAAAAACCGAATTTCTTCAATTTTGATCGACAGGGTTAACATTATGGGGACCTGAAATACACCAAATGGCGCCCAAAAACCGAATTTCTTCAATTTTGATCGACAGGGTTAACATTATGGGGACCTGAAATACACCAAATCGCGCCCAAAAACCGAATTTCTTCAATTTTGATCGACAGGGTTAACATTAAGGGGACCTGAAATACACCAAATGGCGCCCAAAAACCGAATTTCTTCAATTTTGATTGACAGGGTTATCTTTAAGGGGACCTGAAATACACCAAATGGCGCCCCAAAACCGAATTTCTTCAATTTTGATCGACAGGGTTAACATTATGGGGACCTGAAATACACCAAATGGCGCCCAAAAACCGAATTTCTTCAATTTTGATCGACAGGGTTAACATTATGGGGACTTAAAATACACCAAATGACGCCCAAAAACCGAATTTCTTCAATTTTGATCGACAGGGTTAACATTATGGAGACCTGAAATACACCAAATGGCGCCCAAAAACCGAATTTCTTCAATTTTGATCGACAGGGTTAACATTATGGGGACCTGAAATACACCAAATGGCGCCCAAAAACCGAATTTCTTCAATTTTGATCGACAGGGTTAACATTATGGAGACCTGAAATACACCAAATGACGCCCAAAAACCGAATTTCTTCAATTTTGATCGACAGGGTTAACATTATGGGGACCTGAAATACACCAAATGGCGCCCAAAAACCGAATTTCTTCAATTTTGATCGACAGGGTTAACATTATGGGGACCTGAAATACACCAAATCGCGCCCAAAAACCGAATTTCTTCAATTTTGATCGACAGGGTTAACATTATGGGGACCTGAAATACACCAAATCGCGCCCAAAAACCGAATTTCTTCAATTTTGATCGACAGGGTTAACATTAAGGGGACCTGAAATACACCAAATGGCGCCCAAAAACCGAATTTCTTCAATTTTGATTGACAGGGTTATCTTTAAGGGGACCTGAAATACACCAAATGGCGCCCCAAAACCGAATTTCTTCAATTTTGATCGACAGGGTTAACATTATGGGGACCTGAAATACACCAAATGGCGCCCAAAAACCGAATTTCTTCAATTTTGATCGACAGGGTTAACATTATGGGGACCTAAAATACACCAAATGGCGCCCAAAAACCGAATTTCTTCAATTTTGATCGACAGGGTTATCTTTAAGGGGACCTGAAATACACCAAATGGCGCCCCAAAACCGAATTTCTTCAATTTTGATCGACAGGGTTAACATTATGGGGACCTGAAATACACCAAATGGCACCCAAAAACCGAATTTCTTCAATTTTGATCGACAGGGTTAACATTAAGGGGACCTGAAATACACCAAATGGCGCCCAAAAACCGAATTTCTTCAATTTTGATCGACAGGGTTAACATTATGGAGACCTGAAATACACCAAATGACGCCCCAAAACCGAATTTCTTCAATTTTGATCGACAGGGTTAACATTATGGGGACCTGAAATACACCAAATGGCGCCCAAAAACCGAATTTCTTCAATTTTGATCGACAGGGTTAACATTATGGGGACCTGAAATACACCAAATGGCGCCCAAAAACCGAATTTCTTCAAGTTTGATCGACAGGGTTAACATTATGGAGACCTGAAATACACCAAATGACGCCCAAAAACCGAATTTCTTCAATTTTGATCGACAGGGTTAACATTATGGAGACCTGAAATACACCAAATGGCGCCCAAAAACCGAATTTCTTCAATTTTGATCGACAGGGTTAACATTAAGGGGACCTGAAATACACCAAATGGCGCCCAAAAACCGAATTTCTTCAATTTTGATCGACAGGGTTAACATTATGGGGACCTGAAATACACCAAATGGCGCCCCAAAACCGAATTTCTTCAATTTTGATCGACAGGGTTAACATTAAGGGGACCTGAAATACACCAAATGGCACCCAAAAACCGAATTTCTTCAATTTTGATCGACAGGGTTAACATTATGGGGACCTAAAATACACCAAATGGCGCCCAAAAACCGAATTTCTTCAATTTTGATCGACAGGGTTAACATTAAGGGGACCTGAAATACACCAAATGGCGCCCAAAAACCGAATTTCTTCAATTTTGATCGACAGGGTTAACATTATGGAGATCTGAAACACACCAAATGGCGCCCAAAAACCGAATTTCTTCAATTTTGATCGACAAAGCAAAAGTGGCCAAAACAGGCTGCCTAACTGAATTTTTCATCCGATTTAATTTCTTTGAATTTCTTTTTGAGTACTGCCTATTGTTTTCACTTTTCAGGTGACAAAAAAAAAGTTTTCCAAAAACCAAAATTTCCACTTTTATTTTACGTTTTGGACCTTCTTGATCAATTAATTTTAGTTTAATGTCTGTCTTCTGCCGGCAAATCCTTGCAAAACTAAACGAGGTCTAATTTTGACGAAATTCTGCAGGTCGTCCCCTATGAACATCATCGGCCCCGGATTCACAGTAGCCTCTGCGCATGCGCCAACGTAAAATCCTTGTAACAACAATAATTTCTGTTTTTTTCACCCGAATTCGATGTAATTGGAAGCACAATTTGCATAGTTCAACTTTGGTAGACCCTGAGAAACTAATTTTTAAAGCTAGATTTGTTTCCCTTCTTTCATTACACCCCTCGGACTATCGTCTAACCAGTTTGGTAGTTAGTTTAAGGTTTTTTAGAGTTATACCTAGTGGATTTCTCGAGCATTACTATAATTTTTGTCCGTACTCCTCACTTACCCCGCCAAAATGGGGTAGGTAAGTGTAGAGCATTTCACATATCGTTAGAGTTACAGATGCGAAGGGGGAGGTGTGTGGAAGAAGTCTTTTCAGGCATTATTTTGCTTTTTGCAGAGTTAAAATCGGACAGAAATTGATGAAGTTACACAGTTTTGAAAAGCTAAAAACGTGGTATAGAGGAACACAAAAATCTCGCAAAATTCAAAATTTTCAATCTTTATTAAAAATTGTTTAAATTACTATAAATGATCAGTCTTATGAATAAGAACGTTTTTTAACAGTCTTCTACTACAAATGGTTATCATAACATTGCAAAAGTTTGCATAAAACTTCGAAATGAAAAAAAGTCTGCCAAGTGGGTGTGGCACATAGTTTCCTTATATCCATAACCCGATTGTAGGTATAGATGATCCGATGCATACCTAGTAGCACATCTTAAAACACCTATCTCCAAGTACCTTTCACTAACCTTTCAATTGGGTGGGGGGGGGGGTTGCATGATTTTCATAGGGGGCTATCTCCACCACTACTCGCTTAATTCCTCAACATTTCTTCGAAATCAGGTGGGAAAGGGAAATGTGGAAGTTATGGCTGTACATTTGCGTATGCGCAGTGGCTTTTATCAGTTGGGGACAATAATTTTCATAGGGGACCATCTCCACGACAACTCGGGACGTCCTCTTTCGTTCTACCTGCATACTGGAGCGAATATCTAGACAAGAGTCACAAGTTCCCAGTTACATTAAAAATGCCCAAGAGACACACGAGTAGATAAAACACACGAGTAGATAAAAAACACATAGTATTATGTTTGAGTGTAGGCTCCATACTTCCTTTGGTCATCCATTTAGGGGGAAGTGCGGAACTCCACACTTGCCCATGTTTCTTACTCTGCACTTCCCCCATAAGGAGGAAAAAAAGAGGAAAGTGCAGAGGAGGTCTTATTTTCAAAATAACCAAAGTTAGAACAAAATGTCATATGTACAATGAAACTGCAACATTTAAGTGTATAATTACGGTAAAAATTGCGGTAAAAATCATAATTTTTTATGATTTTCAGTGCAAATTGTAAAAAAAAAACGCTGCAAATTATTACACAATGGTTTATTATTTTGGTTTAATATTTTCAATAATAAGCCTTTGGAATCGAGCAAGAAAAAAAATTTTAACCCCCCCTCAAAATTTGATGTTTTACGTTTCAAGGTATACGTAAAATCCGAAAATCGAATAAAAAAATTTCCGTCCGTCCGCCGTACGCCGTCCGCCGTACGCGGCACTTTTCTTAGCAACACTGGACCGATTAGGTTCAAATTTGGTATATGGGCTCCATTTGGGGTCTAGTTGTGCCGCGAAGCTTTTGGTTGATGTAGGTCACTTCTAAGGGGTGAAAATTAAGGGTTGAAATTTTCAAGAGTGCCCTAGCTCGAAAACTCTCGAAATAAAGGTATCGTTTTTTCACCAATTTTAAATAGTACAGAATTTTTAAAAATTTTTGAGACCACCCGGAGCTCTGTAGGACAAACCGTTCGGTCCCTACGAGTATTTGAAGGTTTACCTTCGATAAAACAGAATCATGAGTGTGAATCGCAAAAGAGGTCTAATCGCCGTTCAAATTTTATCTGACTAAAATGCGATCGCTGTTCATTTCTTCGAGTTGTATTCAGTTTTGCCTTCTGCGAAACCAGTAATCAAATTTCCATATCAAGCTTTCTATTTTTCGAATCGAGTGTGAAGCGTTTAGTTCTTTCTAATAAACTTGATTGTGAAGGTGTGAAGCCATTATAGTGTGGTAGGTAGCACCTACCAATAGTTGGTAGGTAAAGAAAAATTGGTAGGTAAAACAATGTTTGTAGGTAAAAAACGCTGCAAATCATTGCTCACTGATCAGATCACTGATCAGCTGAGTGAGCTCCGAAGCCATTTTCAATGCTATTGAATGGAAGTGCTCTTCCAGGCGTCTCCAGCATTCGAGGAGATCTTCTTCACTCCTCACATCACTGATCAGCTGAGTGAGCTCGAAAGCCATTTTCAATCCTATTGAATGGAAGTGCTCTTTCAGGCGTCTCCAGCATTCGAGGAGATCTTCTTCACTCTTCTGATCACTGATCAGCTGAGTGAGCTCCGAAGCCATTTTCAATCCTATTGAACGCAGGAGCTGAAATTTGAGAGGGAAGGTCAAGGGAGAATACAGATGGTGGTAGGTGCTATTGATGGAGAACCAGTGATCTATACAGAAGGATGATCTATACATAAAATAATAAACCTTTGAGCAATGATTTGCAGCGTTTTTCTACATAGATCACTCGTCTACAAAATGGTTGGTGATTTTGTAGAGAGATTTTGTAGATCCAATATGAAAAAAAAAAAAAATCAAAGAGAAAAATCAAAAAAAAAATCAAAACTCGGCGCTTTGCGCCTCGGCGGGGGGCTCCGCCCCCCTGCACCCCCCGGTTTATTTCTTTTTCCATACTCTGTATGAAATCATAGGAACACAGAATGTGTTTTTGCGATACTAGTCATCCGTTAAATAAAAAACAACAATAATTGTTATGACCCACATATCAGCAATACGTAGTTCTTAAATAAAGAAGCCGACGGGAGGATCCCTGAGTGAGTCATCACCCGCCGGGGGAGACGAGGTACGGGGGAGACACCGACATGACGTCACCCTTCCACCTCTCTCTCTCCCGAGCTAAAGAAATGAGTATATAAGCTCACTCAGGGATACACCCTTATGCCAATCTAGTCAAGTCTATCGCCTTTATCATTTCGCTCTCAAACCTTCTCCTCAAACAGGAATCTCCTCGAAGTACTAGGCTCACTAGGTAAATATCCCGTCTTTCCGTCGGTGTGGTTATGAACCGCCGAGACTGACGGGCTAGCCGCCTTCACAGTGCTTAGCACCTCGGTGTGGTTATGAACCGCCGATGCGACAGCACTTCATGTTAGGCTAGGGAACACTCTCTTAGTTGAGTAGGAGTTAAAGAAGAAACAAACGCCGCAGCGAGAAGGTCAGCTCCTTCACTCGCCGACACGCAGACATAACAGTGGTGACCCCGCACGTTTTTAACTACCTATTCAGCACAAGAGATGGACGACAACGGAGTTCCCGATCCACCGCCGCAGCCTGACTTCGCAGAGGCCGCCAAAGTGTCAATCCCCTTGACACTACCACCGTTCTACAGGGACGACCCTCGACTATGGTTCCTTCAACTCGATGCAGCTTACACCGGCGCGCACATCAACACTCAAAGGGCCAGGTTTACCAGGACGCTCCCTCTGCTCCCATACGACGTAGCAGTGCAAACAGCGGACCTCACTGCAACCGAACTCGTCAGGCCTTACGACGACCTCAAGGCTCGGCTCATTGACATCTTCGAGCCATCCCGTCATCAACGGATCACGGCCCTCACCCAACAACAACACCTGGGGGACCAGAAACCTTCCCAACTTCTAAGGAAGATGAAGCATCAACTGGGGGACCTAATGCCACAAGACCTGACAAAGGCCTTCTGGATAAAAGCCCTCCCGGTTGAAGTACAAACAACCATCGCTCCGTGGATGACGAAAGACGCAGAGTACCTCGCACCTATCGCCGACGCAGCCCACGAGATGTGCATGACAACTTCCGTCCACCAAATCGACCCTCACACCGAAACGGTCGATAGGAAGCCGACCTCTCGGGCACAACAGCCGGCGAAACGACGTCCGCGTAGCCGCACACCATTACCGGCACGGAAAGGAGGACTCTGCTGGTACCATTTCACCTTTAAAAAGAAGGCATTGAAATGTACGAAACCGTGCTCATTCAAATCTGTGTCCTGGCAGGAAAACTAGGAGGCCCGCCTGTTAACAAGGCGGGCACCTCCTACACCGACATTTCCAACCGACTTTTTGTCAAATGCCGGAAAAATAACATCCCATTCCTCGTAGACACAGGAGCCAGCATTTCAATCATCCCTAACAACCTTCTACATTGGAAACGAAGAACACACGACCAGCTTCTCTTCGCAGCAAATGGTACCTCCATCGCAACATACGGACAATTCCGTACAAAAGTAATCCTCGAAAATGAGGCTTATGAATGGTTATTCATCGTCGCCGACGTCAAACGTCCGATCATCGGCGCAGACTTTTTGAGTTACTTCGGCTTACATGTCGATCTCAAAAATAGACAACTCTACAATCCTCATTCACGACGCCCGATACCGGGATACGTGAACACGATCAACACCGGAGTATCAACCAAATCAACTCCTCCGGCCTTTACAACAATGCTGGCAAAATACGAACCAGCACAACGACCGTCTTCGCTTCTCTCATCGATAAAACATCATATCGAGACTAGAGGACCTCCAGTCACTGCAAAAAGCCGCCGCCTCCATCCGGAACAACTCCGACAAACGAAGGAAAGCTTCGAGCAGCTACTCAAAGATGGCATTATACAACCATCAAAATCTCCGTGGGCAAGCCCATTACACGCCGTCCCTAAACCAAATGGGACATGGCGCTTCTGTGGTGACTATCGCAGATTAAATGAGCGAACTATCGGTGACCGATACGCTGTCCCACACCTACGAGATTTTTCTTCACACCTTCACGGATGTACTGTGTTCACTACACTAGATATATCGAGAGCTTTTCACCATATCGACGTAAATCCAGCAGATATACCTAAAACTGCCATTATAACACCATTCGGCCTTTACGAATATCGTAAAATGAATTTCGGACTGAAAAACGCCGCTCAATCATGGCAAAGGTATATGGACCAGATACTCCGCGGTCTCAACTTCGTTTTCTGCTTCCTCGACGATATACTAATCGCTTCAACATCCATCGAAGAACACAAGACTCACGTACAACAGGTCTTAAACATCTTTGCGGCGGAAGGACTCACAGTCAACAAAGAGAAATGCGTACTGGCACAACCAGAAGTTGTGTGTCTTGGCCATCTCGTCAACAAAGACGGTATAAAACCACTTCCCAAAAAAGTGGATAACTTAACAACTTTCCCGTTACCTACATCAGTAACGGACCTACGGCGATTTCTAGGAATGGTAAATTTCTACCGCCGCCATATACCTCACGCTGCCATTCATCAACAACCACTGGTCGAAGCAATACCGCAACCATCAAAGAAAAAGGATAAAAGACCGATTGAATGGACAGAACAACGCCGAATAGCATTTAACCAATGCAAATCGGACCTACAAAAAGCGGCACTCTTGGCACACCCTTCACCTAAGGGCAGGCTGTCTCTCACTACCGATGCATCGGAGGTCGGAATAGGGGCGGTACTTCAGCAAACTATCAACGGGAATACATCTCCGCTAGGTTTTTTCTCGAAAACCTTAACGCCCGCACAACAGAAGTACTCTACCTTCGACAGAGAGCTTTTAGCCATCTTCGAAGGCATAAAGCATTTTCGCGACTTCATAGAAGGCCGCGAATTTTTTGTCATAACCGACCATAAACCCCTCACGACTTCCTTACATCAAGATCGGAAAACAGCCTCACCAAGACGCCTACGCCAAATGGAGTTCATTAGTCAGTTCACAACGGACATCCGCTTAACTCCTGGAACTTCGAATATAGTTGCAGACGCGCTATCTCGACCCTCGCCGTCAGAACTTAATGAACTCACTGCATTCCCTACGGGACAAACAATTTCACAAGAGCAACAACAAGACAGCTCTAGTGAATTGCAAAACCTAATCAACAACAAAAGATTAGAGCAACAAACTATCCCGAATTCAACAAGCAAAATATGGTGCGATATCTCCGGGAATCAACCTCGCCCGTATATCCCCATCAAATTACGACGAACAATTTTCAGGCACTATCACTCCCTAAGTCACCCGGGAATACGAGCAACCAGGGATATAATTCGAGCACGAGCGTTTTGGCCAAAAATGAATACGGATCTGCGTAACTGGGTCCAAGCATGCGACCGGTGCGCCAAGTACAAAGAATTCCGACACCCCAAAACGACTCCACAACAATTTGAGGAAAATTTGGCGTTCGAACACGTTCATTTAGATTTAGTCGGACCATTGGAATCCTCTGAGGGTTACAAATATCTATTAACCATGATAGATAGAAACACAAGTTGGCCGGAATGCGTACCAATGCGAACAATCACATCAAAAGCTATAATTGATAACATCATCAAACACTGGATCTCCCGATACGGATGCCCTCTCCTAATTACCACAGACCAGGGGAGACAGTTCGAAAGCGCCGAATTTTCGGAGTTTCTCCGGAAATTTGGGATTCAACGAAATAGAACAACAGCTTATCATCCGGAATCGAACGGGAAGATAGAACGATGGCATCGTGATTTAAAAAACGCATTACGTACGGCAGCCACCTCACCATCATGGTCAAAAGACCTCCCAACAATTCTTCTGGGGCTACGCACCACGGTAAGATATTCCGACGGATATAGTGCAGCGGAACGCGCTTTCAGAGCTCCGCTACGACTTCCCGCCGATCTCTTTCAACCCCGACCCACCGAAATATCATCCGACACCAAACCCGACAAACAAAACAAACCGGAACGCTTATTCCCAAACGCATTCAAAACAGCCCCTAAAATGTATCTACGAGAAGAGACTCTCAAAAAAGGGTTAAAACCCTTATATGCGGGCCCATATGACGTCATCCAACGAACGGAAAAAACTGTTACGCTCCGCATAGACGGTTCCAAAATAACAGTTTCAATGAACAGGTGTCGGCCGGCGTACGGGTTCACCCCCACTCCTAACGACTGCGATATACCTACGGCGGCACCCTCGGTGAGCACACTTCTCTCGGAAAATTCGTTCAATAAAGATCTCCTCCGCATACAAGCCGATTGCCTACAACAGGACGAGACCCATCACCATGAACCTCCTCTTCACGAAAAAGGAGCTCCGGGAGATATTCAAGCCGAGGACCACTACATCCTCGGCACACACTCCGAATCCACCGACACCTCACCACCGACCTTCGCAGCCCAAAGGACACGGCACGAGAAAGGGGAAGCCGCCGGCCTCCTCCACAGCAGATCTCCGTCCTATGCAGAGGTCATCAAACAAGCCGCCTCAGCCCGCTACAGCGAAGCCGCCCTACACCATACCGGCGAGGAAAAGGATCCTCACAGCCATCACTTCGGCCGCCCACGAACACGTCACGCACAACGAGCCGCTCCGCCCCAGATGGAACATCAGACCGATCGACCTACCAACTACCGGAAGAAGGGCACAAGTAGTGATCGACTACTACCAGGCGAAAAATGCACGAAGATTCGATGCCTATATTCCGAACTTCGTGCACCCCAACAACATACAAATTGCGGATGAAATAGGCGAGGTGGAAGGGTTTGAAGAACTCATCCACAATACCATCACATCCCTTCTTTCACCTCGTCCTATCCCTCTCCAAACTTCCCCAAGCCCCGGACCGAAGAGACGCCGTCGTCGAGGCCGAAAGGCCAGGGCTCTCCTTTCCAAACTTCGGTCCGGGCAACTTTTAATATTCACAGCCGTCCTCTCCAAAAAGAGACGGCGAGCAACACGCTCCAACAGACGACGACGGGCGATGCGGCACACAGCATCCACGGCGGCGCTTCGTTCAACACCAACAGCACTCGTCCTCGTCTCACAATTTCAACTACCCAATATCTGCTCCTTCTACCTCTACACAGCTCAACCTTGCGGACGAAGACACCTCAAAATGGTTCTCGTACATATGTATTTTTTATTTTTCTAAAGCAGCTATTCGTTAAAACGCACAAAATCTCAAACAAATGTTCAAATATGTCATCACCTTCTGTATGTTAAGAACTAGGGGGACCTATGTTATGACCCACATATCAGCAATACGTAGTTCTTAAATAAAGAAGCCGACGGGAGGATCCCTGAGTGAGTCATCACCCGCCGGGGGAGACGAGGTACGGGGGAGACACCGACATGACGTCACCCTTCCACCTCTCTCTCTCCCGAGCTAAAGAAATGAGTATATAAGCTCACTCAGGGATACACCCTTATGCCAATCTAGTCAAGTCTATCGCCTTTATCATTTCGCTCTCAAACCTTCTCCTCAAACAGGAATCTCCTCGAAGTACTAGGCTCACTAGGTAAATATCCCGTCTTTCCGTCGGTGTGGTTATGAACCGCCGAGACTGACGGGCTAGCCGCCTTCACAGTGCTTAGCACCTCGGTGTGGTTATGAACCGCCGATGCGACAGCACTTCATGTTAGGCTAGGGAACACTCTCTTAGTTGAGTAGGAGTTAAAGAAGAAACAAACGCCGCAGCGAGAAGGTCAGCTCCTTCACTCGCCGACACGCAGACATAACAATAATAAATGTGGAGTTGACATTAACATGACAACCAATAAACATATCACCAGATGTTTTTTCTGTCGCTTTTTCGTGACAATTTTTTTTCGGTAGGTCATCGCAAAAACACATTAGAGAGTTTTCGCCACGTCAGACGTGACGACTTGAGATCGTGACGACTCGAGACAGATGGGGCCAGCAGACGCAGATGCTATCTTTTTTTGGTGGATTTCGAGTCGTCACAAAATTAGGTGCGGACTCTGGAAGTGACGCTAAACAGCTACCGACCTGTGAAGTCACTTGAAAATGGCCGATAGCGAACAGCTGATTCAGACTCCGGGGGGTCTCGAAATGACTTTTTCAGATCGAAAATAAAAATGTTTGCCGTATTGAAAAGGCAATAAATTTTTTACTACTTGGATACCTATTCAGGTACATCCCTACATTTACCTACATCCCTTTCTGACCCTACATTGCGATATAAAAACCTACCTACTGATGATTTTGATCCTTTTCACCTTTAGAAAGTAGTGAACTACACTAGCTTTTCCAGAGCTCTTACTGCATTTTTTGGGTCTATAATACCTACTAACTACCGATTTTGCAGTAGCTACCTTTCTACTGGTTCCTTGTTTGTCTTACAACACGTCCGTAACATATCTATGGATAATTTAGTGTAGGTAGGTACTTCGTTTCTACCTACCTACTATTACAAAAACGGAAGTACAGATCTATCATACCTACTAGGATAGATCTACGAACTTATAGAGATAACACCTAAATGCAGACATCCATAATTAACCAAATACCTATTATTGTGTGAAAAGAAGTTATATTTTCAAAGGTACCTAATGAACTTTATGAATGAAAGGTAATGAACTTTCCAATTTGTCATGCAACTTACAAGTACGATGATCACAGCAAACGGAACTATCAGTTGAAATCTTAAATGGTACCTACTTACGTGAACTGACTCCCGTTGCCTGTTTATTGTAGATCTGTAGTTAGGTATGTTGGTAGATGAATAAATAATATACAACATTAAATGAAAAACAAGGGTGCATTTATTCAGAAATTTCATTGACATTTAAACAATGTAAAATTCGCACAGAGTCAACAACAGTATACGTTGGATTCACTTGATCTTGATGTGAAGATAACAGAATTCTGGTGACGAATAGTTTGTTTCGAGAGATGAAAAACTTGATAATTCCCGGAAAAAAGAAAACTGTTCGAGAAATGAAAGCTAAAATCGAGAACCAAAACACGGGAGTCGACCGTTGAACACTACACAAAATCCGGCTAGGTACATCCGATCTAAATTGAAATTGGTTATAAAAGTGTGAGGTTATCAAGGGTAGAGTCGTCAAGAAAGCCGTCGTTCTCGACGCCGTCAAAAGCCGGCATTTGTCGGCGTCCAAGACGACCGAGCTCGCCGTCAGAGTCGTCACGCATGCGCAGTCACCATTTTCAGACGGTAGCATGGATATTACACGCGGACGGTCGTCACAAAAGACGTGGCGAAAACTCTCTATTCTGTGTTAAAAAAATCCAAATCACCAACCATCGATCGCATTTCGGTCAGCTCTAATTTGAACGGAGATTAGGCCTCTTTAGCGATTCACACTCGTGTTTTGATTTATATATATATATATCAATATATTTCAATTTAAACCCTCAAATTTTCGTAGGGAGCGAACGGTTTGTCCTACAGAGCTCCGCGTGGTCTCAAAAAATTCTAAAAATTCTATAGAATCCTAAATTGAAGGAAAAACAATACCTTTATATAAAAATTTTTTGAGTTAGGGCGTTTTCAAAATTTCAAAATTGATTTTGGAACCCTTAGAACTGACCTACATCAACCAAAAGCTTCGGGGCACAACTAGACCCCAAATGGAGCCTACATACCAAATTTCATGAAAATCGGTCAATGCTAAGTGGCAAAAGTGCCGCGTACGGCGGACGGACGGCCAAATTTTTATTCGATTTTTGGATTCTACGTACCTTGAAACGTAAACCATCAAATTTTGAGGGGGTGTTGAAAATTTTTTTTCTTGTTCGATTCCAAAGGTTCATTATTGAAAATAATAAACCAAAAACGGGGAAAGTGCAGAGGAGGTCTTATTTTCAAAATAACCAAAGTTAGAACAAAATGTCATATGTACAATGAAACTGCAACATTTGAGTGTATAATTACGGTAAAAATTGCGGTAAAAATCATAATTTTTTTATGATTTTCAGTGCAAATTGTAAAAAAATACGATTTTCAGCTGAAATGTCGTAGTTTTTATACGGTTGGTTGTAGCGACCTGGAGTTGGTCTCATTCGATTCTGCGTGAAAAATCCTATAAGAATTTTTGATCGTTTCGATTGATTATTTTGACAATGTTAGGTTAGAAATATGTTCAGAGTTCGAGAGAAAATCATTTAAAAAAAGTATGATTTTCAGGCAAAATCGTAAAAAAAAATCAATTTTTAGGGAAATTATAGAAAAAATTATAAAATTTTATTCAAAATACGAATACGGGGGAAAATCGTATTCAAAGTGTGAATACGATTGTATTCGTATTCATATTCATACCTGTATTCGTATTGATAATCATAAAGTCGCAGATATGATTTGTATTCATAATCGTATTTATGAATAAGAATTCGCCCATCTCTGGTACATCATAACCTCACCGTGAAGGTTACAACCGATATGAGTACACTCTAGTGGTGTTTTGTGAAACTTAACACACTTCTCTACAACACCCATAGAGGATATTCATGGCAGCCCTTATGTTTGCCTGTGAAAGGTCCCCACTTACCCCATTTCTGCACCTTAATGATGTGACTAAGAATAAATCGTTGGGTAATTCGCAGCGTTTTTTTGGTAACGAGGAAGTAAAATTTATTCAATCTTTCCACCTCAAAAAAATGATTTGTATATCAAAAGAGCTTACAAAGTTGATTTCGAGAAACTGGAGCAGAATGAGAGGAATCTTCATTATAAAAGAATTTCGTAATTTGGCCACCCAATTTGAAAAAAAAAAGTTTTTGAATGCGGTCTGATCCGAATGAAAAGAATTTCGAAAAAGCCCTCCTTCAAGTCTGAGCCCTTGTTTTGAATACTCGTTTTTCCAAGGGCATTTAGGACTGAAAAGGGAGGGCGGACGGGCGTTCATGTGTGGCTTCCTTTGTAGAGGTGAAATCCGATTTTTTTTGCTTCCTCACTACCGCCGGTAGGGAGAGTTTTTTTTTTTTTTCATTTTCTGTATCAACGGGGCCGCGACAATACTCGACGCGTTGCGCAACTTGCACGGCGTTACGAGACGGTCAAGACGAAGAAGGGAAGGCGAAGAGGAAAAAGAAGAAACACAAAAGCGAAAACGGAGAAGACGATATAGGAGGTGAGCCGATCGGGGTGACTCCTCGCTCTCGCTCGCACCTCCTTCGAAAACCATTGTAGTCGGTTCTTTGACTCCGTCCAAGGCCATACGGTGGGCTCTCGACAATGAAGTGGGGCTCTATGTGTGAGGTGGAGGAAGGGGAGGGGGTGTCACACGATGAGGAGGGGGGGTGTCACACGAAGGGGGGTGTCACACAGGGGCCGGCGGAGCGTCGAGGGGGTCACACGATGGCTCGGCGGAGTTCCGGGGAAGATTCGCACGACACGCCGCAGTTCCCGCGCAACTCGCGTCACGTGACGGCCGTTTAGAAATGGAAAAATTGAAAATGAAAACTGCAAATTATTACACAATGGTTCATTATTGCTTCCGAGTCTACCAAGGTAGCGGAAGCTTTGTTTTCACTTTTCAAGAACGAAAAAAACTCTCCTAAATCGAAATTTCCACTCGCGTTTTGCGTTTTAGACCTTCCTGAACAATTTTGGTTCCGTGTCTGTCTGTCTGTCTGTCCGTCTGTCATGAATTCCTTGTAACGCGCATAACTATACGAAGTTATTGTCCGATTTCGATGAAATTTTCAGAGATTGTGCGGGTTGGTGTGTAGACGGTCCCCTATGAAAATCACCACCTTCGGACTGATAGTAGCCACTGCGCATGCGCAAACGTGAATTTCCTTGTAACGGCCATAACTTCCACATTTTCCATCCGATTTCAATGAAAATTTCAAGGGTGTTACAGATTAACTTGTTTTGATGTTTAGAGATTAACTACTGTGTATCGGATCATCTATACAATCAGGTTATGGATACGAGGAAGCTATGTGCCACACCCACTTGGCAGACGTTTTTTCTATATATAGCATTTCCAAGTCAAATAAAACCTTTTTCAAACCAAATGAAACCTATTGAGAAAATGAGAGAAATGAGGTACCTAGATAGCAGTGTTGGGCAGAAACTAGCTATAGCTAACAGCTAAAAGCTACAGCTAAATTAGCTACGATTTATCTGAAGCTAACAGCTGAATATATTTAGCTCTTAGCTGTCGAGGAACAGCTAAAATTTCTAGCTAAATTAGCTATTAGTCGAAAACTTATAGCTAACAGCAGAGTTGTATAGTAATGATTACTTTGAGTAATGATTACTTTTCAAAATTACTTTTCTTATTAGCAATGAAATGAGTGAAGTGATTATGATTATGTACACATAAAACCAATAACTGGGGTTTTGAGAGACACTTTAATCCTAAGTAATTGCCATTCCCATTACCCATTCCTGTAATGGGAATGGAATTTTCAATTACTTTTTCCAATTCCTCGTAATGGTAATGGTTTTTCCAATTCCCCATTACTCGTAGTTGGAAAAGTAATGGGTCCTTCCAATTACCCATTACATGAGAGTAATGGGTAATGGGAAAACCAATTCCCCATTACCACCATTCAATCGGTAAGTTGACCATCCTCCAATTCATAAGGGACCATCCTCCAATTCATAGGGGACCACCCTCCAATTCATAGGGGGCCATCCCACCATCCATTTCGTTGGGGACCATCCTCCAATTCAAGGGGGACCATTCCCGAATTCCTTGGGGACCACCCTCCCAATTAATAGGGGGCCATCCCACCATCCATTTCGTTGGGGACCATCCTCCAATTCAAGGGGGACCATTCCAAAATTCCTTGGGGACTACCCTCCCAAATCATAGGGGACCGTCCCCACATCAAATTCCTTGGGGACCATCCTACAATTTATAGGGGACCACACTCCCGAATCATAGGGGACCGTCCCACCATCCAACGATCCCCAACTATTAAGATGGGATGGTCCCTTATGAATTGGGAGGGTTGTCCCCAGGGAATTTGGGAATGGTCCCCTATAAATTGGAGGATGGTCCCCGATGAATTGGATGGTGGGATGGCCCCCTATGAGTTGGGAGGGTGGTCCCAAGGAATTTGGGAAAGGTCCCCTATGAGTTGGGAGGGTGGTCCCAAGGAATTTGGGAAAGGTCCCCTATGAATTGTAGGATGGTCCCCAAGGAATTTGGGAACGGTCCCCTATAAATTGGAGGATGGTCCCCAAGGAATTTGATGTGGGGATGGTCCCCTATGAATTGGGAGGGTAGTCCCCAAGGAATTTTGGAATGGTCCCCCTTGAATTGGAGGACGGTCCCCAACGAAATGGATGGTGGGATGGCCTCCTATGAATTGGAGGGTGGTCCCCTATGAATTGGAGGGTGGTCCCCTATGAATTGGAGGATGGTCCCTTATGAATTGGAGGATGGTCAACTTACTGATTGAATGGTGGTAATGGGGAATTGGTTTTCCCATTACCCATTACTCTTCCTGTAATACTCCATGATATCTCATCGGTCCGTGGAATCGGCAAGGGCGTTTCCCGGTACCTGGAACTGAACTGTAGACAACTTCCATCCTTACCGGTCCGGAAGATCCCTTCCTGGTCCAGAGCCATTCTCCATGATATCTTATCGGTCCGTGGAATCGGCAAGGGCGCTTCCCGGTACCTGGAACTGAACTGTAGACAACTTCCATCCTTACCAGTCCGGAAGATCCCTTCCTGGTCCAGAGCCATTCTCCATGATATCTTATCGGTCCGTGGAATCGGCAAGGGCATTTCCCGGTACCTGGAACTGAACTGTAGACAACTTCCATCCTTACCAGTCCGGAAGATCCCTTCCTGGTCCAGAGCCATTCTCCATGATATCTTATCGGTCCGTGGAATCGGCAAGGGCGCTTCCCGGTACCTGGAACTGAACTGTAGACAACTTCCATCCTTACCAGTCTGGAAGATCCCTTCCTGGTCCAGAGCCATTCTCCATGATATCTTATCGGTCCGTGGAATCGGCAAGGGCGTTTCCGGTACACGGAACTGAACTGTAGACAAGTTCCATCCTTACCAGTCCGAAAGATCCCTTCCCGGTCCAGAGCCATTCCAAGATATCTTATCAGTCCGTGGAACTGGACCGGTAAGAGCTGAGTTTTTGTCACTGCACGGAACCGTTACAAGTTGATATTCGGTTCCACCGTCCCCTGTACAGCTGTATCAACACGCCTCTAATCAGTGATCCCCCAAAACGGTGGACACATTCGGACCACCGTCTTTGTTTTTACTCTTGCTGTCATTAAAAGACTGTCAGTTTCCAGTTTTTCGAGCGTGTATTCGGTTTTTTGTCGGTTCTGTCATGCCTAGGGCAACACGTCACAACATGGCTGCCCCCATACAGATAGCCGCTACATTTCAAGTTTCCATCTTCCTTAAATTCTCTAAATTTTTTGGATGTTTTTTCGAGAAGCACACCATGGTTTTCTTCCATATCAGTAAACACTCTTTCGAAAAAAAAATAAATAAAAATGTGAGGCAAATTCCTGATTGAATTGAATTGAGAGACCTCACTTTTCTTCGAAGTGGATGTAATAGGTAACCATTTGACGTCGTTACTTTCGATTGGAGCGCGTTCTTTTGGCGTTTCCTTTCGATTATTAATAGCCACTCCTTCCCTCACGCCTCTAAATATATCTTCCGTCCAACAATGAATAATTTCCGACGGCCTGTTTCTGTATTATGCAAAGGAGCGCGCCAATTACTTTCCGCGGACTTATCTGCCTCGCTGAGGTGGATTTCTGCCGAATTCTGTAGGTCCAAGAAAATCGTGTTTATCTTTGGCCAACAGCAACGAGACAGTTATTAGTTAGGATGGTTCAGCTCCAAAATGTCCATTCATGCGGTATGAGTTAATGAGCGTGTTTCAAAGCTATGGTTAAGAAAATCGACATATCAGGTAAACGACACAGTAGTTAACCTCGTGGTTGTGGCACATAGCACGAAACGTTCAAATTATACAATCAAACTTGGTTATACGTTTTAAAAAACTTAAAAAATACTCTCCTTGTCACGTCGAACTTATAAATACCCACACGTATATTGTTCAGTTTTTTATTCAATTTTATTTTTCAATATGCCATACCAACATACTGTATGCACTGGGTATGCGTTGAAAATGTAAGGAGTCCATATTCACGTTCTACTCGTTTCCATGAACTCATAGAGTACCCACTCGACTATCGCATTTATCGGTACAATGTACATTATTTAGCTTTTCATTGTTTATGTAGTACCTGTATGTTTTCAATATTTTGACAATTTTAATTTCTGAAATTGTACTTACTTATATCACAAATTTTGTGCTGAATCCGAATATGCCATTATTACTATGATTAAAATGGTAACAACCACACAGAAACCCATAAAACACGCTTTTTGGTATATTTTTCGAAATTTGAACCCCTCAGAGTTGTCCAAAGTTCCTGGCTAACGAACTCGTCTTTTCGTTAGTTATGACGAACATTTTGTCAAAAACTAGAAAAATTGTGAACAATTACTCAAGTTATCGTCTGGCATATCGTTAAGCTATTTCTATACCAAATGGTTTTTCGGTAAAACTTCAGGAATCGTTTTGAGAATGTTCCAAAACGGATTTCAGTGAAGAAAAAATTGTGTGCTAAACATTTTGAGTCCATTGCATTAGCTTTATTTTCTTTGGAAATTCACTTTAAAAAAAAGTAAATAAATAAATAAATTTTCGATTGACTAATTCGTGAGTTTCCGCCTCTCGCTGGAACAGACGTGTGACAGGAAGAACAATTGATAAGATGAGAGGAGAGTAGGATTCAAGTGGGAGGAAGAGCAAGCAAGGGCCCGTTTTGAGTCCATTACTATTATAAACGATCTTCCGGGAGTTTTCCAGTTTTCTCTTTGTGAGAAATTCACAATCCTCTGGGTAAAATTCCCAATTTTTAGTGAGATTTATAGTTTTTTATAGATGTTCTAAGTGAGACTTATAGTTGCTCTACGTGAGACTTGAAGATAACTATTTCTGAATGTCTGTTGAGTGAATTAGTGGTAGAATTAGGTAGGCACTAATATCAAGGAAGGAAGGGGGGATTTAGTGAGAGGAAGAGCCGTTTGTTCCCTCGTGCTGGGTCGTCTCTCTTACCTAAAGTGGTGATTGAGATAATTTTGATGAAATCAGGTCCTTCACCTATCTGGGGAGCTTGGTCACGAATACAAACCAAGTAGGAACCTACAGGATGAGATATGCTCACGAATAATGGCTGGCAGCCGAGCATTTTATGCCAATATAAAACTCTGTGATCTCCAAATCAACGAAGATGAGGCTATGTAGATCCCTAGAGCGGCCTGTGGTTTATTATGGATCGGAGGCTTGGACCATGCGGGCTGAGGATGAGGCTAGACTGCGGATATTTGAGAGAAGGATTATGAGAAGGGCCTATGGAGCGGTCAGAGAGGACCAAGGGTGGAGAGCAAGACAGAATGCAGAAGTTGATGAATTATTAAAGCATGAAGACATAGTCCGATTCATCACAGCTGGGCGCATCCAATGGCTGGGACATGTCGACCGCATGCCGGTGGAGGCCTGCTCGAGGATGATGCTGCGAGCTAGGATGGAAACTAGGGGCCGTATTCACAAAACGCACTTAGTGGGGCTTTTCACTAAGTGAAGCCTGAAATTTCCACTTAGAGCCGTACTTTAGAGAAAACGCTATTCACAAACCGAACTTTAGAAGAAGCGTCACTTCAGCTCCACTTTACCGAAGCTGAACTTTCGTCAAGTTACACTCTCCGGGTAAGTTTTGCTCCTACCACACTTTACTGGCCCTTAGTACAGCTTTTGTCAAGAAGTGCGTCTATTTTGCTTGCTTCAACAGCCGTTTTACGAAGTTTTTCCGTTCGGATTTAAATGGAAAACGACTACATGGAATATTTGCAGTATCTACGGAAAGGAGACGTGTACAAATTGTGCCAAGAAGGCCAAGAGAAAGCGAAAATGGATTCGAGTGTTGGTCAGAAGACCTTCCGCGCACGTCACAGGTAAACAATTTCCTACTTTTCCTTTTTTCAGCTACCTTTAAGCACGTATAATTGTGCTCAGTTCATTTCAATTTGAGGACAATATTGTTCAAAAGTCCAAAATGTAGTCAGATTTATGTGAATTCTATTTCAAAGAACCAGTAGGTAAGCCCAAATTAACCTTTCATGTCGGCCTTTCCCCAGTTTTCCATCGGGTTTTCCTTCCTTGGGTCTTCCAGTCTTCTGGTCTTCAAATTAGTCCGACCCGGACAATTGTTTGTTGATCACCAACCGGTTATCAATTTTATCACTGAATATTCCCATTGGTCAATAGGAGCGAGTCGCCCTAAGGGTTACCCTTTCGGAAGTTCAACTTCCTTATCAGTTGAGCTTAAAGCTGACCTAAGAGCAGCTACACTAAAAACGATTGTGAATAGCGATTTCTCCTCTAGTTTCACTTTGGCCTGAAGTATCACTTTCGGAAGAGCGACTTCAAGTTTCACTTTGGCGATTTTTGTGAATACGGGCCTAGAAGACGACGAGGTCGTCCTCGGAGTCGCTGGCTTGATGATGTCTTGAGGGACTTCCAGGTGGTGGGATTGCGGAGGTCTCAGGCGGGTGACCATACTGGGTGGAGGAATGGAGTTCGGGAAGCCAAGGGCCACATCGGCCTGTAGTGCTGTGTAGTTAGTTAGTTAGGTGATTGAGAGTGCAGTTGGCAGCGTCGCTCTTCCCATCACTAATAAAATCGTATAACTGTGACGAAATGCAACCTGTCTGCTGTCGCACAAGCGGGGGAAATAACGTTAGCAAGTAATTTACGCCATTTTCCTTCTAATTTGCTTTGTCTTGAGGAAATGGTCACAGGCTCGCGCCTTCGCTGTGTTCTCCCCGTCATTAGCGCTCGAGAGGTGTCAGATTCTCCCGACTGTGACGTTTTTAGGACGTCCCACAGTAAGACTTGGGCGTCCTTATGCGATCGATCTGGGGTGAAGGAGGACAACACTCAACAGAAAAAAAAATAACCACACAGTAATCCGTTTTAGACCATTCTGAATCCAAATCCGCGAAAAAAACCATAGGTGTATGTCTGTGTATGTGTGTGTGTGACAAAATCTTGTGTCGTCTGCACAGGCCTTAGTTCTCAACCTATTTTCCTGGTCTTTTTTTGTTCGTTGCGGAAAACTATCTAGTTGTGCACTACGTCGCCAGAATTTCGAATTTTGCCTTTTAAGTGGGGAAAAGGGGGGTTAATGCTCGAAAAACGTGCGTTTTTGGGCATAATCTTGTGTCGTCTGCCCAGGCCTTAGTTCTCAACCGATTTTCGTGGTTCTTTCTTTGTTCGACGCGGAATACTATCTAGTTGTGCACTACGGCTCCGGAATTTTGAATTTTGCTTTTTAAGGGGGGGAAAGGGGGGTTAATGCTTAAAAAACGTGCGTTTGCGGGTATAATCTTGTAAACACAGCCCAGGCCTCAATTTTCAACCGATTTGCGTGTTTCTTTTTTTGTTTGACTCAAATAACTTCCGAGTTGTACTTGATTTTACCAGAATACCAAAATTCGCAAGGGGAGGGGGTGAGTGGGGGGATTATATTCACAAAATATCAGATTTTTCAATATTTCGGTTCCTTTACTGCTTACTAATTGTAGCCAAGCTTTGAAATTGAGGAAAAATTCTCATTATACCTCCGGATTTTCATGAATTATTCTCTGTACCGCCATGGAACTAATAGTGGTGCCACCATGGTGCCAGGACACCATAAACCGCATATTTCGTGGTTTTTTTTTTTTGTTTCACCTTGAATACGGATGTGAACTTCGACGGACTGCCTACTAAAACTAACAGATGAAAGTTCAATGTTACGACGTATTTCCGCTTTGGTGCCAGACTGGTACCATTGGTGGTGGCGGCGATGGGGGGGGGGGGGGGTGAACTCGAATTCGCATGTTGGGTATGTATCGTAGATCGTGGATTTTAAAATGCTCTTCAGATTCGAGGCTCGCATGCCGCTAGAAATGTTAAGGTGGATAATGGTGGGAGGGGGGGGGGGGGGTCAGTATTTCTTGCCTAAAGTAATAGATAAATTACATCGAGTGAAACAGTTTTATTGCTTACCAACTGGTTAAACTGATCCAATACTTATCCAATGGGACGTCCCCTGGAATGCATGCATTACTAAACAATATGTTTTCTGTGAGACTCTCTTTGAAAACACTCGAATTTCACCTTGTGCCTGAAAACACTTGAAAAATCTGCCAAGTGCGGCACATAGCTTCCTCGTGTTGTGTAGATGCAGATTGTATAGGTGATCTGATGCATAGCAGGGCAATAGGGGACCATCTACATGCCAACCTGCGGAACATGAGGAATTTCACCAAATTCTGTTTGCATATTTCCTGAATAGTTAATGGTGAGGGACAGATGAAAATCGGGTTGATTTTGGAAGATAAATCTCCTTTTATTTTTGGGAGACAATCAAAATTTATGATTTCAAAGAATAACCGGGAAAACGGACACCTTCAACGTGAAGTGGGAACGCTCGCTGATTGGCTGTTCGGATCGGTGTCTCCTCCCAGTGTTGCCCGATGGTACGAGAAAATCGTGTTATCTAACAGGAAAGTTACAAAGAAAAATTCCTTTATTATTATGGAAATATTGATCAACGAAAAAGCTGTGATCTTGTATCTGTACAGAACTAAGTCTGCCATATGGATGTGGCACATAGCTTCCCCTTATCGTGTAGATGATCTCTGATTACCTTGCACTACCCTAAAGTACCCTTGCAACACCCGTAAAGTATCTGAAAATTTCATAAAAATCAGACAATAACGTCGTATAGTTTTGCCCATGATTTGTTGCATCATGTCATCTTTATTCATTCAATCATCACCCAACTTTATTCCAGGACAGGAACGCAATATTATGGTTCGATCCCCCAATGAAAGGGGTATCTGGGAGAAAAATCAAATTCTTCCTTCAAAGATATCAGACCCTAGAGCGCCCTTTTCTCTCACCATACAAAAGTAATGAACTCCATTCATGAACCAACGAAGGCGAAAAGTTTTCCGGATAATACGATTGGGGTGGGAATTTCCACCTCCATCACGTGATGAGCTTTTAAAAATTCAAGTATCCACTTAGGTAGGTAGAGGGTTTTTTGTGCTAATTTCTCAGAGAGTAAGCAGAGGTCTGGTTCAAGGGCGTGAGAAAGAACTGTTTATCCTTCGATGCTGTCGTATTATTCAACGATCTGCCCATTAGCTATTAATTTCCTCTTCGATCTATCAATGATGTATCTTTATTATTAAGACAATTAGCTGCAACGGTCCGTGTGACGACTGTGAGTCAATGTCAACCAAGCTTGAGGAAACCATAATGCGAACTAAAGGAGTGGAAGGCTTCGGGTTGCATATGATTTGTACTAAATTTATTTATTTTTTTTGTAGAATATATAGATAACGATATATTTTAACAACTCAGGGGAAAACAAAACAGGAGCCGCGTGAGAGATGATTTAAAAAACGCTGCAAATTATTACACAATGGTTTATTATTTTTCTATATAGATCACTCGTCTAGAAAATCACCAACCAACCAATATGAAGAGGAAAAAAAAAAAAAAAAAATCAAAAAAATCAAAATCACCAACCATTGATTGCATTTCGGTCAGCTCTAATTTGAACGGAGATTAGGCCTCATTTGCGATTCACACTCGTGTTTTGATTTATATACATATATATATTACAATATAAACCCTTAAATTTTCGTAGGGAGCGAACGGTTAGTCCTACAGAGCTCCGCGTGGTCTCAAAAAATTCTAAAAATTCTATAGAATAGTATAGAATATTAAATTAAAGCAAAAACAGTACCTTTATGTCAACATTTTGTGAGTTAGGGCGTTTTCAAAATTTCAAAATTGATTTTGGAACCCTTAGAAGTGACCTACATCAACCAAAAGCTTCGGGGCACAACTAGACCCCAAATGGAGCCTACATACCAAAGTTCATCAAAATCGGTCAATGCTAAGTGGCAAAAGTGCCGCGTACGGCGTACGGCGGACGGACGGCCAAATTTTTATTCGATTTTTGGATTCTACGTACCTTGAAACGTAAACCATCAAATTTTGAGGGGGTGTTAAAATTTTTTTTTCTTGGTCGATTCCTAAGGTTCATTATTGAAAATAATAAACCAAAAGAGGGAGCCAGAGATGAAGAATATTTTCGAAGAACTTGCTCAGGATGGGTCCAAGCCAAGCTGGACGGCTGCACCCCCATCGAAGCCTATTTATTAAATTTGTACTAAATTTATTAGTGCCATGTTAATGACCAAAAAATTTCGGGATTCGATTCTACAACTAATTTAAGTGAGAAAATGTCTCTTAGCAATTTTCGTTTTCACCCTTGTTTTTCCAAGTTTTTTTCAATTTCAAGTTTTGTTCGTGTTTTCGACGTGTTTGACACATGTCAAATGAAAATTTGAAGTTGATCTTGCTTTATGAAATAAAATCTGTGCTTGTTAGGGATAGAGGGTTAAGTCTAAAATGGGCTAAAATGAACTAAAATAGAAATGAGGTACCGAAGCAGCTTCTAGCAATGAAAAAATAGACTGTTAGTAGTTATAGTAATAAATATCAAATAGGAACAGCACCAAATAGAAACATTTTGAGATACGTAGGATTTATAACAAAATTCCCAACTTTCAATTGCGAATATCTCACAACTAGAGCTCGGAATTTGCATATTTTGCATAATATGCAAATAAAAGATATTATCTTTTATTATGCGGTATATCTTTGTATTTGAACGTTTTGAAGGTTTCTGAAGGGTATGCGGTGGTTTAAATTGAAATTAAAATTGCATATTTTTGCATATTTCGGTCATTTTGGGGATTTTTACATTTTTTGATCATTTTGGGGATTTTTGCATATTTTGCAGCATATTTTACCAGTTTTTTGCGTATTCTGGATTTTTTTTAAAAGTCAATGCTGGAAGTTGACAATATTCGAAATCGAATTTTGGAATGTTTTGTCGCCCATCGTTTGGCCTTTATAAATCCAACTTTAGTACCATACCCCATTTGATAAACCACCTGGAGACCAGGGGGATGGATCTCTGCTCTGCCGTAGGTGCTGTTTCCGACCTGCTCGAAAAAAGCTCCCACTGGCATGGAACAACTGGAAAAGCCGTCAAGGATAAACTGGAGGGGGCCTATCGAAAAATCCAGGGAGGTCTTCAGTAGTTCAAATCGCGAAAATTCTCAAAGGAGAAGACAAGCTCATGGGACTCTCCCTAGTCTCCAAAAGAGATTTCCACTTTTAAATGTTTGCCTATTGCATCTTGCGATGTAGAGAGATCGTTTTCTGCATTGAAAGAAATTTTAAGTGACAGGAGACACTGTTTTACACCTGATAATTTGGAGCGTGTAATTGTCGTCCAATATAATATGTAGTTCATGCATATTTTTCCAGTTTTCGGTGCATATTTTCGGGAAATGTTCGTGCATATTTTCCGAGCTCTACTCATAACTATGATGTTGGACTTGATATCCTTCCCCCAACAAGCACAGAAATATTAGAGTCTCATGATTCCACAAAGTATTTACTAATCCTTTCCTTTGAACCGGTGAAATTACAGAGCGAAAGCGGCGAAAGGCTCTCAATTTCGAAAACGGGTTCGGGAAAACGGTATTAAAATCGGATAAGTTGCCCTTGGGGTCGCTGGGGATAACGGCCGGGAGTTTTCACTCTTGAAAAGGATTTTACAAGGAGAAATAACTTCGGCGAACGGCGGGGAAAACACGCGAGACAAACATTCTCGAAAACAAGGCGGAATAACGATCATCAGAAGCCACGGTATGTCATAGTTTATCATACCATTTGAGAAGACACAAATAGGAGCTCAGAATGTTAATAGCGCGGTTTTTCACATCACCAGGTCAGTCAGATGGTTATTTTTTCGAAAATATTCCTCTGAGGTGCACTCGAATACAACGAAACGTGGTAAATTGACAAAATCCGGTAAACATTGACCCAATATTTGGCATAATTAGGCAATCCTTGACTGATTATTTGACATGAATAGGTAATCATTGGCTGAACACTTAGCTTAAATAGTAAATGTCAAAATTCCTTGATCCCTAGACAAAAGACATAATCCACCTCAAAAAGAAAAACGCTGCAAATCATTGCTCAAAGGTTTATTATTTTCTGTACAGATCACCCTTCTGTATAGATCACTGGTTCTCCATCAATAGCACCTACCACCACCTTCTCCCTTGACCTTCCCTCTAAAATTTCAGCTTCCTGCGTTCAACAGGAGAGAAAATGGCCTTGGAGCTCACTCAGCTGATCAGTGACCACTCATGCGCCTCCAGCATTCTCCATTGACCCGCCCTCTCAAATTTCAGGTTCCTGCGTTCAACAGGAGAGGAAATGGCCTTGGAGCTCACTCAGCTGATCAGTGACCACTCAGGCGCCTTCAGCATTCTCCTTTGACCCTGCCTCTCAAATTTCAGGTTCCTGCGTTCAACAGGAGAGGAAATGGCCTTGGAGCTCACTCAGCTGATCAGTGACCACTCAGGCGCCTTCAGCATTCTCCCTTGACCTTCCCTCTCAAATTTCAGCTTCCTGCGTTCAACAGGAGAGGAAATGGCCTTGGAGCTCACTCAGCTGATCAGTGACCACTCAGGCACCTTCAGCATTCTCCATTGACCCGCCCTCTAAAATTTCAGCTTCCTGCGTTCAACAGGAGAGGAAATGGCCTTGGAGCTCACTCAGCTGATCAGTGACCACTCAGGCGCCTTCAGCTTTCTCTATTGACCCGCCCTCTCAAATTTCAGGGTTCCTGCGTTCAACAGGAGAGAAAATGGCCTTGGAGCTCACTCAGCTGATCAGTGACCACTCAGGCGCCATCAGCATTCTCCTTTGACCCGCCCTCTCAAATTTCAGGTTCCTGCGTTCAACAGGAGAGAAAATGGCCTTGGAGCTCACTCAGCTGATCAGTGACCACTCAGGTGCCTTCAGCATTCTCCTTTGACCCGCCCTCTCAAATTTCAGGTTCCTGCGTTCAACAGGAGAGGAAATGACCTTGGAGCTCACTCAGCTGATCAGTGACCACTCAGGCGCCTTCAGCATTCTCAATTGACCAGCCCTCTCAAATTTCAGGTTCCTGCGTTCAACAGGAGAGGAAATGGCCTTGGAGCTCACTCAGCTGATCAGTGACCACTCAGGCGCCTTCAGTATTCTCCATTGACTTTTGATTATGGAAATTTGATTACTGGTTACGCAGAAGGCAAAACTGTATACAAATCGAAGAAATGAACAGCGATCGCATTTTAGTCAGAAAAAATTTCAACGGAGATTAGACCTCTTTTGCGATTCACACTCATGATTCTGTTTTATCGAAGGAAAACCTTCAAGTACTCGTAGGGACCGAACGGTTTGCCCTACAGAGCTCCGGGTGGTCTCAAAAATTTTTAAAAATTCAGTACTATTTAAAATTAGTGAAAAAACGATACCTTTATTTCGAGAGTTTTCGAGCTAGGGCACTCTTGAAAATTTCAACCCTTAATTTCCACCCCTTAGAAGTGACCTACATCAACCAAAAGCTTCGCGGCACAACTAGACCCCAAATGGAGCCCATATACCAAATTTCATCGAAATCGGTCCATGGTAACTAAGAAAAGTGCCGCGTACGGCGTACGGCGGACGGACGGAAATTTTTTTATTCGATTTTCGTATTCTACGTACCTTGAAACGTAAAACATCAAATTTTGAGGGGGGGTTAGAGCTGATCTGGGAGCTCGATTTTCGACTCAGCTGATCTGGGAGCTCGATTTTCGACTCAGCTGATCTGGGAGCTCGAATTTCGACTCAGCTGATCTGGGAGCTCGATTTTTGGCTCAGCTGATCTGGGAGCTCGATTTTCGACTCAGCTGATCTGGGAGCTCGATTTTCGACTCAGCTGATCTGGGAGCTCGATTTTCGACTCAGCTGATCTGGGAGCTCGATTTTCGACTCAGCTGATCTGGGAGCTCGATTTTCGACTCAGCTGATCTGGGAGCTCAATTTTTGGCTCAGCTGATCTGGGAGCTAAATTTTCGACTCAGCTGATCTGGTAATATCAAACTGTAAAGTACCTACCTAACTGTAAAGTACCTACCTGTAAAGTACCTAACAACTTCACTTCTGATGGTCATAATCATCATTGTGGCGACTTGGGACAAATTTCGTTAGCATATTTCGTTAGCAATTTTCGTCGCAAAAAATTTCGTGACGATTTTTTTTTATGTGCCATATGAAAGTACCTACCTGTAAAGTACCTAACAACTTCACTTCTGATGGTCATAATCATCATTGTGGCGACTTGGGACAAATTTCGTTAGCAAATTTCGTTAGCAATTTTCGTCGCAACAAATTTCGTGACGATTTTTTTTTATGTGCCATATGAAAGACATGAAAATGTCAAAAACTGACTCGGACTTGGAAAAATCTGGTAAACCTAGACCCGGTAATGGGATATTTCAGTCAATTTTTTTTTTTTTTTTTTTTCAAAAGAGTATGGCGCAGGAATAACGGTAATCGGGTCTGTTCGTCGAGAAAATGTTTTTAAAATCGAGCTAGACAGTTGAAATCAACGTTTTGAGTTGGTTCTCTCGAGAGGAAGGTTCACTTCGAAAGCTCATTTTGACATTTTCATGTCTTTCATATGGCACATAAAAACGCTTGCATACGAGTCTGCAACACATTGAAACATTTTCATGCCCCCCCCCCCCCCCCCCCCCCCCCCCCCCTCCCCTCCCGAGACATCTGGGAGCTCGATTTTTGACTCAGCTGATCTGGGAGCTTGATTTTCGACTCAGCTGATCTGGGAGCTCGATTTTCGACTCAGCTGATCTGGGAGCTCGATTTTCGACTCAGCTGAACTGTAAAGTACCTACCTAACTGTAAAGTACCTACCCGTAAAGTACCTAACAACTTCACTTCTGATGGTCATAATCATCATTGTGGCGACTTGGGACAATTTTCGTCGCAACAAATTTCGTTAGCAATTTTCGTCGCAACAAATTTCGTTAGCAATTTTCGTCGCAACAAATTTCGTGACGATTTTTTTTTTATGTGCCATATGAAAGACATGAAAATGTCAAAAATCAGAGAAGCTAAGGAAAGTTGAAGATTTGAATGGAGTGACGTAGCTAGCTAATCGTGACGTAGCCAAAACTATTTGAAAAAACGCTGCAAATTATTACACAATGGTTCATTATTTTTCTATAGATCACTCGTCTGCAAAGCCACCAACCATCCAACTTGAAGAAAAATATCGATCGTATTTCGGTCAGCTAAAATTTGAACGGAGATTAGGCCTCTTTTGCGATTCACACTCGTGTTTCTGATTTATCGTAGGTCCAAAACTTAAATTCTCGAAGTGAGCGAACGGTTTGTCCTACAGAGCTCCGGGTGGTCTCAAAAAATTTTAAAAATTCTATACTATCTTAAATTGATGGGAAAACAATACCTTTATATCAAAATTTTTTGAGTTAAGGCGTTTTCAAAATTTCAAAATTGATTTTGGAACCCTTAGAAGTGACCTACATCAACCAAAATCTTCGGGGCACAACTAGACCCCAAATGGAGCCTACATACCAAAGTTCATCAAAATCGGTCAATGCTAAGTGGCAAAAGTGCCGCGTACGGCGTACGGACGGCCAAATTTTTATTCGATTTTTGGATTCTACGTACCTTGAAACGTAAACCATCAAATTTTGAGGGGGTGTTAAACTTTTTTTTTTCTTGGTCGATTCCAAAGGTTCATTATTGAAAATAATAAACCAAAAGTATCCATGCACAGAGAAGAGATGAAACCCTTGGAGAATCTCTTGGATACTACATTTATGTCCTTTTTGGTTTATTATTTTCAATAATAAGCCTTTGGAATCGAGCAAGAAAAAAAAAATTTTAACCCCCCCTCAAAATTTGATGTTTTACGTTTCAAGGTACGTAGAATACGAAAATCCAATAAAAAAATTTCCGTCCGTCCGCCGTACGCCGTACGCCGTACGCGGCACTTTTCTTAGCAACACTGGACCGATTTTTTTCAAATTTGGTATATGGGCTCCATTTGGGGTCTACTTGTGCCGCGAAGCTTTTGGTAGATGTAGGTCACTTCTAAGGGGTGAAAATTAAGGGTTGAAATTTTCAAGAGTGCCCTAGCTCGAAAACTCTCGAAATAAAGGTATCGTTTTTTCACCAATTTTAAATAGTGTTGAATTTTTAAAAATTTTTGAGACCACCCGGAGCTCTGTAGGACAAACCGTTCGGTCCCTACGAGTACTTGAAGGTTTTCCTTCGATAAAACAGAATCATGAGTGTGAATCGCAAAAGAGGTCTAATCGCCGTTCAAATTTTATCTGACTAAAATGCGATCGCTGTTCATTTCTTCGATTTGTATACAGTTTTGCCTTCTGCGTAACCAGTAATCAAATTTCCATATGAAGCTTTCTATTTTTCCAATCGAGTGTGAAGCGTTTAGTTCTTTCTAATAAACTTGATTGTGAAGGTGTGAAGCCAGTATGGTGTGGTAGGTAGTACCTACCAATAGTTGGTAGGTAAAAAAAAAGTTGGTAGGTAAAAAAATGTTGGTGGGTAAAAAACGCTGCAAATCATTGCTCAAAGGCTTCTTCACTCTTCAGATCACTGATCAGCTGAGTGACCTCCGAAGCAATTTTTAATCCTATTGAATGGAAGTGCTCTTCCAGGCATCTCCAGCATTCGAGAAGATCTTCTTCACTCTTCAAATCACTGATCAGCTGAGTGAGCTCCGAAGCCATTTTTAATCCTATTGAATGGAAGTGCTCTTCCAGGCGTCTCCTGCATTCGAGGAGAGCTTCTTCACTCTTCATATCACAGATCAGCTGAGTGAGCTCCGAAGCCATTTTTAATCCTATTGAATGGAAGTGCTCTTCCAGGCGTCTCCAGCATTCAAGGAGATGTTCTTCACTCTTCCGATCACTGATCAGCTGAGTGAGCTCCAAAGCCATTTTCAATCCTATTGAACGCAGGAAGCTGAAATTTGAGAGGGAAGGTCAAGGGAGAATACAGATGGTGGTAGGTGCTATTGATGGAGAACCAGTGGTCTATACAGAAGGGTGATCTATACAGAAAATAATAAACCTTTGAGCAATGATTTGCAGCGTTTTTTTCAAACGTGTGATCTCTTTAATTAATTTTTCTACCACATTTTATAGTATCATTGGGCTAAAAGTTGTAGTATATAGGTTTTCAAGGGTGCTGAATCCAAATTTGACGTCAAAAACCTGAATTTCTGACCCACCGAAATACCCCATTGGCTTGTCAAATAAACCTTGACCCAGTACTCAGCAACACCATACCATATCATAATAGTATGTAACTAAAAGCGCATTCATAAAATAAAATGGGCCGATACAATGATTTTAATGATATTTCAAAATTATGTAAAAATGTGAACAGTTCTTGAAAATTATACTTCAGTGTACAACTGAAAACGAGTTTCCACCACTGTAATTAATACTTTTTACTTTTAAATATATATTTTACGACCGACTGTCCTAAAAAAACATCTAAACACATAATAAATTGTTTTCTTTTTTCGAAAAAATAGGCACAATGAGTAGTTTCCTCACTTGAAAGAATTACATATTTATATTATCATAGTGACAGTCTCATGAATTATTTATCAACCTTTTTCAAACATTTCCTTATGGCCTTCCATGATTGGATGCTAGGATACCATTATAGACTATGAATAGTTCTATTGAGAGTAAGCACGTACCATTTCAACATCCTAGGTCGGATAGGGACTCGGAATCATGGACCTGATGACACCCTGGAACAATTTAAACAAAACTGTAACAAACTGTAATACTGAAGTAAAATAACTAGGTACATTGATTAAGGGTCGTTCGCCATTCATTCCCCGTTCCGGGTCAGCATTTCCATAAATTGCAAGCGCTCAAACTTTGAAAGTTGTACTTACCTGAATTTGAAATTTTCAAGGATTTTCGAAATTTACTTGTGCATCAGTCTAGGTAATTAAAAAACTAAAAGATTGCCAGAGAAAAATGGGAAAAACCAAATTGAATAAACGGATTTTCCCATTTTTTTCTGGAAATTTTATTGTTCGATTTTGATGATTCAGTGGCAATCTTTTAGTTTTTCAATTACCTAGACTGATGGAAAGTAAATTTCGAGAATCCTTGAAAATTTCAAATTCAGGTTAGTACAACTTTTGAAGTTTGAGCGCCTGCAATTTAGCAACTGAGATTCCCTTAACTCTCATTGGACCATAGAATGGTGATCCGTGGTGAGCATCCAAAAAATTTAGAGAATTTGGAAGATGGAAATTTCAAATGTTGCAGCAATTTGTATGGGGGCAGCCATGTTGCGACCTATCCGGCTGCCTAACCATTCATGGGATGAGTATTAGGAAGAGTCTCTTCATATAGGGGGATCTGTGCCCCTCACTACAGTAGTGCTACCTCTGGAAGCGTCAATGAAACTATAGCTTACTGTTCGCAGATAGAAAGAATGCGGCTGGCCAATTTTTCAAAGGGTATACCTGCTAACATAAACGACTACCTGTTCCAAAATCTTAGGTAGCCTGTTGAGTCAGGCTGGGGAAAGGGCCGAGCCTCAGTAATCGTAATCCAAGCAACGAGCAACTCGAGTCATAATAAGGAAGACAGCCCCCCCACTCTGCCAATTGTTAGGAAGGATTGACATCTCGAATGTGAGTTCACTTGTCCTACTGTTTACCCTTCAGGCACCTTTATAATTTGAAAGAAGCATCATCCCTTACTGAAGCGTGATTTAATTTTTGACTGTATATTCTCTTAATTGATGAGACTTTCCTAATGGTAAGGAACCTGTTTTATTTTTTATTAAAAGTTCTATATTCGTTTTGTTTTGCCTGTACTAAATCAATCCTTTCACTTCATCTTCGGTCGGTAGTCAACAACCCTCGGTCTCATTTTCCTGGCTGAGTGGCAGGTAGAAGAAGAACGATGTTTTTGGGATTGTAATACACATGGACTCCTCAACAAACCATCCGCATTCTTTCAATATGCAAACAGTACTTGGTCGAACACGGGAGTGGACAAACTGGGGGAGGGAGAAACGCAGACGCGAAACTGACGATAAGAAGCAATTTTACTCACTCTTTTTTACAATACGATTCTACCTATTAGTTTATCAAGCATTATTAGTCTTCGTCCTCTCTTATCTAGTTTCTATATTTGTTAGTTTCGTTTTTTGAATCACATTTGTGGTCACGTCACATTGTTGATATACCTTGAGATTACTTGATATACCAATCCACTTCAATCCTGCTTAACTGTAACTGGTTTGGGGTTGCATAAAATGTATGGTAGCTTACAATTGCTCGATAATGCCAACCTATTATTAGGGGGTAGCTTCGGTTCCAAAGGTTTCTTGACGAAATGACCTCATTTCTATTATTGCTGGAGGTGAAGTTTCCACGTAATTGGGTCTTCACAGTATACTATCTTAAACTTAGTTATAAAGCAGCAATTAATAATAATAACAATAATGTAAATTTGGAAAATTACAATGGAGTATTTTAGAGAATGATTACACATCGTGGGTTTGTGATGACGTGGAGGATGTTAGAAAATGTGAAGGTGGTGTAAGACTACACTGCTTCCATCTCAAATAGTGTTATTCATGAAAGTCTCTTTGTTCAATTTGGAAATATATTATCCTACAGTGATAATGAAGAGTGCCTGGTTGGAGTTTTACTATCAACTTTTACCTTACAAAAATTTGTACCTATTTTTATCAGAATATGAACCTGTCTGTGACAGCTTTTGCGACACATAGTTTCCTTTTTCGAATAGGAACTGCTTTCCACTGAAAGGAGTGGTGTAATGTCATACATCTATGTTCGTTAGTTCTCCAATAAAGGGAGGTGTAGGAAAACCCAGAGTGGCATGAGTCATCACCAACACGGACGAGGTGAGGAAGGGAAAGAACATGTCATCTAACGTCACCTCTTTTCACTCTCCCCTCACCATAATAGCTAGAGTATATAAGCCGCACTCAGGGGTCTTCCTACATGCATTCGTACCTAGTCAATCGGACTCATCATTTCTTCTCGCATTAACCTTACCTACGGCCAAGTTCCGCAGAGAGAACGGTTTGCCCCATAAAGGCGCCGAACCTCTATCTCCCCTTAGGGACCTCTTCAGAACAACTAGGCTTCTTCAGGTAAATGCTCCGCTTCCCGCTAGATGGTCCGGGTCCAGACGCTGAGGCTTGTGGATAGATATTTCAAGCACTTATCTGGACGGTCGGCCGTGAGGCGCCATGGATGTAGTGCCAAGGCTGTAGGCGTAGGGATCAATCTCTCCGTTGAGTAGGGTTCAGGCTAGTTTAAAAACCAGCACATCGAGAGGACCATCGCCCTCACTCGAATACAATCAAACACAACAAGTATGATAATCATGTGGTAATCTTTTGCATCAAGAATGCTTGGGTACAGTCAAAACGTTTCAAATTCCCACTTTCAGTGGTGATTGTTATGTTTGATTCTTTGTTTCGATCTTTCGGATCTCATCAGCTAAGCGTGTGCAAACTAGCCTTTTCAGGCTAAATGCTAGCTTAGGACAAAGTTGAGTTTAAAGGTTGACGAAAGTCTTTTGACAAACTGTCTTGACTAAACGTCGGATTGACAAAGATGTCGTTTGACCAACGTCGTATGACAAACAGTCGTGACAAAAATGTGGTAATCTTGTTTCCAGTTTCGATCATATTGAAATACCAACGAATTCGTCAATGTATCCATTACATTGACTGGACACCATTGACCTGGAAAGACCTGGACCTCACCCGTACCAGTAACGGGTAATTTCCACTTTATCATCTTTTGCGGAGCCATCAGTGTATACTCGCATCCAGAGGGGGGTCGGGTACCTCTCATTTAGTGTCTCTAGAGCTGTCATTCTCAGCTCAGAGGGGGATGACTGTCCCTTGCTCACCTCCTTGGCTTGATGGCTCCCCAAAAGTAGCAACGAGAAATGCAGGGGCAGGGGGATTTTCCTCCGCATTCCAGGTGAAAGCACCAGTTGGGGCTGTCGCCACCAACTTTGATGCTGAAGTCAAGGTAGTATAGTTGGCATTGGAGGAGTGTCTTCGGCTGGAGCGAGTACCGGACACAGTCATCCTGGTTGACTCACAAGCAGCAATACATGCGATAACAGGGCCAGGACAGGCAAGTGACAGCCAGTCTGTCCATGAGTGCAAGAGGCTGGGGGATGAAATACTGAATAAAGGGAACCAGCTGATTATCCAGTGGGTGCCATCTCACTGTGGCCTGTTTGAAAATGAGATGGCCGACTGGTTGTCAAAGGAAGGCTCAGAGATGCCCCAACCAAACATCCCAGTGTCGCTGTATGCTGCTCGACGAGAATCTGAAAAGAAAATAATGGGATCTATGGCCACAGAACAAGCCGAGCGCGCCAGGGGGAAAAATGGGAAGCCCTGGCAAATGAAAACCGACGAATACCAGCTAATCTCCCTAGGAAAGTTGGAGTCGCATGCTTCCGCTCCTTGACGGGCCATAATTTCCTCCAGAAGCATCTGCACCGAATAGGCGTGAAGCAGTCACCGGACTGCGAACTGTGCCGGGCAGGTGAAATGGACGGAGACCACCTTGAGAGCTGTGAAACTCTGCAGGACGTTAGAGCTGCACAGACAGAGGAAAACCACTACCACCAAACCGCGCAATGGGTTATTTCAGTCAATTTTTGCTTCCGAGTCTACCAAGGTAGCGGAAGCTTTGTTTTCACTTTTCAAGGATGAAAAAAAAAGTTCTCCAAAATCAAAATTTTCACTCGCGTTTTGCGTTTTAGAACTTTCTGAACAATTTTGGTTCCATGTCTGTGTGTCTGTCTGTCTGTCATGAATTCCTTGTAACGCGCATAACTATACGAAGTTATTGTCCGATTTCGATAAAATTTTCAGGGATTGTGCGGGTTGGTGTGTAGACGGTCCCCTATGAAAATCATTATCCCGGACTGATAGAAGCGACTGCGCATGCGCAAACGTGAATTACTTGTAGCGGCCATAACTTCTACATTTTCCATCCGATTTCAATGAAATTTTCAGGGATGTTACAGATTAGTATTTGGATAGTCTCCCATGAAAATCACCACCTCCGGACGGATAGAAGCGACTGCGCATGCGCAAACGTGAATTTCCTTGTAACGGCCATAACTTCCACATTTTCAACCCGATTTCAATGAAATTTTCAGGGATGTTACAGATTAGTGTTTAGATGGTCCCCTATGGAAATCATCACCCCCGGACTGATAGTAGCCGATGCGCATGCGCGAACGTGAATTGCTTGTAACAGCCATAACTTCCACAATTTCTACCCGATTTCGATGACATTTTCAGGGATTACGCGGATTAGGTTGTAGATGGTCCCCTATGAAAATCAAGGCCTTAAAATTTACAGTAGCCTCTGCGCATGCGCAATTCTTGTAACAGCCGTAACAGTTGCGTCTGAGGTGAGGATCTCAAAGCCATTCAATCAACCCCTTTGTAGATCAGTGAGCAAAGTACTGGACTTACACTCAGGAGTCCCAGGTTCGACTCCCAGTCTTGCTAAGAAATTTTTTGATTCCAATCACTACCGCACTTACATTTTTCGTCCGAATTTGATGAAATTTTCTAGGATTGTCGAGATTAGCGTGTAGAAGGTACCCTATGAGGGTAGTGAAAGGTACTTAGAGATTGGTGTTTTCAGATTAACTACTATGCATCGGATCATCTATATAATCCGGTTATGGGTACGAGGAAGCTATGTGCCACACCCACTTGGCAGACGTTTTTAAAATTTTTTTTTTCAAAAGAGTATGGCTCAGGAATAACGGTAATCAGGTCTGGTCGTCGAGAAAATGTTTTTAAAAAATCAGAGAAGCTAAGGAAAGTTGAAGATTTGACGGTGTGACGTAGCTAGCCAATCGTGACGTAGCTAGCCAACTATCTTTGAAAAAAGTATCCATGCACAGAGAAGAGATGAAACCCTTGGAGGACCTCTTGGATACTACAAAATACTACTCACACACGCGCGCTGCATAAGTGCATGTGCGTTAAGGGAAGCCCGCCTTTTTTTCAAACGTGTGATCTCTTTAATTAATTTTTCTACCACATGTTATAGAATAATTGGGCTTAAAGTTGGAGTGTTTAGGTTTTCAAGGGTGCTGAATCCAAATTTGAGGACAAAAACCTGAATTTCCGACCCACCGAAATACCTCATAATGTGGGCTGCCAGAAGTCGGATGGCCGAAAATGCCGCACCGAGACGACGTAATTTAAGAAAAAAAAATCTTTATCATAATATGAATAAGTATATGATCAGTAGCAATAAGCAACGCAGGAATATAAGTACCTACTGGAGTAACTTTGGCATGTCTTTCTACCCAGTTGGCTGAGAAGTGAGTTGATGGAATGGACTGAGTAGGTTTGTCTTTTTCCGAAAGAAGCTTCACTGAACATTTTTCCGATTACACCTGGAACAATTGAGGTAAATTGTACTAACTTATGATTGTGTAACTTTGTAAAATAGAAATTATGTGCCAAATGTGACTGTAGTAAGTATGTAAGCCCACTGTTTTGTTTGAATTGTTCTAGTATGAGGACGATGGCAGGTTCACCCTGTTGGTAAATTATAAAAAAAAAAACGACGTCGCATTTTTATTTAAAGAGGACCCGGAGTCGTTTCGACAGACTATTTATATGTATTTTTCAAATCACCACTCTTGTTGATCTGGACCTTCCCACCCAATTGCCAGTATTGTGCAAGCAGGACAGTAATTATTTCGATGGAATAAAACACCCAGAGTCGCCCAATCTTCCGCTCGATTATGAAATACACAGATTTCAGATGAGCAGCGCGGGTCTACGTGGATTTTTAACCCAGTAAATTACGAGCACTTACGATGTTGCGCCACTGCGGATGCTCATAATAACAATCATTAACTTCTACTTTTTTTCTCTCTCCTTCAAGAGCCTTCGGTGGGTAATTACTGCAGAACAAAGGAGGCGTGAACAGAATATTGTTATTTATCCGAGGAGAGGCGGTGGAGGGGATCAGCTTCCTGGTCGAGAAACCGGACTGAGAAATAATGCAGTAGAGAAAGATTTCTTCCATTATTACCGACATTGCGAGAAATAGGTCTTGGGAAGAAGCTTAGAATGGGGAGTGAGGGTTGTTCTAGACGTAAATAGATTGTAACCCCTTCTAAAGTGAAAAGAAGTTGCGAAACAAGATTAGATTTTGCTTCCTAGCTATGGGAGGTATGGAAGCTTATTATTCTTCTAACAGAAAAAACGCATCCTCCAAAATAAACATTTCGCTCATATCCTAGAAGAGGGGTACAAGTCCAAAAATGTCATTTTAGAGTTAGAAACAGTTTTGGGTAGTGGAAGTGCTGTTTTTCATCCCTAGAAGACAAACTTAAGCCTTGCTCAATCCCCCTCCGCCTGAATGCTGAAAGTTCTTTGTTCGATGGACGGGGCGAGCCACCTACGTTTGCAGAAGACAGGCACAAAGCCCAGTGCTACCCTCTAAAGTGGACGTATCGCCTCTATTAAGTGATTTCCTCAATTAAAGAAACCTAGTGTTATTTTTTTAGAAACTACTATCACAATCAAGACGATCAACAATGATAAATGCATGTTTATTGTGCAATTTATCAGAACACTTCGTTCCCTCGAGCATAGCCCAAAGGACTGGTGATATTTACAGAAAAATAATAATTGCAATGATAATCACAATTATAATCATTTACACGGTTTCCTAATTATTTCATCCATCATGCTGTGGCTATTTAACAGTAGGTAGGTTACCTACTTGTGTTTCTAGGACGTTGTAAGACTTGGGCATCCTTGAATATGCGATTAATCTGGGTTAAAGGTGGACAATACTCAACGGAAAACAAAATAACCAGATACTAATCCGTTTTAGTCCCTTCAAAACCCAAATCCACGGAAGAAAATCCATCAGTCTGTGTTTGAAAATCCATCTCTTGTGTTTGTCCAGGCATTATTCCCCAACCGATTCGCGTGGTTCCTCCATTGTTCAACGCTAAAATTTATCTAACGCTGTGGACTACGTCATCCACATTAAATTTTGCCTCGAAGGAGGGAGGAGTAGAAACTATTAAAATTTGGTTTTTTTTAAAGCATAATCTTGTGTATTTCGCCCAAACCTCAATTTCCCACTGATTTGAGTGTTTCTTTTTTGTTCGACGTGGAAATCTATCGAGTTTTGCACTACATTGCTGGAATTTTGAGATTAGAGTAAACGGAGGATGAACGAGGGGTTATTTAGTGAAAGTAAGGCTCGTTATGACAGCAAGTTGAGCGCGCTACCTACTCCTAAATTTCAACCGATTCGCGTGTTTCTTTTTTTCGACTCAGATAACTAACTGACTAACTTTAAGTCACCAGAGTACTGAAATTCTCATTAGGAAGAGGAAAGTGGAGCGATAATATTCAGAAAATTGCGATTTTTCGATATTTTGGTTCATTTAGGGCTTATTAATGGTACCCAAGCTTTGAATCTTTATGAATAAACCTTTGCATTATCATGAACTATACATTTTGACACCATAGAACAAATTAGTGGTGCCACTGGTTTGTTTCACCTTGAATGTCTACTCCTACGGACTACCTACCGAAACTACGGATGAAAATTGTACTGGTTGTACTGAAACCGTTCAAGAAGGAATGGTGTGAGGGGGGGGGGGGATTGAACTCGAAATCACACGTTGGTTATCTTTGATTAAAGATTTTAAGAAGCTGTTTCAATTACTTAAGAATATTTTTGAAGACAGAATTATAAATATCTTCCGTTTTCAATCTGTTTTATTTTTCCAAGACTCCAAATCTAATAAATTCTTGTTTTATACACCTCAAGTCATGATTGTTCTCAATTAAAACCAAATGAATCATTTGGGAAAGAATAAAAATCGTCCATGAAAAAAAGTGACATCTCTGCAATAAAGAAATATTGTCCACGAAAAAAGGGAACAGCACCAAAAATCGAAGTAATTTGACAAAAATATTCCCCCAACTCCTTCCTCACTAGAGAAAAGAATAATTTCGGTCCATGAGCTGTAGAAGCATTAGTACGGGAACATTTTCCCCAAATATCATTAACATTAAACGTGTTGTCATGGAGATATAGCTATTTGCTTGAGTGTAAAACCGAAAATCACATTTTTGGATTTGTACCCCTCTTCTAGGATATGAGCGATTTCAACTCGCATTTTGTGTCATAAGAGTAAACGGAATTTTTTTTTAATCGATTTTTTAAAATATTTTAAAATTAATCTACACAATGTACTGAATCGACTACTCCAGGAGTTACTTAAAAAGGACATTGGGGAGAAGGCTAAGAATACGTTCTAAGTCGGGTAGGTATCTCAATGTATAACAGCGCCATAGGTAGTGCCGTTTCCCTCCTCCAAAGTAAATGCCACTTACTTTGCAGCTCACTAGTTTGGAAAGGGAGTCTCAAAAGTGTGTTTTTAGTCTCATAATTATCATAATCAGCAATAGTTTATGATAATTTTCTCTCGGAAGATGATGGTGTGGAAGCTGAGGCAGGAGTACACTAACCATATTCACTTCTAGGTTCGCGTTACGGACTTGCTCCACTACAGAGTTGTCCAGGTCCTCCTGACCGGATTCTATAGAAAAAAGCCTACCTGGTGGTTTCCTGACAATTTTTTTGAAAATACGTTTTGGTCTCAGCATTTTGTCAGCAAAACTGACGAAAAACGAGTTCACTACACGGCAACAAAAATTACACGGGAAGGTTTAAACAGCAAGGTTATGATAACAAAGCCACTCAGAAGGTTTCTTTGAATCATGAAAGGTGTAGATAGTACATGGATACTCGAAAACCACAGATTTTAGACAGAAGCAACGACACGAACGGGGGGAAAACCTTGAATTTCGAAATTCGCCTCCTGAAAAATTACATTTTTCATTTTTTTAATAATACCTTATTCTCCGTAAGGCCGTCCGTCCGCAGCACTTTCCTTAGTTCCCATGAACCGATTTTGATGAAATTCGGTGTGTGGGCTCCATGTGGGGTCTAGTTGTGCCGCGAAGCTTTTGGTTGCTGTCAGTCACTTCTAAGGGGTGAAAATTAAGGGTTGAGATTTTCAAGAGTGCCCTAGCTCGAAACCTCTCGAAATGAAGGTATTGTTTTTTCATCAATTTGAAATAGTATTGAAATTTTATAATTTTTAGATACCACCCGGAGCTTTAGGATAAACCGTTCGCTTCCTACGTGTGCTTAAGGGTCGGACTTATGATAAATCAGAAGCACGAGTGAGAATCACCAAAGAGGCCCAATCTCCGTTCAAATTTTATTTGACCAAAACGCGATCGCTGTTCGTTTCTTCGAGTTCGAGTTGTATTAAGTTTTGCTCCCTTAGCAACCAGTAATCAAATTTCCATATGAAGGAACCACAACTTGCTATTTTTCGAATCGAAGCGTTTAGTTCTTCCAAATAAACTTGATTGTGAAGGTGTGAAGGCAGTATGGTGTGGTAGGCAGTACCTACCTATGGTTGGTAGGTAAAAAAAAGTGACAATGGCAAAGCAATGATCTTTGCAGAAGAGTGATCTATACAGAAAAATAATAAACCTTTGTGTAATAATTTTGCAACGTCTTTTAATTTCAATCGTTATTCGGTGAGAAATAGGCGTAATTTATCTTGGAGCAGTCATTCATGGGTTTCAAGTGTGGATTTCCCCTGTTCTCCATCATATCTTGTTATTTATTAGCGAGGTGGAGCCCAATTTTTGAGTACCTGGCAACACATGTTTTCAGAATCGCCTTGGAATTGAGCCTAAATATCATCCACTTGACTTGGTAGTTGAGACATGAGAGGACCGAATTCCCATTCAACTCCTCACGTGTTCCTTTTGTGTGTTTTACCTTGTGCCGCGTTTGCATTCTCCTGGCGTCACCCGTCCTTATTCCACGTTAACAATTTCGGGATTATTGTCTCTTCATTAATGATCGGTTTGAAGGTTTGTTGATTATTAGCATTTTGTCTGTATACGCGATGGCTTGAGCTCATTGTTATTAAGTGTGAACACAGTTGTTTAAACTTGCTTTCAACGACGTACGTGTATCTCTGGCGCCAGATATGTGTCAATCGTTCTATTTTCTACTCTTGAATGGGGGATAAAGAATGTCTCGTTGGATCGAATTTATTGAACACAAGGTTGGGTGATGGGCTGTTTTTTTTTAGATTAATTTTCACTCTTCTCGATCCTCCTAAATGGTAAAAATGTATTACAATCGGTAGTTTTGGATTTAGAGTTTTTAGTTAATCAGATTGGCACCACTGCCACCTCAAAAAGATCCTTTTTCTCGATCCTTCCTCCTTAATATATTCTTTATATTTCTGCCAGGTAGAAAATCCTTTTGCAACACGAATCTCTGAAATTAGTTAATCAGTTTGAAATTCCGTTAAAGATTCTCCATTCCATTTTTCACAAACGTCCATCTACACGACAGGAAACTTTTCAAGTGGTCATCAAGGAAGCAGGATAGGCCTTTATGACCAATCCTTTGTGAGTTCGGTTTGATTGGTGAAATATCTAGTTCTGTTCCTTCTAAGTGGCAATTAAAGTGAATCAAGCCTAAATTCATTCATAATGGAGGTACAAGTACCGAAACTCCGCTCTTGTCTCATGAAATTTTTATCTCCTCCTCTTTTGGTTTATTATTTTCAATAATGAACCTTTGGAATCGACCAAGAAAAAAAAAATTTTAACACCCCCTCAAAATTTGATGGTTTACGTTTCAAGGTACGTAGAATCCAAAAATCGAATAGAAATTTGGCCGTCCGTCCACCGTCCGCCGTACGCGACACTTTTGCCACTTAGCATTGACCGATTTTGATGAAATTTGGTATGTAGGCTCCATTTGGGGTCTAGTTGTGCCCCGAAGCTTTTGGTTGATGTAGGTCACTTCTAAGGGTTCCAAAATCAATTTTGAAAATTTTAAAACGCCCTAACTCAAAAAATTTTGATATAAAGGTATTGTTTTCCTTCAATTTAAGATTCTATAGAATTTTTAGAATTTTTTGAGACCACGTGGAGCCCTGTAGGACAAACCGTTCGCTCACTACGAAAATTTAAGGGTTTATATTGAAATATATATATATAAGTCAAAACACGAGTGTGAATCGCAAAAGAGGCCTAATCTCCGTTCAAATTAGAGCTGACCAAAATGCGATCGATGGTTGGTGATTTTTTTTTTTTTTTTTCTTCATATTGGATGGTTGGTGATTTTGTAGACGAGTGATCTATACACTCTATAGAAGTGATCTATACACTTTGTAGAAAAATAATAAACCATTGTGTAATAATTTGCAGCGTTTTAGATACTGGATAGTTCTGGTACTCCATACAGGTTAGATTGAATAACAAAAGTTATATTTCTCAGATTTATGGAAATATTCCATTTTGTTTATTTGCAAATAACTAGGTATCTAAATATTTTTGTAACCTTTCAAAGTTCGTAGGTACTCGATCCACTTGCCTCAAAATGATTGGAGCAAAGACACCATGTTAGCTCTATTAGCGTATGACTTGTGCTGTAGCACATCATAAGTGCATCACTCGTGATATAAAACGACTCACCAAATGATTCAAAAATCATCAATTTTACTGTCGTTATAATAACCTGCAGATGGCGTTTATGACACAAAAGTAGAGTACAAATTTACATTGGATCGCTTATTGCTTCCGAGTCTACCAAGATAGCGGAAGCTTTTCACTTTCCCAGGTTGAAAAAAAAGTTCTCCAAAATCGAAATTTCCACTCGCGTTTTCAGATTTTTACGTTTCAGACCTTCCTGAACAATTTTGGTTCCGTGTCTGACTGTCATGAACTGTCCACAGCCATAACTTCTACAATTCTCGTCTGATTTTAATGGAATTTTCAGGGATTGTGCGGGTTAGTGTGTAGACGGTCCCCTATGAACATCATCACCCCCAGACTGATAGTAGCCGCTGCGCAGGAGCAAACGTGAATTCCTTGTAACAGCCATGACTTCCACATTTTTCATCCGATTTCGATGACATTTTCAGGGATTATGTGGATTAGGTTATAGATGGTCCCCAATGAAAATCAAGGCCTTAAAATTGACAGTAGCTTCTGCGCATGCGCTATTTCTTCAGTTTTGGCCAACGTTTCGTCTGTTTTGTCTGAGTTGTGTCAAATTTGTGAAAACACGCGTTACTATGCTGATTTCGACTTCATTCAGTATATCGCCAAAGTTCTTCTGCTCAAAGATTGCCTGGAGAAGCAGAGATCGACCTTTCCATCTGTGGCGATTCACCGCGTATTTGAAAACGCTGTAATTTGTACACAGCGGTTTATTATTCATTTAAATTCCATCCTCTATTTTCCTCCTCTGCCAAGAGATTGACAATAAACAAAAGTTTGGAGGCACAAGAGAGCCCAATTGGAGCCCACTCACTGTTAATTTGTGAAGTGGGACTACAATGGAAATTTCAAATATTCAGTATATCGCCAAAGTTCTTCTGCTCAAAGATTGCCTGGAGAGGTAGAGGTCGACCTTTCCATCGAGGCGCATGGTTACTGCGGCGACTCGACTTCTGCATTCGCCGGTAAGTTTCAAACGGCTCTTCAGGGTCTTATTGCGGATAACCTGATATGTCTTCCCGCCCAGACAACAGGGAAGAGAAACACGAAAACGAAAGGAGGGCAGACCGGCGAGACGGCCGACCCCTTCCTCAGCCAGACAGACGGATTTCTGGGTCAATGACGTGAACGCAGAGGATGGAAATTGGAGGGAGGGAGGTTTCAGAAGTGAAGGTAAAGGCTGCGGACTCGAGCAGAACGATTACCGCAGAATCCGACCCTCAACCTGGGATTATAGTGGTTGATATCCCCGCAGAGGGTTTCGACATCTTAAAATAAGTATCATCCTTGCGAATACTCCTCGGGTGTTGCCATAGGAACACCGAGAGTTGCAGAGTAAGCTTCATTCTTAAATCATTCCATCTCGGAAACGCGACAGACTGAATATGGAGCAATAGAACTTGTATTACAGAACATTCTGAATGAAATACTCAGCATATAGCAATTCGAAATGGGTTTTGAACATGTAACTGTCGGTATCCTCCAACAATATCATTCATTTATAGTGGAAAACCATGTATGTAAGATGAAATGAGGGCAATCAACGACAAATACCGATTAAACTGTATAGTTTTTGCTCCATAGAGTGCGGAATGTGTAGCTTTCAGAGAAGATTCTGGCGTAGCGTCTTGAATCGCCCAAAACGGTGTTCAGTGCAGAATTGACTGAAACTGGAGTGATATTGTTGAGCAGCCACAGTTATTTTGGCAGCTTGATCCATAGGTCCGAGATCGATCCCAAGATCTGAGGTGTGTGCTAGATTGCATTAGCTAGTCCGCGAGTTAATGGAGGGAGGATTGAGCTGCTTTCAGCTAAATCATCTGCTAACGCTTCTCCTCCCCATGGAGTATGAATTCAGCTGCAAGTCCCACGGGGGCCTCTTCCTCTAGCTGTGGCGCGATTTTCAGTAGCCATGTAAATGTTCCACCGGTTAGGCCATCCATTCTGGGTTGAACAATGGGTATCCTCAGGGGACCTGCTACGCCAGGTACCTAATCGGAGGCGCAATCAACTTTAATTGATTACGATGTATGTTGGCAAGCGCAGCTGCAGCCTCTAACACTGCATCAACTTCATATTCCTGAATTTTGGCAACATTGGTGTCAGCAAGTGGTCTTTGTCCAGAGAAAGAGACCACCATCAATAATGAAGGCTCCGATTGGTGTTACAACTAAGAGATCACGACGATAACCTCGTCATTTTAGGTTGAAGTGAGGCTCAAGCCATACTGGCAATCCTCGAAGAGCATATCCATCTTATAGGTTAAGGGCTGTGTTATAGCAGGGACACCTAGGTCTTTCCATGGATGGGCAAATGAGAAGTACGTGTGTGGATATTCCGGGTGTTTGCCACCCCATTTGACATGTGTGAATGTCGACGACACGCCTGTCTCTCTTCTACCTCACTCCTGTTGGTAGAGAACCAGTCGCTCTACTTTGAAACGTAAACCAACAAATTTTGAGGGAGAGGGGGGGGGGGGGCAAAAACAATTTTTTTTGGTCGATTCCAAAGGTTCATTACTGCAAATAATAAACCAAAATTACCACGAAAGAGATATTGCTCGAAGAAATTGGGAGAAGGTTGCAGCAGAACAAACACAGAACTCTCTAAATAACACTTCAAACTATCCTTTCTCGTCTCCACTAACAAATATCTGGTTATCATGCTCTGTTATTCCACTATTCAACAAAAATAACTTTAATAATGGGCTCTCAAGAAAATATAGTTCATCGAGTTCGTCCATCAAAAGATGGTCAAGACGAGGGTTTCGGACGTACACGTCAGGACGAAATTTCGTCAGAATTCGCATCCATGGTAACCGAAGCCGTAAATGGACGACTTTTTATCCAAGATCTTGTCTGTCATATCGTCCAGTATGATAAAACTAGCGAAACTGCATAAATTAAATTTTTTCAGGACAGCAAAAACAAAGCTTGATTTCGAGTTGAAAACGCTGCAAATTATTACACAATGGTTTATTATTTTTTATTTTTCTACATAGATCACTCGTCTGCAAAGCCACCAACCATCCAACATGAAGAAAAACATCGATCGCATTTCGGTCAGCTTTAATTTGAACGGAGATTAGGCCTCTTTTGCGATTCACACTCGTGTTTCTGATTTATCGTAAGTTCAAACTTTAAATTCTCGTGGTGAGCGAACGGTTTGTCCTACAGAGCTCCGGGTGGTCTCATAAAATTTTAAAAATTCTATAGATTCTTAAATTGAAGGAAAAACAAGACCTTTATATCGAAATCTTTTGAGTAAGGGCGTTTTCAAAATTTATTTTGGAACCCTTAGAAGTGACCTACATCAACCAAAATCTTCGGGGCACAACTAGACCCCAAATGGAGCCTATTTACCAAATTTCATCAAAATCGGTCAATGCTAAGTGGCAAAAGTGCCGCGTACGGCGGACGGACGGCCAAATTTTTATTCGATTTTTGGATTCTACGTACCTTGAAACGTAAACCATAAAATTTTGAGGGGTTGTTGAAATTTTTTTTTTCTTGGTCGATTCCAAAGGTTCATTATTGAAAATAATAAACCAAAATCCAATATGAACCTCCATTTGATTTTTTGAGTCCCATAATAGGTTTCCAAACTAATGATAGCCTTTCTACTGGCAATAGTGATTTTTGTGACTTTTTAACTTATGCTGCGTCATAGCACCCATTTCATGTTGCAAAAACAGCCATCGAATGGGAGCGAAACTAAGGATCTTAAGAATAAAATATCTATGTTTCACTCCGGACGATAACTTGAGTATTCTTTTTTTTTTTTGAGAGAGAGAGAGAGGGAAAACACTTTATTGAACATTGAAGAAGGAATAAAGGTGGACAAGGACTCCAGTAGTTGTCGAAAACGTAATGAATTTGCCGAAAGTTCAAATTGAGTTGCCTAAAGTTCAAATTAGTATGCCAATAGATCGCCAAAATTTCAAATTCTGTATTAATTATTTTAATTTTTGCATGATGAATGGAGGAGAGCAGGCAGGAAATTCGTGGGATCAAAAATTCAAATTGATTTATGCCAAAGGGTTTTTTTTGCGAGCGTGAATGTGTGAGGCGTTAATCTTGTGGGAGCCAAATTGCTGCTCCGTCCTCCAGTCCCGAGTCCACGGACTTGTTAAGCAAAAATGTTTAAGTTCTCACCAAAATGTTCGTAACAACAAACAAAAAGACGAGTTCGTTAGCCAGAATTTTTGGACAACCCTGGGGGGTCCAAATTTCAAAAATAGAAATAAACTCCAAACAAAAGAAATAAACTGGGTTTATATTAATTATTTAATAAATGGTTTATTTATTCAGATTTTTCATTGAACTCTAATCTGAACTAAGTAATCTAGTTATAATAATTGAACCACAATCGACATTTTTATGAAATGAACAAAAACTGAATCCTTTCTGGAACGATCAAACACCTTCAGGTTCGTCGTTCAATTCATTGATATTGGGTTCTGGAAGACAATCGGCATTCTGGCAGTCCGTGATAAAATTCACAATAAATTATTGGTATTTGCAAATCTTCAAAAAGTTTTGGCGCAAAAACGGAAAAATCGCCACGAATAAGCGTTAAAAACTTGGTCACAAAATCGGTCACGAAAACGAGTTGCAGTTAGTTTTTTTAACGATTTCCACTTGCAACCAAGTCGTTGCTACGCAACTTTATCTTCGTCATTCGTTGGAAAGCCCTAACTTTATGCATAAATTATATTATAAAAGACATAAAATGTAGACTCGTATGCAAGCTTTTTTATTTGATTTAATAATGATTTACTGTTATTCTAAATCTTTCTTTTTAGCTAGTGAAATAAGTAATTTTGAGGCGTAGGGTTTTTGAGGCTCTCCCAGAGGTCTCTTCTTTCTGTACGTTAACTCATCAGAGTTTTCTTCATACTTCGTGTGTACGAGAACCAACTCAGAAGTACCTACTGCTTTTGGTAGAAAAAAAAATTTAACCCTCTCAAAATTTGTTGGTTCACGTTTCAAGGTATGTAGAATCTAAAAATCGAATAAAAATTTGGCCGTCCGTCCGCGGCACTTTCCTTAGTTCCCGATTTTGATGAAATTTGGCATGTAGACTCCATTTGGGGTCTAGTTGTGCTCCGAATCTTTTGGTTGATGTAGGTCACTCTAAGGGGTGAAAATAAGAGTTAAAACTTTGAAAACGCCTAAAGTAAAAAAAATGTATATAAAGGTATTGTTTTTCCATCAATTTAAGGTAATACAGAATTTTTTGAGACCAGGCGGAGCCTTGTAGGACAAACCGTTTGCTCCTTACGAGAATTTAAGGGTTGGACGTATGATAAATCAGAAACATGAGGGTGAATCGCAGAAGAGGCTTAATCTGCGTTCGAATTTTAGCTGACCGAAATGCGATCGATGTTTTTCTTCAAGTTGGTCGGTGGTAACAATGGCAAAGCCGTGTTCTTTGCAGACGAGTGATCTATAAAGAAAAATAGTAAACCTTTGTGTAATAATTTGCAGCGTTCTTTAGGCTGCCTAAATTCAGGCTGCCTGACAACCTGAACATCCAGGTGTGAGTAACTCACATAAGTGAGTAAGGAACACCCCTGCTTCCACCTTTTAAAAGGAATCCATCGTTACTACCGCGTGGAACGCACTGGTCAAAGCGCCGTATCTTCGACTTCCCGTACGGGCATAACGAGGTCCTCCAACGTCAGCGATACCCCAAATCTCCGCTATTTCGCCGGGTCAGTTTGATATAATTATAATAATTATCAATCCTACGCCAGCATTTCCGCCCTTGAACCCGCCGCAATCTTATCCGAATGAAAAAAAAAAAACCAAACTGGGAGGAAATAGGAATTTGTTCCTAATTAAATACGACTCACACTTATAACCCGACGAACCGGGTTGTGTAACACATTGGAAACGCATGTAAAACGGTTGGGTGGAATTAATTAACAAGTCGCGCAGAGCTTTGTTTCCGAGAAAAAATTATTATATTGTTTAGTAACGCATGCATTCCAGGGGACGTCCCATTGGATAAGCTTCAGGTCAATTTAAACCAGCTAAAAAGCGATAAAACAAGCATTTTTATTTATCTTCCTCATGTACAAACTGTTTCGCTCAATGTAATTTAGTTAGTATTTTGAGTGAGAAATAAAGCAAGAGCCACGAAGCACGTGCTCTATTTCTCACTCAAAATACTAACGACGATATTGATGGACGCCGAATAGTATACTGCGTCGAGTTTTTTATATAATTGATTTCGACAAATATTTATAATACGAACTGTGATTTGAAAATTTTTATTAGGCTTTTAACTTGAATATTTATTAACCTGAAGTACTAGAGATATTACATAATCAATTTCAATAATAGAATAATAATAGAATAGAATAATAGAATAATAATAGAATATATAATAGAATAATAATTTCGATAATACAATCGTCAATTACATCTGATGTAATTATCGCCTTGTAGGCTTTTTACCGAATAAATATATTTCTATTTACATTTCCATGTGCCCCACCTTCTTGGCAAACTTTTTTTTTTCAAACGCAAACAGTTCTAAACAAACGTCAGTTGCACCGGAGGTCGTCCTTTCAATAGGTTTTCGCGGTTGTTTTACCGGCAAATGCCACTCGAGTTTTAATGAGATGCATCCACCTCCGACGTTTGACCGACTCTCAGACACCTGTTGGTCCCCTCAAGTCGAGTGTTGACACGCCAGCGCCACTTCCCTCTTCAAGTGCACCGGAAGACGGTGTTTAGCGCGGGTGAAAAGAAATTATGTACTTACTGACGCAGGTTGTCAATATTCCTCAGTTCTAGAGAATTTTCAATGATGCAATTCGAACGGGGACGCCGCAAAGGGTATATTAACATTATAAAAGTGTTGCTTACACAATAAATATCGATATTTTCAATGAACTTCGGGAAAATAGAGCCATGCGAAAGCCCCAAAATTCTTAGTATGCACTTTTTTTTGTTTACTAGGACGTCCCGCAATAAGATTTGGATGTTCTAATGTGAAGATGAAAGAGGACAACTCATGAAAGAAAAAAAAGCTGGAAATTATTTGTCGGTATAGATCGCCTGCAAAGAACACAGCTTTGCCATTGTCATCACCCACCAACCATATTTTTGCTCCAAAATCACGTATATTTTGAAGAAATAAGCGCTTCACACTCAATTCGAAGAAGTGGGGAGTTGTCGGTGCCTTCATTGGGAAATTTGATTACTGGTTGCTGAGGACGCAAAACTGAGCACAACTCGAAGAAACGAACAGATCGCATTTTGGTCAGCTAAAATTTGAACGGAAATTTGGTGGGGCTCTTTGCGATTCACATTCGTGTTTTTCATTTATCTTAAGTCCCCTTAAGTTCTCGTAGGAAGCGAACGGTTGGTCCAACAGAGCTCTGAGTGGTACCATTCGATCCTACAAATTCAATACCATTTTAAATAGATTAAAAACCATACCTTTATTTCGAAGCAAGGCGCTTGTGATAATTACAGCCCTAGATTTTTTTTAGCATGGAACATGCTTTAGCCTAGACCTAACTGGCAAAAAGTGTTGCGTTTTTCGGAAACGGTACCAAGGATCGTGTAACGTGGTGTAACCTATGCGATACTTCCATTAAAGTCAGTTTCTAACGAAAAATATAGAGTCACAAACAGTCAAAACAGCTGCTCGTAGTTTAACATAATATGTTAATCCTATTAAACCTATTCTGCTATTTCGATAGCCTTTTAAGAAATCAGTCTTCAGATAGGAAGGTATTTTATAGTTGTATTGAGATTACAACATTATTTGAAACAATCCTATAACATAATATGTTAGTCTTCAGATAGGAAGGTATTTTATAGTTCTTTTGAGATTACAACATTATTTGAAACAATCCTATAACATAATATGTTAGTCTTCAGATAGGAAGGTATTTTATAGTTGTATTGAGATTACAACATTATTTGAAACAATCCTACAACATAATATGTTAGTCTTCAGATAGGAAGGTATTTTATAGTTGTATTGAGATTACAACATTATTTGAAACAATCCTATAACATAACATGTTAGTCTTCAGATAGGAAGGTATTTTATAGTACAACTATAAAATACCTTCCTATCTGAAGACTGATTTCTTAAAAAGCTATCGAAATAGCAGAATAGGTTTGATCGCATTCTTCGAAATAAAAAAATTAAATAATAAGAAGCGCGGCTATAGCATGTTCCATGTTTCTTGAACTTTAGCCTTAGGCTCTAAGCGAAAAGCATCCTGGAGTCCAGGGGCCGAGTTTTTCAGGTCTATTCCAAAGGTTTCTACCTAAACAAGTGAATCTCTGTCAAAAAACACCGCGAAAATCAAGGGAAGCTGAGGACTTCACACCCCGGGGTTTTGACGTGAAAACTGACCGAATTCACACTGCTGTGCTCTGACGAAGCGTAAAAGAAGTATCTCAGCAAATATTATCAAAGAACGTCAACAAGTAGAGTTGTAGGCGCCTTGTCACCATACGAAATAATCTACTCAAATGTCCACTCAAATAATGTGATTCAAACTAACTAATATAGAAACTAAATAAGAGAGGATGAAGACTAATAATGCTTGATAAACTAACAGGTAGAATCGTATTGTAAAAATTTGTGAGTAAAATTGCTTCTTCTGGTCACTTTCACGTCTGCGTTCTTCCCTCCCCCAGTTTGCCCACTCCACAGTGTTCGGCCAGGTAAGCTACAGATTCACTGACGCTTCCAGAGGTAGCACTATTGTAGTGAGGGGCACAGATCACCCTATATGAGGAGACTCATCCTAATACTCATTCCATGAATGGTTAGGCAGCCGGATAGGTCGCAACATGGCTGCCCCCATACAGATTGCTGCTACGTTTAAAATTTCTATTTTCCAAATTCTCTAAATTTTTCGGATGCTGTTTCGAGCACCACTCTTTGGTTTTCTTCCATACCAGTAAACCCTCTTTCGAAAAAAATTTTAAATGCGAGGCAAATTCCCCATTACCGATCCAATTACCTAGTAATGAGAGTATTAATTAGATGGCTCTTTCACCTACTAGATCAAGGGGGTCTCACTCGGTCGCCGTTCAATCCTCGTTCCGGGTAAGTATTTCCCTCAATTACCCGCGCTCAAACTTTAAAAGTAAGTAGTGAACTGTTATGAAATTCGTCAGTGCATCTGCCAAGAGAATTGAAAAACTAAAAGATTGCCGCTGAAATCATCAAAATCGAATAATAAATTGCCAGCGAAACACAGAAAAAACCTAATGAGGGGTTCACCTGATTTCTTTTTAAATTTTTAATCGAAAGTAGACCTCATTCTGAGAATTTTGACACCAGCCGTTTTCTTTTTGGATGAGTAGATCTTTTTCCATGATTTTTCAAAGTTTCGAAGATTTACGAGGTCACGCCCCCCCCCCCCCCCCCCTTCCCCGGTCTAGGCGGGACCAATATGATCTGAAAGTACATGACACTTTAATGGGTTTACTTTTTTTAAATCTATTTATTATTACAACTGTAATAATACTACATACATCTAGCAATGGGGAATTTGCCTCAATTTTAGATTCTGGAATTTCAAGGCAAATCCTATTATAGGGCCCTAGAATAACGTTTAACACTAGGAATAACCAACGGAAAAAAATTACCATAGGAGAAAATGACTAAACAAGTGAACCTCTGTTACAAAACACCGCGAAAATCGAGGAGTATTGTTGACGTCATACGAAAAAAAAAAAAAAAAACGATGCGAAAGCAACGACAACAGACAGAGTTCTAGCACGCCACACAAAACGATCCAGTGAAATGGGTACTCGAATAATGTGATTCAAATCTTGGAACTAAATAAGAGAAGATGAAGAATAATAATGCTTGATAAACTAGTAGATAGATTCGTATTGTAAAAAAGTGAGTAATACTGTTTCTTTTGGTAAATTTTGTGTCTGGGTTCTTCCTGCCAGTTCGTGGCGCACTCTTGTGCGCACTACTCGGAAGGTAAAAGTTCGCGTATGTTCCGCTTCTGTGGTAAGCGCCACAGAACCTCCTTTGAAGTCAGATTGGTAGAATATCCGTCACGTTTCAAACATGGCTGCCTCTTACACATTGCCTCCGCATTTAAAATTTCCATCTTCCTTAAATTCTCTAAACTTTTTGGATGCGTTTTCGAGCAGCTCACTATGGTTTTATTCCAAAAAAATAAACCCTCATTCGAAAAAAAAAAAAAAAATGTGAGGCAAATTCCCCATTTCTCTTTAATATGTACTAATCGCAGTTCTGTGGCTCATAGATCACCACCTACTTCCACGTCACTCACTTCTCTAAACTTGTAAAAGTAATTAACTATCAACTCATATACGCACTCCACTATGAAATTATCTGTATTATTTCAAGGGTTGAAGAAACATTGAGTCAATCCAAAAACTGATAACATTGTCGAATTTCGCAAGAGTACATTTAACGAAAAGGTTTGATGACTAATTTCAAGTCATCTGATGAGGTTTTGACTAATTTTATAAGCTGACGTATTCGAACTACTCACAGTGAACTCAGTTTTAACGAGAGCCGGTCTAACAGGAGTACAACCAAAGGGTCCTCACCTGGAAATAAAAGATAGGGACGGTAAGTTGACAAAATTAATAATATAATTATCAGTACAATAATATTTTAATTTGACATCCATTTGAACTAGAAAAAAATCGCATGAAAATTGAAATAGAAACATTTTGTTGAAATTTGGAGTAGGTAGTACACAATAATTGTGTACTACCTACTCCAAATTTCAACAAAATGTTATTACATTACAATTATTACATTACATTACAACAACATTACAATTATTGTAATGTTGTGTATAATAACAGGTTTCTGCTTTCAACTGTTAAATAGCCATCAAGAAACAGCACCAGCACTAGTTATTCAACTTCAAATATATACATTTAATTCCTCTAATATGGCTCCTACCAAAAAACGCTCCAAATGGAGAGTGCGCCTGTTTTTTTTTTTTTTTAATTTTTAATCGAAACTAGACCTCATCCGGAGAATTTTGACACCAGCCGTTCTCTTATTGGATGAGAAGATTTTTTTCTACGATTTTTCAAAGTTTCGAATGTTTATGACGCCTCGCCTGGGCGACCCCCCAGCCCACTGTGAGGTCATAAACGGTCGAAACTTTGAAAATTCATAGGAAAAGATTTACACACGCTAGAAGGTCGTAGCTGGTGTCAAAATTGTCAGAATGAGGTCTAGTTTAGATTAAAAATAACAATAAATAGTTTTTCCGACCCATGCGTACACCCCATTGAATAAACGGGTTTTCCCATTTTGGTTTATTATTTTCAATAATAAACCTTTGGAATCGACCAAGAAAAAAAAATTTTAACACCCCCTCAAAATTTGATGGTTTACGTTTCAAGGTACGTAGAATCCAAAAATCGAATAAATATTTGGCCGTCCGTCCGCCGTCCGCGGCACTTTTGCCACTTAGCATTGACCGATTTTGATGAAATTTGGTATGTAGGCTCCATTTGGGGTCTAGTTGTGCCCCGAAGATTTTGGTGGATGTAAGTCCCTTCTAAGGGTTCCAAAATCAATTTTGAAATTTTCAAAACGCCCTAACTCAAAAAATTTAGATATAAAGGTATTGTTTTTCCTTCAATTTAAGATTCTATAGAATTTTTAGAATTTTTTGAGACCACGCGGAGCTCTGTAGGACAAACCGTTCGCTCACTACGATAATTTAAAGTTTGGACGTGCGATAAATCAGAAACACGAGCGTGAATCGCAAAAGAGGACTAATCTCCGTTCAAATTAAAGCTGACCGAAATGCGATCGATATTTTTCTTCATGTTGGATGGTTGGTGGCTTTGCAGACGAGTGATCTATATAGAAAAAAAAAAAATAAACCATTGTGTAATAATTTGCAGCGTTTTTCTCTGGCAATTATTGTTATATTTCGATGATTCCAGCGGCAATCTGTTATTTATTAGGTAGTTCCCTACGCTTATGCACCAATGAATTTCAAAATTATTTGAAAATTCCAAATTTAGGTGTAACTAAAGTTTGAGCGCCGGTAATTGAGAGAAATACAAATAGATGAGGTGTAAGGTGTGTTACCTCATCCCAAATTTCGAGTTGAATTGACTTCTGATTAAAACCAATTTTTGGTTTATTATTTTCAATTTCCTTTGGAATCGACCAAGAAAAAAAAATTTTCAACACCCCCTCAAAATTTGATGGTTTACGTTTCAAGGTACGTAGAATCCAAAAATCGAATAAAAATTTGGCCGTCCGTCCGCCGTACGCCGCACAGTGGGGCCGGAGTGGAAGAAACTCCATTTTTGCAAAGTGACTAAAAAAGAAATGTAATGTGGTTTTCTCGAAGTCTATTACCTGTAGAATCAGGGTGTGAAGGACCTTCAATGTTTAAAAATTGTTTTCACTGCTAAATGGGAGCTCAAACCTGTTATTTCGAGATTTTAAGCACTTTGAGAGTGGAATTTGAAAATTTCCTAACACGTTCTGTGTTTCAAAAAATTAAAATAAAATTATATAATGTTGGATATATATATATATGCAGTATCTCTAAAAAATATTAATTATTTTTTCATAACATTTTAGCTTGAACATTAGCTCCAGATTTGGTTTTTTATAGCGAAATACAACTTTAGAGGAGTGGAAAAACCGAGCTTCGCCTTCCTTCGGTTTGGCTCATTTTTTTTCTTGAAAATCTGACCATTATCAAGAAGCTGTAAAAATTTCATAACCGTATTCCACCGAATTTAGATGTTGTGGGTTAAAATGTGATTAAAGGTACACCAAGAACGCCGGCTCTGCCGTCACCGCAGCAAGAGTAAAACCCTTCTAAAGGTTCTAACTTCTACATTTTCCTCTCGAAATCGATAAAATTTCCAGGGATTGTGAATGTTGACATGTAGAATGTCCCCTATGTGGGCTGTTAGCTACAATCACAGAGTAACGGAGTCAAGTTAAGGCTACATTGGTCGGTTCATCTATACAATCGGGTTATGGATACTGGGAAGCTGTGTGCCACGCCCATTTGGCAGACATTTTTTGTTTTATTTTTTATTGGAAAACAGAATGATGTAAATAGCGACGTTTTCGTAAAATATTTCTGCTAAGAGTCAACAAGGTTCTATTTGAACAAACCAGGTTCTTCGAATTGTCATTCGCAGTAGTGTGGTCAGTTCGTACTGTCGTGACATACCGAGAACAAGTCATCGTTGAAAATCTCTTATTCGGATTTAGCAAACGTTTAATTTGGATTCGTTCCAATATTCGATCGCTTACTATCCAATTTTCAGAGGTTTTTATCACTCAAAATTTTGTCAAAATTAATATACAGGGTGTCTACCATTTGGATGGACCAAACTTCAAGGATCGATTCTACAACTCATTTGCAACAAAAAATGTCTCTTAGCAATTTTTTCTTAACCCACTCAAAATTCTTTTTTTTCCACTTTAAAGTTTTTATTCGTATTTTCGACCTTGCAGCACTAAAATGGTCATGACTCCCTTATTTCTCATGCTACTTCAAATCTGAGTACACCGTTGGACAGAGCGTTAAATTTCCTATCCATTTAGTGGGAAACCCAGTTTCTTTAAGCCATTCGTAAAAGTAAAAAAATAAAGTCAACATTTATAATTTTTTTCGAAAATCGCCATTTTTCAGGCTAACGATTCCCCCGTAAAAAATACCGCTATCGTGGTGCACTCAACGGGAAAAACTACCCCAAGATCTCACCTTTCCAACGGTATGTCAGTTTCAAGGTTTAAGAGGAAAGTTTCTTTGAAAAAATTGCGTTTTATGCGAAAAAACGTGCTTCTTTAGGCATATTCCGCTAGAGAGTCGACCAAGTATTAATGCCTTCACTTTTCAAGGATTGCAATAAAAAGTCCACTAAATTAAATTTCCACTCGTATTTTACGTTTTGGACCTTTCTGAACAATTTTGGTACCGTGTCTGTCCATCTGACAATCGGTCTGTCTGTCTGAAAGTCCTTGTAGATGGGAAAAGCAATACGAAGCTACTGTCGGATTTCGATGTAATTTTCGGTGATGTTCTCCATAAAAATCAAAGTCAAAGCATTAAATTTTCAAAATCAAATTCAACAATTTTAATTTTATTTAGAAATTACCATTTTTTAGGTTTATTGTTAACCTGGTATAAGTTGTGCTATCGTAGAACACTCAACGGAAAACCCGTTCATTCTGATTTTAAAATGGAACTAAAATAAAATTAAAGAACAATTAGCAGAAAAAAATTGTCATTGTAACGTTGGTAGAAAGTGTTGGTAGGTACAATGAAGGACACTCATATCGGGGTGGAAAGTCAATAATTGTTTTTAAAAAAAATTATTATTGTCAATGAAACTCTTCAAGTTATTCTTCTGCTACAAAAAGTCAATTTCATTATATTTATTCTAATTAAACGGAAAACTGATAACGTAGAAAAGATGTGATCCCGGGGTAGTTTTGGCCATTGAGTGGCCAAGCGCTACTAATTACGGGCAAACAATAAAACAATTTGAGAGGGGTTTAACTTTTTCTTCTTGCTCGATTACAAAGGCTTGTTATTGAAAATAATAAACCAAAAAATGGTAATTCCTATTAAAAAAAATAAAATTTTTGAATTTGATTTTGAAAATTTAATGCTTTGACTTTGATTTTTATGGAGAACATCGCCGAAAATTACATCGAAATCGGACCGTTGCTTCGTATTGCTTTTGCCATCTACAAGGACTTTCAGACAGACAGACCGACTGTCAGATGGACAGACACGGTACCAAAATTGTTCAGGAAGGTCCAAAACGTAAAATACGAGTGGAAATTTAATTTAGTGGACTTTTTATTGCAATCCTTGAAAAGTGAAGGCATTAATACTTGGTCGACTCTCTAGCGGAATATGCCTAAAGAAGCACGTTTTTTTCGCATAAAACGCAATTTCTTCAAAGAAACTTTCCTCTTAAACCTTGAAACTGACATACCGTTGGAAAGGTGAGATCTTGGGGTAGTTTTTCCCGTCGAGTGCACCACGATAGCGATATTTTTTACGGGGGAATCGTTAGCCTGAAAAATGGCGATTTTCGAAAAAAATTATAAATGTTGACTTTGATTTATTTTTTTACTTTTACAAATGGCTTAAAGAAACTGGGTTTCCCACTAAATGGATAGGAAATTTAACGCTCTGTCCAACGGTGTACTCAGATTTGAAGTAGCATGAGAAATAAGGGAGTCATGACCATTTTAGTGCTGCAAGGTCGAAAATACGAATAAAAACTTTAAAGTGGAAAAAAAAAGAATTTTGAGTGGGTTAAGAAAAAATTGCTAGGAGACATTTTTTGTTGCAAATGAGTTGTAGAATCGATCCTTGAAGTTTGATCCATCCAAATGGTAGACACCCTGTATAAATATATATTTACACATATATGTATATTTACATATATATATTTACATACATATATAAAGAAACCTCAATTCAATCATCTTTATCGTATCATATAACCTCCAAAACGAAGAAAAAAACAAAATAACACACACCCATCGTCTGTAAAACCGCTTTTCTGTTTTTTTTTTACACGCTTTTCAACTTTGAGTAACATTATTTTTTTCAAAATTCAAGATTTAGTACTAAAATAATAAATTTAAACGTCAGAAAACATATTTTTCTAATGTATTTTCCTATTCGGAATCGAATGAAACCATTCCCAAGACGATACAGTAATTCGTTCAAAAGATAATGAATTTTTTCCGCACTTTTGCCACTTAGCATTGACCGATTTTGATGAAATTTGGTATGTAGGCTCCATTTGGGGTCTAGTTGTGCCCCGAAGCTTTTGGTTGATGTAGGTCACTTCTAAGGGTTCCAAAATCAATTTTGAAAACGCCGTAACTCAAAAAATTTCGATATAAGGGTATTGTTTTTCCTTCAATTTAAGATTCTATAGAATTTTTAGAATTTTTTGAGACCACGCGGAGCTCTGTAGGACAAACCGTTCGCTCCCTACGAAAATTTAAGGGTTCATATTGAAATATATATATATATAAATCAAAACACGAGTGTGAATCGCAAAAGAGGCCTAATCTCCATTCAAATTAGAGCTGACCGAAATGCGATCAATGTTTGGTGATTTTGATTTTTTTTTCCATATTGGATGGTTGGTGATTTTGTAGACGAGTGATCTATATAGAAAAATAATAAACCATTGTGTAATAATTTGCAGCGTTTTTCTCTGGCAACTATTGTTATATTTCGATGATTCCGGCGGCAATCTTTTATTTTTTAGTTCCCTAGGCTTATGCACTAATGAATTTCGAAATTCTTTGAAAATTCCAAATTTAGGTGTTATTAAAGTTTGAGCGCCGGTAATTGAGAGAAATACTAATAGATGAGTTGTAAGGTGTGTTACATCCTCTCCCCAAATTACATCCTCTCCCCAAATTGATTTTTTTTTTAAATAAATTTTTTTTTTATCTGGGCTCGATTGCGCTGTTTCAGATAGAAGGATTATTGCTTTTGTTCTTCCATCCCTGAGATGAGCAGGAGGTATTGAAAACATCGGTTTTCCTATCGATTTCACGTTGACGCTGCTCAGCACACATCGATATCGATGCCCCATCTCCAGCGTGAATCCTCGCACTGGCTGTTCGCAGATTTTCACTCTGAAGTGGGAACGACCGAAGCATTTGTGGAGTGCATTGCCGGTAATGACTGCACTAACAACACGAGCTGGTTATCGTCGTTGTAATTGACCAATTTTTACCAGAGTCGTGCGTGCCCTCGACGAGTCATTATGGAAATCTGGTTATTACCCGCCTAGGTGGCGCGGTCGTCGAGTCGAAACGTCACGTTTGCGATGAGTAATTCGCCGACAATTAAAACGTTGCACAACAACGTCGAGAACAAATTGATTTACGAAGGAACTCCGTTGTTTACACAGCCGATAACGACAGGTTGATTATGATACAATAATATTGACAGTGCATTGATGACCACCTGCATAGGAAACGCACCTCACGTCGAAGATAAATCGTTCTCTCCTTTTCCTGGTTACATTTCCTAGTAGTTTGAACTTTCGAACGATCATACAACACATTTTGATTCACCATTTTCTATAATCAACCTTTAGAATCGAGTACCTACGAAAAAAAGTTTACCACTCAAGGTACGTTAGAATTCAAGGTACGTAGAATCCAAAAATCCGTGTCACCTTCCTTAGCTACCATGAACCGAATTTGATGAAATTTGACTCTATCGGAGGTCTAGTTGTGCCCCAAAGCTTTTGGTTTTGTCACTCACTTCCAAGGTGTGAAAAAAGAGGTTGTAATGTTCAAAAGCGCACAAGCTAGAAAACTCTGCATATACAAGTTTTGCTTTTTCAACAATTTAAAATGAAATTGAATTTTTAGAATCGAATGAGACCGGAATTTAACATTCAATTACGGCCTCATCGTCGTCAATATAAAACTGACTCGGTTAACGAGCTTCCAAGGAAAGAAGTAAAATAGAATGAGGTTGAAGAAGAGGCGACATTGCAGGTGAAAGATCAGATTTCATTGTCGGAAGTTGCCCGAAATAGCAGCCCGGGCGGTTCACCAGTTCTGAGAACCCCCCTCAAAGACAACAGTTGAACAACTCAAAAACACTTCAACATCAACAACAACAAGCCCCATTTCCATGAAGGATGAAATTAGCGGTGAGAAGGGACCGTGAAGGACTGCTCGGGCGACGAGGGAAAAGGAAGCGTTTTTGGGCCGCCCGACCGCCTCTCTCAGCCTTGACATTGAATTCGGAGGAAAACGATCCCCGCGATGATTCACGGAGTGTTTTGCTCGATTTGTGGAGAAATCTGAGATCACATCGTCCGCAGCCACCACGGGATTCGCCGTTCTACCTTTTATCGGATAATCTGAACCTTCAGCCAAAGAGTGGGTGGTATCCGTGTGACGTCTCACAGAATCGATGTATCGACTATTTCGATCGATTATTCCGCTCTCACCTAATAGAATCTCAGTCAGTGAATAAACGGGTTTCTCCCTTTTCTCTGGCAATTATAGGTAAATTTTGAAGATTCCTGCGGTATCTCAATTTTGAAGTTTTTCAATTCTCTGGACTGCTGCACTAATTAATTTCAAAAATCCTTGAAAATTTCAAATTTAGATACAACTTTTAGCATGGAACATGCTTTAGCCTTGAGCTAACTGGCAAATATTCACGTTTTTGGGAGACGGCGATGTGTCACGAAATTGTGCAATGATTTCCACTTACAGCTAAGTCTACTTACAACTACGGAACTTTATCTTCGTCATTCGTGTTCGTAGGAAAATCCTTCACCATTCGTTGGAAAGCTCTAAATTTATGCATAAGTTATAAATACCTCCGAAACCGCTGTAATTATGGAAGAAACTGAGATTTACCACGGAGTTATAAGAACTGTAAACTACATTCGAGGTGAGAGCAATCATAGATTTAGCTGGGTTTAATTTCGATGGAATTTATGTAGTACGTTGGCTATGTATTTATAAAATCAGAGTGTCCAGCGATTCCCCAAAAAAAATTCCAGGTTTTTCAAGGTCAATTTTCGACTTTTTCCAGGGTTATAAATGAACTGAAATATAAATAAATGTGATCATAATTAATAAAAAAGCACTAGAAATGAAAATTTCATTTTTTCATTTAATGAAAAAAGAAAAAAAAATACCTGAGTTTTTCAGTAGAGTGAAATTCATTGAGTACCGTCAAACCGTCAAACTTTACCCCACCAGGAGTAACTTTACCCCAAAAAGTGAGAATCTTCAATTGTAACGTAAGCGTGGTAGAACTTAGATAAAAGTTAGCTATTGTGTTTCTCCACATCCCAGAGAATCTAAGTTCTACCACGCTTACGTCACAATTGAAGTCACGCTTACGGTTTTACCGTATTCTAGGTTTTCCAGGTCGCCGGACACTGGAAATGGAATATAAGGAACTTGAAACACAGCTAAAGCATGATCCATGATTCTAGAATTTTAGCCAATGGCTCTAAGCAGTAAGCATCCGGGGGTCCAGGGGGCTAAGAAGAATTCCACAAGAAACGTGGAAATTGGATGATTATTTTCTGAGAAAACTTGATGAAAACTGTGATTGATTTGAAAAGCTATGAGAAGGCTGGGGGTGGTGGGTGGCAACGTTGCTCCTTCAGACCGGAGGGAGGGGGGTAGGGCGAACCGAGCGCCGGTTCATAAGAGATTAGACTAACCCGGAGCTAAGAAGGAACGGTGGCCGACTGAGACCCCCCTAAGGCGGGGTTCGGGCGCCGTTCGTTCCTCGTTCCGGGTCAGTATTTCCCTAAATTTCAGGGGCTCAAACTTTAAAAGTTATACCTAAAAGTTATACCTAAAAGATATTATATATAGATTATTAGATAGATAAGATATTATACCTAAAAGTTAAAGTTATACCTAAAAGTTAAAGTTATACCTAAAAGATACCTTTAAAAGTTATACCTAAGAGATCGCCGCTGGAATCACAATAATTGCCTGGGAAATTTGGGAAAACCCAGACTGAATAAACGGTTTTTCCCACATTTCGCCGAGACCCTCAAGGCGGAATTATGCCAATTTGAGTTGATAACTTACGTAAAGAACTCGTTTTCTGTGATCCCATTGCTCCTGGAAAACAATCTGTTGATACAATTTCCTTCTTTTTTAGAGGAATCGTTTTTTAACGCGGAAATTTCTGTATTATAATACATATTAGTAAATATATTATTTTAATAAATTAATATTGTACCAAAATTTGCTTTAATATAATTAACATTTTAAATTCACCAGATTTATTTATATATTTTATAATTTAATTTAAATTTACCAGACATCTTTGTTGTGAAAAACTATATCGGGTAGCTCGCATGATCAATGTTAATAATCAAATAATAAAAAATCAATGTAAATAATAAAATAATAAATAGTTAAGAATAAATTGGTTATCATTTGACAGAGGCTAAACAAGAGAGGATAAACAAGAATAAAGAGAGTTGATTGGTTGGGGATAATTTTTCGCTACCTTCGCTCCCGGTTTATTTTCCTGATAGCGTTGAGACAGCGAACTCAGAACATTGATGTTCAGGACGCAAAGTAATAACCTGTGATGAAGCTGCCCTTTCCCCCAGTAAAGTTGGTAAAAAATTGTTTAACTAACGTATTTACTCGAATGTTCAATTTAGTGATTGGGAGTACGTTTTCAACTGTTTGATTATGAGGGTTCTTCATTAAAGAATTGAACCGATATTGGTAGATTCGTGTTGCAGTGCAGTCAAAACCGTCTGTGTTGTTCTTTCCCACTCCCGCTGCACTAGATGAATGAATTTCCACATTAATTCGCCCGCCCTCCGGGTTAATAACAGGCCATGTCCGCTAAGTCATACTACACGTCTTGATTACCTCGCAGAAAATACCGTACCTGTCGTCGTTAGCTGATAAAATAAAACAGGATAAAAACAACTTCCGCTTTTTACTTTTGAATTATTTATAACGCAGGGAATGGACGTCGAGGAGGGGGAAGAGAAGTTCATTATTCCGCGATCCGTCTTACAATTTTTTCTGTTGTCTCCCGCTTCTCTGATTTACATTTTTCCTCACTTCAGCGCTTTCTTGGATTCCCAGACATGCAGTCGTTCTGCGACGGTCGATTTCAACCCCCGTCGTGAAAGCAATGATCGACATCAACGTCTTAGAGTAACACACAATCAATTTAAATTCTGAAACATTGGAAACCGTGGCACCTTGTACATTTGTTTACCTCAGGCATTTGGATACATTAAAAAATGTGATACATTGGAGATATTGATAAATTGGACATTTTGATACACTGGAAATTGTGAAAAGTTTGATTAATTGGCGATATTGATAAATTGGAGAACTTGATAAATTGGACATTTCAATACACTTGGAATCGTGACATTGCGTTCAATATTTCAATACGTCGGACAATTTGATGCATTGGAAATAATGAAAAGTTGGACATTTTAATTATATGGAGATATTGATAAATTGGACCTTTTGATACACCGGAAATTGTGAAAAGTTGGCCTTGACAAACATTGGATATTTCAATACGTTGGACATTTTGATTCATTGGAACAATTTATAAGTTGGAAATTTTAATTTATGGAAATTGTGAAAAGTTGCACATTTTGATTTATTGGAAATAGTGAAAGTTGGACATTTTGATTCATTGGAAATATAAATAAGTTGGAAATTTTAATTTATTGGAAATAGTGAAAAGTTGGACATTCTGGTACATTGGAAATAATGAAAAAGTTGGACATTTTGGTACATTGGAAATAATGAAAAGTTGGACATTTTGATTACATGGAGTTATTGATAAATTGGACATTTTGATACACTGGAAATTGTGAAAAGTTGGCCATGACATACATGGGATACCTATTTCAATTTGTTGGACATTTTGATTCATTGGAGGTATAAATAAGTTGGAAATTTTAATTTATTGGTAATTGTGAAAAGTTGTACATTTTAACCCGCGAGGGGTGATCACCCTTAAACTAGGGTTGGAGGTGATACCTGAGTGCCGTGCTCAAGTCACGTTTTCTCGTACAATTTTTGCAATAACTCCGTTATTATTTGTTCTATCGACCTACGACTTCGTATGTATACTCTCAGATTGTTGAATGACAAAATATATGAGTGGGGGTATATTAAAAAATGTTTAATAAAATTTATAAAAATTGTTTTATGTCCCAGGCCCTGTTTTTTCGTACATTTTCCAGTATAACTTTGCTATTATTCGTCCTACCGACCTGAAATCCCGTATGTTTACTCTCAGATAGTTTACTAACAAAATGTTGGTGGGGGGGTTTATATCAAAAAGCAATGCGCGTATGCAGTATATACATAAATTTATCATATAGCTCAGAAAAATTGTTAGCTCTCATTACTCATACAATGACAAGATTATAATACGGTATGATGACTTAGCATTCAGGCAATAAACAAATTTCAGTTATTTTGCAGACATAAATAGCACATAGCGTTGGTGAAAAAATAATTTTTTTTTTAGTATCAAGTGCCTATAAAATGTAGCAAAAATGCACTGGAAGACTGGAACCCTTGTAGAAAATATGCCTATTAATTTATTGGAAATAGTGAAAATTGGACATTTTGATTATTTGGAGATAAAGATAAATTGGACATTTTGATACACGGGAAATTGTGAAAAGTTGGCCTTGAGATACATATGATAGTTCAATACGTTGGACGTTTAGATTGATTGGAATTATTTATAAGTTGGAAATTTTAATTTATGGAAATTGTGAAAAGTTGGACATTTTGGTATATTGATTCAACAACTCTATGATGTATCCAGTAGAAAGGTAATTTATGTATTTTAACATTTATGTTCTGTCGTTTACTGGTTGTAATTGAAAATTGCAATCCTCTTTCAAAGAGACGTCCTCTGGAATGCTCACATTACTGAATAATATGATTTTAGTGTCGTCTGCTTTCTCTTGTCTCCCTTCTCATGACTTCCTCGACTCATCAATTAATAAGCAGGATTTTACGGTTTGCTTCCTTCATTTAATAAAACGAAATGATGGTTTAAAAAATATAATTATTAGCTTTCAGAGTCACTTAACCACTCACTCGATCTTTCATGATATTTTCAATTCAAAATCAAAAACTGGGAGCGAAGTTTTTACATCAAATATCAAGATGCCCTTTGATTCTGTGGATGTGAATGTGGCACATAGCTTCCTCGTACACGATAACATGATTGATAGAAAATGTGACAATTAAAAGATGTTCAAATTTAAAAGGTATACAACTCATATCAAGTGTAGGGGACCATCAACACATTCCTAAAACATCGTCGGAATCTGAAGAACGAGGAAGTTGAGCTTACGGCAAGGAATTCACTCAGCGTATACGCAGTCATTCCGAGGGAAGTGAAATTCATAGAGGACAATCTAGAACATGACCCGGAAAAATTCCTATAAGTACTGATAATGCTATCGTGGATGTTCGAACAGTTTGGATGATATGCATACAGTAAGGAATTCCTTGAAAAGTCCATCGAAGTACAGAATCTGTAGCCACTATGGTGGTGGCTGCTATCATTTTGGGGGCAATAAAATTCATAGGGGGCCACCCAGACACCTGCCAGGACTTTTGGAATTCGTTTACAATTTCAAATAATAAGGTTAATGTCCAAGTTGAGTCTCCATTTCCCAAGTTTCCATTCAAGGACCACACTTTAGTTTTGCTTTTTGACTGCCAGAAGGGAGTTGAACACACAGTTTTTCCTCCATTACATCGCAGAGACCTTTGATTTGTAATTATCAATAGCAATCCAACCACAACATCCAGCATAACCTCTGAGTTGGAATTCTAAGTTGGGTTCACAGTGAATATCATGCTAGTAATTATACATATAGTTGAGAATTTCTGAGAATAAATGAAACGAAAATGGTGATTTTTTCAAAATTTCGAGGTGAAATGAAATGAATGAAATGAAATTTTATTGACATATTAAAAAAAATATAACCTAGCAGAATTAATAATAATTAATTTACAGTCAATATATTGGTGGCTATAGGCAAAGCCCGTGCTACCACCAAGAGTCATAAGGACTACCTACCTACATAAGAAACTAAATAATAAAGTAAATCTGAAACCTTATCAATATTTGTTACTCAACAATAAATCAAGAAATACTCATCTGTTCACGTACTGACTAGTTAACAGACTCTCGATAACGTCTGTCTGGCCATACCTAATAATCCAAGAAAAGACCAATTTCTTGTAACTATTCCTGCTGAAATTGCCTGGAAGTCTCATCTCTACTGTTATTTTATTTACAAGAGTCAGGATAATGTACAAAGGACTCCGGGTATAAAGCGCAATACGGGGACGAATATTCACCACATGGCCCATTAGCCTAAATCTGGTTCCATATTGGCGATCAGACATCACTGGAAGCAGAATATTATAATTTTTATGGAAAAATATTAATGCAACCTTCACATAAATTTGTCGCAGTGAGAAAACCTTAGCACATTGAAATAGCTGCTCTGTCGGGTATCGCCTCGGTTTCTTAAGATATAGTTTTAGTACTGCCTTTTGTAAAACAAATAACCGTTGCATATGTGATGCATTTGTTCCACCCCAAGCAATTATACCAAATTGCAAGAGTGACTGAAAAAGAGCGGTGTACATAAGTTTTAGTTTGTCACTTGGAAAAATAGATCGCACTGAGTAGAATATATAAATGAATTTCCTCAACCTATGATAAATATAGTCAATGTGTTCTTTCCACGATAGTCTACTGTCAATTACTACACCCAAGTACTTATAAGATTCAACACGTTCGATATTGGTACAATTGCAAACTTCACTACTCACACAGGTGTGAATTACTAGCTTGTAACCCTCAGGTACACGATCATTAGCGTGACTAATCGTTAAGTACTTTGTTTTAAAGTCCTTTTAAAGTTAAGTACTTTGTTTTTAGGTCTTGATGTAATGTACAATAATTTCACTGAGTGTGCATTTTTGTGGGTTTCGTAACTTTGAACTTTCCTCTGTTAGTTTTGGTAGGCGGCCCTTAGTAGGTAGATCACATCCGTAATCAAGGTGGAACACTTAAGGCTAAATGTCACGATGTTTTAGTGTGATTCTGAAATAAGAGATGGCAGCACCATCGGGGCCAAATTTCGTTTACTCCTCAGTTGAGAACGGATCGAGATATTTTAGTTCCGCAAACGGATTTCTCTTCAAGATCACCGTAGAATTCCGGGTAATTGGTTTAGAAAGTGTGTAAAAATTTTTTGCACACAGTTCCAACAAAAATTTGTTTAAATTTTGAACATTTTCAAAAAGTGGCCTTATAGCCACTTGCAGAACTTTCATCAGAATACGAATCCGTTTGCAGAATTTTTCTAACTTGATCATAGCCGTCGGATTCGCGTTTTTACGATATGGAGCGGGGTGAGGGGGTGATCATGGGCTGGGGGGGAGGGCGGCGATCAAACGCCCCGCCGCCCGCCCGACCTTCACATTCATGTTTTGCTAGTACGCACCCTTTGGTCTCTATTCTTTTTCCCGGCCACCTAATAGGTAGCTACTACCATCAACCTTCCCATTTCCAACTTCTCTGTCTTGAGGTTGATCGAATTGGGCGAAATTTCCATAAAAAGCAAGACACATGAACAAATAACTTATGAGACACATTCTGTGTTAATTTGATTCAGATAATGGTTAGGTATCATAATTATGGTAGAATGTTATACATATTATTGATTGATACTGGAGTGATGATTTTCATAGGGGATCGTCTACACGTCAACCCGCATAATATACCACAAAATTTTTCATCGAAATTGGACATTAACTTTGTATAGTTTCGGGCGTTACGGGGATTTCATGACTGGCAGGCACGGAACCAAAATTCTTCAGGAAGGTCTAAAATATATAACTTGAGTAGGAATTTTGATTTTGGAGATTTTTTTTAACGTTGAAAAGTGAAAACAATACTTCCGTTACCGTAGTAGACTCGAACGCAAAATTATTAATTATGATTAACTAAAAATTAACAGAGCAAAAATAGATAAGGTGCCTACGCACTTTTTACTTCCGAGTTCACCAAGGTAGTGGAAGTATTGTTTTAACTTTTCAAGATTGAAGAAAAAAAAAATATCTCCGAAATCAACATTTCCCCTCGCGTTCTACGTTTTAGACCTTCCTGAACAATTTTGGTTCCGTGTCTGACTGTCTTTGATTCTGTCGTGAAATCCTTGTATCGGGCAGAACTACACGAAGTTATTGTCCGATTTCGATGAAATTTTCAGGAATTGTGCGGGTTGGCGAGTAGATGGTCCCCTATGAAAATCACTCCCGGACTAATAGTAGTGACTGCGGAAGCGAAAACGTGAATTCCTGAAGTGAAATATTGAAGGGTAAAATCACCAACGCCGTACCCTAGTACTACCTACTACCTTCAGTATTCGAACGTCAACAGTGTCCGATGTTATCGGGATTGCTAGCGAATGAGAAGGGTGTGCGACCTTGAACTCTTCTCGAACTTTTCGAGTAATCCGAAAAGGTAAACATGTAGGGTTGCCATCTGTATGGTATTTACCTTGTTAGACCACAGCACTAGTTCTAGGCTATTTATTACAGTGCACTAACGGTAATTTTGGGACAGTCATGTTTGTAATTTGGTAGTATACCTAGTAGTACCTCAAAATTCAACACTTCGCTAGTGTTAGGCGTTATAATTACATGAAATCAAGAATGACATTTAAAAACAGAGAGAATTGATAATTTAACTCTTAGAAGAGGGAATTCGGGAATAAAAAATTCAGACACGGGGGATTTTAGTTTCAAATTTATTTAGATTTACTTTGATATTATTTCAAAGATATTTGAATTTTTGGTAAATAATGAATAGGTGTTTTTACCTTTTTCAACACTATTGCAGAGTGAATTAACTTTTCATCATCTTCAGCTGTTCACAAAATTTGGAAATCAACGTCAAACGCCAAGAATATGCTCCTCAAACCATCTATTACTAGTTGTTCTAGATACCTAACTAGTCCATGTACAGTGAACTGAAATTATCACAATTTTAGAACTAACTATTTAGTAGTGCAAACCATTATCTGAATCAAATTAACACAGAATGTGTCTCATAAGTTATTTGTTCATGTGTCTTGCTTTTTATGGAAATTTCGCCCAATTCGATCAACCTCAAGACAGAGAAGTTGGAAATGGGAAGGTTGATGGTAGTAGCTACCTATTAGGTGGCCGGGAAAAAGAATAGAGACCAAAGGGTGCGTACTAGCAAAACATGAATGTGAAGGTCGGGCGGGCGGCGGGGCGTTTGATCGCCGCCCTCCCCCCCAGCCCATGATCACCCCCTCACCCCGCTCCATATCGTAAAAACGCGAATCCGACGGCTATGATCAAGTTAGAAAAATTCTGCAAACGGATTCGTATTCTGATGAAAGTTCTGCAAGTGGCTATAAGGCCACTTTTTGAAAATGTTCAAAATTTAAACAAATTTTTGTTGGAACTGTGTGCAAACAATTTTTGCACACTTTCTGAACCAATTACCCGGAATTCTACGGTGAACTTGAAGAGAAATCCGTTTGCGGAACTAAAATATCTCGATCCGTTCTCAACTGAGGAGTAAACGAAATTTTCTTCATTTTGGTGCTGCTACGTGGTGGCAGATTTCACAACTAAACTCGGGACATTTAGCCTTAACCTTCATCCGCTCGCGCCCCTCTGAGTCACACTAGCGATCGCGGGGCGGCTGATAGCCGCCCGTCACATTTTTCCTTATTTCAGGGATTTTTTGGTACTTCAACTCGATAACGACAAGGATTTGGGTTGGTCATCTTGTAAGTGAGTTCATACACATTATTTAGAATGAAAAACTTTTATTGAAAATAATTATAAACTTTGGTAAACAAAAATTAAAAAAAATAACGTCATAATATTCTTTCTGGGCTTACTGCCTAGTGACTAAACTATCACACTCTGTTCAATAAATCAAATTGTTCTTCCCTAAAAAACAAACAAACTGGTAAATAAAATGAATAAAGGCGTTTAATTTTTTAATGCTCTAAGGCATTCATGTTGAAACGCTCTGAAACTAGGTTTGAAAGTGTGTACATACAAAAACTTATTTATTTGTACAATATATTTTCAAGATAAAATTGGCAAAAAATATTTCAAATGAATATAATTAGAAAAAGTGACATAGAAAAGTAAAAACAATGATTCGCTACCCTAATAGACTCGGAAGCAATACGAGTAGGTACCAAAGCAAACATCACAAATGATAAATAAAACTCAGGTTTTTATCGGCATTTCTTCCGAAACATACATAGCTACTCATAACGAGGCTGAATGAAGTAAAAAAATATACTTACATTTCACCGTGGACGTTCAAAAAAATGTTGCACTGCCGATCGCGGGGCGGCAGTTAGCCGCCGAACTTAGTCACTCAAACTTTGAACGTGTACTGACAGCATGGAAGAATATTAGGAAGAATCACTCCATAGGGGAATCTGTGACGCTTACTGCTGTGGCGCCACCTCTGGAAGCGTAAATGAACTATCAGCTTAGGTGGCCGTTCGCAAGAGTGTGTGAATTGGGAGAGAGAGTAGAACGCAAATGCGAAAGTGACCGAAAGATGTCATTTCTATACCGTCCTTACCTTCTTGCGAATCATCTCAGCCTTGAATCAATATTGAATAAGAACATAAATTTTTCATTGTGCTCAATGGAATAGGAAAAGAAGTTTGTGTATTTATATAGTAAATGTAGAATATTTTGGGCCTTTCGAATTATGAACAATGCTGTCACAGCACTGCTGTGGCCAATCCAAACTGAGAAAAAAAAAACTTTAAAGAAGCGATTAAAACTTAATTAACTATTATTATTTGCCACAATGTTTTTCCTCTGTGTTCATACCTTCCCCCTTCTTCCGATTTTGTAATTAATAGTAACGAACAATAATTTTAGCTTCTTAGTCAATAATCAATAGGTAATAATAATACAGTCAATTATAGAAAATAGTCAATAATCAATAATATCATATTATGATCTGATTGTTTGGATCAAGTTTCGTATACCTACCCAAATTGGTCATTTTTTTCATGAAAAAAAACCGACATTTTCAACAAAGTAGGTGACTACCTACCTGTAGTCAGAAATACGAGTAGGTAGTTCCAGTTTGGTACTTTGCATTTCCCAACAAGCGAATTTAAAAAAAAAAAAAAAAAAAAGCTTAACTATATTGTGGCCAGTTAAAGGTAATACAATGTTTTTTGTAAGAACCGAATATAAATTTATCTACTCGTACATCAAGATTAACCTTCATCCGCTCGCGTGGGCGGCAGATTGGCCGCCTTTTCGAATTTTCCCGCGTATGCTCGCTCTAAGTACCGTGATAGCCCTAGAAGCGCCATGTATTCTCTAGTTGATATGTAACCCCCTAGATTGCGTTGAATTCCGATCGTGGTGGACGCGTCAGCTGAGGCAATACTACTCCAAAGTCGGGCGCATCGAACTTCGAGCCAATTTGCCGCCTACGCGGGTGATAACGTGAGAATTTTCGCATCGCTCGATTTGGAAAATGTAAGTAAATATTAATTTTCCTTTCGCATGTATTTTCAACTGTACTGCTTTCACAGTACTCTAGAATACGTGTAGGACTTTTCACAGATATTTCTTGTCGTACTCTGCTGTATTTTGAACTGAATAATGAATCTTTCGCATCTCGATTTGGAAAATGTAGGTTTGGTAAATGTTTATTTTTCTTCCGCGTGTTTTCTCGACAGTACTACTATCGCAGGGCGGCTCTAGATTATGCGTTGGACTTTCAATACGTGTTTCTTATCTTATTTGGAAATATTTTGAACTGAAAGCTAATAATGAATTGTTCATATTTTTCAGGGATCGATTGTATTCCACATAGGAAGAAATTGCCAACGTCCTGGCCCAGTTATATATTCAAATTTTTTTATATTTTATATTTATTTATATTATTATTTTATTCAAATTATTATATTCAAACTTTTGTTACCTCCTTTCATAGAAAAAGTAGCGAACTGCAGAATATTATTTTAGTGCAGAAAACCTTCAAAGACAGAAAATGTGATTTTGATATAGGTAAATATATTTACCTTCTTATTGTGATTGCGATTATTTGAATAAAGAATTTATTATTAAAATGTTCTTGTAATATTGTGCTGAGTTCCCTGGTCAAAACTAATTTGAAACACGCAAGTTGAACGGAGAAAAGTGGTGAAATCAAGGGCGGCCAATTTGCCGCCCACGCGATCGGAAGTGTGACTTCAGGAGACGCGAGCGGATGAAGGTTAATTGAGAATTTGACGTGATATATAAGTCAGTTGATATAACTCTTTCTTCTGAAGATCATTGTTGTTGGGTCAGCTGTCACGGAAGTGAGGATGTCCGAGCGAGCTAAAGCGCTGTAACTTAGCCAGAGAGGGCAGTTTGGTTATGCTGGGTCTAGGGTTCAAATCCATGCCCTACTAGAATTTTTGGAAAGTCGAGCCTTTGTCCGCATTTATTTGAATTTTCGGTCATGAGTGCATCTACAACTCTATCTATCGGCGTCCTCTACTACTAGCTGAAAGCTTCTCTTACGCTTCGCCAGATCGCAGCAGTAGAGGGGGATTTTTTCCAGCACACTTTTTAACCTTGAGTGACACTTCCTAATACTTCTTCCATGACTGACAGCCACCAACGTAACGCAGGAGGAAAAGGTTAACGACATCTTGCCGAGGAAAGTCCAACTAGAGAATACAACTGCACTTTCCCGATCTCTTGCGTGCCAGTTATGTTTTGCCACGCAAAATTCATCGAGGGCGGCAGTTTGCCGCCCACGCGAGCGGATGAAGGTTAAAAACCAATGAAATATGCGCTTTTTGGTGTCCTGGCACCACTGATATGTTCCATGGTGGCACCACTATTTGTTCCATGGTGGTACAGAGAATAATTCATGAAAATCCGGAGGTATAATGAGAATTTTCCCTCAACTTCAAAGCTTGGGTACAATTAGTAAGCTGTAAAGGGACCAAAATATAGAAAAATCGGATATTTTGTGAATGTTATCCCCCCACCCCCACTCGCCCCCTCCTGCATGCTAATTTTGATACTCTGCTGAAATAGTGTGCAACTCGGAAAATTTCTGAGTCGACCAAAAAAGAAAAACGCAAATCGGTTGGAAATTGAGGCCTGGGCAGAGTACACAAGATTATGCTCAAAAAACGTGCGTTTTCAAAATGTCCAAATTTTTATTATTTCCAATGAATCAAAATGTCCAACTTTTCACAATTTCCTTAAATTAAAATTTCCAACTTATATGTACCTCCAATGAATCAAAATGTCCAACATAATATGTTTCATAACATATTAACATAATAAATTAATATGGTTTCAATATTATTGAAATATCCAATGTATGTGATGGCCAACTTTTCACAATTTCCAGTGTATCAAAATGTCCAATTTATCAATATCTCCATACAATCAAAATGTCCAACTTTTCATTATTTCCAATTTATCAAAATGTCCAACTTTTTCAATATTTCCAATGTACCAAAATGTCAACTTTTCACTATTTCCAATAAATTAAAATTTCCAACTTAGGTATTTATATCGGTTGGAAATTGAGGCCTGGGCAGAGTACACAAGATTATGCTCAAAAACGCACGTTTTTTGAGCATTAACCCCCCCCCCCCCTTAAAAGGCAAAATTCGAAATTCCGGCGACGTAGTGCAAAACTACATAGATTTCTGCGTCGAATAAAAGAAACACGAAAATCGGTTGAGAACTAAGGCCTGTGCAGACGACACAAGATTTTGTCACACACACACAGACATACAACTATGATTTTTTCGCGGATTTGGATTTAGAACGGTCTAAAACGGATTAGTGGGTGGTTTATTTTCTGTTGTGTTGTCCTCCTTCACCCCAGATCGATCGCATAAGGACGCCCACGTCTTATTGTGTGTCTCAAGGACGTCCTAAAAAAACAGGCAATGTTTTCAAGTTCTTTACTTGATGTTTTGGGCCGAACGATTGTTTCAACCGAATGTTCATGTTCGCAGCACAGTTCATGACTGACAACATCGTGGAACTAATCATAAAAGAGAACCATCACGCACGTTCAATGAAAACGAATGAAGTACGTTCAACGTTACAGAAAAAAAACCCGACCTTAATCAATTGATCCGGCATAGAAAAACATTCTGCTGCAGGGATGGCGGTCAAAAAAATACAACTAGGTTTTTATGTAAACGAAGTGGTGGCGTGTGGATGTCGAGTTCTCGACAAAGGGGGAATTTCCACGTCGTTTTGAATATGCGGGTTTACTGGGGTCAGCGTGGCCACGCCCACAGTAGGGATGTCTGGTTCTGTGCCCACCAAGGATAGTAACTTCTTCACGTCTAGACCTTCTGTGATGCAATCTACATCAAGCAGAGTGTGTTTACAGGAAATCCGACGAAACAGAAGGTACAACTATCGATAGTTCAATAAAATCGACAAGCCCATGAATATGTTTACAACAATCCGCATTGAAACGAACAATAAACGAAATCCGCCAAATGGGTGTAGTAGGTAGCTTTCTCGTATCCATAACATGATTGGGTAGATAATTTTCCATATTGGTGATAATCAGTACTACGAACTAACCAACAGCGTTCAGAAGTAATCGAAAAAAATTGTTACTTAGGGTAGGTGGGGGTAAAAACTACCAGTTTTGAGTTTTAAAGCTATCACGGGTCCCGAATGAGTGCTATTCATCTGGCAAAGCTAGGATCCGATGCTACTGGATCCTAGATGCATGTGCTGGAAGGTTGGGCGCGAACGGATGACTGTGCTATTAGCAGTAAGATTTTTACGAAAAAGTGGAAATGGTAGCTTTTGCCCCATGACATGGGGAAAAAACTACCAATGAATTTCTGTGGTAGTTTTTGGCCCAAATGTTGAAAGAGCCAAAAAAATAAATACTTTGAGCACGAAATCGCGGTAAATATTGGTGTATTTCCTTAGAAAAAAATACAATGAAATAAACACCATAAACTCTTAAACCTCAACATTGCAATATTATGTAAAGTAGCTCAGTCAAAACTATTTTGTCCTCTTTTCGTACAAAAACATTAGGAAAAAATTGCGTTTAAAGGGTGAAACAGAAAAGCTTAAGTCAGACATAAAATAAAATAAACTTCATAAACCTCAACATTGCAATAGGGTAACTAGTCCCCCCCCCCCCCCCATCTTAACGAGACGGAAGTTTTTGCCCCATGACTAGTGGTAGTTTTTTCCCCCAAAAGATGGCCGGCACATCAACCTGTTTCTCTGGTCCATGAGCATCTTTGAGGGGAATGGCAGTGGCAGAAACAACAGCTCATCTTATGTGTTGATAATTGCACTTGCGATGATATACATATTCAAAGCCAGTTAGTCACAATACTAATCTCAAGAAAGGAAAAAATTACATCCAAATTGCCAAAAACAAACTTTCCTCATTTTCTCTTCACGTGAATCACACAACTCCATGCGTTATCACTGACGAACTGGTCACATTAGGTGAGAAGCTTACAACCTAGGAGACCGAGACAGCATGGCTACCAACAAAACAATCACCCTGGTAGCTTTTGCCCCGTGGTAGTTCTTACCCCCACCTACCCTACTTACCAACCGGATTTTATGTGTCCACTACTGAAGATATCAACTGCCAACCAGCCACCTCCTAAGTAACTACCTATTTAACGTTGAAAATATTCAAATAATGCGCGGTTACCTACCAATGTGTTTTCTACAGGAACCCTACTGAAGCTACCTACCACCCTACACCCACCAAGGTATTAGGTACCCATCTACCTCCGTGGTACCTTATACCTACCTAATATATTTTTTTTCTTTCTACCTACCTAAACTAATACCTACCTACCTAACTTGGAAAAAAATCAAAAATCAGTATTTTCAAATCAATTACTGATTTTTCTGTAAAATTATTGCGGTTTTAAAACTAGTTATCTAACATTTCTACCAAACAATTAATTGAGCCCCTGAAAAGCCAAGTGGCATAAGTCAAATTTCGGATGAAACGGAGATAAGTGCGGAAACGTAATATGAACATTCAGCTTCGTTTATTGGCCTAGTGGCATAAGTCTAGCGCTTCGAGAATAGCCCAAGAGAAGGCATCACAAGTTCGATGGGAACATAAATTTGGGAGTTTTTCAGTAGGTATGCTGGATGCAACAAATGCTTTATCTCAAAAACAGATTTCCATGACTTATGCCACTTGGCTTTTCAGGGGCTCAATTACCAAATGATTTCTCCAACTTAATAATTTATTGTTTTCCACGTTGATTTTTTTCCCCCGAAATCAAATTGGGTATGTGACTCTACACCCAGTTAATGAATATTAGGTTTGTATTGTGCATAGGAGAGCTAATGAATAACTAATGAAGATTGATGCATGAGGAAGGAACAGCAAACAATTTTAGCCCTCAATAGTTTGAGGAAGAATTGATGTAAATGCTTGCATAAGAGTCTTCAACACATTGGGACATTTTCATGTCAACCACTACACAACAAGGTAGTGAAGTAAGGTTGTTAGTTCACGTACTCAAGCATCAAAATAAGAAAACAGTTGATTGTTCTCTACGCAACACAGTGAGTCTATTTTATTTATTGGTCGCGTGAGCAAGTTTTGGTGACGATTTTTCAGTTCATGTGCCAAAGCAAAGACATGAAAATTTCAATAATGCGTGGTTACCTACCAATGTGTTTTTTACAGGAACCCTACTGAAGCTACCTACTACCCTACACCCACCGAGGTAGTAGGTATCCATCTATCACCGAAGTACCTACCTACCTAACTTAGAAAAAAATCAAATAATGCGCGGTTACCTATTTTTTTTTTTTTTTTTTTTTAATGAACTCCCCTCAAGACAAAATGTCTTTGTGACGGAGGGGGCACGCCATAAATGAAAATAAATAAATAAATCAAATATTATGGGGAGGACGCCCAGGACTCACCCGACGCCGGCCCTAGGGATGAGGGAAGATGAGGAAGGTGGGGGAGGGAGAGAGGGATGAAGGGAAGTGCCTCTATAGAAAGACCACCAATTCAAATATGAGCCTAGCAGGACGCGGGTGGTGATACCACGGAGTACGCCTACCGAGATGCCCAACTCACGCAACTCCGTGGCACTTTTCCCACACCACACCCCGCGCCATGACAATGTTGCAGCCATCACCCTGATGTTGTTGGGTGCCACTCCTTTTAGCTCCGACACCGCTTGCCGTAAATCATTTCTATCATACTTCCTTATCTTGGCCCGCCAAGTCTGCTCCATGTCCAAGCTGCCATTGACAACTTGGACATCCAGGATAATGCAAGACTGGTCGGGCTTGACGGCAACGATGTCGGGCTTCTTACCCTGGTCACTTGGCATGTGATACAATCTCTCCCTCTCAACATCCCAGCCGCTAGATGACAAAGCACCTGCTATCTGCTTGGCAACCGCATCATGACGTAGAATGCGGCCACCGTGAGTACGAGGACACTGCTGCACTACATGATACAGGTGCTCATTTCCACTCCGACAGGCGCGGCAAAGGGGTAGTGTTGTCCCGCGACTACCTCTCGAACACCTAACCGCAGTTGGCAAAGATGCCACGCGGATGGCGTGAAAGTGTCGGTAGTCGCGGGCCCCAATGCCCTCCGAAGCCCAATCAACCCATTGGGATGAAAAGGGGCTTTCGGAGCACTGTCGGAGTTCTTTACCATCTACTGACTCATGCAGCGCAGCAGCAAACTCAGCAGACGAACTGGGTTTTGGAGCAGATGGTGTTGCTCGGTCGCACCATGCTAACTGCTGCCTGACAAAATCAAGATCAGCAGCAGCACGGGCGACCTCCCAGCTCGACCCTTGAAGGGCTAGCAGGCGCTGGCGGCGCAGAGAAGGGATACTTGCAGAGAGAGACACAATGCCAAGACCACCAGATTTGACTGGTGCGTGAATATAGGCACTTGGGACACCAGGCGGGAACCTCAGCCAAGAGCGCACAGCAGAGCGTACTTTGCGATCTAATTCCTGCAGCCTCCCCGCCGTAAGCCTGCCAAAGACTAACCCATAGGTCAGCTTTGGCAGTAAGTACGTGCGGAGGAGGCGCAGTTTCTGCTGCGGCTTCAATGGAGCCTTGGTAACGCGCTCAAGCGCTCTACCAAGGTCCACATGGCTGGCAGTGATGGTGGCCACCCCCATGAAGTCGACTCCAAGGTACCGCCAAACCTCCAACACGGATCGAGATGGAATGGGGGATTGTCCTACGACAAAACCCCCATCCACAACTTTCACCTTATGTTGGCGACCTGACGGGACCAAGGAGACCGACCCACATTTATCGGGGTTAACCACTAGTCCACACCTGGCTAGCTGCTTAGCAAATGCATTGAGGGCGATCTGCAAGCCCTCACGGGTTTCTGCGAGTAGGATAACATCATCGGCAAAAGCCAATGCACCTACTCGCACCCCAGGGGCGAGATCAAACCCTACTTCAGTGGGCAGCTTACCCAAGGCCGTATCCACAACCAGGTTGAATAGGAGTGGTGACAGGGGATCCCCCTGGCGTACCCCACGCCCGATCAGTACATCCCTTGACATCTCACCCCCCGCCTCGAGGACCGTCACGCCTTCATGGTACAGACAGGCCACATACTCGATTAATCGAGATGGGGCCCCGACACCACGAAGGCAATCGGTCAGGGCAAGGTGACTGACTGTATCAAAGGCTTTAGCAACGTCCAGAGCGGCCAGATGGAGTTGGCGGCGTTTCATACGGGCCAGCGAGATGACAGTTTGGAGAACTGTAAGGTTCTCCGCTGTGCCATCCGCCGGCCGAAACGCTCTCTGGACGTCACCAATGACACCAGCCACCTGGAGGCGAGATGCCAGTACTTTTTGGAAGTGGCGGAAGACTACCGACGAAATAGATATTGGTCGATAGCCTCCAGGCCCACTTCCCCCTTTCTTGGGAATAAACACTGTTCGGGAACGGGTCAACGCTTTCGGGGGTCTTCCCGCAAGGAGGAGTAAGTTGAGGATGAGCAGCTTGATCGTGTTTGGTGCTTTATTCCAGCGTCGGGCGGAAACACCATCAGGTCCAGCGGAAGTGGAGTTCTTGACACGGCACCTGTGTGCCTCGTCCAAAAGCACCGGCGCACACATAATGCTACGCAAGGAATCCCTGGTGGAGACTGGGGGAACCACTCGCTCACCAGGGTTGTGGCTGGGAGCACTCAAAAGTGGCTCCCAGAAATCCACAAATTCCTGGAGAGGAGGCTCAACTTGATCTTCCCCAGGCTCCTCCAGTACCTCGGTAGCTACACGCGCCGGATGCTTCCTCCACAAACGCTGAACCCGCTGGTACCTCCGCCTTCTTGCTTGCTTAGCCGCTCTGCGACCTCCATGCAGCCCAACTGTGGGAGGTCGTCCCCCCCGGTGCTGCATCACGGTCGCATCCCCAACCCGCGGGAAGGTCCTGCCCAAATAGGCTGCAACATCATCCTCCAAGTTGTCTGGCCCTTCAATGTGTTTTCTACCTACTACCCTACACCCACCGAGGTAGTAGGTACCCATCTATCACCGAAGTACCTACCTATTTAATAATATGCGATTAACTACCAAAGTGTTTTCTACAGGAACCCCACTGAAGATACCTACCACCCTGCACCCACCAAGGTAGTAGGTATCCATCTATCACCGAAGTACCTACCTACCTAACTTACAAAAAAATCAAATAATGCGCGGTTACCTACCAATGTGTTTTCTACAGGAACCCTACTGAAGCTACCTACTACCCTACACCCACCAAGGTAGTAGGTACCCATCTATCACCGAATTACCTACCTATTTAATAATATGCGATTTACTACCAAAGTGTTTTCTACAGGAACCCCACTGAAGATACCTACCACCCTGCACCCACCAAGGTAGTAGGTATCCATCTATCACCGAAGTACCTACCTACCTAACTTACAAAAAAATCAAATAATGCGCGGTTACCTACCAATGTGTTTTCTACAGGAACCCTACTGAAGCTACCTACTACCCTACACCCACCAAGGTAGTAGGTACCCATCTATCACCGAATTACCTACCTATTTAATAATATGCGATTTACTACCAAAGTGTTTTCTACAGGAACCCCACTGAAGATACCTACCACCCTGCACCCACCAAGGTAGTAGGTATCCATCTATCACCGAAGTACCTACCTACCTAACTTACAAAAAAATCAAATAATGCGCAGTTACCTACCAATGTGTTTTCTACAGGAACCCTACTGAAGCTACCTACTACCCTACACCCACCAAGGTAGTAGGTACCCATCTATCACCGAATTACCTACCTATTTAATAATATGCGATTTACTACCAAAGTGTTTTCTACAGGAACCCCACTGAAGATACCTACCACCCTGCACCCACCAAGGTAGTAGGTATCCATCTATCACCGAAGTACCTACCTACCTAACTTACAAAAAAATCAAATAATGCGCGGTTACCTACCAATGTGTTTTCTACAGGAACCCTACTGAAGCTACCTACTACCCTACACCCACCAAGGTAGTAGGTACCCATCTATCACCGAATTACCTACCTATTTAATAATATGCGATTTACTACCTAAGTGTTTTCTACAGGAACCCCACTGAAGATACCTACCACCCTGCACCCACCAAGGTAGTAGGTATCCATCTATCACCGAAGTACCTACCTACCTAACTTACAAAAAAATCAAATAATGCGCGGTTACCTACCAATGTGTTTTCTACAGGAACCCTACTGAAGCTACCTACTACCCTACACCCACCAAGGTAGTAGGTACCCATCTATCACCGAAGTACCTACCTATTTAATAATATGCGATTAACTACCAAAGTGTTTTCTACAGGAACCCCACTGAAGATACCTACCACCCTGCACCCACCAAGGTAGTAGGTATCCATCTATCACCGAAGTACCTACCTACCTAACTTACAAAAAAATCAAATAATGCGCGGTTACCTACCAATGTGTTTTCTACAGGAACCCTACTGAAGCTACCTACTACCCTACACCCACCAAGGTAGTAGGTACCCATCTATCACCGAATTACCTACCTATTTAATAATATGCGATTTACTACCATAGTGTTTTCTACAGGAACCCTACTGAAGCTACCTACTACCCTACACCCACCAAGGTAGTAGGTACCCATCTATCATCGAATTACCTACCTAATTAATAATATGCGATTTACTACCAAAGTGTTTTCTACAGGAACCCTACTGAAGCTACCTACTACCCTACACCCACCAAGGTAGTAGGTACCCATCTATCACCGAATTACCTACCTATTTAATAATATGCGATTTACTACCATAGTGTTTTCTACAGGAACCCTACTGAAGATACCTACAACACCCACCAAGGTAGTGGGTACTCCCATCTATCACCGAAGTACCTACCTACTTATGTAATGAAACATAAAACAATATGCGATGACCGACCAACGTGTTTTCCACAGGAACCTCACTGAATTTTATCGGACGACTGGGATAAAATGCTACTTACCATAATGACTCACTTACTAACATGACTAGGTACTTTATCTTACTTAATTGTGAAAAACGGAGAATAACATAGATCTTGAACATAGCTTCATATTTCATCAACACCACGAATAAAATACAGTTCAACATCCGTACATCGTAGAAATCCGAGTAGTTTCAAAAACCGCAAATCAACCAGACGTTCGTCTCGCAACTGTCTCCCAGTTCCGCCAACACAATAGCAGAGATGAACCATGAAGAAGTGATATTCGTATTTTCTTCACAAATTTACCTACTGCCTTCCACACACCAAAGCAGTAACAGCCACCCAACTTCGAAATAACTATCTAGCATACTAGAGAAAAATTAAATAATACGCGATTACCAATGTGTTTTCTACAGGACCACTAGGGTAGAGTCACCAATTATCGTCAGGCGCAAATATGGAACCAGTGTTCGTCACTTCACATTTCATTTCAATATAATAAGAGTTTGGAGCCACCTAGGGATTTGAATCTATCGCCATTTGAAAGAGGAGGTTGTAGGCTTCCGATTCCCTCCAAAATCAAGTCAGTATTGTAACGGTTCTGTTGGTGATATAAAGAAATCATCACCAGTACCCGAAACCAGCTCTCCATTGTCGGTGTGTTAGGTACTAACAGGTAAGTGTAGTTTCTAGCATTTTTTACCTACCCAAGTAGCGATTTTCTCATTTCTTTTTATTTGAATAGTTTTTATATAGTCTAAAGCTTGAATTCGAGCGTTGTTCGAGCTCTATAGAGATTAGTTCAATTGATATGGGATGACGATAACTGGTGTCATGAAATGATGGTTTATCCAGTTATCGTCACATGTGACGATTACTGGGTTTCAGTCAACGTTTCAGTTCTTAGTTCTATCGGAATCTTCTTTTCAAGGGGAACAAGAAGGTGTTCGAATTTTTCGATAATAACAATTGGATCCAGTATTCGTCAGGGGGTGACGATAACAAGATCCAGGGTGCAGATTACTGGGTTATACATTCAAGAATCTGTTGAATGAGAAATGTTTTATGCAGATATTTCTTGAATGTTCCGGAGCAGCAATTATTGTTTTCTATTTACATGTTAAAGAAGGAAAAAATATTGTGTAAGAAATACTTGTTGAAGGTATACCATAGAATACGTACAGAAGGAATACTAAATACCTACAGTAGGTCAATGTCAATAGCATGAAAATAATACATGGATTTTATTAGGGAAATAAATAAATAAAGCTATGAAAAAAAGGTTTGGTGACAGCTGAAATTTGTTAAATTGCCCGTTGAGTACCTGCCTATCCACTTGTTAGGGAATTCCTTCTCGATGGCGTGGAGTGGAAATTTTGATTTTGGAGAACATTTTGTTTTAACATTGAAAAATTAAAACAATGCTTCCTCTACTTTGGTTGACTTGGAAGCAAAATTATTTAATTGAGAATGATCAAAGTACAGCTTGAGGTAAGACAGAGCACTGGAAATGGTTTTTCATATTTTTATTGACAATTTTAAGTTAGTTTTCAAGTTTTTTTAAGAAAAAGTTTTAAATGGATAAATTATTATTATTTATCATTGGTTTTGGTTTATTATTTTCAATAATAAGCCTTTGGAATCGAGCAAGAAAAAAAAAATTTTAACCCCCCCTCAAAATTTGATGTTTTACGTTTCAAGGTACGTAGAATCCGAAAATCGAATAAAAAAATTTCCGTCCGTCCGCCGTACGCGGCAATTTTCTTAGCAACACTGGACCGATTTGGTTCAAATTTGGTATATGGGCTCCATTTGGGGTCTAGTTGTGCCGCGAAGCTTTTGGTTGATGTAGGTCACTTCTAAGGGGTGAAAATTAATGGTTGAAATTTTCAAGAGTGCCCTAGCTCGAAAACTCTCGAAATAAAGGTATCGTTTTTCACCAATTTTAAATAGTATTGAATTTTTAAAAATTTTTGAGACCACCCGGAGCTCTGTAGGACAAACCGTTCGGTCCCTACGAGTACTTGAAGGGTTTCCTTCGATAAAACAGAATCATGAGTGTGAATCGCAAAAGAGGTCTAATCTCCATTCAAATTTTATCTAACTAAAATGCGATCGCTGTCAATTCTTCAATTTGTATACAGTTTTGCCTTCTGCGTAACCAGTAATCAAATTTCCATAATATGGAAATTATTCACTTCATATTATTCACTTCATTCAATTATTTACTTCATATTATGAAGCTTTCTATTTTACCAATCGAGTGTGAAGCGTTTAGTTCTTTCTAATAAACTTGATTGTGAAGGTGTGAAGCCAGTATGGTGTGGTAGGTAGTACCTAGCTGGTAGGTACAACAAAGTTGGTAGGTAAAAAGAATGTTGGTGGGTAAAAAACGCTGCAAATCATTGCTCAAAGGCTTCTTCACTCTTCAGATCACTGATCAGCTGAGTGAGCTCCGAAGCCATTTTCAATCCTATTGAATGGAAGTGCTCTTCCAGGCGTCTCCAGCATTCGAGGAGATCTTCTTCACTCTTCAGATCACTGATCAGCTGAGTTAGCTCCGAAGCCATTTTTAATCCTATTGAATGGAAGTGCTCTTCCAGGCGTCTCCAGCATTCGAGGAGATCTTCTTCACTCCTCAGATCACTGATCAGCTGAGTGAGCTCAGAAGCCATTTTTAATCCTATTGAATGGAAGTGCTCTTCCAGGCGTCTCCAGCATTCGAGGAGATCTTCTTCACTCTTCAGATCACTGATCAGCTGAGTTAGCTCCGAAGCCATTTTTAATCCTATTGAATGGAAGTGCTCTTCCAGGCGTCTCCAGCATTCGAGGAGATCTTCTTCACTCTTCAGATCACTGATCAGCTGAGTGAGCTCCGAAGCCATTTTCAATCCTATTGAATGGAAGTGCTCTTCCAGGCGTCTCCAGCATTCGAGGAGATCTTCTTCACTCTTCAGATCACTGATCAGCTGAGTGAGCTCCGAAGTCATTTTCAATCCTATTGAACGCAGGAAGCTGAAATTTGAGAGGGAAGGTCAAGGGTGAATACAGATGGTGGTAGGTGCTATTGATGGAGAACCAGTGATCTATACAGAAGGGTGATCTATACAGAAAATAATAAACCTTTGAGCAATGATTTGCAGCGTTTTATTGTTAAATTTTGTAATTGGATACACTTTTCGAAATTCCGAACCCGAAATTGTTCCCGTGCTTATTTCTGACTGAATAAGATTGATGTAAAACTGTTTTTTGATGTGTGTAGATGAAAATAGACACCTATTAGATCGCATTCAGGAATGTTTATCTCCCGAAAGTCAAAACAAGGAGCGATTGAGATGGAAAACTACTAATCAGTGACACCCAACGTCCTTGACTGTAGTTCCTGGCCAATAGTGGTTGAACGTCGGACGGGAATGTTAGGTGTACCCAGTCACATAATGGAGTGGGTATCACCTGGAGTGTTATGAAAGCGCCCTTTACCCAAGATGAATTTCGCGAGCTCGTTCCTTGACACTCCGGTTTCACTTTCAAACCGATCCCTCCTTCTCGATTCTTCAAAAGAACTAATCGAGGTTGTGTAATCGACCTTGGAGGTTCCCGCGCTTTTCGACCCACGTGACCCGGCACACCGGTCTCCCACTCGAGTCCTTCTCCTTGTTCGATACCGGCCTCGGGGCGGTGGTTAGTGGTCGCAGACCTCAAGCTGCCACCACCTACCAGACTAGACACTGAAATGAATCTAGTTTATCTTGCTAGGTAGAAGCATCCTCAGACTAGGGATGTCCGATACTTCAAAAGTATCGATATAATATCGTATCGATACATCTAGAAAGTATCAAAAAGTATCGATACGACACTTTCAAAAAGTATCGATATTTTGAAGTATCGATACTTTTCGATACTTTCACAAAACGCTGCAAATTATTACACAATGGTTTATTTTTTATTTTTCTATATTGATCACTCGTCTGCAAAGCCACCAACCATCCAAAATGAAGAAAAACATCGATCGCATTTCGGTCAGCTATAATTTTAACGGAGATTAGGCCTCTTTTGCGATTCACACTCGTGTTTCTTATTTATCGTACGTCCAAACTTTGAATTCTCGTAGTGAGCGAACGGTTTGTCCTACAGAGCTCCGGGTGGTCTCAAAAAATTCTAAAAATTCTATAGAATCTTAAATTGAAGGAAAAACAATACCTTTATATCGAAATTTTTTGAGTTAGGGCGTTTTCAAAATTTCAAAATTGATTTTGGAACCCTTAGAAGTGACCTACATCAACCAAAATCTTCGGGGCACAACTAGACCCCAAATGGAGCCTACGTACCTAATTTCATCAAAATCGGTCAATGCTAAGTGGGGAAAGCGCCGCGTACGGCGTTCGTAATTTGTATTCGATTTTTGGATTCTACGTACCTTGAAACGTAAACCATCAAATTTTGAGGGGGTGTAAAAAAAAATTTTTCTTGGTCGATTCCAAAGGTTCATTATTGAAAATAATAAACCAAAATGGGTGAAATTGTCGTTTATGTTTCTCTCCATCAGTGTGACATCTCTCCATCACGAGGATAATAATTAGTATAGAATAAACAAAACAATAAATCACTCATTTTGTTATTCAAAACTTGTTTTGTTTAGGCACTTGTTTTCGTATTGCACTTGTTTGGGTTAACATTTTGGTGGTCCTTCCTCGATTATGGAGGACAGCAGGTTATCATGTAGAGCTGGAGGTGGTGGTACATCATCTTTGTTAAATTTGTTGAAGTTTGTTGGTCTCCCAACAATCTACGTAGAGATAGAGGTACTGTCGAGTAGGTACCTTCATGTCGTAGGTGTTGAAACAGATAAAATGTCAGATATAAAAAAGTATCGCTTCCGATACTGGAACAAAAGTATCGATACTACGATATGTATCAGGGTAAAAAAGTATCGATATGTATCGATACTTTTTTCAAGAAGTATCGATACTTTTAAGTATCGATACTTTTGGGACATCCCTACCTCAGACTTCTTAATAGTGATGGATAATCGAATAGAATGAATCGATATACTTATCAAATGATAAATCTTGTGCCTGTTGCCATTTTTAAATGAAATTATAGTTTGCTTAAAATTCTATAAGCATCTAAACAACGATAAAAATTATTGGGGGTTCAAAAAGGTAATAGTTATATTTTTTATTGGACATTCCTGTTGAAAACCAATTTTCAAAACTGTTAAATATCGCTTCTCATTCAAAATTCGAAATAAAATTTGTTCGATATGGAATGACCTTTGTTACTTTTGATTATGCAAGTTTGCAATATTCTGAGTTGGAGGAAAAAATTGGCATCCAAATCCGAAGAGTAGTTTCCTTATTCTACCACCCCAAAGATCGCCCTTCTGTGATGCACTTGAACCCCTATTCTGCTACATCTGAGCGTTCCCTTCTTCCCAATAAAGGTCATGTGCAATATTCTTACGTAGAAATTGTAGTAGGGTAAAAATGGCGGTTCTGGCACAGTTACTAGGCATCTCGGCAGCAGTGCTCTGTGGTGTTATGTAACCTCCATGTAAACTTGACCCCCTTCCCAACCACCCACCAATTCCGTATCAGTGCTCTGTGGTGTCATGTAACCTCCGTGGCAACTCCACCCCCTTTGTCCTCCATCTCCCAATTCATAAGGGACCATCTACCAATTCATAGGGGACCATCCTCTAATTAGGATGTAACCTCTGTGGCAACTCCACCCCCTTCCCCCACCTCCTACCAATTCATAGGGGGTCATCCTATCAATTCAAAAGGGACCATCCCCAAATCATAGGGAACCACCCTCCAATTCTGCATCACCTGTGGTGTCATGTAACCTCCATTGCACTTTCATCCCCTCACCAACAAATTGCTGTGGCATGGTAGCTCGGAACAGTGAGGATCCAAAACGTTCCAAGGATCCAAAAAAAGAATTGACTTACCTATAATGTTTCCAGGGATTCACACTGGGGTAAATTTGTACCCCAAACAGTTTGAAAAAACACACTGGGGTGATTTTGTACCCCACCACGAAAGAAGACGCGAAACACGAATTCTCAGAGCCAACTCGACTCGGGACAGTGCGTTTCCCTCTCACAGGGGTACCAACATAATTTACGTGGGTCCCATTTGGGCGGGAAAATTTTTTTCGCGGATGTACACCCAAAAATAGGAACAGTGGGGTACAGCTGTACCCCTGTGTGAGGTCCTAGGGTTAACAATAAGTTTTTGTTTTTCCTGTCAGTATAATAAGACTGTTGCTAATTCTTGAGTGTTGGTCAGTTGAAATAATCTCTTTTAGGACAAAGTTTCGACCAATTTATTGGTCATCATCGAGGCTATGTACAAATAGGAATCAAAAACATGTACTGATTCTACTTGGTATTCTGATTCTACAAATCTATGGGACAATGTTTAATCGAATTTTCACCCTCTGCGTCTTCGTGTATATTGGTATATTTGAATCAGCGTAAAATTTCCTTCAGAACAGGTGCATGGCGTCCATAAGGCCACTCAGGGTCTTGCCCCGGCTAAATTTCCCTCTATGTAAGCTAGATTTTTATCCCGAAGTTGAAAAAACTCGAAAAGTGTTCTCCTCAAAGTAGAAAAAAAATCCATATTAGAAAGTTTATTTCCTCAAAACTCACTGATGATCCATGGAAGCATGGATGTTTGTGTAAAATAATTTTTTACTGACATAGGAGAGGATAAGAAGAAGAGGTAGGATGGAATCGATAGGTATCCAACAATCGATTGTCCACTCGAATTTCCAATGTTTGGGGAAAAAAACGTGTTGCCAAGGAAACACCAGGGTCCAAAAAGTTCAGACTCCAAAGTTGCTATAGTTACATGTTTGTTTTTTTTGTTTTTAAGTTTATCCCCCATCCGCGCATGCTCAGTAGTGTAAAAATGTAGGCCTTGTCCGTTACCCCCTCTCTTTCTTAGCCTCTGCTGTGGGGACAATCTATTTCATTATCTTTGATCAAGTTTTGCTATCTTATACCTTCTCATAATGTAGGCCTAGCTGCCACCGCACATTATGACTTGCTAAGAGCTGGGAAAGATTAAAATCCACCCAATTCTTATCAGAGAACTTCTTGTTCTATGAAAAAGTTTTTGGTAATGCTCTACTACCACTATAGGAAGTCACACAACTCGTTTTAAGCGCATGTCTCAGTATATATTTTTTACTAAAACTGGAACGAAGTTGAGGTGTGGTCGTTCCCCAGTGGTTCCTCTATTTTACACAAAAGTAGGTGATCCTATGGTCAAGTTAGTGAATTTTCTGGTTTGGTGCCCCACCACTTTCCAAGGTCACCAAACGCCCCTGCTTAAGAATACCGAATCTAATGAAATTTTCAAAATGTGCTACGTAAGAAATATTGCTCGCAATGATGATCAACAAATGCAAACTGTATGTCCACGCTACTAATTAATGTAGAATCAGATTGATGCAAATTCTACTGGGTGACCACCCTCAATCCGAATAGTGTGGACACCGCTTAACATGTTAGTTATTTTGGTGATCAGAATTAATTCGATTCCGCGGATTCTATCCATTTTAAATTGCCTGTGAAAACTCCAACGAATGAAGTCGGTCAAAAACGACACCTCGCGGAACTATCAGTAATCTTGAGAGAGATAGTGGTCCGAAGGGTGGAGGCCCTTGGAAGGAAAAAAACTTTAATCTTATCTCCGACCGGGGAGGGACCTCATTTGCCAGATAAGACGAGGCCTCAAATCATTCACGAGGGATTAAGAGGGAAGAGTCCTTGGCAGACAAGCCACCTCACTCAAACTGAACAGCAAACAGACGTATCTGCGGGGATGATCGTTTCGGGGGAAAACTCCCAAATTTATGTAACGTCTCATTCCGTGGAATCTCGAGACGTGAAATCATGAAGAGTCCAACCTCGATTAAGCGAAAAGATTGTGAGGCTGATCTTCATCAAATTCGATTGACGAGAGCTGGGCCAAGTGTTGCCTACGGCGAACAATATGAAAACAACAATATGTTGAGGGGGGATAGATTTCGGCAATGTCCTCGTGATTCATATTATTACAAATTAAGTGCACCATCGTTATGCTGGTATCGTCAGAACTTCTGGCTTGTTTTGGTTTATTATTGAAAATAATAAGTCTTTGGAATCGAGCAAGAAAAACTCTAACCCCCCTCAAAATTTGATGGTTTACGTTTCAAAGTATGTGGAATCCGAAAACCGATTTAACACTGCATGCAGATACGTCTGACGATGGCAATTTAAATGATGAGCTCACTCAGCTGATCAATGACCACTCAGGCGCCTTCAGCATTCTCCATCGACCAAATGGAGTCTCAAATGTTCTCTCAAATTTCAGGTTCCTGCGTTCAACAGGAGAGGAAATGGCCTTGGAGCTCACTCAGTTGATCAGTGATCATCAACTTTGATGATGTATAGAAGTATGTATCGATTGACCCTGCCTCTGAAATTTCAGCTTCCTGCGTTCAACAGCATCAGAAAAAAAACGTTGCATTGTTTTGTGTGTCGAAAATTTTGGAATGACCCACAGAACTAAGATTTTTGGTTTACGTTTCAAGGTACGTAAAATCCGAAAATCGAATAAAAATGTTGTCGTCCGTCCGCCGTACGCGGCACTTTCCTTAGTAAGCATTGACCGATTTTGATGATATTTGGTTGTGGGCTCCATTTGGGGTCTAGTTGTGCCACGAAGCTTTTGGTTGATGTAGGTCACTTCTATGGGTTCAAAAATAGGGTTGAAAAGTTGAAAACGCCCTAACTCAAGAAATTTCAATATAAAAGTGATGTTTTTTCAACAATTTTAAATAGTATTGAATTTTTAGAATTGAATGAGACCACCCAGAGTTACCACCCGGTATGACTTACCAGTCGGTACCTGTAAGAACTTATGGGTTGGACTTACGATAAATCAGAAACACGAGTGTGAATCGCAATAGAAGCCTAATCTCCGTTCAAATTCTAGCTGACAAAAATGCGAGCATTTTCTTTTCTTCGAGTTGCCCTTAGTTTTGCGTCCTTCGCAACCAGTAATCAAATTTCCTGATGAAGGCACCCACAACTCTTTATTTCTTCCAAATAAACTTGATTGTGAAGTGAAAATATGGTTGGGGGGAAGTGGCAACAGCAAAGCCGTGTTCTATGTAGAAACGCTGCAAATTAATACACAATGGTTTATTATTTTTCTATATTGATCACTCGCCTACAAAGCCACCAACCATCCAACATGAAGAAAAACATCGATCACATTTCGGTCAACTAAAATTTGAACCTCTTTGGAGCCTCTTTTACGATTCACACTCAAGTTTCTTATTTATCGTACGTAAAACCTTTAAATTCGCGTGGGGAGCGAACGGTTTGTCCTACAGAGCTCAGCGTGGTCTCAAAAAGTTCGATAGAATCTTAAATTGAAGGAAAAACAATACCTTTACATCGACATTTTTTGAGTTAAGGCGTTTTCAAAATTCATTTTTGAACCCTTAGAAGTGACTTACATCAACCAAAATCTTCGGGGCACAACTAGACCCCAAATGGAGCCAACATACCAAATTTCATCAAAATCGGTCAATGCTAAGTGGCAAAAGTGCCGCGTACGGCGGACGGACGGGCAAATTTTTATTCGATTTTTGGAGTCCACGTACCTTGAAACGTAAACCATCAATTTTTGCTTCCGAGTCTACCAAGGTAGCGGAAGCTTTGTTTTCACTTTTCAAGGACGAAAAAAAAAATTTCTCCAAAATCAAAATTTTCACTCGCGTTTTGCGTTTTAGACCTTTCTCAACAATTTTGGTTCCGTGTCTGTGTGTCTGTCTGTGTGTCTGACCGTCTGTCATGAATTTCTTGTAACGCGCATAACTATACGAAGTTATTGACCGATTTCGATGAAATTTTCAGGGATTGTGCGGGTTGGTGTGTAGACGGTCCCCTATGAAAATCATCATCCTCGGATTGATAGAAGCGACTGCGCATGCGCAAACGTGAATTCCTTGTAACGGCTATAACTTCTACATTTTCCATCCGATTTCGATGAAATTTTCAGGGATGTTACAGATTAGTATTTAGATGGTCCCCTATGAAAATCATCACCTTCCGACTGATAGTAGCCACTGCGCATGCGCAAACGTGAATTTCCTGCAAGAATTAGATAGAGAAGTCCGCTCTGCTGTGCGCTCTTGGCTGAGGTTCCCACCTGGTGTCCCAAGTGCCTATATCCATGCACCGGTCAAATCCGGTGGGCTTGGTATTGTGTCTCTTTCCGCATGTATCCCTTCTCTGCGCCGCCAGCGCCTGCTAGCCCTTCAGGGGTCGAGCTGGGAGGTCGCCCGTGTTGCTGCTGGTCTTGATTTTGTCAGGCAGCAGTTAGCATGGTGCGACCGAGCAACACCATCTGCTCCAAAACCCAGTTCGTCTGCTGAGTTTGCTGCTGCCCTGCATGAGTCAGTAGATGGTAAAGAACTCCGACAGTGCTCCGAAAGCCTTATCTCATCCCAATGGGTGGATTGGGCTTCGGAGGGCATTGGGGCCCGCGACTACCGGAACTTCCACGCCGTCCGCGTGGCAACACTGCCAACAGCGGTACGGTGTTCTAGAGGTAGTCGTGGGATGACAGATACCCTTTGCCGTGCCTGTCGGAGTGGAAATGAACATCTGTATCATGTAGTGCAGCAGTGTCCACGAACTCACGGGGGCCGCATCCTACGTCATGATGCGGTCGCCAAGCAGATAGCAGGTGCCTTGTCATCCAGCGGCTGGGATGTTGAAAGAGAGAGATTATACCACATGCCAAGTGACCAGGGCAAGAAGCCTGACATTGTTGCCGTCAAGCCCGACAGGTCTTGCATTATCCTAGATGTCCAGGTTGTTAATGGCAGCATGGACATGGAGCAGACCTGGCGGGCTAAGATAAGAAAGTATGATAGAGATGATTTACGGCAAGCAGTGTCAGAGCTAAAAGGAGTGGCACCCAACAACATCAGGGTGATGGCTGCAACCTTGTCGTGGCGCGGAGTGTGGTGCGGGAAAAGTGCCACGGAGTTGCGCGAGTTGGGCATCTCAGTAGGTGTACTCCGTGGTGTCACCCGCCGCGTATTGCTCGGCTCATATTTAAACTGGTGGTCATTTTATAGAGGCACTTCCCTTCATCCCTCTCTCCCACCCCCACCTTTCTCATCATCCCTCATCCCTAGGGCCGGCGTCGGGTGAGTCCTGGGCGTCCTCCCCATTATATTTGTTTTATTTATTTATTTTGTTTTATGGCGTGCCCCCTCCGTCACCAAAGACATTTTGTCTTGAGGGGAGTTAAAAAAAAAAAAAAAAAAAAAAAAAATAACGGCCATAACTCCCACATTTTCTACCCGATTTCGATGAAATTTTCAGGGATTATGCGGATTAGGTTGTAGATGGTCCCGAATGAAGATCATTTCCCTCGGACTGATAGTAGCCACTGCGCATGCGCATACGTAAAATCCTTGTATCAGCCATAACATTTACATTTTTCATCCGAATTTGATAAAATTTTCTAGGATTGTCCAGATTAGCGTGTAGATGGTCCCCTATGAGGGTAGTGAAAGGTACTTAGAGATTGGTGTTTTGAGATTAACTACTATGCATCGGATCATCTATATAATCGGGTTATGGATACGAGGAAGCTATGTGCCACACCCACTTGGAAGACGTTTTTTTTCTTGGTCAATTCCAAAGGTTGAAAATAATAAACCTTCTAGTAATAATTTGCAGCGTTTTACATACAATTGGCAGATCCTCAGACTTTTATTATCTTGCTTGTAGGTTGGTAGGTACTTATTATTGACCTCGGGGGAAAAGTGGAGTGATAATTGATAAATGCATTTGCGGTAGGTTCCAAGTACCCTGGTATTCTTAAGTTTGTTGAACAACATTTCCAATTGAATTCCATTTTACATAGGGATACACTCTATCTTTGGTAAAGCCCTTTAAAACTGTGGATCAGAACCAGACAAGGATCGCAAAATAGCCTATCTCTATTCTGTACTTGAAAATGAACATGTGCTCTCTGCAAACTGAACAATTTGGGATACCCATCTACCTACGGTAAAGGCCTTTGAATCTGAGGATCTGAACCAAACAAGGTCAGATATATTTCCTGCTCTATAAGTCAACCCCTAAGAAGAAAGGATTCTCAGTATTGACCTTTCACAAGGCACTGGAGCTCCATCAACAAATTTGATTCACAAATTGCAAACAGACAGACTCTTGCAGACTGATAGAGACTTGAAAATGTTGATGGTGTTGTGGAAGTGTTGATGGGAAATGATAATTATTACGAATATTTGGAAGCAAGTAAGATTTCTTTCTTTTAGTTAACTTATTTTTATGACATGCTACTACCTGAGGAATATTTATTTAAAGTACTCAGTTCAGCCTAGCGCAGATGTATTTATGTACTATTTATTCTAGTAGACTCTGTGATCTCTCTTGTGATAAGTAATCTTGCTGTGATATTAGGACGTTTCATGTAGGTATAAACATAGGATATGTTTTTATTTGGGTGGGTTGTCAATATTTTTATCGTCTTTCAAATATCCTAGTCGTCATTAGTCCATCACCATATTTTCTAGTCATTTTAGTCCAAGTACCTCCTTTGTGGATTTCCCTCGTTTGCAGTGTCTGCGTTGCAAACTTGATCGTTGCCCATTTGGGCATACGGTCTGGGAGCCGCCATGGTGGGTGGGTCTGGGCCCGGCTGGGTACCCCCTGCCGGGCTCCGCTGCTTTTGCGGCTTAGAGTTTTCTTGCTACCTACTTTTCTTCTTCCCCTTTTTCTTTCTTTTTACCTACGTTACCTGTCCTAATATTATCACTTGTTATATTAATTTGTTAGCCATTGTTTAATATCTATTTTGACTATTGTTAATGCACTATGTGTTTCACAACAAATAAAAAAAACATTCATTCATTTGTTGTTCAACAAACATAAGAATACCAGGGTACTTGGAACCTACCGCAAATGCATTTATTAATTATCACCTCACTTTTCCCCCGAGGTCAATAATAAGTACCTACCTACCAATCTACATAGGAGATAATTATAAGACTGAGGATCTGCAAATTGTATGTAAAATAAGCCAGAAGTTCTGACGATGCCAACACAGCGAAAGTTCTCTTAACTTCTAATAAAACGAATCACGAGGATATTTCCGAAGTCTTACAGCCTTACAACCAAGGATTTGGGAATTAACTTATTCGATTTTTCGATTCTACATACCTGGAAACATAAATCATCAAATTTTGAGGAGAAATTAGTTTGGCTTCTTGGTGGTTCGGGAAGGTTCTGGGATTCCTCCCTGATCTGCTGCATTTAATAATGATGTTGATCCGGGAGGTTTTCTATCCTATAAAAACTAGGTCTTTCCTCGTCTATCAGAATCAATGCACACAAAAAACCGCAGATGAAAAATTATTTTCCAGAAGGATACTGTTATCATGATGAACGGTGATTGGGACATGTAGAGGGCGTATCCTAGATCCACCTGACGTTTTGGGTTGTTTCGTCGCTACGCTTACCATGAATTCAAGGTTCAGCCATAACTGTGGAATTCGATAGCGGAAGACCCGAAGAGTCATGAATGGTAGAGTTACGAGTAGGTGATATTGAAGGCGGGAACTGATTCATTGTGCTCTCGAAAGAATGGGTCGTTAAAAAATCCCCATTTTCCCCCCATTGAATCGGCGGTGAAGGGAAGGGCTGAAACAATAGACGGGACGATACGAACACCAGAACCCCTTCTCCTAGTGGACGGAATTCCAACTAACGAAGCTATGCCGCTCGGGAGAAACTGCCAAGCTGGGTGGGCAGTGTAGCTTCAGAGACATGGAACCATATAGGGTAAAAACACAGTGGATGAATCAAAAATAATTTCTAAATACCCTCTAAATGGGTTTTTTCCTTCAATGTAAAATATTATTTCATTTTTAGAATTGGATGAGACCACCCAGGGCTTTGTCGGACCAACCGTTCGCATTAAATTGATCAGAAACATGACCTGCAATGTAAATTATTGCCTGCCCTGAGCCTCTGGAAAGGTTCTTGTAACACTCGGCTCTAGGGTGGAGTAATAGTCTGAAGAATAGTCCCAAGTCTTACTGTGGGACATCCTTGAAAGCCTTTCGATCAGCTGATTCAGGGAGTTGGCTCAACTATGCTGCATTCTAGTGGGAGAATTGTGAACAAGAAACTGAAACAAACCAACCCAATGATGACCGCTGAGTGTGCCACAAGTACCTACTTCATTAGAATTTAATTTATGTTGGTTGTTGTGAAGAAGGAAGCAGAGGACGTCAATATATTTATATATTCACATTTATTCGGCAAGAGCTTTCGGGGCAAACTGTGGCCCCTTTCTCAAGCCTACAAGAAAAAAACTGTTAATTGAAGACTAAAAAATATAATAACAGTAGCATGAACAATCACGGTTAGTATAACCAACCAGTCAAAAATAAATTTAATCTCTATAAATAGGTTTAATCTTGGTGGCCCATTTTTAATGTTTTTAATAAAAAGTAATTATTAAGTAATAACATTTTTTTTACATAGGTTATACTAACTACTATTTTTGACTGGTTGGTTATACTAACCGTGATTGTTCATGCTACTGTTATTATTTTTTAGTCTTCAATTAATTGTTTTTTCTTGTAGGCTTGAGAAAGGGGCCATAGTTTGCCCCGAAAGCGCTTGCCGAATAAATGTGAATATATAAATATATTGACGTCCTCTGCTTCCTTCTCCACAACAACCAACATAAATGACTACAGCAGAAGTACAGAACAAGAATTTAATTTCACAATCAACTCTCTCCAAGTGCTACAGAGCTCTGCCTGGCTTCATTCGATTCTGTATGTACCAAAATCGAAGAAAAAAATCATAAAAAGCGCATAATTTGTATGTGTCATTTGTTATCAAGATCGATTTTTGAGAGAGAGAGAAACATTTATTGAACATTTAAGGAATAACAATTAATGGAATGTCAAGGTCTTCATGAATTGTACTGAGCCAAATGGTTGGTTCGGAAAACTACAATACATGAAGACCTCGACATTCCAATGGTAACAACCCTGCAGGTCGATTCTGTAACTCGCTATTTGGTTGACGTTATCGCGTCGGATTCGGTATCCCTCCCGTGCAACGACAGGTCGATAACGACATTGGAATTCTCTAATCGGGCATAGCGAAGTTTGGTCGTTGCATTTCAAAATAACGACGTCGCTATGTGATCCGACAATATTTCGGTCTAGAGCGAGCGAAAGGTAGCAACGCTTGATTTTTAGCCAATGGGAAGACGTATTGATAATAGTTTCCAATTGTTATCACGGGTAGAAGATCACTGCAGTTTGCAAAATGTCGGATTCATATTTTTTGCCGTGATGCCGTGAATATACAAAGGAATGACGCATAAAAACGGAGTTTTTCTCGTGATTCGTGCTTTTGTATCATGGAATAATGATAAATGGAAAGAATTACTTTTCATAAATCGGATTCATCAGTCACATTGGTATGAATTTCGTCCGTCCACGATGCTTCGAATAATCAACTGCCTGTCCATCTTACTACAAGGTAAGAATCGTCTTGTTATTTATCGTTTATTCATACTCACACATTCATACTTATTGGTACCTTCAACTACTTTGAGTGAGAAGTCCATAGCTAACTGCCTAATTGTGTGCGGTATACATTATTGTTACAGATTCCGGGAAACAAGTACCTAACCCCTACTCACGAAAATTTCGGAGTTCTCGACTTCTTTTCAGAACAAAATAGATGTATTTCACTCTCAAGGGTAAAAAAACCTAACATCACTTCAAAATTTATGAATCGCTGTTTTACTCATGTAAAGTTTCATGTATGTTATAAGACTGAATGAACATATTATTGTATTCAATAAAACGTAAGATTCATGACGTAATTTATTTATCTACCTTCACATTCATATTTCTTTGATTCAATTTTATGTTACGATTTTCATCTACCACGTCATATTCTCTCCTACCGTCGACGTCGATTACGGATATAAACAATCGTAAATTCGTGGTAAATATTTTCTCAGGTAATAGCAGGTAAGTTGGTATAAAAAAGAGCATTATCATCACAATTATTTTAGCAAAAAATTATCAATTTTAGTGGTTTTCTTCATTTTAGGAAGTTTTTATGCAGGCACACATTTAATAAAATAGTTAAAAATTCAAATAGAATCTACCTATTTTATAAGCTAACTATTTTAATTTTATGTACTTACTTACCAATTTCCGAAAATGACAGTATAATTATTTTTATCATCATTCAATGTTTACCTATAATATCAACATTTATATTATAAAAAATGCTGTTGATAGTTTGTCAAAAACTCAATTCCATTGAAAATACTCCCTTTACTATGATCAATAGAGTGCATGAATTTCTATACGAATTAACAGCTTGAAATAATATAAATACTACGATTTTTGTTTAATACAATTGTAGAAAAAAATCAAGTAAGTAAGACACAAATTAAAACGGCGAATAAACTGCTCATTATGAGGGTCGGATATTATTTTTTAAATATTCACCAGAAATTATGTACGAATGTATAAATTTTATTCTCAAAATGATTTGATTAACAAAACTAATAACCCACAATACGGAAATGAACAGAGCAACTCGGAAACTGAAATATGACTTCGAATAGGTTAGGAATTAAAGAGCGTTTTAAGCTACTTTTTCATAAAGACGGTTGTCGTAATCCATACCGGGGGGTTTCGAGCCGTCGAGATGGTAACGACACTTTTCGGCCGAAATACCGACGACTGAGCGACAGTTGTCGCTATTTCGCGTCTGCAGAATCGCGATCATCGCTATTAATCGTTATTGTTATCATAACGACACTTCGTTGTCGCTATTATCCCATAACGAGTTAGAGAATCGACCTACTGATCAGAGAGAAAAATACCAGAGAATTAACAGCAGCATGATGAGCCACAGCCACTCACTGATATTCCGCTATACTCCCTTCATTATTTTCCCTCATGGAGACAAAACATCTAAAATTATAATAGAATGCTGCTCAACTGTACATACTGGACGGTACTGAATCAACAACCCCAATAAAATTGATATGTCGAGTTAATATTGACAAGGATATGTCTTTTGGCTTCATAGATATGAATTTTTCGCGACACATTTTTTGCCACAAAAAGTGCAACGCTGCAACCAGTAAACAAAATCATAGCTCCATGTCGGTACATTGTGTGTTAAAGGCCTTCCTTCAATTGAAGTGGGTAGGTTGAGGGAGGATATACTGCGGCAATATCCTTAAAATTTCTTTATTAGTCGAGTGCACTTTCCCTGTGGCATTAAGTGGTAGGTAAGTCCTTGTTTTGGCGCATTTTATGAGAACACACTGTTGGGGCAACACTGTCCTGATTCTGATGGCAGTGCCTAGTCTCCCCCCCTAATCTCTCTTCTCTCGTAGAATTTTTCTGCTTCACCTCGTTTTTTCAACCCGCCTTTGTTCACGGTTCTTTCAAGATTTCAATTCAATTTCATCGTTTCAAAATCAAGTTTCTTATAAAAATATATCGCACAATCCGCGAGTATCGTTGCCGACCTCAGATTTTCATGTGAATATCTAAACCACCTCTACCTTCCTGGTTACCTACTCTCTAACGTTGCTGTTCGCCATCTGGACTCCTGCTGGTTGCTGATGAATTTTAACGCCGCACTGGGGCCCCAGGTACCAACCTACAAGAACTTACGAGGTAACAAATTTGCAAATTCCCTTTATTCGTCGATTTCCCATTCGTTCATTCCTTCATTTACCTACCAAGAACAGCCCTATGTAAATCAGTCATCCTCTAAACCCTACAAAATTTGTCACACACTGAATACCTAGTTCTCATAAAATGTGCCAAAACAAAGACCTACCTACCACTTAATGCCTATCTGAAGTCCTGAAGATGCTATTTACACAGCGAAAGTGCACTCGACTAATAAAGAAATGATAAGGATATTGCCGCAGCATATCCTCCCTCAACCTACCCTTTACATATGGGTAGCTATGAAGCAAGGTTCTCTAGAACACTGCGATATATTACGTGCAATCAGATTTTTTTTTTTTTAGAAAAAAAATTCTGTTTATTTATAGAAAAAGTAAATAGGTACGGTCAAACCGTCAAACTTTACACGATTACGTCACAATTGAAGATTCTCACTTTTTGGGGTAAAGTTTGACGGTTTGACGGTATGTACATATTATTAGAAGAAATGCTACGTTGTTGATCACAAAAATTGAATAAAGTATCAACCTACTTCATGATAATAAATTATTCATAAAAATCTTGTGTTTATATTATTTCATCATTTTAATTTTCAAATTACACCTACAACAAAGGACCATGATCTGTTGTTTTTCCCTCTAAGGGAGAGATTTTCGATTTAATCATTCCCATGTAAACTAAAAAAGTTCATGATCAAAGTTTCCAGGATCTTTCAATTTTTTTAATTCTTTACCTAATTTCAAGTGAAAGTCTTAATTCTCTCATACCGTGTTGATGCCGTCACGCAGGGGGTGCAACGTAACTCGATCGTACCTATAAAAGCAAAACAATAAAAATAATACAAAATCAATTAAGGTTACAAAATTCGAATAGAAATGCCCAATTTGTTAAGCATCTTCAGGACTCAATATCGACACATTAAAGCACAATGGTGCCAAAAAACGGTGTTTTGAGAAAAACGAAAAAGAAGTTTTCATTAGCGCACAATTCCTTAAATACCGGCTTATTAGACAAAACTCTTTAATTTCTTCAAGGAATTTTCTAGTTATAACGACAAAAGAAGGTCAATAATAGTTTTGTTGAATTTGAGTTTTTCTGAAGTTGAAAAAAAAAGTGGAAGATGGATGGACATAGCCCCTTTGTGCTTTAAGGAATCGATATTAATTATTGGAATTTTTATGAAGTAATTAAGCAGTATAAAAATGCCACACACAACAAAACAGTAGGTGTCTAGCTCGAGTGGAAGTCTTGAGAACTTGATTCTTTTCATTTCACTAAAATCTCAGCATCATCCTTTGATAGGTAAAGAAGCGCCTATTTAACACTGCTGAATCAGAATTTCTAACTGAGATGCTCCCTGATCAGCTGGGTGAGCTGAATTTGCATCTGGTGGCCCCCAAGAAGCTGAAATTACGCAGAGCGCCTACAAATATAAGACAGCATAATCCGGATATCAAACTCTCAGAAATATGGTTTTTTAAATATAAATCAGAAATTTGAGTAGCGGTTCATACCTAAATTTTGGTATCGAGTCTACCAAGATAGCGGAAGCTTTGTTTTCACTTTTCAATGTTAGAAAAAAAAGGTTCTCCAAAATCCACTCGCGTTTTACGTTTCATACCTTCTTGAACAATTTTGGTTCCATGTCTGTCTGTCTGTCTAGAAATCCTTGTCATATCCATAACTTCTACAATTCTCATCCAATTGCGATGAAATTTTCAGGAATTGAGAGAGTTGGGGTGTAGATGGTCCCCTATGAATATCATAGACCCCAAATTGAAAGTATTTTGTGCTCATGCGCAAACGTGAAATCCTTGTAACAGCCATAACACTTACATTTTTCAACCGAATTTGATGAAATTTTCTAGGATTGTTCATATTGACGTGTAGATGGTCCTCTTTGAAAATCATCGCAACCAGACTAATAGTACTTGCTGCGCATGCGCAAACGTGAATTCCTTGTAACAGCCATAACTTCTACATTTTCCATCCTATTTCGACGAAATTTCTCAGGATTGTCCCGATTAGCGTGTAGATTTTCCCCTATGAGGGTAGTGGAAGGTACTTAGAGATTGGTGTTCTGAGATTAACTACTATGCATCGGATCATCTATACAATCGGGTTACGGATACGAGGAAACTATGTGCCACACCCACTTGGCAGAATTTTTTTTCAATTCTGGAATTAAAATTCACCTTCAGCCTGTTAGAAAGGAGCGCTTTTGAAATTAAATGTCTCCATCTGAGCGGGGGACTGGATTCCACTTGGCCTGTCTGCGCCCAAAATTCACCTAACGGGCCCCAGCGATCTGATCTACCCCTCCAGGCAAGAAAAAGTGTATCTCAATTTCACTTGTTAAGTTTAATTATATCGAGTTTTAATTTACTTTCTAAAAAAGAATGGGAAAAAATCCGACGAGGGGGCCGCTCCTTCTTCAAAGGTATCAGGTTCGTCGGCGGAATTTCTTTGGCGCTGCTCGATAGCCATCGAAAAAGCTCCTTCCAACGGGGTCTCTTACCACGTCTTCACCCCGTCTACGCCTTCAGGCGCCACTCGTCTTATTTACACGTTTTGATACGCCAAGTGGTAGACGGAAGGGCCGATCTTCACTTCATACAGGGTGTCCCGGAACTTCATACTGATCCGAACTTCAGGGACTAATTCTACGACTATATCCAACAACTTTTGTCTCATACAATTTTTTCCAAAACCACTTCTCACTTTTCTAGGTTGAAAAAAAAGTTCTCCAAAATCAAAATTTCCACTCGCGTTTTACGTTTTAGACCTTCCTGAACAATTTTGGTTGCATGTCTGTCTGTGTGTCACGAAATCCTTGCCGCAGCCATAACTTCTGGATTTATCACCCGATTTCGATGAAATTGTGTAATTGAATTTTAAATTCTGATAAGCGGATTGTGATTGTCATACCTTTTTTCAATATCCTATTTGCGGTTTTTTTTCAAAATTTTGCCTCTAAGCTGGTTTATTTGAATTATTGTTGCTCAAAATTGATTTTAACATTTTCAAATATAATTAACCAAAATTGTACTAATTACTTTCTAAATAAGTCTGTGTAAGCAGTTTTTAAATATTCCATTTTGTTTACAAATGGGAAGCTACTCAAATTTGTCCTCAAAGGTGCTGACATCTATTAAAAAAAAAAAAAAAAAAAAAAAAAACGTATTAAAATCACAGCCTTAAGGCTTTCCTGAACAATGTACAATGTTGGTTCCGTGTCTGTCGTGAAATACCTACTAGCAAAGGGCAAAAATACATGAAGATTTCATGAAATTTTCGATGAAACTTTCAGGGATTGAGCGAGTAGACGTGTAGATGGTCCCTTTGAAAATCATCGCCCCCGGAATAATAGTAGCCACTGAGCACGCACAAACGTGAATTTCCTGTAACAGCCATAACTTCTACATTATCAACCCGAATTCGATGACACTTTCAGGGATTGAACGGGTTGGCATGTAGATGGTCCCCTATGAGAGTAGCACAAGGTACTAGTTTGAGATAACTACTATGAATCGGATCATCTATACAATCGAGTCATGGGCACGAGGAAGCTATGTGCCACACTTGGCAGACTTTTACTCTCTATTGAGTGATGACTTTCTTCACTCCAAATTAATCGCATAAGGACGCCCAAATCTCACTGTGGGGCAAGACCCATTTGGCAGAATTTTTTTCTACCCGTTTTCAAGCTTTTATTACATAGCATTCTTGAGAGATACTCTACGGAAAACTCGGCGCTTTGCGCCTCGGCGGGGGGCTCCGCCCCCCTGCACCCCCCGGTTTATTTCTTTTTCCATACTCTGTATGAAATCATAGGAACACAGAATGTGTTTTTGCGATGCTAGTCATCCGTTAAATAAAAAACAACAATAATAAATGTGGAGTCTTTGGCAATAATAAAATAAATAATTGTTAGACATTTAATTTGGTCTAAAACCCTATAAATGTTATATAAATAAATATGTAACTACAAGAAAAATACTATATAAATTGAGAGCTTTCCAACGAATGGTGAACAATTTCTGTGCAATGAACACTGCGGGAGTTCTATTTCCTTACCAACGGCTTGGTTGCACGGGAAAATCATTATAAAAGGCGCGTAACGGTTTTTTCTGTCGTTTTTCGTGACGATTTTTTTTCGGTAGGTCATCGCAAAAACACATTCTGTGTTACAAAACTTCCTCAGAGTCTCAGCTTTCCAATGGTACCTGTATCTAATTTTTAAAAAAAATTTAATCAAATTTGAGGGAAAATTCATGTTTAAACCTGTAAAACATCCATTTTTTCAACGAAATCATCATGTATTAAGGCCTTGAAAACGGGTCAAAATAATAAAATTTAGGAATTAAGAAAAATTTCTTTTTGCTATTTTTAAACTGTCAGATTTTCTCAAAATGTTTTTGTTCGGCTTCAGAGAGAAGCGAAACTTAACGCTATTTCCAACGGTACCTACCCTTTTTTTTCACTCGGTAAATTAAAGTAGTTATGGTAGGTAATTGTAGTGGTATAAAAAACATGAAAAAAGTTTTTAAAAGGGTTAAAAAACTGCAGGAGGAGTTAGTTGCAGAATCGATCCCTTGAAGGGGTGTTCATACTTCTACCAACTGTAATGTAGGTACATGTGAATTAGGATTAACTTGTTGATTATTGTTGCAAAGTTATTAATTTTTATTGTATCAATTTCGGGCTTTTTGATCAATTTTTTATTTGTACGGATACTTAGGGGGATTCATGTCGGGTGGTCTGGTCGGCCCGGGGGCGGCTCGCCTGGCGTGTTCTGAAGTGTATAAACCTAGTGATAGGAGGCAACCCCGGGAGCCGTCAAGGTGGGTGGGTCCGGGTCCGGCCTGGCTGCCCGGCTGGGTCCACACATTTTGCTTCCGAGTCTACCAAGGTAGCGGAAGCTTTGTTTTCACTTTTAAAGGACGAAAAAAAAAAGTTCTCCAAAATCAAAATTTTCACTCGCGTTTTGCGTTTTAGACCTTTCTGAACAATTTTGGTTCAGTGTCTGTGTGTCTGTGTGTCTGTGTGTCCGTGTGTCTGTGTGTCTGTCATGAATTCCTTGTAACGCGCATAACTATACGAAGTTATTGTCCGATTTCGATGAAATTTTCAGGGATTGTGCGGGTTGGTGTGTAGACGGTCCCCTATGAAAATCATCATCCCCGGATTGATAGAAGCGACTGCGCATGCGCAAACGTGAATTCCTTGTAACGGCCATAACTTCTACATTTTTCATCCGATTCCGATGAAATTTTCAGGGATTGTGCGGGTTGGTGTGTAGACGGTCACCTATGAAAATCATCATCCTCGGACTGACAGAAGCGACTGCGCATGCGCAAAAGTGAATTTCCTTGTAACGGCCGTAACTTCCACATTTTCCATCCGATTTCAATGAAATTCTCAGGGATTTTACAAATTAGAGTTTAGATGGTCCCCTATGAAAATCATCACCCCCGGATTGATAGTAGCCGATGCGCATGCGCGAACGTGAATTGCTTGTAACAGACATAACTTCCACAATTTCTACCCGATTTCGATGACATTTTCAGGGATTACGCGGATTAGGTTGTAGATGGTCCCCAATGAAAATCAAGGCCTTAAAATTTACAGTAGCCCCTGCGCATGCGCAAACGTAAAATCCTTGTAACAGCCGTAACAGTGGCGTGTGAGGTGAGGATCTCAAACCCCATTCAACCACCCCCTTGATGGGTCAGTCAGCAATGCTCTGGATTCCCACGTAGGAGTCCCAGGTTCGAATCCTTGTCAAGCTAAAAACTACCGCACTTACATTTTTCGTCCGAATTTGATGAAATTTTCTAGTATTGTCCAGATTAGCGTGTAGATGGTCCCCTATGAGGGTAGTGAAAGGTACTTTAAGATTGGTGTTTTCAGATTAACTACTATACATTGGATCATCTATATAATCGGGTTATGGATACGAGGAAGCTATGTGCCACACCCACTTGGCAGACTTTTTTTTTCATATTCATATTGCTCTCATGTACATGGAGCGGGCTGCATTATGGAAGTAACGGAAAACACACGAGTTCCTCATTTCAAAAACATTGTTTATAATATACACCTACTATTACATTTTAATTACCTATGTATGAACCATTTAGTTACCTTTGTATTACCTATGTGTTTTAATTGACGCATTCATGTCCTTGTAGTCAAAGAATAAAGATCTATCTATCTATCTATCATCACTCGGTGCAATCCGTTTCAGTAACTTTTGCTCGAATTCAAAGGTTCGTTATAGAAAAAAATATGTAAACTAAAAGATCTCCCGCTCCAAGGCCTCGGAAAACCGACAGAATCATCGGGATCGCTAGTAAACCAACACCTCGGAGTGACGTCAGACTGTTGAGGCAGACAGAACAGACAGACCGACCGACTCAAATGTCAAGACTCCACGCCCTCCCGCGCCGCCGTTCGGTTTCACCTCGCGCAAAAGAGAAAGTCCGGACTGAGAGGCGAAGCAATAATTCTTGACATCGGCGCGGTCCAGTATCTGGCTCCGTAATTACAGCCCCGATCGAGATTCGCAACAAATTATCTTGCAGTGCATTAAACATCTTGTAAGTGTAACCTCTCCCTGGCCCCAGGGCCCGTCTGACCACATCTCCCCTTGTTGTTGATTTTGAATCAATACAAGTAAAAGTACGTACCAGCGCCAGTACTGCCAGAAGTAAGGAGTCAGGTGATAGGAAGCGAAAACTGGTGGTTCCAGGATCGTACGATTGTAAGGATGGTATCAAGCAAACAATTTAATACAGAAGTGCGAATCAGACGGATCCGACATCCATAAAGCACTGTTGCTTGATAGGAAGAAGAAGAAGAAGAAAAGCAGTTTTATTCACGAAAATAAATAGGCACAACTTCTATAATACGTAAAAAAAACCAATAGGATTTGGCGAATTGCGCCATAAATCCGGTTCTGCCGGCATAGAATAGAATACTATTTTAAAAAACACCACAATAGAATATTTAGTACTGAATACACCACAATAGAATATTTTGTTGAAAAAAAAGTAAAATGAAATGAAATAAAATAAAAAAAAGTGGGTGTGGCACATAGCTTCCTCGTATCCATAACCCGATTGTATAGATGATCCGATGCATAGTAGTTAATCTCAAAACATCAAAACAAGTTAATCTGTAACATCCCTGAAAATTTCATTGAAATCGGATGGAAAATGTAGAAGTTATGGCCGTTACAAGGAATTCACGTTTGCGCATGCGCAGTGGCTACTATAAGTCCGAAGGTGGTGATTTTCATAGGGGACCATCTAAATACTAATCTGTAACATCCCTGAAAATGTCATTGAAATCGGAGAGAAAATGTAGAAATTATGGACGTTTCAAGGAAATTCACGTTTGCGCATGCGCATTGGCTACTATCGGTCCGAAGGTGGTGATCTTCATTGAGGACCATCTACAACCTAATCCGCATAATCCCTGAAAATTTCATCGAAATCGGGTAGAAAAAGTGGAAGTTATGGCCGTTACAAGGAAATTCACGTTTGCGCATGCGCAGTGGCTACTATCAGTCCGAAGGTGATGATTTTCATAGGGGACCGTCTACACACCAACCCGCACAATCCCTGAAAATTTCATTGAAATCGGATGGAAAATGTAGAAGTTATGGCCGTTACAAGGAATTCACGTTTGCGCATGCGCAGTCGCTTCTATCAGTCCGGGGATGATGATTTTCATAGGGGACCGTCTACACACCAACCCGCACAATCCCTGAAAATTTCATTGAAATCGGATGGAAAATGTAGAAGTTATGGCCGTTACAAGGAATTCACGTTTGCGCATGCGCAGTCGCTTCTATCAGTCCGGGGATAATGATTTTCATAGGGGACCGTCTACACACCAATCCGCACAATCCCTGAAAATTTCATTGAAATCGGACAGTAACTTCGTATAGTTATGCGCGTTACAAGGAATTCATGACAGACAGACAGACAGACAGACAGACAGACACACAGACACACAGACACACAGACACTGAACCAAAATTGTTCAGAAAGGTCTAAAACGCAAAACGCGAGTGAAAATTTTGATTTTGGAGAACTTTTTTTTTTCGACTTCGAAAAGTGAAAACAAAGCTTCCGCTACCTTGGTAGACTCGGAAGCAATAAAATAATAATAATAATACAAACAAATACAGTACAAAGTAGGAAGGTACTCGCTCCACAAACCAACAATACCATTGCAGAAAATAAAAAAATAAAAATAAAAAACAGCAACAGTTGCTGTTTTTTATTAGTTACTACTAGTTACTACTAGTTGAAATGCGCCACCAAAAAGTTTCTATAAGCTTTAGCATCTCTTACAAATTCATTAAAAGTCGTAATTTGTGTTGATCTGTTTACTGTATTGATTAATTCTGGACCATCGAAAAAACTTTTTCCATAATATCTCGATCTAAATTCAGACAATATTGGGCACTTACAAAGAAAGTGATAAATATCTTCGTTTTGACCAGTGTTGCACATTGAACATTTTGCCTCTTGAGTGTTCATATTCCAAATCTTACAATTCAAGTTCAATTGCTCACAGCGAGTCTTCAGTACCAATTTAGCCACAAACTGCCTCAATTCGTTTAGTTTAGAGACAAAAAATGGCGTTTCTAAACATTTATACAACAGATAGTTATTAGAGTTCAGTGCAAGATCCTTCCACTCCATATTTTCCCTATCAATCTCTTTTTTTAGCAAAATGTTTGCCACCTCTCTAATAGTTGTAGGACATAAATCAAAAGTGTTCATTTCAACATCATGACTCTGCGCCATGCGCATCCAACTCGAGAACCAAAAAACCTCAAGTCTAGCACACTCCTTTGAAACCTGGAGAGGGAGACGAGTAGAGTTCATACCACTCACACGTTCTATGTACCCGAAGTGTAGTTTAAAAAAATTAGTATACAGGGTATTTACACCCAACTCTCGGTGAATCATGTAAGTTGGAGTACTATCTGGAAGGTTCCACACTCTTTTCAAAATATGTCGAATGAGCCGTTCCACTCCCTCGTACTTACGAAAACCCCATACCTGACAAGCATACCCTATCACACATCGTGCTGTGGCATTAAAAACTTTCAACTTGTAATCAAACGAGATCTCTTGATTCATAAAGTTTTTCCAAACGCTGCTGAGACCAAACTGGGCAGCTGCTTTCTTATTTGTTAAATGAGGTTTCCAATCAAGGGACGGGGTAAATGTGACTCCCAGATATGTATACTTTTAACTACCTCTATCGGTCTACCATTTAAAAAAAACCTTTCATGTTTTGCTTGAACGGAGCACAACTAGATCGGAACTTGGAGGCCTAGCTCGACAGTTATTCAGTAGAACCCTCAATGCTCAACTCCCAATACTTACAGAATCTCTCAAGCCAACCATCGGAACTTCAGTAACAGAAAAATTGGGTGAAGCCAGAGCGACTCAGGCAGCTTGAGCAGACCGTACTTCTAGACCATCCTTAAAATCGTCTTATTTACACGTTTTGATACGCCAAGTGGGAGACGGAAGGGCCGATCTTCACTTCATTCAGGGTGTCCCAGAACTAATGATTCAAACTTCAGGAACTAATTCTACGACTATATCCAACACCTTTGTCGTATACAATTTTTTCTAAAACCACTTTTCTCTTTTCTAGGTTGAAAAAAAGTCTCCAAAATCAAAATTTCCACTCGTGTCTTACTTTTTAGGCTTTCCTGAACAATGTTGGTTCCGTGTCTGTCTGTCTGTGTGTCATGAAATCCTTGCGCAGCCATAACTTCTGCATTTATCACCCGATTTCGATGAAATTGTGTAATTGAATTTTAAATTCTGATAAGCGGATTGTGATTGTCATACCTTTTTTCAATATCCTATTTGCGGGTTTTTTCAAAATTTTGCCTCTAAGCTGGTTTATTTGAATTATTGTTACTCAAAATTGATTTTAAAATTTTCAAATATAATTAACCAAAATTGTATTTACTTTCTAAATAAGTCTGTGTAAGCAGTTTTTAAATATTCCATTTTGTTTACAAATGGAAAGCTACTCAAATTTGTCCTCGATGGTGCTGACATCTATAAATTTAAAAAATCGTATTAAAATCGGGGACACTTAGCCTTAAGGCTTTCCTGAACAATGTTGGTTCCGTGTCTGTCGTGAAATACTAGTAATGGGCAAAACTGCACGAAGATTTCATGAAATTTTCGATAAAACTTTCAGGGATTGAGCTGGTAGACGTGTAGATGGTCCCCTATGAAAATAATCGCCCCCGGAATGATAGTAGCCACTCAGCACGCGCAAACGTGAATTCCTTGTAACAGTCATGACTCCTACATTATCTAAGGTAACCCGGGGCAAGTGCGTTTTGGGGTAAGTGCGTCTCCTGCGTATTATAGGAAGCCCATGTGATTATTGGCTTCAAAACCCCCTGAAAATTATTGTTAGGATGTCCCTCCAGCGTAAACATAAGTTTTTAAGGTCTAAAAGACTTATTTCAGACTGAAATAAGTCTTTTAGACCTTAAAAACTTATGTTTACATTGAGAACATTCTCATTGAGAACATATCATGTTCCATCCAGTAGCATCCTTCCGCCATTAAATCATCAAATCTTGCACTTGGGATGGGCGATAGTCGATAGATCGGCACTAACGATATCTATTAAAAACTATCGATAGTATCGATAGTTTTTGACATTTTCATTTCTTTGCTTTGGCACATAAACTGAAAAATCGTCACGAAAACTTGCTCACGCGACCAATAAATAAATAAAATAGACTCACTGTGTTGCGTAGAGAACAATCAACTGTTTTCTTATTTTTATGCTTGGGTACATGAACTAACAACCTTACTTCACTACCTTGTTGTGTAGTGGTTGACATGAAAATGTTCCAATGTGTTGCAGACTCGTATGCAAGCATTTAAAATTGAGTTTCTTCAAAAGACTTTCAAGATGGTTTATACGAGGGTCGATCAAATATTTACACACATAACTTGAAACCTACGTTACGTACATGTTTACGCTACTTAAAAATCTAAAGAATAACCTATACAGGTACTCGTACATGCTCTGTTTAGTAACCTTTCCCATCCGAAGCCCCTTTTTGTAACTAGCCAACTTAGAACGGTTTTTTGTATTTTGTTCTGGTGAACTTCTAGGGACTTTTCATGCTACAATCAATTTCTCTGAGTTACATTTGTGTAGTTTGATAGTGGCTTCCCCTATTTTTTACATGTTTTTACATTTTCCATGCCCGATGGAGAATTTAACGTTATTGTTAACGTTATTATCTATTACTTGCAGGATTTGGTATATTTATAAGATTACCTACACAAAGATTTCAAACGAAAAGCGAATTTATTTAAAATGCATAAAAATAATTTCCCTTTTATCACTGCTCCTGAGCCACATATTGCCTGAAAGCCTGAAGAGAGAAAGGGAGAGAGTTAGAAGGTAAGAGGTGAAGTCGATACCACGAATTTTGTTTCTTTGCATAAGTGGCGAATATCTAATTCCTCGAAATGGGGTTCTCACAACATACAACAGGTAATAAATATTGACACGAGCGGCAACTTCGAGAATCAGTGAATTGAGAGGTTCTCCCAAATGGAATTCCCGGAGCTGAGGCTGCTCCGCTCGTCTCAGTATTCAATATCACAGCCCTCCTAATGCTGAGATTTTCAAATACGAAAAAGTAAAAATCTATCGATAGAAACTATCGACTATCGCCCATCCCTATCTTGCACCTTCAATCATGACGTGTTCCATTTCTTTACTATAAGTTTCATAATATTGCTTTCTACAATATTATAGTAGGGGAGCCTCTAACCAGGGGCGTCGGGTGATAATATTCGTCAGGCAAACAGCTTGGCCAGTCATAGAGGAATGCACAATAATGAAAAACACTGCAAATTATTACAAAAAGGTTCATTATTTTTCTGTATTGATCATGCGCCAGCAGAGAACTCAGCTTTGCCATTGTCACCACCTACCAACCAAGTTTTCGCTTCATATTTGAGTTTATTTAGATGAAATAAACACTTCACACTCCATTCGAAGAAATAAAGAATTCCTTTTCATTCCTAATTCCTTTTCATCAATATCGGTCCATGATAATTAAGGAAAGTTACGCGGATGGACGGTTTTTTTTTTATATTCGATTTTCAAAATCTACACGTACCCACCTACCTCAAACGTAAACCATCGAATTTTGAGGGTGGTCAAACTTTTTTTCTTGAAAATAATAAACCAAAAAGGGAGACTCTGAATTTAGACCTACCTAATAAGATGTGAAACCTTCATTCCACACTGTTATGCAATTATTTCCAAGTGTCTATCAACTAGAAAAACGATTAGGTACAGGAAATACAATAAAATCGGGAACGAAACACCAGTCAGCGTCAACTAGCTGCTATTTGCGGCGGCGAAAAAACTAACTGCTTTCCTTCCTTGAGATAATGTGGTTGGATGGATATGTTATGTCTTGCCATGCATGGGTTAATTAGTATCCATGGCTCATCTTCCAAGTTTCTCTGCTTTCAAGGTCACGAAACAGTTCTCCGATTGTTTGCTACAGCGGTTAGCGTGGTAGTGGGGGTATGGTAATACTAGACCCCAAGATGACCCCCCGCCACCGGCCGATCGTCGCCTCTCACTCTAAACAGTCCCGAAAAATTCATTTTTTTGAACTGCTTGCCTTGCATCGCTTGCCCCCGCGCTAGTTCGCTTATCATCTGCAATCATCTACATTACCGACCTCTCCAAGTCTCTGGTGTGTTGCGGGCTAGTATCCAAGGCAAAATACGTACTTTCTTATTCCATTCTCCTATTTCATCTAATTTACTAGGTAATAATTTAAAAGTCCCTAAATTATATTAAAATTTTTTTAAATTGGCTATTATATTACTTACAAAAAATGGGAATAAAGGAGCATCTCAACAAAAATTAATTTATTCATTTTGCTTAGGTATTTTTAGTAAGGCAAACAGTGTTTGCTATGTTTGCCTGGAGGAGGCGCCACTGCCTCTAACAACGGCAGCCCCCATGATATTGTATACATTCCAGGATTCCCATTGGATGAGCATTTGGTAGGTCAATTTAAATATTTAAATTGTTGTTTAAAATTTGCATTTTTATTTACCTTCCTCCTGCACACAATGTTTTCCCTAAATGTAATAAAAATAGTATTAAATACTATTAAGTAGTCTAAATTTTAGAGTAAGAAATTTTGGACTCCCCTCTCCACCCTCAACCACCATAACATTTCTGAACAGAAATTCGGAATTTCAAAAAGAGAACGGCTGGTGTCAAAATTCTCAAGATGAGGTCTACTTACGATTAAAAAATTTTTAAAAATCAGGCGTACCCCCATTAGAACAATTGTACAAGACTTCATCAAATTCGGATGAACAATGTAGGTGTAACAGCTGATTTTACAGGATTTTACGTTGGCCCAAGCGCAGAGGCTACTGTCAATTTGGGGGCCTTGATTTTCATAGGGGACCATCTACACCCCTATCAGTAAGATCCCTGCAAATTTCATCGAAATCAGACGAAAATCTGGAAGTTATAGCTGTTACAGAGAATTCACCTTTGCGCACGCCTAGGATTCTACGTATTTTGAAACGTAAACCAGCAAATTTTGAGGGGGTTAAACAAATTGTATCTTGCTTGATTCCAAAGTTACATTATTGAAAACAGCAAAACAAAATTTCACAACTTCTTAATTATAAAGAGACGTGCAATAGTCGTGGACATTGCAAACCCTCCAATAAAATTACTCATTTTTATTATTACTCGTATCTTTTAAACGGCTCATAAAATGTAAATGATCCCTTTCATCATACATTCGAATAAAATACTCGGCTAAAAAAGATGTTGCATCATAATTATAAAAATGGAAATGATTTATATGTGCGATATTATAGTTGGGTAATAAATAAAAGTCCATTCATGCAGCATGAAATAATGAGCGAATTTTCAAAGAAATATTTCAGTTGAAGGTATGGTTAAGAAAAGGAACAATGGTGTTGCAATTTCTTTTAGAAAGTTTTTTTTACACGATTCTTGGTTTTTTTCGATTTTAAGTGTAGCATACCAACATGTATGGACATGTATGGACTGGGTATGCTTTGAAGATGTTAGGAGTCCATATTCATGTTCCACTCGTCTCTACAAACTCATAGAGTACCCACACGGCTACTGCATTTCTGGGTACAACAAATATACGCACTTATTCATTATATATATAAATAAATACAATGTATTTATTGAATTGAGTTGTATGTCTTCATGTACAATGTATTTATTGAGTTGAAAAGTATGTCATACTTTTCTTAATTTTGGACAATTTTCATTTTTGAAAAACGCATTAATTTTGTGCTGAATCCGAATATACCATATATTACCATAATTTTGAAGAAATAACCACAAAAAGTCCATTCATGCAGCATGAATTAATGAGCGAATTTTCAGAAAAATATTTCAGTTGAAGGTATGGTTAAGAAAAGGAACAATGGTGTTGCAATTTCTTTTAGAAAGTTTTTTTTTACACGGTTCTTGGTTTGCGGGTATGCTTTGAGTACCCACATGGCTATGTTACATGGAACACAAACGTGTGTATCTTAGAACAAATGTATTGAATAAAGGAAACTATGTGCCTCATTTATGAGCCAGGTGGTTTCTATAAGCGAGGAAATTACAAGCAAGTATGTAATAATTTGCATACTTTCTTGTAAAAAACTGGAATTTTTGAAGATTTAAAAAAATTCCATCAACTGGATGGGGCGGTGTCTTCCGATTTATTGCCCGTCATCAGAATGTAAACAGCCGAGAGGTTTAATTTTGGATGATACATCATCCCTCTAATCAAGGAAGGGCGTCCCGACATTGGAAACGAGTCGAAGAGCCGCCGAAATTCCTCGCTTCACCTCCCTCGGAGATTTCGGAATTTGGATCAGTCGTTGGAAGTTCAGACGCCGGTAATAAAGACTCGGAGTTTCGTCAGAATGTGAAAGTTATAGATAAGACTCCCTGAATTTAATTTGCAATTCAGTTTTTTTTCTGTCGCCGTAAGACCTCGCTTCTTGCAGAACCGCTTTTGGTTCGCAGCAGAGATGCATAACGTAACCAGGAGTCGTGGGTGGTGTCTCCAATTTCGAAAAAAAATGAGGGCATTTATCGGAGTATCGCGGAATTACCCGCCTATTAATCAGTTATTTCACCAAACGGGAAATCGTCCGAAAGGTGTGTCGCTGTTACGGCGAGGATAGGGATGGCAGTAGTGTCCGCACAATCCATCTTTCACAAGGATGTTGTGGGATCTACAACAGACATGGTTACTGGCGAAGAGTTACTTCCGTATCATTAGTACAACCGACCTATGGAATTCAGTTATGGGGCTGTACCAAAAAATCAAACACTAACAAAATCCAAACCTACCAAAATAAAATACTGAGAATTATAGTGCGTGCACCTCGGTACATGAGGAACGATGATATTCATCGAGACTTGGGGATGGAAACAGTCCACGAAATTATTGTAAGGTACTCAAGGAGGCACGAACAACGCCTCCACAATCATGAGAACCTGGAAATGCTCTACGTTTTGGACAACGATGATGAACTCCGGCGACTCAAGCGAAAAACGCTGCAAATTATTACACAATGGTTTATTATTTTTTATTTTTCTATATAGATCACTCGTCTGCAAAGCCACCAACCATCCAACATGAAGAAAAGTATTGATCGCATTTTGGTCAGCTTTAATTTGAACGGAGATTAGGCCTCTTTTGCGATTCACACTCGTGTTTCTGATTTATCGTTCGTCCAAACTTTAAATTCTCGTAGTGAGCGAACGGTTTGTCCTACAGAGCTCCGCGTGGTCTCAAAAAATTCTAAAAATTCTATAGAATGTTAAATTGAAGGAAGAACAATACCTTTATATCAAAATTTTTTGAGTTAGGGCGTTTTGAAAATTTCAAAATTGATTTTGGAACCCTTAGAAGTGACCTACATCAACCAAAATCTTCGGGGCACAACTAGACCCCAAATGGAGCCTACATACCAAATTTCATCAAAATCGGTCAACGCTAAGTGGCAAAAGTGCCGCGTACGGCGGACGGCGTACGGACGGCCAAATTTTTATTCGATTTTTGGATTCTACGTACCTTGAAACGTAAACCATCAAATTTTGAGGGGGTGTTAAAAATTTTTTTTTCTTGGTCGATTCCAAAGGTTCATTATTGAAAATAATAAACCAAAAACCACTGGACTTAGTTAGTGCTGTTAAAGTGCAGTTATAGCTCAGTGTTGAGGATACTGTTATGAGAAGGGACTGCGTTTTACTGTAAACGGGCTCTCAAGGAGTGTACAAATGATGTGTAATATTGCTAGATGGATTGTATTTAATATTCAGTTGCAATAATAAATCACGTTACAAAAAATAAAAAATTAAATTAAATTAAATTAAAAAAAAAATAGTACCACCGCGAGGGGAGGAAGACAGAGTTGAAGGAGAAGAAACAATCCCTGATAGGTGGAAATCGCTTGCACTCATAATCATGTATAATTCAAGAGGCTTTATTGTGTTATCCAGAAATCAGAGAAATCCAACTGATTATTATTAAACTATTTGTATTAATTATGATAGATTATCTTATTAATTATAATACTAAACTGTTGGAGTTGTTAGCTCCTAGAGCTTCTCCTAGGTTTTCCATTATGTCCCCACTACCTACCTGCTCACACCTGTCCTCTTCCTACCTACTACCTCTCTCAGTCTAGTACACATTAGGGATGGGCAATGAATAATGGAATCGACGATTAATCGATTCCTCAATTCATCAAGGGCTAAAAAAAATCGACCTGCTCACACCTGTCCTCTTCCTACCTACTACCTCTCTCAGTCTAATACACATTAGGGATGGGCAATGAATAATGGAATCGACGATTAATCGATTCCTCAATTCATCAAGGGCTAAAAAAAATCGATAATTTCCAAAAAAAAAGTTGGTAAAAAACTAGGAACAAAAAAGAAATACTGATCATGAAATTGATTCTCAAGAAGTAGAAAAAATGAACAAAATAAATACAGCAATAATAAATTAATTCTAACATTAATCATCAATATTCTTGAAAAATATGAACTTTACAGACCAGAATCAAAATTTCCTTCTCACCTTTCATCGGTAAATTTACCCTCTCTATAATTCAGTTTCTAAACTTCAGTCAGTCAGTCAGACAAAGTGAATTTCTCAGTTCTAACATTCTTTATTCAAAATCATCAAATAAAATACCAACAACACTTATGGGGAACTAACCCGCGCGTTTCCTGAAGATTTTGATGGAATTATATTTCTGTATGGTCTTGAATAGACAAACCTAATAAACAGACACAAAACCAAAATATTTCAAATTTTCATCCAAATTTGACATTTTTTATTTTGGAGGTTTCAAATTATTTTGACCAGCAGCACGCAAACAAGGACTCCCGACAGTTAGGAAGAAAAATAACTAGTATGTTAAAGAAAGAACAATTAATTGGAAAGAATTGAGGAATCTAGGGAATTTGATAGATTATCAATAGATAGCCGATTTATTAATAAACAATAATTATTTGTAGTTTTATACCATTGTCATTTATACACAATAATCAAAGGTTGGTACGTCGAGGAGTGAAATGTGAATTGAAGATAAAACGATTTCTAGATAGTTGATGGATCTGGGAAACATGAGTCAATCTATTACAATATTTATGATCCTGAAATTTGAAAATTTGGGGCTGTAGAGTGGGAATTACAATGGCGTCCCCGATCAGCTGGAGCCATTAATAATTGGACTGTGAAGAATTTGGTTGTTAAGTTCTGGGGGCCTTGAAGGTGGAGGACTCCGCTTCAGCAGGAAATGAAGACTAACCGTGTTGTTTGTACAATAAAATGTGAGTTTTGTAATAGCGTTCACGTGAAGGTAGCGTCCAGTGATTCAAGGCCTACCTGCACCAAACAATCTTCAATTCAGAAAAACATTCTCTTTTTCGAACGAATGGTAGAAAGCAAAATAGTTTGGGCGATTTACAAAGCCGCGATGCGATGATGAGATAGGAACTACTTCATTCAAAAACAGGGCAGTCTCCTGAATTGGAAACCTGCTGTCACAGATTTCCTAGTGGTGACCACCAAACGTGTGGACTTGGTTGAAACGATCACCAATGCACCTACGAAGGAAACAAAACGTCTGTCAAGTGTGTGTGGCACATAGCTTCCTTTAATCATTCAACACATGAGTGAGATTCCACATCGGAATCACAGAGAAGAGTAGGTGAATTCTGCCACTAGGAACTCCCTGTGACGCCTTGCATTCCTCACATATCGTCCCTTTCATGCCAAAACCATGAATGTCCAAAATTGAAGTTTTAGAAAAACGAAGAAAACGGATTTTAGTATTTTCAGTGATGATTTTACGGTGCAATTTTCTAATTTCAATTTCTAGTCCAATGTACATTGCTGATTAACTAGAAAATATTTTACTTATACAGGGTGTTACAGTTTGTGACGGTAACAGGCCAGCAATAGATTCTAGAGCTAATTTCTCGCTAAAAATGCCTCTTAGTAATTTTTAGAAGCTTCGTTTTCGAGTTATTTTACTTTTAGGATTTTTTTCCCGCGTTTTCTGATCTCAATAAAACGGTTGTACCTAACCCCTCGAATTTTCATGCAAATTCAAATCTGATTAACTTTTAGAAAGAGCGTAAAATTTCCTATCTCCATGATGGAAAAAAAAAACTTTTTTTTAAATTGGAAAACCGGGTGAAAATTGGACTTGAAATAGATCAAATCTTGGAAATCTCAACTTTTTTTAAACGCTCATGGATTCTGTAATCCTAAAAATAGAGACAATTCGCAAATGAGAGGCTACAAACACGTTCACATGCGGCCAGATCAACTTATAATTTCATGGGCCCAAACTATATCGGTAAAATAAAATGTGTCCCATTCGTCATTCCAAAACCAAGACCCCAATTGGAAACGTTTACCAAAATCATGAATGTGCCTCTTGGCTCACATTCACGATTTTCGTTTCGAAACATAAACGGTTGCAAATCACATTCATGGATCTAATTCTTTGCCACTATTGTTTCTACGGTTAAAAGTTAAGCCCATGGTATTTTTATAGGGTAGAGGAAGCTAATAACTATCCAAGCTGATGCCAAATCAGTGAATTATTTTGATATTTATTTAGTATTTGGGTGGGTTGTCTCCCCTCTGTTTGGGTGGGGGCGCTCGATTGGCCGCGGGCGGCGGCTCTCGAATTCGCTTTTGCGAAGTTGCGGGCCTTTGTCGGTGGGATGGGTGGCCTTTTGTGGCTCTCATTCTGACGATGGCGGTCTATTATCGGGAAGCCGCCATGGTGGGTGGGGCCCGTGGCCGGTCGGGTGGCCCCCGGCCGGCACGGGGGGGAGTCCTAGGTGCCCCTTCACACCTGGCACACAGCAATACGCACGGTGACATTTTATTATATAAGACTGTTACATTGTTTGTTAAGTACCTATGTATCATTTCAATCCATTGTTTATTTTATGTTATTCTATTATCGGAATTGTTGACTATTGTGATATACATTGTATTTCCACAAATATACTCTCTCTCTCTCTCTCTCTCTCTCTCTCTCTCTCTCTCTCTCTCTCTCTCTCTCTCTCTCTCTCTCTCTCCAAACCCAAAAATTCGATTTTTGGCACATTCGTGGTTTTGACATGAAAGGGACGATATTTGCACAGTGGAGACCAGTCAGGTCCATTTAGCTGCGCTATGAAGTCTAGTCTCGACAAATATTGCTTCCGAGTTTACCAAGGTAGCGGAAGCTTTGTTTTCACTTTTCAAGGATGAAAAAAAAAAAAGTTCTCCAAAATCAAAATTTTCGCGTTTTAGACCTTTCTGAACAATTTTGGTTCCGTGTCTGTCTGTCTGTCTGTGTGTCTGTCATGAAATCCTTGTAACGGGCATAACTATACGAAGTTATTGTCCGATTTCTATGAAATTTTCAGGGATTGTGCGTAGACGGTTGGTGTGTAGACGGTCCCGTATGAAAATCATCATCCCCGGACTGATAGAAGCGACTGCGCATGCGCAAACGTGAATTCCTTGTAACGACCATAACTTCTACATTTTCCACCCGATTTCATTGAAATTTTCAGGGATGTTACAGATTAGTGTTTAGATGGTCTCCTATGAAAATCAAGGCCTTAAAATTGACAGTAGCCTCTGCGCATGCGCAAACGTAAAATCCTTGTAACAGCCGTGCATTTGTCGCCTTCCCCGTGTAATTGCACATGTGTGACGTCAGAATCTCAAATCCTAAACATTCCACCACCAGGCCCCAATAGTTCAGAGGTAGCGCATGGGATTCCTACCCAAGAGTCCCAGGTTCGACTCTCAGCCAAGCCAAGAAATTTTTTGATCCAATCACTACTCACTTACATTTTTCATCCGAATTTGATGAAATTTTCTAGGATTGTCCAGATTAGCGTGTAGATGGTCCCCTATGAGGGTAGTGAAAGGTACTTAGAGATTGGTTTTTTGAGATCAACTACTATACACCGGATCATCTATATAATCGTGTTATGGATACGAGGAAGCTATGTGCTACACCCACTTGGCAGACGTTTTTTTTTTCTTTGGCAATTATTGTTTAATGATTCCATCCGCAATCTTTTAGTTTTTCAATTCCCAAGGTAGATGCACTATTGAATGAGGAATTTCACCATGTCGGAATTTCCTATTTTTGACCCCAGAATCGGATTCAGCACCTCGAAAAACCTTCTAAGGCAAACTTTCAGCCCGAACTTTCTAATTTACGAATGAACAAAACAGTGTAGAAAATACGAATGTTAAAAAAAACCGAGAAAATGACGTCATCCTGGAATAGTTCATTTATGGCCGCTTGAAGCGCTGAGATCGAGAAATCTATAGTCCCCAGATGCAAAATTTCACGAAACAGTGAAGTTCGAAATCGATAAACTGAAGAAAAAAATAAAAAAGCAAGATGGGGGAAATTAGGTTTCCCCTGTTTTTGTTTGATAACTTTTCTCTTAGAAAACACGATTTCGTCGTCCCAATGGGCAACACTGGGAGGAGACGGCGATCCGAACAGCCCAATCAGCGAGCGTTCCCGCTGCACGTCCGTTTTCCCGGTTAGTTTTGAAATCAAAAATTTTGAATGTCTCCCAAAAATAACAGAAGACTTATTTTCCGAAATCAACCCGATTTTCATCTATCCCACACCATTAACTAGTCAGGAAAAATGCAAACAGAATTCGACGAAATTCCTCATTTCAACAATCCTTGAAAATTTCAAAATTAGGTACAACTTTTAAAGTTTTAGCGCCTGCAATTTAGGGAAATTTTAAACCGGAACGAGGAACGAACGGCGACCGACTGGGGTCCCATGGTCCATATCTTCACTCAGACATCATGAAAAATCGTCGAAATTCGGAGTCGCTAGTGATACCATGGTTAGGGTTAACAGAAAACCCACACAAAGGTCCTCTTATTGTACGAGTAGGTGCTCACCCCGATTTATCTGCATTCACAACGTCCGGAGTTGAGTAACGGAACGTGATCGGATCCCGTCGAGAAGCAGACGGTTTATTTAGGGGGTTCTAACATTTTCACCGGCCATTGCGCAACTCGAAGGCCTTTTTTTCATTTTGATAACATCGTAATAAGCGTTGATTATACTCGTACTCTCCCCGTCTCGGCGGGGTGAAAGTCGGCACACAAGGCGGGCTATTACACTTTAAAGCCAGTCTAAAAATAGTAATTACGGTTTTTGCATTTTCGCTTTGATGAGGGGTGGGGAGATTCGGGATTTAGGTGCAGCAGCTGGGGCAGAGTGATGTCTTTCCTCAGAACACAAGACCAGTACAGGCCGATACGAGATTGAAATTGATGAGGTCCACAAATGAACCCGTTTTTTTTTAAAGGAGCTATGTGACATTTTCGACCATTTTCACTTTTTTCAATTTTCTGGGTCTCCATACTTGGTTGCATCGATTGCGATTAAAAGGAACCTCGTATCATTGACGCTTCTCATAGAAAAAACAGGTTGAAATTTCCGATGTCTTTTGAAAGGGGCTATGTGAGCCACATAACCCCTTTCAAAAAAGAACTTACTCACTCGCTATGTGGTCGACGAGGAGTTTCGAGACAATAAACTGTCAGATAATAAACTGTCAGGTTGGTTTATAATAATTAATATGTCGGTAAAGGGAGGGGGTTAATTTTTGTTTCTTGGCCGATTCCTAAGGTTTGTTATTGAAAATAATTAACCGAAATCTTTTGAATCTCCACCTCGCCCTAACTAAGACAACAATTCCAAGTGGGGGTGGCACGTAGCTTCCTCGTATCCATAACCCGACTATATAGATGACCAGATGCAAAGTAGTTACTCTAAATATCAATCTCTAAGTACCTTCCACTACCCTCATAGGGGACCATCTACACGTCAACCCGCACAATATCTGAATATTGTTGCAAAATGTAGAAGTTATGGCTGTTACAAGGATTTCACGTTTACGCATAAGATACTTTCAATTTGGGGGCCATGATTTTCATAGGGGACCATCATCATCACAACTCGCAAAATTCCTAAAAATTTTATCCAAATCTGATGGGCAATATAGAAGTCATGGCCGTGGCAAGGATTTCACGTTTGCGCATGCGCAGTGGCTTCTATCAGTCCGGGGGTAATGATTTTCATAGGAGACATCTACATCCCAACCCGCACAATCCCTGAAAATTTCATCAAAATCGGATGAGAAATGTAGAAGTTATGGCTGTGGAAAGGATTTCATGACAGAAAACACGTAACCAAAATTGTTCAGGAAGGTCTGAAACGTAAAACGCGAGTGGGAATTTTGATTTTGGTTGATTGGATTTTAATTTTGAATAAACTAGTCGTATACATCTTCTATGTTATGATGTTTTATGTACATATTTTCATCAAAATATGTTTCATTCAGTGAATAAAGCTGTTTATTTAAATGATTTCAGTCCTGAAAAATCGATTTTTTTTAAAGGGGGTACGTGAGAGCATTTCAAATTGCAATTTGATACACTTCCCCTAGCAGAAAAAATCTGAAAAATTCTGGAGGATTGCAGAGTATTTAACTGTATTGGAATATTTCAAAAAATGGGATGTTTGGATCATTTTGACGACTTGGGACGATTTTTTGCGTTTTCCTGAAAGTTTCACAAATGACACATAACCCCTTTAAAAAAAGGGTTCAAATTGAACCCAAACAGGTTCATCAAAATGGATGACGACAGGTTAAGTGGGCAACTGATTGTGTCTAATCTTGAAAACACCGGACTTTGAAGCAAGTGTTCTATTTGAAATTTAAGAAATGACGTAACAACTGAACAGCCATCTGATTGGTCCAAACCCCAAGTTGATGATGTCGGACATTGAATTGGTGTTTTTAACATTAATTACTGTTAGGTTAGAAATGTTGTACTTGTGTTCATTTTTAATTTTCGAATTTCCATAAAAATAAAGTTATTGCTATTTTCGCACTGCAATAGTAGTGTGAGCAAACCCCCAGTTGCTCACTATTCCCCCATTTCAGGCCCTAGCCATCAGTAAGTCCTGATTCCCTCCCCCTTCCATGATCGCAGGCCCTAGCTGGCAGTAAGTCCTGAAGAGCACCGAGAAGAAAGAAGAAGAGAAGGCCGAAATTGGGACTGGCCTCCCCCCACTATTGCTCCAACACCACCAAGGAGCACAGACCATAAACCTTGAAGCATGCATGGAAGAGCCATCGAACTAAAACACTCGATTTTGCTTCCTCACTACCGAAGGTAGGGAAGCTTTGTATTCGTGAAAGAAGTAAAAAAAAAAATGTCCTCCAAAATCAAAATTTCCACTTGCTTTTTGCGTTTTAGAGCTTCCCGAACAATTTTGGTTCCGTGTCTGTCTGTCTGTCTGTCGCTCTGTCTGTGGTCAATCCTTGTCCCGGGCAAAACTATACTAACCTGTGGTCCGATTTTGATGAAATTTTCAGGGATTGTGCGGGTTAGGTCTTAGACGGTCCCCTATCAATTTCAGCACCTTCGGACCAATAGGAGCGAGTGCGCATGCGCAAACGTGAATTTCCTGGAACCTCGGTTTCTCGGTTTCTAATGAACCGATTTTGCTCAAATTTGGAGGTTAGTTAGGGACTAACTTCTAAGAGACACCCTATAAGTTTCAATCAAATTGGTCAAGCAATAGCCGCTGCGCATGCACGAACTTTAAATTTATTGTTACAACCAAAACTCCGCAACTATTCAACCAATTTCGATGACATTTTCAGGGATTGTGTGGGTTAGGTCCTAGACGGTGGACCGCTAAATAAAATTCTAAGTTGAAAATACAAATACAATATTTTGGTATTCAATAACTCTTTGAATCATATTTTTTTCGCCAAATGATTCTATACGTCCATGTTACAATGAGTGAGGAAGCTATACTGCCTACCCAACTTGGCAGACGTTTTTTAGTTCGATGGGAAGAGCAGGCCAGCTGGCTACATCCATCTTTACCCAAGACCACCAAATTTTGTCATGTTTGGTTGGACAACCTGAAGGAAGAGTAAAAGGTCTTTGTCATCATGACTTGAATTCAATCCCCGTATCCCCAGTTCTCCTATCGAGTCTATTATTTCTCCCCTTTTAGGAAGGTACTGTCCGTCCCGAGCTTACAGTAGCTTATTCTTTTAAAAAACCTAAATATATCCTTATAGGTATGCATAAGCTGTGCGAAGTGCGTCGCTGTATGTAGTTTTATCGAGGTTCGGTCAGGTAATTGATAAAATTGATTCCAAGCTTTCGACGGTTTATTCCATCATCCTCAGGGATTCATCTACAGACAAATTATAGTACTATTTACAAATAATGTTTAAAAAAGGAGAGCTGAATATGGAATTTAAATAAAAAGTGTATGGAAACGTATTAACTACAATGACTACTATTGTTATTGATTGAACTTATTAATAAAATTATTAGTAACTTACATTTTTGAGCTGGAAAACGAACAAACGTTGACTAGGAGGTCGTTGTTAACTTTACTAGTACAGGTCTGATTTTCAACTGAGGTGTCAATACCAAGGGTTTCTGTGGGTATGACAAGTGACTAGTGGGAAGGTGGGAAAATTTTCAGTTAAGTCGGTCGGTACCTATGTTATTTTTGTGGAGTTTACTTCTCTTTGTTAATGAACAATGAGTGTAAACTACGGGTAAGTAGTAGGTAAGGGAGGACGTCTTAAGGGTTGGAATCAGTGTTGCCAAGTTGGGGGTTTCCCCCCAAATTTGGGGTTTTTTTTCTTGACGGGGGGATTTTGGGGGGAGAAATCTTTTGGGGTTTTTTTTGGGGGTTTTTACCGACGAGTCGGGGGGATTTGGGTAGAATAAAAATGAATCAACAATTAAAATAGCAGCAGGTAATATATATATATTCAATGGAGTGAAAAACTTCACCGAATTTACCAGTCTATCGTGGGCTCAATGGGACTATAATTTTGGAGTTATGGAGGACAAACTTTTTTCGATCATTGATCTTTCGCAAGCACACACTGATAAATTCTTGAAGTTTATTCGTTCGTTCACGCACGTTACTATTAGCAAACTTGAAGTTTTGAAGAAATTGAGAAGGTTTTGGAGATGGGGGTCGAATGCGACCTCACTGTTTGACATTTTAATTTTTTGTACAAAAAAGTACCCTACCTGAAGAAACTAGTTTATTTTTAAGAATGTTTTTAATGTTTTTTTCAAAACCTGTATGACCTGAAACGTATATATATAATTGCATTGTCTTCAAGATCCACTCCGCCCTCAAATCATTAATGAATTACAATCTACTGCTAAAAAAAAATGCATTGTATTCATTGATATTGTTATTTCATCCTTAAGTTTTAGGGTTTTTCTTTTTTGGGGGGATTTGGGGGTTTTCGAGGTTGGCTCAGGGGGTTTTGGTAGCCACTTGTTGGCAACACTGGTTGGAATTCGGTGGTCATTTTTCTATTCTTCATATGTATAAGATTTCCGTAGCATTTGCTGAGGTCTTTGACGTCGGTTCGCTTATTGACAGCTTTCTGATTATTCCGTTCGATGGTTATCATTTCTTTTATTTCACGTTTGAGCCAATTTTGTTCTGTGTCTATTATTTTGGTATCCTCAAATTTGAAAGAGTGTCCAAGGCGGGCATCTGTAGTTAGTGCTGTGGGATCTGGTTTTTTCGGATTTTTCATCATTACGTCAATACTATGTTTGTGCGAATAAATTCGGGTTTTTAGATGGGAAATTGTATGGCCAAAATATGATTTTTTACATTCACAGGGAATTTCATAAATAAGGTGGGATTTCATATCTGTCGGAATGGGATCTTTTATTCGGGAGAATATGTTGTTGATTTGTTTTTGTTTTTTACATGCAAATTTTTTGTCATTATTATTTTTGGTGAGGATTTTGCTAAAATTTTCAGATAAATTGTTGACATAAGGGAGAGAAAAGTACGTGGGTTTTGTTTTAGGTTTTATGTTTGCTGGTTCTGGTGTCCGGTTTGTTTTCTTTTGTTTCAGAAGTCTACAGATCAACTTGTGAGGGTATCCATTGAGAAGAAGGAGGTCTACGATTTTGTTTTCGCATTCCTTGTGGAATTGGGGGAACTAAGTTTTTTGGCTCTATCAATCAAGTATATCCTATATATCAAGTATATCCTGTATATCCTTGTAGGTATGTAAGTCTCCCTTCAACCAATGAGCATGTACCGTTACAGTCCAGGGACTCCCAATCCTACACAAAACTCAAAAGCTTGTTTCCACCTTCATTCGAGTGAAAAACTCGAGAAAGAAGGTCGACATCGTCGAAACTCGTTGGTTTATTCGAGAGAGACCTTTTTTTATTCTTGACTTCCACCTTACTTTGGTATCCAGCGTCACTCCAAGGTATCTACGTGATAATGAAGAATAGATATTTAGGTAATCAACACCTCCCCGCCTCACCTTCATTACGCGGGTTCTACACGAAATTGGCTCACGACCGTGAAGCTGCAAAACCATTCGGATGTGTCCAGTGCCGTTCAGGCTCAAGGCGAAACCCATTGATTGGACCGTAATTTCGTATGATCCGATTTGCATAATCGTACCTTAATGAACGTCGTCGGATGAAATTAATATTCCAAAAATTTTTTTTTTTTTTCGTTTTAACGAGGGGCTTTCAAGAGAGAAGGTCGACCTTTTACATTTTTAATTATCACCACGACAACTGTGGAGCCCTGATTGTAACATTTTCCGGAGACATTTTGACTCACCAAGCATACGACATTTTTTGGGAATGTCTCCCCTCTAAGTGATATAATATATTATATATAGTATATTATTAAGCTTGAAGTTCATCTCTGGACCAGAAACGAGTTCACAGTGCAGCCACCAAACGAACATAAAATTTCGCACCAGTTCAATTTGGGCGCCTTGAATGCAGACTTTCTTGGTAGACTTAGAGCTTCCTTAGTTCCTCAACTTTGTGAATTGGTACAGAACATCTGAAACATCAGGGAGCAATTACCAACCTAATCTCGTCTATTAGCCTTAATTTATGTTGATTAAGGGAAATGTACCAAGAAAAGACGTATATGTTGATTATTTTGCATTGCTTTCTGATAACAGTTACGATCTTTTAGCGCGCCTCGTCGATATTTACACAGCCGAGGGTTTTTCTCAAGTATGGCAGTAAAAGAGATATGATAAGTAATATCATGTATATACTAACAAGACGCCTCGCAAGCGTATACATTCTTATGAATGCTGCAGGTATTCTTAAATCAAATAAAAACCTTTTTAACAAAAAATTGACCGACCTCAAAAATGATGTCCGTAAACACCAAAAAGGGAAAAATAATAATCTAAGCGAAAACATACTTGATGTTGTTGGACATAGATATCTAGTCAACAGAATCTGTTGACTAGACATACCATATTATGGTATGTTGGAATACCAACAATTAATTGTAGTGTGATTCACACTTATTGTCACACTCATATCCTCCATCGTACGATAGCAGTGACATACTGCCCAATAGTTTTGGAACACTTGTCTCTACTCGTATTCATGTTTTGTATTGCACGATCGACGCATGTTGTAATACTCACCAGATCATGTGAGTAGTACTTAATAACCACAGCGTATCCAGATAGGTACGCATTGAAGTCGCCGCCGTGCCCATCATGGTAGAATACCTAACTAACAGTACTATATTATCCTTCATATTTGATAGGAAAACTCACATACTTGAGCATTCATAAACACGTTTGATATGGCTCATGCAGGTTCTGAGCGAATAACCCACTATAATTTCCCCTTTTCTCATCCCCCGCAGCACCTTTTAGTTATCGGAACCCCCCTCAGATAGCATATCATTTTACAGCTTACAATCAGACCTTCAATTTGACTATACACATATAGTCCGTAATGGGGAATTTGCCTCACATTTTTTTATTTTTTTTTCGAATGAGGGTTTATTTTTATGGAATAAAACCATAGTGAGCTGCTCGAAAACGCATCCAAAAAATTTAGAGAATTTAAGGAAGATGGAAATTTTAAATGTGGTGGCAATGTGTAAGAGGCAGCCATGTTTGAAACGTGACGGATATTCTACCAATCTGACTTCAAAGGAGGTTCTGTGGCGCTTACCACAGAAGCGGCACATACACGAACTTTTACCTTCCGAGTAGTGCGCACAAGAGTGCGCCACGATCTGGCAGGAAGAACCCTGACACAAAATTGACCAAAAGAAACAGTATTACTCACTTTTTTACAATACGAATCTATCTACTAGTTTATCAAGCATTATTATTCTTCATCTTCTCTTATTTAGTTTCAAGATTTGAATCACATTATTCGAGTAGCCATTTCACTGGATCGTTTTGTGTGGCGTGCTAGAACTCTGTATGTTGTCGTTGCTTTCGCGTCGTTTTTTTTTTTTTTTTTTTTCGTATGACGTCAACAATACTCCTCGATTTTTGCGGTGTTTTGTAACAGAGGTTCACTTGTTTAGTCATTTTCTCCTACGGTAATTTTTTTCCGTTGGTTATTCCTAGTGTTAAACGTTATTCTAGGGCCCTATAATAGGATTTGCCTTGAAATTCCAGAATCTAAAATTGAGGCAAATTCCCCATTGGCTCAGTCGGAAGTCACAGGGCAAGAAGAGTGAATGCGGACCAATATTCCCGAAAACGGGTACCACGTTTTTCAACTTCTTTCACAAATTTTCGATACTTTTAACTAAGCAAAATGAAATCTGTTTGCAACGGGACCACCACGGATACTAGTAGAACACATTTCAAAAAGAACCAGACAGATTGGTACCAGAATAAAGAAATGTAAGGTGACATACAAAAAAAATCGTCGTCCCACGACAACCCGAATAGAGAACCTCCTCTCTCCCTCGCCTTCGGCGCGTTGAAGTCGGTCAAAAAGGGGTCCGCCTTCCGTCAGTAGCGCCTTGTTCTTGGCATGTCATCTATTGGCGAGAAAAGCATTACGCCTGAGAGGCTTCTAGTTAGTATTACATGCAAAATTTTATTATGGGACAAAAATGATTAAATTGAATTTTGAAAGAAATTCTTTTCAAATATTATAATTAAATAATTTCCAATACTACGTGCTAGGTACTGATAGGTGATACAGATACTGATATGTGGTCGACTAACATTTTTGAAGGGCTTTTGGAAAACTGAACGCTCCAGAGGCGCATTGTTAGTATTAATGGAGTAGCATCCACGTTAGTATTTCAGGGTTAAAACAGCCGATTTCGTGTGACGCCGTCGGACCTCAGAGGGAAATTCGCGGAGATGAACGAAGATGAAGGATTTCCCCCTCAGAAGCGAACCCAGACTGTGTGTCGACTGTACGACCCAACAACCTCGGTCCCTCCCGATAAAGAAACCACCGAGTACAGTTGTGCGCCATCAGGGACCATCACCATCGCCGCATCGTCTTCTTACGACACCCACATTTCTAGACCAAATTCTTCGGAGGATACTCCAAGGTTACCAATACAGTTAAATTACCACTTATCATTACTTAAACAGGAAGAATCTAGAAACAGTTTTGGCTACAGACCAGTGGCAGCTCCTGCCCTAAGAAACTAAGGGGGTGCACAGAGATCAGGAGAGGCTATCGAGAAGGGACAGAATAGGTTCTTTTCTCTGCCAAATAGAAATTTCAACGATATGCAAATGGGATAAATCTTAGTGACTTTTTCATCTTAAAATTGCAAACGGTACTAAATACGTACAATAGACACGAAACATGTTCTCTAGTGGTTAACAGAAATTCTTAAATACTTAATCATCAAAAGTCGAAACCCAAGAAACGCATCCATCTTATTGCAATAAGATGGATATAAATTGCAAATAACTGAAATGTATATTTGCCCGTGACAATTCAAAACATCGTCCAATTCGGAAGAAAAATTAACGAGCCCCTTGAAAACTCCGAGATTCGAAGAATCTTCCCTCTCATCATGTCCACGCACGGCTGGCTCGAAAACACCACAGAACTTGATACAATCAATTTTTCGAGAAATAATGTACCTATTTCTCTTAACCGTTTCCTTTTTTTGCGTCAGATTAAGACGATATGCACTGTCGAGTTGTTGCATTATATTTTGACGACCCAATATACGCAAATCTACCAGAGCGTTCTTATGGGAGACAGCCAATGCGTTTTTCAATTTTTTGGCTAAATGGGAGATCACTTATGCTGTCTTTAACTCAAGCCCCATTTAGGTTGGTAGAACAAAGTAGGCAAGCAAAGCAAAATTATTAGTTAGTCACTTCACACCCACAAAGCCAATCTACCTTCTTATAATAGTCGGCGTTAAAACTTACGGTACGAATCTGCACGGTTTTTAAATTTTAACGTCTGCTGGAGTCCAGGTAGAGACAGCAAGGGGTGGCCAGTTTCTCGAATGTTGCACTTTTCCACAATCGACAAACGCAAATAGTTTACTTTACTTTAATGTAAACTACCTACTCATCGTACCTACAACACTCCTAAATAATCACAATACTTTGAACAAAATGGTGTGTACCGAAACGGTAGTAAACAGAAAACGTAAAACGGAATTCCCTTATCAGTTTTGTTTGTTTACTTATTTCTCTAAGGAAATCCGGATTGCAGAGCTCTCTGACGAGGGAGCAACGAACCAATTCTGCTCAACACGAGAAAATGTCCTGCTCTCTGGTTGGTCAATCTCACGTGCCCGCCTCCCTTGAAACACGTCACCCTCCCCAGAAACGGAGCAGAGAAAAGGTTTTGCTCCAAACGGGTGTGATAGGTCAGAGAAGAGGGAGCTCCCCGCCTCAGTTTTCGTGCGTAGATTCAACTAGCACAGTACTTACGATCGAGTCTTCTGTCACTACCCAACTTACTAAGAGGAACGAACTTTGAATTTTTTTTTAATTGGCTGGGGGTGCACATGCGCCTATGCTCCTAGCAGTAGCCGTCCCTGCTACAGATGATAATTCAACTCCACAGGTTTCAGCATTCAGTGCAATTGATAAGTGATTCCAAAACTTGACATTTTTCGTATAATGCGAACTCGAGACCGAAATGGTCTCGAAATGTATTCCATCCTACCGTAAACTTATCAGAAAAGTCAAGATTGCTTCGAGCTGTTTTCAAGCATTTGCTGTATCCTAGACATTTATTTGATACGTTGTTTATTTTGGTTTATTATTTTCAGTAATAAACCTTTGGAATCAACCAAGAAAAAATTTCTCTTGTCCTTCATAAAGAGGGACACAATCTTGGGGGACGACAAGACTAAATAATAGAAGCAAATGTACCTTTTCAAGAAGAAATTGTATTGGCTCGCGGACTTGGAATAAGTTTGCGGATACAGATACAATGTTTACAAGGTATTGATACAAGAAACTTACTAAAAGTTTGTAAGAAATCCGTACAAGAGTTTCCGAGTTTTTCTCGCAATGCAGAGGCCTCCCTGACGCGGCTGTAGGGACGAGGGAAACCATAATTATTTATACACAACAACGTTGGTACAGTCAATGGGGGTGATCGCGGATATACCGTAGACTGGGGTGATATTGATCAATTTCTACGGGTTTTCCTTGAAAACTACCAGTGTAATAATTCAAAAAAATCTGAAAAAAATAGTTTATGTTCTTACACATCTTATTAAGAGGGGAGGGGGGGGGGGTTCTGTCTTTCTTATCAAACTTTGAAATTTCGATGAATTAATTGATGATCAGTATCACCCCAGTCCACGGTACCACAAAACATGTCCTCACGGTCTATTTTCAGTTTTGTTACATTCAACACTTTGTCCCTAACTATGAAGGACGAATTCATGTTGTAAAAAGAGAATTCAATTTGAAAATAAACCGACGGTTGAGCCGTAAAATGGCCTATCAAACTTTTAGCAGGTTTTCAGGAGACACAAAAAACAATTTATATGACCTAATCTGAAAGTACATGACACTCTAATTGGTTTAATTTTTTTGTAATCTATTTATTATTACAACTGTAATAATACTACATACATCTAGCAATTTCTCTTCAATATGTACTAATCGCAGTTCTGTGGCTCGTAGATCACCACCTACTTCCAGGTCACATCACTCACTTCTTCAAACTTGTAAAAAAAATTAACTATCAACTCATATACGTACTCCACTATGAAATTATCTGTATTATTTCAAGAGTTCAACAAACATTGAGTCAATCCAAAAACTGATAACATTTTCGAATTTCGCAAGAGTACATTTAACGAGAAGGTTTGATGACTAATTTCAAGTCATCTGATGAGGTTTTGACTGATTTTATAAGCTGACGTATTCGAACTACTCACAGTGAACTCGGAGCAGGTCTAACAGGAGTACAACCAAAGGGTCCTCACCTGGAAATAAAAGATAGGGACGGTAAGTCGACAAAATTAGGTAGGTACATATAATTATCACTATAATAATATTTCAATTTGACATCCAGTTTGAACTTGAAAAAAATCGCATGAAAATTGAAATAGAAACTTTTTGTTGAAATTTCGGAGTAGGTTAACTGACTTCTTCATTAAAAGTTTAACTGACTCAATTAAACAAAATAATCATATTATGATTTGTATTTTACAAAATCTGACAGTCCTCAATCGTATCACTCAAGTTGAAATTTCGGAGTAGGTTAACTGACTTCTTCATTAAAAGTTTAACTGACTCAATTAAACAAAATAATCATATTATGATTTGTATTTTACAAAATCTGACAGTCCTCAATCGTATCACTCAGGATATCTTTTTTTCTATTTTGAGTTTAGTTCAGATAATTAAGTGTCCCATAGTGTCTGTTCGGAGAGGCAGTCCGGGACAGTTCGGAACCAAACTGGAGCTGAAAATGGGAGAGGGTAGAGGCGAATGGACACCTCCGAACTCCTCCAAACTGTTCAGGACTGCCTCTCCGAACAGACCTATAGTCACTCACGTTTTGCAGCTATTTTCTTCATTAAAAGTTTAAAATTCACCATGAAACTATTTCAAACATTTTTACTATAGATCGACTCACAATGAGTTACTTCCTGCATACAATTTACTAGCGCACTCAGAAAAGCTAGTAATAAAACCCCAGCAATATTGGCAGCTGATATCCGATAAACTAATTTCCACTTCTTATCACTCTTATCTGCCAAGCGCGAAAATTTGCATGGAGAAGAGATTCGAACCAAGGAGGTCATTCTGCAACCGGAAAAACCGCAGGAATGAGTTTTACGGTAAGTAATGAGGATCGATTGAAGAATGACCTCATTGCACAGTACTGTGAGTATGTGTAAAAATTCGAAAAAACGAACGTCTATTAGTATTGGAAAGGAGTGCAAGAACCTCTCCCCAGATAGTCTTTGAGCACGTTTAAATAGGTTTCCTGACCTCACAAGCCTCTTATGGATCACCAGAGGGCAAGTTCCGCGATCATTTATGTTAATAACTCATTTCACCCAAAACGCTCTTTTCACCTGCTCATTATACTCATTATGCATCAACAAGTTGGGTCTTATTGCTCTTCATGACGAGTCAAGGCATAAGTATGTGCTTTATTCACGTTTTTTAATAATTTTTGAAGTATGAATTTCCCCTAAGCACTCGGTAAAATCGTCACAATAATAATTCCCAATTTTTCTTCTTAAACCTTAACATTAAATAGTGAATTTCTCAAAAAGAGGAGAAATGAGGAATTAGAGCATTTGATGAATGTTTTCTGGCACTATCCCTTGACTCAATCCCGTTGGAATTTGCCGCGACTTTTTTTTCTATGAAATTTTCAATCCTAATAGAAAGCTTTTTGAAAAATTAAAGTCGTAGGAAAGTGTGGAGAGGAAAAAAAACCACATCCTCGCATTTTTCATATCAACAGAATAGAATAGAAAAGAATATGAAGTCATCAACCAGCATCTGATTAGGGATAACTTCATTGACACGACCACCATCCACGAAACTGATGCCTAATGCTGTACCAAGCACGTCTAACGCTGTGGAACTGAGTTGTGGAAGCGCTCTCTCCAGCATCAGCAGCGCTAATGAGAGTGACGATTTAGATTCATCAATCAGCGTAATGCACTTCTAAAGACATCTAATTATTTCCTATGTTTCGGTACCTAAAATTTTGTAAAATTGGTGAAATGTTACTTTTGTTTTGAATTTAAAATTTCAGTATTTTTTTCATAAACTTCTTCTAATATTATTTATTGTGCAATTTTCTTTCCTTGAAATATGAAGTAGTATGAAATCCATGATCAGAACTTTCTCTAACAGAACTCTCCACAAATTGATTTTTGATCACTTGACCTATAAACTCACAGTACTGTGCATTGGTTCCAATCTCTTCTCCATGCAACTTTTCGCGCTTGGCAGATAAGAGTGATAAGGAGTGGAAATCAGTTTAACGGATATCAGTTGCCAACGTGTATTGGGGAGGTTACAAAAAATTCATAATCGTGGTTGTACAATCTGCACCCCCTATGTACCAATATAATTGAATTTACCGTTTAACGGTGCTAAATAATTTAACAAGGGTTTTCGAAACTCAATCGCAGCTTAATTTCCGCATCACAGGAACAAGGGTAAGCAATAACATAATGAAGTATTATCATATAAATCAATTCCGCGTTTCCCTAAGAAGCTCCATACTTAGCTTACATTTTAGATGAAGCCAAGCTACTATTGGGGGCAAAAGAGGGAAATGCGCAGCACCCAATTTGATTTGATAGTGATAAATAAGCTTTAGAACGAACTGGGGAGTTAAGAAGTGTTAACTCCACTTTTTAGTTCCCTAACAACGATTGTGTTCGGATGATTGGTCAATTTAGTCGCAATAAACCCCGTTTTTATCGTATCAAAGTTGGTCATGCATTTTTCATCTTTATCGCCTAAGGGACACATCAAGATCACATGTTAATAGAAAATAGGCTAATAAAAGCAATTACATTTGTAAATTATGTAGGTACATAACTTAAAATAATGTACCTAACTGTACTGCTCCTTCACTCTAGCGCTCATGGCGGAGAATGTGTGAACTAACATGTCTATCAGGGAAGGTTAGAAGTAGAGAACGTTTGTTTTGTTTTATGAAGTGATATCATATAGTTAATATCATATATAGATAACATCATCACTGATAAAATAATATTATTATTTTATGAATACTGCTACTGTGGAACGTTATATTCAAGCTGTTAAGATTTATATCACCTACCTACATTGTTCTGAAGACTGTGGATAAGGACTTTTATTCAATTCTATTGTTTTAGGTAAGTTCAATATGTTTATACTTACTATAATAATTATAGTACTATAATACTATAATACTATAATAATAAAACATTAGTTTTATTATCAATCAAAGGTTTCAAAGTAAAATAAACACGAGGAAAATTATTTTCCTCGTGTTTATTTTACTTTGAAACCTTTGATTGATAATAAAACTAATGTTTTAGCAATTGTCTAACTGTCTCCCTTCTTCGGAATTACACATTTTTGTACAAAACTTTTGAAATCGTGATCCGTAGGGAGCCTGTTGATTACAACGGGAAAATAATTTGATACGATGAAATCAAATACGTTTCTTGATAAGATATGAAACGAACCTGCCAAAATCGCGCTTATGGTTGGTTATCTTACGTGAAAACTACTGGTTCCAAAGTCCAGCGTGAAAAAAAGAAGTTTGAATACCTTGATAACTCAAAACTGCCTAAAACTTGATAGGCCATGATGCAGCTTAACGTCGAAATAAAACTGCTTAAAAAAAATTACCTACTTACAGCTGGATATGAAAGTGTGATAAATTCATCTCACTCGCTTAGTTTGGCTTGCGCTCGAAGTTTCCAGTGCCTTTCTCGTTGCCCAGAGTAATCGCAAACCGGCCTTCTTAGTTTGACTAAAGCCATAGAGATTTATAACCCACCATCTTTGCGTCTCCACCCCAAGTGCGCTACGTCAAAAACGGTTGTGTTCTTGTTGTTTTATTTATCTAGCAGGGTGATGGTAATTTAGAGGAAATAAGCAGAATTGAAAATGCAAATATAAAAACGAGAACTACTGCAACTTTAAAGAAAACGAGAATGAAGAATGTTAGCATCAAACTTTAAAACCAATCAAAATCTTTCTGAAAATGAAAAACTACAAAAATGAACCGAATGATATTATTCCATTTTTTTTCGTTCTTCATAGACTGGTTTCACAGTTGCCCCATCTAACTAGGGCCCCAGAGCCACTACACCCTTTAAAAAAAATTTCTGGGGGAAAAAATTTCTGAGAACGAAAGAACAATCCATCCCCTCCAAGAGACAGGTAGGACTGACCTGGAGGCGTGAAATTCTTAGTAAAATTAACAATCCGTTCACAGTTCAGGGACTCTTCAGCTTCTACTTAGCCGTGTACTAGGACGTTGACCCACCTCACTCAGGCGTTAATCTTATTTTCCGAGAACAATACCGTCCTAGGAAGTTTCGTGAGGGCCCTCCGTCTGAACCCAAATCTGAGAATATCTAGGGGCTCAGTAGAGGCTGAACCCTCTGAACTCACTCTCTCCTTGAAACCGCAATGTTGCCAAACCGTTTTTCATCGTTGCCATCTCATACGGAAGGAGGTCAGTACAGATGCAGTGAAATAGGGTAGCTGAAGCACCTGAATTTATGTTGACCACTTGGTTTTCACCAGGATTACTGGTGCAAGTCTAGAATTTATCGACATTTCAAGTTTTGAGTAAAGACTCTACACTGTCAAAAAAAACTAAGGTAGGACTGAACCTAGCGCAGAGTAACCCTTATTTTCCCACTTGATCAAAAATTGTTTTTTTCTTCGGATTTTCCTGTTAAATTTAGATGTATTTTGACACATACATAGATATTTGAGCAGAAGGTACCCCGAAGGCCCGATTACAGTCTGTCATCTCAACAACGATCTTCCCAACGGCCTCACAGCGCTCCCTGACTCAGCAGAATCTGTCAATAAACCCAATTTTGTTGGATTAGAAGGAAACTTGGAGAAACCATTGGTGGGATGTTGGGGGTCTGTTATTTCTCATAAAGAACCAAGAAATAAAGGGGAGAAAGTTCACTTCTTAGAGGGATCTGTGCTGCCTTAGACAGTGACGCCATCTCTGACGAGAAAACCTAATACTGCTTACAAAGTGAGAAATGAGGGTAGAAGGTACCCCAAAGGCCCAATTACAGTGTGTCATCTCGAGAATTATTTTGTTTTTTCTTCAAGTTATCAGTAGTAAGTAAGTAGTAGTAAACAACCATTTCAGGTTAAATTTTCGTCCGACTGCCTTTTCTGGCGTCGATGACATCATCAGCTGTCTCGGACCCAGAGACGCGTCGGCGAACGAGCGCGGCTATCCGAACCACCTCAGCACTGACCAAGCAAATGAATTCAGTAATTGACACAAGTAACTTCAAGTTATTATGTTACGTTTATTTGCAATAATTGAAGTATCAATATAACCAACGGCCATCAGTTTTGATTCAAAAGTTGATAAACTGTTGTAATTAGGTAAAAATCGGACTTCCAAAAAGACACCTCGGGATATCAAGGAAATTGCACTTTACGATGCTAAAGAGTTGAAGAGCACCACAGACAGTATTATTAGTTTCAAAAAATGTTTTGAAAAGAAACCTCTAATTTGTATCTGTGGTATTCCTACGAACTATTATGTGAATACGGGAATACAATATTGTAAATCAGCGCAAAAAACAATACCATTCACCAAAAACTCTTTTGTTAACTCTTTTCCTTTCAAAAGTAGAAATATTGATTTTTTTCTCAACCTTTCTCCAGGATTCAATTTCTAGCCTTAACTGAAAGAAAAGAAACAAGAATTGGACATCCATACGAGAGCCAAGCCTTTCATAAGGGACCTTCTACATCCCAATCCGAACAACCGCAGATAATCTCATCAAAATCAGCTTGTGATTTAGTATAGTTTTGCAGGCACGAAGAAAGTCGTAAACGTAAAAGCGAGATGTTGCCCATGAAGAGTGAAAACAATAATTCCTCTACAGAAATGTGAAATATTAAACTCGAGAAATTGCACTTTACGATGCTAAAGAGTTGAAGAGCATCACAGACAGTATTATTCAAATTTCAAAAATAGTTTTGAAAAGAAGATTTTCAAACAAAGTGGATATAGTAATTTTTGAAACAAAACGGATAAGAGACCGCCATTGCGCTGGATATAGCACCTTTTGAAATTGAACGGAATATTCACCCTCGTTTTTCAAGGAATAGATTATCTTGTGCTCCAAAACGATCGCATTTTTGTGAAGAACTCCCCCCCCCACACCCTAAAACCCTGGGAAAGTGTTAACTCAATTTCGATGAAAATGGTCTTTAGTACCTTTTGGAATCTAACTCCTCAAAAACTCAAAATTACTTCGAGTTATTGGGAATTCATTTCCTGCCAGGATATTGACCCCCACCATCCAGACCTTGCCGTTCCTACATGAAAGAAATAAACAGATGGGACTCAGAACCAAGGGCTGTCCCGCCAGGACAGGAGATGCTGGTCCAAAGCTCAAATGTAAGTGTTGGTGTGGGTAAGTCATCCAACTCATTACATTGGACCTTGTCAAATTTGGACCAGTTTCTTACCCAGGTGTCTGGTCGAATCAACGTGGCCCCATTTCGGGACAGTTGTTATGAACTGACGAATTTACCTTCATAATAATTACTCTTTAAAGTTTTAATTAATGATTTGATTAATTATTCTTTAACCCCAGTTTAATCCCTGGTGTGTATAAACCCTCTGATGGGCTCCCAGTGTATAAAGGGTCTGACAGACACGCAGCAACTGTAAAGTTGTTTTTAGGACACATGATGGGTTAGTTAACATATTTTTCGTCATACGAACATTTTATTAGTTAAAACAAAGTATTTAGACTCACTCCCAAGTAGTCTATGGGGGTCTCAAGGAGTCAGACTTTCAAGAAAAGAAACAGAATTTCAAAAACTGCGAATTCGAGCCCCCCCCCCCCCCCTGTTCCTTCAACGGTACCAGTCTAGGTAGGTAACCCGCTGAATCCGGCACCATGGTTCCAAAGAATACTTAATTCATGAAAATACAGAGCTGATATGTTGATAATGTCCCCTCAATTTCATAGTTTGGGTACAATTAGTAAGCTATAAAGGAACCAAAATTTGAAAAAGCGGATATTTTGTGAATACTATCCCCCTCCACATGCTAATTTCGATATTCTGGTCATTTGAAGGCATCTGAAAAAAAAAAGAATTTCGCAAATCGGTTGGAAATTGAGGCAAAATTATGCCCAAAAACGTACGTTTTTTGGTTGCCTGTGTATGAAGTGTCTGAATGACTCGGTGGTTTTCAGTAACTAGGGGACAAAATACTTTTTGTGGCGGTTTGAATGGAACCTTCTATAAAGGTGGGACAAGTACTGACGCCTGGGATATTCAAAATGCTCCAATATACTTCATTGAAATTTCCCTCGTGTCTGTCAGACGGTTTATACACACCAGGGGTTAGGGATGGTTACCTAGATACCACAAAGCCTTGATGAAAGTACAAAATACAATATTTATATATATGTTTATATTGTGATTATAATTATAATTAAGCTGTTTGGATTTCTCGAAAATTGAAGTTAGTGTGTGGCATCTGTGATATTCATGTCTTGTAACTGTGATATTTTGCGTGTTGTGACTGTGATATTGTTCCTACCTTTCTTTAAATTGTCAACTATTTTATTTGAAAAACAAAAGCAATCTGTGATACACACCTGTCCTATTTTATATTTATTGAAAAGTGATTATGACCTGTGATAACAATGTTATCGTGTTTCTTGTTTTTTGTGATTGTTACGTTATTTTTTAAGAATTTGACGTTTTATTAGTGTGTATCGAAGTGGTGTTTTGTGTTGGGTGATCCGGTCGGCCCGGGGGCGGCTCGCATGGTTGGTCTCTCCTATTATAAGGGTCGTCGAGCTGTTAATACGGCTCGATGGTTAGGGCTGCCTGCCTAGAAATAGGAGGTAGCCCAGGGAGCCGCCATGGTGGGTGGGTCCGGGACCGGCCGGACTGCCCCTCACATTTTTCATTATGAATTTATTTTAAAAACTATTGTAAACTATTTTTAGAACTATTGTTGACTGTTGACGCATTTATACCTATTTCAAAGGTGAACAAATAAAGAAAGTTATTATTATTATTATAAAAAGTTCTTAGTTGAGAATACAAAGTTTCAACTAAATATCAAGTGTTTAACAGTACGAATATATTGCAATGTATAAGTAATTTCATTAAAATAAGTATAGAAGAAAAAAAGAGCCGAAGAAAAGTACCTACACCACTTTATTTCCCTGGATCAGGTTAATCCTCACCTAAGAGAACATGAGAAATTTCAGTAGATTCGTCGTTCATTCAATTATTACTGTTACGTAAGTTTTGAACAGAAATCTCCTTATTATACTCCTATTGTAAAGAAATCCCAAATAAAAACCGCATATTGTCGACGAATTTCCACAACCATGCCTCTCTCAGTCCCCCCAATTAAGCAAGAACCTGAAGTGTCCGTTCAATAAGTTGAGGGGTTGAGAGAGCTGGTTTTTACGTCGTATCCATCACAAAAAAGAACCCAAAAGAAAAGGATACTCTCAATTCTTAACGAGACAAAACGGACTAAAAAATTCGTTACTCTCAAAACCTCGCGAACCAGTTTCTGTCGAAAAGGGAGGCTGGAGATCTCTCGAAATATAAAAGTCGAGGTTCCCCTCCTGGCTTTTTTCGGTATTGTTGAGCAGGGGAAGTCTTGGAAGTGGTTTTTCTGCGTTGACGCAAGTCGGCGATGTTGAGGAGTGAGCATGTTGCATTTTACATTGTTCATGTTGGGAAGGGGTGATCGGACAATCGGCCACTTTGCGGTTTAACTGCCTAAACAGTTTATGGAGTTTTATAATCAAGAAGTGTGTAATCAAGACATCCGTGATCAATTATATTTTATACCGTCGACATCTTTGAGCAGAATCTGACATTTCCTCGTCAACATAACGATAATGTTGTCTAGTATAGGCAAGGATTTGACATTTCGCAAGGCAAGGATGTTGTCTATAGGCTTGGCAAGGATTTGACATTTCGACATTTTTCTCCTTCCTCAAACACAAACTCAACTAGAGAGTGAAAAGAAAAGAGTTGCATTTGGGAAGAAACTGATTTTTCCCAAACACCACTTTTTTCAAAGGGTTTGGGTACCCCCTCAGTGGCTCGGCACTTTTCGGAGTGACATGGTTTTACGTAACCCACAATTACGTCGATCAATCTACTCATAAGATAACTTTATTACATGCCATTAGAACCGCCTGGAATTGTAGTTTCCAAAAACTGTCGAATTTTGTCAATTGACTCAATAACAAACTTTGTAGAAGTTGATCTTTTGTAATGAAAAATGTCACTCTTTTTTCCACATTAAATGTGGAAAATTTAAATAGGACAAATTTTGTCCTATTGCTTCCGAGTCTACCAAGGTAGCGGAAGCTTTGTTTTCACTTTTCAAGGACGAAAAAAAAGTTCTCCAAAATCAAAATTTTCACTCGCGTTTTGCGTTTTTTACCTTTCTGAACAATTTTGGTTCCGTGTCTGCCTGTCTGTCATGAATTCCTTGTAACGCGCATAACTATACGAAGTTATTGTCCGATTTCTTGAAATTCTCAGGGATTGTGCGGGTTGGTGTATAGACGGTCCCCTATGAAAATCATCATCCCCGGACTGATAGAAGCGACTGCGTATGCGCAAACGTGAATTCCTTGTAACGGCCATAACTTCTACATTTTCCATCCGATTTCAATGAAATTTTCAGGGATGTTACGGATTAGCATTTAGATGTCCCCTATGAAAATCATCACCTTCGGACTGATAGTAGCCACTGCGTATGCGCAAACGTGAATTCCTTGTAACGACCATAACTTCTACATTTTCCATCCGATTTCAATGAAATTTTAAGGGATGTTACGGATTAGCATTTAGATGGTCCCCTATGAAAATCATCACCTTCGGACTGATAGTAGCCACTGCGCATGCGCAAACGTGAATTTCCTTGTAACGGCCACAACTTCCACCCTTTTCACCCGATTTCGATGACATTTTCCGGGATTATGTGGATTAGGTTGAAGATGGTCCCCTATGAAAATCATCATCCCCGGACTGATAGAAGCGACTGCGCATGCACAAACATGAATTCCTTGTAACAGCAAAACTTCAACTGTCCCCCAGGGGTCGCGGGTTCGAATCCCAGCCGAGGCTAAGTATTTTTTTTTTTATCCAATCACATACATCTATTCACTTAATTTTTCATCCGAATTTGATGAAATTTTCTAGGATTGTCCAGATTAGCGTGTAGATGGTCCCCTATGAGCGTAGTGGAAGGTACTTAGAGATTGGTGTTTTGAGATTAACTACTATGCATCGGATCATCTATATAATCGGGTTATGGATACGAGGAAGCTATGTGACACACCCACTTGGCAGACGTTTTTCTCTCTTATTGAATTATCTAGCGTCTTTCCCGTTTTTTTCTAACGATTCACAACTATATTCAGAGAAAATTGACGGATTTGATTTGATTCATCTACAAAATCTGATTTTTGGTAGTGATAAGAAGAAGAGACATGCCAAGACTATTCATGAAAAATTGACTACTAAGTGGATACTAAAAACAATAGGACGAAAAGAATCCGTCAATCGAAAGATAAACTAATTACCAACATCACAGGAAATCAAAAGTTAGATTCCGACGCATAGAACCAGAGACACCGGGTCCACCATAGTTGAAAAAGTAGATGTTCAATAGAGGCGTTTGAAGTTTTGTGCGCCCGATGCGACGTGAAAAACTTTTCTGTCTGCTTCGCACCTTATTCCTTAAATTCTCTCAATCCATTCAAGTTGGATATGTGTCATCGTTTACACACTTTTTTCTTCCTCCATAACACCAAATAATGGTATGTAATTCTGTAGGAGTTTCAAAGAAAAAGAAGAAGAATGAAGGAAGGTTTTCAAAACCATAACAGCACAACCTCCAGCACCTCCATTGTCCGTTCATGCTCCGTTCGCGCAACTTCAAAAATTTAAAGCGACCAGTATATACATCGTACGGACATAGGGATGGTTTTAAAATGTTCCTTAATGAGTCTACATAAAGGAAGATATTTTTAAAAAATCGAAAATGTGTTTTGGGTACCCAACCTCCTTAAAACAACAGAAGGTTGTGACGCTTATGTATCAAAAAAGTTCAATAATGCAGCATGAATTAATGAGCGAATTTTCAAAGAAATCTTTTCGTTTACAGTCTTCGGGGATTGTTTCAGAATGTTTCGGATTTTAGTGAAGAACTTTTTCGAAAAAGTCCATTCTAAACATTTTGAGGTCATCGCAATTCGCTAAAATAATCAAGTTCGTGACTTCGTTTCTACATTTTACACATATATGAATTACTACTCCCTGTCAGTAGGTCAATAATTCGAGGGAAAATATTTTCAACATTGGTCTAAAAACGCCATTCTCAGCGCTTTTGTAGGGGATTAAAAAACTCATTTTTATCGAGAATCATACCCCATTTTGATAAAATAATTACATTATATTCGTGATATTGACTTGAACCACTGCAATTGGTTTGAAATTCAACCTTCTCTGAAGCGATTTTTCTACATTAATTATCGTTACTTCATACGGTACGACTGAAGTACTTTTTTAACAATTTGTCTTTATGCTGAAAGAGAGATACCCGGTTCGGATCCTGCATTGAAGATATAAATGAGGTGTGCGCATGGGCCGGAAAAACTGTTAATTGTTATTTAAAATCTAAACCAGACCTCTCTGAGAATTTTGATACCAACCGCGACCTTCTAGCGTGATAAGATCTTTTTATATAATTTTTCAAAGTTTCGAATGTTTATGACGTCAGAGAGGGCTGGGGGGTCCCGCCCAGCTGATAAGCTCCTCAGGTAGTAAGTTGATTCTGATAACGTGATCCATCTTCCGTGGTGACGCTGATGTCATCACATCACAACTTCCGAATTGAATTTAAAATGATCCAGTCCCCTTCATCAACGGATGAGTGTTACGTCAATCGATTTTCTCAAACTTGAAGGGTTCTGAGGAATGTAGCCACTGAAAATGCGCTAAAATAGCTTGTCTCATACTTACTCTCCAAATTTTTATTCGAATCCGATGAAATTTCATTCTAGTTGATCTACCAAGTGGATTGCAGTCGGGTCGGTTGTGGTTCGAGGAAGCTCTGTGTGCCACTCCCCTTTGCCAGCCTTTTAAAAATGTCCGTATTTATTACGGAGATTACGATGCTTCTTGCTGGGAGTCGATGTCGGAGAAAGGAGTTAACGACGGAGTTTTTCGTCGACTCGTGAGATAACGACCCCATTAATTTGATACCCTTTTTCCCCGGTAATGAATTCGAAGGAGTTGTTGCATTGAAATGAAGAAATTTCAGTTTTGTGAAAGAACTACCGACATTTCTCCTGTCTAGGTGAGTAATGGTAGATTATTTTGGTCATAAAAGACCGAATATGGTATGCGACGTCGCCACTGTAAACTTTTTATTAGGGCGTCCTCCAGAGGAAATTACTCGTGACTGCCTCTCAAGGATTCCACCAGACCCCTTCCCATCCCTTCCCCTCTCTTGCCACAACACAAAAAAGCTAGTTAGCGACTCATTCACGAACTGGGGTGATTCATGTCCGGCCCGTCAGCCCCCGCCGCAATGGAATGAGAAGTCATTGAGGGCAGCGAACTATCCTACGAGTAGGCAGCACAGAATGGAGAAATTTCACAAGTGCACCGTTTGGTGGTTAAGCTAACAATGAATTTGTATTCGATTAAATGAGATTCTGGTCTTACCAACACAGATTCATATGGGTGGCCCCTTAGCACCACGGGGATGCTAAATACAGGGTGCGGCAGATAACTTCCAATTTTCAAAACTGAATAAAAACGCATTGTATGAATCGGAAAGTTTAAATTTTTCTTCAGTTGGTGGGCTGACGACTCTGGGATTTTTATGTCCTTTTCATAATAAAACGCTGCAAATTATTACACAATGGTTTATTATTTTTCTATATAGATCACTCGTCTACAAAATCACCAACCATCCAATATGAAAAAAAAAAAAAATAAAAAAAAAAAATAAAAATTAAAAACAAAATCAAAATCACCAACCATCGATCGCATTTCGGTCAGCTCTAATTTGAACGGAGATTAGGCCTCTTTTGCGATTCACACTCGTGTTTTGACTTATATATATATATTTCAAAATAAACCCTTAAATTTTTGTAGGGAGCGAACGGTTTGTCCTACAGAGCTCCAGGTGGTCTCAAAAAATTCTAAAAATTCTATAGAATCCAAAATTGAAGGAAAAACAATACCTTTATATAAAATTTTTTTGAGTTAGGGCGTTTTCAAAATTTCAAAATTGATTTTGGAACCGTTAGAAGTGACCTACATCAACCAAAATCTTCGGGGCACAACTAGACCCCAAATGGAGCCTACATACCATATTTCATCAAAATCGGTCAATGCTAAGTGGCAAAAGTGCTGCGTACGGCGGACGGACGGCCAAATTTTTATTCGATTTTTGGATTCTACGTACCTTGAAACGTAAACCATCAAATTTTGAGGGGGTGTTAAAATTTTTTTTTTCTTGGTCGATTCCAAAGGTTCATTATTGAAAATAATAAACCAAAAGGGGTCTTTTCGACAATATCTCATATCAGGCAGAAGACATATCACTCCGACTCAACAACATCTTAAATTTTGAAGATTTTCAATCACACTGTAATGTTACTTGCTGTGGTAAGTCATTCATCAGAGCACTCTATTGGACGAATGAGAAATTACTTCACCACCAGCGCCCCTAGCGGGAGTTGGAGCCTCCTCGATGGATACCTCATAGTTGGCGAAGGGTGACTGAAACACACCCGGTTTTTGTGGACCATAGAAACCATAGAAATGGGTGGATGTTCAATTCTAGTGTCTTTTCAGTATCACTGGTGACTGAGGTACACCATGCCAGGTTCCTGTAACGATTGTTTGGTTGCTAAATAACAAAAAACAACTCTAAAACTTTCAAATGATGTTGTATATTGCCAACAATCTGAATAAAGTGAGAAACAAGAACCCACTGGTATTAAAGTTGTAAAATCGCGAAAATCTGAGGTGCACATTGCCAGGAAAAGGGTTAACCATTTATACATGTTGCTAGGCAGTTGGCATAGGTTTCTACAATCAATTAGGTAATTGAGATTTAAGTAGGCCTAAAACCTGATTTTTACCAAATTTTAATTTCAGAAATTTTACTTCTATCAGAAATTTTGTGTTTTTCCGAATATACCATTTAAATACTCGTAGTTCTGGCTCCAAGGAAACGTCTACACAGTACAAAATTTGCTTTTCTCCGCCTTATCGACTATTTTGACTAGTGCATGATTCTACTTCCTAGCTATAGTGTTTCAAATTGATTGGAACAGTATGTGTACGTCTCCATGCCAATTTGGAACAATTTAGAATTTGACTATCGACCATTGAAAGGAACTGAGCATAGGCTGTCTCAGCTAAATTTTCAATAGCCAAATTGAAAATTTCAAGCTGTTGGATTGATTGGAACAGAGCTTTATGGACGTCACATTTCAATCTTAAAGGTTGATACAAGACTCTAAGAATGTAACAAATTCACAATTTACTAGTAGGATAGTGATCATTCAAAGGACTGATTTCCTTCTGATAAGAGTTTCAACAATCAGGTAGCAAAACAGGTTTTGAGTTTAAGATAGGCAAACTGATTGGGATAAACGAGGATACGAACTTCAGAGTTTTAGAATGTATCATTCACAGAAAGGCAGATCAAGGGAGAGAAGTTTAGTCGGGCTAGTAAGCATGTGCCCTTCGCGGGCCAGGACGTGTCCTTACAAGGGAAGGACGACAAAATGGGAGTTGAGTCCTCACTCGTTCTCCCCTGTCCTTCTTTGTGGTCGTTCTGGTTAATTATATAGTTTTATTATTTAGTAGGTAGACAATTTTATGAACATTCGTGTGATGGCAAATAAAACGTTCTCTCTCTCTCTCTCTCTCTCTCTCTCTCTCTCTCTCTCTCTCTCTCTCTCTGTGAAGCCTGTTCTTACTACCATTTGATCGTTTATTAGGATAACTAATTATGAATATTCAAAATGGCTCCTCTTATCGTATTACGTACTCGATTACGACGGTGGTGTCCCAAAAAACCCTAAAATCATGTTTTTTGACCCTATTTTTTGATAGTTTGGTCCCTTATAAAATAAAAATCTCTCTGTGAAGCCTGTTCTACCATTTGATCGTTAATTAGGATAACTAATTATGAATATTCAGTATGGCTCCTCTTATCGTATTAGGTAGTCTATATTATGACGGTGGTGTCCCCAAAAAAACCTAAAATCATGTTTTTTGATCCTATTTTTTGATATTTTGATCCCTTATAAAATAAAAAAATGCCCATGCTAAAAATGTTGGGTTAATTGCAATAGTTTCATTTTCTTCGAAAATTCTCTAAAAGGTTGCCCAAGTTCCCCAACTCATCCAGGAGAGCAACATGCGGTTACAGCAATAGATAAATAGCGTGCTTTATTCAACAAGTACCTATTACTAAGTTTATAACAAATATATCACAAATTTTAAATAATATACATAACTATGCTGCTACGGTGAGCATGATAAGGCTGTCGTATGGTTACCGTGAGCCTGTTCACTTCTATATGTATAATACATTAATATTAACTGTTGCATTACATTATGTAATTTTTGAATTACATGTAGGTACGAATTAATATTTTATTTAAATTATTATTCTAAAACGCTTTTTTTTACAAATATTACAAAATATTTTACAAACATGTAAAATTTGTTTATTTTTATTTCCCTTTTATTAAGTTTATTGACCAATCTTAGGGGGATTCCAAACCAACATAGTAATTTGTAGGAAACCAGGACTCTCCGGAAGTCGCAAGCTGCCTCCAAGTACCTAGAGATTCTCAAAGGAGAGAACTGGGGGGCTCTTCTAGGTTACAGCAATATTTGGTCCTTAAGAAATGAGTGTTAATATCGTTCAAAAGATGCCGAAAAGCAGCGGATGAAGAGCGGATCGTCGCCAAATTACGATGGAGCGGAGATGATTCTAGTAGGTGGTGGGGTCCATCTGGACTCAAGGATGAGTCGGGCCCTGGAACACAGGAAACGCGGTGCTGGGGGCCGGAAGTTTCTCATAACCCGAGATTATTAACCCCCTTCTTGACCGCTCATCTACTTTTTTCTATCCACTCTACGCCTCCCCCACTTGAAGTTGAATTGTCCCACGGAACTTCATTGTCATCGAACTAGATCATTACTTAGTATAATGAAGTAATTGGGGCAGCGTGAGGAGTTTCAGTGAGCGTAGCATACGTGAGCGTACCATTATACCGTAATATCTGGGGAATAGAAGCAGTTTAAAGAAACTTGGCGCTTTCACTGACTGCGTGGCAAAAGTAACTAAGTCCATTTTTATTATATTCAATAATGAACCTTTGGAATCGACTAAGAAATTTTTGAAAGGAAAAGGGCTAACAAGAGAGTTGAGTTTTTGGTGAATGGTATTGTTTTTTGCGCTGATTTACAATATTGTACCTATTCCCGTATTCACATAATAGTTCGTAGGAATACCACAGATACAAATTAGAGGATAAAAAAACTACTAAAAAGTACTAAATCCATAAATCTGACAATTCAAATCTCAATCAAAATTATTTTAAACTTTGAAATATTTTACCTTTTTTCCAAAAGTATTTATTATAATCAAGAAAAAAAAATAAAAAAAATAACATCATTGGTAAATCAATAAATCATCATCATTGGTTTATAGCACGTTTTTCAAGTTGCTATGGTTTTTCGCGTTTTTCCCACTTTTGACCAAAATGGATAATAGTACCTTTTGGAATCAAGCTCTTCTATTAAGGATCTTCATCCATGGCGTAGCCACTCAACAACACCATTTGCTAAGCTGGATGTTGAACACTTCTTCTTCCTTGGTAGGCAGTTCCCCATGGTTCATGAACTTAGGTCCATGCTATGGTTCCATGGAAGCATATTTGGTTATTTTATTGCTAAGATAATGAGGGATATTTTGTTACAGCATCGTAGGGAACTTTTCTGGTTTGCCAAATCGGAATTTCGTATATTTGACGTCAGATTCTTATTTAGCGCACTGGAAAACGTTCCTCTAACTGTTTTTAGTCCGAAATTCCATTTAGATTAGACGTAATTCCATAATTTAATTTTAATTAATTTTAAAGACTTTTAAAGAGTCTCAGGAAGCGTTTCTGGGAGTTTTACTATTCATTATCCACGTTCTCCCTGGACGCTACCTTTACGCTACCGCTACGTTTACTTTGTAGAAAGTGATGGCACAGCTCAAAATGTTGTTACAAGCAACCCTGGAGTTTGCCACCATTATAGAAAACTTGTACACTTTTTGGTTTATTATTTTCAATAATAAGCCTTTGGAATCGAGCAAGAAAAAAAAAATTTTAACCCCCCCTCAAAATTTGATGTTTTACGTTTCAAGGTACGTAGAATCCGAAAATCGAATAAAAAAATTTCCGTCCGTCCGCCGTACGCCGTCCGCCGTACGCCGTCCGCCGTACGCCGTCCGCCGTACGCCGTCCGCCGTACGCCGTCCGCCGTCCGCCGTACGCGGCACTTTTCTTAGCAACACTGGACCGATTTGGTTCAAATTTGGTATATGGGCTCCATTTGGGGTCTAGTTGTGCCGCGAAGCTTTTGGTTGATGTAGGTCACTTCTAAGGGGTGAAAATTAAGGGTTGAAATTTTCAAGAGTGCCCTAGCTCGAAAACTCTCGAAATAAAGGTATCGTTTTTTCACCAATTTTAAATAGTACAGAATTTTTAAAAATTTTTGAGACCACCCGGAGCTCTGTAGGACAAACCGTTCGGTCCCTACGAGTATTTGAAGGTTTTCCTTCGATAAAACAGAATCATGAGTGTGAATCGCAAAAGAGGTCTAATCGCCGTTCAAATTTTATCTGACTAAAATGCGATCGCTGTTCATTTCTTCGATTTGTATACAGTTTTGCCTTCTGCGTAACCAGTAATCAAATTTCCATATCAAGCTTTCTATTTTTCGAATCGAGTGTGAAGCGTTTAGTTCTTTCTAATAAACTTGATTGTGAAGGTGTGAAGCCATTATAGTGTGGTAGGTAGTACCTACCAATAGGTAGGTGTGGTAGGTAAAAAAAAATTGGTAGGTAAAACAATGTTTGTAGGTAAAAAACGCTGCAAATCATTGCTCACTGATCAGCTGAGTGAGCTCCGAAGCCATTTTCAATGCTATTGAATGGAAGTGCTCTTCCAGGCGTCTCCAGCATTCGAGGATATCTTCTTCACTCCTCACATCACTGATCAGCTGAGTGAGCTCCAAAGCCATTTTAATCCTATTGAATGGAGGTGCTCTTCCAGGCGTCTCCAGCATTCGAGGAGATCTTCTTCACTCCTCACATCACTGATCAGCTGAGTGAGCTCGAAAGCCATTTTCAATCCTATTGAATGGAAGTGCTCTTCCAGGCGTCTCCAGCATTCGAGGAGATCTTCTTCACTCTTCTGATCACTGATCAGCTGAGTGAGCTCCGAAGCCATTTTCAATCCTATTGAACGCAGGAGCTGAAATTTGAGAGGGAAGGTCAAGGGAGAATACAGATGGTGGTAGGTGCTATTGATGGAGAACCAGTGATCTATACAGAAGGATGATCTATACAGAAAATAATAAACCTTTGAGCAATGATTTGCAGCGTTTTTTGTAATCTATTTATTATTACAAATGTAATAAAACTACATAAATCTAGCAATTTCTCTTCAATATGTAGTAATCGCAGTTCTGTGACATAGATCACCACCTACTTCCACGTCACATCACTCACTTCTCCAAACTTGTACTCCACTATGAAATTATCTGTATTATTTCAAGAGTTCAAGAAACATTGAATCAATCCAAAAACTGATAACATTGTCGAATTTTGCAAGAGTACATCTAACGAAAAGGTAGATGACTAATTTTAGGTCATCTGATGAGGTTTTGACTAATTTTATAAGCTGACGTATTCGAACTACTCACTGTGAACTCAGTTTTAACGAGAGCCGGTCTAACAGGAGTACAACCAAAGGGTCCTCACCTGGAAATAAAAGATAGGGACGGTAAGTCGACAAAATTAGGTACATATAATTATCAATATAATAATAATATTGTAGTTTAACATCCAGTTTGAACTTGAAAAAAGTTGCATGAAAATTGAAATGAAAACTTTTTGTTAAAATTTCGGAGAAGGCAGTACACAATTGTAATACTGTGAATTAATAACAGGCTTCTGCTTTACGACTATTTAATAGCCATCAAGAAACTGCACCAGCACTAGTTATCGTCAACTTCAAATAGGTATATTCCTTTAATTCTTCGAATTTGGCTCGTACCGAAAACAAAAGAGCTCCACCACAGCATGTATCGACGCCGTATCGATACCTATCAAATATTTAACAGGTTTTTAGGAGACACAAAAAACTGTTTACATGACCTAATCTGAGAGTACATGACACTTTCATCAATTTAGCATCTTCGTCGTCAACTTTTCCTATCGAAATTTACCATTTTTGCTTTACAATTGGTCTAGTTAAACATATTCATGACCCGGTATTTTTTCATCCTTGATAAGATCACATGCTTTGTCTTCTTGATGGTCAATATGACCAATTTCATCAGACACCATTTTATCCTCCTACACTGAGTCACACACACGCTGTTGTAACGTTTCAACCAAATCGTGATCCATCAAAGCAAAGGAGACTGACTCAATTGAACAAAATATGATTTATATTTTACAAAATCTGACCGTCCTCAATCGTAGAACCTATCACTCAGGTTGCCAAGGATGGCTCTTTTTTTCCATTTTGACTTTATTTCAGATAATGAGGAATTTCACCGATTTCTGTTGGCATTTTTCCTGTGTGGGATAGATGAAAATCGGGCTGATTTCGGAAAATAAGTCTCCTGTTATTTTTGGGAGACAATCAAAATTTTTAATTTCAAAACTAACAGGGAAAACAGACGTCCAGCGGGAACGCTCGCTGATTGGGCTGTTCGGATCGCCCTCTCCTCTTAGTGTTGCCCATTGGGACGACGAAATCGTGTTTTCTAAGAGAAAAGTTATCAAACAAAAACAGAGGAAACCTAATTTTCCCCATCTCGCTTTTTCTATTTTTTTCTTCAGTTTTTCGATTTCGAACTTTACTGTTTCATGAAATTTTGCATCTGGGGACTATGGATTTCTCGATCTCAGCGCTTCAAGCGGCCATAAATGAACTATTCCAGCATGACGTCATTTTCCCGGTTTTTTTAAACATTCGTATTTTCTACACTGTTTTGTTTATTCGTAAATTAGGAAGTTCGGGCTGAAAGTTTGCCTTAGCGGGTTTTTAGAGGTGCTGAATCCGATTTTGGGGTCAAAAATAGGAAATTCCGACATGGTAAAATTCCTCATTATGTGTCCCACAGCCACCCACTATTTGCAGATATTTTCATCATTAAAAGTTTAAAATTCACCAATAAACTACCTATTTCAACATTTTTAACATAAATCGACTCACAATGAGTTACTTCATGTTTGAGCACTCAAAAAATCTCGCTATAAAACCCCAGCAATACATTTTTGCAGCTGGTATCTGATGATTTACTGATTTCCACTTCTTATCACTCTTATCAGCCAAGCGAGTATACTTAGGTACATCGAGAAGAGATTTGAACCAAGGAGGTCACTCTTCAATCGATCCTCATAACTCTAAAACTTCTACGCAGTCGTTCCTGCAATTTTTCAGGTTGCAGAATGACCTCCTTCGAATCTCTTCTATCTAAGTTCGAATCTCTTCTCGATGCAAATTTTCGCGCTTGGCATCTAAGAGTGATAAGAAGTGGAAATTAGTTTATCGGATATTAGCCGCAAAAGTGTACTTGCTGGGGTCTTGTGTGTAATTGCTGGGATAACATGAATTTGAAAATCGGGGCTGTACAATTCTCACACTTTTTGTACCAATATGTACCTATAATACTAATCCCGCTTTACGGCACTAAATAGTTTGAAAATACATTTTCATTAATCAAGAGCTTAATTTCCGCTACACAGGCACAAGGATAGGTAAGTGACATCATCATGAAATATTATCACATAAATCAAATCTAGTGACCATGGACCGATTTTGATGAAATTTGGTGTCATCAGCTCCATTTGGGGTCCAGCTGTGCCGCGGAGCTTTCAGTCACAGGTAAGGAATGATAAACAGGGATTGTAATTTTCAAATCGCTCTAGCTCAAAACTCCCGAAATAAAGGTATTGATTTTTCACCAATTTAAACAAGAACCGAATTTTTAGAATCGCATGAGACCACCCAGAGCTCTGTAGGACAATCGCAAAAGATTGTCAACTGAAGGAAATAAGACTTATCTCCGTTCAAATTTCAAGTGTTCAATAGTTTATTTTTTCGAATTGAATTTCATGGCACTTTCCTTGCAATTTAGTTGTCCTTTTCTAGCAACCAATAACCAAATAACGATATTTTGCTAGTAGGTAGGTTCTTTCTGTCCCAAAATAAACTTGATAGTGAAGCTTGCGCGATTGTGGTAGGTAGGTACTGACAATGGCAAAGCTGTGTGTCCCTTGCTAGCATCTGATCTCCGATTTAAAAACAAAAGCCGTTGTGTAACAATTTGCAGTGTTTTAGGTTTATTATTAGTTTCATAAATACAGTAGGTACTCGTTCAATTTAATATTTATAATTTCCTGAAAAATTAATTTTATTTGTTACGCCGTGCTTCAAAAAACCTCAACTAAAATTATGGTGGCGAACCTTCTCCATTTATGACCTCTATGAATTGTCGAGATGAAAATCAACTAACTTCAATTTAGCGATGAATGCATCGTGAAGAAACGTTTGCGGGTAACCTGAACCGTCCAGAAGGAAGCACTTAGCGCTCCTTGTGGGATTTGAGTGATCTAGATACACTCCTTCCTAAAACTTTTCAACTATTACGTCAATTTTGAAGTGACGTCAGAATTCAAATTTTCACTTTCGTTTTTTGTATGAACAAACAGACTAAATCTAATAATATAGCATAATATGCTATATTATAGTGCTGTTAATTTATGTTACACAACGGAATATGGTAAGGAAAATGAATTTTTTCGACTCGAAAAAGCTCCCATCGGATGAGCTGGAGGATAACTCCTCCTGGGCATAAAGCAAAACAGAACAAAATTAAAGCAAAATAGGAGCGAAAGTAAGTGAGAATGAACATATTGGCATGAAAATCACTGGTATTTTTAGCCCTTCGGTTCAGGCACAGATTCAACAGGTCTTATGACAAGGGAATTGATGGGTGTCTCTCGACTCTGGGAACTCATTGAAAGGAGCCCTCTGTCATCAATTAATGCAAAATCGCCGCTCCAGACGAGTTCAACCCTCCAATCAGGCCCCAAGTAGTATAATTATCGCCACATTAAGAGGTCCGAAGCATTTTTCGTTCTCGAAGAGAAGAAAAAAAAAACCAATTCCTCAAAGGCTTTTTCGAAATTTCGGGGAAACGACCCTGATCTTTATTGAAAGAAAAGAACTGGTCGGAGTTTAAGGAAAAAATCACGGCCGAATTCGACACTAGTTAGCGAGCAGTCGATTTTAATATCAATGACAGCGAGAAGGTCGTTGTTTGATGACCGTTCATTTCGAAATGCTTAATATGCACTTATAACTGTTTTATCTTTCAAGTGCTCAAGAAAATGAGGCCGAACGACCTGTCAAACGCAGAAGAGTTCAGTTTTTAAAAAATCGATAAACCCGTCATTTTTTCCCGGTCGGTAGTTATTAGCAAGAACATTGAAAGTAAGACTATGAATAATTACAGTAAAACTGGGTCGTCGAGGGTGGGTCTAGGTGGTATCTAAATATGCAAAATAGTGCACTTCAACACGCAAAGAAATGTATGAATGATCATTTAAATTATTCGTCTTGACGTAAAGCAAAAACGGTAGCAATATCACAGAAAACTACTTTGAACTACTCTTGAACACTTTTAACAAACAATTCTTCCCACTAAAAAGAAACCGTGGACTGGGGTGATACTGATATGCTGGGGTGATACTGATCAACAAGCCTTTTTTTATTTGCATGCGATTGCAGCGCTCCACATAGTCCTAAATGGAAAGTTAGGTCGTGTTATGTGTTCGTAGCAATGTTTTCTCTGGGGGGATATCGTTCCCGCCCGATAGTCTAGGTTACCATGGTAGCTGATAAGGAAATAAACAAATCTCAAAATCGGGCCCAGCTGACATTGTGATTGTAACTTCTGTTGTGCCGGTGTCGGGTGTTGTGTGGTGAAGTTCCAGCGAAAAGATTTTGTTTCTACTAGAGGTAAGCATGAAATATCTGCAATTAGTTTGTTTTTTTCCGTGTTACTACAGTTGGTTATCGGTTAAAAACAAAAAAAAATCATTTTCAGGGGGTGATAGTGATCACGGCCTAAATGCCCCGAAACTATCAAAAAGTGATTGGTCCATCATTATTTTTGGCAACAAGTGCTTTAGAATAAGTTGTTTCTTGTCAGTTACCAAACATGTGCCACGAATGGTCTCAATATAATAATAAATACTGAAGAGGATATTACGAGTCTTGAATTTTGGCATTATTCTGATTTGTATAAGTTAAGAGTTGGTTTTCATTAGTTTTTCAATAAAAATTGTTCTGAAATGAGTTGTTAGTAGTTTTTTTTTTCACCTCAAGGTACTGAAAAACATTTTTTTTCTTCAACAGTGATCAGTGCCACCCCATAGACACTCCGAAAGCGTTTTGTTGGATTTTAAATTAGTGATCACTATCACCGCCTATGTGGGGGGTGATACTGATCGATTTAATTTTTTTTAAATGAGCTTAATTCAACGAAATTTCAAAGTTTGATACAGGATACTGTTCATAATATGTGGGAGAACATAAACTATTTTTTCAGATTTTTTTGAATTATTACACTGGTAGTTTTCAAAGAAAAACTGTAGAAATTGATCACTCCAGTCTACGGAACTATAATGAAAATACTATACTAAAACCTGCCTTGGATTCTCCAACCAATCATTACCAACTCCAAACCAAACCACACATATTATATTGGTCCCATAGTCTCACGAAATTTCGAAATCCATTCAGCCCACCACTGAGATCTTCAAAAATTGTAACAGTAATATTCGTGATTTTTAACAAAATTGAAAGATTTTATTCTTGAAAGGATAAAAACTGTGACTTAGTTTAATGGATCCCAAGTCAGACAACATTTAAAGGTCCACTCATGCAGCATGAGTTAATGAGCGAATTTTCAAAGAAAACTTCAAATAAATAAATAAATAGAGCAACGGCTAGAAAAAATGTAATATTAGTTGTATGACAGAGTAGTCATCCTAGAGGGTGCGGCACATAGCACGAATCGTTAAAATTATAGAATCAACCTTTTGTTTAAATATTTTTAAAAACCCGAAAAAAAACTCTTCTCGTTAACCCAAACTGGTGGAGTACCAAAACGTGCAGGTATTGTTTTTGTTTTTTAATAGATTTTTAGAAAAACTTCAGGAATCGTTTTAGAATGTTCCATAAAGGATTTGAAGTGAAATCATTTTTCGAAAAAGTCCATTCTAAAAATGTGTGGCCAATTTTCCCTGAAAATTCGCTAAAGTGTTATGGAATAACAACACAGCTTTGGACAAAACGCAGCGAAATTCTACACAACAGTTTATTATTTTTCAGGAAGATCATCCGGCTGAGAAGAACACGGCTTTTCTATCAATAATGTCTAGGTACCAATCGAGTTTATTTTGACAAAAACTGTATGCTAGAAAAACAACGTTTTCTCGAAGCTCGTTGGCCTTGAATACGGAATATGATTCTTGGATGTTAAGGCAGCACAAATGGGTGACATATAATATTTTATTCCAAGAAAGGAAAAAATTTGATCGGATGAAATTTAGCTCACTCCCGTCAGTCAACATTCATGTGCGCAGAGTTGGGCATTAGCTAACTAATTTATTAGCTAGGTAATTTTTCAACTAACAGCTAAATTAGCTTATAGTTTTATTTAATAGCTAAAAGATACATTTAGCTATTAGCTGTTGAGGAACAGCTAAAATTTCCAGCTAAATTAGCTATTAGTCGAAAACTTATAGCTAATAGATTTAGCTGCGGTGATTTAGCTGTTCCTCGTCAGCTAATAGCTGTAGCTGACAACTAATAGCTAATAGCTATCGCTGAAAAAAAAATTTATTTCTCCACACGGACAGCTAGTAGTTAATCTAACCATTTCAGTTTTAGCTGGCATCAGAATTAGCTTTGGAACATTTTTATCGAATGAATTCCACTGATATTACCACAAACCCAATTTGACCTTTTCTCTTCTCTGGCCACTTAAAAACCAACGTATTTTTTTGTTAGGTATTACTTCTATGGGTGACCTCATTCTAGATCACCTTGAGAAAAGTTTTGTTAAAAATCAGTATGTTTTAAATTTTTAATTAATTGTTTTAATTTTGATTTATTTTATCTTAAAAAAAATATATTGTGTGTGTGTGTCAAACATGTTTTGAACTACTTTAAACAAGTAACAGGTCACAAAACAACCAAAAATCTTAATAAAAATATTTTTTTTTAGGATTGATTAAATCAAAATTCAAACAATGAATTAAAAATTTAAAACATACTGATTTTTAACAAAATTTCTCTCAAGCTGATCTATAATGGGGTCACCCATAGAAGTAATACCTAACAAAAAAATACGTTATATTTCAGATTTGGTTTTTAAGTGGCCAGAGAAGAGAAAAGGTCAAATTGGGTTTGTGGTAATATCAGTGGAATTCATTCGATAAAAATGTTTTTTGTTGTTTTCCCGTTGTTCCCCCAAGAGTTGTTGGGTTAACCATCAGTATTACTATAATACAAAAAACATTTTTCTCTGTTGCATGATGTCCTCTTTCACCCCAGATGAACCGCACTGGGACGCCCTAAAAAAAAGTCTACCAAGTGGGTGTGGCACATACCTTCCTCGTATCCATAACCCGATTGTGTAGATGATCCGATGCATAGTAGTTGATCTCAAAACATCATTCTCTAAGTACCTTCCACTACCCCTACAGAAAAATCATAAGCACTAATCCGCCCAATTCCAGAAAAGTTAATCTAATTCGGGTAGAAAATGTAGGTGTTATGGCTGTTACAAGGATTTTACGTTTGCGCATGCGCAGAAAATACTTTCAATTTGGGGGCGATGATTTTCAAAGGGCACTATAATCTGCACCCCAATCCCCATAATCCCTGAAAATGTCATCGAAATCGGATGGGAAATGTAGAAGTTATGGCTGTAACAAGGAAATAGAGGTTTGCGCTTGACCAGTGGCTACTTTCAGCTTGGGGCAATGCTTTTCCTAGGGGACCATCTACACGACAACCTGAACAATCCCTGAAAATGTCATCGAAATCAGACTATAACTTCGTATAGTTTTGCCCGTTACAAGGATTTCATGACAGACAGACAGACACGGAACCAAAATTATCCAGGATGGCCTGAAACATAAAACAGCAACTATGTAGATCGACCCAACAAAACGTACTATGTCAATTGATCGGGATTAGGGTCAACTGGAAACAACACCTTCTTCGCAGAGCTTTCGGTAAATTTATTAGGTACCTTCTTCAGGGCCTATATAACAAAACAATATTCACCTTTAATAGCAAACTCTAACAATCCTTTGAGTATAAAGAACGAAAAAATAATAAATACAGAATTACGAATCGACCAAATAATAAATGAAAACAGAATTACGAATCGACCAAATAATAAATAAAAACAGAATTACGAATCGACAACAAATAAAAACCTAATAATAAATATCGCACATCCGGAGTAAGACTGGTATAAGTCAAAAAACCCAACTGATGGGAAATCGCATTTAAAGATTTTCGACTTCTTTGTTGTTCTATAACAGTCATCTGAACGAATTTTTTTAATATCTCAAGGGTCTACGGCACTCATATACTATTTAACTATCATGTGCTATACCAAAATTGCTTCGTTACCTCTTCATTTGCGACCAGCATGCTTAAATTGATCAAATTCCTATGATGTACCACTATTACCCCAAGAAATAGTGGAACATCTCAAAATAAACCAGAGTTGTAATTATAAAAGTGGAACCAATACATGACTTTTCGGATCAAAAGTGGTACATCTCATATTATACCAACGTTACAACATGCAGACCAAAGAGAAATTCCATTTTGTTTTGGAGAAATACTGGTGCATCTCAAAATAAACCAGTATTGCAAATTTAAAACTAGGTCAACCACTCATCAACCACAAATTATTGTTGGATCAAAAGCGGTACATCTGATATATACCAGTATTACACATACCTGGAGTTCATCACACTTCGGCGTCTGGCGCATAACTGAAGTGATCCAGTCTTGCTCCGACGCCATGGTAGAAGAATGGCTCAGAACCATACTGGTTTATCTGCTCTCTAGCGGCCAATAACTAAGTTATCGTTAAACCCGTTCTACCCCCGTGTAGAGCTCGACGAGAGCTATCTGGTGGAATATATAACTCAAAACCGCCAATTTCGGACTTATACCAGTCTTACTCCGGATGTGCGATATAATAACAAATTTCACTTACTCGAAGGTTGTTTATTTAGTGACACCACCAAAGGTCCATAAATAAAGAGAAGGTGGAGACGCCACAACAAAGAAACTAGTAGGTAGGTATAGTTTAGAGTTTTGAATTATTGTCGTTGATATAATTTAAATTAAGTTAGAATAATTGTAAAATACGGCCAATTGAAAAAGGTATCTAATTATTAAATAAGTCAAGTACGGTTGAGGCAGTTGTGTCAATATTTATAACTTAAATAAATAGCTTACCCATAATTATAGAAGATAAATTTACGGTAAATGAAGAAATTAATTAAAAACACAGGTTTTTTTAAAATACAGAACAATGGAATATCAAAAAACCAACCTTATCTTAATTAAATATACTAAATAATATCTTAAATAATATTAATAATCTTAATAATCTTATGGAATATCTTAAATAAACAACCTTCGAGTAAGTGAAATTTGTTATTATATTTATTATTAGGTTTTTATTTGTTGTCGATTCGTAATTTTGTTGTTTTTATACTCAAAGGATTGTTAGAGTTTGCTATTAAGGGTGAATATTGTTTTGTTTTATAGGCCCTGAAGAAGGTAATAAATTTACCGAAAGCTCGGCGAAGAAGGTGTTGTTTCCAGTTGAAACATAAAACGCGAGTGAAAATTTTGATTTTGGAGAACGTTTTTATTAAAACCTTGAAAAGTGAAAACAAAGCTTCCGTTACCCTGGTGGACTCGGAAGCAAAAATTCGGGACTGAAGGGGTTAATATAAAAGTCCCTTGAGCATCGTTACATACAGAATCCGCAGTGAATACATTATCTTTGTCAAGAGGAGTCTGCTTGGTGAGCAGATAGTCCTGTTTTGAATTGCTTCAAGAAGACGGGAGCGAAGAAGGAGAATCCAACAACCTACCTGAATTATTCGTGAGAAGAGAGATGGTTCTTGATGACCGTCACAACTTCTTAGTATAAGAACAGATGGCCAGAACAAAATAGCTATCGACTTCTAAGCCGTGAACCATGAATATTACGGCAAGCACTGATGGGAAAACCGCACGTAAATCCATCAATGCTATTTGAACCCCTAACAAGGTGCATTTATCTATGAGGAAATCGCGGTTTGCCTGTTGACTCCGGACATCTGTGCACCGTTCAACAGATGGTAAACTAAAAGTTCATATCTCAGAGACTAGCGAGAGGCGTGGGAGGCGATCTCTGAGCTTATCCTGCCTTCAGCCAATCCTTGTTGAGATAATCGCCCTCTATAGTCGTGATCGTGAAGTGTGCTTTCTCAAGAGGCTTCCTAGTTCACTCAAACGCTCATTTGGTGAGGTGTGAGGTATCCAAACACGATTTCTGAGGCTTCGAAGAGCCACCGCGCTTAGTTCGAAATAAAAATGACGCCACTCCTTAGTTTTCTTGCCAAGTCAGATAGAAAGTAGATTACAGCAGTCATTATGTACTGCTGCCATGCTCCTTAGGGGAGGTCGGGGATACATTGGACACTTTTTTCAAATTAAATTATCAATGCTTCTATCCAACCTTTTTGGAAGTTTTTGAGATTTTCGGACACAAGAGGAACTAAGCTTTTACAATAAAATCTGAGAACAATTTTAACTATCCATTTTCTTACCTAAAATCCAGTTTTTCGGAAACACTATCTTTGTCCAATGTATCCCACCAGACGGGATGGGCCATTCTCAAACTAGGGGCAATAATTGAGTCCAACAGATCTTGGTCACCTACTGGTAATTATTCCAAGAATTTTTTTTTTCTCGTTGATTCCTTGCAGGTCACTGACTCAGAAAATCGTAATTTTAGCACTTCACCTGCATATTTCCTTTAATATTTCTGCCCTTAAAAGGGTCAAAATGCAATTACCGTGGGCGTCCACAATTAATTTTTTGCCCAATAGAGTTTGTTTATAACCAAAATCTTTCTTTAGAGAGGCAAGAAGGTGTTGATTTTCTAAAGTTGAACTGTGGAGCATCGTGAAATAAATTGAAGAAAGCATAAAACAGCTTTTTTAGTCATTAGAAGACGTCACTAAATGTTGTCCTTAATTTTTGTGATATTACCATGGTGAACATTATAAACATCAATTCTGACCCCAACATACGGAAATTTTTGTTTGAAAACCGTTCCGTTGGCAAGCCTGGGGTCGCTTCCAGTGGAGAGGGAAGTTTGCAAACCACAACCATGCAGTAATTGGTAAACATCCGCCTCAGAAGGAGTAAGGTCAGATGCGTACCTTTTCCTTTGCTATTACCATGTTTGTCTAAATAACGTTCAGCGAACATCATCATCACAATTTTTCTACCTCTACACCTTTCTCTTGATCTCCCCTTTCAGAATATGCATCAAACTTATTTATTCATGCTATTCAATGAGTTGAAAATCGATCTCAAACAGTGATTTGCAATTACCATGTTTGATATTATGCTATTACCATGGAGTTTAGAAATCCACGGTAATTGGATTATCTACACGGTAATATCATTCCAATATATTTTGAAGTTTTTCTAGTATTCCAATGTTTTTATACCACACTGCTAAGTGCATTTAACTATCAACTGAGAGTTTTGAGCTAAGAGAGGAATATAAAATCAGAAATTGTAAATAATTTCCCATATAGATCTAATGCATTAGAAAGTATAATCATCTTTTTTTGAATAATTTTGTTTTGTTTTGTTTTTACGTGTTTTGGGTAATAGACTGGAAATAGAATAACTACCTATTATTATGATATAATAATGTTGGTTTCCCGAACAAAATTAATTCAAGATTTTTCCTACAACTAAGAGATGCCTCGTGTTAGGAAGAAATCAGATGTCTCCCGCGAGGAGAAGCTGCTTAAGAAATGAGAAGCTGAACGTCAGCGAAGAGTCCTACGAAAAAATGATCCTGAACTGAGGGAGGAAGATAGGATAAAGGAACATTTGCGGTATATCCAAAGGAAAAACGATGGGAGAATAAAGCTTCTGAAAGATTTGAATGAATGAGATAGAAGGACAAACATATTGTTTAGTAATGCATGCATTCCAGGGGACGTCCCATTGGATAAGCATTAGATCAGTTTAACCAGTTGTTAAGTGATAAAACTGTTTCACTCGATGTAATTTATTTATTACTTTAGGCAAGAAATACTAACCCCTCCCCCCCCACCATTATCCACCATAACATTTTTAGCGGCATGGGAGCCTCGAATCTGAAGAGCATTTTAAAATCCATGATCTACGATACCCAACATGCGAATTCGAGTTCACCCCCCCCCTCCCCTCACCATGGTGCCAGTCTGGCACCAAAGTGGAAATACGTCTTAACATTGAAGTTTCATCTATTAGTTTTAATAGGCAGTCCGTCGAGGTCCGTATTCAAGGTGAAACACAAAAAAAAAACCCACGAAATATGCGGTTTATGGTGTCCTGGCACCATGTTGGCACCACTATTAGTTCCATGGTGGTACATAGAATAATTCTTGAAAATCCGGAAGTATAATGAGAATTTTTACTCAATTTCAAAGGTTGGGTACAATTAGTAAGCAGTGAAGGAACCGAAATACTGAAAAGTCGGATACTTTGTGAATACTATCCCCCCACCCATCCCCTCCCCTTGCGAATTTTGGTACTCTGGTGAAATCACGTACAACTCGGAAGTTATTTGAGTCAAACAAAAAAGAAACACGCAAATCGGTTGGAAATTGAGGCCTGGGCAGATTTTACAAAATTACCCCGCAAACGCACGTTTTTTAAGCATTAACCCCCCCTTTAAATGCAAAATTCGAAATTTCGGCGCCGTAGTGCACAACTAGATAGTTTTCCGCGTCGAACAAAAATAGAACCAGGAAAATCGGTTGAGAACTACCTAAGGCCTGTGCAGACGACACAAGATTTTGTCACACACACACAGACATACACCTATGGTTTTTTTTCGCGGATTTGGATTCAGAATGGTCTAAAACGGATTACTGTGTGGTTATTTTTTTTTCTGTTGAGTGTTGTCCTCCTTCACTCCAGATCGATCGCATAAGGACGCCCAAGTCTTACTGTGGGACGTCCTAAAAAGGAAGAAATTGAAGGAAAATTTGGCTGCTTTTCGTCTTAGACAGAAGGTCCTGGATCAAGCTCTCCGTAACACTCCTCCGCCTTCACCTCCACAACCAACTCCTGCACGACCTAATAGTTCAGATGGAGGAAGTAGCAGACGAGAAGCCGGAAGAAGAAGGATTAAACGAAACAGGAGCAAGATATACAGAGAATATGAGAGACTCCGGGTGGTCTCAAAAAATTCTAAAAATTCTATAGAATCCTAAATTGAAGGAAAAACAATACCTTTATATCAAAATTATTTGAGTTAGGGCAATTTCAGAATTGATTTTGGAACCCTTAGAAGTGACCTACATCAACCAAAATCTTCGGGGCACAACTAGATCCCAAATGGAGCCTACATACCAAATTTCATCAAAATCGGTCAATGCTAAGTGGCAAAAGTGCCGCGTACGGCGGACCATCATCAGATTGCTACAGAGTTGAGGTGAGGAAGTTGAGGAGTATGCAGTCTTGTTTGATGAAAATCACGTCCTTGCCGTTAAATATTGGTTCAAAGAGGGGCGGTGCCGGGAAAAAACTTCATCATTGTACACGCTTGTGCGGATTAAGTAGGTCCCTTCCGAAATTATTTTTTCTTCAATTTTTGTTTGATAGTAGGAAAAGTGTTTCTCTTCCCTGCGATGTGTTAAATGCGTTAAGTGCGATGTGTGCAAACTAGAAGTACTTGATTATTTCTTATGAACATGTGCTATTTCGTATCATTTTGAATCTTTTTTTTATATTGAGAGTCAATTAAGTACATTCATTTCAAAACAGTCCTTTCCGATATTTTCAAAATACTAAGACTGAAAATTAAAACTAAAATACAAATTAGAAGTAGTTAATTATTTTACGAACATGTGAAAGTTTATTGTGTTCAAGTTTGAATCGTTCCTGTATTTTTTTATTGAGAGTTTTAATTACATTTATGTGAGAAAACTGTTATTTATGTTATTACCTAATTATCTTGTTGTTAACAATAATGACTGCTATGCTATTATCATGGGAGTAGATGAAATTACCATTCAGGCAAGTTAAATTACCATGGCAACTACAGCTATTACCGTGGACTCAAAATTTTGAATTTTAATGAAATTGGGCTCAAATTTGAGAGTTGATTTGGGTACTATGCCTTTTCGTCTTCAAGATTGACCAAAGAACCACCCTGAATTTTTTCAAAAATTATCTAAGATATTTAATTTTTGAGATTTCTCAGACCAAAAGTTGCCCCCAGTCTGAGAACGACCCGGATACATACCCGGGGGGGGGGGGTTGGGAGACATTGGACACGGTAGGAATAGTTTGGACAAACAATAAAATTTGTTAGAACTTCTGTACTCATCTTCAAATAACCAAATAAACTTTAGGTAGTGAACATTTGTAAATTAGGGTTACATCTTGGTAAGTCTTAATTCTCAATATTTGTCACATTTGACTAGCGAATCACATAAGACAGAGGAGAGGATAACAAATTTCCTCAACAACATTCTCAAAAATAATTCCTTAAAGCTATACCTACCTAATTTAAAATTCACAGCATACTCGTACCTACCTACTTAGATATTTGAACACTAGGAACTGTTTGGTAACGTTTGAGACAGGAGGCAAAACTAGAAAATTGACACCCATCCATTAAAAAAGCAATAGTGTTTTGTAGTCCAGAAAAAACCATCGAGAAAAAAAAATCGAAAGGAAAGTTTTTCGAAATCAGACAGTTCAATGAAGTGAAAATTCAGTTAAATCTATACTGAAATAAAGCATGTTTTTAAATCTCTCGCGGGTGAAAGGAAGTTGGACAACCACGTCCACGTAAGCCACAAATGCTGCATTGCTGCCGGACAAAAGTCCCTATCAGTTCTCTTTTGATATTCCCTTGGCATGATCTGAAACAATAGGTACCTAAATGTAGGATGCTTCAATAAATAAGTAGGTATTTGATACGAGATTTAGCTGAAGGGGATACTCTGGACAGTGAAGGGATAGATTGGACAAACTGTCCAAACTATCCCTCATAGTCCTTCCTAGGAGTTCTGTAAGTTGGGAATGAGGAAGAGATGAACTGATTGAATACGCCATGAAAACATCTTTCCAAGACTCTACAGAAGCGTATGCAACTGATTTCGAGGAAAAAAATGTATCATCAGGCTCACAAAAGCTTACGAACTTACGAACTTACTCGTACTTCGAAATAATAGATCATCTGGCATAGGAAAGAGATAATCACACACTGATAACAGTCACGTGATGATTATGCTATCAACTTCCTCACAACTTCTTCTTCTTCTTGTTGAGCAACTTTTTACCTACTTTTTACCCAACCTGCCCCAACTCCAACCATTGTGGCCATACTCGTGGTGTCCAATGTATTCCTCTGTCCAATGTATCCCCGCTCTCCAAAATACCAATACTCCAAAATACAAATACTCTAAAATACTCCCACACTGCCAAAACAAAATTCTAATCTCTAGTGGATCTGTTAACCACTTCAGTAAGAAAATTTAAGGTGGGCTCCAAATCCGAAGTTTAGATAGTTTGAGTTTTACATTCTACCATGGTTTGCAAGCCTGAGAGATAGAAACGATTCTATCGAAATGCTTTGAATTTGATGAATTGCAACAAGTTGTTGATTATTAATTTATACCCGACAGTATTGAATGTTACCACGTCATTTAGGTTTGCCTATATCATGGATTGATTGCATTATTTTCATCGTCGTGAGTAGCTACCAAATTTGGCGTCAAAGCAGGTTTACCAGATCAACAGTAAGGAGAACATTTCGACACCTTAAGAGGTTAAAAGGGGGAGTCAAAATCGAAAAATTTTCGACTTTTACGTTTTTATTTTTATAAAATTCTGCAGGTTTTTCCAGACATTTTGGTATATAAAAATATTAAATTTGAGCAGTGGAAAGCAGAGATATGAATTTTCAAAGATTGAGGAGCCAATCGCTGTTTCCGGGGGATAGCTGTTTCCCGCTCCAGGTTCATAGTTTCTATATTTCTGTAACTACCTACCGTTCTTTCGCTGTTCATAAGTTCTGATTGATACCTACTATGTCCTACTCCATGGTTCCAGCACTGGTTCCCATTCCACCAAATAGTACAAAAATAGCATAGCACTAGACTAATGAAGAAATCAAGTGAGCCGATAGTGTATAACCATTATTCTTATCAGTACCTACTACGTGATATGAAATAACCTTACCTAACCGGTGCAAACACTGACTGATAAGATTCATAGATAAGGAATAATCAGACCTCATTTTCAATTTCTTCAATATGAAATAATTACGAACTTTCGACCAAATACCTCAAAAAACGATAACCTTTCACAAATCGCGGTTTTTCTCCAAAACGGAAAACCCTCGTTTTTCGTTAGTTAGGTACCTGTTTCTCGGCAGTCAATAGAGCTGGCAACTTGAATTTTTTTTATATAGTCGAGAGGGGTTTATTACAGTCATTGAACAAGTTTGGACGGAAAATTCTCAACAGAAACATGGCTAGAATTTCACTAGCATGAAAAACATGAAAAAACTTGAATGTTTTAAAAATATTGTCGAGAGGGGTTTATTACACTCATTGAACAAGTTTGGACGGAAAACTCCCAACAGAAACATGGCTAGAATTTCACTAGCATGAAAAACATGAAAAAACTTGAATGTTTTAAAAATATTGTCGAGAGGGGTTTATTACACTCATTGAACAAGTTTGGACGGAAAACTCCCAACAGAAACATGGCTAGAATTTCACTAGCATGAAAAACATGAAAAAACTTGAATGTTTTAAAAATATTGTCGAGAGGGGTTTATTACACTCATTGAACAAGTTTGGACAGAAAACTCCCAACAGAAACATGGCTAGAATTTCACCAGCATGAAAAACATGAAAAAACTGTTTTCTATATTGTCTCTAGGTAAAATAGTATTAACACAACAGAGTTGAAACTCGTTCAGTGGTTATATGAAGAGTAGATGAAGAATTAAAAACGGCGTACGGCGGACGGACGGAAATTTTTTTATTCGATTTTCGTATTCTACGTACCTTGAAACGTAAAACATCAAATTTTGAGGGGGGGGGGGGTTAAAATTTTTTTTTCTTGCCAGATTCCAAAGGCTTATTATTGAAAATAATAAACCAAAAAGTATGAAGGTATCATGAATATATCCAGAGAAACAGGTAACACTTACATAAAAAGTGTTAGATTAGAACCGACTCATGAACCCCCTTAACACACAAGGAGCTATGTCCAAACCGGAGTTTTGAGAAAAACGCAAAAGAAGTGATCACCAGTGCACAATTCCTAAAATAATGGCTTATTACACCAAACCCTCTGATTTCTTCAATAAATTTTCGAGCTATAATCGTCAAGAAGGTCAATAATAGTTTTGTTAAATTTGAGTTTTTCTGAAGTTGAAAAAAATTTTAAAATGTGGAAGATGGATGGACATAGCACCTTAGTGCTTTAAGGTATCGATTTGATGAAGCTGAAAGAGACCATCGATCTTATGGTCCAGGCCTGTTCACCCCAACCAAACAGTTGTGTTTCACTGTAGAAGACCAATTTGGGAATACGAGTGCTACTGCGCGTGACGAGGTCAACTTTGAGCTGATTTTGAATAACTTCCATTGTCCAATTTTCAGAAATCTTGTGGCTAAGTGGCCGCTGTATAGTGGAGTGCTAAGATAACTCAAAACCCGAATTTTTTAAATACCTACCAAAATCGAGTTCCAAGTCCCTTTACTAACAAGTCTTTTACTTCCTAAAGTCTGATACCGATGTTGCAAAGTACTGGGTGGGGCAAAAGATATCTGTAGATATCTGCAAGATGGCGACCCTCAGCAGCGATACATTGATGTAGTCGACTTCTGAAACTTCAGTGTTTCGGAACTTTCGAGTAGAATCGTTTTCATCACCTTAATGATTGATGATACTCGTATGTGATATGGGGATGGCTCTTGAAAACTTTATTTAGGTAATATCAGTGATATCGATAGAATATTGAAAGAAATAATATTGATTTCACCATGGACCTAGTACCTCGCTAGGATACACTGAGAGATCTCTGAGATTGAATATGTTTCTGCATCTTTTTTTTTAATCAGTATTGAAGATATTGATAGAATATCGGAAGTTAATAACTGATTTCACTGATACCTATCAAATGTATTTTTGCATCGCTTTTTAAAAATAAAAATCAGTAATATCAGTATGAATATGTTTTTGCATATTTTTTAAATTAATATCAGTGATCGAGATAAATTATCGAAAGAACAATATTGATTTCACTGATATCGAAATTGTTTTGCATATTTTTTTATCAATATTATTGATATCGATAGAACACCGAAAGAAAAATACTGATTTCACTGATATCGAATATGTTTTTGCATCGATTTTTTAAAATCAATATCAGTGATCACGATAAATTATCGAAAGAAAAATATTGATTTCACTGATATCGAATGTCTGTTATTGCATCGTTTTTTATCGATATATCTACTAACATAATCCCAGTTCAAATCTTACTCGTAAAACATAGTGGGTTGCCATGTTATTTCAACATTGTTGTATATGTGTTGCGTTCATCTTCCTTTTCTATTCATTTTGGTTTTAATCATTTTTATATTTTAGGAGAAATTGATAAATTACAGTGGAAAGGAATATAACCATCACAACCGATAATTTTTTTTCTTTCGATATCAATATTTTCCTTTCAATATTCGATAATATCGCAAGAAAAATATCGATACAAATATCGGAAATATCGAAACAAAGATCGATATCAATAAATATCGAAAGTATCGAATCGTCAGTACCCACGTCAATTTGTCCATCGAAATACCGAATGGGCTCCTGCAGGTTATTCCTATACCTCAACCCCTGCAATAGAGGCTCAAAAAAATCTCCAGCATGTTTCAAAGCGGATTTCAGTGAAAATGTTTTTCAAAAAAATCCATTCTAAAAATTTAGAGACCAATGCAATAGCTTCATTTATCTTGAAAATTCGCCGAAAATTTTTGAATCAACGAATTTAATTTTTTTAAATTCGTCATTCTGAATCAGTCAGTTTTATTTCTATAGTTCCCCGAAACCCTGGCATATCTTTTGCCTCACGCTGAATAAAATGAACAGAATACGACGATTAAAATGACGATTAAATCATGTAAATTTCCCACGTTTAAGAACCGGAAATCATATTGGTGAGAATTCTCGTTGTTTTAAACGTCCAGTTTATTGGTTTCTCAATTATTACAAAACCTGTTTCCCCCAATGGCGATGCGGAGCGTTTATCTCTCAGATAGGTGCGTACGACCTACTCGTGACAGCATTTTAGGGCACTTCAGACGTCCTCTTAGTTTTGTTGACACTCGGAATTACATCAGAGTAACCTCAATTCAACTGGAAAACTTTTTGATACAAAAGGAAAAAAAAAACCACTCCGTGAATCAGATTTGAGCCGTCTTGACTGTTTAGGAAACTCAAGCGGAATATTTTGCAGAGTACGTCAGTTCAGAAGTCGGTTAAGAATTTGTTAACTGCTATAAACAACCATGAGGCCAACCTGATGCGTATTTTCGAGCAATTTTTCACAATCGTTAAAACCCCTCAAAGAATCAATTTCCGTTTCAACTCATTATATGGGCTTCAACTTATTTTGGTTTATTAATTTCAATAATGAACCGCTGAAATCGACCAAGAAATATTTTTTAACCCTCCCTCAAAATTTGTTGATTGTTTGTTGATTTACATTTTAAGGTGCGTAGAATCCAAAAATCTAATAAAAATGTTTAGCACTTTCCTTAGTTCCCATGGACCGATTTTGATGAAATTTGGTATATGGGCTCCATTTTTTGTGGTCTAGTTGTGCCACGAAGATTTTGGTTGATGTAGGTCACTTCTAAGGGTTAAAAAATAAGGTAGCAATTTTGAAAACGTCCTAAATCGAAAAATTTCGATATAAAGGTATTGTTTTTCCATCAATTTAAGATAGTATTGAATTTTTAGATACCACACGGAGCCCTGTAGGACAAACTACGCGAACTAAGGATTGGACTTAGGATGAATCAGAAACACGAGTGTGAATCACAAGAGGCCTCATCTCCGTTCAAATTTTAGCTGATCAAAATGCGATCGATGAACCTACGTTTCTTCGAGTTGCCATCAATTTTGCTTCCTTAGCAACCAGTAATCAAATTTCCTAATGAAGGCACCCACAATTCATTATTTTTCTTCGAACTGAGAGTGAAGCGTTTATTTCTTCAAAATAAACTTAATTGTGGTAAACATGGTTGGTAGGTAGTGGCAGAGACCGACATTGAAAAATAGTAAACCTCTGTGTAATAATTTGCAGCGTTTTCAGAAAACGACAGCTAGCCTGGAGGGGCACGTAGGATTATAACTGTGTGACAACCCCACCTCCAGATTCATACTTACATTCACAAATTATGTGAAAAAACTTTTGAACGCCAGAAAAACGTTTTACAATGTTCTAAAACGGATTTTCTTGGACATATTTTTCATACTAAATATTTTGATCAAAATAAATTGAACATTTTAGTTTTTAGGTATTTTATTGCGATGTTAAAATGTGCCCTACGAAAAGCCCTGAAATCAATGAGCAATGTTGATACCTTCTTATTTCTCATAACCGCGAATCTACCTTAGTATTTAATAACTATTTAAGTAAATTTGTATGGAAATTTCTCTCAGAGTTCCCATCAGATTTGGGGAGAAAAATCTGCGTGTTAAATGATACAGGTGATGAGGAAACGAGAAGAGGGATAAAAAACGAGCCGAACTATAAAGGTATTTCGACAAGGACGACGAGTTGTCTTGAAGAAGTTCAAGGGAGTTCGAGCGAAGCGAACACGCGCGTTCCACCCGAGAATATTTGACTGGAATTCCAACGCTGTTTTTTTCGCACGGAGGTAAAAGGCGCGCAAAAAGGCGCTAATGGACGGTAATTGGTGTCCACGGAATGATACTTTTCGTAAGAATGAATGAATTGAAGAAAAAACAGTTCCGGTTATTCAGTATGAGTAATGGAGAGTTTTCGGGAGTATTTTTTATTTCTCCAAATCCTAGTTCAAACGGAGAGTTTTTCAAAAAAAGGTGCAATAATATTGCACCATATTATGGTGAATCGGTGACGCCAATGAAGACAAGTAACTTGGTATGACGTTAGAAGCCCACATCAAGAAGAAGAACTTGAACTAAAACTCCGAAAATGTGCTTGCTTATGGGTAGACTCTCAAAACACGTCTATCCAGAATAAGATATACTACTATAAAGATGATAAATAAGATGAATATATATATTTGCTTCTTCAGTTGATTTTATCAATGTATTATACCATTTTAACAACTTATTTCCAGTAATTTAACAAAACTTTTCGTATGAGAGAGTGACAAGTGTGAATCTCAGTTAGAATATTCCCTTTGATAACAGATGCCCGCGACACCAGAAATGGCAGTTGGAAGAAAATTCAACAGGTTGTTTACTAACTTACTTACCCTTACTCCTATTTTGTATTGCACTTTCAACGCATGTCGTAATACTAACCAGATCATGTGAGTATGACCCCATACCCACAAACCCACATCATGATTTAGACAGTTCTACATACAATATGCAATAAATGCTATATTAGATTAATTAGATATTATCTAATCAATGAGAGATTAGGTATAATTAGATAAATTACTATTAGATATTATCTAATCAAAATACGGTATGTTGGAATCCCAACATTTCGTACGGGGATTCACACTTATTGTCACTCTCTCATCCTCCTTCATACGACAGCAGTGACCTAACCTACTACCTAATAGTTTTGGAACACATGCATTACCTCAATGATAGGTACCCACTCTCGTTCCTGTTTTGTACTGCACTATCGACGCAAGTTGTAACCCTAACCAGATGGAAGTGGAATTTACTTGCTATGATAGTGTCTACAGATGGGCACGGCGGCGACTTCAATGCGTACCTACCTACCAACCTATCTGAAATAGTAGTCATTATTATTTTTTCCTTTTTAGTGAGATGCCATCATTAGTTTTGAGGTCGGTCCGTTTTTTGTTAAAAAGGTTTTTATTTTACTATTTTCGTATTTTTATTAATTTTTTCATTATACACAGTAGTTGTTGATGCCTGTCACCCAAAGGTCACCTCATTGTCTTATGAAATTTTCATTTTTTCATCTGCCAATCCTAGATAGAAAATCAAAAACGAAAAAAAAAACAGAATTACAGGGGAAAGTTCGAGAAAAGTACGATGATGTGCTCCACACCTTCTTCAAATGCACCAAATGGGCGCCTGAAAGAGACCAGCTGATGGCAGACCTGGAGTTAGCTCCCCAGAGTTCAACACCAGAGGCTGTTGTCAGCAGGATGCTGGAAGGTGAAAGGAGCTGGACTGCTGTGGCAGAGTACACAGAAAGCATCCTGACAAGGAAGATTCTATCAGAACGAGAAAGAGAGAGGAGGGAGCATCTGGTCCGCCCCCTCACCCAGAACTGATTAACCGCCCCAGGACTCAGCCCGAAGTAATGTGTTAAACGGTTCCGGGCTGAGCTCCAACGTGGGAGAAAACGAGGTGTTTTTCCGGTGGGTTTGAATCCCACATATCCGGAAGATACGGATCCTTATCTTATCCTTATCCTGCAAATTGAAAAAAGCTATGTATGGACTAAAACAAGCAGGACGGCAATGGTTCAAAAAGCTCGATTCAAGACTGAAAGAATTGAACTTCAAGTCCTCATTCACGGATCCTTGTCTCTACGTACGTGGAGAAGGGGGAGACCAGATTATTCTCGCAGTGTACGTAGACGACTTGGTTATCGCATCATCCCACAAAGAAGAAGTGAGAAAATTGAAGGAAGACCTCACTAAAACCTTCGAAATTCGGGACATTGGCGATCTCAAGTACTGCCTCGGCATTGAATTTTCAAGAGACCAAAAAGGAGGTGTACGAATGAGGAAGCCAAGAAAAATATGTACAAAAGCTACTGGAAAAATTCAGAATGACAGATGCCAAAACATTCAAGACCCCGATGGAAATAAACCTGGATTTGGAAGTGCTGAAAAAGGGGGAGCTACCAAATATTCCTTACCAAAGTTTAATGGGATCACTAATGTATTTGGCAACGTCAACCAGACCCGACATTTCGTATTCTGTCAGCTACCTGTCACAGTACAATTCATGCTACAGGAACGAACGCTGGGCGGCCGCTAAGCGAATTTTAAGATACCTGAAAGGAACGGCGAATTTTTCGCTCAACTTCAAGAGAACCGGGCGAAAGGAATTGGGAGGTATGTCGGACGCAAGCTATGGAAGTTGCAAGATACACTGGCTTCTATTTCCAGCTAAATGGAACAGCAATAAGCTGGGAAGCGCGCAAGCAGCGTACTGTAGCCGGATCCACAACTCAAGCAATGCACCTGAAATACCTTGTGAGTCATCTCCATATTGCCCAAAACACGGTCAAAATTGAAACCGACAATCAAAGTGCAATAAGTTGGGCACAAAACCCAATGAGGAATTTCACCATGTCGGAATTTCCTATTTTTGACCCCAAAATCGGATTCAGCACCTCGAAAAACCTCCTAAGGCAAACTTTCAGCCCGAACTTCCTAATGTACGAATAAACAAAACAGTGTAGAAAATACGAATGTTTAAAAAAAAAAACCGGGAAAATGACGTCATGCTGGAATAGTTCATTTACGGCCGCTCGAAGCGCTGAGATTGAGAAATCCATAGTCCCCAGATGCAAAATTTCATGAAACAGTAAAGTTCGAAATCGAAAAACTGAAGAAAAAAATAGAAACAGAAAGATGGGGAAAATTAGGTTTCCTCTGTATTTGTTTGATAACTTTTCTCTTAGAAAACACGATTTCGTCGTCCCAATGGGCAACACTGGGAGGAGACGGCGATCCGAACAGCCTAATCAGCGAGCGTTCCCGCTTCACGTCTGTTTTCCCGGTTAGTTTTGAAATTAAAAATTTTGAATGTCTCCCAAAAATAACAGGAGACTTATTTTCCGAAATCAGCCCGTTTTTCATCTATCCCACACCATTAACTATTCAGGAAAAATGCAAACAGAAATCGGTGAAATTCCTCATTGTGACATCCAAGTCCAAGCATATAGCTATAAAAGAACATTTCATAAGAGAAGCTATTGCCAACAAGGACATCACTCTGGAGTTCTGTCCAACTGACATGATGACGGCGGACATCTTCACTAAGGCACTACCTGGCCCGAAATTCCACGAGTTCCGCGGAAGACTAGGATTGGGCAGCAGCTAGTGAGGGGGAGCATTGGAAGAGATATCGCGCCTCCGTTATTGTTAATAATTCAAGTTATTGTTATTAACAAGATGTTCTCTTCGTTACCATGTTTCGGATTCCCCAAAATCTTGCACTCTAGTTTTTCTCGAACTCAAATTTAAAATATACTTTCTTTTTCACCTTACACCAAGTTTCCACTGTGTACCATTTTCATTACCTTCCAGGTATCTTACGAGATCCAACTCCACATGTGGATCTTAAAGATTTTCTCACCTGCCTGCCGAAAAAAAAAATCACGATAGCTAAAAGGAAAACATTTTTATACTGTCAAATTTTCCACCTGAGAGCCGCATAAATCACGTGACTTATTCATCTACTTGGCCTGCCATTCCGAGCCCCCGCAGTATTTTATGTGCGCTGGTACCTACATAATGTCCGAGGTTGTACCTTGCTGAGTATTGTGTAGGTACGATGTGTACCTCAGCTTTTACTTTGGCTCGAACTTCCTCCAGTGTTGTCGTGTGGCGCATAAATTAACAATGCGTGTTTTCTATTCCCGGAGAACTGCAGGAAACCTGTTGCCTCTCGTGACCGGAAACTCTGCCCTCACTCGGATTATTATTTATATGACTGAGATGTCGTCGCGAATAATCAATTTCACTACTTCCATTATACCGCAAATTACACAGCAGGCTACCAGCCAAATGGGCCGCTCATCGATGGAATACAACTTTTATTTTCCTAAATAAGGAGAGGGCACTTACTATTCACAGGCTTCACCTTAGTGACCCCCCGCAGTCGTGAAAGTCGATTTCGATGTTTCCATCTGCTCTCCATTGCGGCATTTCTTTCAGAATCAAGGTTTTTTTATTATCATTTTAATTTGCTCACAATTGAAATTTAAGTAATCTCATTAATTCTGAAGCATAATTTCAAGTGATTTAAGGTCAAAAATGTAAGAAAATTTAAATTTAAAATATTTTAAATTTATTAGTTATAAATTATCGGATTAGAAAATGCTTTTTTGCTTTTTAGGACGTCCCACAATAAGACTTGGGCGTCCATATTATTTAAAATCTCGTGGAAAATTAAATGAAATGCACTTTATTGTTATAAGTCGTGTTTTCAGTAAAGCTCAACAAATCAAAATCATATTGGCGCTTCTGCTGAGTAGTGTGTGAACCCCCTTGACTTTTCAGCTAACATAATAGCCAGATTATGTGGCCTATTAATTCGAGTACCTAATTCAACGAAATATTGAAGAAAAACATAATATTATGTAGGTAATAGAAACGTTGACATTGTCTCGAAATAGGTATGATGTTGGCGTGCTATCAGAGTTAGAAGAGTTCCTGAACATAAATATTTCGATACCTGAGGACTAATCGAGCCGATGAAGTGATTTCCCCCTTCGATTCGGTCTCCCGCTATTCATTCCGTCCATCATCTTTCCCTCTCCGCGATTTTCGGCGTCTTCTGACACTTTGCGAATCGTGATGGATCACCAGTTCGCCCCGCTTCACGGCCACTTACCCATCATGACTGTTTACTTTCCCATCTGAATGCTCTTCCCCTCCAAAGAGGAAGTAAAAGCAAAGGGAAAGGTTGGAATGCGGCGCGATAATCTTCGCGCCAAATATTCCACGATGCGATCAAACGTGCTCTATTTTTGGGCTGTTCGAAGCTCAGATGAGTTCCTAGCAATATCACCAATATGGCCGACCAGGAAACATGAGATGAGAGTTCATTCGGATTAATCAATGGGTATCCAACTACCTCATTAATCTGAGCAACTTACTGCTGTGGCTTTACGTGAAATATTTGAGAAAGTTGTACATGTCATCCGCAGAGCAGGTTTTGCTCCACGATTCGTGCCTAGCTAATTTTCCTTGCAAACTTTTTAGGCAATTTCACATGAAAATTTTCATGAAAACTTAAGAGATTACAAAGCAATGTAACGGGAAATTTATGGATTTTTCTCCAAGAAAAAATTAAGGACGGTAGACTACTGTTCCTCAGTCAGATCATTTAACGCTTACCTTGGGTATAGTTGTGCCCCGAAGATTTTGGTTGATGTAGGTCACTTCTAAGGGTTCCAAAATCAATTTTGAAATTTTCAAAACGCCTAACTCAAAAAATTTTGATATAAAGATATTGTTTTTCCTTCAATTTAAGAATTTATAGAATTTTTTGAGACCACCCGGAGCTCTGTAGGACAAACCGTTCGCTCACTACGAGAATTTAAAGTTTGGCCGTGCGATAAATCAGAAACACGAGTGTGAATCGCAAAAGAGGCCTAATCTCCGTTCAAATTAAAGCTGACCGAAATGCGATCGATGTTTTTCTTCATGTTGGATGGTTGGTGGCTTTGCAGACGAGTGATCTATATAGAAAAATAAAAAATAATAAACCATTGTGTAATAATTTGCAGCGTTTTTGTTTGATATTCGTGTCCTTTCATGTGAGATTGTGGTTTATCCAAACAAAGATTTGTTGGTTGATTTCAGTTGCTAAGAGGTTGTAGCAAACTTATCGACTCACAAAATTATTTCAAGTACAGCTTGGACTAAACAGCATGGAATAAAATTAGCTTCCGCAAATTTGCTTCTGCGGGTTATCCTCGACGAAAAAAACTTTTGATCCTTGCTCATATCATGTTAGCAAATTTTCAAAAAAAAAAAAAAAAAAAAAGGCTATTGCAATGGCCTTAAAAATTTTTAGAATCTACTTTTTCAAAAAAAAATATCATTAATTTTTAATTTTTTTATATTTTAATGATTGGTAATTGACTTAATGGTCAAGTAAGAAATGGTTGTAAAACGATAAAAACATTACCACCATTGTTTCTTTTCTCACCGTACCTTCAACTGAAAATTTTCTATGAAAATTCGCTTATTCATGCTGCATGAATGGACGTTTTCTTCTTCTTTTCTTGATGAATAACTAATTTTTACTCCTCTCAATGTCTCTTCAAACTAGGAAAATTTGATCACTGTGCACATAGATCAATTGCCTTCGAGAAGTTTTTAAAAGTCTAATAGGCTCTCCCAAGGTGTTTTGATGGTAAGACTGAATCAGCTTCTGATAACCAGAACTCCTCAAGGTAATCTCGACGACGAAATTCCATCGTCTCAAGTACCTACTCCTCGAAAACCTCATTTTTCCTCCCTGAATGTCCCTTGAAAACAGGACCAACTAGGACAATCAAGCCCGATCTCCCATTCAACAGCCTCTCGGGCCATTGTTAGACCGAGCGTTTTGTGAGCTGGGCCTGTCATCAAGCTCTGTGGCGAACAAACAAATGGAAATGAGCGCTAGACGTGTTCCGGTTCTCGTGGACGACAATCGGCAAACAAAAACCATTTTCATATAATTTTTCTCTTTTTTTCTGTAGCTCTTATATCTGTCGACACTTAACCTTCCGCTTCTTCCTCCTCTCTCTGCTTTGTTCCCAATTATTATTTTACACACGCGAATTTTTCGAGTGTAATTGTGAGAATCCTTTTTATGTTTGCGTCAGCGGAGGGCCATGAAGAGGCTACTGTGAAAGTTTAGATGGAAACGTCAAACTGGCAAGTTTTCGTGGTGAAAATTGGTTCTTATCATTCTCCACTTACTCGTCGTTTTGAGCCAAAATACCTTCTTCCTTAGAATGAAGAAATTCCGTAATCGCTGATTACCCCAAAACTCCCGATTACGGCGACTGAGTAGACAAAGGGCTCCGGTTATTGGCCTGCCTCTAGTTACTGGTCATCTCTTTGAACACATTACGGATTGATAGGGTCATTCGACACCAGTAAGTGTTCACTGCAGCCCAATGGAGTCGTAAGACCCCAAGCTGCGTAGGTAAAGGGGAATTGGTTCAATGTAGCGGTCTGACTTGTTGCCCCACCATACATGGAAAAGATGGTACGGCCGAATTTCTTAAATTAAAGTAAGTACCAAGTTTTCGTTAATTATTTTCAATAAATTATTGAAAATCAATAATTGTTGGGCTTCAGAGCAACACCCCATATCGTCAATTTTTGCGAAAATGAGTTACGTAGATACACCATTGGACGTGTCTATCCCGTGGCGAATGATCGTACTAAGCAGTTTAATTTAAAAATCGGTAGGTAACGCGTAAATTGCTCCCAAGTGAATACTTTGTGAATACTTGGGAATATCGTCAAGACGTCAGTAATACCCCACAACGTCAGTTCAGTCAGGTGTTTTCGTGAGGATTGACAACCGCGTCACACGGCTGATATTTAAGTTTTCTTCATTGTTCACATGACTTATTGCTTTCTTGTTGTTTCCAAGAGAACTTGGATAGTTTCTTTCGATATTAATCAACTTGGTTATTAAAATCGGTCCATTTTGACATTTTCATGTCTTTCATATGGCACATAAAAAAAAATCGTCACGAAATTTGATGCGACGAAATTTGTCCCAAGTCGCCACAATGATGATTATGACCATCAGAAGTGAAGTTGTTAGGTACTTTACAGGTAGGTACTTTACAGTTAGGTAGGTACTTTACAGTTTGATATTACCAGATCAGCTGAGTCGAAAATTGAGCTCCCAGATCAGCTGAGTCGAAAATCGAGCTCCCAGATCAGCTGAGTCGAAAATCGAGCTCCCAGATCAGCTGAGTCGAAAATCGAGCTCCCAGATCAGCATGAAAATGTTTCAATGTGTTGCAGACTCGTATGCAAGCGTTTTTCAATAATGAACCATTGAAATTGAGCAAGAAACAAATTTGCGATGATTTCTTGATAAAATAAAGCACTATGACAAAGTGGGGAGTTGACACAACTAGCTTATGACGTTTTGGGGTATTGTTTTAGAGATAAGGTTACTGAAAAACTTGACAGAGTTTTGGTTTCAATTGAAAATTACTACATGCTTATTTTGCATTCAGGAATAACTGCCTGCTTGGTTTTGAATATTCATCAGACTTGATGAGTTATTCCTGTGTTTCTGAACCAAAACTTGGTGGGTAGATACCTACCCTCTACCCATAAGAACGCACCAACAATAATTATTTAACAATGTTGTCGTTTCCAAAACAAGTTTTGGTTAATTATTTTCAAAAATGAACCTTTGGAATCAACTACAACAAATTTTTGTTCAACCTATACATTCATCCATACCTTACTGTAAAATCTTTATTAAATCTATAAATTGGGTAATGGATAGAAGGAAGCTATGTGCCACACCCATTTAGCAGACCTTTTCTTAGCTTAGCCAAGGAACTTGATGGCTGAAATAATTGTCTGGTTACTTACCTATACAAATGAAGTTGAAAGTAAATGGCAGAAACATGTTACGTTATTTTATAATTTTAGTGGGAGGCTCAGACTAACAACTATGGATTCTTCTCTGTTTTCTCAGAAATCTGTTGACACATCAAGTGAATACTTCCCTAGTTCGGAAGATGAAGAGAATTAGGATGAGTGCAGTGGTTTGGACGAGATGGTACCTATCGGAAGATGAATTGTTGAATTTATTGGAGACTGTTCAAGAGTTGTTGTTTGTTCCTGTTTGACTATATTGTGTTTATCAATAGATGTTTTTCTATGGAAGAACGAACCAAAAGGAAAAAGAGGGATCACCTCTCCAACGTGTTGGTTAACTAAAATAAAGATTTTCATTTATTTACGTGGAAAATGAAAGTACTAAAATGAAGTACTAGGCTCACTAGGTAAATATCCCGTCTTCCCGTCGGTGTGGTTATGAACCGCCGAGGCTGACGGGCTAGCCGCCTCCACAGTGCTTAGCACCTCGGTGTGGTTATGAACCGCCGATGCGACAGCACTTCATGTTAGGCTAGGGAACACTCTCTTAGTTGAGTAGGAGTTAAAGAAGAAACAAACGCCGCAGCGAGAAGGTCAGCTCCTTCACTCGCCGACACGCGAACATAACACCCGCTTTACGCATATTATGAACTTCGTTCATCGTCACATTGGCCTCTGATCAACGGTGAAATATACAAATGAACAGGCCGCCGGGATCAACAGTGACAACGCGGAAAGGGGAACCTCGCACTTTCTCCTCCGCCCGTTTCATTTTGAACCAGCAGGGGTCAACAGGCATACTCCCATGTGTATTTTTTTAAATGTTATCCTAAGTACTCCTTGGTAATCATTGTAAATAAAAAATAAAAAATGTAATATTTCTGCAGAAACAACAGTCCTTACGGACATTCTGAAATATTTCAGTAAATTAAATTCTGCAAAATTTCAATTGAGCAACACCCCATATTGTCACAGCTCTGACGGTCAATACCCCATAACGTCTCGTTTTTTTAAAAAAAAAAAAGGTTTTTTTCTAATATTCTCTTGTAAGTCCATAGAGAAAGGTAATCTGAATCTGGAGAGCACAAGTATACTTATATTGCGTGAAATTGAGAGCAGCAAATCATTGGGAAGTGGTTTTTTGGCTCTCCTGAAAAGTTGTCAAAATGTCGTTGTGGGTTGTTGCTCTGATGCCTTCTTCATTAAATGAACCTTTGAAATCGAGCAAAAAAAAAAAAAAAAAAATTGGTCTTGATTTTTCCATCAATTCAGGATAGTGTTGAATTTTAGAATCGAATGAGACCACCCAGAGATCTATCTCCGTTCAAATTTTATTCCTGACAATCGTGTAGCTCATTTGCCCAGTTCGAGTAAAAGTTTAACTAGGGGAGGTTCGACCCTAAAAGCCTACCTGTCACTTTCATCACGATTTGTTTTTTAGTTGATTTTGGTTGATTATTTTCAATAATAAAACATTGAATTTGAAAAAAATGGTATATGAGCTCCAGTTGGGGTCTAGTTGTGTAGCGAACTTGGTTAGAGTCAATCACTTCTAAAGGGTGAAAAATAGGGGTTTGTCATTTTCAAAAGCACCCTAGCTTGAAAACTCTCGATGTAAATGTATTGCTTTCCACCAATTTAAAATAGGATTGAATTTATAGAATCGAATGAGACCACGCAGATCTCTGTAGTACCAACCGTTCGCACCCTATAAGAACTTATAGCTAACCAAAATCCGATCGTTGTTCGTTTCTTCAAATCCGAGTGAAATGAAAAAAACCTGTTCGGAAAAGAAAAATTATGGTTCAAAAAAAATTATGGTTCCAAAATATTAACGTTTGGGCATCCGCAGACGCTACATAGTTTGACGACAATGAAATCCGTTGTGTGCTAATACTAATAAAACTCTCTAGGGATGATTGACTGAGACATTCCCTAAAAGCGTACAGTTTTGCTCGAAAGAAAGGGTTCTATTCGTACCTTGTGCAGACAAACATGTATTGTTCAGGAAGTTCTGGAAATTGGAATGTCGGGGTTCAACAGAAAATCATGCCTGCGTTGACCACAGCTAAGCTTCGTACTCTGACCTGTCTTCTTACTTCTACACCATTCCCTCATTTCCATTGAGTTGATTCTCTTCGAAGTTCTTTGCTCTCCCTCGAGGAAACCCTTTCAACTTTTTATCTCTTTCAAAGTAACGAGGACACAGGTAGACACGACTTTTGAAGGCAAAATCCGTACCTGAAGAATGTTGAAAGGAAAATTGCGATAGGTTATCCCTTGGAAGGTCCACGTGAACCGTTATTGTGCCCTTGGCTTCTAACGGTATTCACCAATTAGTAGGAATGTCACTCAAAAGTCCGTTTTGAAGGGTCGATTTCCAGGTAAGCCTACACCACCAGGGGATTCCCCGTTCTACGGTGTCTTTTCTCTATTTTTGAAACGTGAACAAGAGTGATTTTTGATATTTGAAAATGTTGTATGTGCCACAAGTGAACTCGTTTAGAATGGTGTGAGTAACGGGGTTTCCAACCAAATAACGTAACATTTTGACTTTTTCATGTCTTTGCTTTGGCACAAACTGAAAAATCGTCACGAAAAAATGTGACTGCAAAATTGCAGACTCGTATGCAAACATTTCTGAAAAATCCCTCGAAACTGGGAATCTCAGGGGGAATGTTATTTTTCGTGCAAATTTCATTATAGTGTAATTTTTTAAACTTGAGTACGTCTGTACGTTCCAGGCCTTCCTTTCAACGGAAAATGGTCCTCCGACGGCTTCTCTCCTCTCGACGAGTAATGACGCTTTTAAATTTACCTTGGCAGTATACCGACCGTATGTACAAAAAATTAAATCGTTTCTAATAACAGCGACTATTTTCTCCTTTGAAGGGTGCTCCCCAATCGTGACTAATTCACAATCGCTTGTCCCCAATAGTGCTTTTTCCAGTTCCCCAATAGTGGTGGCGGTCACTTCCCCAATAGTTACTCAATTCCCCAATCGTGCTTCCCCCCTCAGCTTGGGCATTTAGAGTTTGGTATCATTTCCTACGAAATTTTAAAAAAGTTTTGAAGGATTTTACGAGCGTCTATACCACACCTACAGCATTAGTTCGTGTATCCTCCGCTAGGGGTAATAAAGCGTTTTTCCTTTAAATCATATGAGATAAGCTCAGTAACCTGTTTTAGTAAATCTTGAGATAATGCGATGCAGCTGATTAAAGGGAAAAATGCTTTACTACCCCTAGCGGAGGATACAAGAACTAATGATGTAGGTGTGATATAGAAAAAACGATTTTTCATATTATGTACATTTTCATAATTAGTAGTTTTCTAGAGATCTCTTTGGTCGCTTTTCAATAGTTAAATGAAGGTGATTTTCCTGGTATGTTATGAAAGATAGACGACGGTTGAAATGGTTGTTTATTCTGGTAGAGTTTCTGCCTCTATTAGTTACTACTTTGACCTCACTACTGTAGTGAGGTCATAATCATACCAACAATGAAACAGAACATTGGTTTTTAGGACACTGGTGCCAAGTACTCAAGTGCCAAGGTTATTTATCTGTAGGTCGTGTTTCCTAAAAAAAAAGTCAATCGTTACGTGGTTCGTGAAAATAGAGTGGTTCTTCTATCATACCTTAATGTGTTGAGAATGAAAAAACGGTGACAAATACTATTCCTAGGCACAGTAGTGGATAATGGCGGTTGCTCATCGGGAATGGTCTTAGTACACCATGAAGGTCATGAATATTATTTTGTAATGGATTTTGACATAGATGCTGATAGAAATTGTCGTTTGGGAATCAAAATCGAAGCAATGATAATATATCATATAAAAAAGTCTGCCAAGTGGGTGTGGCACATAGCTTCCTCGTATCCATAACCCGATTGTATAGATGATCCGATGCATAGTAGTTAATCTCAAAACACCAATCTCCAAGTACCTTTCACTACCCTCATAGGGGACCATCTACACGCTAATTCGGACAATCCTAGAAAATTTCATCAAATTCGGATGAAAAATTAAGTGAGTAGATGTATGTGATTGGATCAAAAATATTCTTAGCCTCGACTGGGATTCGAACCCGCGATCCTTAGAGCACAAATCAAGACTCAATCCTCTGCGCTATGAAGCCTCGTCTCTCTCACAGGAGACCGTTCCTCTATGAATGAATCCCTCTATGAAAAACAATTCTCTATGATTTTCATAGGGGACCATCTAAACACTACTCTGTGACATCCCTGAAAATTTCATTGAAATCGAATGGAAAATGTAGAAGTTATGGCCGTTACATGGAAATTCACGTTTGCGCATGCGCAGTGGCTACTATCAGTCCGAAGGTGGCGATTTTCATAGGGGACTATCTAAATACTAATCTGTAACATCCCTGAAAATTTCATTGAAATCGAATGGAAAATGTAGAAGTTATGGCCGTTACAAGGAATTCACGTTTGCGCATGCGCAGTCGCTTCTATGAGTCCGAGGATGATGATTTTCATAGGGGACCGTCTACACACCAACCCGCACAATCCCTGAAAATTTCATCGAAATCGGACAATAACTTCGTATAGTTATGCGCGTTACTAGGAATTGATGACAGACACACAGACAGACACACAGACAGACAGACACGGAACCAAAATTGTTCAGAAAGGTCTAAACGCAAAACGCGAGTGAAAATTTTGATTTTGGAGAACTTTTTTTTTCGTCCTTGAAAAGTGAAAACAAAGCTTCCGCTACCTTGGTAGACTCGGAAGCAAAAATACATGATCCTTTTTTTCCATAGTGAACAATTAGTTAAGAAAACCAGATTGTACAGATTGACGTTGACTTTAGGATGTCAATAATATACAACTATGGATAATGTATATAATGCATACATATTATGCTACTCTGAACAGTGAAACTGAGTTAGAAGATAAGGGTTTGGAAAATTATCCATAATTTCCCTCACACAGCTGCTCAAAATTTGATCAGAAGTCAATGAACACCTTATCTAATGGAATAACTAGCTAAAAAATGCCTATGAGTAGCCTGGCTGTAGATGAATGCACCTATCGCACCGTCCGAGCTCAATCAGTTGCCAAGACATGAGTTTTCCAAATTCTTTTGTTGAGAAAACCACGTTTTCACCCACAAAACCCCAATTTCATCCTCCTTAACCCTTAATTTCCCACATTTGTACCAAAAAAATATTATTTTTTGTGTGGATATTTTTCAAGATTTGGTGTATGGAATTGCTTGTTTTGATCGAGATGTATGCAAATTTTCTTTATTTGATGACAATTGGAAATAGGAAAAAAGTATTAATCTTTTCACTGCTACCTATTCTTCCTCAATTTCGACACAAACCCTGTCTCAGGTACAGACTCATTCATGTGGAACCATCCAGAGTCTCAACCAAAAAACCCTTGAAACTTTCACAGAGTTAGCACGGAAAATGTAGAAGTTATTAAGCTGTGTAGCCTTGTATTAAGCTGTTACAAGGCTGTAACAGACAGACAGACTCGACATCAAGATTGTTCAGGAAGGTCTAAAACGTAAAATACGAGTGGACATTTTTTTAACGACATTTTTATCCTTGGAAAGTGAAAATAGTACCTTGGTAGACTCGGAAGCAAAAACAAGAGATAACGAAATTTTAATATTTTGAAATCACGAGTGAACAGTATGAAAAAAAGATTGAAAATGCCATTCAGAATGAAGATGGGCTCGGTTATTGACCGAGATGACTGTATTGGCTGATAGTTGTGGTGTGAAGCATCGCACTACTTTCCTCACCCGGTAGAATGACCCGCAAATCTCAAAATTGATAGAACTTTCCTCTAAAGTCATCTTGAATTGCCAAAAAGAATCTGGATATCCGGCCTACAAAGCCGGCTTGAATATTCAACGAAATATAGGAAACCTTTTCTTCTGTGGGAAGTAGGTAATCATTTCTGGCAGTTGGTTGAATAGCAACAATGGAGTTGAAGTAGAGGTGACAAGGGCGCCTGTGAAATGAATCGACTCTAAAATTTGAGGGGACGCTCGGCAGACAGAAAAACCGTGTTTTCACGTCGTAATCAAATTCGATAACAGAACAAAAGGCCGTCAAAGTAATGACTACTTCTGAGTGGTGACCAATTGAGAAATCTTCCCGAGGGATGCGTTTTTCTCCGTTGACTTTCAAAATCGGCGTTACTGTAAACATTCCCACAAAAACCAAGAAGGTATGTCATTAGGTGATTGCAATGGAAAAGGCATAAGAATAGCGGAAGAAGCCTTGGGTTTCCCACGCTTGTACGTATGCAAGGGGTTATTTGAACGGATTGGCTCGATGAAAAGGGGTTTTTGGCGAGGAGTGTGGAAGTGGGGAAATGGCCTCTCTGACTTCACGCCTCTCACATGCATACTGCAGTAATTAGAATTTCGGATGAATCTTGCTAAAAACTTGTTTAATGAGGACGGCCTCCAAGTTTTATTCTAAATGAAGATGGCGTTTGTCAACACTGGGTGTCCAGCGATTCCTCCAAAAAAAAATTCCCTGAGTTTTCCAGGATCAATATTCGTCTTTTTCCAGGGTTATAAATGAAATAAAATATAAATAAATGATAATTATTTCTCAAAATTCAGGTTTTCAAGGACATTGTGAAAAGAAAAACCATAAGATAACGTCTGGCAAGTGAGTGTGCCATAGCTTCCTCGTGTCAATAAACCGATTGTATAGATGATCCAATGCATTCTAGCTAGTTTCAAAACTACAATATCATACTGAAAAGGATAAAATATAAAATACTATAAAAATACTAGAAAATACTAGATAAAATACTGAAGAGGATATTACGAATCTTGAATTTTGGCTTTATTCTGATTTTTATAAGTAAAGAGTTGGTTTTCATTAGTTTTTCAATAAAAATTGTTCTGAAATGAGCAACTCATTTCAACCAATAACAACTGTTGTTAGTGGTAGGTACCTTACACTACCCTCTTAGGGGACCATTTACTCGTCAATCCGCACAATTCGTAAAAATTTCATCAAAATCGGATGAAAAATGTAGAAATTGTAGATTTTACATTTGCCCATGCGCAATGGCTAGGGCGATGATTTCCATCTACACGAAAATCCACATTATCTCTGAAATTTTCATTTATAGCATTTTCAAGTCAAATTAACTCTTCCTAAACCAAATGAATCTTTTTCCAAACCAAATTAAACTTTTTCCGAATCAAATTAGTCAATTTATTATTTTGAATTAAATTTTTAATTATTCAAATAATTAATTTTGAGCAGGCGTTCTGGAAAAACGTGAGAAGGTTTTAGCAGTAGCAAGTGAAGAATTTACGATTCTTCTGTCCGTTATCCTCGGAGGCTCCCGGAGATGAGGCTGATGAGTATTCTTTCCTAATGCAATTTCAATCTAATCTTCGCTAACTACTGCTTTTTACTTGAAAATTTAATCGAATTTTAATTGAATTTCCAAGATGATGTTCTGATCATATTGGTACTTACTTTGTGAGATTAGGTACTTTACGGAAATATATTGTTATGAGGGCTAACAGTCCAGGGGCGATGATGTTCGTAGGGGACCATTTACACCCCGATCCTCTTAAAATTTCTTCTGGTGGAACATGAAGAAGTTTTATAAGAAGTTAATAACTTTGTATAGTTTTGCCCGTTACAAGGACACCACGGAACCAAAATTTTTCAGCAAGGCCTGATTCGTAAAACGCGTGGAAATTTTGATTTTGGAGAACTTTTTTTTTTAACTTTTGAACGTGAAAAGAAGGGTTTTGCAACCTTGGTAGACACGGAAACAAATCTCATGAAAATTAATAAGGTAACCAGAATCAGACTTGTAAGTTGAGGAGAAAATTAGGATTAGTTAATTATTTAATTATTATTAGTTAATTATAATTGATTAATTAATACTTAATAATTAATTAATTATTTTATCCTAACCCACAACGAAAAAAAATTCGTTGCGGGTTAGGATTCATTAGCTGCAGGTGTGCTCTTATGAACATTCAGCAAATTTGCAAAAGAAAAATTATGCAATTGCAAGGGCATTACGAATTGTAACAGCAAAACCGAACATTTTATTTCTCTTGATTTTATAGCGTTCTTAACCCTTAGCTACACGCTAGGCGGGGATTTGCCCGCATTTTCAGAAAAACAGAAATAGAATGATGAACCGTTCACTATTGTCGCTCCATTGTCCAGGGTATCTTTTCTCAGACCTTTAACTGAGTAAACAATTATCCCCTTAACAATAATTGTTGAATAATTATTATTTACCTTATCTTCAGTATGCAATCAGACTGCGAAGTTTGATACACACATATGATTATGATTATAATCATACTACTTCTACTATTATGATTTCACACGTTTGTATTTTTTGCTTGATAAATAGTTTCATGTTTCCTCGTTCTTGAATAATCATAATAATAATTTTGATTATTATGATAGATATAAATTTTGTTACTTATGTATTTCTTACTTCAAAATTCATATTTTTATTACCTACCTACCTGTTGAATAAAAAAATGTATTGAGTTGAAGCTCATCCAATATCCATGACTTTTTAAAACCAATTCGTGCCTTTCAGTGTATCATAAATAACGTTAACGTTAATATTAGTGCACCCAATTGAAAATTTAAAAAAAGTCTGTCAAGTGGGTGTGGAACATCCATAACCCTCGTATCCATAACCCGATTGTATAGATGATCCGATGCATAGTAGTTAATCTCAAAACACCAATCTCTAAGTACCTTCCACTAACCTCATAGGGGACCATCCACACGATAATCTGAACAATCCTGAGAAATTTCGTCGAAATCAGATGGAAAATGTAGAAGTTATGGATGTTACAAGGAATTCACGTTTGCGCAAGCGCAGCAACTACTATTAGTCTGGGGGAGATGATTTTCATAGGGGGCCATCCCTAAGCAGCACAATCCCTGACAATTTCATTGAAATCGGACGAGAATTGTAGACGTTATGGCTGCGGCAATAATTTCATGACAGACAGACAGACACGGAACCAAAATTGTTCAGGAAGGTCTAAAACGTAAAACGCGAGAGAAAATTTTGATTTGGGAGAACATTTTTTTTTTTTCAACCTTAAAAAGTGAAAACAAAGCTTCCGCTACATTGGTAGACTCGGAAGCAAAAGTGTAGGAAGGAAGGGATTTTCGATTGACGCGAATTTGAAGGGTTTTGGATGCTTAATGCTAAACACCATAAAGAATAATGTAGAAAATTTGTGTTTCATTTATATTAGTGAAACCATACCTACACCTTACAATCCCCTTAGGAAAATTCTCGTGTTTAACTTCCTGTAAAACAATCTGAACTGTTGAATTCGAAGACCAAAGTTTTCGTTGGAAACTAGTTGTAGAAACGATTCCGAGTAAAGATCTCTGGGTTACACATGGAAGGAATAGTCAGAGATAAGGAAGCTTCTTTGAAATCTCTCAAGGTTCGCCTATTTTATTTACCTGGCGACATTATCTTCAACAGTCGTGCGATTGTTGCTCAACACAGTGCAACCCACCTGTCCCTCAGAGATGGGCAACATTCGACTCGTGAATACGAAATTTAAATTATTCACAAACAGTTTTTGTGAATTTGAAATTCTTTAAATTCGATTTCACGAGTGAAGAGTCCGAGGAAGAAAGGGGCAACATAACAGCATTGTTGTTTCTCAGTAATGTAGGCCAATCATAGTAACATAGCAGATCGGGAAAAATCGACACGTTCTGGTTTATTGGTATGTTGTTTGAGACGGTACAAGTAGGTAGTAATGGGGTATTTCTGTGGGTCGGAAATTCAGGTTTTTGACCTCAAATTTGGATTCAGCACCCTTTAAAACCAAAAACTCCAACTTTAAGCCCAATGATACTATAAAATGTGGTAGAAAAATGAATTAAAGAGATCACGCGTTTGAAAAAATGGCGGGCCTCCATGAACGCACTCACACTACGCCGCACGCGTGTGTGAGTAGTATTTTGTAGTATCCAAGAGATTCTCATCGGATAGCGTTACTTTATGGTTCAATCGTTAGCTTTACCTACGTCTGCCGTCTAAAATTGGTTGTTTTCTGTTCGCTTCGTTTGTGGTTTCGACTTATCAAATTTTCAGCTAGTGCATCGCCCACGATTTCTTTTCTTTCTTTCATTTTAAATATGACGGAAGAGAAGAGGAAGATCAACGTTCTGGAGCCTCAATTTGAACCTGCTACCAGTATCTCTGTGCATGGATACTTTTTTCAAAGACAGTTATGGATGGTTACACCATTCAAATCTTCAACTTTCCTTAGCTTCTCTGATTTTGGTTTATTATTTTCAATAATGAACCTTTGGAATCGACCAAGAAAAAAAAATTTTAACACCCCCTCAAAATTTGATGGTGTACGTTTCAAGGTACGTAGAATCCAAAAATCGAATAAAAATTTGGCCGTCCGTCCGCCGTACGCGGCACTTTTGCCACTTAGCATTGACCGATTTTGATGAAATTTGGTATGTAGGCTCCATTTGGGGTCTAGTTGTGCCCCGAAGCTTTTGGTTGATGTAGGTCACTCCTAAGGGTTCCAAAATCAATTTTGAAATTTTGAAAACGCCCTAACTCAAAAAATTTCGATATAAAGGTATTGTTTTTCCTTCAATTTAAGATTCTATAGAATTTTTAGAATTTTTTGAGACCACGCGGAGCTCTGTAGGACAAACCGTTCGCTCCCTACGAAAATTTAAGGGTTTATATTGAAATATATAGGTATATATATAAATCAAAACACGAGTGTGAATCGCAAAAGAGGCCTAATCTCCGTTCAAATTAGAGCTGACCGAAATGCGATCGATGGTTGGTGATTTTGATTTTTTTTTTCTTTTTCTCTTCATATTGGATGGTTGGTGATTTTTTAGACGAGTGATCTATATAAAAATAATAAACCGTTGTGTAATAATTTGCAGCGTTTTTTAAAAATATTTTCTCGACGAACAGACACGATTACCGTTATTCCTGAGCCATACTCTTTTGAAAAAATTTAAAAATTGACTGAAATACCCCATTTCATGGAGGAGGCTCGGCGACCATACCCAACGACAGGGAAAACACTGACTTAGGCACTTGTGATCTTCCACTTTGATTTGAGCACTGTTGCCTTAAACGATTTTTCTCCCGTTTCCGTTGGCTAAACTGTTTATCTGACCACACCATTGGATCCAGCACACTTTTTTTTATAAGGATATGACCGTATCTCAAAACCGAAAAAAGTGACTTAGGCTATGATGGTTCTTAACCCTCGACATGGTAACATACCATACAAGTATGTGGCATACGTGGTTTGGCAGAAGTCTCGAAATATTGGCTATTTCAAAATTGTTCAGGAAAGTCTGAAACAAAAACGCGAGTGGAAATTTTGATTTTGGAGAACATTTTTTTTCAACCTTGAAAAGTGAAAACAAAGCTTCCGTACCTTGGTAGACTCGGAATAAAACGGGAAGATGGTTGGACATAGCGCCTTTGCGCTTTAAGGTATCAACATGAAGGCATAAGGGTTAATAACATTTCACAAATTTTGATGAATAATTTACATTTTCTTGAGTAGAGTAATTAATTGCAATTCATTGTAACTGTAGGTACCAGTAACAGCCAGTCGGAAAATTGCAGTCTGTCTGTCAGTTGGTCAGTGTGTCCTCACATTGTAATGACCATGACAAAGGGTTATGCGTGTAGATGGTCCCCTATGAACATCATTGCCCCGGGGTTGACAGTAGCTTCTGAGCTTTTCAAAAGTGAAAACCTGGTAACAGCCATAACTTCTACATTTGCCATCCAAATTCGATAAAATTATACACATTTTACTGTATTGATGAGACTTAAATGTTCCCTAAGAAATCCATCGCAATAAGGTCAATGTTAGCCAGTGCGCATGAGCAAACGTGAAATCCTCAATAAAAACTTTACGATTTCGATGGGTTTCTCAAGAGTTGTGCAGTTGAGATTCTCTAGTCTTTGTCATCGACATAAACCTCATCAAATTTGGAGGGTAGCGAGTACGTAGAGATTGAAGTTTTCTCCTATGCATAGGATCATATCTACTATACAATCGAATTATGGGTACGAGGGATATAGCATTTCCGAATTGAGTTAAACTTTTTCCATTTAGGTTTAGTCCTTTTTCATTTTGGTTTAAACTTTTTCCATTTAGGTTTAGGCCTTTTCCATTTAGATTTAAACCTTTTCCATTATATTTAGACCTTTTCCACTTAGATTTAGACTTTTTCTATTCGGATTTAAACCTTTTCCATTTGGATTTAAACTCAGGAAATTATCGTGGAGTTAGAGGTAAAAGTACCCAAGTCACAAATTCAACACGTGGGAAAATCAAATGCAGAATATTATGATTAGGTATTTAACTGTTGTTATTATTGGTGATCAATATCATCAAACTATGTATCCAACCTAAGAAAATAATTTATTATCATATTTACCAAACTAACTTTTGAAATTTTAATTTGATTTTCGCACAATATGAATTTACCTCTTCGGTACTTTTCTTTTCTTCGGAACAGCGTCTTCACTAAAACTGGAATCGCTCATGTTTGCTGAGATGGAATTAACCCCAGCAAATTGAAAGGTCGGAACTGATTTTCAGTCATTAAAACTAAGAGCTACTGGCTGGCTCCAATGTCGCGTGATTCATGATTAAGGAACACAACATAGCATTGTGGGGAAAGAAGTTTGCATTGAGAAGGAATTGACGAATACCTTCTCAACCAAACGCCTTCGAGAAGAAACTAACAAATTCCTTCTCAACCAAACGCCTTCGGCTCCTTATCCATTACCGAGATTTCCAATTCATAACAAGCTTTCAAAAATGCGTATTTTCTCTTACCGTTTCCTTTTTTTTTACTTCTAGCCTAATGAAATTTTAGTAGGTAGGCACTTACTTACTATGATGGGGCTAACTACTGACGTTATGATGGAGTCTAAATCCAAATGGAAAAGGTTTAAATCTAAATGGAAAAGGTCTAAACCTAAATGGAAAAAGTTTAACTCAATTCGGAAATGCTATATATTGCCCCACACTCTCCAGACAGACTATTTGGAAGATACGAAGATTGTGGAAAATAATACACATAATTCATATGTGACTTTTTCAATAAACACTTCTCGAGGACAATAACAATTGCACATAAAAATATATTCGTATTCACACAAGTGAATTGACATTTGTGTGAATATCAAGTGAATTCAAATTCAATTTTTGTGAATAAATTTAAATTTGCATTAAAAAAAATGCGCCCAGCGGATTAATTCAAATTTGAAAATTAAATGTTGTTCTTCTCTACAGTCAGAGGACGTTCATCGATGTGAAACATTATAGAATGAAAACGTGAAAAATGCAACTCTTGTTTTACTCGGTTGGTAATTCAAGGTAGTAGCAGCGGAGAGCGCTTGATATTGCTCGTGGCCTTTTTACAGCCTCGTATAACGGGTTTACAACTCATTGTTGAATTCCGTGCCTTTTCAAGTAATAAAACGACTCAAGACACCACGTGGCGTCTCGGGTGCCAGTGTGGACGGAAAAAGCGGGAAACGACGATAATAGCGAAATCAAGAAGTTCGGATTTCATCAAGCAAAACTATCAATTTTTGAAGGTGTTCACTTATCTGAAATGACAAACTGATCCCTAATGTACAACATTATATTACTGCAATTTTGACGGTTATTTCCATGAAAATCGAAAACAAACCTTGGAAACTTGTTATTCACGTTATTGTCGTCGGAGCGGAAGCATTGCTTTCAATTGTCAAAGTTGAAAAAAAGTTCTCCAAAATCGAAATTTCCACCCGTGTTTTGCGTTTTAGGCCTTTCTGAACAATTTTGATTCCTTCAAAGCTAGGTTCACATAGGTGCGTAAAGTCCGTAATGCGTAATGCGCAAAAAGCGAGGTGGGGGTGTACCGTAATGCAGAAAGTGCGTAATGCAGAAAAGATCGTTCACATGGCTGAATGATTACGCGATTACGCAGAAGTGCGCAGTACGTTCTGCGCAGAATTGTTTCCAAACCAAAACTATGATTCTGGTTGTTTTGTCAATAAACGAGACAGTCAATAAACTTTCTGTGAACAAATGACGAGAGTATGTTACGAATTTTACCGAAGATTGTCGAAGTTCGTCCGTAATGCGTAAAATATCCAATTTTTCAAAACGATACACTCAGCTCCAAAAGTCGACATCCGCAAAGATCAGTCCCGCTCCCTCAATTGGCTCCAGCCAGTAGCATCCAATTACGCACTACGGATTACGGACATTACACACCTATGTGAACCAAGCTTAACCCTATTTGGATCATGGTGTCACTAGTGTCACCGAAAACATCTCAGGAACTCCACAGCTGTCCCAAGGTGTCACCGGAGTAACCAAAATTGAGTTGCATTTTAAATCTAATGAAAAGCAGAATTTTTTGAGGGCTATTGGAAGTATCTAAATTACCCCAAAAAAACCAATGAAAAAAAAATTCAAAAATTATATAACATTATTTTTTGATTTTTTATAACTTACAAAAAATAGTTCAAAAAATTCAGCTCAGTCCATTAATTTTTAAATTGCAATTTAAATCTAGTTAATGGGGTGACCTTGAGACAGCTGCGGAGTTTGTTTCGGTGACCACTGGTCCAATTAAGGTTAAATCCTTCAAACGGGCAAAACTATACGACGTCACTGTCCGATTTCGATGAAATTTTAAACGTAAATTCCTTGAAACAGCCATGATTTCTACATTTTCCATTCGAATTCGATGAAATTGTCAGGAGTTGTGTAGGTTGGCGTGCAGATGGTCCCCTATGAGGGTAGAGCAAGGTCCTCTTAGAGATTGATGTTTTGAGATTAGCTACAATGCGTAGGACCATCTACGGATACGAGGAAGCCATGTGCCACACCGAATCGGCGGTTTTAAATTTTGAGTTCGGTGAGGGGTCGGTTTTACCCCTTTGAGTTTTTCAAAATTTGGTTAAGGACTCGTCTTCTCGTTTGTTATTATAAACATTCTGGCACAAACTCAAAATTTTGCTAAATAATTGCTCTAGTTATCGTCCGAAGTAACATATAATTATGAAAAATAGAAAAACGTCAAACTTCCAAAATGAATTTCAATTCAGAAAAATGTCGAAAATTTTCCACAATATAAATTGTTGGTTCAATTTTATAGCTTCATTTTTCCGACAAAAGGCATACTAAACCACTTCCATTCCCATTTTAGTAAAAAATTGACGATCTTGAAAGGTTTCAAGGTCAACTGGTAACACCAAAATTAAACCAACTGGTAGCAATATAATTTTGAAGGAGAAATTGATGCTCAGTTCGCAGCATATTTGACTGGAAAGTAGTCGAAAATGTCGGAATTTTCATTAGTGTCGTGGCCTCCACTTAGTGGAAGATTTACTAGAATTAACATGAAGTGCTTAGTATGACGAGAGCAGGTGTTTTATTTTTTTAATAAAAAAATAAAAGATGAAAAATTTTATTTGAAAAATATATATATTCCCCTACCTAATTTTTTTAAGGAATATATAAGGTGCTCTCGGCATACCATTATCTTCATTCTCACCACAAACTTGTCTCTTCATTTTAAGCTCTCAACCTACTAGCTTCCTGATTGAGCCCTATAGTCGTCCAAACTACCACACCACCACCAATTAACAGCTTTTTGTTGGGTTTGATATCCTTTACCTAAGTCGGTTGACGGAGTAGAGTCGATCAACGAATCCCCTATCTAATTAAGGGGGTCTCAGTCAGTGAATAAACGGTTTTCCCCGCTTTTCTCAGTCAATTATTGGTCGTATTTTCGATGATTCCTGCGGCAATCTTTTAGTTTTTCAATTCCCAAGTTAGACGCACTAATGTATTTCAAAAATCGTGAAAATTTCAAATTTAGGTACAACTTTTTACTTATTTTTTACTTGTTCCTTAAGGGTAAAGTTAATTTAGTAAACAATTTTATTCAAATTTCACTAAATTCATGCTTTTGAACACATGTCAGAACAATTAGTCTAGGTAATAAATAAAGAGTCCATTCATGCAGCATGAATTAATGAGCGAATTTTCAAAGAAATCTTTCAGTTGAAGGTATGGTCAAGAAAGGAAACAATGGTGTTGCAATTTCTTTTAGAAAGTTTTTTTTACACGATTCTTGGTTTTTTTTCGATTTTCAGTATAGCATACCAACATACTGTATGTACCGGGTAGGCTTTAAAGATGTTAGGAGTCCATATTCACGTTCTACTCGTCTCCACAAACTCATAGAGTACCCACATGGCTATTGTTGGTTTTTTCGATTTTCAGTGTACCTACCATACCAACATACGTTATGCACTGGGTATGCTTTGAAGATGTTAGGAGTCCATATTCATGTTCTACTCGTCTCTACGAACTCATAGAGTACCAACACGGCTACTGCATTTTTGTGTACAACAAATATAAGCACGTATTCATTATATATATAAATAGATACATACTTTCTTAATTTTGGACAATTTTCATTTTTGAAAAAACATTATAATCAGAAATTTTGTGCTGAATCTGAATATACCATAATATGGTATATTACCTTCAAAATCATGGTAATATATTATATTACCATGATTTTGAAGGTAATAACCACTAAAAACGGGGAAAACCCATTTTTTTGGACTTTTTTAATTTTGGACCACTTTGGATTGTCCAAAATTGCTGGTTAACGAACTTGACCTATGGTTTGTTGTTACGAACACTTTGGCAAAAACTAAAGAAAAAATTTCTAAACAATTACTCAAGTTATCGTGCGGAATGACACACACACACACACGATTTTTGGAAAAACTTCAGGGATCGTTTCATAATGTTCCAAAACGGATTTCAGTGTAAAAATTTTTCGAAAGTCGATTCTAACAATTTTGAGGCAATTGCAATAGCTTCATTTTCCTTGAAAATTCGCTAAAACATTAAATAGTCTACAATTATTAAGGGTGGTCCCTAATGAAACTCCACGATCCGATCAATTCCTTGGTGCCTATCCACCAACATCCTACAAGCCTCTGCTCACTACTATCGATTCACAACACCAGGTTGATCATTCTGTTCGCATTTTAATAGACCCGAAAGAGTCTGCCTCATTATTAAATCACCCAAAATCAATAAAAACAGGTTCGATGAATGTAGGTTTCCGCCCACAGAAAGGAAACCCGGAACTTTCACGATTAGATATTTGCTCCGACGATGAAAACTTTACACATCGGGTATTCAAGTGATGAGGTCTCTCGCTCTTTTGAAAGATATCGGCAAATTACCGGAAACGACCGAACTTGAGTGTTCCAATGATTCGACTCACGCAACTCGGTGATACATGTAATTAAGACTTTGGTCCTAACGATGTTCCCTAATCACCAGTACTCAGGTTTGAATGTCCAATGTCATTCTAAAGATGCCTGCAGTTCATCCAAGATCATAAAATTAAAAGTAAATTGATTGAAAAAGCGATTTTTTAAATAGAAATGTGTAAAGGGCTTCATCGGTTTCCAGTTGTTATAATATTACAACTTCAGTTCTATTATTATTGTTGTCATAGCATTCAGATGTTCATTCATAGCGTTCGTGGAAATCACTTTTCGTTTTATATCGAGATGAATTTTGCTGAATGAGGTCAGCTTGTTTCATTACAATTTATTAATAACGCTATTTCCAAGGGGATCTTACAGCTCATTTAATCAAGGCTACAAAACCATTTGAAAGGCTGAATTTAGATTTCAAAGGCCCCTTACCGTCACGAAGTGGAAGACCATACATGTTGACTGTGATAGACGAGTATTCTCGATTTCCATTTGCGATTCCTTGCAAGGACTTGAGCTCTTCAACACTCATACACAGTTTGAAACAAAATTTGAAATATTTAATATTTTCGATATTTGGTATGCCATGTTATGTCCATTCCGACAGAGGAGCGTCCTTTATGTCGAAAGAATTCAAAACCTTCCTAAATCCCAATGGAATTGCTTCTAGCAGGACGACTCCTTACCATCCTCAAGGAAACGGACAGGTAGAGAGGTACAACGGTATTCTGTGGAAAAGTATACAGCTGGCATTACATACGTACAATTTAAGAACTGAGGATTGGGAAGAGGTTCTTCAACAAGCCTTGCATTCCGTTCGGTCCCTTCTGTGTACGGCAACAAACCTCACACCCCATGAACGCATGTTCATGCATCAGCGGAAATCACCAAGTGGCGAAACACTACCTTCATGGCTCTTGGAACCCGGTAAAGTTTTGCTTAGAAGGCAGGCCCGTACCAATAAGTACGAACCGTTAGTTGACGAGGTTGATCTGATGGAGGCTAACTCACAATATGCCCACATTCGATTACCCGATGGACGGGAAACTACTGTGTCCACTCAGCATTTGGCCCCAGTAGGAAAATCGTATCAAAGGGTACCCTTAAATACAAGTGAGGACAACCAGCCAGATCTTCCTTCGCTAACAGAGGATTCCAGCAACCCTTTTCCAAGTCCTGCAGACAATCGTACCCAGGAGCCCTTACTTCCAGCTGAAGAGACGTCATGCCTTGAACGGAACAACGGCCCAGAAGATCTTCACAATATTCGAAGAAGCGAAAGAATCAGGAGGCCTCCCAGTTATCTTGCAGATTTCGTTACCAAATGAAGAGGGGGTAAATGTTATAATATTACAACTTCAGTTCTATTATTATTGTTGTCATAGCATTCAGATGTTCATTCATAGCGTTCGTGGAAATCACTTTTCGTTTTATATCGAGATGAATTTTGCTGAATAAAACCTACGTTCAGGTCAACTTGTTTCATAACACCAGTGAATGTTTCCCAAAAAAATTAAATCCGTTGTAAATGGGACCACCATGGATATTGGCAGTACACAAAAAAAAAATCATGCAGATTGGTGCCAGAGTAAAGAAATGAAACAACCCAGAAACATCCGAAAATCGTAGTCCCGTCACACTCCGAATTGAGATCCCTCCTTCTTCGGGCCTTCGGCCATTTTGAAGTTGACCAAAAACATGTATCTCACTATCTCACTATTTCAATGAACTGTTTCCAATATACCACTTGCTGTACGTATTAGATTTTAAATAATAATTTTCAGTAAAAACCTCGAAATACACACTTTTGGAACCTAGTTATTGAATATTAAAGCAACAAACTTGCCAAAAAAAACTTGTCCTTTCTTTCATTATGGAGATTTTGACAAAATTCAGGCGTAGGTATTGATGCCTGTTCATAACTTTCGTAATTCTATTATACCAGGTATAATAGGCGTCTAGGTCCTAGTTAGGGATGTCCCAAAAGTATCGATACTTCTTGAAATACTCGTAAGTATCGATACATATCGATACTTTTTCCCTGATACATATCGTAGTATCGATACTTTTTTCCAGTATCGGAAGCGATACTTTTTTATATCCCACATTTTATCTGTTTCAACACCTACAACATGAAGGTGCCTACTTGACAGTACCTCTATCTTTACGTAGATTGTTGGGAGACCTACAAACTTCAACAAATTTAACAAAGATGATGTACCACCACCTCCAGCTCTATGATAACCTGCTGTCCTCCATAATACAGGAAGGACCACCAAAAGGTTGACCCAAACAATTGCTACACGAAAACAAGTGCCTAAACAAAAACAAGTTTTAAATAACAAAATGAGTGATTTATCGTTTTTTTTTTTCCAACGGTATCCTTATTTTTATTATTATTTTTTTTGGATCTATCATTCAGTATAATTTTCTTCAACCGTAATAGAGTTACTGTAAACAACAACGGTTTTACTGTTTTGTTCATTCTATATTAATTATTATCCTCGTGATGGAGAGATGTCACACTGATAGAGAGAAACATAAACGACATTTTCACACATTTTTGTTTAAGTATCAAAAAGTATCGATATTCCGAAGTATAATATATTATATCGATACTTTTTAAGTATCGGACATCCCTAGTCCTAGTCGTTACAGCATGTTTGTAGAATTACGCTAAATTCCCCAAGTCCCAAGGTTTGGTTTATTATTTTCAATAATTTGAATTTAATAACTTTGGAATCGACCAAGAAAAAAAAACATTTTTCAACCCCCTCTTTCACCAATTTTAAATAGTATTGCATCTTTAGAGACCACCCGGAGCTTCGTAGGACAAACCGTTCGCTCCCTACGAGAACTTGGTGGTATTCGAATTGGTGTAAAACGGATGGAAAGCAATCGAATCGGGGAAAATTTTGGCATCGAATTGGGGAATCGGTTGTGAGCAGAGGACGACCAAAATAGATAAAGTGAAAGTTTTACATGCTGTCAATGTTTGCGTCATCAACTCCGTCGTTTGCCGAGTTTCATGCTATCTTCTACTCTTCTGCTTCATCGTAGTATCTTTAAGGTGTATCTGCCAGCCACTTCTGCCAGATTGTCGCGGATTGCTTTACGTGGAACGATAATTGCTCCTAAAAGGTAAGTTATTTCGTGATTAGGCCAAGTTATAATTTAAAGTACCTATCATTAAAATGTGAGGTGTGTATTTTTACCTATTTCTATGCTTCGAATTTTGGTTTATTATTTTCAATAATGAACCTTTGGAATCGACCAAGAAAAAAAATGTTAACACCCCCTCAAAATTTGATGGTTTACGTTTCAAGGTACGTAGAATCCAAAAATCGAATAAAAATTTGGCCGTCCGTCCGCCGTACGCGGCAATTTTGCCACTAAGTGGCTAAGTCTTAGCATTGACCGATTTTGATGAAATTTGGTATGTAGGCTCCATTTGGGGTCTAGTTGTGCCCCGAAGATTTTGGTTGAGGTAGGTCACTTCTAAGGGTTCCAAAATCAATTTTGAAATTTTGAAAACGCCCTAACTCAAAAAATTTCGATATAAAGGTATTGTTTTTCCTTCAATTTAAGATTCTATAGAATTTTTAGAATTTTTTGAGACCACGCGGAGCTCTGTAGGACAAACCGTTTGCTCCCTACGAAAATTTAAGGGTTTATATTGAAATATATATATATAAATCAAAACACGAGTGTGAATCGCAAAAGAGGCCTAATCTCCGTTCAAATTTTAGCTGACCTAAATGCGATCGATGGTTAGTGATTTTGTTTTTTTTTATTTAAAAAAAAAAAAAATTTTTTGATTTTTTTTTTAATCTTCAAATTGGATGGTTGGTGATTTTGTAGACGAGTGATCTATATAAACATAATAAACCGTTGTGTAATAATTGCAGCGTTTTTTTAATTGTTTTTTGATTTTTTTTTTCCTTCATATTGGATGGTTGGTGATTTTGTAGACGAGTGATCTATGTAGAAAAATAATAAACCATTGTGTAATAATTTGCAGCGTTTTAGTTCAGATTCAACCCATATTTCTCGAAGCGCAGAAATCACGATGTGCATGTTTGGGTGTGTCGAATAACATTGTCTATTATAATCTGAGCGGAATCCTTTCGCCCCATTAGTCGTCCTGATGCTGTTGGGACTCAGATAAAAATGACCACAACGGGAGATGTGTTTTGACGGACGCGATTCTACAGGTACGTTTTCCCACATCAATCGACCAAATCAATCGTCCTTTACCCAAATCGACTGCCGTTCGGAGCGAGGTTCAGCCGCTCTTTTCTTTTCCCCAAATCGATTACCATCGAACCTAAGGGTTGGTCTTACGACTAAGTTACGACGAAGTTATACTTACGCAGGTATTCATGGATCTTCCTGTGCTGAATTTGCATGAATTAACTGAAAAGTGTACCTTGAGTTTTATGTACCGGATGTATTTATTGGGGAAGATATCTAAAGTTGTGAGCTCTACAAGAGCGGGAAATAGATTAACTCTAGTTAAGCCAAGGATGAATATGTCGTTGGGAACACGTTCATATTTTTCATGGGGGGGTGGATATTTTTAACCAGCATCCAATTCGGTTGACAGAGTGTGAGATGCCACTAAACAAATTTAAAGTAATAATAAAAAAATATTACAATGATAAAATACAGCAGAGAATTGAAAAACAAATATTTGAAATACCCACATAATTTACGTTATTATAAATAGAAGTAGTTGAGCACTGCAAATTTTTATTTTTTATTTTTGGTAATCAAACCAGAATTGTGCCTGAATTTAATATTGGAGTAAGAATGCACTTTCATTTGGTAATAGATAGATTGAGAAAAGATGATAGATAAAATGTAATAATAATTGTTCTAGTTTGTAGTGATGATCATATATAAATTTTGTACCACTGGGTGAGGCGCCGGCTCTTAGAACGAGTATTTAACATACTCATAAAGAGCCGTATAGCATTGTGATTGTTAATTGTATCAATGTATATAAATATATATACAGGGTGGTCCTTAATGAACGTACCACCCTTTCAATTTCGTTGGTTGTGGAGAAATCAAAAAACTTGTCGAACTCCCCTTATTTTTTTGTAAAGAATTCAGGAAAAATACTTTTGCGCGAAAAAATTGCGCGCAATTGACACTAACTTTGTTTTTTCAAATACGAACCCCCATTTTTTATTGCAGATTCAGATTCTACGTCAAATTTCATGAGAAATTCATACCCGAATCGATTTTTTTCATTGCGTGCAACTGGTACTTTTCGCGCGCAAAGTGACCAGGGTGCGCAAAAGTGAGTTTTTTTTAACCCCAAGTGTGGCACATTTCTTTCATTATTTTTGACGCAGAATCACGGGCTGGGGACCGGCTATGGCAGGATTAAAAATAAATGCCTCACTTCTAAATTAGAAAACAAAATATTGGAAAGTAGATAGGTACCTACTTACCTACTTTAATGTAAAAAAAAAAAGCTTCTCATCTCAAACTTTTCAAAAAAATATTGAAAGTTACACAAAATCTCCGAAAAAGTAGTAATAAAAAACTAAGATAGTAATAATCAAATTAAAAAATCACAGCAACTGCTCGAAATCACCTCTTTTTGCCTGCAGACAAGTAACAAGTAACTTTTAGTTTTTTTTAAAGGTTTTTAGCTTTTTGATTTTTTTTTACATTAAAGTAGTAAAGTAGTTCCTACCTAGGTACTTAGAGGAGAGCAATTTATTTTTAATCCTGCCATAGCCGGTCCCCAGCCCGTGTCGCGAAAGGGGGAGGGAAAATAAAGTCCAAAAACATTATTTTTCCTTCTAAATTTTGAAAAATAACGATGAAATCGAAGAAAGGACCTCACCACGTGATTCTGCGTCAAAAATAATGAAAAAAATGTGCCACACTTGGGGTTAAAAAAAACTCACTTTTGCGCACCCTGGTCACTTTGCGCGAAAAATACCAGTTGCACGCAATGAAAAAAATCGATTCAGGTATGAATTTCTCATGAAATTTGACGTAGAATCTGAATCTGCAATAAAAAATGGGGGTTCGTATTTGAAAAAACAAAGTTAGTGTCAATTGCGCACAATTGCGCGCAATTTTTTGCGCAAAAGTATTTTTCCTGAATTCTTTACAAAAAAATAAGGGGAGTTACTTCGACAAGTTTTTTGATTTCTCCACAACCAACGAAATTGAAAGGGTGGTACGTTCATTAAGGACCACCCTGTACATGTTACATGATGCATTAAAAAAAAATAGTGAAATTTTAGGTAACATGTGGAGTAAAAATACATTATTGCCCCTCATCAAAAGTGGTTAAATATTTTCTTTGTGAAATTCTCTCATTCACTTATGTTGCCCGATTGGTGGGGTTTCGCTTTGTTACTCAGGTAGGTACGCCTGCCCTAACTGCTATCACCAGAATACAATGTTTTCCTTACCCTACGACAGGACAAGCAAAAATTTTCGTTCATCTGATTCAAACAATAACCCTAAAATTTGAAAGATTTCACGAGAAACAATCATTTGACCAACTGTGGGCCAATCAGGCCAAAATATCCTTTGTTGGTCAGCTTTAAAAAAATTCAGCCCAGACTTGAGGTTATGATCGAATGAATGTCCTCAAGCCGAGAATTCTCATCAATAATATGATGAAAAACATTAATTGCCAAATTTCAAGTTCGTAACAACCACAATATCAACAATTTTCTTCAAATATCACATCAAAACATTACATAATTGTGAATAATGATTTTGTACAACGTGGCTAGTCCAAGTGTCACTCACTTCCTGAGTCATTTCAACCACTTGAAAGTCATCAGTAAATTATTTTACTGTCAAAAATGGTAAATGAGTTCATTTATGAGTCAAATGGAGTTATTTTCCGAAGAAAAGTTGATTTGTTTTGAAGAGAGTAAGGAAGGTTACGAAAGGTTATGATCATCAAATTCGTCGAAATCGCCTATTTTCCTTCAATTGCAAATAGAATTTTGTATTTTCACACTTCCAATTTCGTTTATCGGTTGCTTTAAAGTAATTTTCAAGAGGTTTTGACGGAAATGAAAGAAATTACGAGGAGAAAATTAAAACAGTGACATGTGCTCAGAATGTGGTCGGATTTTGTTGGTCGATAAAATGAGTATTTCGAGTAATTACCTGCGTTGAATCACCGCTGACGATTTCTTCGGAGGGTCTCTCGACTATTCCTGAAGAGAATTTCGTTTATCCAATTCCTGTGGGAACCAAAATCACTTTCAAAGGCACTCGATTCCACATTTCACTTGATTCACTCGCACTACCGGCCATCGCACTGCCGCGGCCGACTGGATCTCAGCTGATGCTCCCTGAAGCCTCGCTCGCTCACCGCCAGAAGCGCTGACGTCTTCCCGCGATCTCCCAAAACTCCTCGCATTTTGCCTTTGATTCAGCTCAAAAAAGACGGTTACTTGAGTCATTTACAGGAGTATTTATCGTTGAGAATATTGCAGAGTGGGGTTTTAAAACAAGAACTCCGTTTTATACGACTAAAACAGCTATTTGCACGTTTTTCTCTGGGAGGCGGGCGAGCTTGGGGTCTTCTGGTCTTCCCGCTCGATTCCGAAGATTCGTCAAAATTCCGTTGAGCTCAGAAATCACCATCAAAATTTATGAGAAGACTGAAGCATTATTATTAGCGAATTTTCAAAGAAAATGAAACTATTGCGATGGCCTCAAAATTTTTAGAACTAAAACGTTCACTGAAATCCGTTTTGGAACATTCTGAAACGATCCTTGAAGAGTGCAAAATAGTTTTCTGAAAATTCGCGCATTAATTCATGTTGCATGAATGGACTTTTTTCTGTAGAGATTACTCGACTGCAAAGTACAAAACTTTGCCATTTTCGCTACCTACCAACCAAATATGACATTTTTATTTTAACTTAGGTAGGTACCAACTATAGGTACTTGTCTACCTACTACACATACTACCTTCACAATCAAGTTTATTTCGAAGAAGTAAAAGCTTCACACTCCATTCGAAAAATTAGGGAGTTTCATAAATATGGGAGATTTGATTACTGGTTGGGGTTGCTAAGGAAGCAAAACTGAATACCTACTGTAGGTTGCTAAGGAAGCAAAACTGAATACCTACTGTACCTACTGTGATCTACATAGAAAAAGAGTAAACCTTTGTGTAATAATTTGCAGCGTTTTTTATTCGATTTGCGTATTCTACGTACCATTAACCCCAAAGAGCCCAAGACATGAAATAATTTGAAATTTTCCGATTTTTCCTTGATTTTTCATTAAAAACAGCTCTTGTTACGTGAAAGTGAAGGAAAAAAAATTATTTGCTCATATATCAAATTTTAAAATTTTGTCGCTCAGGTGCAACATTGGGCAGCCGGATAGTAGGTATTTATTGTTGCTCGGCTGCAACATTGGGCTATGATAGTCAAGATTCGATTGCAATACACGGAATAGTAGAGCTTTCAGAGGTACTCATTTCACGAAATGATTCCATAAATCATTATTTGCAGGCGTCTTCACCAACAATCAGTAGGTAGGTAGGTATTAGAAAAAAATACTTTTTTCTCATGCCCCTACTGACTATGGAACTCGAAAAAGTAATTTAATTCAGTTAGATAAATGCATAGGCCATTTATCATGATCAATGTTATGACCAATTCAATATTTTTATTACATCGTTGTCGAATATCACATACCTACCTACCTGGTTCCCAAACGATCACTTATACATACCAATTAAAGGTAATTGCTCATATGAGTGGACCTCTAAAATGAAGTGTTTTGGAACTCTTTCAACATTATACTTAGCTAATGACAGCAAACTAATAATTTTAAACTAGCAGTCGTCAAAATGCATCACAGGTGACGCAAATATTGAAAGGAAATCCTGGCGAAATTAAAAAAAAAAAAAAAGATAATCCAGATAAGGAATTGTTTCTAACAAATAGAACAGATGTGATATTCAAAGAATAATGAACAAAAGCCACTTCCGAGTTGTACATGATTTTACCAGAGTACCAAAATTCGCAAGGGGAGGGGATAAGTGGGGGGATAATATTCACAAAATATCCGATTTTTCAATATTTCGGTTCCTTTACTGCTTACTAATTGTACCCAAGCTTTGAAATTGAGGAAAAATTCTCATTATACCTCCGGATTTTCATGAATTATTCTCTGTACCACCATGGAATTAATAGTGGTGCCACCATGGTGCCAGGACATGGTGCCATGATGCCATAAAACGCATATTTCGTGGTTTTTTTTTTTTGTGTTTCACCTTGAATACGGATGTGAACTTCGACGGACTGCCTACCAAAACTAACAGATGAAAGTTCAATGTTACGACGTATTTCCGCTTTGGTGCCAGTTGGCAGCATTGGAGGAGGTGAGGGCGAGGGGGGGGGGGGGGGGGTTGAACTCGAATTCGCATGTTGGGTATCGTAGATCATGGATTTTAAAATGCTCTTCAGATTCGAGGCTCCCATGCCGCTAGAAGTGTTATGGTGGATAATGGTGGGGGGGGGGGGGTCAGTATTTCTTGCCTAAAGTAATAAATAAATTACATCGAGTGAAACAGTTTTATCGCTAACCAACTGGTTAAACTGATCTAATGCTTATCCAATGGGACGTCCCCTGGAATGCATGCATTACTAAACAATATGTTTTTAATGACACTTCATTCTTAATCCGTTTTGCCTTGGCAATATATTTAAGACACAATACTTTTAGGAACACTAACAACCCTTTTCGGCTCATCTTCATGAAAATCGCACTTTTGTCCCTTGTATTGTAGACCCCTCATTTTAAATGTTAAACTTCTGTGTATAGCCTTTCATTTTAGAATGAATTCGTTTTTAAAAATATATCAATTAATACTTATGTACTGGTCCTATTCCGAACTAACAAACTTCATCACCTATCAATATGACTATGTAACCAACATTAAGCTCAAAATATACAGGGTGTAAGCCTAACTGGTCTGCCATACGGTACCAGTCGATTCTACAACTAATTTGCAACAAAAAATGTATCTTAGCGATTTTTTTTAACCCTTCGTTTTCGACTTATTTTAACTTTAAACTTTTTTTTCGTGATTTTGACCTTATGTCATTAAATTGGTCATAACTCCTTTAATTTTCTGTGTAAATTACAATTTAAGGATACGGTTTGAAAGAGCATTAAATTTCCTATCGGATAGATGCCTTAACTTTTTTTGAGTCAAGGTTTGAGACATGAAAACGTCCTCTAAAAAGATAATTTTACGTAATTTTGGAAACCTTGCATTTTTTCAATCTCAAATTGAACTACGAGAACCCATACTTTTTCAAGATGCAAGAACAGTGAAAACTGCGCCAGAATCTCAGATATAATCAAAACATATTCTACAACCGAATTTAGTGGAGAAATTCGTGTTTGAACGCGGAAAAACGTGCATTTTGTCAACGAAATCAGCGCTCCGCCTAGTCGATCTGAGGGGTCGGACGATAGCAGTGGGTGGGTCCGGCGCCGCAGTAGACCGCGAGGCCTCCAGAAACAGCGCTGATTTCGTTGAAAAAATGCACGTTTTTCCGCGTTCAAACACGAATTTCTCCCCTAAATTTGGTTGTAGAATATGTTTTGATTATAGCATTGGAAAGCTGAGATTCTGGCGCAGTTTTCACTGTTCTTGCATCTTGAAAAAGTATGGGTTCTCGTAGTTCAATTTGAGATTAAAAAAATGCGAGGTTTCAAAAATTACGTAAAATTTACTTAATTTTACTCTTTTTATAAAGTTAAGGCATCTATCCGATAGGAAATTTAATGCTCTTTCAAACCGTATCCTTAGATTGTAATTTACACAGCAAATTAAAAGAGTTATGACCGATTTGATGACATAAGGTCAAAATCACGAAAAAAAAGTTTAAAGTTAAAATAACTCGAAAACGAAGGGTTTAAAAAAAATCGCTAAGAGACATTTTTTGTTGCAAATTAGTTGTAGAATCGACTGGTACCGTATGGCAGACCAGTTAGGCTTACACCCTGTAGAGTGGGAGAATGTAATGAACTGATATAAATAGCGCTATGTAACCCACGGGATACTTCCTAAGCAATCATATCATTTTTACTCAATCAATTTCCATACTCGACTTTAATTTTATTGTAATCTGAACTTTATAGGAGATAAAAGCCTAAATCTGTATTTATCGTGTTAGTAAAAGTATCAAAGCAGCCATTATTCAAGTGGGAAAACCGAGTTTAAGCAGGTGCTCCATAATACGGTCATATCATTAATATTTTCAATACCGCTTGTAACATTCCATCCGTTCACTCACCGTTGGGGCGGCCTTCCGCACCTTTCTCTTCCGTCAGATTTTTATTTTCAAAACCTGGTTAGGTCAGGTACCTTTTGAGCGAGTAAGTCTGGGGTCCGCCTTTCACCAGATCCCCCTTTTGAAGGTTGGGAGAGATATTTGCAATAATTATTACACCGCCGAGGAACCCAAATTTGAAACCTGCTGGGGACCCACTTCGAAAAGCCGTTACGTACCCACTCGAAGTACGAAAGGTTGTGGTTGGTGGACCAGGAAGAACGATCTTCTTAAAAACCACTTCAAAACGTCTTATTAATTCATAACCAATTACCCTCTGCGGCAACATTACTCTCCAAACAATTACTTATACAGTGAGCGAAGCCATAACTTTTTGGAACTTCGTTCGGAGATCACCTTCCCACCCCCATTCAAAGTCGTGGCATGAATATTCTCCTACGAATATTAATTTCCATATATTTCTCCTTCGAAATTATATTAAATTCTACCATGGTAGTGTAAGATTGATGGAAATAGTTGATAAAACCATCGACATAGCAGGAGAAATCTATTTTATTTAACTGTGCAAAATACAACAGTTGTATTTTGAGTTACTCAAGCTTGAAACAAAACAATACTGCCAACATTATAAATATGGCACATCCCCTTCCTTCACACTTTGTATTGGTTGCAGGTTGATTTCATTAAAACAGTAAACATTTAAGAGAACTACATAGAAACTAAAGCAAGCTATACAAATTGAACAACTTGATTGACAAATTACAACAATTGAATTGAATGAACAAATTACAATTGAACAAATTGAATTGAACTTCACAAGTATAAACATGTGAAGAACCCATACTGGAAATCAGACTTTGTTACTGGCAGACATAATCTTGTAAGTAAACTGGAGGTCTAGTATGCCTTGCAGGCCTAGCTCTCTCAACCACCTCCTCCGTAGAACCCTCTTCAGGGGTCCGTTCACAAGGTGTCGTCACGGCCGTCTGCCGTACGAATTAATATCATAAATACATAATATTTCATGTAATCGAATAATTAATATCATAAATACCTACATAATATTTCATGTAATCGATGTATGTTTTGCCACATGTATGTAAATGGTATAAATAGGTATCACATGTATTGTAAATGTCAACATAGATCCAAGCTCTCCCCCTTTGGGCTTTTTGTGTATGACGGACTCCCCAACGACCCCTTATCCGTCCCCTGACCTCTGTATAAGTATGTATAGGTATATAAGGCGCCCAGTATAGTATGTGTATTGTATAAACCACACCGCAGTGTGGTTCAGATGTATAGCTGCCCATAACCAGCTGTATAGTATGCCGACCGCCATGGTCATATTATGGGTAGTATAAGCCACACGCAGTGGCGGTGTGTATAATTATGTCTAGGTGTCTGCCACACACCCAGACATACAGTTTGTATTGTATGAACCACACCGCAGTGTGGTTCAGATGCATAGCTGCCCATAACCAGCTGTATAGTATGCCGACCAACATGGTCATATTATGGGAAATATAAGTTGTACGCCTCTTGCACAACAGTGTACTAGGTATAGTATAAACCACACCGCAGTGTGGTTTAGATGTATAGTGTAAGTGTAGAGTACATGTATAGCATATGTGTGCTGCAGTATAAATGTATAGGTATATAGTGTGTTATATATAGGCTTCTGTATAAGCTAGAACATGTCTTATAAGGTATTGTGTGTATGGTATAGAGTATAAGACAAGGGGAGAGCTTGTTGACACAGAAGGTATAGGTATAATCGATCGATCGAATAAGTATAACGTGTAGTTACTCACAGATACCTTCCCTGGTTGCCTCCAAGAGAACAACAACGTCGGCCTGCCCGTCCCGCGTCCCTCAGTGCGTCTTCCCCCACCACCGTACCTCTAGGAAGACCCTCCTTCTCCTGGGTTCGTCCTTCCTTACAAACTACTGTATTTTAATTATATTATATTGTGTATTGTACTCTCGCTGTAGCGACACAAGGGATAGGACCAGTCAAGTGCTCAGAGTCATCAACAGATTGAGACCCACAATCAACCTCCACATCATCCACGCACCCTTTTGAGCATACCCTTGACGATGGATACTGCTTTTTCAGCGCATCCATTACTTTGCGGATACCTAGGACTAGTAAATACCAAAGAAAAATCAAAGCTTTGAGCAAAATCTTAAACTCTTTGCAATTAAAAGGAACATTATCACTGACATGACAATCAGGAACACCAAATTGCGAGAATAGGGACCGTAGGAAACCTATGACTGTTTTGAACGACCTATCACGCACCTTCTGAACCTCGATCCAATTAGAATAAGCGTCCACAACCACCAGGTAATCAAACCCTCTGAATTCGAAAAAATCACTGGAAATGAGGAATTTCACCGATTTCTGTTTGCATTTTTCCTGAATAGTTAATGCTGTGGGATAGATGAAAATCGGGCTGATCTCGGAAAATAAGTCTCCTGTTATTTTTGGGAGACAGTCAAAATTTTTAATTTCAAAACTAACCGGGAAAACAGACGTGCAGCGGGAACGCTCGCCGATTGGGCTGTTTGGATCGCCGTCTCCTCCCAGTGTTGCCCATTGGGACGACGAAATCGTGTTTTCTAAGAGAAAAGTTATCAAACAAAAACAGAGGAAACCTAATTTTCCCCATCTCGCTTTTTCTATTTTTTTCTTCAGTTTTTCGATTTCGAACTTTACTGTTTCATGAAATTTTGCATCTGGGGACTGGATTTCTCGATCTCAGCGCTTCAAGCGGCCATAAATGAACTATTCCAGCATTACGTAATTTTCCCGGTATTTTTAAACATTCGTATTTTCTACACTGTTTTGTTTATTCGTAAATTAGGAAGTTCGGGCTGAAAGTTTGCCTTAGGGGTTTTTTAGAGGTGCTGAATCCGATTTCGGGGTCAAAAATAGGAAATTCCGACATGGTGAAATTCCTCATTCTTTCCCAGGGTCTCTTTGCCCTCTCATATGGCAAAAGCTCTTCTTTCTGCTGAGCTGGGAGTAGAGACGAGTAGGAACATTTATCCAACCTCACAATGTTGGTGGATGTTCGATGGTTCAGCTGTGATCGTGTTTATCGACCTCCACTGTAAGTAAAGCGCTCGAAGCTGACATTATCCGCCAGTTTCCAATGCACTGTTCTCTCACAAACACATCTATCGTATGCGTAGTGACTATGAACCGCACTGCCTGTGTGTATTTTAGGCCCGAAATAGGGTGGTAAGTACAGCACTTCATCCGCAATCTGTCAACGCAGTCTATACCCGGAAATCTATCAACAAAATCCTCAAGAGGAAAGGAGAATGCAAAACCCTGAACTCGGGCGTAAACAATAAAAGAAAACTGGTATGTACTCGAATCTAGGAAAGTAAAACCTACAGGGGTCTAATTACTTAACTACTGGATTTACCAAATTACAACGAATGATCACGAGGGAATGAAAACAATTTAGAGGAAAATCAGTTTTTTCGATTTACATTGAGAAGGGATTAGAGGCATTAAGGAAAACTATTGACCTGAGTGCATCTCCCGCAAGAACCAATCCTACTAGATGTAGTGATAAGCGCTGATACGTGAGCAACGGCTGTACAGCAACTACCTGCCTCTTATCAAAGGTTAGCAGTGTCATATTTTAAGATTTACAAAATAAAAACTTTCCAATTTTTTTTAATCAAGCCTAGCGTTTAGGTAGGTAAATCTAGAGCAAAATTCAGAGCCGCGACTCAAGTCAGCAATTTTCTCTCGAGCAGGGTTCGTATACCTTATTCACAGTACTTCACATATTATGTTTGAATTTATCTTGAGGGTGGCCTCAGCATTTCTCAAGGTGGCTTTGAGGAGACTTGAGAAAGAACTGGGTTCTAGAACGAGCAAAAAGATGTTCTTTGGATATTTTTTAATTTCATACTTTGATTATATTAACTTTATAGAGTGATATATTAACTTTGAATTAAACCTTTTTTGACTTTAATTTATATATTACTTCCGAGTCTACCAAGTTCGCTGAAGCATTTTTTTCACCTTTCAGAGTTGGAAAAAATATTCTTCAAAATCACAATTTTCAACTCGCGTTTTTTTTTTTTTTTTGGGCAGTTTTGGTTCCGTATTTGTCTGTCTGTCCGTGCGACTGTCATGGAATCCTTGTCCGATTTTGATGAATTTTTCATGGATTTTGCGGATTGGGATGTAGATGTTCAACTAAGAGGATAGTGCAAGGTACCTACTTATTGCAAAGTCATCCTGAGTGTAATGGTAATGCCTTGGTTCTTGAGAACAACCTAAGAGCAGAATTAATTGCATTTTAGAAATCATCGAAAAAAATGTATGTTACTGCATTGGCTTCAAATGTTCTAATAAGAACAGTTTTGAACATTTATTCTTAAATGAAATCCATTTTGGAAAATTTTGAAACGATTTCTGAAGTTTAAGATTTATTCAAAAGTATTTTTTTGTCCCTCCATATTATATGCGGGAATTAGATAAATTATCCAAAATTTTGTACAACCATGGTACTTACCAAAATTTCTTTATAAGGTACGAATATGATCTGTGAGGTTTTAGGTGGGAATCGGAGCCTTACAAATATTAATGTTTGGAATCAACACAACATTTCGTATATGATTACTTAGTACTTCGTCAAAATTCAAAAATTGCAAAAAAAAATCCACTCATGCTGCACTGAAATCTGAATCTATGCATAGGTACTGCACTACGAAAGCACCTACACTGCTCAAGCGTGAGTAGTCAGATAATATTTACAAGATACAATTATTCTTCGATAAGAGCTTGACAATTCAAATCTATCTTGTGGTGGAGGAGTTGTGTGAATAGGGAATCTGTTAGATAAATAAATTATAATTTATTTATTATAAAATAATAATAATAAAACCAATTAATTACTAAATATCAATTTAACTTGTTATAAAATCAGCTGATGCTGTGGGTTACAGGAAGGCATTGGTTTTTCTCCAACTGTCAAACTATTGTACTGAGCCTTTTCTTTCTCGCCATGTGCTTCATCGAATAAATCTGTCTTCTCTTATAAACCAGTTCTCATCAGTAAAAGAAAACATAATTTAACAGAATCGAATTTCGAAAATTTAATGATGAAGTATTTTTTTCTCTCTTTCTCTCGAAAAAAAAGAAAGTCCATTCATGCAGCATGAATTAATGAGCGAATTTTCAAAGAAATCTTTCAGTTGAAGGTGTGGTTAAGAAAAAGAACAATGGTGTTGCAATTTCTTTTAGAATCTTTTTTTTTACACGATTCTTGGTTTTTTCGATTTTCAGTATAACATACCAACATAATGTACGCACCGGGTATGCTTTGAAGATGTTAGGAGTCCATATTCATGTTTTGCTCGTCTCCACGAACTCATAGAGTACCCACATGGCTATTGTTGGTTTTTCGATTTTCAGTATACCATACCAACATACTGTATGCACTGGGTATGCTTTGAAGATGTTAGGAGTCCATATTCATGTTTTGCTCGTCTCCACGAACTCATAGAGTACCCACACGGCTATTGTTGGTTTTTCGATTTCCAGTATACCATACCAACATACTGTATGCACTGGGTATGCTTTGAAGATGTTAGGAGTCCATATTCATGTTCTACTCGTCTCTACGAACTCATAGAGTACCCACACCGCTACTGCATTTCTGGGTACAACGAATATACGCACGTATTCATTATATATATAAATAGATACCTAATTTTCTTAATTTTGGACAATTTTTATTTTTGAAAAATGCTATGATATCAGAAATTTTGTTCTGAATCCGAATATACCATATATCACCATGATTGTGAAGGTAATAACCACAAAAAACGGAAAACCCCCGTTTTTTGGGCTTTTTTTAAAAATTTGGACCACTTTGGATTGTCCAAAATTTCTGGCTAACGAACTTGACCTATTGTTTGTTGTTACAAACATTTTGGGGAAAAGTAAAAAAAAAATCTAAATAATTACTCAAGTTATTGTGCGGAATGACACATATACATATATATATATACATATCTATTTCAGAATATTCTAAAACGGATTTCAGTGTAAAATTTTTTCAAAAAAGTCCATTCTAAAAATTTTGAGGCCATTGCAATAGCTTGATTTTCCTTGAAAATTCGCTAAAAGATAGCTTTATTTAACAGAATCAAATTTTGAAAATTCATTTCATTCATTCATTTTTCTTATGGAAAATCTTTTCAGGAAAGGTGGTTTCACCATTATCACCCCAGTGGTGGGGATTCCATTGGTCGAGAATCGCCTCAATAGGCGATTACAGCTTACTGAACTAAGTGACGGTTCAAGGATTTAAGAATATGTGTATACTGCTTATTGATCTGAAAATGAGCTTTTATAGAAACAGAAACAATCAACGGTGCCAGGAAGTCAATTTCCATGGAAGCAATGAGGGCCTTCTTTAATGAGAACGAACGTTTTTTCCGAAATATTAATGTCAAAATTGTAAGCGATGGTGAGGATCCACGATATGATCAGGAAGTGGACGAAGCCTATGAAAATACCGCAAACCAGGATGATGGAGGCGCTGACGTGGTGGGCTTCCATTTGGAGTCTGCCGTTGGCCTGTTCGCGCCACACGAAGGTCAGGACGCAGACGCTGACGAAGGCGTAAGCCGCGAAACCCAGGAGCATGACCACCATAAACCACAGGTAGAGTTTGAAGTAGAGGTATTGGATGATCCAAAAGAAAAAACCTCCGACTGTAATGTACAGAGTCGTACAAGCGGTACCCATTATACCTGCGACAAAACGTATAGATAATAAGTAAAAATATTCCAGATTACTTCACTCAATGAATTATAATTTGTTCCTTGTGAAGCATTGAATGGATATTAACCCTTATTTTCCCACTTTTCAGGAAATCCTTGTTTTAATTTATTTTGTTCGTAATTCGAAGTATTTCGGTCATCAATGACACAAAAAACATTTGGAAAAATTCTATGAGCAACAGGTTGTTCATAATTAGAGCTCGGAAAATATGCACGAAAATTTCCCGAAAATATGCACCTGAAACTGGAAAAATATGCAAAATATGCATTTACCCTTAAAACTGCATACAACTTTGGAATTTCTGTATTTTAAGAAAGAATGTTCGATATTATTACCTTTTTTTAGCCCTTTTTTCTCCTAGAAAAAAGTTATGAAGCATCAGGTAAAGTAAACAAGCAATTAAAAAAATCAGTTATACATTTTTTATTTACTTTTATACATTTGTACGAACTAGGTATAAAATGTAAAGATGAACTACATATTAAATTTGACAACAATTACACGCTCCAAATTATCAGGTGTAAAACAGTGTCTCCTGTCACTTAACATTTCTTTCAATGCAGAAAACGATCTCTCTACATCGCAAGATACATAGGCAAAAATTTAAAAGTGGAAATCTCTTTTGGAGAGTAGGGAGAGTCCCATGAGCTGTCTTCTCCTTTGAGAATTTTCGCAATTTGAACCACTGAAGACCACTCTGGATTTTTCGATAGGACCCCCTCCAGTTTATCCATGACGGCTTTTCCAGTTGTTCCATGCCAGTGGGAGCTTTTTTCGAGCAGGTCGGAAACAGCACCTACGGCAGAGCAGAGATCCATCCCCCTGGTCTCCAGGTGGTTTATCAAATGGGGTATGGTACTAAAGTTGGCATTTATAAAGGCCAAACGATGGGCGATCTGCCTGTCCTCCAGAGCGTCCATGGTTTTTCGAATAGCCAGTATAGAAGATGGGTCAAAACCCCAAAAAACTGGTAAAATATGCAAAAATCCCCAAAATGACAAAAAAATGCAAAAATCCCCAAAATGACCGAAATATGCTAAAATATGCAATTTCAATTTCAATTTAAACCACCGCATACCCTTCAGAAACCTTCAAAACGTTCAAATACAAAAATATACCGCATAATAAAAGATATGCAAAATATGCAAATTCCGAGCTCTATTCATAATCAACGAAATAAAAAAGGTATCTTACCGGATCCTCCAGGAACCCCCCATTCCTACATTGGATTCCTGAAAGATACTTCAGGAATAGGGTGTGCAATACATAAGCATTGAAAAACAAAGATTTCGTCAAAAATATTCTATTATTTTATCATTACAAGCAATTCCTTTCCAACATCGTCTCAACTACAACCTAAGTGAATAATAATTACTATGAAACTAATTTTCTGGAACTTAGATACCAATTCTCACACCAACTGGTAACCATAGTAAGTACCTATGTGAGGAAGTAGGTACCTCAGTCTTCAATTAATTTTCATTCAAATTTGCAATACAACTCAAACTACAATCCGGTGCAATCATATTTCATAGAGTAAAGTACTGAAGGCACTAATTTCTTGAGCATCCAATCAGTACATTATAGAAATCGAATACAATGACTGAAAATACTAATCAGACCAGCTCGAATTTCCAAGAAAATCAGTAATAATTGAGAAATTATTTTGAATCTCATCACATTTTAGAGTAAGTACTGAAGCACCAATTTCTTTGAAGTATCCAAAAAGTTCCCTGTACATATCAAACGAATGCCTAATAGAAAATACTAGGCTTTAATTTTCAAAAAAAAAAATCGCTAAAAATGAGGGAATTATTCAAATTTTTTTCCAAGTACCTATCTATAGATTAATAAAACGTCTGCCAAGTGGATGTGGCACATAGCTTCCTCGTATCCATAACCCGATTATATAGATGATCCGATGCATAGTAGTTAATCTCAAAACACCAATCTCTAAGTACCTTTCACTACCCACATAGGGGACCATCTACCCGCTAATCTGGATAATCCTAGAAAATTTCATCAAATTCGGATGAAAAATGTAAGTGAGCCACTACTCAAAAAATCAAAAAATTTCTCGGTATGGCTGGGAATCGAACCCGTTTCTTCTTAGTTGGTAATTTGACTCGCTGCGAATGTGCTACAGAGCCTGACAGTAGGCATTGTAGGATTTGAGATTCTGACGTACGCACGGCAGTTACAAGGATTTTACGTTCGCGCATGTGCTACTATCAGTCCGGGGGTGATGATTATCATAGGGGACCATTTACAATCTAATCCGCATAATCCCTGAAAATTTCATTGAAATCGGATGGAAAATGTAGAAGTTATGGACGTTACAAGGAAATTCACTTTTGCGCATGCGCAGTGGCTACTATCAGTCCGAAGGTAATGATTTTCATAGGGGACCATCTAAATACTAATCTGAAACATCCCTGAAAATTTCATTGAAATCGGATGGAAAATGTAGAAGTTATGGCCGTTACAAGGAAATTCACGTTTGCGCATGCGCAGTGGCTACTATCAGTCCGAAGGTAATGATTTTCATAGGGGACCATCTAAATACTAATCTGTAACATCCCTGAAAATTTCATTGGAATCGGATGGAAAATGTAGAAGTTATGGCCGTTACAAGGAATTCACGTTTGCGCATGCGCAGTCGCTTCTATCAGTCCGGGGATGATGATTTTCATAAGAGACCGTCTACACACCAACCCGCACAATCCCTGAAAATTTCATAGAAATCGGACAATAACTTCGTATAGTTATGCGCGTTACAAGGAATTCATGACAGACACACAGACACACGGACACACAGACACGGAACCAAAATTGTTCAGAAAGGTCTAAAACGCAAAACGCGAGTGATAATTTTGATTTTGGAGAACTTTTTTTTTCATCTTTGAAAAGTGAAAACAAAGCTTCCGCTACCTTGGTAGACTCGGAAGCAAAAATAATTTCTTACTTGTTGGGTTTCTTTGAATAAAATGAAAAAACGTCTGCCAAGTGGGTGCGGCACATAGCTTCCTCGTATCCATAACCTGATTATATAGATGATCCGATGCATAGTAGTTAATCTTAGAACATCAAAACAAGTTAATCTGTAACATCCCTGAAAATTTCATTGAAATCGGATAGAAAATGTAGAAATTATGGACGTTACAAGGAAATTCACGTTTCCGCATGCACAGTGGCTACTATCAATCCGAAGGTGATGATCTTCATTGTGAACCATCTACAACCTAATCCGCATAATCCCTGAAAATTTCATCGAAATCGAGTAGAAAAAGTGGAAGTTATGGCCGTTACAAGGAGATTCACGTTTGCGCATGCGCAGTGGCTACTATCAGTCCGGGGATGATGATTTTCATAGGGGACCGTCTACACACCAACCCGCACGATCCCTGAAAATTTCATTGAAATCGGACAATAACTTCGTATAGTTATGCGCGTTACAAGGAATTCATGACAGACACACGGACACACAGACACGGAACCAAAATTGTTCAGAAAGGTCTAAAACGCAAAATGCGAGTGAAAATTGTTATTTTGGAGAACTTTTTTTTTTCGTCCTTGAAAAGTGAAAACAAAGCTTCCGCTACCTTGGTAGACTCGGAAGCAAAAACTCTAGGAACAATAAACTTTACGAACTATAACGATATCATGAAAAATCTTCGAGAACTCAAAACGTTTCAATCTCCTGTTGCAAATATGTCAGTCGTCGTTGTGGTGCTGTGGTTCAATGTGGTATTGCACGAAGCAATTCCTGTTTGGTTTGAGGCAAAGTCCTGAGTGGCGAAACGGGCATTTGCCTTTAGCATTGGAGGCTGGAAAGTGTTCGATTTTATCATAGCTCGCCAGGTTGAATTTTATTCATCTGGTCGTTTGGGAATTTCAGGGCCTCGATTTTTGCAGCAATCCATCAGCCTCTAGTTTGAATTTCTTGAGCCCCATTTTTCTTGTGGGTTGCCTGTACAGTATTCATCTTCCTCCTCTTCCAGTAAATCCTCTTCTTGGTGTTCAAATCCTTCGAGGATTTACTTGACTCCCTCAAATATCTCGTGCTATCTAACTTTGCCTGGAAAAGGAATAAAAGATATGGTCTTTGTGGAAAATTTGGTCCATTTTAGCTCAAGATTCACAAGTATGCGGATGGTGATTACGAATTGATAGACAATCATTTCAAAAACATCAGTTTTGTGTGAAGAATGTGGTCAATCGACCCTAGTTATTTCGATTGTCATAACACCCCCACTCCTGAAGTATCTTGTCGGAATAAAGACGTGTGAGAGATTCAAAAAGAAATACATCTCAAAAATTCATACGATATGAGTTACGTTGCCAAGAAACTTACCTTTCTCGATGGTGCGTCCATGCTCGAGGTGGGATTGCTGTAATCTCAATATTATCACTTTTATCGATGTTGAAGCGATCGAACCTTTTGCAATCGATTCTTGAGATGTCAAGGTAGCCAACATAATCACACTCGTGTTAGAAATTTATTTTTACTGTGTTGGAGAACGCTCCAAAGATTTTCTTCCTGTAGGATACTTCAGGACAATAAGGGTTAATTGTCTATGTTTGAATGTAGAGAAGACGTCATTGATTAGGTTTTCATTTTCTAAACGTGAGAATTATAATGTGTCAGGAGTGTCATTTTGTAATGGTGTGTTTTCCTAGCGATGGCCGACTTAATTAGGAGTTGAAGACTCACCAAAACAATACCTTGCGCTTACGATCCAGTAATATTTCAGGGCATTTACTGTTTTTCGTAGTTCGCCAGAAGCAGTTGGTAGAAGTGGCGTTGGTAGCGTTGACTAGGTTTCCCTTTTGGGATAACCGAAAAATGTTACCTTCGTCTGAGTTATTCTGGTAAGTATGATTCTAAATATTCTCATATATTGTGTATAATTTGCTTTAACTCAATGTTAACTCTTTTTCTTGTTTCAGGTACTACGTGACTCAGCAAGTGAATTTAAGTTATTTTCTTTTCAGGTGATTCTACTGCAACTTTGGATTAAGGTAAGTATTTTCAGGTAAGTATTTAGTTAAGTTACTTTACTTTTGATTCTAATAGGCTCCAGGAAAATGCTCAGGTAAGTATTCAATGATGGAACACCAATTTTGGAACAAAGAATAGAAAATCTCTATTTGAATGAAACAGACTTCAAATATATCAAGAAAATGGTACAAAACGAATAAACGACTTCAAAATCAAGCTAATAAATGAGAATGGTAAGTATTCTGGTCGGAGGTTCCTGATGGGACTAACCTGAAAATGACCACGTGGAAATGTTCCGAAACATGAACACGGAACAAATGAAACGTCCTTTGGACAAAGTGAAACAATGAAAAATCTAGAACCTAGGAGGAACAATATCAAAATTTACATACAAAGTGACTTTAGTTTACCGTGATAGACTAGTTGAGAGAGAGAGTTCGTTGGATGGTCCTTGGGATCGCGAGGGTCTTCCAGATTCGTCGTCAGAGTACTGTGGGAGGGCGTATCGTGCACCAAAGTCTCGAGCTATTTCGATGAACTGGTTTCCGGGGTTGACAAAAGTTCTAAATTCACTGGCTTGACTGCATTAAACTATTTCACTTTCCTTACTACTATGTTACCGGGCCTTGACTCGCCTCGAAACATCTACTGGTGTGTGTGGGCTCTAATACAAAGGGTGAGAGGTGCGAAGCTCCATTCGATCACGACTGACGCCGCAACATGGCGTAGCCCCGGTCGCTTCCTCCATCACGTGACCTCCCTACTCTCCTCTATTCCGCAGTACGGGCCCGTCAGGTGCTGCCTCCTGGCGGCGCGCTCACGAGTTCTACCTCCATGCCCTCGTATGGAAGGCTTCTCCTTATCCTGAGCTTTGGGATCCCGGCTGCTGGTGCAGACACAGGTCTTTGTGACGACCCGTCACCATTTCACCGATATTCATGTTTTCAAAATAAATTATCTTGTAAATGTGGTCCTTTGTTGTTGTCTGATAAATGTAGATATCTAGGCGTTATATTTGACTGTCATTTGAAATTTAATTATCATATAATGTTAGTTAATAAATTAAGAAAGTTATTTTTTTTGTTTAGTGAAGCTCGAAATTTTTTGTCTGTCGTGCAGCTGAGAACCATCTACTTTGGTCAGGTTTATTCATTATTAAAATATGGTATTTTAGTGTGGGGAAGTACCTGTAAATCTTTAATAGGTCTTTTGCAAATAGCACATAATACTATCCTTAGGATTATACGCAGGAAGAATGCTAGATATTCAACTGTTTTGCTCCACAATGAATTTGAGGTGCTGAATGTTAGGTAAGTATTTTTGCTACAAGCTTGTCTATTTGTCTATAGGACGGGTATCCATCCTGATCATAGAAGCCGTATCTCTAACTCACGTACTGCAATGCCTTCGAACATACAGCTCCCAAAACTTAATACTGAGCGTGCAAAGAATAATTCTTATTATAAGGTACTGCGCTTCCTCAATGCCTGTAAAATTAACCCTGACGATTTTGGTGATTTAGGGAGCTTTAAGAAGGAAATTTTGATTAAAATTAACAAATTTATGGAATAAATTTATTTAAATATTTTCACGTTTGTTTGATCTCTCTAGGTGTTTGATATTTAGTTGTTTTTTGTTCTGAGATTAGCTCCACCAGCCGCCACAAGTTCGTAAGAACTTAGTAGGTTGGTGGACAGAAGAAAGAATTTTTATGAGACTGTTGTCATTTCTGTGATTTGTTTTTCTTTCTGTCAATAAATTGATATTCTATTCTATTCTATTCTATTCTAAAAGCCTAGTGAGTACAAAATGCGCAACTTTCAGGGGTCACTAATCAGTTTTTCTTAACACATTCCATTAAATAAAACATTGAAGGATTTTGATGAAATTTGGTTGAAATTTGGCGACATTCAATTGTACTTTGTTGCTTTTGATTATTGTCAGTAATTTCTAAGGAGTGAAAAATAGAGAGAATTTTCAAAACGCCGTATCTCGAAATCTTTCTATGGGGCGCCATACTTTATATTTAATTGGCTCCGTTAATAAACGCACAAAAAGATAGACGTGCCAAGGGCTTTCCCCCCTAGACTTCCTAAGGGAGGACAGTAGGGTGTGCAGTAACTTACAATCTAGCTAACACTTGATCATTCTTTCTGTGATTCACATTCAAGGTCAAATTCTGTCTATGGCTATTTCCCTTTTACATCAGAAACCAGAGCATTGGCAGCTTTTTCGGTACTCTTACCTGGCTGGAATCCGAACGGGGGGTGCGCCTTGATTTTTTTTAGATTTTTAATCGAAAGTAGACTACATCCTGAGAATTTTGGCACGAACCGCGACCTTCTAGCGTGTGTAAATCTTTTCCTATGAATTTTTAAAGTTTCGACCGTTTATGACGTCACGCACCCCTCTCGCCTGGGCGGGACCCCACAGCCCACTGTGACGTCATAAAACTCTCAGAATGAGGTGTAACTTAGATTAAAAATAACAATAAAAAGTTTTTCCTACCCAGGCGCACACCCTATTGGTGGCAATGGAGGATGCCCTTCTTTTATGATCCTTTTATCCTTATTTTATTCTTATTTTCCATGCGCCAATGAAGATACTCACCAGCACGGATGTGCGACGTCAGGCCGGTGACCAATCCATCAAAAAGAACCCAATTGGTGAACATGCGCGTGATGAGTGCCCCCATCACCATGAAATAGACTCGGATGGTTTCGTAGGACGGGAACTGTCTGAGTCCGTTTTCATCCGAAGCGTGGATGGTTTCTATAGACTGCAACATGAAAGCGTCTCTCATGTCCCAGAGAAGCACGGCGAAGAACCAGAGGACCTGCACCTCGGCGATCACCGTGTCGAGAATCAGCAGTGCGTATATCGTCCTCCTGGCGTCCCATCTCTTGAACCATTCTACGAAGCCGGTGAGCAACATTGAGTTGTTTTGAGGTCTTCCGTTGCCCTGTTCTTCCTAAGCAATTCGAAGGGGGTTAAAGTGGGTCTGAAGGCAGTTCGAACAGTATGTTTATGAATATTGCTAGGTGCTTAGTCAACCTTTACCACTAAGGAGCTTGATTCCAAAAGGTTCTAAATCCGTTTTAGTCGAACGTGAGAAAACGCGAAAAACCATAACGACCTGAAAAACGTACTGTAAGCCAAGATGTTATTTTTGTGAATGAATGAATCAATCATCAATCTTTTTGGTTTGTTATTTTCAATAATGAACCTTTGGAATCGACCAAGAAAAAAACAAATTTAACACCCCCTCAAAATTTGATGGTTTACGTTTCAAGGTACGTAGAATCCAAAAATCGAATAAAAATTTGGCCGTCCGTCCGCCGTACGCCGTACGCGGCACTTTTGCCACTTAGCATTGACCGATTTTGATGAAATTTGGTATGTAGGCTCCATTTGGGGTCTAGTTGTGCCCCGAAGCTTTTGGTTGATGTAGGTCACTTCTAAGGGTTCCCAAATCAATTTTGAAATTTTGAAAACGCCCTAACTCAAAAAATTTCGATATAAAGGTATTGTTTTTCCTTCAATTTAGGATTCTATAGAATTTTTAGAATTTTTTGAGACCACGCGGAGCTCTGTAGGACAAACCGTTAGCTCCCTACGAAAATTTAAGGGTTTATATTGAAATATATATATATAAATCAAAACACGAGTGTGAATCGCAAAAGAGGCCTAATCTCCGTTCAAATTAGAGCTGACCGAAATGCGATCGATGGTTGGTGATTTTGATTTTTTTTTTCGAATTTTTTGAATTTTTTTGAATTTTATTTTTTATTTTTTTTTATTTTTATTTTTATTATTATTTTTTTTTCTTTCATGTTGGATGGTTGGTGATTTTGTAGACGAGTGATCTACCTATATAGAAAAATAATAAACCATTGTGTAATAATTTGCAGCGTTTTTTTTTTCAAAAAATCAAAATTAATTAATCAATCATCAATTTATTTTTTAATCATTTAAACATTGTGTTTCCGTTTTCCTATGTGATTGTAGATTGTAGGTGAATCCGTGGATCAGGGTGATGGAAGCCCAAAGCGCTGAAGCCTAGTGGCTTATTGTGGTATTCCGCGGATTCTGTTCCTAGTCAAAGAGTCCTAGCCCTTTGGTAAGGGCCAGTAGCGGTTTGGCTAGGTTTGTGCTGGGAAAAGCCTCCATGGGTGACCCGAGTAGGTGAAACCTGCGATTTGATAGCATTTTCCTATGTGATACATGCACACTCAACTCTGGACTTGAAATTGTAGAATGAAGTAGGAAGAATTTTCGCCCAACTGGCGTCGAGGACGACTTCTGGTCATTCTGGTCTTCCAAACGGAAGATCAAAATATTGGTTCCGATGATTTCACTCATTGCTACTAATTGCCTCACCCGATTAATTGGTAAGGGTTTTTTTTATGGCATCGGCCTTTATTAAACCATCAGCCAACTCTACAAACAGCGGAATATATAATTTGAGTATTGGTAATTGTGGTATCAGTGCTGATACTCCTATTCACTCAGTAATACATAACGATAAAATAAGTTTGTACACCAGATTTTAGAGAACTCGAAATTATTTCTGTATTCAGGAAAAACACAAATTGAGGAATAGAACATTTCGATAAGAACATCTGATTGTATGGTATGAACTTGTATAATAACTTCTGAAGTTAGTTGTTGGTACTTACCTACTCAACTCGCGTGGTGATATTACATTTTCTCCCCCTTTGGGAAGCTCTTCAATTCTTCTTTTCATTTGGTCCGCATGCTTTCTTCTCTCGATCCCTCCAACATCTACTACGTTTGAGTGCAGTCCAGTTCTCGACTTGATCGATCCTACGACAAATGGTTTGCCATTTCCATGAGGATTCTGTACCCATACAGCTTCTCCCTCGTCAAATGAGCGGTCCCTCACTTTCTTGTCGTGACTCCTCTTCTGTTGAACCAGAGCTGTGTCGACTGTTGGAGGGACAGTAATTATATAAATCTAGCTGAAAAACCAGCTAAAAGCAGGAAAAACAAATCGTAGATACGTGAAAAAAAAATTGATTTCAGGGCATGGAATCGAACCCAGACGATCGCCGACATATATGTACGGTTGGGATTTTATGTATTTGATATGGAATGAAATAGCCTATGGTTTAAAATGGACTCTGATAAAAAATCAAAAAAGCATAAATTCCGAGAACGTGTAGAAGGGGTCTTCTCTCTTCTTCAAGTGCTGGGCACGTCAGCAATAGGTGAAGAATTGTTTCTCCGGAATCTAAGCAAAATCGGCAGTCAGGTGATGTTTCCACGCCTATCTTATGCAGGTATGACTTCGTGACACTTGTTCCACATCGGAGTGGGGTTCGCCAACACCCCAACCCGAAAATGTATCAAGATTTGCGTTTACCCCCCCCCCCCCCCCTCGAGCAGTCATCAATCCAGATAATCTCCCGGGCCGACTGACCTTAACTTCGGTGATCTCGCGGGAACCGGATCATTAAACCAGCTAAGGGCCGATTGGACTTGCCTGGATGCATATACGATGAGATGTCAGTGGTGGAAGTAGTCATGAAATGGCTTTTTCACAATTGGCTGAATCGAAGGCGATCAGTAAGTAATAGTGTTATCAAAATGGGCGTGGAAGCCTTCCACTGGAAGGTACTGCTATAAAAGTAATCTTTCGCACATTGCAGGTCGTTCCGAACAAGAGATTCGCAAGTTACCCTAACAGAACTAATATCTTCGCTTCAACTTCCCAGACGAGGGTGGAGAACTATAAGGGAAACCCGTTGGCAACTCGTATCTCAGAAAACCCTTCGCTCGGTCGGCGACTCCGCTGCAAACGGCTCTTCTCAAACTTCTCTATCTCTTCTCTCGACTAGAAGCGTAAAATCTCCCTTTTTTGCTTCCTATCGCACCGGTATCAGGTGATGAAAGCCAACTTTATATTGCCACTTGAACGAACCTGTCTGACGTAAGTATGTAGAAGGTACAGGGATTGGTTCCTAAAGGTTCTATATCTATAACTCAAGACTTTCAAACAGCATCTTCTCCACAATAAAATGAGTCATGCGTTATTATTAATTTCTGGGTTGGTGTCGACGTGGCAACATGATCTATTTAACAGCGCGTTTTCAGGAGATGAGAGTCTAGCCCCCAACAATGCTTGTCGGGTTTCAGCGCAACCTCCCGCCACTTCAACGAACTACCATTCCTGGTTACCATAATCACCAGAGACCTTCAAAATGTGGCACTTATTTTTATAAAATGTGGCACTATAAAATGTGGCAATGTGGCACTTATTGTGGCCGAATGTGGCATTTATTTCAGCAGATGTGGTATTTATTTTTTTCAACTTTCCACCCCCTCCCCACCATAAAAGGGATTTTGAACCATTAAATCATGAAACTTGAAAGCATATCAACTACTGTATTATGTATGATGGAGATGGGATACCTCTTATTCCATTCTCCGGTATTTCCTCTTCTTCCAGTTGGTTGTCAGGATCATAAATCACTCGCGTATAAAGAAACAACTGTATTCTACAATAACTTGGTTCAAAACGGATTATAAATCGAATACATAGCTCTAGACCGTCAAACTCCCCTTGCGGTCATTTCACTGGCCCGTCCTGAACCCGACTGACGATTGAAGAAGTATCTAGGGAGAACCCAAGGTCCTCACCACTCTTCTCCCAGGGTGCTTGGCATGGAGATCCCTACTTGGGATAGATCTAGGCTATCTGGGGCGGCTACATGTACCTATATCAACTATTTACATGTATTTACAACATGTTAAATTCAATTATAAAACAATTTTAAGTGGGCGGCTATGTTATCTATGGATAAATTGAGACGACGGTCGCTCAGTATATATTTCAATTTAGAGAATGATCTCTCTTCATCGGCAGAAGTAGAACTTCATTGCAAGGACGTCTTCAGCGTCCCTCCCTGAGAGAAGATTCCTTCCCTTCGAGATTCGCGGCTATACTTTTCATTTCTTCCCAGCCGCAATTCCTGTCCAGAACGGCCTGTACCTTGGCGTTAATCCTTAATCCAATGGCTCCTGGGTAGTCGGTGTTGGCGATTTCCTCCATCTTCTCCACAGAGGTCGTCAGGAGAATCTTTTGAGATTGTAGCTGCTCGATTATGCTTGGAATGTTTTTAAAATTTGACTCCAAAAAGAGAAGCTGCGGGAAGAGGGACTCAGGTACACATGCACTTCCCATTATGATCCTGCATCGGACTTTCTAATCCGCATCCAGGAAAGTTATTTTTGAACGGACATGAGACCCAAACAACAGCCGAAGACCCACGTTGACCTGTGATGATAAGTTAATCTTACCTGGTTTTAGCAAACATCCATTCGTCATATTTTTCTCGGCGTTCTCGGGCGTTAGTAAAAATAAGTAATAGTAAAATAAGGCGAAATATGGCACAAAATGTGGCATTTTCAAAGAAATCAACGAAATATGGCATTTTACCGAAAAATGGGCCGAATGTGGCATTCTAGTGTGGCGCCGTGGCAATGTGGCATTTGAAGGTCTCTGATAATCACCATTCTAAAGATAATTGTCTCCTTCGACCTAAGGTCCTCTATTCGTTTTCGTTTCTCATAATTCTATAACATGAACCAGTGACGATTTTTGAGATCAGCTTTGAAATTGAAATGACTTTGGGAACGTTTCGCAACATAATACGACACTTGGCATCATTTTCACGTCCATAACTGTTCAGAGAGAAACGAAGACGATTACGAGACAACAATCTTTCGAATGGTAGTTATGATAATCAGGAATGGTAGTTCGTTGAAGTGGCGGGAGGTAGCGCTGAAACCCGACAAGGATTGTTGGGGGCTAGATTCTCATTTTCTGGAGACCCAAGTTCAAAATAAAACGTTATTTTACCAAAATATCAGTCTAAATAATTTTAAAACCACTTTCAATAACTCTCAAAATTGAATAAATTGTAATAATGAAAGCAGTGGCGTCTCCTCCAGGCAAACATAGCAAACACTGTTTGCCTTACTAAAAATATGCAAAATGAATAAATTAATTGTTACTGAGATTCTCCTATATTTCCATTTTTCGCAAGTTATATTTAGCTGATTTTGGAAAATTTCTATAAAATGTAGGGACTATTCCATTATTACCAAGGAAGTTAGAAGAAGTAGGAGAATGAAATAAGTAAATAATATGTACCACAGCATCAGCCAAGGCAAACAATTGGGAAGCTGTTTCGTGACCTTGAAACAGAGAAACTTGGAAGATGAGCCATGGCTACTAATTAACCCCCGCAAGGCACATTATCTTGCCACCATTCAGAAATTTAAACCATTCCTTAGCAACCAGTAATCAAATTTCTTAATGGCGTAATTCTTTATTTCTTAGAATGGAGTGTGAAGCGTTTATTTCATCTAAATAAACTCGATTATGAAGAAAAAACATTGTTGGTAGGTGGTGGCGCTTGATCTATACAGAAAAATAATAAACCTTTGTGGGATAATTTGCTGGGATTTCATTCCCTCTAAGACTGGTCAAGCTCTTTGCCTGACGAATATTTTCACCTGACGCCCCTGAATGAAAGCCTTGAAAAGTATAGGCTTTATTCAGAGTAAAAAGTGGCACAAGTATAAAGCATGAATGAGAAATGAGAAATTTGGTATCTTAGAGGTAATGAGTTATAAGTAATGGATTATAACACCACTACAGAAGGTTTTACTGAGGAGTCTGTTAGCATCAAAAGCTAGGTATATTGATTGACGTCGAGTTCTATAAAATCTCGGACTTTTAAAATATCATTTTCAACTATAATGTTTGATAGTTTGTATTATGTATTTTCGACTCTTTCCTATACTGCCCTCCTTAGTAAGAACGACCTATGTCCATTTTTCAAGTTTCGAGAAAATCGCGTTGTAGTTTCGGCTTCTGCGCCACCCAAACCATTGAAGCTTGAGGTTTCGTTTTGGTCAGCTTGAGGTGATGGTCAAAAAACGAAATCTCAAGCTTCAATGGTTTGGGTGGCGCAGAAGCCGAAACTAAAACGCGATTTTCTCGAAACTTGAAAAATGGACATAGGACGTTTTTACTAAGGAGGGCAGTATACCTAGTTGGTTTTTGCACCAAAACATGTAACAAAGTCTGAGTGTAGAATATATGCTTCATGTATACCTTCTAAGTAAACAGAACATAAAAACATAAAGTACTTCGATTCCTATTTCAATCGAGGTCTTCAGGTGTTGTGAAAACCGAACCTTAGGAACTTGGTAACTCTCAGCGTAAATATAGTCCAGGCCAGAAATGAAAAACAATATTTTAATCCGGTTTTTAGGACCGATTTTGCTCTAGCTCGTAGAACCACCGTAATTTTAATTCATTCGGTGCCATTGAAGTTCACCTTTTTCGCGGTTCATAGAAGAAAAACATTCAAATGTCTGTTGATAAGAAGAAGAAGTCTTTGCCCACCTTGTTCAGTCGAATGAGCGACACGTTGTCCATCAGGAGCAGAGCTTCCAGCATATTTCTCAAGAGACCGACGACCGCGACGACAATCACGACAGCCACCGCGTCGTCGATGGATGTCGACCACCCGGCGACTCTGCTTCGGCCCCAGAAGAGACTGCGGTGGCGCGACTGGCTCCTGGCTTTGGCAGAACTCTGCATGTCTTTTTCCTGGGGTTCCTTCATAGCTCGGTTAGTAACCAAAAGTGCCTTGATTTTAGCGAACCTAGTTGAATTTATCAGAATAATTTTGAACCGGATTTCTGCCATTTTTGTGCCATAATAATTCTTTAAAAGGTAGATATTCTTATGGGTCATTTTCCCAGAAAGGGCTAATCGTTGTCCAGAGAAGATTCCGAATGCCCATTTATGATTTAGGCGTTTAAAAAAAATTCTCCATAAACTGTCAACTTTGTTCTACTTCGGGCAATCAATAAAATATGCACTTATTCACGCTAAAATATAGAAATTAAAGTTTAAACTGCTAAATGTCCAGTAATCTGCCATGTCCGGACCCCTAGGTAATCAACTTTGCCTGAACACTGTGAATCACCTATGAAAGCAGCGGCCTGAATTTGTAGTAATTCTTTATTGCATATACCTAGACATGAAAAAAATGGGTTTGCAGATTTTTTCAGAAGCAAATAAAGCGAGCAGGAGGATAAAATGTGCTTGTCCGGAGGTTTCTGTCTTTAATCTGCCTTTTTTTGTGTTTTCGTATTTTGGCGGCTTTTTATCGTTTTCCGTGGTTTCACTACCACTGTAAGAGTTGAGGTTAGTCGTTAGGTTATCAAAGAAAGCGGCGGGAATCGTATTTCTTCTATGTGGAAGTGTGCACAAGTGGTTTCAGTTGCAAAAACGTGGTGTCACAGTCACTGTCTGTCATTAATCTGCCCTCTGTGAAACGGTAAGAAATCAATTTTTTTTTCTTTTTGGTCTCTAGTTCTTGTTTCTACCGAGCTGGTTCCAGCGATATGGTTACACTTCAGCAGAATAGCACCAGAATGTGGAAAAAGCTGAAAAACCTAAGTGCCACCCAGGAACTTGTGTCTTTCATCTGCCAGTGATGGTGGCAGATGAGAGACCTTTTGGACAGATGAAAGACTTTTTTCAAGTTGTTAACAATTTAATTTGAATTTTCCTTTGCAATTTAAAAACTTCACATTTTTCGACCTCAAAACTGTATTCAGCAACCGTAAAAATCCCCTGGTACCAAGTTTTGGCTCGAAAAACCGATAAATTGAGATTACTTGGTTAATTTCGGAGGTTTCTAGGTTGCTATCAGAAAAACCGTGTTCCACGTTGGTTTAACCCTTTTCTACACCTGCGTCCCGCCCTGGTTCAATTTTTGGAATAACTCCCAGTTCTCGCTCCTCATGGAGATGGGGTTCCGAGTATTCTCCTTTACGCGGAAACCACGACAATAGGTTTCTTTCGATAGGGTTTCTTCTTTTATTTTTAATTAATTAATTAAGCGTCCCACTGTGTGTTCTTTCGTCGAAATTCGATCAGTATGGTGTGAGGTTAATCCCTGATTTTTGGCGGAACTTGGGTCAAACTTTAGGTTTTTTGAAATCTTGGGATACCGATTGTCCCTTTCTGGCCCTTATAGGAAATTGGACGACCCAAAATAAATACTTGCCGTACTAGTACCTATATTGTTTGCATAGTTTTAAAAAATATTAATACTCAATATTCACACTGAGTAGGGGAAGGACATGTACGTTGGGCAGCATGTAGGTACATTCAGCAATTTTCTCATGCTATAACACAGCTCTTGAATAATGGATTCCTTTACGTCCTTTGAGTCTGAACGTTGTCCAGTTTGTTTTGCCCTCCCGTTTCTGCGAATCGACCTCCGTACTTCGAGGTTTCACAGCGACCTGGTGTTTTTAATTGATATTTTTGGGGGACTCAGAAGCTGTGGCGTATGGGCTTCAACAAGATCTATCGCTTTTTGTTCGTTTCATGACTTGAATTGAAAGGTAAAAATATTCTCCAAGTCCTCTCTGTGTACGTAGAGCAGATCAAGAACTGGTACCTTGGGCAACAAATAGGGTTGCTCAAGGCGCAAACTACAATTTCCTGTAGATTCCGGTAACTGATTTACGAAGGGTTTCCGACGCAAGAAAATCTGCTTATCAAGAAGTTGAATTTTGGTAAGAAGAAATGCAGGAGGAAACTTGACAAGAAGGAAGACAGTGCTGAAGATGAAAAGTATGAGTACAGGTCTGGTGAAGAGGATGATGGAAGTTTGGACGATCTAGAAAGGGTGCTGTTTTGAAGGAGTTTTATTTTAAATAGCAACACTGCACTACGAAAACGAATCAATTTTAATGAGCGAAATTAGCTGCGGACACAATCGAACAAACGCGAACAATGAGATAGGAAGAGAGGGATGTCGGGCGCTCGTTGACCAACGAAAACACACGAGTCCACCCGAACCCGAGACAACATCTTTAAGCAAATTTAAATTACTTCCCACACTCTTCCTTAATTTTAATTTGCTAACATTCAATTCTTAATTCATTCATATGCTGCATAGTCCATCAACACCATAATAGTTCACTAACACCATTCACAACATTAAATATTCGGCTTTTCAATACAAGTAGTAAGTACATAGGTAACTTTCAGCAAAAAACAAGCAATGTGACAAAAGTTCGATATAACAGCATAAGATATTCTTAAAATTATGTAAAAACAGTCGAGGAAAAAATAGTTTCTTACAATTAAAAAAAAATTCATTATTCAATCTTATGTAGCATAAGTACACATTTTCATATAAATCTGTTTTAATTCTGTTTCTCTTTTAATATAAATTTCAAAATTACTGAATTTATCCAATTTTTCAACATTACGACAAATTTTCGATCACTACTCTATATTTTCAACCACTTCTCTTTTAAACAATTCGAATTTATTTGAAGCTAGCGCTTTAGTTAGACCATCTGCAATGTTTTTATTGGTAGGACAATATTTTACAAAAATCATCTTGTTTTTAACTTTTTCTTCAATGAATCTATACCTCACATCAATATGTTTTGACCTTTTATTTACTATTCCATTTTGAATTAACTTGATACTACTTTGATTGTCAATGTTGATATTCACTTTCACTTGTTTCCCTGTCATCTCCTCCATCAGCGCTTTCAGGTACAGTGCCTCTTGAGCACACTCGGTAGAAGCAATATACTCCGACTCAGTAGTCGAAACAGCTACTATAGACTGCTTTCTTGAACACCAGCTTATTGGGCCTCCTCCAAACATAACGATATAGCCAGTTGTACTCTTCCTTGATTCAAGATCTCCGGCGAAATCTGCATCGCAGTAGACTTCCAAGATGTATGGTTCGTCTGATGTGTGTTTTTCTTCACGACGATACACAATTCCAGTATGTAATGTGCCTTTGACATAACGGAGTATCCTCTTCAAGTTAGATACATCTTCATTCGTTGGTTTTTCTAGCTTCCTGCTGCAGTAGCTTACTCCGAATGCGATGTCCGGCCTCGTTTTATTAGTAAGATAAAGAAGACTGTCAATAGCTTCCCTGTATGGGAACTTTACCGGTTCCTTTTCATAATGGGAAATTTCCCCTTTAATGTTTTGAGGAATTATCGGAGTATTGGCAACCTTACAGTTTTCCATTCCATACTTTTCGATTACTTGGTCTGCATACATTTTTTGACACAGTTTTATGGAGTTGGCATCAATTTTTAGTTCTATTCCCAACATTGAGCTCGGATTTTCAACTGTTGTCATCTCAAATTCATTTTCAAGTTTTGTAAGGAGATCAATAATTTCATTTCTGTTTGCTCCGATCACCAACCCATCATCTACATGAATTGCTAAAAACATTTCTTTCTCTTTATTCATGAAGATGCATTTTTCAATTTTACTGGGAATAAGTCCTTTTTCTTTTAGAACAGTAGTTATTTTCTTGTTCCAATTTAACGGTGCCTGTTTTAAACCGTAAAGAGCTTTTTGTAGTTTGACGACTTTTCCTGTACGTTTGAAACCTTCTGGGAGATCCATATATATATCCTCCTCTAAATCGCCATGAAGAAATGCAGTCTTCACGTCGAATTTCATCACATGGTATCCGTTGATTGCTGCTAAAGCAAACATCATTCTAAGTGGGCTGGTAGCAACAACCGGGCTGTATGTTTCATTAAAATCTTCACCACTTTTCTGCTCACATCCACGTATTACTAAACGGGCTTTATATGTTCCGTCGTCTTTTATCTTGAAAACCCATCTATTACTTAATATTTTATTATTTTTAACGGAAGTTTTTTCAATCACTCGCCAAGTTTCGTTTTTATTCAGTGAATTCCACTCTTCCTTAATAGCGGCTTTCCATGCTTCACAATCAGGTCCAGTGACAGCTTCAACGTATGTGAGCATGACGAAATCTTCGAACTTGGTAGGTTTGGTTTTCTTCCTTTTACCTCTTCCAAAAAACTTATTCACTCCTTCGGATTCATCATCTACAACTCCATCTTGCTCCTGAGTTGTTACTTGGAATTCTTCACATTCATTTTCAGAGTTTTGCGATACATCGGAAAACCCTTTGAAATCATCAGATTCGGCATCACTTTCAGTTCCTTGGTGTGACTGGTTGAGATCTTCCAAGGTAGAATCTTCAAACAACTGTGATTCTTCGTGAATTTCGGGTGACGTTTCTTGTTTTATGTTTGAATTTTTATTGTTTTCCTCACTTTCGGGTTCAATTTCTTCAATCCGAATAAGAGGAAATAGTTCATCGGATCGTAGGGGTTTTTCATTATGTTCGAATTTTACATCTCTTGAGATTATAATTTTACGTTTCTTCATATCGAGTAGGCGGTACCCATTTGTGGCATATCCTACAAGAATTAATTTCGAACTCCTACTATCAAGTTTTTTTAAGTATCCCAAATTTTTTGAGTGAGCAGTATCACCAAAGATCTCGAGTCGTGAGAGATCCGGCTTTTTTCCATACCAGTGTTCAGCTGGCGTGAACCAGCGTTCAGCAAGGACTCCGGTTCAGCAGATATGTTGAAGTGAGTGCTGCTTCTCCCCACCATTCCTTGTCAAGTTGTGAGTCGAACAACAAAGCTCTGGTTTTTTCCATTAATGACCGTCCGAAGCGCTCTGCTTTTCCATTCAACTGCGGCGAGTATGGTATGTTTTTGTCTATGGTAATACCTTTTGATTTACAGTATCCCAGAACATTTCTATTGATGTACTCCTTTCCACCATCACATCTTAGCTTCGATAATCTGAGGCACCACTTAGCCTCCACCATCTCAACATATTCCATGAAGATGGAGAAAACTTCGTATTTCCCCTCCAGCAGATATACTATTGCAAAATTTGTGTAATCATCAATAAATGTGATGACATATCGTTTATTGTCCCACGTACATGGCTCTATAGGACCTAAGAGATCAGTATGAACGATTTCTAGCGGTCTCGTTGCTCTTGTCCTCTTAGTGTTGAACGACAAACGAGTTTGTTTAGCTTTAGCACATACTTCGCAAATTTTGGGAAATGTTTCGAAAATTGATTGATTTATTTTTAAACCATCGCTGATTTTTATTAATTTGCGTATACCATCTGGACTAAGGTGGCCGAGTTTTCGATGCAACACCATCGCTTCATCGAGGTTTGGAGAAATTAAGGCATTATCGTGAGATTGCAGTTCGACCTCAAAGAGACCATCCTCAGTTTTATGGCCCTGTAGAATACATTCTCCTTCTTTTAGAATCTCAACTTTATCATTAGTGAACAGTACTGTTCCTCCATTTTTAGTGATGCAATTTATAGAGAGCAAATTTTTACTGAGAGTTGGTACATAGAGAACATCTTGAAGCAAACAGTTTTCGGTTTTCACGCTCCCTACGCCTTCTGCTTTCATGATTTGTTGTTTTTTCGCCGTGCCAATGTTTCTAGAAGTTTCTTGAAAATTGCTTAGGAAACTCGAATCATTCGTTAGGTGTGAGGATGAACCAGAATCAGCGATCCATTTTGTTGAGTTATTTTCTGTCGCAACTAAGGTTGACAAAAATGCGACACTCGATTTAGTCTTGTTATGTTTTTTATTTACATCGCTTTTATCTTTGTTGCCATTTTTATAATAATTACTATTATTGTTGTTTTTATTACGGAAAAAACAATTCCGTTCCAAATGGTTTCGCTTTTTACAAATACTGCACTGAGGGTAATGATTTTGGTTCTTAAAGTTTTGTTTCCTTTGGTTTTTAGCATGAAAGGCGATGTTTTCGTTAGAATTAGAGCCACTTGCGACAGAAATACTTTCCTCTTTGATAAGAAAAGAAACAAGCTCAGAATATTTTCTTTCACCTGCGGGTTTTAGGTTCCAAGCTGTCATAAAACTGCTATAGGACGGGGGCAAAATCGAAAGTATCTTTCCTATCATGTCCTCATCTGCGATCTTCTTATCTAGAAGTTGAAGTTCATATTTGAGATTCTCCAACTTGCTGAGATTGGAAGCCATATCTAGACTATGATCATATTTGTACGTGAAAAACTGCTGCATTATATCAGTCTTTTTAAGTTCAGCATCTTGTTCGAAAATACAGCATAGCTTCATGTACATTTCATTAGAATTTTTGCAATTCATTACATGCATCATTATTTTACGATCGATCGTGGAGAGAATGATTCTCTGAGCGATTGCATCCTTTTTATTCCACGAAACTACTTCCTCGGCAGATGCTTGAGCTGAAAGCCTCTGAGTTCCTTTAACCATCTCATACATGGATTGAGATTTAAAAATCACATTTATGTGGAAAAACCATAGAGGAAAATTTACTTTATCTCTCAATTTTTCGACGGAGCCGAGATCATTCGAAAACACGTCTTTCTCCGCCATATTATCAATAGCACTTACGATTTCGTGTAGGGCTTCGAAGTTTTTTATGATCTTGAATCGTAGTTTTAATTAACGTCGTCTTTAGAAGGTGTCTGGTCCCATGACCTGCTGTTTTGAAGGAGTTTTATTTTAAATAGCAACACTGCACTACGAAAACGAATCAATTTTAATGAGCGAAATTAGCTGCGGACACAATCGAACAAACGCGAACAATGAGATAGGAAGAGAGGGATGTCGGGCGCTCGTTGACCAACGAAAACACACGAGTCCACCCGAACCCGAGACAACATCTTTAAGCAAATTTAAATTACTTCCCACAAAGGGAAATGGTAGATGAACAGCACGACGAAGAGACAACTGAGGAATGTATTGGAGGAAAATGGGATTTCACCATCATAGTGGCCAGCGTTAACATATTGGCTTTGGTCTCTTTTCTATTGTCGGTCAAGTTCTGGAAGCCGACTGCGATCAAGTGACAGTGACATTTTTGAGGAAAAAAGAAAAACTTTCAATATGGTCTCATAATGACAATGTTTGCCGAGTCCGGGTCATCAAAAATTTTGCGTCACCCTCATTTTAACCAACGAGGAAGAAATTCATTCAAGTTCAATGTTTCATTCGCTGGCTTCAACTTTGATTGATTTTGTGATTTTTGTAATCTTTGTGTAAATTATTAATGACTAGCTGAAAAGCCTGCTAAAAGCAGGCAAAAAATTTTAGATATGTAAAAAAAAATTTGATGTCGCGGCCTGGAATCGAACCCAAGACCCCCACGTTCGGACGACATACGAACGCACGTATGGTTGGCGTTTTATGTATATAGATGTTAGGTAATTATTTTTATACTTTTATTTTTTCAAAATAAATATTCTCCGAGGAGAAAGTTCGTTTTACTTCTTATCTGGGTTAGTGCATAAGTTATAGCAACTCTATTCCAAACAAAATTTGTTTACATTTAATGTTTCATGAAAAATTATTATACTCTTATAATTTAATGAAGTGCGGAATGTTAGAGTATCATGTTTTGTTTTTTCTCACCCATTTAAAACCTTGAAACTTAAAACATCAAATTTTGAGGGGGGGGGGGGGGTTAAACTTTTTTTTCTTGCTCGATTCCAAAGGCTTATTATTGAAAATAATAAACCAAAATGGGTACCCAAGGTACGATCAATGTTGCCTAAGGTACCTCCAATGCAAGATTGTACCTTGGGCAAAAATAAACTTTTTACAACAAAATAAATAAATAATACATTAACCATGGGAGATTTTTAATTTTTCACAGGTTTTCTGAAACCCAATGAGGTAGAGCATTGATCTACCTTGAAAGAACTTAAAAAAAAGACGTGGACTGCTTCAAATTTAGCAAAGATGAAAATCTGCCCAAGGGTACACGTACTTCCCCTAGTAGGTAGGTATAATTATATGCAACACTTGAGACAACCGTACTGCTAACAAACTAACACAAAAATATCAAGGAAAAACTTATATCGATATTGGCAGCACTGTTTTTTTTTGAATTGGTTTAAACAACAAAGTTACCTGGCTTCGTATAACGTCACAAATCGCTATTGTAAAATTTACAATTCAAGCATTTAATGCTGGCAGCACTGCTTCTTAGTCAAAATTGGTTCACTCAGTGAATATATCTGGCTACTTTCCTGCCAACGTCACGACTCAATTTTTAGATGTTTGAAGCATCACAGAGGTGGTTTAATTTGAACCATTTTAATAACAGCTCCTCCACCCTCTCTCTCTGTTAGATGTTTTCTTCTCCAAACTGGCTCACACAGCAAAGTTATCTGGTTGGGTTTCTTATGACCTCATGGATTCGTGACGTCATCAGAAAAGCCGCCTCATAACTTCGCTGTGTGAACCAATTTTGAACGAGAACCAGCATTCAATTGATAGAGAATGGGGTCAACTGGAATTCAACTACTTCTTTGCCGATCTATACCTTGTTCAGGGCTCGAAGGTATATTTATGTAAATTTATAATAATAATAATTATAAATGGGTTAAAATAATCTATTAAAAAAATAAATTGGTTAATTTAACCCCTGGCTAGTATAAACCCTCTGACGGAATCCTAGTGTATAAAGTGTCTGACAGATACGCAGCCACTGTGACGTTGTTTTTGACGACATTTTTGTTCCCTGAGTACGAAGTGTCTGAGGGACACATTCGTTTTCAGAATCTAGGGAACAAAGTACTCCTCGTGTAAGTTGGAATGGTACCTTATATAGAGGGGGGACAGGTACTGAGCGCCAGGGATATTCTAGAAACTCACTGCTGCCAACATACCTCACTGAAATTTCACTCGTGCCTGCCAGACACTTTATTCACACCAGGGGTTAAAATGGGAAAAGTAAATGTATTACCTTCGAGCCCTGAAGAAGGTAATGAATTTACCAAAAGTTCGGCAAAGAAGGAGTTGAATTCCAGTTGATTCCATTTCCTATCATTTGACGTTTTGTTGGGTCAATCTTCATATTTGCTAACCAGTGCTACCATCGATGTAATTTGAGTGTGTTGGCTGTATGGTTAGAATAATCCACGGTGAATATCTAATGAGAACCCTAAACGCCAGGTGCAAGGTCTCAAGTGTAAAAACGTCGAGGGGATTAGGTGGGAATTTATTACTTTTATTTAGGAATTCAGCTGTCGAAAATTGGGAACACAATAGATTTGTTCGTGCAAAATAAACTCCATATAAATTATTAACGATTTTTTTTCATAATTTTTGTATTACAGGATACCTACTCAATATTCTCGATTTTTGCTTCACAGGGCTCAATCCGAAGAAACGTTGAGGTTGAGAAACATGACGCCGCGGGACGAAACCATTCAAAGGCTTTTTTGGAACGGATTTGCAGCTTTTGGAAACCTCCTGATGGGGCAACTGGCCGACAGCTACACCAGGAACTACGGGATCGCCGTGATAAACATCGTCGGACATTTTATGCTGTCTAGCCTCTTCTTCATGTCAGAGGTCATAAGCGTGTCCGCAAAAGAAGCCGAGTATGCGCTTTTACTGTCTGATGTTAGTTTTAATGTTTGAAATCTTCGAGTTTAATAGTTTGTGTCTGGAAAATATCGTTGCATTGTCACACGTCCACCAACATCCTGGCGTCAATATAATAAATGATAATAGTACTCGACAGACCGCACTCTGAGTTCTGATCGCAATAATTACCTAATTATTAGGTAAAACCCCCAGATAATACCTAACTGGTTACCACACTGAAGTAAATCTTTTTGTGTAGCACCTGGATTGAAAACGTTCGAAACAAAATTCTATCTAGATTCTTCCGTCTTTTCAGATATTTGTCTGGCTGTACATTCCAATCAGAGCTACCGACTTCGCGAGGTACGTTATAATGACATCAATCCAGGTCAAATACTAATACTAGAGCCTATCGCATGTGAAAATCCAGTGATAAACGTGGTGTAAACAAACAGGTCTGCCAAACTGCAGGCGTCAATGCTACACATAATTTGCAACAAAAATTACCACTTAGACTTTTTTAAAGAGGCTTTGTTTCCGACTTATTTCAATTTTAATAATTGACGTTTTATGTCTTTACTTTGGCACACGGGGTTGCTCACGAAAATTTTTAATGACATCTACTTACAACCAAGTCGTTGCTACGGAACTTTATCTGTAAAAACTGGGCCAAAATCTCAGCTTTCCAACGGTATAGTTATTTTTATTTTTAAGTGGGGCTGATCACAGAAATTTGTGTTTGGAGACAGAAAAACGTGAATTTTTTCAAAGAAATTAACGCTCCTGCTAAGATCTGTGGATTTGAATGTAGTAGTCAACAAAAACGCATTGTTTCACAAAAGTTTTTTTATTTTTCCGTATATAGGATTTCCAAGTCTAATTTTCCAGACCAATTTCGGAAATTTCCAAACCATATTCAGAATTTTCCAAACCATATTCAAAATTTCCCAATCCAGTTTCAGAACTTTCTAAGTCAAATACAAAATTTTTCAATTTTTCAATTCAGATTTTCTCAGAATTCACAGTTTCAGAATTTTTAATCTTAATTTCAAAATGTGATCAATCTTTCTGTGTGGTGATATACAGGGTGTAACAGTATAAGAACGTCAACCCGAAGAATTTCGATTCTACAACTAATTTCCGATCGAAAATGCCTCATAGAAATTTAGTTTAACCCCTTGTTTTTCCAAGTTTTTTCTATTTTAAGATTTTTTTCGTTTATTTGACCTTATGTCACTAAAACTCCTATTGGATACAATAAAAAACACTGTCATTTGGAAGAAATAAACGCTTCACACTAAATTCGAAAAATAAAGAGGTGTGGGGTGCCTTCATTAAGAAATTTGATTACTGGTTGCTAAGGACGCAAAACTGTACGATTCAAAGAAACGAACAACGATCGTGTTTCTGATTTACCGTAAAACCGTCAAACTTTACCCCACCAGAGGTAACTACCCCAAAATTTCTTTACTTATAGAAAGTTTTGCTCGATTACCTACATAAGGTAGGCATATACTGGAAGACTGAAATTGTGATCTCTTAACCAGAAACATTGCATTTCAAGCAAATTCGTTGAAATAAATTATCATTGGAATTTATATTTTTCTTAGGTATAACTTGTATTTTTCAAGCTAAAAAGTTCAATTTTCCAGAATATATTTTATAATAATATTATAAATACTAAGTATTTATATCAAGTCTTGATATTATCAAGTAGGTATTTCTGGGGTAATGAATTCAATCCCGACGGGTAACATTGCCCGTTTCTGTAGGGATAACCGTGTGTTTTTCAGAGTGGAGTAAAGATAGACGCACTCGTAGGTAACTTTACTCCAACATTTAAACAATTAAATAGGGGGGGTTTCAATTATCTGATCAATGAGCTCGACCACTCAAAATGTTCAGGAAGCCCTGAAGATCAATTCACTTATTTAAAAAAATCAATTTAACCCATTTCGAGTGGGAGAAATTGTATTTGGAACTGTTTTGGAGTAAATCTTGGGGTACAGTATGATATATATCATGTTCAACCCTCAAGTTCTCATGGGGAGCGAACGGTTTGTCCAACAGAGCTTTTGGAGGTCTCTTTTGATTCTAAAGATTCAATACTATTTTGAATTGATGAAAAAACAATATCTTCAGTTCGAAAGTTTTTGACCTAGGGCATTTTGAAAAATTCATTCATTCTTTCAGAGAATACCAAACTTTAACCTCAATTATCTCGGCAACCGAATTTCAATTTCATCTTGGAATTCAATTTTATCTTGGAATTTTCTCAACTTCACTAAATAATAAACTATCAATACACTCACAGCCTCCATTCTCAAAGATGCCATGTAGCTCTCAGAATATCCCTGAAAAATAAATAATATTGTGGTAATAATCCGCCCGAAACAGAAAAAGTGATAGTAAAAACGTAGCGCCAAATTGAGGTTGAGAAGAGAGAGAGAAAAGGGACTGAGGGAGACCAAGCTATGGCAAGGGGAGGTCTGCTCGTCCGGGGGGGTCGGTTACCAGGAGGTGTTTCCATGGTTACCGAAAAGTTGAGTCTTCGCAAGCGGTCAAAGTCTTCTACCTCCGTGATCGCAAGCGCCACTTCTCCAGACAACATTTCACTCTGAATCATTGTTTGACTTCCTGACTTGAATCCTGGCAGGAACATAGAAATTTCCACTCGCGTTTTACGTTTTAGGCTTCCTGAACAATTTCGGTTCTCCTCAGTTCCTATTCAAAGTTAGGTATCGGTTGACTTCAATATAATTTTCGGGGATTGTGCGGATTGGGGTGTAGGGGCGAGTGGGGGAAGTGAGACATGAGGAACAGTGGGACAAACGGTTTTTGACACGCTGCAAATTATTACTCAAAGGCTCCGATAGGCTTACGATAAATCAGAAACACGAGTGTGAATCGCAAAAGTGGCCTAATCGCAAGTCAAATTTTATCTGACCATAATGCGATCGCTGTAGGTACGTCGTAGGCAGGTAGTGTCTATGGTTGGTAACACAATGGCAAAGCATAGTTCTTTGCAGACGAGTGATCCATAGAGAAAAGAACGCTGCAAATTATTACACAAAGGTTTATTATTTTTCTAAATAGATCACTAGTCTGCGAAGAACTATGCTTTGCCATTGTTACCAACCATAGAAACTACCTGCCTACGACGTACCTACAGCGATCGCATTTTGGTCAGATAAAATTTGAACGAAGATGGCGGACGGAAAAATTTGTATTCGATTTTCGGATTGAATGAATGAATTAATGAAAAATAGGATATATTTCGAAAAATAAAATAAACAATATAAGTTTTCTCTTATTATTCTCATGTGGGGGTTGTTTGACCTTGGTCGTCCATGGGAGTTGTTGTGACACTTTTATTTTATTATATTTACTTAGGCATATAATAAACTAGGTATATAACTTTACTACCTACCTATTTATATTATTTTCTTTATCTAACTTTTATATTGTGGCAATCCGCATCATCTATCGTTTTTTAGGACGTCCCACAGTAAGACTTGGGCGTCCTTATGCGATCGATCTGGGGTAAAGGAGGACAACACTCAACAGAAGAAAAATAACCACACAGTAATCCGTTTTAGACCATTCTGAATCCAAATCCGCGAAAAAAAAACCATAGGTGTATGTCTGTGTGTGTGACAAAATCTTGTGTCGTCTGCACAGGCCTTAGTTCTCAACCGATTTTCGTGGTTCTTTTCTTGTTCGACGCGGGAAACTGTCTAGTTGTGCACTACGGCGCCGGAATTTCGAATTTTGAATTTTAAGGGGGTGAAAGGGGGGTTAATAATCAAAAAACGTGCGTTTGTGGGCATAATCTTGTAAACTGTGCCCAGGCCTCAATTTCCAACCGATTTGCGCATTTCTTTTTTTCTTTGACTCAAATAACTCCCGAGTTGTACATGATTTCACCAGAGTATCAAAATTCGCAAGGAGAAGGGGCGAGTATATTTCAATATTTTTTATTTTCGGTTCCTTTACTGCTTATTAACTGTCCCCAAGCTTTGAAATTCAGGAAAAATTCTCACTATACCTCCGGATTTTCATGAATTATTCTCTGTCCCACCATGGAACTAATAGTGGTGCCACCATGGTGCCAGGACACCATAAACTCGTGGGTTTTTTTGTGTTTTACCTTGAATGTGAACCTCGACGGGCTGCCGACTAAAACTAATAGATGAAAGTTCAACGATACGAAGTATTACCGCTTTGGTGCCAGACTGGCACATTGGTTGTTTGTTGAGGGGGGGGGGGGGGGGTGAACTCGAAATCGCTTGTTGGGTGTCGTAGATCACGGTTTTTAAAATGCTCTTCAAATTCGAGGCTCCCATGCCACTAGAAATGTTGTGGTGGATAACGGATGAAGAGGGGGGAGAGCATTTCTTGCCTAAAATAATACCTAAATAAATTACATCGAGTGAACAGTTTTTTCACTTACCAACTGGTATTAATTGACCTAGTGCTTATCCGATGGGACGTCCCCTGGAATGGATGCATTACTAAACAATATGTTTACCTAATTGATTAATTAAATTTATTTTTTTTATTAATTTTTTTACATTTTGGTTTTTTTTTAGATGCAATACTCTTTATTGAATTTCTCAATAATTAAATTATTCTATTAGGAAATACCTGTAGTGCCCCGCTTCTTTGGCGAATGCTGCCAGCCTCCCGTCTGGAATCCTGAGCAGCTGTAGACGTTCTTCCTTCTCCATTCTCTCCGATCCAAACCATATTTTCCTCCAGTCTGCCAGCACTGGACAACGACCCATAAAATGCAATACGTCCTCAACTTCACCCGTCTTGCATAATGAGCACTTCCATTGAGGCTCTGTACGCCATGGCCAGTTGAGGAACAACAGCTGACCGAAATGCGATCGATGTTTTTCTTCATTTTGGTTGGTGGTAACAATGGCAAAGCCGTGTTCTTCGCAGACGAGAGATCTATATAGAAAAAATAAACCTTCGTGTAATAATTTTCAGCGTTTTTATTCGATTTTCGGATTCGACGTATACCTTGAAACGTAAACCAAAAATTTTTTTCTTGGTCGATTCCAAAGGTTTATTATTGAAAATAATAAACCAAAAGAAGCACAAAAATTCTCTATTGTTCTAAAAGGTCTGAATTGAAAAATGCGAGTTGAAAATTTTGATTTTTGAGGATTTTATTTTTATCCCTAAAAACAAAAAAGAGTGTTTCTGCTACCTCGATAGTCTTGGAAGCACTAGTATGAACAAGACGACATTGAAACATGTACTGTTCGCAGATAGAAAGAATGCGGTTGGCCAATTTTCGAAGGGTATACCTGCTAACATAGACGACTACCTGTTCCAAAATCTTAGGTAGCCTGTTGAGTTAGGCTGGGGAAAGGGTCGTTCCTCAGTAATCGTAATCCAAGCATCGAGCAACTCGAGTCATACTAAAGCGGGGATTTCACGACCTGATTTCGGGACCCTAAATCGGGCCCGATCACCGTCGGCCCTGAAATCCGATGGTGAAAACCCATGCTGCTGGTCACGTTTTGGGGAGGCGACCAGGCAGGGGGGTCGGGAGAGATTTCCACCCGACGGCAGGGAGATCGGGACCATGAACGGGAGGGCGGTCGGGAACGCGTCGTGGGAGCCCTCCACTCAGCCAATTGTTAGGAAGGATTTTTATCTCGAATGTGAGTTCACTTGCCCTTCTGTTTACCCTTCAGTCGCCTTTAAAATTTGAAAGAAGCATAATCCTTTAGGTACTGGAAGCGTGATTTAATTTTTGAATGAATGAATGTACATGCTCTTAATTGATAGGACTTTCCCAAGGGTAAGGAACCTGTTTTATTTTTTATTAGTGTTATGTATTTGTTTTGTTTTGCCTGTAATAAATCAATCCTTTCACTTCATCATGAGTCTGTAGTCAACAACCCTCGGTCTCATTTTCTCTGGCTTGAGTGGCAGGTAGAAGAAAGACGATGTTTTTGGGATTGTAATAAACATGGACACCTCACCAAACCATCCGCATTCTTTCAATCTGCAAACAGTAGGTACCTGCGAAAAGAGAGTGAAAACAGACACCAAATTTTATTTCCAGTCAACTCCATTGTGTTGCAGGTACGTCTATGGGATGGAGCAGATTGTGGGGAGCAGTCGAAAAGTGATTTTCAAACTGGCTTTCACGCTGACTCTCGCCGACCAATGCGGCGCCCTCTTGTTCCTCATCCTGAACAGCTCTGGAGTCTCCTTTTACATCGTCGCTTTCGTCGCATTCACCTGCAACGGAGTGGTTTTTTACGTTTACATCTACGTCCTTCTCCCGAAAAAAGATGCGAATTTCAACTTCACGCGAGGAATCGCTCTGAAAATGTGGGGGTCCGTCTACACTGCTCTGATGAATAGGAAGAAATTCGCAGGGAGAATAAAGAAGAAAAGTTGGATGGACTTTGCAGAATCCAAATACGAAAAAAACCACGTTTCCAAAACCAAGAGTTTGATGAAATTGTTTTTGTTGCTACTACCCACAACGGGGTTTTTACTTTTCACCGGTCTCAGCGACGACTTCTTCCACATATTTTGGGATGAGTTGAATCAAACGGGGACCGCAAACGTTTACAGGCGCTGGGCGGTCAATTCAGCCACTTTGTTGACGATGGTGTTTTTCGAGTTCATCGTGATGCCCCTTCTCAAAGTTTGTCGAATCAAAATGAATTTCTACCGGAGATTCCTTCTTGGGTACGTAGCATTGATTCTCGCTCTGTTTTTCGCTTCTATAACCACCCTGATCATGGAGAAAGTTCAATTTGGCCGCGACAAGGCTGTCATTCGAATCTACAACTCCAAGCACACGCCCGTCGACGTTCAATCCTACGACATCGGATATTCAGTGCTCAACTACACTGTGAGCAACAAGTCCTCGAGAATGGTGACCTACCAGACCAAGCGACACCGTCTGATGAAGGTCGACATCATCATTCCCGACGAGAATCCCTACGTCATGCACTTCTCTCTCGAGCCCTACGCCCTCGTCACCTACTTTTTCGTCGACCCCAACATCGTCTACAGGATCGCAGGGCAGATACCTGTCCTGGAAGGGCCACCTGGTTTCAACGATAAGAGGAAGCCGAGGTGTTTCGTCGTCAACTTCATCGACAGCAGAACAGCTACAGTGCTGGACGTAACGAATATTCAAACTAGAGCGAAAACTTCTGTGAAAGTGGAAACTGGACAAGTCCAGGTATTTCAGGTAATTGAGTAATATTAAATTATTCCCTCAAAAAACTCCACGTATGAAACGTGAATTCATACTCATAAAAGGTGGACTCATCACTTCTCACGTACCTACTGTTGATTTTGGTTTATTATTTTCAATAATGGACATTTGGAATCGAGCAAGAAAAGAATTAACCTTTCAAAATTTGATGATTTAAGTTTCGAAGTAACTACCCTCCTCTCAGTCACTAATAATGGTCTACAAGAGGCTGCAAATGTACCAAATTCTTGGGCTTTACGATGAACGATAGAGATCTTGACTTCTTCGTATTATGGAAGAGGGCCACGACATTTTGGCATACTTTCTTTTGACTTGTTTATTGCACCAAATTAATTTGAAATTGAAGTTTGGTCGAGACACCCTGTATCAATCCTTCTACTTCATCAATGGTCGGTAGTCAACGACCCTCGGTCTCATTTTCCCTGGCTTGAGTGGCAGGTAGAAGAAGGAGGATGTTTTTGGGACTGTAATACACAAGGACACCTCACCAAACCATCCGCATTTTTTCCATCTGCAAACAGTATAGTAGTGGGTCCAGTACATTGCCTTGCGGCACCCCAGCTTGTATCTTTTTTTGCTCCGAAAAAGCACCATCCTGACATGAAAAATAATATCTACTGGATATGTAGGACTGCTAGAGTGAAGAATATGATTCTGACAAAATTTTATGAAGCTTGTGAATCAGTCCTTCATGCCAAACTTTATCAAATGTCTGAGTCACATCAAGGAAGATGACAGAGCAGACCTTCTCTTCTAGCGCTCTCTTCATAATACTTGTAATTCTATGGACTTGGTCTGTAGTAGAATGGTGCTTTCTAAACCCAAACTGATGCTTAGGAATTAGGTTGCGTTCTTCTATAATTCAGAGCAGTCTCTTTTGGAGGAGTGAGATAGCCTATAGGGCATCAACTCATTAGCAGGTTTTCCGGGCTTGGGAATCGTGATTATCTCTGCGATTTTCCTTAGCTGAGGTACATGGCATCGCTTGAACGCTCTATTTATGATTTTGAAATCACTTTTCTCGGTAGGCGCTTCAGGATTTGACCTGTAATCAAGCTGTAACCTGACGCTTTTTAAAAATATTAATCTCCCTCTAAATTGTTCTTTGCACTTCTTTGACAGTGACCGTTTTTAAGTTGGTGTCAGGGTCAATTAGCTCGGCGTCCTCGAGAGGTCCTTCGTGTGGTGGTCCTGGATTGGGGGTGAATATATTTGCGCAAAGACGTCAGCAATGTCTGGGTTGCTTCCAACCCACTCACGGGTTTTCGGAGTGGCAGAGCATGGCTGATTGGTCTTTTTAGGTGCCTAGTGGCTTTCCAGACAGATTAATCCGCTGTGATTTGACAGGGATGTCACATAATCCTCTATAGTGGCGTCGTTTATCTCTTTGACCACCTGATTTAATTCATTTGCTATATCGTAACAAGCTGCTCTGTGCACCGCATTTCTTGTTGACTGTCACTATTTTGGCACATTTGTCTTTTATGTTACAGGTGGAAGAAGGCACGTACTCGTTTCAAGTAAGAGATACGTTATCCAGAACAGAATATGAAGTTTTGATCGGCGGAGTCTACGGCGTCTACGTCTACGTCGACCTCGATGACTACCAAATTCACGTCGACAAAATCATACCCGAGAACAAAACTCCGATGCTGATGGGCTTAGGTGTGTCGATCCCTATGGGCATCGCCAAAGGCGTAGGAATGGTCAGTACACCAAAAACATCTGCCAAGTGGGTGTGGTTCATAGCTTCCTCGTATCCATAACCCTATTGTAGATGTTCTGATGCACGGGGAATCATAAAACCATCAGAGCCCAAAAAATTTATTCGTCTGACATCAACGATTCTTTTATATGTTGTTAGGACCCCTGAGAGTAGTTTATTCTCAACTTTGCAACCCCGAGAACCCTGTGCTACTGACGTATTGCGCTAAAAACCATGAATTTTTGGCATTTTTTTTTTTCAGTTTCAATAATTTATGCCAGTAACGTTTTAGGGCAGGATGAATTGTCCACAGTTTGAGACCAATTCGAGCTCCGTAGGTTAGATTTTTCAAAGGAGCGTTTGCTTGTAACGTCATCCCTCCTCTTGAGAAGTGTGAAGTCGCCGGTGCAAAAACTTTTAAAAATCATTAACATTTTATTTGAAAACCTTTTTTTTCTTTTTAATAAAAAAATTCATTACATTTTATCATAAAAATTTTATGGTTTTTATTTAATAAAAACCACTTAATGCGATTTTGACTAAGTGCGGTTGGTGTCGAAGTACCTTGATTAGAATCCTTTGAAATATTAACCCCCCCCCCCCTCAAAGTTTGTTGGTTTACGTTTCAAAGTACGTAGAATCCGAAAATCAAATTAAAATGTTGCCGTCTGTCCGCCGTACGCGGCTCTTTCCTTAGTTCCCACGGACCGATTTTGATGAAATTTTGTATATGGGCTCCATTTGGGGTCTAGTTTTGCTCCGAAGCTTTTGGTTAATGTAAGTTCTAAGGGTTGAAATGTTGAAAAAGCCCTAGCTCAAAAAAATTTGATATAAAGGTATTGTTTTTATTAGCAATTTAAAATACTATTCAATTTTTAGAATCGAATGAGACCACCCACAACAACAGAGTAGGACCAACCGTTTGGTGGTCTAATGATGGACTTATGATAAATCAGAAACTCGAGTGTGAATCGCGAGAGGCCTAATCTCCGTCTAAATTTCAGCTGTCCAAAATGCTAAAACCTAATAATAATGATGCTTACACCTTTGTGTAATAATTTGCAGCGTTTTTTCCAAAAATTGGTCGTTAAAGGGGTCTCAGTCGGTCGACGTTCGTTCCTCGTTCCGGGTCAGTATTTAGCCAAATCGAAGGGGAAATACTTAAAAAATTGTACTTAAATTGGAAATTTTTTAAGGATTTTAGAAAATTCATTAGTGCACGGCCCTAGGGAATTGAAAAACTGTAATATTGCCCCTGGAATAATCAAAATCAAACAATATTATATACAATAAATAATTTCCAGATATAAATGGGAAAAACTACTGAATAAACGGTTATTTCCATATGAAGACCCAAGGGGAAGAACGCACTAAGTCCAATTTGAAGATTTTTCCAGAATTAGAAAAACAAAGTTTTTTGCAATGAATTTTCTTTCCTTTTCTTTTTGCCTTCAATTTTATGATACAATTCGATTCATATAACGTTTATAAATTTATGTTTCTAGTTAAAACAAAAGTCCACATCTAACAGATGGCATCTAAATCTCAGTTTCGAAAAAAATTGGACTTAGTGCATTCTTCCCCTTGGGTCTTCATATTTATCTGGCAATTATTGTCCGATTTTGATGATTCCAGCGGCAATCTTTCAGTTATTCAATTCCCTAGGGCCGTGCACTAATGAATTTCTAAAATCCTTTAAAATTTTCAATTTACAACAGTAAATAATAGTACAACTTTTCAAGTTTTTTGCCCCTTCGATTTTGCGAAATACTGACCCGGAACGAGGAACGAACGGCGACCGACTGAGACTCCCTCAAGTTAGTTCTGATGATGAAGGTATGGATACGAGGAATTTTCCTGTACTAGGTGGCTCTGGTAGCTTTTGTCTTCACGAACTCTCCAGAAGGACTGAAAGGAATCGCCACAGGGTTCTTGTTCTCCCTCGGGCAAATTTCGTCTTGGATACTGCTGTTCGGGTTCTACACGTGGCACCACTACCTCTCGCCGTACTCGCTCTTGCTGTACAGCATCATCGGCAGTTCTCTGTTCTTCGCAAGCGGTGTTCTCATCCTCAAGTATAGACATCTGTATAAATCATAATTCAGAGTTTCACATCTTGATCTCTTTACTGCAAGAGCAGGTATCTCATCATCCACGTTAGATAGGTACGCGAGTGAACAATTTATTCTTAAGTGATTTAACCTCCACATCGCAATTTATACTACGACACTCTTATTGGCTTATTTTGAAAATAACTTCCAACAAAATTTTACTGGCAATTTTCTCCAAAAATGTTTGTTTTTAGGAGTTTTTTTTTGGTTTTTATGTACTATATTTTTTTTGAATTTAGTATGACCATAATACCCCGAAATTACGATGAAAAAATTGCAGTACATGTAAGTAATATTAACAATAGGTGCCTAATAATTGTTGTATAGTTCAAGTATGTGGGTGATTCTCCCATCTGCGATGTAATAAAGTCCTTTGGAAATTCGAGTTTAGTGTTATTTTGGAAAACAGACACTCCATCTTGTTTTATAGTGACTGTCAATCGGAATATTCAACCATTTTTGAAGTAGAAGGGATCTCTCTTGAAGTAGAAGGGATATGGTAGTGATCATAAAGTAACACCTTTCTACTCAATAAAAACATCAAATTTCTAGCTGATTGATGTTTTGATGTTTGATCAATCAGCTAGAAATTTGATATTTTTATTGAGTAGAAATGTGTTACTTTATGCTCACTACCATATCTACGAATAGTGCGTACGGTATGGACAAAAAATGGTGGTTTTCCTCCAAAAATCCACTTTCTAGCAGTCAGAGTTATTTGGAAGTGCCACCATTGGATTTAGCGTTAAAAATTACGTAGGGAATGATACCAAACGAGACAAGAATGAGGGGGACCATACACCGCGTAAACACTCGATTTTCTTGAAAAAACACGTTTTTTTGCATTCAAACTTAATTTACTCTTCCAATTTCAATTTTAAAAAGAAAAATTGATACACCGTTAGAAAGCTGACATGTTTTTTTTCGAAGAGCGCCCATCGACTTGGTTTGACAAAATTACCAATAATGAGCAGCTCCATGTGAAAAAGACAACGAAGTAGGTATAGGATGCAGGTACCTTCTCGATGTTTCGCTTATAAAATTCAAAATTTCGCCTTTTTTCGAATAGAAACCCTCATTTCTGAATTATGATGTTTATACTACTGAACTAACTTACTGAATTACTAATATAAGTTAGTAACTTTTCTGGTCGGGTTTTCGACTTCAAATTTCGTCATTTTCTGAGGATAAGAAACCTACAGGCCTGCTTGTCGGCAAATTGACCGATATTTCCTCCTATGCCAAACTGACCAATATAATATGCTGTAGATCAAAAATAGGATGAATTTATTAATGATGCTATGATTGATTATTCTAGAATATTTTTCTACTCGTTGTTGAAAAAGACAGAACTTACTGACCTGTTTGTCAACAAATATGTTGCCAATCAAGAGCTTGGATGTGTCTCCTTTCTCATTATTCAGCCTAGTTAGAAGTACCTTAGCTCGACTGGCTGCGTCTGGTTACGACGGATTCTCCAATAAGGTACTATAATAGAACGTAGATACTGGAGTCAATTATTTCAGGTAATTCTTCCTGAATTTTTCAACTTGTGTTTAACTTCGATTTCCATATTCCAAATTGATCAATGTTCCCTAACTCTTTTGAGTGAATAAAAATTTAATAATAAAGGCTAAAACTTAGAAAAACATATTTTGGTCATTACAAATCTTAATCATACTCATGAGTAGGATTTTGCCCAACTCTGCCACCCCCTCAGATCGTCCTAGCAGGAGCGCTGATTTCGATGAAAAAAATTCTCGTTTTTCCGCGTTCAAACACAAATTTCTGTGATAAGCCCCACTTTCAAAATAGAAATGACTATACCGTTGGAAAGCTGAATTTTCGCGCATCTTTTAGGCCTACAGGTAAAAATTAACATGCCGGATTACAGAACCTATGAGCGTTTGAAGAAAATATGAGATTTCCAAGTTTTGACCAAATTTTCGATTCAAATTCAATTTTCACCCGTTTTTTCGATTAAAAAAAAGTGTTTTTCCATTAAGGAGATGCGAAATTTTACGCTCTTTCCAACGGTGTAATCAGATTTAATTTTTCATGAAAATTAAAAGAGTTATAGCCGTTTTACTGAGATAAGATCAAAAAGTCCATTCATGCAGCATGAATTAATGAGCGCATTTTCAAAGAAATCTTTGACTTGAAGGTATGGTTAAGATCTTAACCACTGCATTGACCACTCCACTCCATGTCAACACCACAACCGCTCTTCATCAGATTGAGTCAGTTATTGACCAATCAGGGCCTAAAACTTATTTTCACCTAGATTAAGAGCTGCTGCATACAGAATCAGAGTTTGACAATTATTGCAGATGAAAATGAATTTTAGGTTAGTTAGGGGGAAAGAACCGATCTTTTTTTTTCTCAATTTTCAGTATACCATACCAACATACTGTATGCACTGGGTATGCTTTGAAGATGTTAGGAGTCCATATTCTTGTTCTACTCGTCTCTACGAACTCATAGAGTACCCACACGGCTATAGTTGGTTTTTTTTTAAATAGAAAAACCAAACTTACAAACCAAACACGAGTTAATCCATAATAGATTGGAGTCAATAATATCAGATGATTCTTCATCTTGTTGTTTAGATTTCCAAATTCGTCGTTTTCTGAGGATAAGAAACCTACAGGCCTGTTAGTCAATAAATGTATGTACTAATATTTTCTCCAACGCCAAATGGATCAATACTCTTTCAATATGTTGCAGATCAAAAATAGGATGAATTCGTCAATGATGTGAATAATGATGAATTATTCTACAAAACCTACTGGCCTGTTTGTCAACAAATGTGATATGACGCCAATCAAAGAGATTGGAGTCAATAATATCAGTTAATTCTTCCTGAATTTTTTTACTCGTCATACCGATTTCTAGATTCCCTCCACCAAATTGGCCAATATTTTGCCGATCATAGAGATGATGAATTCTATGATCAGATAATTCTCCAAGAATTATTCTACGCGTAGCGAAGATTGTCAAATTCAAAATTCCTTCATTCGAGTTCAAATCCATCCATGGGGCTCCGAACTCCAAAATTTAGTATTTGAAAAATACTATACTTACTAACTAGATAGATAACAAATGATATGCTGTCAATCAAAAAAAAAAAAAAAAAAAAAAAAAATGCAGTCAATAATACCAGATAATTTTTCATCTTCTTTAGATTTACAAGTTCGTCGATAAGAAACCTACAGGCCTGTCTAACCAATTTACTAACATTTTCTCCTACGCCAAATGGATCAATACTCTTTCAATACGCTGCATATCAAAAATAGGATGAATTCGTCTATGATGTGAATAATGAATTATTCTACAAAACCTACTGACCTGTTTGTCAACGAATGTGATATGACGCCAATCAAAGAGATTGGAGTCAATAATATCAGTTAATTCTTTCTGAATTTTTTTACTCGTCATACCGATTTCTAGATTCCCTCCGCCAAATTGTCCAACATTATGCTGCCGATCTTAGAGATGATGAATTCTATAATATCAGATAATTCTCCAAGAATTATTCTACTCGTAGCGAAGATTATCAAATTCAAAAATCCTTCATTCGAGTTCCAAAACTCGAAGGAGTTCATCCATGGGGCTCCAAACTCCAAAATTTAGTATTTGAGAAATACTATACTAACTAACCAGATAGATAACAAATAATTTGCTGCCAATCAAAAATTAAAAAAGATTGCTGTCAATAATACCAAATAATTTTTCATCTTGATTAGATTTCCATATTTGTCGTTTTCTGAGGATAAGAAACCTATAGGCCTGTTAGTCAATAAATTTACTAATATTTTCTCCTACGCCAAATGGATCAATACTCTTTCAATATGCTGCAGATCAAAAGTAGGATGAATTCCTCAATAATAACAAAACCTACTGACCTGTTTGTCAACAAATGTGAAATGACGCCAATCAAAGAGATTGGAGTCAATAATATCAGATAATTCTTCCTAAATTTTTCTACTCGTTATTTCGATTTCCAGATAGATCAATGTTCTCTCCGCCAAATTGGCCATCATATACTGCCGATTATAAAGATAATGAATTCAGTCATTTAAGACAATTCTTCAAGAATTATTCTACTCGTTGTTTCGATTTCGTCATTTTCTGAGAAACCTACAGTCAACAAATGATCAATATTTTCTCCTACCTCAAAATTACTATTGAGATGCAGACCAGAAAGAAAATTAATTCCATGATACCAGACCTTACTGTACTCATAGTTTCGATTGTCAGATTCGAAATTCCTCCAGGGTTTGGGGAAAAAAACTTAACTTCGGATTTTTGTCCTGATAGTCAACAAATAATACGATTTCCTGCAGATCGTAAAGAAAATGAATTCAAGATTACCAGACCCTTGTAGGATTATTCTACTCGTTGTTTCAATGTTCAGCTTCAAACTACCTCCATGTTTTGATAAAAACAAAACCTTCTCACCTGTAGATCAATAGATTGAGTCATACAATTGAAGTCAACGTTACCAGATAACTTTTCCTCAACTATCGTATTCGTAGTTTCGACTTACAGACTCCAAATTTATTCATTTTTGGAGGAAAAGATACCAATTGAGTTCGTCAACAAATCGACTTTCTCGTCAAAGGAACAAGGTCAATAAACAGAAACGACGTATTGTGGCTTTTTGAAATTTTCTTCTCTTTTTTAGCTGTCTATATTTTTTCCAAATTTCTCATTTTTTCCTTCCATCGAAAAAAAGGATTAATTTTTGTTCAAAAAGATACAAAACAAAAAAACAAAAATTAAAAAAAGGAAAAAATGTCACTATAATACACAAAAATGAATATAACCATTACATTCGAGGAACTAGTTACAGAAAATATATAGTTCATTAATGTTACAGCTTCAAAACAACAAATGCGTCCCCATTTTTTTTCATCCAAAAAAAAAGAAAACAATATACAAAACTTGGTACAACAAAAAAATCCTAAACAACAACGAAATTCTCACTTCTCAACTATAAAATAAAAATTCCATATACAAACTACTAACCTCTGTAATCAAAAATAGAAATTAAGTACACCACGTCACTTACAAAAAAATACAATTGTAATAACATTACTATGTATAAAAAAAAATTAAAAAATCAAACAATTGAATGGACCCTTACGTAGGGGAATGTATTACTTGTGTATAATGCAAAAGTTTTGTTTAAAAATACGTATGTTTTAAACTTTTTCTCAATACATATTACGATTAAAAAAATACAAAATAGCACCAGTAAAAGGCACGAGGCTGAACGAAACAAGACCCTCCTTTAATAACTAACAACTTGGTTAACTACCTATATACAAATATGTACAATGGTAACATATGGCAACTTAAATTAAAAAAAAGTTATTTTTTTCTGTACAGACTTTGGTATTTTAGCAAATAATTTTTCTCAATAAAAAAAAATTGGAGAAAAAACTTTTTATTTTTCAAAGAAAAAAAAAATGAGGCAACACTTCCGAATTTGGGCGGGAAGGCTCATTTTGTCATTCGACTCCTGCACCTGTAAATACTTTCGTGAGGAAAAAAAAGCCAGTCAGCAAAACCTTTAAACCAAAAACAGTACAAATCCGAGTAAATGGGATTTTCGTCAAGATAGATTTAATGAGAAATAACGAAGGGGGAGATGAAAAATAAAACCAAATTCTGAAGTTGTGGAGTCGTTTCGTTCGTTCGTCCTTTTTTCGTGATTGAATTACAAAATTTCATCGTTCATAGCGAACGAAAAAATAATCATAAGCGATCCAAACTTGAAAAATTCCACAACTGCAGCAAAAAAAAACTTAGTAATAATACGAAAGTTGTATCTAATATCTACAAATATTAGTGATTAAGAAGAAATTCGAATCCAATAACAACGAGGATCCTCTCAAGCAGTACAATTTCCAGGCGAAGACTAATATTTTTGGTTTCAAGGAGTTAGAAAATCTGGCCAAAAAGATCTCTCTCATCGTTGAGAACTATTGGGACGATGATGGAATTTTTGAAGCCACAAAATGATCGAAATTGGGGGGGTTTTTTGGACGAGGGAGACGTTTTTTTACCAGATTGCACAGTGAAAAGGAGGAATTTGGTGTTTTCCTGGGCGGGTTTCCTTGCTTGTTACGAAACGAGTGAACGAAACAAAATGACTGGTTTGGAAGAAGCAAGAAAACCTGGAAGATGACCTGTTCTTTGCGTTTTTTCTTGAAAATTTTCGAAATTGGGGGGGGAGGGGGGATTTACCGGACTTGCCTGGCGGCCAGCGTTTTTCGAAGTCTACTGAGCGTCGACCGAAGTTCTTCTTGGTGGGACCTCATTTTGGTGACGTGCTGGGACAGCGTTCTTTCTTTCTGTCTCAGCTCGTGAAGGTAGGAGGTGGCGTCTTTCAAAATGGCTACTTTGGGCGCCCTTTGGGCGTCGACGAGGGAAGGCAAAAGCCCTTTGAGGTCGTCGAAGGCGTTCCTGAGGTCTATCCGCCGCATTCTCTCCATATTATTGTGGATAGATCTCCTCTCAGAGTCGGGCTCGGAATCCGAAAATCTGCTTTTTTTGGGCGTTTTTCTCCAATTTCGCCTGGGCGTCGTCTGAGGCGTGTAGAAGGTAGGCTTGATGTCGAGGTCGTCGTCTTCGTCGCTGCTGGCTCTTTTCCTTTTCGTCTTCTTCGTTTGTTTCAATCTTCTAGACACCGCCCTCTTGGCGCTGAGCAGCGTGTTGGTGGAAATGGCCGACGCCACTTTTTTCTGGAGTTGGTTACGGATTTCGTGAGTCGGGTTGGTCGGCAAACTGTCTCTCGTCAACGACACGACGTCGATTTCCTCTTCCTCGTCGTCTTCTTCCTCCTCTTCGGATGCTGAACTTTGGTTTTGCTCTTCTTCTGAAACAAAGCAAAAAGATACCAAACCATAAGCTCAGGGTACTTCGCAAGCGATCACAATTCAATGCAACATTTGAATAGATCAGGAAGAAATGAACTACGGCAGATACCTAACCCCGAAACTCACGAAATCAGTTCAAAATTGAACTAAAAGATCCTCTAAAATGCGTCTATTTCCATATAAATAAGTACAATCTATTAAAAGGTATCAAAACTCTTGAAAAGGCTGTTCATTCTTCTTTTAACCCATTTCCGGCCAAGGGTGGAAATAAATTTAAAAGTTGAAATTTTTATGTAAAAAAATTACATTTAAGAATGCATGAACATGAAATGAAGCTCAAAATTTTTCAATAAATTTCAAAACAAAAGTGCTCTCGGCCAAAGGTGCGTTTTCGCATTCGTCGATTTTCGTCGTTGTACAACCAAAACCATTATTTATTTATTTTTTGTTTTGAATGTATCTGGCTTCTACACCATTCCAAGCATTCAGGATCAAGAGAGGAGAAGTATTGTTCCTTCTCCAAAGTAACGAAAAATTCCACATGGTCTAAGCTCCTCCAGACCATCAAAAATGCCTATTTTTCAAAAAATTCTCCAAATTCGCGAAGAGTTCCTGAACGTTGAAGCAAAAATTTTTTTGGGCAGTTTAGGAACAGTATAAACGAGAAAAATCAATCTACAACGATTTTCCAATATTTTCAATTCCTAAAAAATGCATAAATATGACGATGCGAAAACGCATCATTGGCCGGCAATGGGTTAAGGTTTTGGAGAATTATTGGGAAACTAATACCTACCTATACAGTCAAACAAGATGATTTAACAAGCTAGTTAGTTAACACTAGTACGAAGTACAATTGATTGATAATAAAACTACATGGCTAATTTGCCTGATTAATCAGGAAGTGACGTGGTGACTATCAACTGGCACTTACAAGCTTCTTACACAACTCACAGCTTGATTTAGTCAAATGAGGCTTAAAAAACTCTCTTAAGGCTAAAGGGGACGGGGGTCTAGTATGATTCTGAAATGAGAGATGGCGCTAGTGTCGCCCTATACTTTCACCCGGTTTATTTAAGCTTGAAAGATCGTTATTTTCAAATCTAACCATATGAATGATATCAGAACAAGCCAATCTTAAGCGCCATCATCTAACATAATATGTAAGAATTAGAATTAGAAAAAAGAATTCAAACAAATTTTTTTTTGTAATATTATTATTGAATATTATTGAATATTATTATTGATTTTTTTTAAATTGTTAATTTATAAATTAAAGTATGTTTTTAATTAAAAAATCGAAAACAGCCCGTGTTTGGAAACTATTCTAATGTACGATGAAATTATCACGAATAATTCCTGTATCAGAATTTTTTTAGCATCGATACATATAAGGATGGAAATAAACAAAGTCCTGATGATTAGGAGGCAAAATAATATCAAAAAGTCCAACAAATTGGATTTTTTTTTCACTTTTTAAAGATATATATATTTTTTTTTACGATATCTTGAAACAACGAACGCCAATCGAAAAAAAAAGTTCATATTAGAAGTTGTTGAGGGTTAAATTCTGCGTCGATTGCCCTTTTAGCGAATGTTCAAGGAAAATTCCTCAAAATACTCATAATAGACTTTTGCAACAACAAAAATCTTCACTGCAATCAGTTTTTGAAACCTGAAGTTTTTCCAAAAATTAAGAAAAAAAAACGCAAAATTTTTTTTACTTCAAAAAAAAATTATGTTTTATTAACCCTTAATTTCCCACTTGTTAAAAAATTGATTTTCCGAATTTTTAATCAAATTTAGACGTGTTTTGACAAATCTACTGAAAATTTGAGCAGAAGGTTCCTCAAAGGCCCTATTATAATCTGTTAGTTCATGAATTATCTCTCCAAAGGCCACACTACCTACGTCAGCAGAACCCTAGTTCGTTGAAATAGAAGAAGGAAACTTGGAAAAATCCATGGTGGGATGTTGGGGGGGTTTTTTATAAAGTACAGAACTAAGGAAGGTGGAGAAGGTTCACTTCATAGAGGGATCTGTCCTCCCTTGGACAGTGGCGCTATCTCTGACGAGGAAGAGGATGGAAGTTAGTCTGTCAACAGTTTCAGTCTGAATTATTTCGTTTTTCTTTGAGTTATTATGTTTTTTACTATTACGTTTTCTTACACAATCGACATTTGTAGTATCAAGATATCAGTTTTGGCTTAAACGTAGATTGCAGGTAAAAATCGGACTTCCACAAAGATACCTCAGGATATTAAGGATTAACGACGTTATTTTTCTATGAAAATTCGCTCATAAACTCATGCTGTATGAATGGATCATACCCGTACAAAAACACGTCAAGGTTACACAATTTTTAGACCGAAAATGTTCGATTTGGTGTTAGTTTTTCGATAATATCTTCAGAAATACCCAAGAAATCACTCAAGTGGCGAGTAGAAAAGTCGTGGAGCGTTGAATTTTGCATCCAGGGAGTACCAAAACGTAATATTTACGTCTGGCGATTTATATTTACCGGTATTTACGTTTACAGCGTACTCCAGGAACCTGGGAAATGGTACGATTTCAAGCCCAGTATGAGAAATATCGTACCATCGGTCAGAAATGTCAAGATTTGGTGCACCAAAGACGCAAAATTTGATGTTCTTCGACTTTTGATAATTTGCCAGCGATTTCAAAAAATTTTAATGGAAAATTTTCAACGGAACCGTTAATTATCGGGACTTCAAAAAATTCGAACTCCCTTCAACATCGCTAAAACGAAATTCCTTCGATCTGAATTATTGAGGTCACAATTCCTCATTTGATTGGACGAACTGTTCACCCATCAATTCCAGTGGTGGCATCAAAATTATTCTAATTTCAACAATTTGATCTGCGAACAGATTTGTGCTCTCTCAACAGTAATTATTTCATAAGCAGGTTAGGGAATTGACGAGAAACTCCACAGCTGGAGGAGAGAAGAAAGGTATTTCGTAAGAGTTTACAAAACATGGAATTCCTTTAGTGGCGGCAGGTCAGTAACGTCAACGATAACTAGGAGGAAAAAGTAGGTTGGCGAGTGCGGATAGAATTCATTTTCAACGAATTTTCATACAACTGCAACCAAGAGTGGAGACTTTTCCCCCTCTACGTCTACAATTTGAATGAAATTTAGTGAACAATTATTCAAATTTCACGATTTTTGAGGGTATTTTGCGCGATGAGCCCCAGAGAAATTTATTTAATATTATTGTGTTCCATTTTTCATGATTTTCATCACCTACAAGAATTTTCGAGGCACCATTTCCACCAAAAATCCCTCTAGAATGAATAATTTTGGAGATTTGTAATTTTCTTACCAGTTTGAATGAAATTGAATAGAAAATTGATTATTCAAATTTGACCAAACTATTAGTGTTGAATTTTTCATGATTTTCCTACTATAACTTTCGAGGGACGATTTTCTTCAAAAATTCCTCTAGACTGAATTATTTTGAAGATTGCCAATTTTCCAACCTCTGTCTAAAATTTGATGGAAAATTATTCAAATTTCACATTTTGTTAAAGGGTATTTTGCGTCATGAGCCCCAGAGAAATTGACGTCACTACTGTAGTGTACTAATTTTCATTTTTCACTCCTATAATTGTTGAGGAATATTTTTTTTTGTTTTGAAAAATTCCTTTCGAGTGAAAAATTCCGAAGATTGGTGATTTTCCTATCTCTACGCCAACAGACACTAAATTAAACATTAAACGGAAAATTAAATCGAAAATGATTCAAATTTTACAATTTTTGGGAGTATTTTGACGTAAGTAATATGGTGCTGCATTTGTCATGATTTTCCCATACATACTGGAATTTTTGAAGCGTCAACTTCTTCAAAAATTTCTTTAGAATGAGTTATTTTGAAGGATTATCTTACTAATTACTACATATATACTATACTCTCTCTCTCTCTTTACTATATATATACTTAGTAATCATCTTACTTCCACGTCAAGAATTTGTATGAACTTTGATGGAAAATGATTCAAAATTTACATTTCTGGGGGTATTTTGAACCATGAGCCCCAGTGAAATTGACCTATCATTGTTTTTTTCCTTTTCCACTCCTATAATTTTTGGGGAATGACTTTTTTCAAAAATTCTTCTTGAATGTAAAATTCTGTAGATTGGTGATTTTCCTACCTCTAAGCCAACAGTTTGTATGAAACTTGATGGAAAATGATTCAAATTACACAATTTTTGGTGTTTCATTTGTCACGATTTTCTGAATTTTTGGAGCATCATTTTGTTCAAAAATTTGTTGAAATATAATCGCGTTATTTTTGGCCAAAACGCCCATTTTTTTAACGTTATTTTTTGGGGGGGTGTGGAAAGTAGTGCGGAGACGACGACAGATGTTCCTACTCTGAGTTGGGCGGGAAAGAAGGGAAAGAAACAGGGTGTGGCCCCCCTTCGGAGCGTATGGGAGGAAAAAGGAGCCTTCGGGGGGCGGGAGCCGCCTCCGAGCGGGAGATCTGTCGCAGTACGCGCCGCTAAGGGCTGGTCAAGGTTAAACCTTGACAAGGTTGGCCCATTGTGATCGGAGGCGGGAGGAGGGGGCCGGCGGGCCGGGAGGCCTCCAACCTCCGCCTCCGTATCGATCCTCCGCCGAGGTCATGAACTTCGCTTTTCCTCCCCGCGAGGAGGCGGCGGGAGGGGGACCGGGATTTCCACCCTCGTACTGCTATGCGGACTCCAAGGGCGTCACCCGCTCCATCCCCCGTGGAAGACGCTCCCCGTTTATATCCTACCGCATTCATTCCCGCTACTCCTCAGCAGGTATATTATGCAAGTAGGTATATACAATCAGGTATACATAAGCAGGTATACATAAGTGTGTATAGAGCTTTTCCACGTCAAATTAAAGGTTTTCCGAATCAAATTTAAGGTTTTCCATACCAAAATAAAGATCGTTAAGATACGTTCACTGAAGATGGTCCCCTATGAATTGGGAGGATTCATATGGCTGGTCTCCTATGGATAGAAAGGATGGTCCCCTATGAATTGGGAGGATTCATACGACTGGCCTCCTATGAATAGGAAGGATAGTCCCCTATGAATAGGGAGGATAGCCCAATTCAAAGGGGACCATCTACAATGAACGTATCTTAAACAATGTTTATTTTGAAATGAAAAACTTTATTTTGGAATGTAAAATTTTCGTTTTGTTTCGGAAAACCTTCAATTTGACGCGGAAATGATGTATAAGTACTAAGTAAGTAGTATATACCTACTACATAAATATATACTACTTGAGCGACACCTACGTACCCTATCGTGAGTGCAATTTTCCCAAAAATTTCGAGTCAACAAACCCTCGTTCCGTTAAAATTTGTACCTAAATTTGAAATTGTCAAGGATTTTTGAAATTGATTAGCTCATCAGCGTAGGGAATTGAAAAACTAAAATATTGCCGGCGAAATATGGGGAAAAAAACGTTACTCAGGATGCACTAATAAATTTCAAAAACACTCGAAAATTTCAAATTTAGGTTCAACTTTCAAAGTTTTACTGACTCAGACCCTCTTAAACCCCTTGGTTGAGGCAAATTTTGTGAAATTTCAAGGTTTATGCACTTTTCTCGACCTTTAAGCACTTGAATGACCGTCAACTACCTAGGATTACTGTCCAAATCAGAAATAACAGTTCAGTCTAAAATAGCGTCGAACTTCCCATCTTACTGGAGCAAAATATTTATCAATAGAGTCCAATACCTAAAATTTGGGAAAAATTTTCCCAATTTTTCAATACATTTTTTTTTCATTTCCACAATTCGTGTGAAGTTCCGTAAATCTCTAAGTTCCCCTAAATTGCCCTTAATTTCCCATTTGTTTAAAAAAATGCTTTTTTCGAGGTTTTGAATTCAAATTTAGAGAATATTTGAGCAGAAGGTACCTCAAAGGCCCTATACAATCTGTCACCTCAAAAAGGGTCTTTCTAAGGGCCTCACTAGCGCTATCTGCGTCAGAAAAATCTGTCCAAAAACCCAATTTTGATGGAGTGAAAGAAGGAAACTTGGAAAACTTCTTGGTGGGATATTAGGATCTGTTATTTCCCGTAAAGTACAGAACCAAGCAGTAAGGTGAAGAACATTCAATTCATAGAGGAACTTGTGCTGCCTTTTCTGAGAAAACCCAACTGATAGCCTACAAGGTGAGAAATGAGGATAGAAGGTACCTCAAAGGCCCTATTACAGTTTTCCAACTCTGTTAATTAATATGTTATTATTATTACGTTTTTTTACACAAATTTTATCTCTATAGTTGGAGTATCAATATTGCCAACGGCTATCAGTTTTGGTTCAAAAATGGATAAACTGTTGCAGGTAAAAATCGGACTTCCAGAAAGATACCTCAGCGTATAAAGGGTTAAATTGCATCTTTCTAGGGTTAATAATAATAAGTTGATTGCAAGAAAATTTTGGGTTTCAACTAGACCAGACCATGATTGAGAATAATATGACTTAATCCGGTTAAAAATCAAAAAATCGGGCCAAAATGTCCGTAGAGAGAAGGATGAGTTCGATGGAGGTCACGAGTCAACAATAGTTTTGACATTTTCATGTCTTTGCCCTGGCACATGGCACAAAAAACTGTCACGAAATTGCGTAACGAAATTGTGTTACAGTGCCTTTATGATGATTTCCGCTTACAACGACCCCGTTGTTAGGTTTGTTCCTTTTCTACACTTTTTAACCCACAAAAATCGTTCACCACTCGTTGGAAAGCTCTCGATTTAACGAACATTTTCATGTTCTCCATGACATATTGACTATACGAATAGCGGAGCTATGGGCATAACTGTTCTCATATTTTGTTTACAACAGCAACGCATTGTGAGGTTTGAAAAATACAACAAATAGCTATAGATAGTTATTATGTTAATGATTCGTTTCACATTCTGACAACAACGGAGGGTGGGTTATAAAATCCTATAGTGAGGTAAAAAGCAATAGGTAAAGACATGAAAATGTCCCAATGCGTTGCAGACTCGTATGCAAGCGTTTTTTTTTTTCTAAAAATATAGTCTAAAAACGTGTTTTACGAGGTTTTGATTGGAAATTATAATCTCGACCGCATTATTGTATGATTTATACACGGAAATAGCGGAAATACGAATACATAATTATGTAAGTATATTAAAAAATTACAAATATTTGTTTTTGAAAATTCATTTACCTATTTACTAAAAGTGGGATATTTTTGACCTCGGGAATTCGAAATTTCGTCTACTTGGGAATAGCGGGATTGCCTATCGGGTCCCCTCGCAGGCGCTGAGGCTGGGATTGACCTTGGAGGCGGCAGATGGCGTTGGCGGGGGGGGGGGTCCCGGAGGTTTAGGTCAGTACACCCCGCGGATGCCTCAAGGACGAGGGGGCGCGAGTCTGCCGACCGACCGGCGGATCCGCGAGGGCCGACCGTCGCCGTCGGCTTCTCAAGCCCGACCTAGTCAACCGAACCGCCCGTGTTCGGTGGAATCCGTCTACACCATTTCCGAGTCAATGTAATCCTTTTCCGAACTAAATTAATCCTTTGCCACAACATAACAATACATAAATTGTCAAATATCGCCTAGCTTTTCCTTCATCAGGGCTCGAAAGCTCTATGTGAGGAGAGAGCACCCACCAACTCATACTCTCTATCAGGTTCTGTTTCAGCTTCTACAAGTCAAAACTTTCAAAATAGATACCTTCAGGCTCTCAACAATAACAAAAACAGTAGATTTAAACATTTTTAGGCGTATAAATAGGCAACAGGCAACAATCAAATTTTGGAAACAAAACTTAACTACTGATAACATCATTCAAGAACAGAACGGGATAGAGAGCTCACCTATAACTGCTTTTGAGCCCTGATGAAGGAAATACAATTTCCGAAAGCTAGGCGATAACAGCGTTTTTCTGGAGGACCCCAGTCCCGATATTTGACAATTCATTCATACCGTGGGCCGATACACACATCTTAAAACAATATACTCGTATTTCCGTAAAGTACCTGATCTCACAACGTAGATGGTCCACTATGAATTGAGAGGACGGTCCCCTACGAATGGGCAGTTTTTCCCCTATGAATTGGGAGGATGGTCCCATACGAATTGGAAGGTGGTCCCCTATGAATTGGGAGTATGGTCCCCTTCGAATGGGAAGGTGGTCCCCTATGAATTGGGATGATGGTCCCCTTCGAATGGGAAGGTGGTCCCCAATGAATTGGAAGGATGGTCCCCTAGGAATGGGCAGTTCCCCAATGAATTAGGATATACTTCAACTAGACAATTCTACACTCTAATTTTATGATTTTTTTTAAATACTATTATTATTTTTTTACAGTCTGCACACAACATTGGAATGTTTCAAAACGAATAGTGAAACTTTTTGACTTCTTGAAAAAGTCAATTTTAAACATTTTGAGGTCGTCGCAATAGCTTCAGTTTCCTTGAAAAGTCGCCAACACTGTGTGGCCCGAATTCACAAACATCGCCAAAGTGACACTTCCGAAAGTGATACTTAAGGGGATCTCTCATACTTAGGGGACGTGCGTTTCGGGTCAGTATTTAGCAAAATCGATGGGTCAAAAGCTTGAAAAGTTGTAATCAAATAGGAAATTTTAAAGGATTTTAAAAATTCTTTAGTGCACGGCCCTAGGGAATTGAAAAACTGAAAGATTGCCGCTGGAATCATCCAAATCGGACAATAATTGCCAGATTGAGGGAAAAACACGGGCAAAACAGTTTAATCAGTAGTTTTTCCCATTTTTCGTTGGCAATTATCGTTCAATTTTGATGATTTCGGCGGGAATATTTCAGTTATTCAATTCCCTAGGGCCGTGCACTAACAAATTTCTAATATCCTTTAAAATTTCAAATTTAGGTACAACTTTTTAAGTTTTTGCCCTTTCAATTTCGCGAAATACTAAGAACGGACGGCGACCGACTGAGACCCCCTTAACAGAAAATAAGTAATAAGTAATAATAAGTTGAACTTGAGATTTCCTCTTGAGACTTCCTCGATTTCCCCTCAAGTTCAAAAATAAGTTGAACTTGAGGGGAAATCGCTATTCACAATCATTTTTCGTATAGCTGTCCCTAGTTCAGCTTCTGTAAAGTGCAGCTGAAGTGACACTTCTAAAATTTGGTTCGTGAATAGCAATGCCACTCAAGTGCAGCTCTAAGTGGAGCTTTTGTGCTTTGTTTTAGTGCAGTTTGTGAATACTGCTGTTTATCTAGATGTGTCTACTGATCACAGAAATCCTTCAGGCGCTGGTGATTCCTCCAAGCCCACTCCTATCAAGAGCCACTTGGCCTAAACATGACAAATTCTAATGTCATCATCGCCTTATCAACACATAAAGGATTCAAATCTCAAAAAAAAAAAAACCTCAATTTGTACGGTAAATTAATCGACTGACCCAGTTTCTCCCGCTGAAAATCGATACGGTACGTGTAAGAGCGAAAGAGGGAAAGAAAAAAGTCGATGAATGATTCTATGAATGGATTTTTTTTATCTAAGGAGGAAAAAAGAGAGAAGATAGGATGCCAGACGTTACGAGAGGACATTGCGTAACAGCTCAGCTACTGAGACCTCAATCTCCCGCTACTCTCGAGGTCGGCAGATACGAATGTCGCTTATAAGACGACAAATTCCGGGTTTTACGTCATTTAACACGAACTGAAGCGTTAATTTTATTCGTATTAAGTTTTTGACATTTTCATGTCTTTCATATGGCACATAAAAAAAAAAATCGTCACGAAATTAATTGCTAACGAAATTTGCTAACGAAAATTGTCCCAAGTCGCCACAATGATGATTATGACCATCAGAAGTGAAGTTGTTAGGTACTTTACAGTTAGGTAGGTACTTTACAGTTTGATATTACCAGATCAGCTGAGTCGAATTAGTAGTTTATGGGAGGTATGTAGTTCATGTGTCGTGATGGGAGGGGGGGGGGGGGGGGGGCATGAAAATGTTTCAATGTGTTGCAGACTCGTATGCAAGCGTTTTTCAATGAAAATTCATCTTGGTGGTGAATAGTAAACTGGGAGGAGCACGTATGATAGTGGTGGGTTAGCGAGGACCTAGGTACGTCGAAATTTGATGAAATCGCGGATAGAAAAGTCTCATTCGTCCAGCATGAGTGAATATTCGAAGAATTATTGTAATTTTAACGATCTATTGCGATTTGTTTGCCTAAAATATCGTATTAAGTATGGTATTTTGGTTGATATTTTCAAAAATAAACATTTGGGAACAACCAAGAATTATTTTCTAACCGCCTCTCAAAATTTGATGGTTTACGTTTCAAGGTACGCATAATTTAAAAATCTGGGGTCTAGTTGTGCCCCGAAGCTTTTGGTAGATGTCAGTCACTTCTAAGGGTTCAAAACGCTGCAAATTATTACACAATGGTTTATTATTTTTTATTTTTCTATATAGATCACTCGTCTGCAAAGCCACCAACCATCCAACATGAAAAACATCGATCGCATTTCGGTCAGCTTCAATTTGAACGGAGATTAGGCCTCTTTTGCGATTCACACTCGTGTTTCTGATTTATCGTACTCCAAACTTTAAATTCTCGTAGTGAGTGAACGGTTTGTCCTACAGAGCTCCGGGTGGTCTCAAAAAATTCTAAAAATTCTATAGAATCTTAAATTGAAGAAAAAACAAAACCTTTATATCGAAATTTTTTGAGTTAGGGAGTTTTCAAAATTGATTTTGGAACCCTTAGAAGTGACCTACATCACCCAAAATCTTCGGGGCACAACTAGACCCCAAATGGAGCCTACAGACCAAATTTCATCAAAATCGGTCAATGCTAAGTGGCAAAAGTGCCGCGTACGGCGGACGGACGGCCAAATTTTTATTCGATTTTTGGATTCTACGTACCTTGAAACGTAAACCATCAAATTTTGAGGGGGTGTTAAAATTTTTTTCTTGGTCGATTCCAAAGGTTCATTATTGAAAATAAATAAACCAAAAACCATAGTTTCAAATCCTACTACCTGCATCTTCCATATCAATAGAATTTGAGTAAACTTTGCAACAAAGGGATCAAAAGTTAGCTCCAGCTGTTGGTAATTGTAAGTACTTGAGTATAAATTTTGCTTGAAAAGTATTGATTCTTGAAAAAATCGATTAATTTTGAAGAATCTGACATCCCTATTGGATATCGCTTACTCCCTCGATCTGCCCTCTTCTTCTCAATGTGTTCTGAGTAATCGCACGAAGTTTTATTCGAACTTTTACGCGGAGACGTTAAAAATATATCGGGCGAAAATGGGAGGGAGACGGAGCGTGAGAACTGGGTCAAGCAACTTCCGCGACCCCCATCCCCCCTCCCGGGGGTGATATACCGGCTTAGCGTGATCGGCTTACGCCAGGGGTGGTGGGCAGTATAGCGACTACCTTACATACCCGACTAATTGGCCCGGTCAGTGCGATGACCTTCGAGAGAGGGGTGGTTGACCTCGTTGAGAGGCTACAGATCCTCAGCCGAGTAAATTACGGACAGAACCCGAGTAAGTACTTAAACGTGATTTTACGATGTGAAACGACAATCCAGAAGCGAGTTTAACCCTTTTACGGCCACTGATCGTCATATTTATGATTTTTTTAAACATTGAAAATAGTGGAAAATCTTTGTAGAAGAATTTTTTCTCGTTCTTACTGTTCATAAACTTTTTAGGAAAAATTAACTTTGATGTTCGGGAGCACAATGCGATTTTCGACATTTTTTTGAAAATGAGGCCTTTCGGCCGAAGGCTTGATTTTGGTGGCTCAAATTCGATTCTCGGCGAGTGAGCGTTCTGAGCCAAGAGTTGAAACAGATTCCGATCCTCAGACTTTACATTTTACCAAAAACCATGGATAAATCATGTCGATATGGAAAACTCTCAAATCTCAATAAAAAGTAAAATTTGGCTTGAACGTCCAAATTGGACAATTATTGTGGAATTTGTAGTGTTCGGCCTCATAATCCGTGATCCGGATAGTTACTATACTCCGCAACGTCTAATATGGTACTGAACGTGTTTTCTGTTCATTACAGACGCTTTTTCAGTTTTGCCGTGTATTTAGAATGCCAAGGGTACACTTTAGGAGAAAAATGTAAACAAATCGCCATTCGAAAACTGCCAAAATCTTAGATAAACTCGTTACGTCTTAATGCCTCACCCGGTTGAGTCGAGAGGGGTTCACCAACGTCCCAACCCGAAAAATTATCAAGACCCGCGATACCACTTAAATGTAACGAATAAATTAAAGAATCAAGTGCAAAAATCGAGGGCGGCCCAAATTGGACAAATATTGTGGAATTTTTAGTCACTAACCCCGTAATCCGAGTAGTTTGGAAGAAAGTAAACATAAAACTAGTGCGAATGTTGGACAAGAGTACTCAAAATGGATGTTTAAAGAACGGTATCATCAAATTTCGACAGTATCACGCTTTTTCCTATATGAAAAGACAGCAGAACGCAGAATTTCACGGGGCTAAATATAAAAAACAAGAGTTGACAGCCCCAGTTACTGAAGGGAGCTCACAGTGTTAAAACGAATAATTTGTAAAAACATTTAAATTTTATAATTGATTCATCTAATTCAGTCAGAACTGAGCTAAGTCGAAATTTAGGTCGAAAAATCGTAGCAAATCACCTGTTTTTCGAACTTCCTCTTACTCTCGGTATTCGTTCATATTTTCTGTTGTTCTTCGTCTCATTTAATAGTGGAAATTCGGGCGATTCAGGGCGTTGGAAACCAACCGAATTAGCTAGATAAATGTTAATGACGAGTAATAAATAAATAACATCAAATTTGATGTAGACGAAATTAATAATTTAAAAAAAACGGTAGACATCTGGAGCGTTTTGGTTACAAAAGGCCGAACTGTAATATAATTCAACGTTATTCAAACATCCTAATTTTATTTATTTTTTAAAACTTAGTCCACCTTTCAACCTATTTCTAGCCATTGATGCGTTTTCGCATCGACTTTTGTGAATATTGAAAATAGTGGAAAATCATCGTAGACGAATTTTTTCTCGTTCACGCTGTTCCTTAACTCGTCTAAAAAAATTCTTCGACGTTTGGAAGCTCGATCCGATTTTGGATTTTTTTTAAAGGTCTTTTGGTCGAAAGCATGATAATGGTAGCTCAAATTCGATCCTGGGTGATTGAGCGTTTTGGGCCACGAGTCAAATAGGATTCCTGTCCATAAAATAGATTTTTACATTTTACCAACTACAATGAATTGTACAAATCATAAGTTGAAGTATTTTTGCTCTCAATTAGTGAGCAAATTATACCTTAATTCGGCCGCCATCCTATAAAACAGATCCTCCTCCTTCTCTCACTACTGAGTTGTTATTAGTTCAAAAGGTGTTAGGTATTCATTTATTTAATTTTTTTGCTGTAATTCCAAGGCAAAACACTCCTGGCGCTGGTTCGGTAGTGGAAAAAAAGGAGAAAACCCAATTGAAAAAAAAAAAAAACCGAAAGTGAGACTTGAGGCTTGTGCGAGTGAGAATACCAAACTTAGATCTGATTTATCTCTACAACCGGATTTCATCTGTCAATACATTTTCGGATTTGCCTCAACGTAACTAACACGCTGTCATATAAAAATTTCAAAAAAATTCACCAAAAAAAGTTGTTTTTTTTTCAAGTATTTTTATTTTGTCTATAATTATACTTTTGAGCGATTTTTTCCGCAAATGGGCTAGCTCTCAAAATATCCGTCATGAATAAATATGGTAATAATCCGCCCGAAACAGAAAAATTGACAGTGAAAAACGTTCGGTAGTCAGGGAATTGCGGTCGCAAGACAACTTGAACTTGTGAACTTGCTGTTCTGTCTACAAAATCGAAGTGAGAATCAAAATCACGATGAACCGCTTAAAACGAGCCAATTCGGCGGTTCACCTCCGAAAAATCCGATCGAAAACAATTCGAAAGGGGATTTCGAGCGTCGACGTTCCGAGCGGCCGCCCCCGCGGAATTTATCGCCCCTCTCTTCCAGTAAAAATATTTTACTTCCTAGTCACCCACGGACAATTTACGACCCGTCTTTTTTTTCCCTCGAGGTGTCACGCTGCAACGACCACCGAGACAATGATCCGTCGAAAGTATTTTTCCCAAAGATTTGAGACGACGTAAAAATCTCACCTTTAATACCGATCAACCCGAATATTTCGGGTTGCAACTTCAGTTTCGAATTCTCCGTCAGTTTTGATAACCACGCAAAAATTGAGCCATTTTTTTAAAAATCACTCAAAGGCCTAAAACTTTCTAGTACGACAGTTTGACGAAGGTCAACAATTTATCATAATTTTTTTTTACTGTGATATTGAATAAAAACGTTGTTGTTGTACTTAATACTTAAAAAAATAAAAATTTTTGTAAGTTATTAAAAGTCCAAAAATGTATCATAATTCGACAAAATGTATAAGAGTGCAATACGAGTAGCAACTTTTCGGCATCCAAAAGGTCCAAATTGAAGAATAAAATTGTCCAAAATATGCGATCCAGTAACTGATATTGGTGGTTCTAACTTGAACCGCGTTTTTCGAGGTTTTCGGATGGGAAAATCGCGTCAATATATATTAATATTGCGGCAAATACGGAATAAGCGTGAAATATCCTTTTGGTCGACCAGTTCGGAAGAGAATGGAGAGTATGTTGAAAGAAAACGTAGCTGAAAATTATATTATATTCCAGTGAAAATTCATCGCCTACTCGAGTTCGAGTGAGACTCGAGAAAAACAAAAGGTTCGAATATGCAAGATAAAATCGAAAATTATACCTAAATATGTCGTCGTTCCGTTCTTTTTGAAAAGTCAATGAAAACAAAAAAGTAAAAAAAAAAAAAAAAAAAAATGAAAAAATTCGAGGATTTCAGGCAGGTTTTAAGTCAATTTTATGGAGAAAATTTGTAAAAACTTTGAATATGACGGAAGAACGGAAGTTTGACCTCAAAATTGGACTTAGGATTTTACACAGAAATAATCGAATTCTGGAAGTTTTATAATTTGGAGTTTTTTATAAGTTTTATAAGGTGGAACGGGTAAAGTTAAAATAATTGCGGTCGGTTATTATTGAGGGCACCCAAACGAAGACTCGATTTCGCTTGAAAAACGTATTCAGGTGAGTTTGGGAGGACAGAAATACGAAGAGGAACCACCGGGATTCTCTCAATTTCACGTCATACTTGACTATTATAAGTCAAATGTCGAAAATCGGGAGACAAAAATTAATAAAAATCAGGACAAAGTCGATCACGAGGGAAATTTATAACAAAATATGCATAATTCTGGGCAGACTTTTCATCGTTCGGATATTTCAATATTGAGTAAATTTCAGGTCATTTCGGTTCGCAGTCAACAGAACAAAAATTTCAAGTTGGAAAAAAATTTAATAAACGAGGACGACGTAATTAGAATTGTGGTTTTAAAAGTTCATTATTGAGAATAGCCAAAAAATTTCAATTTTGCTCTAGGAAATGTTCTCGGGTAAGTTTTGGATGACAGAATTTTGGACAAAAACGAAGAGAAACCGCCGTTTCAAGTCCAAAAATTTGAGATTTTGAGGGATTTGAGGGACCCGAACAAAAATTATTGATTTTCGAAAAAAAGTTTGAGAAAAAACAAGTCAAACGGCGGTCTAAATCACGTCATGTTGGTCCTCATTTCATTTTTGGGCTGATTTTGGACATTCGGTGGGTGGTAAAAATTGAGGTCAACCGGAGGTTCATGGAAATTCAGTTTAGAACGAATTTTGCCGAAGTTAGTCGAAGTGGACTTGAATCAATTGTACCGCAGAATTGAGCTCCGAATGTTTTTTGAGGGAATTGTGTCAGAAAATACGATTTCGGGGCGGTCCCGAATGAAAACGATACAAATTTGAGAGAAAAAAAAACGACGAAAAAGTCAAAAGCCGGCGCAAATTTTTCATGTTGGAATTTTTTTTCAATTTTTTGGACAGTCGCCATAGAAATTCAGTTTTGAAGGAATTTTGTCGAAAAATACTGAAATCGATACCGCAGAATTGAGTTGAGTTCCGAAATTGTGATTTTTTAAAAATTTTGAGAATAAATACGACGAGAAAAGTCAAAAGCCGGCACAAATGATGTCACGTTGGCAAGTTTTTTTCAATTTTTAGGCTACTTTTGGACAGTCGCCGGCTCGGGGAATTGAGGTCAACTGGAGACCATGGAAATTCAGTTTTGAACGAATTTTGCCGAAGTTAGTCGAAGTGGATCAAAATCAATTGTACCGCAGAATTGAGCTTCGAATGTTGTTCGAGGGAATTGTGTCAAAAATTACGATTAAACGAGAAAGAAATTACGAGAAAAAAATAAAGTCAAAAGCCGGCGCAAATTTTTCATGTTGGTAATTTTTTCAATTTTTCGGACAGTCGCCGGGTCGGGAAATTGACATCAACTGAAGTTCATGAATATTCAGTTGTGAACGAATTTCGCCGAAAAAGACTGAAATCGATACCGCAGAATTGAGTTGAGTTCCGAAATTGTGATTTAAAAAAAAAAATTGAGAATAAATACGACGAGAAAAGTCAAAAGCCGGCACAAATGATGTCCCGTTGGTAAGTTTTTTTTAAATTTATAGGCTACTTTTGGACAGTCGCCGGGTCGGGAAAATGACATCAACTGAAGTTCATGTAAATTCAGTTTTGAACGAATTTTGTCAAAAAAGACTGAAATCGATACCGCAGAATTGAGTTGAGTTCCAAAATTGTAATTTTTTAAAAATTTTGAGAATAAATACGACGAGGAAAGTCAAAAGCCGGCACAAATGATGTCCTGTTGGTAAGTTTTTTTCAATTTTTAGGCTACTTTTGGACAGTCGCCGGGGCGGGGAATTGAGGTCAACCGGAGATTCATGGAAATTCAGTGAAGAACGAATTTTGCCGAAAAAGACTGAAATCGATACCGCAAAATTGAGTTGAGTCCCGAAATTGTGATTTTTCAAAAAATTTGAGAATAAATACGAGAAAAGTAAAGAGCCGGCACAAATGATGTCCCGTTGGTAAGTTTTTTTCAATTTTTAGGCTACTTTGGGACAGTCACCGGGTCGGGAAATTGAGGTCAACTGAAGTTCATGAAAATTCAGTTTAGAACGAATTTTGCCGAAAAATACTGAAATCGATACCGCAGAATTGAGTTGAGTTACAAAATTGTGATTTTTAAAAATTTTGAGAATAAATACGACGAGGAAAGTCAAAAGCCGGCACAAATGATGTCCCGTTGGTAAGTTTTTTTCGAACTCCAGTCGCCGGAAAATTTTATTAAACGAATTTTTGCCGAAGTGTACTGAAATCGAGTTGAGTTCCGAAATTGCGGGTTTTTGAGAAGTTGCGTGGAAATTTACTTTAATTATTTCCGGGCGGTCCCGCGTGAAAATCAATATCGAGCCAAAAAACCGATCAATGCGGACCAAAAACAAGATGCAGCGGGAATTAATACGGAAAACGGGCCGTTGTGAGTGGTTTTGATTAGTTTTGAGACGTTTTTTTGGACCGATGGAACTTGTGAAAATTTCGATTTTGGAGCGGCCTCGAATAAAAAACCAAAACGAAGTTTGAAAAAAAACGACGAAATTAGTCAAAAGTCAGCCCAGATTATGTCATGTAATTAAGTAAGTTTTGTTTATTCAATTTTTGGGCTACTTTTGGACAGTCGCCGGCTCGGGGAAATTGAGGTCAACTGAAGTTCACGATTGAAAATTCAGTTTTGAGCGAATTTTCCGAGAATATTTCGTCTAAGTAGATCGAAATGTGGAATTGAGTTCCAAAATTGTGGAAATTTCGATTTTTGGGCGGCTCCGCATGAAAATCAATATCGAGTCGCGGGAAAAATTACGAAAAAAAACCATAAGTCCAAAAAAAACCAAAAACGCGACCTAGCGGTGACTATTCGGCAAAACAGGACTTTTTGCTGGTTTTATTGGAGTTTCTAGTGGTTTTATTGGGCCGGAGGGGAAATTGTGTCACGGGAATGCGGGAGGGACACGCCCATCAGATGCCGGCCGGCCGGCATCTCCCGACCCGCCCTGCGGCACCGCGGCAACACCCTTCGAAAACCCCTTTTCTAAACTCATCAAAAGTCACCGAAAACAATTTTCTAACTTACAAAACTCGACAAAACGAACACAAAAAATTCCACCCAAAATTTTTTTTTTTCGACAAGTACTCGAGTGGTCGACAAAAAGTCGCTAAAATCCCGAAATATACCCTAAAAGAGTTTTCCGGAGGGAAAAACACTCAAAATTGTTTTTCGGATCGAATTTTCATTTTTCGAAAAACTTGAGATTTCGACTCCGTGCCGGTCCGACTACGCCCTGAAACGCCGCAATATGGAAGTTTTGCGGGTTTCGAAATTCCGAATTGCGTTGAGGAGGAATGTTCGATCGAAAACGTGACGACGGGAGGAAAATGACGTAACGTTGTGAAAAGCGTAGATTTGCGCAATCTGGCGCGATTTCCGCAATATGGGAGGGAAAAAGGGAGGTTTGAGGCGGCGTTTGAGGAGAATTTTAGGCCGAATTTGAGGTGATTTGAGGTTAAAAGTTGAAAAAGTCAAAAAGAGAGGGTTTTTAGGTTGAGAAGTTGGAATTTGAGTTTATTATTGAGGGAGACTCACCGGAATCGGAAGGTGTTTGAAGTCCATAGTCCTCGGGGCGCACGGTTTTGTCGTAGTTGTGATCGAAGGCGGACGTCTGGATCGTGCGGCGGATGGTCTGGTTGGCGGTGACGGGAGCGACGACCGGCTTCGCGTCGTCGGACGTCTCTTCCTCCTCGGACTCGGACAGAGACGGCGGCGTGTCGGGGCGCGGAGGTTCGCTTTTGACGCGAACGACGGGCGACTTGACGGCGACGACGCGCTTGGCGAGCGTCTTGGTCGGGCTCGGAGGAGCCGGCGGCATGACGACGTCTTCGACGGCGGGAGCGTCGGGGGCGGGCGGAGGCGGAGGCGGCGGTTTATTTTCCGGCTTGTGATCTTTGTTGAGGCAGGTGCCGGCCCACATGCAGTCGTGGTTCATCAAGACCGAAGTCAGGTTCATGTCGTTGACGTCGACGTCGAACAACGACTCCAAATCTTCGCCCAAGTCCGGCAACTCTTCGAACTTCTTCCAAAAATCTTCCGAAGGCGCCAATCCGGATTCGGCCACGTCGTTGAGTCCTCGATAATCCCACTCCGGCCCCTGCAATTCCCAATCCAACTCGTAATGGATGGCGCCGAAGTCTTGCGCGAACATTGTGACTTTACAAGATACTTAACAAAACTTGATGAAAAGTGAGACACCTATCGCACAGGCGAGGTTCCGAGACACTAACTCCGAGGCGGGTTCGTCACTCACTGAGACACTGAGCGGGAGAGCGGCGAAGCGCTCGTCCTCCTCCCCCCTCCACTTTTTTCGCCCTTCGCCGGGGTTCCCGCTCCGGAGTTGCCGGCCTTTTTCCCCACCACCGCCGCTCCGCCGGGTCCGGGGGGCGGCGCGGGGGTCTTTTTCGCCGTGCGGCGTCTGTGAGCCGGTTCCACGGGGCGCCGGCTGCCGAGGAGAGCCGACGACGCCCGAACGCGGCTCCCGAGGTCCCGACCCTCCACTTTCAAACTCCTGTCACTTCGCCGGCTTCCAAAAACGAGCCCGCTTCTGCCGAGTGGGTATGGCACATAGCTTATCTCGTATCCCGAGGCAATTCCTAGGGGACCATCGGAGTCCCAACCCCGCTAGCAATGAGAATTTCATCAAAATCTGATGAAAATTGCCGAAATCTGAAATCTTGTTTTCGCAGGCGCAGAGGCCACTGGCAATCAGAGGGCGATTAAATTCCTAGGGGACCATCAGAGTACCAAACAAAGTTTCAGTTGGGTGAAAATCTTGTTTTTGGAGAACATCGTCGTTCAAGATGCATCATGGCACATCTAACTTTTGCCTACTTTTCAGGATTTGGTCGATAAATTTTATAGTCTTTCAAATTTTTATTCATCGGTCTACCTTTATTTAAAGTGTGCTAACTTGAATTGCATTTAATAGTACAGGAAACGTCATATGCCAAAAAATCTCGTAGATGTGCCATGCTGTTGAAAATTTTCCTCTTACTTGTGCTATGATGTACCACATTTTCTCTGTTGTTTCATGGTGAAACGGCAATATTCTGTAGCTGGTACTAGTTTACTGAAAAATTATGAAATTCATCCTTCTCCAAGTAAAAGCACGAATACGAGAATTAAAAAAGAGAAATCATTGCAATTCTGCAAATCCGCACAATCTTTGAAAATTTCATCGAAATCGGTCAATAACTTCGATAGTTTTATGTCAGGCAGACACGGAACCAAAATTGTCCAGGAAGACTCGAAACGTACCTTTAAACGTAAACCATCAAATTTTGAGGGGGTGTTAAACAAATTTTTTTCTTGGTCAATTACAAAGGTTCATTATTGAAAATAATAAACCAAAAAAAGTAAGAAGTAAAAACCGTAGAAATCGGTTGAGAAATATAGAAGTTATGGCTATGGCAAGGATTTTACGTTTACGCATACGCAGTGGCTACTATCAGTCTGGGGATAATGATTTTCGCCATCTTCAACCTAATCCGCATAATCCATGAAAATTTCATCAAAATCGGATGAGAATTGTAGAAGTTATGGCTGTGGAAAGGATTTCATGACAGACACACAGACAGACAGACACGGAACCAAAGTTGTTCAGAAAGGTCTGAAACGTAAAACGCGAGAGGAGATTCTGATTTTGGAGAACATCTTTTTCAACCATGAAAAGTGAAAACAAAGCTTCTGCTTCCTTGGTAGACTCGGAAGCAAAATGTGATAGGTATAATATTATGGAGAAGTCACAATTTTAATGCAACTATCTTCAGAAGAGAGTTAAGAAGTTTCAAGGTTTGATTTGTGAGATCGTAAACCACCAATAAAATCACGTTTTGACATTTTCATGTCTTTGCTTTGGCACATAAACTGGAAAATCGTCACGAAAACCAAGCAAGTCTTGCTCACGCTACCAATAAATAAATAAAATAGACTCACTGTGCTGCGTAGAGAACAATCAACTGTTTTCTTATTTTGATGCTTGGGTACATGAACTAACAACCTTACTTCACTTCCTTGTTGTGTAGTGGTTGACATGAAAATGTCCCAATGTGTCGCAGACTCGTATGCGAGCATTTAAAATTGAGTTTATGATTTCGAATCGAGTGTGATTTCTGTTACTTTTGAAATGGTTTTGAAAAGATTTTGGTTTTTCCCCAGGCAGCTAGAAAATGTAACGGTCTTTCCAACGATAACCATAAAATTGAATTTACTTGGTAAATAACAGGAGTCATGGCTGTTTTAATGACGTAAGGACGAAAACTCGAGAAAAAAATTTCGAAGTGAAAAAAAGGCATTTTGAGTGGGTTAAGAAAAATTTTAGTTTCCCCAAGGCACAATCTCAAGTCAAGAACCAAGATTGCCTAATATCCGATTAGTAGTACTAACACGGGTATTGAAATTTTTCTAATTTTAGAATTTTTTTCTATCATTAGGTACGAAGCACAGCAAGCACTTGCATTTTCGACCTATGATAGGTAGTTTAGTTTCAGCTAATTTCCAATTTGTAAAGTGATGGAGACACTTACTGGCGCCTTACTTTCTGGCTCACAACTTGGGACTATAAGAATTTAAATTTTAGCTGTAAGGTCCCAAAAACTTTAAGAGAGAAGTTTAGAGAACTCAGTTTTGTGATTTAGAGAATACAGCCATAGAGTACGAGACTCGTACTGCTTGGTACGAGACTCTAGAGTAGAAATTAATTGAAGCTGGAATAAAGAAGAGTAAGTCAGAATCTTGCGTCTATTTTAAGAAAACTGATGATATAATTGAAATAATACTGGTATACGTCGACGACTTGATTTTAATTTCATCAAATTTGGAAGGAATTTTGAAAAGATGGATTTAGGAAATTTGAATTATGTTTTAGGAATTGAAGTGAAAAGACAGGAAGATGGATCATTGTGTATAAATCAGAAGAAATGCCTGCAAGAAAAACTAGTTGAGTTTAATATGAACAACTGTAAACCTATTTCATCTCCAATAGATCCGAGTCAAGAACTCAGTAAGAGACAATGCCCTGTAACAGCTCAAGAAAAGGATGAGATGTCAAACGTTCCATACAGAAGATTAGTTGGCAAATTAATGTACCTGGCGCAGGCGACAAGACCAGACTTATCGTTTGCAGTTTCCAAACTTGGACAATTTTCATCGAATCCTGGAAAACAGCACTGGGCAATGGCGAAAAGACTATTGAGATACCTTAAAGGAACTGAAAATTATCACCTAATGATCATGAAAGATGATGACGGAATAACTGCCCATTCAGATTCCGACTGGGCAGGTTCAAAGGATGATCGGAAATCAACGTCGGGATTCATTATAAAAATTGGCAATACTCCGATTATCTGGAAATCGAACAAGCAGGCTTGTATAGCACTGTCAACAATGGAGGCTAAATTCGTGGCAATATCGTCTTGTAGTATGGAATTGGTTTGGATGAAGCATCTCTTGGACGAAGTGAATTACCCAATAAATAGAGAGCCGGTGATCTTAAGTGACAATCAAGCCGCGGTCCATTTCGCCAAAGGGAACAGTGTGAGCTCGCATTCAAGACATATAGACATTCGGTACTTTTATGTTCGAGAACTTTGGAAAAATGGGAAACTGAGTATAGACTATACACCTACTTCAGAGAACGATGCGGAGATTCTCACCAAGCCATTGACAGGAATCAAGAACCGCAATATCCTGAAGAGGCTTGGTTTAATTGACAGCTGAAAACCAAATCCTGAATAGAAGGGGGAGTTTGTTGGTGGGCTACTTCATAGGATTTGGTGTTTGATCTCCATACAACCACATGTTGTTTACTTTATTGAAAAATCACTTTTGATGTTTTATCGGGTGAGAAAACAATATAATTTTGTGTTAACGAATTGTGCCTTCTGCATGTCTCTATAACAAAGACCAACTGGAGAGAGCCTCTTTTTGGTCGGGCAACTAGAATGCCAAAATTGGGCCTGTTTTGGCCTTTTATAAGGTCATGGCCTTGGAAGGTCATGAGTGAAATGCGTGTCTTCACTGCGGTTAGGGCCTTCCCCCTAACAATTTGTCATACATCGCGAATAAAAATCAGTTTTTTTTGGTATTTTTAAAAGTTTTCATGCAGGCGATCGTGCAGCATCGGAAGACTTAAGGCGTTTCTTCCCCTTGAAATTGGCAATGACTTTTCTATAGGAAAGCAGCTAGAAAAACATGAAACATCATGGCACATCAAACTTTCTCAGAACATAGGGTCATAGCACAAGTAAATCTGCAACTTTCAACGAAGAATTAAGTAATTTCGGGGGAACGTACCTTGTCAATTTCACCAACAAATGGAACTTCAGCTGCGACGTTCTGACTGACTGTCACTTTTCTTGTCCGGCTGTCGCTCATTCAGGCAAGAAATAATTCCTTCTTTTTTCACATGACCAGTAATAACAGTTGATCATACTGGAGGCTGAAGGAACCTCAAAATTGTCGTTAAAACCTTATTATACCCATTTCTCTGGTCAACGTTCCACCACTGGTGCTCATTCCGCCATTGGTGCTTTTATCTTAGTTGCCATTCCAGATAGCATGGTATTTTGTTTTTATTGAAGTTTATTTAATGGAGAATAGATTACAAAATGATTTTTCAGGAAACACTCCCTAATCATTAACGTAGTCAAACAAAACCCAGCTCATCATCTGAGCTGTAGCCTTCCGCCATGTTGAAGATTGCAGATGTGCCACGATGTCAGATGATTTTAGTTGAGCTATGATAACTAAATCAGAAATTACAGCGTTTCAAGTGGAGCGATCGAAAAACTAAGTCCACCAATCACTCAGGCGCGAAAATTCAAATAAGAAACCGTTCTAACCTCATTTTCGACAAAATGTTAGATGATGCATCTTTAGCGACGACATTTTCTACCCGATTTTGATGAAATTGTCGGGGATTTTGCGAGTTGACGTGTAGATGGTCCCCTATGAGAGTAGTGGAAGGCACTCAGAGATGGATGTTTCGACAATGTATCGGATCATCTATAAAATCGAGTTGTGAACGCGAGGTAAGCTATGTGCCACACCCACTTGGCATATCGTCATCAATTTCCCTTCGGATTTCATCAGGGCCCACCTCCGTCCAGCCTCCCGTCGAATGTCAAGGTTCCTGGCTGGACTGTGACATTTCCCACGTCTCTGCCTAGAAATGCGTCTTTAATTCATAAAGAAGACGAAAGAAGAAGAAGATTGTGTCGTTCGCCTTGGGATATTCAGGTTTCCCCGTTTTTGTCCATTCGACGTCTGATTGTTATAACTTATTCGATCTCAACCGGTTATTCACTGAGATGTGCTTCTCATATTGAACAAGATTTGCTCCCATGTTTTTCTTAATTAAAAAAAATTAACTTCCATACTTCGGTCGACATTCGAAGTCTATAAAAACGTTCAATGTTCACTCTGCACTCAAAACTTCCAAAACGTCAAACCAAATTATTACACGAATGTTTATTATTGACATAAATGAACCCGTTTTTTTAAAGGGGCTATTTGACATTTTCGGCCATTTTCACTTTTTTTATTTTCTGGGTCTCCATACTTGGTTGCATCGATTGCGATTAAAAGGAACCTCGTATCATTGACGCTTCCCATAGAAAAAACAGGTTGAAATTTCCGATGTCTTTTGAAAGGGGCTACGTGAGCCACATAACCCCTTTCAAAAACGCTGCAAATTATTACACAATGGTTTATTATTTTTCTATATAGATCACTCGTCTGCAAAGCCACCATCCATCCAACATGAAGAGAAACATCGATCGTATTTCGGTCAGCTAAAAGTTGAACGGCCTCTTTTGCGATTCACGCTCGTGTTTCTGATTTATCGTACGTAAAACCCTTAAATTCTCGTACCGAGCGAACGGTTTGTCCTACAGAGCTCCGCGTGGTCTCAAAAAATTCTAAAAATTCTATAGAATCCTAAATTGAAGGAAAAACAATACCTTTATATCAAAATTTTTTGAGTTATGGCGTTTTCAAAATTTCAAAATTCATTTTGGAACCCTTAGAACTGACCTACATCAACCAAAAATTTTCGGGGCACAACTAGACCCCAAATGGAGCCTAGATACCAAATTTCATCAAAATCGGTCAATGCTAAGTGGCAAAAGTGCCGCGTACGGCGTACGGCGGACGGCGGACGGACGGCCAAATTTTTATTCGATTTTTGGATTCTACGTACCTTGAAACGTAAACCATCAAATTTTGAGGGGGGGTTAAAAATTTTTTTTTCTTGTTCGATTCCAAAGGGTTCATTATTGAAAATAATAAACCAAAAGGAAACCTTTCCCGCTTCTTTTCGGTTGCCTTCCGATCAGTAGAAATTAGTACGACAAAAACTTGTATCTCGGGGATAGTACCTAGTAGGGATTTCTAGTTTCTAGGGTAGGTTAAGCTATTTACCTGAAGAAAAATCCATGCCATGATTTTTTTTCCCGTGTAAGCGGTGAAAAGTAAACTATTCGTTTGAAATTGTTTCTCTACATTTGCTTGATTTATTATCTTGATAAGTCGAAATAATTTTCGCGTAAGAAGTGCTAAGAAAGAGAAGTGCTAATGAGAGAAATGTAACCCTCGCGTCCAGAAATTTAGAAGGGCTGTTAGAAAACTACTATGTTTCTAATCATTAGACCAAATGATAGTGGCAATTGTTTGGATTTTGGTCGCTAGCAATGATACAATACGGGGTTTCTTACCCCTTCAATGAAGTGATCCGTGATGAAATAGATTCAAATGAAATGGAAGGAGATAATATTCCAATGTTATCTTAAAAAATGATGGAAGACAAAGCTAACACATACTACAGAATTAATGTATAGTAGGTATAATATTTCTGAATTTATTGTAAAAAAAGAGAAAAATACGAAGCGGCGAATGCTGTTTTCTTATTTTATCGGGAAATGAAAAGTTACGTCCTTAAACAATGATTTCATCAATAAGGGTGGGTTGATGAGCGCGTCACACGACATTTTGAAAACAGGTAAAAAATTTTATGATCGTCATAAACTCACCAAATCGACAATTTTGTACACCAACAAAGCAAGATATCCATGATATTGCAATCTTGTATGCATTTCAAAGGGTTTTAAAGGTCATCTATCAAATAATGATTGTGGAGAAAATAGCCGTGAAATTATTCTGATAGCATTTACCACAGCTATGTCAAACAGTTGAAAGTTAGTATTTCAGGAAGATTTTCCTTTTTCGGAAGGCAACAGTAAATTTTCATTTCGATGCGGAGGGAAATTGTAACATTTCTGGAAGGAAGTTGATGGTCGCCCCTTCAAGCCCGGTGGCAATCGTAAATTCGTAGTCGAGGGCTAGGGTGGTAATCGTACATTTGATTTCTTGGGTTCGGGTGGCAATCGTACTATTTTCTACTGCTCGGGTGGCAATCGATAAAGACCAAAAATGCAATGCTGCAACCAGTAAACAAAATCATAGCTACATATCGGTAGCTGTAAAGCAAGGTTCTCTAGAATACTGCGATATATTACGAGCGATCGGAGAGTTTTTAGCATGGAACATGCTTTAGCCATCACCTAACTGGGCAAAAACATGACGAAACCGTGGAACGAAAGTTTTTGTAACCATTTTCATTTACAACCGACCCGTTTCTAGGGAAATGTATCGCCGTTAGTTTTCATCCCACGAAAAAAATCGTTCGCCACTCGCTGAAAAGCCCTCAATTTCTGCGTAAATTATATAGGTACTGCCAAAACAGCCGTAAATATGGACGAAGGTGAGATATACCGCCGATTTGAAAGAACTGTAAACAACAATCGCGGTAAAAACCAACATCGATTTACATTGATGTTGCTGTTTGGCTTTGTTTTATTTGGTATATTTTATTTAAATTAAAAGCCCTTTTGGTATAAACTTGTATAATTCTTATAAAGTCACAAGAACATCTGTTATCAAATTTAATCTCTGTCAACTTCCTCTTCTTCTTCTAGGTATTGTTGTCCACTACTCTAAACATGCTCTTTTTTTTAATGAAACTTAAATGAGATCAAACAATATATGTAATACACAAGAGATCAGATTAGAATATATAATCATTAAAATATAAGTTATATCATAGTATAGTCAGGCCAATCCCTCTTCTTTTTATCCCTATCCGACCTTCTAGGAAACCAAGCATTAATCGTGCCCTGTTCTTCCAAAATAATGCCATTGTTGTTAGCACCATCCCCTGACCATTTCTTCAAAAATGTTACATTTCGTCTGTACTCCTGACCGTTCACTGTTCTTACTAAATAAGACCTAGGCTGATCCAAAACCCTAATAACAGAAGTTTAACCCATATCTTTGTCCCTCAACAACACTTTATCCCCTACAGCAAACTCGGTTTCAATCTTCTTGGCAGTTTGATCGCATCTCTTCTTCTGAGTATCCTGATTCGCAAGCATCTTGTCATACACATCAACAGTCTTGGGCCGCAGATCCTCCTTGAAAATGGGCAACTTAGTACGCAGGTAACTCTCGGCTTTGGATGAGTTGAGCTGGAGACACTTGAAATCCCAAAAGTGGAGTAGTACGGTGTGCTAGAAGTGCCAAATGTAGGTCTTGATTATCAAATGAACATTTCTTCAAAATCGTTGAAGGGTGTTGAGTCGGATGATAATAGTCTTGTTGGTGGTCGAAACGACTCTGGGTCCTTTTTGTGAATAAACAGGAAAACGTTGATTTTCTGTTGTATATTGTTTTTCTAGCTACAGTTTCGCTGGGGCAACTTGCCAGCATCTTCAGGCTAAAACATTTGAGAACAGCAGATCTTATCAGTTTTAAGTAGAATGTACACTTCTTGCTTGTTTCATTATCCAATCATTCAAAATTATTCAAAAACGATCGCTTCAATAGCTCCAAACTTGTTTGATGGTATAATTTTTTGTTAATAAGTCCTTTAAAAAAGATTAAGAAGGAGTTTAGAAAAAGCATTAGGTACTTTTATGAAAAAACTGCGGAATTTTTTTTTTCCGCAGTTTTTTCATAAAAGTAATGCTTTTTCTAAACTCCTTCTTAATCTTTTTTAAAGGACCTATTAACAAACCATTATACCATCAAACAAGTTTGGAGCTATTGAAGCGATCGTTTTTGAATGATTGGATAATGAAACAAGCAAGAAGTGTACATTCTACTTAAAACTGATAAGCCTGAAGATGCTGGCTAGTTGCCCCAGCGAAACTGTAGCTAGAAAAAGAATATTTCTTCAAAATGCCTTTAGCAATATCCTTTAGCAATCAGCCAATCCATTACTTTGACTGTAGAGTGGACTCGAAGTTATGTGCTTGAAACCCCAATGTGCTGCGAACTCACGGAAATCTGCACTGTTACTTGGGTTTGGTATATTTTTATTTAAATTAGCAACCACTTTTGGTATAAACTTGTATAATTCTTATAGTTTCAAGAACATCTGTTATCAAATTTAATCTCTGTCAACTTCCTCTTCTTCTTCTAGGTATTGTTGTCCACTACTCTAAACATGCTTGGTTTTTACGAATGTAATCAAAGGATCTTGAAACCTAGGCGAGATTTTGTTATGAACGGGGGCTTTTAGTTGTGATGTGTTCTTCGACGTTTTAGATGTTTTCGATTTCTTAATAATAACAATACCCAAGCGGGAAATTTTTATTCGATTTTCGGACTCTACGTACCTTGAAACGTAAACCAACAAATTTTGAGGGGGGTAAGACTTTTTTTTGGTCGATTCCAAAGGATCATTATGGAAAACAATAAACCAAAAGAAACCAATTAAATAAGTCACGAAAAAGAAGGGAATAAGTACCTTGTCGTAAAAGTTTCTAATTAGAGAAATTATGTCCATAAGATTCCCGTGAAGCTCAGCTTCCATCAAACTCTTCTTCATCACATTCTAAATGAACCTTAATACATAATGAAATACAGGACAAGGTATCGAACAACTCCTTATTAGTTATTGACGACATTTTTTATGTTTCTTGCAACCTCCCGTGACTCTTTCAATTAAGAGGCCTGAATAGGAAATTAAACCACAATGCCAGGACTACTAACGAAGTGTAGATATTACCTACTCTTGGAACAATACCGTTTAATTAGAGAGCCTGGAATGGAACGTCGAATGTCAACAAAATAACGCAGGTAGGAATATAGAGGGAGGTACTTTAATTAATAATACTATCGTCAACCCGAATAGTTGACTCCTGGTTCAGTTATGCTCAAACTGGGAGACCTTTTTGAAACCTCTTGATTGAAGAATATTAATTCCGAATTAAGTTATCATAAAATTGTAATTTTCCGAATCAAGTGGTGGATTTTGTTTTCGAGTCTGCTGCGGTAGAGGAAGCATTTTCACTTTCGAGAGGTGAAAAAAGTACTCCGAAATCAGACTTTTCTGAACAATTTTGTTGGTTATTGTGGAGAAGGAAGCAGAGGAATCAATATACTCTTTTCAACATTTATTTGGCTAGCGCTTTCGGGGCAAACTATGGCCCCTTTCTCAAGCCTATGTTCACCCTGCAATCATACTCCTACTATCTTCCATCCCTCCTCAATCACCAAAAACTCCCAAGAAAAAGGGGCCATAATTTGCCCCGAAAGCGCTAGCCAAATAAATGTTGAAAAGAGTATATTGACGTCCTCTGCTTCCTTCTCCACAACAACCAAGAAAATGACTACAGCAGGAGTACAGATGAACAATTTTGATTCCGTGTCTGTCTGTGTGTTTCTCTGATTGTGTCGGCAGATTCATGCTACGGACAGGCAACAGCAGGTGTAACTTGAAGAACCGATTCCGATGAAATTTTCAGGGATTGTGCCGATTGGGTCTTTGATGGTCCCCTACAAAATGCATTTCCTCCGCCTCAGCGCAGTGGCGATCTTAAATACCACAATTTTCTTGAGATTGGCGTTGGGTCTGGGAAGAACCACAAAAATTGAATATAGGTCAGATCAATTGAAACCATCGTGCATTCAAAACGCTGCAAATTATTACTCAAAGGTTTATTTTTGTCTGTATAGATCACTCGCCTGCAAATTTGCCATTGTTACCACCTACCAACCATATTTTTGCATCACTATCAATTTTATTTGGAAGAAATAAATGATTTACACTCAGTTAGAAGTAATAAAGAGTTGTGGGTGCCTTCATTTGGAAATTTGATTACCGGTTGCTGAGGACGCAAAACTGAGTACAACCAGATGAAACGAACAACAACTGCTAAAATTTGAACGGAGATTAGACTTTTTTTTGCGATTCACAATCATGTTTCTGATTTATCGTAAGACCAACCCTTAAGCTCTCATGGGGAGCGAACGGGTTGGTCCAAGAGAGCTCCGGGTGGTCTCATTCGATTCTAAAAGTGCAATACTATTTTAAATTGATGAAAAAACAATACCTTTACATCGAAATTTTTTGAGCTAGGGCGTTTTGAAAATGTCAGCTCTTATTTTCCAACCCTTAGGAGTGCCTGACATAGGTTTTGTACGGCTGTACCTGTACCTGCAAACTGAGAGGATTTAAGGGGTCGAGATTAGTAAGGGTCTCGGTCTTGTGTCTTGAAATTTTATATCATGAAGATGTATAGCATTTTACTAATTTATTTCAACCTTTTCCATATTTAATTCAACCTTTTACAAATTATATTCGACCTTTTACAAATTCAATTCATCCATTTACAAATTATATTCAACTTTTCACCAATTTAATTCAACTTCTTAAAAATTAAACTTTATTACAAATTCGACCCTCCACCAATTTAACTCATCCCAACCTTTCAACTGATTCCATGAAAAAATAATAATAATCGTAAATAGCGGTACAGAGCGATTAATGAGAAATTTATCCCTTTCAAGGGCATGTAAAAATTAGCGATTGTCGGCATTGCACATAGAAGCGATTTTTTTTACCATACAGTAGACATTGAATTGGCAAGGCGCTGAGGTCACGTAGGTAGGTACCTACTATGAATGTTCTTTTTTTTAACTCCCCTCAAAGACGGAGGGGGGCACGCCATTAATGAAAAAAAAAATCAAATATAATGGGGAGGTAGGGATGGCACGATACTCCAAAGTATCGATACTCCTTTCGATACGATATTTCTCAGGAAGTATCGATACCCGATATCTTTTCGATACCGATATTATAAAATATCGATACTTCGATGATATCGGCTCAAAGTATCGATACCCCCGATATTTCAAATTAACCCACCGATGATTTCCCACTCCCAATAAAAACCCTATTAATTAAGAAAAGGCAATATATTTTCTAAAAAACAATAATTTGAAATGTGATAAAAGTCAATGGCAATTAAAAATGTAATAAAAGCCTATGATTTAAAATTTAATAAAAATGAATAATCATTCTATTTTATTTCAATTCAAATTCTTTTTTGATAGAAATCTCTGTTCAATGAAATGATGTTTTCCTTCCACTAGAAATCGAAAGGATCGAGTAATAAAACAGTTACAATACAGTTATTGCTACTTATTATTCGAAAAAAGCCGTTCGCACGTGGATGTCGCCATCACGATTAATATTTTGCATGCCTCCCTCTTCTTGTAAGTTCGGGAAAACGGGTTTAAATTCCTTCCAAACTCACAATTGATATTGATAGTATTTTGAGGCTATCGTGGCGATATATCGTTTCAATTGATAATATTCTGAGCCTATTTCGATTGTTATTCTGTGGCTGACAATATCGATACCTTAAAGCACAAATGAGCTATGTCCAAAAACGGAGTTTTCAAAAAACGCAAAAGAAATTTCGCTAGTGCACTATTCCTAACATAATGGCTTACTACACTAAAATATTTAATTTGTTCAACTAATTTTTAAGCTGTAATCGTCAAGAAGGTCAATAATAGTTTTGTTGAATTTGAGTTTTTCTAAAATTGAAAAAAATTGAAAATTTGGAAGGTGGATGGACATAGCGCCTTTGTGCTATAAGGTATCGATATATGGTATTATTATCTTGTTACTCATTTGGTATTTTTTCACCAATTTACTTTGGCAAAATTTTTGATAATATCGTCAAGAAAGTATCGATACCTCCGATATTTTAGGCAAAAGTATCGATACCAATATACTGGTTTGTAGTTTCGCATCAAAATTATCGATACAAATATCGGTATCGATACCAAAAAAGTATCGATACTCCGATATATCGGTGGTATAGTGCCGTCCCTATGGGGAGGACACCCAGGACTCACCCTAGGGATGAGGAATGATGAAGGAAGTGGGGGTGGGAGAGAGGGATGAAGGGTGCATTCTACACGCACAGCCTACTTACTTATAATTATCCTACTACTTATAATCCTATCAATCAGCTACTTTCCATACCCATAACCTCTGGTGGAGAGTTGAATAGCATTAAATGCTATTCACAAATGTTATTTACAAATTTTGTAAAAGGTTGAATTGAATTTGTAGAAGGTTTGAATGAATTTGTAAAAGGTTGAAATAAATCTGGAAAATGAATAAATAAATATGAATTAAATCTGTAAATGATATATTTATATATAATGCCCTGAAATGTCTAAATCTTGATTGTTTTCAAATGTTAATGTCGGAGTCAGTGAGGTATTTGATTACCTTTTATGAAGGGTTCTATTCTACACAATACTGTCGTAACTGAAGGGTCTATGTACTTCTGAAAGTTCATTGAATAGATGTTGTCGTATCATATTTTGTGCATGACATTGAGATGGTGTTCCAAGGAGTCAATTTCGTTACAAGTGTTGCAATATGGAGATTCCTCTGCGCCAATGTTATATACAGTTATTTTACATAAAGTTTTTACCTAAAGTTATCGTTTTGGTAAAATACAAAAAGGTATATATTTCATGATTTTTTAGCAGAGATATTTTCTGTTATCAGAGAGATAAAATAGAAGACATACGTGCATAGTTTCCGCCTAATTTGATAGATAGATATAGATATATGTTTATTTGTCGCCATTTTGTACACTTTTACAATAATATAAATGCATGAAGGGATGCGATTTTCTCAGATTTCCTACCCGACGATAGGCTTGGCCCGTGTTGTAGGGTAGGATCTTTGCAAAATCGCTCCAAATCGGTAAATAAATTGATATTTACTATTACAGTAATAAGTAAAAGGCTAGGGCCAATTACATTCCCTGCGGCGGCATATCTAGTATTGTATTTCGGATCCCTTTGAGAAACTTCAATTATGTTAGGTGTCCTAAAGAATTGCAATAAAGTTGTCTTATAGTAAATACCATAGCAATATCAAATAGGTCTACGGATGGGGTCCTACGCGGTAATGACAACATCATTTTTATGTTAATCTTCTGCCGAACATGTAACTTATTTATATGGGTGGAATACGTTCCTCCCCAAGCTATTACACCATACTGCAATACAGATTGCAACATGGTATAATAATATTATAATTACAATAAAAGCAAACAAGAATAGTAGAATTAAACAAGAAACAAGAATTATATATTATATAAGTTTTATTGTTTGCTTCGGGAGCCTATGTCTAACATTGTAGAATATATATTTCCTAATCTTGTCGTGTGTATAGTCAGAACTAGCCCCAGATACTTATGCCTTGCAACTCTTTCTATCGATTCGCATGAGCATACTTGATCTTCTACACAAGAGGGCAGGATGATTTTCAAGTGTTTTTCCTCGATTTGTGACTTATTTCCTCCGTAAACTTTCAGTTTGGTCTTGTTAGCATTCAATGTGAAATAACTCTTGAGAAACCACTTCCCTACTTGATTCATTATCTGATTCAATGAGATTGATGAGAATTTACCAAACAGTATTTCTTCAAACCTTAGCTAGGCCTTATTGGGGCACGGCACAAGTTATAACATATTTCCCCGGTAACTTAACTGCTCAACTCTCTTCAAACTTTGGTTCTGGCGGTGTTCTATCTAGCGCTCCAGCTAATTGTGTTGCAGATACGATGAAGCTATGTGCCACACCCACTCTACACGCCTAATTTCTCGAATTAACAAGGTGAAGTAGCGAATTCATGTCCTCTGCGGAACTAACGGTTCAACAGACCCATTCGTGGACGAGAATGATTTTCAACCAATGAAAATAACGAAATAAACAAACAAGATAAACAGGCGCCGACTGTCACGAGTGCGGACTTGTAGAAATGTCAACACGACGAGATATCTCGGTTTTCATTGTTGAATAGATATGATAACGTCCGGTTTTTTGAACGTTTATCCGGGAAGAGGGTATTTCGCGTGAGAACTTCCCGATCTTGAATGAAGGGGGTTTCAGATTAGAATATTCCATTCCAAAATCTACAGTCAAGACACACGAAAATAATCTTAAACGAACGAAGAGGATCTAGAATTCTCATCCGATTCCAATGAAATTTTCAGGGATCGTGCGGGTTGGCATGTAGATGGTCCCCTATGGAACAGAGAACTTTTTTTTTCAACCTTGAAAAGTGAAAACAAAACTTTAGCTTCCTTGGTAGACTCGGAAGCAAAAATTTGATATTCTGCCTGCGATATTGGTGACGATATTTTTTACTCCATGATCGATTTGAGGATATTTTTATCGTTAAAGAATAAGAATATTTTCATCAAACGAAAATAACCGGTGAGTAAAGTAGTGCTAAGCTTCGCACCTCTGGACATATTATGGCCTAACATTGTCAAAATGATCAATCAAAATTCGAAACGCTCACAAATTCTTATAGGATTTTTCACGCAGAATCGAATGAGACCACCCCCAGGTCGCTACGTCCAACCGTATAGAAACTACAACAAAATCTTCGATGAAAATCGTATTTGTTTTACGATTTACACTAAAAAACATATTTTTTAAATGATTTTCAGTGGAAATCGCAAAAAATACGATTTTCAGCGTAAACTACGTCGTAATTTCTATACGGTTGGTCGTAGCGGCCTGAGGGTGGTTTCATTCGATTCTGCGTGAAAAATCCTATAAGAAGTGGTGAGCGTTACGAATTTTAGTTGATTATTTTGACAATTTTGGGGAATAAATAAAACCGAAATTCCGGTAAAAATCATAATTCTTTTATGATTTTCAGTAGAAATCGTAAAAAAATACGATTTTTAGCGTAAATTACGTCGTAGTTTCTTTACGGTTGGTCGTAGCGACCTGAGGGTGGTCTCATTCGATTCTGCGTGAAAAATCCTACAAGAATTTGTGAACGTTTCGAATTTTGATTGATTATTTTGACAATGTTAGGCCATAATATGTCCAGAGTTCGGGAGAAAATCATAAAAAAGTATGATTTTCAGGGAAAATTGTTTTAAAAAAATCGATTTTTAGGGAAATCATAGAAAAAAAAAATAGTATTCAAAATACGAATAAGGGGGAAAATCGTATCCAAAATGTGAATACGATTTTATTCGTATTTTTATTCATATTCATACCTATATTCGTATTCATAATCATAAAATCGCAGATATGATTTGTATTCTTAGTCGTATTTTTGAATAAGAATTCGCCCATCTCTGGTCCCCGTACTCGAGCTGGGCGTCCATTTTGGTCGGAACGACAGTCCATTTGGTCGAGGTAGCACCCAGGTTGGATTAGGTTCCATATTAGACAGGTCGGACTTTTCTAATAGTTTGCTGTTATCCAGGTGTCGACTCATTTCCCCGCTAAGCCTCTTACCGACCTTCGGGATTTCGTAGAAAGTTAACGCTCGCAATCCCGAACGAAAATACCATCTGAAAGGAACCTGAAGGCTGAAGCCGTAAATGTGGTTCCTAACGGGAAAATTATATTTCTTGAAACGACTGTACGAGAATTATGGTCCGTTTGGCGCCAGGTATAGACGAGTGAAACTGGCAACAAAAGGTACTACCTGGTACCTCTCATATTCAAGTTTATACTCGTACAGGTATGATTTTAGAATTATACTGTGTACCTAAAAACTCATTTGGACTAAGGAATGGCAGTTGGACTGAAATTCGACTTGAAATGAGTCCAAAACTAAGAGGTGGTTCGTCACTGCTGTCATATTAGGATGTAGGATATGGAGTTTTAAAAACGTCTGCCAAGTTGGGTGGGCAGTATAGCTTCCTCACTCATTGTAACATGGAAGTATAGAATCAGTTGGCGAAAAAATTATGATTCAAAGAGTTATTGAATACCAAAATAATCATACCAAAATACCAAAAAAATTCTGATTCAAAGAGTTATTTAATACCTAAATAATCAATGGAGTGTAAATTCGCATTGCAAAATCCTAGTTCGGCGCATTCAAAAAACGCGAAGTGCCAATTTTCATCTCAAAACTGACCTGTGGACCACTAACTCGATGGCAGAAAGAAAGATGCAAAAGAGACTGTGATGAGGGATCAATTTGGTTTCAACATTAATTGACCTGCAGACCACAACATTTGATCACACAATAAAAGAAGCAATTTACACGCGAACCTGGAAGTAAGTGTGGGCACAAGTAGTATGATATTTGTATTTTCAACGTAGAATTTTATTTAGCGGTCCACCGTCTAGGACCTAACCCACACAATCCCTGAAAATTTCATCGAAATTGGTTGAATAGTTGCGGAGTTTTGGTTGTAACAATAAATTTAAAGTTCGCGCATGCGCAGCGGCTATTGCTTGACCAATTTGATTGAAACTTATAGGGTGTCTCTTAGAAGTTAGTCCCTAACTAACCTCCAAATTTGAGCAAAATCGGTTCATTAGAAACCGAGAAACCGAGGTTCCAGGAAATTCACGTTTGCGCATGCGCACTCGCTCCTATTGGTCCGAAGGTGCTGAAATTGATAGGGGACTGTCTAGGACCTAACCCGCAGAATCCCTGAAAATTTCATCAAAATCGGACCACAGGTTAGTATAGTTTTGCCCGGGACAAGGATTGACCACAGACAGACCGACAGACCGACAGACAGACAGACAGACACGGAACCAAAATTGTTCGGGAAGTTCTAAAACGCAAAAAGCAAGTGGAAATTTTGATTTTGGAGGACATTTTTTTGTCCATTTCTTTCACGAATACAAAGCTTCCCTACCTTCGGTAGTGAGAAAGCAAAAATTGTCACATGACACACTGAATTGAGATCCCTTCTACTTCAAAGACGCTGAAAATTATTACGCAAAGGTTTATTATTTCAGATCACTCGCCTGCAAAGAACGCGGCTTAGCCATTGTCACCAACCAACCAACCATAGGCACTACTTACCTATTAATCAAGTTTATTATGAGTAGGTCATCTTTAATGCCCTCGTTCATCCTATATTGGAGTATGGCTCTATTGTATGGTCCCCTTTTTATGAAAACTCAGCTGATCGGCTTGAACGAGTCCAGCATACGTTTTTGAGGTACATCTCGTTCAAAATGGGAATTCCTTGGACCGAATTTGGTAGTAACTACGTGAACAGGTGTTGCATGAATGTGGTCTTTGATGGCCAAAAATCGGAAAACGCTGCAAATAATTACACAATGGTTTATTATTTTTCTGTATAGATCACTCGTCTACAAAATCACCAACCATCCAATATGAAGAAAAAAAAAATCAAAATCACCAACCATCGATCGCATTTCGGTCAGCTCTAATTTGAACGGAGATTAGGCCTCTTTTGCGATTCACACTCGTGTTTTGATTTATATATATATATTTCAATATAAACCCTTAAATTTTCGTAGGGAGCGAACGGTTTGTCCTACAGAGCTCCGCGTGGTCTCAAAAAATTCTAAAAATTCTATAGAATCTTAAATTGAAGGAAAAACAATACCTTTATATCTAAATTTTTTGAGTTAGGGCGTTTTCAAAATTTCAAAATTGATTTTGGAACCCTTAGAAGTGACCTACATCAACCAAAAGCTTCTGGGCACAACTAGACCCCAAATGGAGCCTACATACCAAATTTCATCAAAATCGTTCAATGCTAAGTGGCAAAAGTGCCGCGGACGGCGGACGGACGGCCAAATTTTTATTCGATTTTTGGATTCTACGTACCTTGAAACGTAAACCATCAAATTTTGAGGGGGTGTTAAATTTTTTTTTTTCTTGGTCGATTCCAAAGGTTCATTATTGAAAATAATAAACCAAAAATCATTATCTTCTAAACGAATTAGTGTATCGTTTCGGGAATGGTTTCATTCGATCCCGAATACGAAAATACATCAGAAAAATATGTTTTGCGACGTTTAAAGTTATTATTTCAGTACTAAATCTCGAATTTTGAAAAGAATAATGTTATTTAAAGTAGGAAAGGGTGTGAAAAAAAAAATAGCAAAACGGTTTTACAGGCTATGGGTATGTGTTATTTTGTTCTTTTCTTCGTTCCATGGGTTCTAGGATACGACAATTATTATTGAATTGAGGTTTCTTTAAGTGTGTATGTAAATATTTATATATATAAATTTATATTTATATATATTTAATTTTGACAAAATTTTGTGTCATAAACACCTTTGAAAATTGGATAGTATGCGATCAAATAATGGAACGAACCCAAATAAAGTTTGCTGCATCCGAATAAGAAATTTTTAACGAGGACATGTTCTCGGACCGAGAATCTCGGTATATCACGACAGTACGAACTGACCACATTACTGCGAATGACAATCCGAAGAACCAGGTGTTCAAACAGAACCTTAACTCTTAGCGGGAATATTTTACGAAAATATCTCCTCTTACATCGTTTTGTGTTCCAATAACAAAGAAAACAAAAAATTTCTGCTAAATGGGTGTGGCACATAGTTTCCCAGTATCCATAACCCGATTGTTTGGATGATCCGATCATTGTAGCTAACAGCCCACATAGGGGACCTTCTACATGCCGGCATTCACAATTCTTAGAAATTTTATCGAATTTGAGAGGAAAATGAAGCGGTTACAGCCCTTAGAAGGGTTTTACTCTGAAGCAAAAATGAGTGGAGTGACGGCAGAGACGGTGGTCTCGCTTTATTTTTGATCGCACATTAATCCATTACGCCTGAATTCGGTGGAACACGGAGATGAAATTTTTACAGCTTTTTAATAATGGTCAGAACTTCAAGAAAAAAAATAAGTCAAACCAAAGGAAGGCGAAACTTGGGGTTTCCACGCCTCTAAAGCACTTATTCGCTGTAGAACCCCAAATCTGGAGCTAATTTTCAAGCTAAAATGTTTTGAAAAAATAATTAGTATTTTTTAGTGATACTACATAATATGTATATTTTGTAATATGTATATATATTCAAACCTGATATTTTGAGATTTTAAGCACTTTGAGAGTGGAATTTGAAAATTTCCTACCACTTTCTATGTGTTTCAAAAAATTGAAATAAAATTATATAATGTTGGATGCATATTATACATGTAGGTATATTATACATCCAACATTATATAATTTTATTTCAATTTTTTGAAACACATAGAAAGTGGTAGGAAATTTTCAAATTCCACTCTCAAAGTGCTTAAAATCTCAAAATATCAGGTTTGAGCCCCCATTTAGCAGTGAAAACAATTTTTAAACACTGAAGGTCCTTCACACCCCAATTCTAGAGGTAATAGAATTTGAGAAAACCACATTACATTTCTTTTATAGTCAATTTGCAAAAATGGATTTTTTTCTTCTCCCGCCCCACTGTGCGCCGTCCATAGGTAATTTCTAAGGGTTAAAAAATAAGGGTTGAAGTTTTGAAAACGCCCCAACACAAAAAATTTTCATATTAAGGTATTGTTTTTCCTTCAATTTAAGGTAGTATTGAAGTAGTATTGCTCTGTAGGACCAACCGTTCGCTCCCTACTTAAGGGTTGGACTCACGATAAATCAGAAACACGAGTGTGAATCGCAAAAAAAAAGCCTAATCTCCGTTCAAATTTTCGCTGACCGAAATCGATGTTTTTGTTCATGTTGGATGGTTGGTAACAGTGACAAAGTCGTGTTCTTTGCAGACGAGTGATGCTTATATTCTCACGTCGAGGAATCAAAACGCCGGTGATTTTTATAAAATTAGTACAAAAAGTAAATAAGGATCATCAGATTGATATAATATTGATAGATCAATATCCAGGCATAAACTCAAGAGAATTAAAACAATTTCTAGAAGAAGAAAATATAAGACTTGTTTTCACAGCTGTGGATACTCCATTTTCAAACGGACTAAATGAAAGACTAAATCAAACTTTAACGAAAAAGATTAGATGTAAACTGAATGAGACTGATAAAAAACAAGCTTGGACTACTATTGCACAAAATTGCGTAAAAAAATATAATGAAACGGAACATACAGTCACGAAATTTGCTCCTAAATACCTTTTGGACGGAGACCCTGTAAACATTCTACCACTAGAACTACAATCAGTATGCGAAAAAGGAGATTTAACAAGAGACAGGCAATATACTCTTGAAAACACTATCAAATCACATGATTATAATAAGAAAATATTCGATCGGCATAGAAAAGAACATAAACTGACAATAGGTGACAGAGTATACGTGGAAAATGGGAATCGTCTAAATAGGAAGAAGATGGACGAATTGAGGATTGGACCATTTAAAATCGTGAAGAAAATCTCAAATTCTATCTATGAAGTGGATACTGGACACAGGAAAGCAGAATCAAACCTTTACCATATCTCAAAACTTTTTCCGGTTGAGGATCATGCATAAACAATTTCAAATTTTCACCAGTGACTGTTTGAAATTGTTTCTCTATGAGGGGGGAGATGTAAAGAAAACACTGCGTCACTCCTGCAATGATTTCTTCACGACGTGGACGCCGCTCTAGTTTAGTAACCTAGACTACGAAAAGCACCACGACAGACAACTGATGGCAAAAGTGAAATATTAGTCGAACGACATTGTAATTTATAAACTGATTGATTTCAATATTTTATATCCCTTCATATTATCGAGAAAACCCGGAATATCGGCTTTAATTGTGGTTTCTTTCGTTTACAGAGAAACGCAATATCGTCGTTGTTCTTACTCAAGAAGGGCCATACTATTATATATATATATAGAAAAATAATAAACCTTTGTGTAATAATTTGCAGGGGTTTTAACCACACCTTCGGTCGTAGCCAATCCTAAGTCTGGTCAAGTGGGAAGGAATTCAAATTCCTTCTCGCCAGGCCAATATCCTTGAGACACAATACTTTTGCCAACATTTCGGCATTAAACTCGATTTTCATGAAAATCCACTTATACCCCTTGTATTCTAGACTATGTCGTTCATCTCCACAACAGGTAATAGTACGTTCCGCTTCCTTGAGCCATGGTAGCTTAGTAGCTTGGTGTGATAGAATCCTCATCGCATTGAATGTTACAATTTCATTTGATCAAACAATCGAATTATCAATTCAAACATAAATATTTGTAAAATCGGGAGAGTCGAGCGAGATAGTGTGCATTGAGATGACGTGAGTCATTCCATGAACAATATTTTGGTTTGGTGGCATTATTGGAATTCCATTGGAATCGATGTGGACCCGACGTGACGCATTAGTTATGATAATATTGTTACTGGAGCTTCGGTCTTTCAACTTATCTCAATCTAATCTTTCGTTTGTGTACTTCGATGGATCCGATGGTTTTCATTCAATGAGTGAAAGGACCTTTTCATGTCTTCGGGAGCTGACGGTATTTGAGCCCAAATTAAAATAGAACTGACTTGAGCCTCCTGGTAGTACTTTTGGCCCAAGTAATGGAAAAAATTGTTTCGTTTGAAATCAAAATAAACTTTCTAACAATTTAGATTTGAATATTGTTCCGTCTATCTGAGGTCGTCTGTCTGTCTGTCTTGAGTTCGTCAGTCAGAAGTCAGTCTATTTGAGGTCACCTTTTGAGGTCTTAGCTCAGCCTGTCAGCTATAGCTCCAAAATTTAAGTCAAAGTTCACCTCTGGCCACCCGAATATTGTGAGCTTTATAGAAATAATTTGGAAAATTCTTGTGAAGCTACAGGTCCTAGGGAATAGTGTTGGGATCATCATCATCGAGAATAGACTTCCTTCAAGCTGTAGCCTACCTAAAAATTAAAAAAAAAAGCTGCAAATTATTACACAAAGGTTTTGAAAATTACAACCCCTATTCCTTTGAACTGACTGACATCAACCAAAATATTCGGGGCACAACTAGACCCCAAATGGAGTTCATAACCCAAAATTCGTCAAAATCGGTCCGTGGGAACTGAGGAAAGTGCCGAGTACGGTGGACAGACAGAAATTTGGTATTTTATTTTCAATAATAAAAATTTCTTGGAATCGATCAAGAAAAATTTTTTTTTAACCCCTCTCAAAATTTGTTGGTTCAAGTTTCAAGGTTCGTAGAACCAAAAATCGAATACAAATTTTCCGTCCGTCCGCCGTACGCGGCACTTTCCTCAGTTCCCATGGATCGATTTTGATGAAATTTGGTATATGAAGTCTATTTGGGGTCTAGTTGAGCCCCGAAGTTTTTAGTTGATGTCAATAACTTCTAAGGGTTGAAAAATAAGGGATGAAATTGTCAAAACGCCGAAGCTCAAAAAATTTTGTTATAAAGGTATTGTTTTTCCTTCAATTTAAGATTGAATTTTTAGAATCGAATGAGACCACCCAGAGCTCTGTAGAACCAAACGTTCGCTCCCCATGAGACCTAAACGTTCGCTCCCCATGAGACCTAAACGGTTGTACTTACGATAAATCAGAAACAAGAGTGTGAATCGCAAAGAAGCCCTAATCAAAGCGAATTATTGTAACTTTATTGTATAAAAAGATGAGATTCCCAACTGCTGAAGTATTCAAATTATTTAATGTCTTAGACGTGTCTAATAATGTCTTAGACGTGTCTAATATTTATAAAAAATGGTACTCAAGCACATTTATAAACAACTAAATGCATATGAAAGAGTTAGCGGCTATACTAGATCAGCTAGTAATGTGAATTTGAAGCTTCCGCTTCGCCTCACTACGAAAGGGCAAAATTTTTTCTCTTACACGGGAATAAAAATGTTTAACAATTTAACTTCTATAATAAAGCTTAACCTTTCTCCAAATAATTGTAAGTCGTCAATTAAGGAATTTATTAAGAACAACTTTTTTTTGAAATTTTTTAGTATAGAAGCATTGGATTTTCTTTATTATCTTCTTTGTTGTTTTTCTTTCTTATATACGCAATCAATGATTGCAGCTTCATTAATAACATCTTCAGTTATATTCGTTAAAATACCTATGTATAAATAGCTTTAGCGACTCCACTCCTCAGCACAAGTTTCTAACTTTTAGAGGGGCGATCCCATTTTTCTTCTAATCAGGCACCTATCATATTTCTTCGTATTATTTTCGTGATTACTTTGTAATCAGTTGTATTATATTTTCAAATATATGCTCTAAAAAAAAGTCGTAGTTGAAATTTTAGCTGGCCAAAATGGGAATGTTGTTCGTTTCTTCGAGTTGTACTCGGAGAAAGTTGTAAAGTCGGAGTACAAAAAACGAGCAGTTTATGATTTAGTAGTGAGGTGACGCTAATTAATTATAGTTATTACTGACTAGAGTATTGGATTAGAGCTGGGATTATTGAACATTAAGTTCGGATATGAGGAACCTTCGGTATGACCAAGCTGCCCCAAAGAATAATAATAAAAATAATAATAGTTCTTTATTCGTTGTACCATAATGTATGTACATGAATGCGTCATTATACTTAAGTCGTATTAAATTTTAGGTCAAAGTATTCCCTTAGACTGTAGAATGGAGTTTCCTTCAAAAAAATCTTCATGGTCTTCTCAAATTGCCTCTTTGGTAACTCTCGTATTGAAATAGGAATGTTGTTATAAATCTTTATCGATGTGTAGTGGTACTGCTTTTGTGTCACACATAGCCTATGAAACGGCAGATCGACGTCGTCTCTCCTTCTTGTACGATGATCGTGTACGTCTCCCCGGGCTAATGTGTTTCTATCATTGAAGTAGCAGCTTGCGTAATAAATGTGAGCGTTTATGATGGTCATGATTTTCATCTTCTTGGATAAAGGTTTGCAGTGATCTTGGTGGCCAGCTCTACACATTAGTCGAAGTGCACGCTGAACTCTGTCAATTTCTTGAGAATTCCCCCATATATGCAAGGCATATGTACATTTTGCATGGAAGACTCCGAAGTACACCTCACGCATGGATTCCTCCGGCAAAAATGTCGAGGCTTGTCTTAATGCGTAAACTGCAACATTGTAATGGGCCAGAATTAGACACCGCTCCTCAGACAGAAACCCGAAATACAAACACATCCAAACGAGTTTACTTCCATAAAAGCAACCACCTCTTCGCCACATTGATGTCCGCCAGCACACACCTGCACCACACGAGCGCCACCATCGCTGCCTCCCCCATCACAGACCAAGATGGCCGGAGGGCTTAAATAGGGGTGCCCCCACCACCAGCACCTCATTCTACCAGTGACGCGTCTCGTGTGTGATCGAACCTAGCTGTGTATGGATCATCCCCTCTAATCGTAACCAAAGTGATCAGAACTGAGAATTCTCGTGCAAATAGTCTGTGAGCTTACTTCCCACCAGTTAGTGATTCCGCGAGTTCGAGTAGCCAAGGCGCGAGCTCGGAACACTACAGCCTTCTCCCTGAACCGCCGCAAGTACGTACCGGACCGAAGTTCGTACCACGAACCGGGACAAATCTGTTCCGTACCTCCCCGGCAATCCCTCAACAAGCCTTCAAGGAACGAGGCCTTGGAACCTTCACCTGCTACGGAAATTCTCAAGAATTCAAGCTCGGCCATAGGTGAGCCCATTCCCTCAAAACCCTCCTTCGTAAGCGCTTACCCTTTTCTTCAAAATCTGGCAAACCTTCCCCCTTTTCAAAACGTCCTGCAAACATAAAGTAATAAGAGAAACTGTGAAAGTAAAGTAAAGTAAAGTTAAGTGTAACGAAAAGTAAAGTATTAGTAGAAGAGAAACTGTAGTAGAGAAAGTTGTGTAAGGAGAAAAGTAGAGTAAAATAAGAAGAATTTTTTGTTATAAAGTAAAGTCAAAATTGTCTAAGTCAGTTGTAATTTTAAGAAGAAGTAAATTCATATTATATTTTGTGTTTCAGTATTTCAGTCATTATATTTATGTGTGGTGAATTTAAAGTCAGCTCCATCAGAGCAAAAGTCAGTGTTAACAACATTCCGCTTCACGGTTTAAAACTTGTATTTTTCATGAATAAAAACCCTACGTGTTTAATTCTGTGTTTCCTCATTTCAGTATTTCCACTCTCTCTCAATTCGTCTATCAGACTTGGTAAATTGCAAATTTTACTATCTTTGGGTATTTTTCTCTGAGTCAGTTCACTGATCTCAGAGTGGTGGCAGCGACCTAGGAATTTCAACACAATCAGAAGTAGAGCCACTGACCCCCTAGAACCTTCAGTTCGGGTGTCACTTACTAGGGGATTTTCCGATACTTAACATCTAGAAAGGGATTAAGGTTGGGACAACAAAAAGTATGCCTGGTTGGTGGGAAAACAATTTATTTCATATAAAGGTACAAACCAGAGTTCAACAGTCTTCAACTGCACCTGTGTTCCAGCCAAGGACATCGAACCCTTCAGGTAAGACCCTTCTACATCTTGATTTAGGAATGAGGAATTTCACCATGTCGGAATTTCCTATTTTTGACCCCAAAATCGGATTCAGCACCTCGAAAAACCCCCTAAGGCAAACTTTCAGCCCGAACTTCCTAATTTACGAATAAACAAAACAGTGTAGAAAATACGAATGTTTAAAAAAACCGGGAAAATGACGTCATCCTGGAATAGTTCATTTATGGCCGCTTGAAGCGCTGAGATCGAGAAATCCATAGTCCCCAGATGCAAAATTTCATGAAACAGTAAAGTTCGAAATCGAAAAACTGAAGAAAAAAATAGAAAAAGCAAGATGGGGAAAATTAGCTTTCCCCTGTTTTTGTTTGATAACTTTTCTCTTAGAAAACACGATTTTGTCGTCCCAATGGGCAACACTGGGAGGAGACGGCGATCCGAACAGCCCAATCAGCGAGCGTTCCCGCTTCACGTCCGTTTTCCCGGTTAGTTTTGAAATAAAAAATTTTGATTGTCTCCCAAAAATAACAGGAGACTTATTTTCCGAAATCAGCCCGATTTTCATCTACCTCACACCATTAACTATTCAGGAAAAATGCAAATAGAATTCGGTGAAATTCCTCATTCCAAATTTTAACAACAAACCTTGGTTCACCCAAAAGTAAAACATCACACCATGAAGCTCTTTGATGAGGGACTCGACGTGGGGACTCCAATTCAGGCGTTCATCAATCGTTACTCCGACAAGTTTAGCTGACTTTACGGTTGATAAGTTATTATTTATTGGTTTGGTTCTAACGCTAACGAGTAAGTGCTTGGATTTTTGGGGATTCAAAACTAACTTATTGGTACTGAACCACTCTTCTACATTGTTCTCGTACAGGCCCCGCCAAAAGCTACTATTTAGCACCCAAACTCCTACAGGCCCTGATCAAGGCACATTGCCTAATGAAATGTTCGGTTGACTCAACCTCGTTTAAAATACACAAAGAACATTGATTCCACATTACGATTCCAGCGCTTACAGTTTAGGTTGATCAATTCACACCTTAAAGCACCCACGTTGCAGTTCGCCCGCTGACGAAATTTGAGGCATAGCCTTGAAAATGTCATTAAAATTGCACCGTAATTTGGTGGTTAACACGGGAAAGGAATGACCACGAACACACGAAACCAACATTGTTCAAAAAGGACAGAAACTCAAAAAAACGAGAGAAAATTTCAAATTTGGAGAACTCAAATTCGTTCAACTTGCTGCTCGAATACAAAGCTTCGATAATGAGACGGCAAAGGAATAAACCGTTGTGTAATAATTTACAGCGCCTTTTAAATGTTCCCAGCGTGACAATCCCCGCACTGGCGTTTAAACTTTTTTAACAATAAATTATTGAAACAAAAGTCGACCGGTGAAGAAGAACGTAAAGCCATCTGAGTGAAGATTGAGCCATAAAATGTCGTAATCTCATCGTTTTGCGCTATAACTCTCGTGAAATATTATCTCTAAAAATAGTTTTGCCGTCCTGGCTCTTTGCGTGTTTTCAAAGCTGAACACAATGATGGCTTGAATACTTCTTAGCAATATTCTTTATCATTTGAAAAACGTTTGAAAAGTTTGATGTAGAAATAGAGTAAAGACGTTTTTGTGGGCATTTGGTGCATAGAAAGGTTCAGATGATGACGTCATGGGTCTGCAAATCAAATTGCACGCCTAAGTTTCGTGTTACAGCATGAAAATTGAAACGTAAATGTAATAGATATAAAATTACGAATGGTTTTATATCAAATTTCGCGTTTCTGCTGCAATGGGGAGTTCTGATGGAGGAGATTACTGATATCAATGAAGGAAACGCGGGATAACTGGAAACGGAGGTTCACATCGGCACCATGAGATCATTCAGTTTAAAAAGCCTGCCGAGTGGGTGTGGCACGTAGCATCCTCGTATCTACAACCCGATTGTATAACATAAATCTCTATGTAGCTTGCAGTATCCTGATGGAGTAAACACGTAAATCCTTGAAAGTGTCATCGGAATCGGATGGGAAAATTAAGGCTGTTGCAAGGAAATTCACGTTTGCGCGTGCGCACTGGCTACTATCAGTCACTGGGCGATGATTTTCACAGGGACCATCCACATACCAATCTGAACAACACGGAAAATTGTGCCAACTTCGGATGAAAAATGTAGAGATACAAGCTGCACAAGAGATGGGGAAAGTAAAAGTTATGACTAGAGCTCGGAAAATATGCACGAAAATTTCCCGAAAATATGCACCGGAAACTGGAAAAATATGCAAAATATGCATTTGCCCTTAAAACTGCATACGACTTTGGAATTTCAGTATTTTAAGAAAGGATGTTCCATATTATTACATTTTTTTAGCCCTTTTTTCTCCTAGAAAAAAGTTATGAAGCATCAGGTAAAGTAAACAAGCAATTCAAAAAATCAGGTATACATTTTTATTTACTTTTTACGTTTATACGAACTAGGTATAAAATGCAAAGATGAACTACATATTATATTGGACAACAATTACACGCTCCAAATTATCGGGTGTAAAACAGTGTCTCCTGTCACTTAAAATTTCTTGCAATGCAGAAAACGATCTCATGATATCGCAAGATACAATAGGCAAACATTTATAAGTGGAAATCTCTTTTGGAGAGTAGGGAGAGTCCCATGAGCTGTCTTCTCCTTTGAGAATTCACCTGCTGGGGTGATGTGAGTGAGGGGACAAAACATTCCAACATTTGATTTCACATTTAATATTGTCAACTTCCAGGAATGAATTTTTTTAAAAATCCAGAATACGCAAAAAACTGGTAGAATATGCTGCAAAATATGCAAAAATCCCCAAAATGATCAAAAAATGCAAAAATCCCCAAAACGACCAAAAAATGCAAAAATCCCCAAAATGACCGAAATATGCAATTTCAATTTGAATTTAAACCACCGCATACCCTTCAGAAACCTTCAAAACGTTCAAATACAAAGATATACCGCATAATAAAAAATATGCAAAATATGCAAATTCCGAGCTCTAGTTATGACAGTAACAAGGATTTCGCGTTCGCGCATGCGCACTAGTTACCATCTCGTCCTGGCGATGATTTTCATAGGGTTTCACGACACTCAGACAGACTCGGAACCAAAATTGTTCACGAAGGCCTGGAACGTAAAACGCGAGTGGAAATATTGATTTTGGAGAATTTTATTTCCAAACTTGAAAAGTGATAAGAATACTTCCTTCCGCTATTTTGGTAGACTCAAAAGCAAAATATCCTCAAAAATAATCATTTTTATCAACCATGGGTAACTTGTACATTTTCCATCCGAATTCGATCAAATCTCCAGAGATTGTGTGGGTTAGAGTGCAAATTGTCCTCCATGAAATTCAATGATCGTTGGTAGACTGCGCATTCGATTGAAATCCTCGTAACAACCATAACTGTTGCATTATTGAATAATAATAATTCATCATTATTTATTTTATAAATGTATATATTATAACCGAGTGAATATTTTGTCTAGTAGATTCTGATAACTGGGGTTTAGTTGTTGAGAAAATATTTAGTATATTTTTCACAACGTTTTTGGGTTTCCACTACGTTTCTTCCCAGGGGCTGGGTCCTAGTCATTTGGGATTGTTGAATTAGGTGTAAACACAACGGAGGAAATAGTTTTAAATAGTGAATAACAATAAAACTATTAGCAGTATGGAATTGCAAAACTGTAGACCTGCCTGTAGAGCAAGCTGTAAAGTTGTGGAAACCAACAAAAATATACCACATATTTTCTCAAACGACAAGTCTAGTTTGGTCAACTAAATGCCAGATATATTTATTATTGTAAATGAACTAACTAATTACTAAAATAACAGTTACTTAATTACGAACTCAAGTCCCACAGAAGGTAGTGCCCCCTTCCTAAAATAAGGCAATTCAACATCCCCATATTATGCTGTTTACCCGTAGATTGTCGTCACGTGTTGTCCCTCATTTATTCATCCAGCCACGTGTCTCCATACATCCTTCTATGCAGTAAACCAACAACGTCTGTGGTTCCTTACCAATTTCATTGTGATCGGATCGCTGGTTTTTGGTTTATTATTTTCAATAATACTAAGACTAAATTAAAGATAAAACTTTTTTGTTACCCCCCCCCCCCCTAAAAATTTGGGGAGTCCGCGGCACTTTCCTTAGTTTCCATGGACCAATTTTGATGAAATTCGGTATAGGTATATGAGCTCAATTTAGGGTGTAATTGTGCTATTTTGGTTGATATCAATCACTTCTAAGGGGTGAAAAATAAGGGCTGATATTTTCAAAACCTCCCTGCTCAATAACTTTCAGTGTTGAACTTTTAGGTTCGAATGAGGCCACCCAGAGCTCTGAAGGACCAACCATGAGGACTTAAGGGTTGGACATACGATAAATCAGAAACACGAGTGTGAATCGCAAAAGAGGACTAATATTCGTTCAAATTTTAGGTGGTAAATGCGACCGTTGATTGTTTCTTCGGGTTGTTTTTCCTCAGTTTTGGTCTAAGTAAAATAAACTTAAATTACCGAACTGTCCAGTTTCAAAATGTGAAAGAAACCCAGGGGCTCATTCCAAGCAGTAGAGTTGTGCATGTTGTTCAGACGCAACCATTCTTAGAATTACCTTGTGACTTTACCTAGAAACTCCAAAAAATCTGACAAGGCCTCAGAAATCCATGATGGCCGACCATACTGATCCTCAGAATACCCAGATGGCTGCAGGGACAGAGTACGTTCATACGTAAAGGTGCGCCCTTTGGCCGGCTTTCCGGGATGTGAATAACCCTCCTCCGGCCTTTGTTATGTCTGAGACGCACAAAGTCCAGAGCGGTGTTGTCGAAACTCTCTCGAATCCAGGTTCTTGGAAATCTGTGGTGGTATTAGTTGTTGGGGATCCTTCATCTGCAGGTCTCCAGGTACCAAGAACCAACATTTTAGATGATTTCAAAGTTTCAAGGGAGCAAACCTCTCATTTATGAAGTTGCATCACTTTGATTTATCACGCTTGGAAAGAACCTAGTTCCAGAAGAATGTGTCTTAAATGCTTCAAATTATTACACAATGCTTTATTATTTTACAATATAGATCTCTGGTCTATTTTTAACGCGGATTTTCCATTAACACCAAATTTCAATAACTACCTACTACCTAGTAATAACATCGAAATATGAGAATTATGTTTATTATTTTTTCACCCCTAAGGGGTGCAAAATAGGGGTCGTATTTTTCAAAAGTGCCCTAGCTCGAAAACTCTCGAAACAACCGGACCGAGTTTGATGAAATTTGGTATCTAGAAATTTGGGGTCTAGTTGAACCCGTTTTTTTTTTTTAAAGGGGATATGACATATCTCGGGACAGTTTTTTGCGTTTTCCCGAAAGTTTCACAAATGACACAATGTGTCACATTGTGTCATTTGTGAAACTTTCGGGAAAATGCAAAAAACTGTCCCAGGTCGTCAAAACGATCAAAAATCCCATTTTTTGAAATATTCCAATGCAGTTAAATACTCTACAATCCTCCAGAATGTTTCAGATTTTTTTCAGCAAGGGGAAGTGTATCAAATTGCAATTTGAAATGCTCTCACATACCCCCTTTAAAAAAATCGATTTTTCAGGACTGAAATCATTGAAATAAACAGCTTTATTCATTGAATGAAACATATTTTGATGAAAATATGAACATAAAACATCATAACATAAAAGATGTATAATATACATCTTGTCATATTATGATCAGTTTATTCAAAATTAAAATCCAATCAACCAAAATCAAAATTTCCACTCGCGTTTTACGTTTCAGACCTTCCTGAACAATTTTGGTTCCGTGTCTGTCTGTCTGTTATGAAATCCTTTCCACAGCCATAACTTCTTAATTGCTCATCCGATTTTGATGAAATTTTCAGGGATTGTGCGAGTTGTGATGATGATGGTCCCCTATGAAAATCATTACCCCTGGACTGATAGTAGCCGCTGCACATGCGCAAACGTGAAATCCTTGCCACGGACATAACTTCTATATTTCCCATCTGATTTGGATAAAATTTTCAGGAATTATGCGAGTTGTGATGATGATGGTCCTCTATGAAAATCATGGCCCCCAAATTGAAAGTATCTTATGCGCATGCGTAAACGTGAAACTTCTACATTTTGCAACAATATTCAGATATTGTGCAGGTTGACATGTAGATGGCTCACATAGCCCCATTCAAAAGACATCGGAAATACGATACGAGGTTCCTTTTAAACGCAATCGATGCAACCAAGTATGGAGACCCAGAAAATGAAAAAAGTGAAAATGGCCGAAAATGTCACATAGCCCCTTTAAAAAAAATGGGTTCAGTTGTGCCCCGAAGCTTTTGGTTGATGTCAGTCACTTCTAAGGGTTGAAAAATAAAGGCTGAAATGTTCAAAAAGCTTTAGCTCAAAAACATTCGATGTGAAGGTTTTGTTGTTTCATCAATTAAAATAGTAGTTATTAAATTTGTAGAATCGAATGAGACCACTCAGAGCTCTGTAGGACAAACCGTTCGCTCCCCATGAGGACTAAAGAGTTGGACTTGGGATAAATCAGAAACACGAGTGTGAATTGCATCTAATCTCCGCATCTCGCATCTAATCGGCCTAATCTCCGTTCAAATTTTAGCTAATCAAAATGCAATCGCTGTTCGTTTCATTGAGTTTTACTCAGTTTTCCGTCCTTAGAAACCATTAATCAAATTTTCTTAATGAAGGGACCCACAACTCTTTATTTTTTCGAATTTAGTGTGAAGCGTTTATTTATTCAAGATCAACTTGATTGTAAAGCGAAAATATGGCTGGCAGGTAGTGGCAATGGCAAATCTGTGTCTTAGCAGGCGAGTGATCTACACAGAAATATAATAAACCTTTGTGTAATAATTTGCAGCGTTTTATTATTCGGTACGCCTATTGGTACTTGAAACCACCATTCTTTCGCGATTCGTTCTGAATTAATTTTCACCTCTCATTCAGCAAACGTCCGTAGGCGATTCGCGTCGATTATTACGCCGAAAATAATCGCCATTATGTTAATTTCCGCCTATTAAAACAGGCCGTACAGAGGTACACAATGCGATATTAATTTAATCGAGGGATCCTTTTGTATGCGGAGCTGCCTGCTGATGACAGCCAATCCTGGACAGCTGAGAGCAGTTATCAATTTGAAGGGAGTTATGGGGATAAATATGTAAGGGCTCTCTCGAAGAATTTGATTGGTTCGGCCGACATCAACTTTCATTCATGACGATCTCGCCGTTTCGAAACGGGCCAGTTGCGGTAGTGGGAAGTCCTTCGAATTCATTGACTATCGCTTATCAAGATTAGGTACTTTTATGACCTCCACATCATTCACCGTTTCCAAATATTTTCATTCACTCAAAAAAAAAACTTTTTTGTTTGACGATTTTGTTTTGGAGTCTACCAAGATGACGGAAGCATGTTTTCACTTTTCAAAGTTGAATAAAAGTTCTCTCCAAAATCAAAATTTCCACTCGCGTTTTATGTTTTAGGCCTTCCTGAACAATTTTAATGTATTTTCTTGTTGGTTGGTACGGAGGGTCCGTTTGTTCTTTTTATAGTTTCTTTAATTTCTAAAGCGGTTCTTGTTTCGATCCTTCTGTGGAGTCTTCTTCAGCCTTTATGTCACTTGTGTTGGGGTGCATTCCAATTTGTATACTCTTTGGTTCTTAGTTTGATAGTGAAGCAGTCATACCACAGTGCAGATCTGCACTAACATGTATATATCTATATATAGGGTAAATGCGCCAGTAGTCGGACACCTAACTACATCGATGACTTTGACAGTTCATAAAAATTTAACCGTTCAGAAAACCTACTTTCTTTTTGCTCTACAACCTCATGACAGGGCTAAAGAATAAGAGCCATAAGTTAGAATCGTTAAAAAAACGCTGCAAATCATTGCTCAAAGGTTTATTATTTTTTGTATAGATCACCCTTCTGTATAGATCACTGGTTCTCCATCAATAGCACCTACCACCATCTGTATTCTCCATTGACCCGCCCTCTCAAATTTCAGCTTCCTGCGTTCAACAGAAGAGAAAATGGCCTTGGAGCTCACTCAGCTGATCAGTGACCACTCATGCGCCTTCAGCATTCTCCATTGACCCGCCCTCTCAAATTTCAGGTTCCTGCGTTCAACAGGAGAGGAAATGGCCTTGGAGCTCACTCAACTGATCAGTGACCACTCAGGCGCCTTCAGCATTCTCCATTGACCCGCCCTCTCAAATTTCAGGTTCCTGCGTTCAACAGGAGAGAAAATGGCCTTGGAGCTCACTCAGCTGATCAGTGACCACTCAGGCACCTTCAGCAATCTCCATTGACCCGCCCTCTAAAATTTTAGCTTCCCGCGTTCAACAGGAGAGGAAATGGCCTTGGAGCTCACTCAGCTGATCAGTGACCACTCAGGCGCCTTTAGCATTCTCAATTGACCCGCCCTCTCAAATTTCAGGTTCCTGCGTTCAACAGGAGAGGAAATGGCCTTGGAGCTCACTCAGCTGATCAGTGACCACTCAGGCGCCTTCAGTATTCTCCATTGACTTTTGATTATGGAAATTTGATTACTGGTTACGCAGAAGGCAAAACTGTATACAAATCGAAGAAATGAACAGCAATCGCATTTTAGTCAGAAAAAATTTCAACGGAGATTAGACCTCTTTTGCGATTCACACTCATGATTCTGTTTTATCGAAGGAAAACCTTCAAGTACTCGTAGGGACTGAACGGTTTGCCCTACAGAGCTCCGGGTGGTCTCAAAAATTTTTTAAAATTCAGTACTATTTAAAATTAGTGAAAAAACGATACCTTTATTTCGAGAGTTTTCGAGCTAGGGCACTCTTGAAAATTTCAACCCTTAATTTTCACCCCTTAGAAGTGACCTACATCAACCAAAAGCTTCGCGGCACAACTAGACCCCAAATGGAGCCCATATACCAAATTTCATCGAAATCGGTCCATGGTAACTAAGAAAAGTGCCGCGTACGGCGGACGGACGGAAATTTTTTTATTCGATTTTCGGATTCTACGTACCTTGAAACGTAAAACATCAAATTTTGAGGGGGGGTTAAAATTTTTTTTTTCTTGCTCGATTCCAAAGGCTTATTATTGAAAATAATAAACCAAAATCAAGAAATTCCCGTAAAACTAAGAAATCTCTTTTTTTGGGGTTGACATTGATCAAAAACTATTTTTTGGGTTGATGTTGGTCAAAAAGATGAATTTTTAGATTTTTAGAATTGTACTCCGTGGTGTCACCACCCACTTCAGCTCTGCTCTTACTTGAACTGATGTCCTTTCCAATCTCTTTAAAGACACAGAGAGAAATTGTGGTAAGTTGCGACACCTTTATTAAAACGCTTGCATACGAGTCTGCAACACATTGAAACATTTTCATGGACATTTGGGAGCCAGTAGACGGACAGTTCACGAGGAATTCAGATTTTGTGAAAAACAGAGTGGTCATTCAAAAGAAATAGGTGTAATTTTTTTTTGTTCGGAAACCCCGAAAATTAAATTACAACCAACCTACAGAGGTGGGTATAACATCACAACAATATTCAGTTGGTAAGTAACTACCAAATGGATAACCAGTTAGTATCTGGAACCACCAAACATAAGTTTCTTAAATCTAAAATCAATCTTTTTCAGACTTTCTCTTTTGTTCTCATCTTTTCTATACTTATTTATCAATAGATATCTTCAATGGACACTGTAATTATCACCAATTTTTCTCTTCTTTTGCACTGATTTTGGTTTATTAGTTTCAATAATGAACCTTTGAAATCGACCAAGAGATTGTTTTGACCCCCTCAAAATTTGTTGGTTTACGTTTCAAGGTACGTAAAATCCAAAAATCGAATAAAAATTTGGCCGTCCTTCTGCCGTCCGTCCACTTAGCATTGACCGATTTTGATGAAATGTGGTATGAAGGCTCCATTCGGGGTTTTTTAAAATAATTTTTTGAGACCACGCGGAGCTCTGTAAAACAAACCATTCGCTCCCTACGATAATTTAAGGGTTGGACGTACGATAAATCAGAAACACGTTTAATTCAGAAAAAGACTGAACGTTACTAGGTCCATTACATAGGTAAATGAGGGTGTCCGTTTACTGGATTTTTCAAGTTTTTATTCCAAACCATAACATAAGTTGGGTGTTTTGCAGCTCCAGTAGACGGACAAGGCCATTTTCAAGTGATTATTTAAGAAATCGCCTGTTACACCAATTCCACGTCTTCAGGTGAATAACAACACACTAATGAAATGAGATTCATTGAATTGAAACGAAAAATGTGATTTCCATGCCTTATTTCCTCAGAGCACCTCCACAACCAAACAGATAACTCCATCAAGGGTTTTCAGTACAAGCATTGTTGCACCACTTTTGTCAATTTCTCAACATTAACAGCTACGCTTTTTGGAGGTTGGTAGACTTGTTCCTAGCAAAGAGAAGGTTTGTGAAGGAAAAGGACATAGGCACAATCGCCGCAACAAACTCTGGACTTATTTACGAGGGGAAAACTGCACCAGTGTCCGTCTACTGGGCCTGTCCGTTAATAGGCTCATCTACCCTACATGTTATTCATAGTGAGAATTCATCATCACCTGTTTATTTCTTTCGTAAATTGCAGCAGTTTCATTATGAGAAACTGTTGAGTTTGGTGTTAGTATCAGAGTTAGGCCCCGGTCCAGAACACATCCATTTGTGTAAAAACCTTTTACTGTAGGTAGTTGATATTTCATAAATTCTTGATTCAAGCATAAATTTGGACGAGGGTGGGCAATATATTAGAGAAAAGCTATGGGTTTCTGAAATTGATATCTGCACAGTGGTATGACTGCTTCACTTTCAAACTAAGAACCAAAGAGCATAAAAATTGGAATGCACCCGAACACAACTGACATAAAGGCTGAAGAAGACTCCACAGAAGGGTCGAAACATGTCCTCTTTAGAAATTAAAGAAACTATACCAAAAAGAACAAGACTCCATAATAATCACCAAAATGTTGATGTCTGTCTGTGTGTTATTGTCCGAATTCGATGTAATTTTTAGGGATTGTTTGGATTGGCGAGTAGATTCTACTACCTTCTGAAGGTCCCCTATGAAAATCTTTTCCCGGGATTGGTAGTATTCTCCGTGCAAGGTCTTAATGAAATTTGGTATATGGGCTCTATTTGAGGTCTAGTTGTGCCGCGAAGCTTTTAGTTGATGTAGGTCACTTTTAAGGGGTGAAAAATAGGGGTTGAAACTTTGAAAACGCTGTAGCTTAAAAACTCTTGGTATGAAGGTTTTGTTTTTTCACCAATTTGAAATAGTATTGGATTTTCAGAATCGATTGAGACCACCTGGAGCTCTGGAGGACCAACCATTCGCTCCCTATGAGAACTTACGATAAATCAGAAACACGAGTGTGAATCGCAGAAGAGGCCTAATCTTCGTTAAATTTCAGCTGATCAAATGCGATCGTTGTTTATTCCTCTGAGTGGTATTCAGTTTTGAGTCCTTAGCAATTAGTAATAAAATTCCCTAATGAAAGCACCTACAACTCTCAGACGAAAATTGAATTTTTGGAATTAATGAGACCACCCAGAGCTCTGTATAACAAACCGTTTGCTCCCTAGGAGGGAGAGTTGGACTTACGAATCGCATAAGAGGCCCAATCTCCGTTCAAATTTCAGTTGACCAAACGCGATTCAAAACAAACTTGAAATGAATGTAAAGACGCTATTCTCAACATCTGTGCCTTTTTACAAGAGGGTAAAGCCGATCATCCCAGACAGACCATGGTTTAATAAGAAAGAAGTAGACAGGGATTTCGGTGGAACCATAAGCAGATTAAGAGCGAATCATGGAGTCTGCGATTCAATAGATTCAATTCAATAAACACTCTTATACATAAGAGTGTTTATACTTTTTTAAGCTCACTGAACGTATATTGCATAAATTAATCTTAAAATACTATGGCTGTATAAAATGTTAATAAATATAAAATTTAAAAAAAATTTTATTCAATTTTTTCAATTAATTCAATTCAAAATTTTATTAAAAATTTATTCAATTCAATAAACACTCTTATACATAAGAGTGTTTATACTTTTTTAAGCTCACTGAACGTATATTGCATAAATTAATCTTAAAATACTATGGCTGTATAAAATGCTAATAAATATAAAATAAAAAAAAAAAACGCTGCAAATTATTGGACAATGGTTTATTATTTTTCTATATAGATCACTCGTCTGCAAAGCCACCAACCATCCAACATGAAGAAAAACATCGATCGCATTTCGGTCAGCTAAAATTTGAACGGAGATTAGGCCTCTTTTGCGATTCACACTCGTGTTTCTGATTTATCGTACGTCCAAACTTTAAATTCTCGCAGTGAGCGAACGGTTTGTCCTACAGGGCTCCGCGGGGTCTCTAAAAGTTCTAAAAATTCAATACTATTTTAAATTGAAGGAAAAACAATACCTTCATATCAAAATTTTTCGACTTAAGGCGTTTTCAAAATTTCGAAATTGATTTTGGAACCCTTAGAAGTGACCTACATCAACCAAAATCTTCGGGGCTCAACTAGACCCCAAATGGAGCCTACATACCAAATTTCATCAAAATCGGTCAATGATAAGTGGGGAAAGTGCCGCGTACGGCGGACGGACGGCCAAATTTTGGTTTATTATCTAATAATATAAAACGCCAACCGTACGTACGTACGTATGCACGGAGGGGTTGAAGGGGTCGTGGGAGTGGGGAGAGTTGGAGGCTGGAGGGGTTGGGGGCGGGAGGAGTCGGAGTGAGTGGGTGGAGGAGAGAGTCGGAGGAATTGTTTTTGCCTACTTTTTGTAGGCTTTTCAGCTAGTTTCTAATAATAAGCCTATGTGATCGTATCGCAAAAAATTTTTATAACCCCCCCTCAAACTTTGTCACTTTACGTTTCAAGGTGCGTAGAATCCAAATTTGCAATGTCCGTCCGCCGTCCGCCGTCCCCCGTCCGCCGTCCGCCGTCCCCCGTCCGCCGTCCGCGGCACTTTTCTTAGCAACACTGGACCGATTTGGTTCAAATTTGGTATATGGGCTCCATTTGGGGTCTAGTTGTGCCGCGAAGTTTTTGGTTGATGTAGGTCACTTCTAAGGGGTGAAAATTAAGGGTTGAAATTTTCAAGAGTGCCCTAGCTCTAAAACTCTCGAAATAAAGGTATCGTTTCTTCACCAATTTTAAATAGTAATGAATTTTTTAAAATTTTTGAGACCACCCGGAGCTCTGTAGGACAAACCGTTCGGTCCCTACGAGTACTTGAAGGTTTTCCTTCGATAAAACAGAATCATGAGTGTGAATCGCAAAAGAGGTCTAATCTCCATTCAAATTTTATCGGACTAAAATGCGATCGCTGTTCATTTCTTCGATTTGTATACAGTTTTGCCTTCTGCGTAACCAGTAATCAAATTTCAATATGAAGCTTTCTATTTTTCCAATCGAGTGTGAAGCGTTTAGTTCTTTCTAATAAACTTGATTGTGAAGGTGTGAAGCCAGTATGGTGTGGTAGGTAGTACCTAGCTGGTAGGTAAAAAAAATGTTGGTGGGTAAAAAAGCTGCAAATCATTGCTCAAAAGCTTCTTCATTCTTCAGATCACTGATCAGCTGAGTGAGCTCCGAAGCCATTTTCAATCCCATTGAATGAAAGTGCTCTTCCAGGCGTCTCCAGCATTCGAGGAGATCTTCTTCACTCCTCAGATCACTGATCAGCTGAGTGAGCTCCAAAGCCATTTTCAATCCTATTGAATGGAAGTGCTCTTCCAGGCGTCTCCAGCATTCGAGGAGATCTTCTTCACTCTTCTGATCACTGATCAGCTGAGTGAGCTCCGAAGCCATTTTCAATCCTATTGAACGCAGGAAGCTGAAATTTGAGAGGGAAGGTCAAGGGATAATACAGATGGTGGTAGGTGCTATTGATGGAGAACCAGTGATCTATACAGAAGGGTGATCTATACAGAAAATAATAAACCTTTGAGCAATGATTTGCAGCGTTTTATTCGATTTTTGGATTCTACGTACCTTGAAACGTAAACCAACAAATTTTGAAGGGGTGTTAAAAATTTTTTTTCTTTGTCGATTCCGAAGGTTCATTATTGAAAATAATAAACCGAAATGAATGTACCTACAGGTGTTGTTTTTTTATTTATTCAAAATAGCGACGATTTTAAAGAATTTTTGTACACATCGATACAAAGGATCTATGTCCAAAAACGGAGTTTTCAGAAAAACGCAAAAGAAGTTTTCACCAGTGCACAATTCCTTTAACAATGGCTTACTACACTAAACTATTTAACTTTTCAACAAATTTTCAAGCTATAATCGTCAAGAAGGTCAATAACAGTTTTGTTGAATTTGAGTTTTTCTGAAATTAAAAAAAAAACGCTGCAAATTATTACACAATGGTTTATTATTTTTCTATATAGATCACTCGTCTACAAAATCACCAACCATCCAATATGAAGGAAAAAATAAAATAAAAAATAAAAAAAAATAAAATAAATAAGAAAAATAAAATAAAAAAAAAATCAAAAAAAAAATAAATAAAAATCACCAACCATCGATCGCATTTTGGTCAGCTCTAATTTGAACGGAAATTTATATATGTTTATATAACATCTCCGGATTTATATATATATATATTTCAATATAAACCCTTAAATTTTCGTAGGGAGCGAACGGTTTGTCCTACAGAGCTCCGCGTGGTCTCAAAAAATTCCAAAAATTCTATAGAATCTTAAATTGAAGGAAAAACAATACCTTTATATCGAAATTTTTTGAGTTAGGGCGTTTTCAAAATTGATTTTTGAACCCTTAGAAGTGTCCTACATCAACCAAAAGCTTCGGGGCACAACTAGACCCCAAATAGAGCCTACATACCAAATTTCATCAAAATCGGTCAATGCTAAGTGGCAAAAGTGCCGCGTACGGCGTACGGCGGACGGCGTACGGCGTACGGCGGACGGACGGCCAAATTTTTATTCGATTTTTGGATTCTACGTACCTTGAAATGTAAACCATCAAATTTTGAGGGGGTGTTAAAAATTTTTTTTTCTTGGTCGATTCCAAAGGTTCATTATTGAAAATAATAAACCAAAATTGGAAGATGGATGGACTTAGCGTTTTTGTGCTTTAAGGTTTCGACATGTTCTTTTCTTGCGCCTTCAGTGGTTTTGAAGTCCGTCAAAATGTGGGCGAAGGAGCTGAAGACAGGTTTCAGAGAAAACCCTTCAGTTTGTGGTAGGCGGGTGGTGGTAGTGGTGGTGTGGTGGGGGGGGGTTACTGGGGATTACGGACTTCCTCAGGGTGCTCGTCTGCAGGTAGACTTCTGCGAAGTGCCCCCCCCCCCCCTCCTCCCCCTCACCACTCATCCGTCAGGCAACCGTTTCGTGGCGGCGATCTCGGGTGATCAGGCGTCGTCCAATCAAAACAGAGAACGGCTCGCTCTCGAGTCACCTGACAGGAAATCGCCCAATCAGAGACGAGAACGCCTCGCACTGCCTCTTGGGATACTTCCTCCCTACCCCCCTCGGCCTCCTGCTGAGCCCCCTCGCCTCAGTCCAAGCGGGCACTCGGCGTCCTTAGGCACCTTGTAAACTGTGATTGTGTTTGAAAGTTCAAAATTTCCCCAGTTTCTTTCTTCTCCAGTTTCCCGCGTTCGGGAGTGGTCCATGGGCTCTGCGTTTGCGATCTTGTGTCAGTGCTGTGTTGTGACCTTGTGCCAGTCAACACGAGTAACCAAAGAAGAATTTCAGTCTCCAACAAGTTACTCACTCACCTTCCATCACCCCTTCTCATCTCATCACCTGGCCAAGTAAAGGTAACCATTTTCTAGGTTTTCAAGCATCTTCTGGTTTGGCGCCTTCGTCTTCTCCCTGCACTGCAGAAAAATTGGAACCACCATCCTATGGTAAGAACTTCATCTTCTATTTCTCTGTGATAGGTAATTCTTGTATTTTGTATAATGAAATTTTGGAAGGCATGGCGGCGACGTTCTCAAAGTTTGAAAAGCTCCAACCTTTCAATAGGTAAAATAAAAACGCTGCAATTTATTACACATGGATTTATTATTACTTTAGATGGGCATAACTTCAGGGTTCGATTCTACAAGGTTTTTTCAACGAAAAATGTCTCTTAGCAATTTTTTCTTAACCCATTCAAAATGCCATTATTTTTACTTCAAAGTACTTTTCGCGTTTTCGACCTTACGTCATTAAAACTGTCATAACGCCTGTTATTTACCAGGTAAATTCAAATTTGAGGGTATCGTTGTAAAGAGCGTTAAATTTCTAAGCTACCTAGTGTAAAACAAAATTTTTAAAGCATTAAACCATTTCTAAAAAATTACCTAAATCAAATAACAAACTTCAAAGTTTTTTTAGAAATATGACTCTTTTTAAATCGACGTTTTCACTTCAAATCTCTGGCTATTTCGATGGGCGCTCTTCGGAAAAACATGTTCAAATTATCAGCTTTCCAACGGTCTATCAATTTTTCTTTTTAAAATTCAATTGGAAGAGTAAATCAAGTTTGAATGTAAGAAAACGTGAGTTGTGCTAGAAAATCCTGTGTTTTACGCGGTGTATGGTCACCCTCCATCTGAAGATGACGAGTTTGGTATGATTTCCTTTGTAATTTTTCCAGCTGAATACAATGGTGATACTTCCGAATTATTCTGACAGCTAAAAAGTTAACTTTTCGAAGAAAACCTTAGTTTTACGTACATAAAATACGCATTATTCGTAGATATGGTAGTGAGCATAAAGTATCATCTTTCTACTCAATAAAAGCATCAACTTCCTAGCTGATTGATGTTTTTCTTGAGTAGAAAGGTGTCAATTTATGCTCACTACCATATCTACGAATAATGCGTATTTTAAGTACGAAAAACGAAGGTTTTCTTCAAAAAATCCACTTTCTAGCAGCCGGAATCATTCGGAAGTATCACTATTTTATTCAGCGTATAAAATTACATAGAAAATTATACCAAAATCGTCAAGCCATCTTGAGGTCGAGGGTGACCATAAACCGCTTGAAACACTGGATTTGCTTGTAAAACACATGTTTTTTGACATTCAAACTTCATTTACTCTTCCTTTTTGAATGGTGAAAAGAAAAACTGATAGACCGTTGGTAAGCTGACAATTTGAGCATGTTTTCTCCGAAGAGTGCCCATCGAAATGGGCAGGGATTCACAATGAAAACGTTGATCGAAGAAAGTCAAGTTTCAAAAAAATTTTAAAGTTTGCTTTTTGACTTGATTTTTTGAAACTATTTTATTGCTGAAAGATTTTGATTTTGCACTAGATAGCTTGGGAATTTAACGCTTTTTCTAACGGTGTAGTCAGGTTTGAATTTTCAGGGGAAATATGGGAGTTACGACCATATCAGTGCCGTAAGGTCGAAAACGCGAAAAAAAACTTTAAAGTGGGAAAAAAAGGAATTTTGAGTGGGATAAAAGAAAAAACCTATGAGACATTTTTTGTTGGAAATACCTTGAAGAATCGAACCCTGAAGTTGTGCTCATCTGAACCCTGAAGTTGGGCTAAATGTCCCGACTTTAGTTGTGAAATCTGCCACCACGTGGCAGCACCAAAATGAAGAAAATTTCGTTTACTCCTCAGTTGAGAACGGATCGAGATATTTTAGTTCTGCAAACGGATTTCTTGTCAAGATCACCGTAGAATTCCGGGTAATTGGTTTAGAAAGTGTGCAAAAAATTTTTGCACACAGTTCCAGCAAAAATTTGTTCAAATTTTGAACATTTTCAAAAAGTGGCCTTATAGCCACTTGCAGAACCTTCATCAGAATACGAATCCGTTTGCGGAATTTTTCTAACTTGATCATAGCCGTCGGATTCACGTTTTTACGATTTGGAGTGGGGTGAGGGGGGCGATCATGGGCTGGGGGGGAGGGGGGGGGAGGGCGGCGATCAGACACCCCGCCGCCCGCCCGACCTTCACATTCATGTTTTGCTAGTATGCACCCTTTGGTCTCTATTCCTTTTCCTGGCCTCCTAATAGGTAGCTACCATCAACCTTCCCATTTCCAACTTCTCTGTCTTGAGGTTGATCGAATTGGGCGAAATTTCCATAAAAATCAAGACACATAGACAAATAACTTATGAGAAAGATTCTGATAATGGTTTGGTAGCATGTTATACATGTTATTGATTGATACTGGGGCGATGATTTTCATAGGGGATCGTCTACACGTCAACTCGCATAATACCCCTCAACAATTTTCATCGAAATTGGACATCAACTTCGTATAGTTTCAGGTGTTACAAGGATTTCATGACAGACAGGCAGACACGGAACCAAAATTGTTGAGGAAGGTCTAAAACATAAAACTCGAGTAGGAATCCAAACGAAAGGAGGTAGGTACTTTTTTAAACGTTGAAAAGTGAAAACAATAGTAGCGGAAGTATTGTTCTAACTTTTCAAGGATGAAGAAAAAAAATATCTCCAAAATCAAAATTTCCACTCGCATTCTACAACTACAACTTCCTGAACAATTTTGGTTCCGTGTCTGTCTGTCTTTGAATCTGTCGTGAAATCCTTGTATCGGGCCGAACTATAAGAAGTTATTGTCCGATTTCGACGAAATTTTCAGGAATTGTGCGGGTTGGCGAGCAGATGGTCCCCTATGAAAATAATCACTCCCGCACTTATAGTAGTGACTGCGGAAGCGAAAACGTGAATTGTAACAGTCTTAACTTCTTCATTCCCCATCTGATTTCGATGACATTTTCAGGGATTATGGAGATTGGGGTGTAGATGGTCTACTAAAATCACGGCCTCCAAATTGACAAAAGCATCTGCGCATGCGCAAACATTAAATCCTTGAAACAGCCATAATTTCTACATATATCATACGAATTAGACGAAAGTACTGCTGCCTATAGTATTCGAACGTCAACAGTGCCCGATGTACTCGGGATCGCTAGCGAATGAGAAAGGTGTGCGACCTTGAACTCTTCTCGAACTTTTTGAGTAATCCGAAAAGGTAAACACGTAGGGTTGCCATCTGTATGGTAATTACCTTGTAAGACCACAGCACTATCCCTAGTTCTAGGACATTTATTAGTGCACTAACGGTAATTTTGGGACGGTCATGTTTGTAATTTGAGTTATAATTACATGAAATCAAAAATGACATTAAAAAACAGAGAAAATTGATAATTTAACTCTTAGAAGAGAGAATTCGAGAATAAAAATTCAGACACGGGGGATTTTAGTTTCAATTATTTAGATTTATTTTGATATTATTTCAAAGATATTTGAATTTTTGGTAACTAATGAACAGGTGTTTTTACCTTTTTCAACACTATTGCAGAGTGAATTACCTACTAATTATTTTTTCATCGTCATTAGCTGTTCACAAAATTTGGAAATCAACGTCAAACTTCAAGAATTAGCTCCTCAAACCATCTATTACTAGTGCAACTAGAACGGTGTGAGATGACTTTTGCAACTAGATTTTGTACAACGAAACTTGAACAACTAAGTAGGTACCTACCTACCTAGTCCATGTACAGTGAACTGAAATTACCACAATTTCTGAACCAACTATTTAGTAGTGCAAACCATTATCTAAATCAAATTAATACAGAATGTGTCTCATAAGTTATTTGTTTATGTGTCTTGCTTTTTATGGAATTTTCGCCCAATTCGATCAACCTCAAGACAGAGGAGTTGGAAATGGGAAGGTTGATGGTAGCTACCTATTAGGAGGCCGGGAAAAGGAATAGAGACCAAAGGGTGCATACTAGCAAAACATGAATGTGAAGGTCGGGCGGGCGGCGGGGCGTTTGATCGCCGCCCTCCCCCCCAGCCCATGATCGCCCCCCTCGCCCCACTCCAAATCGTAAAAACGTGAATCCGACGGCTATGATCAAGTTAGAAAAATTCCGCAAACGGATTCGTATTCTGATGAAAGTTCTGCAAGTGGCTATAAGGCCACTTTTTGAAAATGTTCAAAATTTGAACAAATTTTTGCTGGAACTGTGTGCAAAAAATTTTTTCACACTTTCTAAACCAATTACCCGGAATTCTACGGTGATCTTGAAAAGAAATCCGTTTGCAGAACTAAAATATCTTGATCCGTTCTCAACTGAGGAGTAAACGAAATTCGGCCCCGATGGTGCTGCCATCCCTCATTTCAGAATCACACTAAAACATCGTGACATTTAGCCTTAAGTGTAGACACCCTGTATACTGAGGGTGCCTCGTGGAACATCCTGTATAAATAGTCCTGGTTTTGGAACTTGAGTACTACCTAATAACACATTTAGGCACCTGCTCAATTTTTTTAGACTATTCATTTTATTTATTTGTCATTTTCATTAAGAACTGGATACGAGCTCCTGACAACATGAATCTACTTTGATATGAAAAGAGAAAAAACAAATTTTAAATACAATCATGTCAATGATTTTTTGGTAGGAACATGTGAAAATCCGTTATATTTCCGAAAAATTAAATGATGTTATTGTTTTTCATGAGAAATACCTTGCGGCCAAAGAGACCTCACGTCTACAGAACTACCTACTAGATCTGCCTGGTTCCTCCGGTTCTTCGTGGTTCTTCTGGTTCTTCGAGGTTCCTCATCACGAGTAAACATCGAGGTAGGTCGACCTTCCTTATAATTATAATTTTTTTTGCCAATATTTTCTTGCATTAGGTGCGTTGAGGGAAGAAAAAACGCAAATTTGAAGTTTGAAAATTTGTAATTTTTGTAAAATTGTATTTACTTAGAATTAAAATTTGATTTAAAAAAGGTTTAGGTCTTGTTATGCTTTGTTGATGCGATGTATTCCTTCAAAGATATTGAGGGCATTACCCTTCAAACCCTCAATAGGAAGTATGAAGGGCTAACCACACATGTTCATTGACATTTTCAGAGGAAGTTGTGCTAGTAGAACATCCTGTTTTTCTTGGTAAAAACGCTCAGTTTGTACCTCGAGACCGTAAGTATCAGGAAAAGTGTTGAAGTCACTTCTTGCCTGGTGGATCAAATCAAAACTGCAGACCGACCTCATTTTCGTCGCTGTAAGGCGGAAACGGGGGTAAAATGCTAGGTTTATTAGAGCCGGGATGAAATATTTCTGTCGGAGAAAGAGTTTACTTGATGCATAATTCAAACTGTTCATTCTTCTCTAATTACATGTATAGAAAAAACTATAACTTCGCCCTTTTATCAGAGTGGAAATCAAAGGAAATTTTATTATAATTCAGTCATCTAAAAATTTGTAGATTAAACTAGTGATTCAAGCCGAGGTTATTTTTTTTCCTTTTTATGACAGCAGCAGTACGTATTTTACTAGTGTGATAAGAACGTCATAATCTTCGAAGTTGATGAATGATGGATAATAATCACGGTGAGTATAGGAGAGGAGGTGTGCTTTTGCTCCACAGCTGGGAAGGGGCGTGACGTCACCAAAGTCCTCCGGTTCGCCTGTCTTTCCCGCTTTAGACATTTTATAGGTGCTTCAACCAGAACGTTGTGACGGAATTTTGGGAAAATTCACGTAAAATTCTCTTGAATTGTCATCCCGGGCAAAGTTAGTACCTACCTAATACGTGGACGGGTTTTGATGGAAATCTCAAGTTTTGTTCGTTAGAAATAAATCACTTCTATTCCTTGCCTGATGGTCAATTTCCTGACACAAACTTCTAGAATTCGAGCCAACGGAAATGGTGATGTGAAACAACTATCATTTCTCGACCGTATTAGAGCATGAGTCCCGGGTAAGATTATGAGACTGTCTGTGTTTGATTCCTTCTAATGCGATGATAAAGAAATCATGGTCATGGTGGTTGAAACATAATTTCTACTGGAATTTTTGGTTTTAGAGTAGGTATTTTGAATAATTTTGCTTCCGAATCTACCCAGGTAGCGGAAGTATTGTTTTTACTTTTCAATTTAAAAATTAAAATTTCCTCCAAAACAAGTTTTCTTTCCGTGTTTCACGTTTTGTAACTTCTTGAACAATTTTGGTTTCGAACAATTTTCGAATTATGGACCAGTTCTTCTAATTCAAATTTTTCACTCAAATTTAGAGTTTAAGAAGCTATTTTACGGTAAATTTCTTGTCTACTACAATAGGCACTACAGAATCCTTCATCGAATTTTTCAAAGTATCCCATTTGAAAAAAATTGTGTTTATCAACATCTTTTCAATGTAGAATTTTTTCAGTTTTAGTGAAATTTCTACTTTGTTGCGGTTCGAAACGATGTGAATCCTTCAAATTCGAATTTTCACTCGAATTTAATGTTTTAGTCTTTTGCTATTATTGACTTGATCTTTTAGAAATGGTTTATTACTAGAAGATTTTGGTTTTACATTAGGTGATTCAAAAATTTAACGCTCTTTTCAACGATATCCTCAACTTTGAATTTACTTGGTAAAAATAGGGGTTATGACAGCAATGGACACATCTTTGCCATTGCCGCTACCTATCAACCGAATTTTCGCTCCACATTAAATTCGAAGAAATAGGGGGTTGTGGGTGCCTTCATCAGGAACTTTGATTACTGGTTGCTGAGGACGCAAAACTGAGTACAACTGGAAGCAACGAACAGCGATCGCATTTTGGTCAGTTGAAATTTGAACGGGGATTAGGCCTCTTCTGCGATTCACACTCGTGTTTCTGATTAGTCCAACCCAATGTTCTTATAGGGAGAGAACCATTGGTCCTACAGTTGCTATACAGGGTGTAAAGAAAAAACAAATTTTAAATACAATCGTGACAATGATTTTTGGTAGAAACATGTAAAAATCCGTTATATTTCCGAAAAATTAAATGATGTTATTGTTTTTCATGAGAAATACCTTGCGGCCAAAGAGACATCTTCAGAACTATCTACTAGATCTGCCTGTTTCATCTGGTTCTTCGTGGTTCCTCTGGTTCTTCGAGGTTCCTCATCACGAGTAAACATCGAGGTAGGTACCTTCCTTACAATTATAATTGCCAATATTTTCTTGCATTAGGTGAGTTGAGGGAAGAAAAAACGCAAATTTGAAGTTTGAACATTTGTAATTTTTGTAAAATTGCATGTACTTAGAGTTAAAATTTGATTAAAAAAAAGGTTTAGGTCTTGTTATGCTTTGTGGATGTGATGTATTCCTCCTTATTGAGGAGTTTCTCAACGAAGTGAAGCCTCTTTGGTGGCGGTCCTTGACTTGAGAACACTGATGATTGCCTGTCAATCACTCAGACGCCTACTCTTATATTCTCATTCTCGGCTCTTTGCCTCGTGCACCTCGCCATTCTTACCAGAATCTTCATGATTTTCTTTTCCTTTGGAACATCCGCTGTTACCCTGATTGGTTCTTGGTAATAATCAACCAGATTAGAGATTTCTCGAAAATACCTCCTAACAGATACTCTAGGGTCCTAATGTATCGAAAACATTTCTGAAGTTATTCGAGTTGGTTTCTTGATGAACGTCCTCTGCGCTTGTCTTCCTCCTCACTCTTGCAACTCTTGTTGTGGACGTCAACCTCCTGCTGTAATGAAACTGCATGCATACCGTTTTCATTGCCGTGAACTTTCAACGCATTGGCAGATATCTCCGAACCCAATGATCCTGATGGCGTTATCCAATTCCATCATCTGATGTACCCAGACATTCAAGGGACCGTACATATACTTAATTTTCGCAATTGAAACCGGGTTTTTCTTAAATTCGTCGTCAATTTCTTAAAGGCTCGCTAATTGAATTTCACGAACTCTGTTTCGCGTTTCTATCTCAACACTTCTTCAGCCTGGGCACCAGCTTTTTATACTACCTCTGAAAGCCCTGTCTCCTCCATCTCCGTTTTCCACCCAAGAATCCCTCCAATTCGGAAAAGAGACGATAGGCAGAGGATCTAAGTCTAGAGAATACGGTGAATGGGTCACAATATCCCATCCAGAGCACACAAGTCATGAAGGAGGGACAAGTTACTAGTCAGCATTCCTTTAAACAGCTTTTTTTAGGGTCTCACAATATGCATCAGCAATCAGCATTCATGGTGGCTCCTCTGACCATGAAATCCGCATGCATACCGTTTTCATTGCCGTGAACTTTCAACGCACTGGCAGATATCTCCGAACCCACCGATCCCACTCTGCGAAATTCCTTGTTTCCCAATGATCCTTGCAAACAGAGAGCAAGTTGATGGCTTTATCCAATTCCATCATCTGATGTACCTAGACATTCAAGGCCCCGTACCAATACTTAATTTTCGCAATTGAAACCGGTTTTTTCTTGAATTCATCGTGAATTTTCTTAAAGGTTCGCTAATTGAATTTCACGAATTCTGTTTCGCTTTTCTTTGTATGAGGAATAATCCAGAAAATAAGGTTACAACTGCAACTAAAAATTGAAAAAATGCATACATTTCGATCAAATTTTCTGGATATGTACCAAACTATGTGCTTACTTTTCTACATAATCTCTGTCTATCTCAACATTTCTTCAGCCTGGGCACCAACATTTTATACTACCTCTGAAAGCCCTGTCTCCTCCATCTCCGTTTTCCACCCAAGAATCCCTCCAATTCGGAAAAGAGACGATAGGCAGAGGATCTAAGTCTAGAGAATACGGTGAATGGGTCACAATATCCCATCCAGAGCACACAATTCATGAAGTAGTCATGAAGGAGGGACAAGTTACTAGTCAGCATTCCTTTAACCAGCTTTTTTTAGGGTCTCACAATATGCATCAGCAAACAGCATTCTTGGTGGTTCCTCTGACCATGAAATCCACCAACAAAACCCCTTTTCTGTCTCAAAATACAGCTGCCATGAACGTTTGCTCTGAAACTGGACTTTTTTGCTGATGTGGTGTGGGCGCCATTGTTAGGACAGTCTTTGTGCCTCTTGGGGTGTAGCGAGCATTAAGGAATGCCTCATTTTCCATCCTCATTTGCACAAAAGGAGACAGCGCAGAAATTGCTTCCAGAAGTGGAGCAAAGAGTATACGATGAACGAATGAAAAAGCTGGTGCCCAGGATGAAGACGTGTAGTAAGCTGAACGTTGATTATAGGAAAATGAGCTCATATTTTGGATCATACATGGAACATAGAAGTTCTCGCTCTTCGTATACAGAGTGTAAGCCTAACTGGTCTGCCATACGGTACTAGTCGATTCTACAACTAATTTGCAACAAAAAATGTCACCCAGCAATTTTTTTTAAACCCTTTGTTTTCGAGTTATTTTAACTTTTAACTTTTTTTTCCGTGATTTTGACCTTATGTCATTAAATCGGTCATAACTCCATTAATTAGCTGTGTAAATTACAATTTGAGGATACCATTGGAAAGAGCATTAAATTTCCTATCGGATACATGCCTTAACTTTTTTTGAGTCAAGGTTTGAGACATGAAAACGTCCTCTAAAAAGAGAATTTTACGTAATTTTAGAAACCTCGCATTTTTTCAATCTGAAATTGAACTACGAGAACCCATAGGTACTTTTTCAAGATGCAAGAACGGTGAAAACTGCGCCAGAATCTCAGCTTTCCAATGCTATAATCAAAACATATTCTACAACCAAATTTAGGGGAGAAATTCGTGTTTGAACGCGGAAAAACGTGCATTTTTTCAACGAAATCAGCGCTGTTTCTGGAGGCCTTGCGGTCTACTGCAACGCCGACCCACCCACTGCTATTGTCCGGCCCCTCAGGTCGACTAGGCGGAGCGCTGTGTTCGTTGAAAAAATGCACGTTTTCCCTCGTTCAAACACAAATTTCTCCCCTAAATTTGGTTGTAGAATATGTTTTGACTATACCGTTGGAAAGCTGAGATTCTGGCGCAGTTTTCACTGTTCTTGCATCTTGATAAAGTATGGGTTCTCGTAGTTCAATTTGAGATTGAAAAAATGCGAGGTTTCCAAAATCACGTAGAATTATCTTTTTAGAGGACGTTTTCATGTCTCAAACCTTGACTCAAAAAAAGTAAAGGCATCTATCCGTTAGAACATTTAATGCTCTTTCCAACGGTATTCTCAAATTGTAATTTACACAGCAAATTAAAGGAGTTATGATCGATTTAATGACATAAGGTCAAAATTACGAAAAAAAAAGTTTGAAGTTAAAATAACTCGAAAACAAAGGGTTTAAAAAAATTGCTAGGGGACATTTTTTGTTGCAAATTGGTTGTAGTATCGAATGGTACCGTATGGCAGACCAGTTAGGCTTACACCCTGTAGAGCCGTACAGAGCTCTGGGTGGTCTCATTCAATTCTATTTTTCAATTGATAAAAAAACTATACCTTTATATTGAAAGTTGACCTTTTATTGATCTAGGGCGTTGAAAATTTCAATCCTTCAATTTCTTCATCCCTTAGAAGTGACCCTAACCAAAAAATTCGGGGCACAAGACCTCAAGTGGGGCCAAACAGGGTGTCCCATATGTTATCCACCAAACTTTGGGAGTCGATTCTACAACTAATTTGCAACAAAAAATGTCTCTTGGCAATTTTTTTAACCCCTTAAAATCCGACTTTTAAGATTTGTTTCGTGTTTTCGACCTTACACCTCTAAAACGGTCAGACCTCCCTTAAATTGCACTCAAAAATTAAAAATAAGGATACCGTTGGAAAGAGCGTGAAATGTCTCAATAGATCAACCGTTGACAAATTGAGAAAAACTGAACGCTAGAGCAGTTTTTTTACCTCAAACTTTAAAATTTGTCAATTTCTGTTTTTTTTTTTTTTTTCAAAAATTTTGATGATTTTTGCCCATGGAAACAAGGTATTTGCCAGAGAGGCTCAAAAGCTTAAAAACTTCTCCATTTCATCAGCTTTTCAACGGTCACCCAATTTTTAGTTTCACTGTGGAATTAGAGGGAGAAAATGGTGTTTCAATGCGAAAAAACGTGCATTTTTTTCAACGAAATTGACTGCTCCGCCGCGCCTCCTCCCAAGCACCACGTCCCCACGTCAAACCGTCGATTTCGTTGAAAAAAATACTCGTTTTTTCGCATTGAAACACCATTTTCTCCCTCAAATTCCACAGTAAAACTAAAAATTGGGTGACCGTTGGAAAGCTGATGAAATGGAGCAGTTTCTAAGTTTTTGAGCCCCTCTGGCAAATACGTTGTTTCAATGAGGAAAAATCATCAACATTTTCACCAAAAACAGAAATTGACTATTTTTCAAGTTTGAGGTTAAAATACTACTAGCGTTTTGTTTTTCTCGACTGGTCAACGGCTCATGTATTGAGAAATTTTACGCTCTTTCCAACGATATCCTTATTTTTAATTTTTGAGTCTAATTTGAGGGAGTTACGACCGTTTGAATGGTGTAAGGTCGAAAACACGAAAAAAATCTTAAAAGTAAAAAAATTCGGATTTTAAGGGGGTTAAAAGAAAATTGCTAAGAGACACTTTTTGTTGCAAATTAGTTGTAGAAACTACTCCCGAAGTTTGGTAGATAACTTATGGGACACCCAGTATAGGTAGTTAGTGTTCGTCAATTATTGTATGTGTAAGTAGGGGAAATAAAGGAGAGTAGTTGGAAATTTATTTTGAAAAAGTCAAAAATTTTAAATGCTGATTTTAATTAAGTTAGATTATTTGAAGAGCTGAATCTCATATTTTGAACAGTAATTAAAGGGAGAACGGACTTCGGATTCAGCCAAAGTTTGGCGGATAACATAATAATATTATGTTATCCCATATTATGGGACAGACACCTTGTATACCAAATTTCATCAAAATCGGACGGATGTTTTTCATTCGATTTTTGGATTCCACTTACATTAAAACGTAGGTAAACCATCAATTTTGAGGTTTTTTTTTCCATGCTCGATTCCGAAGGTTCATTATTGAAATTAATAAACCAAAAATCATGACTGACGCACAACTTCATAATCGTGTTGCTGTTTGATGAGACAGAAAATTATCGTCAAAAACAAATGTGAGGCATCTGCCCGCCGAACTTGACTGACTTTTTATTGGGAATTTCAAAATGCTTGATGGGAGATGAGACCCACGGAAATTAGAATATAAATGCAAGATTCTTACAAAAAATCCAACTGAAATGAGAGCTTTTCACCAAATGTGGGGAATCAGAATCGTCTTCGCGAGGCTACTCGTTGGACTGAATGACCTCCCTCCCTGTTGTAGGTAGTCAATAAAAGATGAACGAAATCGAAATATCCAAAGAAAAACTTGGGTGACATCTAGGAAGGTGTACAAAAACAAAATAGTCCAGACAGTGAGTTATGGTCGAATTTAGGTTCCTGATTGCGCTACTTGGGCGGTTGATCTTGAGACTCCTCTAGTCTACAATTTATATCTTAAACCTGATCCACCCGATATCTGCATAATTTGATTTGATCATTTCCAACCAGCTATGAGATAGGTTGGAAGTGATCTATGGAGAACGGGATTTTGTTTCTATCGCCCGATTCCTATGTAAAAATCGACCCAGAAACCTGCCGTAAGGTCGCGCAGGTAGACGAGTCTGCGGTTCTCGAGGTCGAGGAGTCGTAAATATCTGTAATTACCGGATTCCGTCTGAAAAGTCGCTATAATAGTTATAGCCGGCGCAACAACGTAAACCAACTGTGCGAAAAGAGATCGCAGAGTCGTGTGATATATGGTGTACCTCGTCTAGACATCGTAGATTAGCGCTCGATGAGTAGACACAATCACCAAATCGTAAAAATATCAATAAGTCATCATAATTCACAATAGTTTTATAGGAGGTTATACGTGTGTATTAATGATCGAAGATTTTGAAAGGCGATTTCGGAGCTGACTTGAATTAAAAACGCTGCAAATTATTACTCAAAGTGTTATCATTGCTTCCGAGTCTACCAAGTTAGCGGAAGGATTATTTTTTTCACACCCTGTAGATCACCTGTCTGCAAAGAGCACGGCATTGGAAACAATAGATCCTACCGTTTATTTTTCACAGAAATTACCTACCAGGAGTAACGAGGGTTGTGAATACCTTCACAGTTGGTTCTTGGTTGCTAAGGAACTTCAAATGAGTGACATAAATGAAACTAAATTTAAAAATATTTTTTAAATGAATTTTGCTCCCGAGTCTGCCCAGGTAGCGGAAGCTTTGTTTTCACTTTTCAAGGATAAAAAAAAGTTCTCCAAAATCAAAATTTTTGCGTTTTAGACATTTCTGAACAATTTTGGTTCCGTGTCTGTCTGTCTGTGTGTCTGTCATGAATTCCTTGTAACGCGCATAACTATACGAAGTTATTGTCCGATTCCCCTATGAAAATCATCACCCCCAGACTGATAGTAGCCGATGCGCATGCGCAAACGTGAATTCCTTGTAACAGCCATAACTTCCACATTTTCTACCCGATTTCGATGACATTTTCAGGGATTACGCGGATTGGGCTGTAGATGGTCCCCAATGTAAATCAAGGCCTTAAAATTTACAGAAGCCTCTGCGCATGCGCAAACGTAAAATCCTTGTAACAACCGTAACACTTACATTTTTCATCCGAATTTTATGAAATTTTCTAGGATTGTCTAGATAAGCGTGTAGATGGTCCCCTATGAGGGTAGTGGAAGGTACTTAGAGATTGGTGTTTTGAGAGTAACTACTATGCATCGGATCATCTATATAAACCCTGTATAAACGGGTAAGCTATGTGCCACACAATTTTTTTAGGACGTCCCACAGTAAGACTTGGGCGTCCTTATGCGATTGATCTGGAGTGAAGGAGGAACACAGTAATCCGTTTTAGACTATTCTGAATCCAAATCCGCGAAAAAAAAAAACAATAGGTGTATGTCTGTGTGTGTGTGTGTGTATGTGAGTGTGACATAATCTTGTGTACTCTGCCCAGGCCTTAGTTCTCAACCGATTTTCCTGGTTCTTTTTTTGTTTGACGCGGAAAACTACCTAGTTGTGCACTACGTCGCCGGAATTTCGAATTTTGCATTTTAAGGGGGGAAAGGGGGGGTTAATGCTTTAAAAACGTGCGTTTTAGGGCATAATCTTGTGTACTCTGCCCAGGCCTTAGTTCTCAACCGATTTTCCTGGTTCTTTTTTTGTTTGACGCGGAAAACTACCTAGTTGTGCACTACGTCGCCGGAATTTCGAATTTTGCATTTTAAGGGGGGAAAGGGGGGGTTAATGCTTTAAAAACGTGCGTTAGCGGGCATAATCTTGTAAACTCTGCCCAGGCCTCTATTTCCAATCGATTTGCGTGTTTCTGTTTTTGTTTCACTCAAATAACTTTCGAGTTGTACAGGATTTTACAAAATACCCGATTTTTCAATATTTCGGTTCCTTTGCTGCTTACTAATTGTACCCAAGCTTTGAAATTGTGGAAAAATTCTCATTATACCTTAGGATTTGTACCACCATGGAACTAAAAGTGGTGCCACCATGGTGCCAGGGCACCATAAACATCACATTTCTTGGGTTTTTTGGTGTTTCACCTTGAATACGGATGTGAACTTCGATGGACCGCCTACTAAAACTAATAAATGAAAGTTCAATGTTACCACGTATTTCCGCTTTGGTGCCAGACTGGCACCATTAGTGAGGGGGGGGGGGGGGGGGTGAACTCGAATTTGCATGTTGGGTGTCGTAGATCATGGATTTTAAAATGCTCTCCAGATTCGAGGCTCCCATGCCGCTAGAAGTGTTGTGGTTTATAAACCATAACACTTCTAGCGGCATGGGAGCCTCTATTATAAATAATGGTGGGGGGGTCACTATTTCTTCCCTAAAGTACTTAATAAATAAATTACATCGAGTGAAACAGTTTTATCGCTTAACAAATGGTTAAACTGATCTAATGCTTATCCAATGGGACGTCCCCTGGAATGCATGGTTTGCTCCCTCTTTATTAAAACGTATGAAATTGCAGTTTCACATTTGATCATTCCATTGATACTTCGATGTAAAAATTGTAAATATATTATTATTTTTATTACCAATTAAATTGCATTACTAGATAAAATACTATATCCTTGCAAGGGGATCGTTAATGAGAATTTTCTTTCACCATAGCGAAAGGCATTAAATGAATTATATCGGTAACTGAAAGTAATATTCATTCAGTAAGAAATTGAGATGTTTATTATCGTCTCTCTTTACTTGGGAATGTACCAAAAATGTAAAATATCTTCAGATTCCCATCATGAATTTACGATCCTCTGACGGTACTATCCTAACATTTCTAAAGGTGAATGAAAGGAAGAAGTTTTCATTATGGCTGATATTAATTTAATCAACCCGTTAACAACGAAATCGATGGTATTTAGTTATAATAAAGCTATTTATTGAAGCAATTGAATTAATTGAAGCAACTTGAAAGGCAACTTACTTTCTCTTCAGTATAATTTAACTTTTCCTTAAAAGAAAGTTGATTCATTTTACAGATGATTTTATGAGATTGAAGCTGGCAAGTGGAAACGCGGGAAATAATTTCTGAAAGTTAACATTAGTGCAGCATTTAGGCAAATTTTCAGAGTTTCCATTTTTAGGACGTCCCTCAGGGACTTGGGAGTCCTCATGCGATCAATCTGGGGTGGAAGAGGACAACATTAAACGGAAAACATATTGTTTAGTAATGCATGCATTCCAGGGGACGTCCCATTGGATAAGCATTAGATCAGTTTAACCAGTTGTTAAGTGATAAAACTGTTTCACTCGATGTAATTTATTTATTACTTTAGGCAAGAAATACTGACCCCCCCCCCCTCACTCTTATCCACCATAACATTTCTAGCGGCATGGGAGCCTCGAATTCGAAGAGCAATTTAAAATCCATGATCTACGACACCCAATATGCGAATTCGAGTTCAACCCCCCCCCCCCCCACCACCATGGTGCCAATCTGGCACCAAAGCTGAAATACGTGATAACATTGAACTTTCATCTATTAGTTTTAGTAGGCAGTCCGTCAAGGTTCACATTCGTATTCAAGGTGAAACACAAAAAAAACCAAGAAATATGAGGTTTATGGTGCCCTGGCACCATGGTGGCACCACTTTTATTTCCATGGTGGTACTGAAAGTAATTCATGCAAATCCTAAGGTATAATGAGAATTTTTCCTCAATTTCAAAGCTTGGATACAATTAGTAAGCAGTAAAGGAACCGAAATATTGAAAAATCGGATATTTTGTGAATATTATCCCCCCACTCACCCCCTCCCCTTGCGAATTTTGGTACTCGGGTCAAATTATGTACAACTCGGAAGTTATTTGAGTCAAACAAAAAAGAAACACGCAAATCGGTTGGAAATTGAGGCCTGGGCAGAGTTTACAAGATTGTGCACGCAAACACACGTTTTTTAAGCATTAACCCCCCCTTTCCCCCTCTTAAAAAGCAAAATCCAAAATTCCGGCGCCGTAGTGCACAACTAGATAGTTTTCCGCGACGAACAAAAAAAGAACCAGAAAAATCGGTTGAGAACTAAGGCCTGTGCAGAGTACACAAGATTTTGTTACACACACACATACACACACACATACACACATACACACACACATACACACACACACACACACAGACATACACCTATGGTTTTTTTCGCGGATTTGGATTCAGAATGGTCTAAAACGGATTACTGTGTGGTTATTTTTTTTTTCTGTTGAGTGTTGTCCAACTTTACCCCAGATCGATCGCATAAGGACGCCCAAGTCTTACTGTGGGACGTCCTAAAAACCCGCATACAATTCCGTTTTAGACCATTCTGAGTCAATTCGCGGTTGAAAACATTGGTGTTTGTCTGTGTGTGTTTTGTCCCCTGATCCAGTGAACCCTCGACTAAGGCCGTTTATTCTGCATGCTCCAATTACTTATTAGGACGTCCCACAGTAAGACTTGGGCGTCCTTATGCGATCGATCTGGGGTGAAGTTGGACAACACTCAACAGAAAAAAAAAATAACCACACAGTAATCCGTTTTAGACCATTCTGAATCCAAATCCGTGAAAAAAACCATAGGTGTATGTCTGTGTGTGTGTGTGTGTGTGTATGTGTGTATGTGTGTGTGTAACAAAATCTTGTGTACTCTGCCCAGGCCTTATTTCTCAACCGATTTTCCTGGTTCTTTTTTTGTTCGTCGCGGAAAACTATCTAGTTGTGCACTACGTCGCCGGAATTTCGAATTTTGCCTTTTAAGGGGGGGAAAGGGGGGGTTAATGCTCGAAAAACGTGCGTTTTTGGGCATAATCTTGTGTACTCTGCACAGGCCTTATTTCTCAACCGATTTTCGTGGTTCTTTTTTTGTTCGACGCGAAATACTATCTAGTTGTGCACTACGGCGCCGGAATTTTGAATTTTGCTTTTTAAGGGGGGTAAAGGGGGGGGTTAATGCTTAAAAAACGTGCGTTTGCGGGTATAATCTTGTAAACACTGCCCAGGCCTCAATTTCCAACCGATTTGCGTGTTTCTTTTTTTGTTTGACTCAATTAACTTCCGACTTGTACTTGATTTTACCAGAGTACCAAAATTCGCAAGGGGAGGGGGTGAGTGGGGGGATAATATTCACAAAATTTCCGATTTTTCAATATTTCGATTCCTTTACTGCTTACTAATTGTACCCAAGCTTTGAAATTGAGGAAAAATTCTCATTATACCTCCGGATTTTCATGAATTATTCTCTGTACCACCATGGAACTAATATTGGTGCCACCATGGTGCCAGGTCATGGTGCCATGATGCCATAAACCGCTTATTTCGTGTTTTTTTTTTTTTTTGTGTTTCACCTTGAATACGGATGTGAACTTCGACGGACTGCCTACCAAAACTAACAGATGAAAGTTCAATGTTACGACGTATTTCCGCTTTGGTGCCAGACTGGCACCATTGTTGGCGTTGGTGAGTAGGTGGGGGGGGGGGGGGGTGAACTCGAATTCGCATGTTGGGTGTCGTAGATCATGGATTTTAAAATGCTCTTCAGATTCGAGGCTCCCATGCCGCTAGAAATGTTAAGGTGGATAATGGTGGGGGGGGGGGTCACTATTTCTTGCCTAAAGTAATAAATAAATTACATCGAGTGAAACATTTTTATCACTTAACAACTTTTTAAACTGATCTAATGCTTATCCAATGGGACGTCCCCTGGAATGCATGCATTACTAAACAATATGTTTACATATATTTCTTTCTCACTGGACAATGGGGTATTTCAGTCACTATTTCTAACTCAACTTACTAACCACATTACGTACATTGCGTGTTTTATCACTCACCAACTGGTTTAAATTGGCCTAATGGAGCATCCAATGAGACGTCCCCTGAAATGCATGCATTACTCAACAATGTTTTTAATTTTTTTTTCAAAATAGTATGGTTCAGGAATAACGGTGATTGGGTCTGTTCGTCAAGAAAATGTTTAGATTCGGTAAGATCTATAGGATTCGGGGGGTCTCCTCAGCCGATGCTCCTCCATCCAGCCCCGATTCCTCCCGTCACACCGAGAATTTCGTTGAAAAAAAAAAAAAAAAAAAAAAAAAAACGCTGCAAATTATTACACAATGGTTTATTATTTTTCTATATAGATCACTCGTTTGCAAAGCCACCAACCATCCAACATGAAGAAAAACATCGATCGCTTTTCGGTCAGCTAAAATTTGAACCGAGATTAGGCTTCTTTTGCGGTTCACACTCGTGTTTCTGATTTATCGTACGTCCAACCCTTAAATTCTCGTAGGGAGCGAACGGTTTGTCCTACAGGGCTCCGCGTGGTCTTAAAAATTCTATACTTTCTTAAATTGAAGGAAAAACAATACCTTTATATCACAATTTTTTGAGTTAGGGCGTTTTGAAAATTTCAAAATTTATTGTTGAACCCTTAGAAGTGACTTACCCAAAATCTTCGGGGCACAACTAGACCCCAAATGGAGCCTACATACCAAATTTCATCAAATCAAATCAAATTTATATTAGATTTTTGGATTCTACGTACCTTGAAACGTAAACCATCAAATTTTGAAAGGGTGTTAACAAATTTTTTTTCTTGGGCGATTCCAAAGGTTCATTATTGAAAATAATAAACCAAAAAATCATGTTTTTTCTCATTCAAGTGCGGTTTCCTCCACTAATAAAAATATTGGAAACAATTCTGACCATACCGTTGGGAAGCTGAACTTTTGGGTCAACAGGCAAGCATTTACACGCTGGGACTTATGAGCGGTTGAAAAAAGTTGAGATTTTCAAGATTTGACCATCTTTCGCCGACTTCAACGCGCCGAAGGCGCGCGAAAGAAGAGGTACTCAATTCGATTTTTTTGGGTATGTCCGAGTTCCTTGCATTCTACCAGTATCCGTGGTGGTCCCGTTTCAAACAGATTTCATTTTGCTTTGTTAAAAGTATCGAAAATTTGTGAAAGAAGTTGAAAAACGTGGTACCCTTTTTCGGGAATATTGGTCCGCATTCACTCTTCTTCCACTGTGACTTCCGACTGAGCCGACAACGGATATTTGTGTATAGTCAAATTGAAGGTCTGATTGTAAGCTTTAAAATGATATGCTATATGAGGGGGGTTCCGATAACCAAAAGGTGCAGCGGGGGATGAGAAAGGGGGAAATTATAGTGGGTTATTCGCTCAGAACCTGCATGAGCCATATCAAACGTGTTTATGAATGATCAAGTATGTGAGTTTTCCTACCAAACATAAAGGATAATATAGTACTGTTAGTTAGGTATTTTACCAAGTGGGTGTAGCACATAGCTTCCTCATCACTAATAACTTGATTGGGTAGGAAATAGTACAGGAAATCGTCAGAACTGCATAGTTCCCTACCAAATATATTTCCTCTTCAAGTTCATTTTTCACCCGTTTCGCCTATTTAAAAAACTTTGGTTTTCCATCAGGGAGATAGGAAATTTAACGCTTTTGGTTTATCATTTTCAATAAAGAACCTTTGGAATCGACCAAGAAAATTTTTTTTGACACCCCCTCAAGAATTGTTGCTTTACGTTTCAAGGTACGTAGAATCCGAAAATCGAATAAAAAATTTTCCGCCCGTCCGCCTTATGCGGCACTTTTCTCACTTATTATTGACCGATTTTGATGAAATTTGGTATGTAGGCTCCATTCGGGGTCTAGTTGTGCCCCGAAGATTTTGGTTGATGTAGGTCACTTCTGAAGGTCAAAAAAATGAATTTTGAAAACGCTTGTTGTGGGGTTTGGAAAGTGTTACCATTCGATTCAGCGTCAAAAAGTACGTAAATTTTCATGTCAAATGATTTATTAAGTTGGAAAGCATTTCTGGTAAAAAACGCCGATTTACACCCGAAAATGAACGTTTTCTGCCCTAAAAACGTCGTTTTCTAACTGAATAAGTGGTGTTAAAAAAAAGACTACGCCGTTAGAAAGCTGGGGTCCACATGCAATTTTTAGGCTTACAGCATGGAAATTTCCGTTCACGACGTTTCGAGAATCAAACTTTGAAAAAAGTGAAAATTTTCGATACTTTACCAATTTTTTGCTTTGGGATTATTTTACACACGTTCGTTTCATTTGAAATTTTCTAAAACCCCATCAGGGAGATAGGAAATTTGATGCTCTTTCCAATGATATAATCAAATTTTAATTTACTTCACCGATTAAGGGAGTTACAGCCATTTTAGTGATGTAAGGTCGAAAACTCGAAAAAAATCTTAAAAGTGAAATAACTCGAAAACGAAGCCTCTTTAAAAAATTCCTGAGTCATTTTTTGTTGCAAATTAGTAGTAGAATCGAACCCCGCCCGGTGGTGCGCCCGAAAGGGTGACACCCTGTATAGAAAAATAATAAACCATTGTGTAATAATTTGCAGCGTTTTTCCAATGGTATCGTTTTTCCATTGATACAAGGTCGAAAACACGAAATATACCTTAAAAGTAGAAAAACTCGGATTTTTAGGGGGTTAAAAAAGTCACAAATTAGTTCAATCCCTATCAATCAATCCCTAGGCTATGGCAGGAACATAGGTGTTACACACTGTATATCATGAAATAGCTGTACCTGTCATTTAGGTTTAATTTTTTGAATTTTCTTAATAATCTGCCGCTTCAACCCAGTTCAGACTCACTAATTCCTCCTCGCTTGGAACTCCGATTTCCCACGATATCCACGGAATCCCGGTCATCAGCGATCGACCAAAACACGCGGAATGATTTTATTTTCGCTCAAAAAGGGAGGGAAAGGTATTTTTCCAAATCACTTCCACGCCAGAAAACGGTTTCAGACTGTTTACAAAAAACCCAGTCAAAGAATTTTTTTTTCGCCGTTGAGGATTTCACGAGGGTTTGCGTCCCAGTCAAATCACAACAAGCGAGCTACAGGGGAAAAGGCACCTCCAGACTAAACATATTCCCCGTTAGGCAGGTTGGTATGCTCTCACGACTGGAACGAACTTTCATCCAATCCCCTTTTTTCTCGCGATTTGTTGTTTTATTTTTCAACTTCTCCCCCTGGAAATATTTTCACTCGTCAGAGGAAGGTTTGCGACATCAAAAGTCGAGCGCAAATAAAATCCGAGAAACGTCCGAGGCAAAATCTCGAGTGACCGATATGAATGCGAACTTCGTAAGGCACATTTCCACATAAAACTAGCAGGAACCAATAAAAAGCGTCTACCGAGTGCGTGGGGCACATAGCTTCGTCTTATCCACAACATAGCAATATTATTACAACGTCTTTACAAAACAGATTATTGAGAAAATAAATGATAAAATATGTTGAAGTTCGTGGCGTCTGAGTGGTCCTGAGGCGTAGTACTGGAGGCTGATGAACGATGACTTGAGTTGTGTTGCGAAGAGGCGGATGATGAGCCTTCCCTTAGGGAGAATGACGACAATTTGAAGTTGCATTTCAAAAGAACTTACTTACTTACTTACTTATTTCCTTTGACTCCTAGTGGAGCATAGGACATCAACGAAAGATCTCCATTCCGTCCTGTCGGCAGCAGTCTTCCTCGCATCCGTCCACGTTTTGCCTACCCGGCTCAAATCCATTTCGACTGCTCTCCGCCAGGTTTCCCGTGGTCTTCCTCGCCTCCTTTCCCCTTGCGGGTTCCAATGGAGGGCTGTCTTTTCAATGGCACCGTCCGGTTTTCTAAGGGTGTGGCCAATCCATCTCCACTTCCTCTTCTTGACTTCAATGTCGATTGGAAGCTGATCGGTTGCTCTCCAGAGCTCCTCGTTTGAAATCCTTTCAGGCCACCATATCCCTAGGATTCTTCGGAGGCAGCGGTTGACGAACGTCTGTAGGGGGCGAGTGACAGATTCCGTCACTTTCCATGTCTCACTGCCGTAGAGCAGTACTGACTTGACGTTAGTGTTGAAAAGCCGTATTGGTGCGTTTTGAGAGGCTTCTGTTCTTCCATATTGAATATAGTTGAACATACACTCCGTTGGCCTTCTTCACACGGCTTTTCACGTCCTCCACAGCTCCGCCATCTTTAGTGACAATACTTCCCAGGTAGACGAAGGAGTCAACCTCGTCTACTGGTCCATCTCCAAGGGCAAGCGGGTCTCGGCATCGCTGGTTCACTCTCATTTCCTTGGTCTTTCCCACGTTGATCAGCAGACCAACACGTCCAGCGATCCGTTCCAGCGCGCCCAATTTATCCTTCAGGTCACTAAACCGTTGGGCCAATAAACACATGTCGTCGGCGAAATCCAGGTCTTCTGGCCTGTCCTTTAGTCCCCACTGAATCCCTCGTCTCCTCCCTCCAAGAGACGCTCTCATGATGCTATCCAGTGCGATTATAAACAGGGTTGGCAAAAGGACACATCCCTGCTTTACGCCCATTTCAACCTTGATGGGGTTGGACAGCACACCTTCATGTACAACACGGCATTCGAATCCTTCATACTGGCTCCTTATAAGATTTATGATCTTGCTCGGGAGTCCATACTTCTCAAGGATCTTCAAGGAGAATGACGACAATTTGAAGTTGCATTTCAAAAGAACACTCCATCAAATTTGGCCAACGTATGTGTGGGGTTCCAGACAGGGGTGTTACCTCAGTGAGTCGGGTAAAAATTGATTCCTGTGTCTGGAGGATTTGAATGTGCAAAGGCCTAAGTTAGTGACTGGAGTTTCTTGAATGGTCGACGTTCTCTAGAAGGTTGAGAGGGTCTCCTGTAGCATGAGGACCTCCAGCTGATGGGCGCTGGTGTATGATGCATTCGTAGCTTCGGCGAAGTAAGGCTCTGGCTGAGGTGCAGGGATGTTGGTGGTTGCGATCTCGGTGCGTTGAATAGAGATCCAAGAACGTTCGGGGTCACCACTGTTGTGTTTGCGTGTATTCGAGTGAGGGCGATGGTCCTCTCGATGCGCTGATTTGTATACTAGCCTGAACCCTACTCAACGGAGAGATTGATCCCCAAGCGTACTGCTTTGGCACTACATCCGTGGCGCCTCGCGGCCGACCATCCAGATAAGTGCTTGAATTATCTATCCGCAAACCTCGGCGTCTGGACCCAGACCTACTGGCGGGAAGCGGAGCATTTTGACAGTGAACTTGCAAAACCATGTAAGACCGATTTTTTCGAAAATAAGGTTATTAGCTATTTGGATAGAATGAGACCCCCTTAATCCATCAAACGGAGCCAAACTGGCGAAAACTCGACTATCTCTTCTCTATGCACCAAAGTAATAACCTGTAAGTCTAGAACCTTCCACGATCGAAGCAAGTCTAACAGTTTTTCTCGTTATCCTGCAAAATTTCTGGAAAACGACTTACATGGTTTTGCAAGTTCTTACATGGAAAATTACTTACATGGTTGCATTAGGTAAATTTTACCTAATGAAGCCGTGTTCTGGAGAAGTCCCTAAGGGGGGATAGAGGTTCAGCGCCTTTAAGGGGTAAACCGTTCTTTCTGCGGAACTGGGCCGTAGGTAAGGTGAAGGCGAGAAATGATAAGTTGGATTGACTAGGTACTATTGCATGTAGGAAGACCCCCGAGTGCGGCATATATACTCTAGCTATTATCCGTGTTGGTGATGATCCTCGTCCGTGTTGGTGATGACTCATGCCACTCTGGGTTTTCCTACACCTCACTTTATTGGAGAACTAACGAACATAGATGTATGACATTACACAAGGTGTCCTGCAAACCTTCGGGAGTCGATTCTACAACTAATATAAGTGAGAAAATCTCTCCTAGCAATTTTGTTTCAACCCCTTGATTTTCCAATTGTTTTTAATTTAAAGATTTTTGCTTCCGAGTCTACCAAGGTAGCAGAAGCTTTGTTTTCACTTTTCAAGGTTGAAAAAAAAATGTTCTCCAAATTCAAATTTTCCATTCGCATTTTACGTTTTAGACCTTCCTGAACAATTTTGGTTCCGTGTCTGTCTGTCTGTGTGTCTATCATGAAATCCTTGTAACCGGCGTAACTATACGAAGTTATTGTCCGATTTCGATGAAATTTTCAGGAATTATGCGGATGAGGTTGTAGCTATTTATTGTCCGATTTCGATGAGATTTTCAGGGATTGTGCGGGTTGGCGTGTTACACGCCGTCTACAGTAGACGGTCTCCTATGAAAATCATCAGTATCGGACTGATGTAGCCGCTGCGCATACACAAACGTGAATTCCTTGTAACGGCCATAACTTCCACATTTTCTATCCGATTTCGATGAAATTTTCAGGAATTATGCGGACTAGGTTTAGACAGTCCTCTATATACAGGGTGTCCCCGAAAACGTTCCCCCCCCCCTGCTAAAATCGTCCAGGAAGTGGTAGAAACAAAAGAATTTTTTTGAATCTTCATGATTTTTCCCAAGGATCTCAAATATGACCACGGTGCGCATTGCGCACGTGCGCAATCGTGCGCAACGCACACCAACTTCGTTTTTTCAAATGGGACCCCCCATTTTTTATTGCAGATTCGGATTCTACGTAAAATTTCATGAACATTTCACCCCTCAACCGATTTTTTTTGTTGCGCGCAACCCGCTCAGTGCGCGCTTAAAGATGCGCAACCGCAAGGTTGTGTCAAAATGTGCGTGTACGAAGTACCTAAGTGTGATACATGATATTTTAGTATTTTATTACGCTGAATCACGTGGTGATGTTAGTTTCTTGATTTTACTGAGTTTTTATCAAATTATCGACGAAAAATGAACTTTAAAATAGGAAAATTGCATTTTTTAAGGGCAAAACCACCCTGTCTACTTAAAAACTTTTTTCCAAGGTAATCGAAAAAAGATTTTCAAGTAGACAGGACGGGTTTTTCACGAGAAATTACAAGTAGAGAGTCCTTGTGAAATTACTAGTGAAGAGTCCAGTGTGATAAACAATCGTTTTGACATGGTATGACATGATAAACAATCGTTTGTCTTTTAGCTGGGGGTCAAGGAATTTTTCGCGGCACTTTATTTTTATCACAAAAAATGCAATGCTGTAACCAGTAAACAAAATCATAGCTACATATCGGTAGCTATGAAGCAAGGTTCTCTAGAATACTGCAATAAATTACGTGCGATCGGAGTTTTTTTTTAATGTCAAAACATAAATTTCAATTTATTAACAAGGTTGAAGTTAACGGATGGGCACAGAATGCGTAATGAGTAAAAATACAATTTTTTCTTTTTTAAAAGTTAATTTTTCGTCGATAATTTGATAAAAATGCAGTAAAATCAAGAAACTAACATTACCACGTGATTCAGCGTAAAAAAATACTAAAATATCATGTATCATACTTAGGTACTTCGTACATGCACATTTTGACACAACCTTGAGGTTGCGCATCTTTGAGCGCGCACTGAGCGGGTCGCGCGCAACAAAAAAAATCGGTTGAGGGGTGACATGTTCATGAAATTTTACGTAGAATCCGAATCTGCAATAAAAAATGGGGGGTCTCATTTGAAAAAACGAAGTTGGTGTGCGTTGCGCACGATTGCGCACGTGCGCAATGCGCACCGTGGTCATATTTGGGATCCTTGGGAAAAATCATGAAGATTCAAAAAAAAATTTTTGTTTTTACCACTTCCTGGACGATTTTAGCAGGGGGGGGGGAACGTTTTCGGGGACACCCTGTATAGCATTAGCAAACTGAATTAAACCTTTAGCAAACTGAATTAATCCTTCCACAAAATGAATTAATCCTTTCGCAAACTGAATAATTCAGTTGCGAAAGGTTTAATTCAGTTTGCAAAGAGTTTAAATCAAATTGAAAAAAGTTTAAGTAATTATTACTTAAACTTTTTTCAATTTGATTTAAACTCTTTGCAAACTGAATTAAACCTTTCGCAATTAGAATTAACCCTTTCACTAATAGAATTAAACCTTTCGCATACTGAATTAAACTTTTCGCAATAAACAAAAATACTAATAAATCAACATAACGTGTTGATAGTTTAACGAACTATCCATATACAGGGTGTTTCACGAAAAGGTTACACCCCCTTTCATTTTCGCAAAATACAGCGTAAAAAATACCGACCAACGCAATTCTTCGTGATTGTTTGTGAGGATCTCAGGAAAAATACTTTTGCGCAAAAAAGTTGAGCGCAATCGTGCGCAATTGACACTAACTTCATTTTTTCAAATGGAACCCCTCCTTTTTTATTACAGATTCGGATTCTACGTCAAATTTCATGAAAAATTCACACCCGAATCGATTTGTTTTATTGCGCGCAACCTGGCTTTTTGAACCCTCTAAGCTGCGCAACTCCACAATTGCGTAAAAATTAGGTTTTGGAGAATCTCAAGTGTGGCACATGTTTTCATCATTTTTTGACGCTGAATCACAGGGTGTCATCCGTTTTTCAATTTGACTGAAATTTTTCTAAATGGCGGCCAAAAATTTGGTTGTTCTTAGTGAAAAAATCGCTCTTTTTAAATCTTTATGAGTTTTTAGGCAATTTTATTCAGTTCAAGCATGATCGTGCTGCCAGTTTTTATTTTTAACTCCACCCTAGACGGCCCCAAGCCCGTGGTTCAAAAGGAGGTGAGGAAATAAAAAGAAACATGATTTCGACCACAAAACTGAAGTTTTCGATGAAGAAATTTTTTTTCCTCTTGAAATCTTGGTCAACCTCAAAACGGATGACACCATGTGATTCAGCGTCAAAAAACGATGAAAAAACATGTGCCACACTTGAGGTTCTCCAAAACCTATTTTTTGCGCAATTGTGGAGTTGCGCAACTTAGAGCGTTCAAAACAAATCGATTCGGGTATGAATTTTTCATGAAATATGACGTAGAATCCGAATCTGTAATAAAAAATGGGGAGTTCCATTTGAAAAAATGAAGTTAGTGTCAACTGCGCACGATTGCGCTCAACTTTTTTGCGCAAAAGTATTTTTTCTGGGATCCTCACAAAAAATCATGAAGAATTGCGTTGATTGGAAATTTTTACGCTGTATTTTGCGGAAATGAAGGGGGGGTGTAACCTTTTCGTGAAACACCCTGTATAAGTCAATGTTCTAAAGTAAACTATCACATGAATAGTCCGATTTTTCAAGAAAGGGGAAGGTCAGTGGAGGGGTTGGCCTGTAACTGCAGCAGGAAGTACGAGATACATGTCTATTTTCAACGGGATTTTCAAGGAATTCGACCGTCCCTCCTTCGAGCGTTCAGAAATTCTCACAATACTCAGCAATATTCAGCAATACTCACTGAACTAATATTTGAATCGCTGTCGCTCATCACCACAACAATGTTCCTCACAAAACTAAAAAAAAAAAAAAAAAAAACCTACGACCACTTTTATGAGGAGAATGTTGACGGGAAGGGAAGGGTGACTCTACACAGTGAAGGTCAATGAAAGTTTGCCAGTCCATAGGAGAGTAATTGACCATCCACAGGGAAGATATTGACCGTCCACAGATAAGGTATTGTTTTGGGGACTTCACTCACTCTTATGGCCTCTGATCATGTTTGGTGCAGAGGATTAATTTTATGAAAGGTTCACTTGTAATTGGGAAAGGTTTAAGGGGACACATATGTCATTTCCGCGCTATGGCAGCAATTTTGGTTTTTTCGCGATATTTTTTCAATGGTTCGTCCGATTTTGATGAAGTTTTAAGGGACTAATCCTCGATATATTCTGGTTGGATGGTAAAAATTTGAACTCACTCAGACCATCCAAAAAAAAGTTACAATTCCAAACTTGAGCTGTTCTAAACCTAATTTTTTGACATAAATGTTCCTTTTTCTCTGAGAATACTCAAGCTATCGGTCTGAAATTTTGACAGCACCATCAGTATACTTAGTGAAGCAAATTTGATTAACAAAGTTTTTATGAAGTTCACAGAAAAAAAGTTATGAGGGTTTTACATTTTTAGCGATATTTTGCATTTTTACACACTCATATTTAGGCTCCATGGCGTTATTCGGCAAAACCCTCCATCATAATTATAGGTACACACTAGAAGAACATCCTGTAAAAATTTGGTTCCAATCGGATGAATAGTTCCTGAGAAAAAGGAACAAATAAGCTCTAAAACGTAATTTTACAGGAGAGCGGTTTGAATCAAAAACGCGCGGCCGAGTTTGGGCGGTCAGGTTTATCAAAATTTGAATGACTGTTCCTGCCTGTTTTCAACCAATGGAATTGCGGTATCAACTCTCGATAGTTCAACATCGATGTATATCGAATAGAATACATCGTTTAGCATCGAAACCTCAAAGATAACCTGAGTGTATGTTTACAGGAGCACGTCTTATTTTTGTGTCACTTTTGTCTCTTTACCTGCTCTGCGCTTTGGTGTGTTCGATGCCGTTATCATTCAATGATGGTTGTATAGTGAAGTGTCGAGTCCTTGATGAATTAGGTATTGTGCCCGGGAAATATTGTGCTAAGGGACTGTGCGAAATCGACAAAGAGAGGATGAGATTTGCGTAAATAGAGGCCTATAAAGACTCGCAGCTTGCCCGAAAAAGAAGATCCTGAGCTTGTAAACATCTTGAAAAACAGATGCGAGAACAAGAAGGTGATGATCCCGCTTATGGTCCAGATCTTTATTGAAATGAGAGTTATAATTTATACCTTCAAATAATTATTTATTATTATAACAAACGTTGATCTAGCTCAGCCTGTGCATCATTCCTGCAACAGCGCTTCCGAGCGCTCCTCAGCACTAGTGACTCCCTAGGTTTCAACCCAAATTTGGAGAACTTCTACTCATCGGATTTAGAATTTTTTTTTTTTTTTGAAATTTCCGGAATTGAGTCTATTTACAAATTATGGAGAAAAAAAATTTTTGTGCGTCCGGACCGAAAATTGACATATGTGTCCCCTTAATTCAGTTTGCGAAAGGTTTAATTCCAATGAGGAATTTTACCGATTTCTGTTTGCATTTTTCCTGAATAGTTAATGGTGTGGGATAGATGAAAATCGGGTTGATTTCGGAAAATAAGTCTCCTGTTATTTTTGGGAGACTGTCAAAATTTTTAATTTCAAAACTAACCGGGAAAACAGACGTGCAGCGGGAACGCTCGCTGATTGGGCTGTTCGGATCGCCGTCTCCTCCCAGTGTTGCCCATTGGGACGACGAAATCGTGTTTTCTAAGAGAAAAGTTATCAAACAAAAACAGAGGAAACCTAATTTTCCCCATCTTGCTGTTTCTATTTTTTTCTTCAGTTTTTCGATTTCGAACTTTACTGTTTCGTGAAATTTTGCATCTGGGGACTGTAGATTTCTCGATCTCAGCGCTTCGAGCGGCCATAAATGAACTATTCCAGCATGACGTCATTTTCCCGGTTTTTTTAAAAATTCGTATTTTCTACACTGTTTTGTTTATTCGTAAATTAGGAAGTTCGGTTTTTTTTAAAATTCGTATTTTCTACACTGTTTTGTTTATTCGTAAATTAGGAAGTTTGGGCTGAAAGTTTGCCTTAGGGGGTTTTTCGAGGTGCTGAATCCGATTTTGCGGTCAAAAATAGGAAATTCCGACATGGTAAATTCCTCATTGTGAAAGGGTTAATTCAGTTTGCAAAAAGTTTAAATCAAATTGCGAAAAGTTTAATTCAGTTTGCGAAAGGTTTAATTCCAATTGTGAAAGGGTTAAATCAGTTTGATAGGTAATGCTATAAATGAAGGCCTCAAAATTGACAGTAGCCTCTGCGCATGCGCAAACGTGAATTCCTTGCCACAGCCATAACTTCTACATTTTTCATCCGATTTCGACGAAATGTCTCAGGATTGTTCAGATTGGCGTGTAGATGGTCCCCAATGAGTGTAGTGCAAGATACTTAGAGATTGATGTTTTGAAATCAACTTGTATGCATCGGATCATCTATACAATCGGGTTATGGATACGAGGAAGCTATGTGCCACACCCACTTGGCAGACTTTTTTCGTGTGTTCGATTTACACCTACTGAAATTACCATAACTATCTACCTTAATTTGCCGTAAACAGGTAAAAAACGCTGCAAATCATTGCTCAAAGGTTTATTATTTTCTGTATAGATCATCCTTCTGTATAGATCACTGGTTCTCCATCAATAGCACCTACCACCATCTGTATTCTCCCTTGACCTTCCCTCTCAAATTTCAGCTCCTGCGTTCAATAGGATTGAAAATGGCTTCGGAGCTCACTCAGCTGATCAGTGATCAGAAGAGTGAAGAAGATCTCCTCGAATGCTGGAGACGCCTGGAAGAGCACTTCCATTCAATTGGATTGAAAATGGCTTTCGAGCTCACTCAGCTGATCAGTGATGTGAGGAGTGAAGAAGATCTCGAATGCTGGAGACGTCTGGAAGAGCACCTCCATTCAATAGGATTGAAAATGGCTTTGGAGCTCACTCAGCTGATCAGTGATGTGAGGAGTGAAGAATATCTCCTCGAATGCTGGAGACGCCTGGAAGAGCACTTCCATTCAATAGCATTGAAAATGGCTTCGGAGCTCACTCAGCTGATCAGTGATCTGATCAGTGAGCAATGATTTGCAGCGTTTTTTACCTACAAACATTGTTTTTACCTACCAATTTTTTTTTACCTACCAACTATTGGTAGGTACTACCTACCCCACTATAATGGCTTCACACCTTCACAATCAAGTTTATTAGAAAGAACTAAACGCTTCACACTCGATTCGAAAAATAGAAAGCTTGATATGGAAATTTGATTACTGGTTACGCAGAAGGCAAAACTGTATACAAATCGAAGAAATGTACAGCGATCGCATTTTAGTCAGATAAAATTTGAACGGCGATTAGACCTCTTTTGCGATTCACACTCATGATTCTGTTTTATCGAAGGAAAACCTTCAAATACTCGTAGGGACCGAACGGTTTGTCCTACAGAGCTCCGGGTGGTCTCAAAAATTTTTAAAAATTCTGTACTATTCAAAATTGGTGAAAAAACGATACCTTTACTTCGAGAGTTTTCGAGCTAGGGCACTCTTGAAAATTTCCACCCTTAATTTTCACCCCTTAGAAGTGACCTACATCAACCAAAAGCTTCGCGGCACAACTAGACCCCAAATGGAGCCCATATACCAAATTTGAACCAAATCGGTCCAGTGTTGCTAAGAAAAGTGCCGCGTACGGCGGACGGCGTACGGCGGACGGCGTACGGCGGACGGCGTACGGCGTACGGCGGACGGACGGAAATTTTTTTATTCGATTTTCGGATTCTACGTACCTTGAAACGTAAAACATCAAATTTTGAGGGGGGGTTAAAATTTTTTTTTTCTTGCTCGATTCCAAAGGCTTATTATTGAAAATAATAAACCAAAACGCTGCAAATTATTACACAATGGTTTATTATTTTTCTAAATAGATCACTCGTCTACAAAATCACCAACCATCCAATAAGAAGGAAAAAAAAAATAAATAAATAAATAAATAAATAAATAAATAAAATAAAAAATAAAAAATATAAAAAAAAATTCAAAAAAATCCAAATCACCAACCATCGATCGCATTTCGGGCAGCTCTAATTTGAACGGAGATTAGGCCTCTTTTGCGATTCACACTCGTGTTTTGATTTATATATATATATTTCAATATAAACCCTTAAATTTTCGTAGGGAGAGAACGGTTTGTCCTACAGAGCTCCGCGTGGTCTCAAAAAATTCTAAAAATTCTATAGAATCTTAAATTGAAGGAAAAACAATACCTTTATATAGAAATTTTTTGAGTTAGGGCGTTTTCAAAATTTCAAAATTGATTTTGGAACCCTTAGAAGTGACCTACATCAACCAAAAGCTTCGGGGCACAACTAGACCCCAAATGGAGCCTATTTACCTAATTTCATCAAAATCGGTTAATGCTAAGTGGGGAAAGTGCCGCGTACGGCGTACGGCGTACGGAGGACGGCGGACGGACGGCCAAATTTTTATTCGATTTTTGGATTCTGCGTACCTTGAAACGTAAACCATCAAATTTTGAGGGGGTGTTAAAATTTTTTTTTCTTGGTCGATTCCAAAGGTTCATTATTGAAAATAATAAACCAATAAGGTAACCGTTGGAAAGGGCGTCAAATATTCCGTCTTTATAGTGCCAACAAAAAACTGTTTTCAGGGACTCAGTAGCAAATATTTTGATACATTGAAGTGGAAAAGGTTTAATTTGTCTTGTAAAAGGTATCATTTTGGTTTCAATTGGCCTGGAAGCCCTCTGAGAGGAATAATGAAGGAAACACGTTCATGCAAAACACCCGATGAATGGACTTCAATGGAAAATATTTTGAACGTGCGGCAAATTACCCGCCACTTACGAACCAGCGGGAAATTCATAACTCAAAGGCGACAAAGTGAAGGGGAAGAGAGTCGAGGGTAGCTCATAAAGGTGTTAACCCTCGAAATAACCCTCTTATTTACAATCGATAAGGGATCATCCGCCAGGGGGGAGGGGGAGTGTAATTCCGGCTATTATTGTCATGCAAACCCGTCTGCTCCCCGCGGCTCGAGACAGGTGCTTGCGAGTATGTGGTAGGTCAGCGTTCCTTCGCAGTTTTGCTTCCGAGTCCACCAAGGTCTGACAGCGTAGGGTTTCCACACTTTCCCGAGAAGGGCAAAACAGGTGTTTAGGCCTCTTTTGCGATTCATACTCGTATTTCTGATTCATCTGAGTCCTACACTTACATTTTCATAGGAAGTGAACGGTTGGTCCTACAGAGCTCTGAGTGGTCTCATTCGATTCTAAAAATTCAATACCTACTATTTTGAATTGGTGGAAAACAATACCTTTATTTCGAGAGTTTTCGAGCTAGGGCACTCTTGAAAATTTCAACCCTCAATTTTCACCCCTTAGAAGTGACCTACATCAACCAAAAGCTTCGCGGCACAACTAGACCCCAAATGGAGCCCATATACCAAATTTGAACCAAATCGGTCCAGTGTTGCTAAGAAAAGTGCCGCGTACGGCGTACAGACGGAAAATGTTTTATTCGATTTTCGGATTCTACTTACCTTGAAACGTAAAACATGAAAATTTGAGGGGGGTTGAAATGTTTTTCTTGCTCGATTCCAAAGGCTTATTATTGAAAATAATCAACAAATATACTATGACCTAAGTATTTTTTTCAGACATAGATGTCCCGAATGAAAAAAAAATTGTTCAACTATGATATAATTTTTTTTAAACATTTCTATAAGAACTAGACTTTCTTCATACTTTTGTTATTACCATTTATAATGCCACCGAAATTGGTTAATTTTTGGTTTATTATTTTCAATAATAAGCCTTTGGAATCGAGCAAGAAAAGAAAATTTTAACCCCCCCTCAAAATTTGATGTTTTACGTTTCAAGGTACGTAGAATCCGAAAATCGAATAAAAAATTTTCCGTCCGTCCGCCGTACGCGGCACTTTTCTTAGCAACACTGGACCGATTTGGTTCAAATTTGGTATATGGGCTCCATTTGGGGTCTAGTTGTGCCGCGAAGCTTTTGGTTGATGTAGGTCACTTCTAAGGGGTGAAAATTAAGGGTCGAAATTTTCAAGAGTGCCCTAGCTCGAAAACTCTCGAAATAAAGGTATCGTTTTTTCACCAATTTTAAATAGTACAGAATTTTTAAAAATTTTTGAGACCACCCGGAGCTCTGTAGGACAAACCGTTCGGTCCCTACGAGTATTTGAAGGTTTTCCTTCGATAAAACAGAATCATGAGTGTGAATCGCAAAAGAGGTCTAATCGCCGTTCAAATTTTATCTGACTAAAATGCGATCGCTGTTCATTTCTTCGATTTGTATACAGTTTTGCCTTCTGCGTAACCCGTAATCAAATTTCCATATCAAGCTTTCTATTTTTCGAATCGAGTGTGAAGCTTTTAGTTCTTTCTAATAAACTTGATTGTGAAGGTATGAAGCCAGTATGGTGTGGTAGGTAGTACCTACCAATAGTTGGTAGGTAAAAAAAAATTGGTAGGTAAAAACAATGTTTGTAGGTAAAAAGCGCTGCAAATCATTGCTCACTGATCAGATCACTGATCAGCTGAGTGAGCTCCGAAGCCATTTTCAATGCTATTGAATGGAAGTGCTCTTCCAGGCGTCTCCAGCATTCGAGGATATCTTCTTCACTCCTCACATCACTGATCAGCTGAGTGAGCTCCAAAGCCATTTTCAATCCTATTGAATGGAGGTGCTCTTCCAGGCGTCTCCAGCATTCGAGGAGATCTTCTTCACTCTTCTGATCACTGATCAGCTGAGTGAGCTCCGAAGCCATTTTCAATCCTATTGAACGCAGGAGCTGAAATTTGAGAGGGAAGGTCAAGGGAGAATACAGATGGTGGTAGGTGCTATTGATGGAGAACCAGTGATCTATACAGAAGGATGATCTATACAGAAAATAATAAACCTTTGAGCAATGATTTGCAGCGTTTTTTTCTCGAAAATTTGCTGGAAATGTTCATGAGGGGACACCTGCAGCTAATAAATTACTGTTGACCCGCACCGCGTAAATTTCTCAACTAGTCTGATTCTGGTTACCTAATTTTCTCGAGTAAACCAACAAATTTTGATGATTTCAACGTTCAGTCTCGACTTATTCGAATAATCGAAGAGGAAAACTAGCCTTTGAAGAGGTCATTTCTCTCGAGTAATCCATCAAGTTTCGATTATTTCAACGTTCAGTCTCGACTTTTCAATCTCGAACGAGCAAGTTTTCACCTCCGATTGTTTGAAAAAGTCGAATTTGAACGTTGAAATTGTCGAAACTTGATGGATTACTTGAGAGAAATGACCTCTTCAAAGGCTTGTTTTCACCTCCGATTGTTCGAAAACATCAGAATCAATAAGCAAAATAAGCAATCAAAATTCGAAACGCTCACAAATTCTTATAGGATTTTTCACGCAGAATCGAATGGGACCAACCCCAGATCGCTACGACCAACCGAATAAAAAATACGACGAAATTTCCGCTAAAAATCGTATTTTTTTCAACAATTTTCACTGAAAATATTTTTAAAAGTATGATTTTTACCGGAAATGTCGTCGTAGTTTCTATACGGTTGGTCGTTGCGATCTGGGGTTGGTCTCATTCGATTCTGCGTGAAAAATCCTATAAGAATTGGTGAGCGTTTCGAATTTTGATTGATTATTTTGACAATGTTAGGCCATAAATATGTCCAAAGTTCGGGAGAAAATCATAAAGAAAGTATTATTTTCAGGGAAAATCGTAAAAAAAATCAATTTTTAGGGAAATCATAGAAAAAGTCTTAAAATCCGATTCAAAATACGAATACGGGGACAAATCGTATTCAAAGTGTGAATACGATTATTGTATTCGTGTTCATATTCATATTCATACCTGTATTCGTATTGATAATCATAAAATCGCAGATATGATTTGTATTCATAATCGTATTTATGAATAAGAATTCGCCCATCTCTGTTTGAATCACCGTTTTGAAATTTGACTTTTTTAAAGTTGCTCAAAATGGCGACCAAATACATCATAATTTGTTATGTTATTATTGACGATTTGGCACAATTTCATCATTTGTGTTAATTTGTTTCAAAACGTTCCTAAATTGATTCCCATTTTCAAAATTTGTGTCGAAAATTTCCTTGCGAATTGACTGGAGAGCAGTGTTGGGCAAATATTAGCTGTAGCTAAGAGCTAATAGCTACAGCTAAATTAGCTACGATTTAACTAAAGCTAGCAGCTAAATATTTAGCTATTAGCTGTCGAGGAACAGCTAAAATTTCTAGCTAAATTAGCTATTAGTCGACAACTTGTAGCTAACAGATTTAGCTGCGGTGATTTAGCTGTTCCTCGACAGCTAATAGCTAACAGATTTAGCTGCGGTGATGTCACTGTCCCTCGACAGCTTGTAGCTAACAGATTTAGCTGCGGTGATTTAGCTGTTCCTCGACAGCTAATAGCTAACAGATTTAGCTGCGGTGATTTAGCTGTTCCTCGAAAGCTAGTAGCTAACAGATTTAGCTGCGGTTATTTAGCTGTTCCTTGACAGCTAATAGCTAACAGATTTAGCTGCGGTTATTTAGCTGTTCCTCGACAGCTAACAGCTAACAGATTTAGCTGCGGTGATGTAGCTGTTCCTTAACAGCTAATAGCTAACAGATTTAGCTGCGGTGATTTAGCTATTCCTCGACAGCTAATAGCTAACAGATTTAGCTGCGGTGATTTAGCTGTTCCTCAACAGCTAATAGCTAACAGATTTAGCTGCGGTGATTTAGCTGTTCCTCGACAGCTAATAGCTAACAGATTTAGCTGCGGTTATTTAGCTGTTCCTCGACAGCTAATAGCTAACAGATTTAGCTGCAGTTATTTAGCTGTTCCTCGACAGCTAATAGCTAACAGATTTTGCTGCGGTGATTTAGCTAATCCTCGACAGCTAATAGCTAACAGATTTTGCTGCGATGATTTAGCTAATCCTCGACAGCTAATAGCTAACAGATTTAGCTGCGGTTATTTAGCTGTTCCTTGACAGCTAATAGCTAACAGATTTAGCTGCGGTGATGTAGCTGTCCCTCGACAGCTAGTAGCTAACAGATTTAGCTGCGGTGATTTAGCTGTTCCTCGACAGCTAATAGCTAACAGCTAACGCTGAAAAAAATTTATTTCTCCACACGAACAGCTACTTAGTAGCTAATCTAACCATTTCAGTTTTAGCTGCCATCAGAATTACCTTTGGAACATTTTATCGAATGAATTCCACTGATATTACCACAAACCCAATTTGACCTTTTCTCTTCTCTGGCCACTTAAAAATCAAATCTGAAATAACGTATTTTTTTGTTAGATATTACTTTAATGATTGACCCCATTCTCGATCACCTTGCGAGAAGTTTTGTTAAAAATCAGTACCTATGTTTTTAATGTTTAAATCATTGTTTAAATTTTGATTTATTTGATCCTAAAAAAATATCTTAGTAAAATTTTTAGTTGTTTTGTGACTAGTTACCTGTTTAAAGTAGTTCAAAACATGTTTGACACACACACACACACACTAGAAAATATTTTTTTTAAGATCAAATAAATCAAATTTGATCTTAAAATTTATTTATTTATTTTTTTAAAATTATTAATGTAATTTAATTTAAAATTAAAAATTTGGATTAAATAAAAAAATTAATTCAAAGCAATGAATTAAAAATTTAAAACATACTGATTTTTAACAAAACTTCTCGCAAGGTGATCGAGAGTGGAGTCACCCATAAAAGTAATACCTAACAAAAAAATACGTTATATTTCAATTACAATAATTGTAATTTCTTTACATATTAGCCTATATTATACATATTATATTATAATTCGTAAATTATTTACCCGACTTTTTTGCAAGATTTGGGTTTTAAGTGGCCAGAGAAGAGAAAAGGTCAAATTGGGTTTGTGGTAATATCAGTGGAATTCTTTCGATAAAATGTTCCAAAGCTAATTCTGATGGCAGCTAAAACTGAAATGGTTAGATTAGCTACTAGCTGTTCGTGTGGAGAAATAAATTTTTTTCAGCTTTAGCTATTAGCTATTAGCTGTCGAGGAACAGCTGAATCACCGCAGCTAAATCTGTTAGCTATAAGTTTTCGACTAATAGCTCATTTAGCTGGAAATTTTAGCTGTTCCTCAACAGCTAATAGCTAAATTTATCTTTAGCTTTTTAAATAAGCTATAAGCTAATTTAAAAAATTAACCAGCTAATGAATTGGTTAGCTAATGCCCAACTCTGCTGGAGAGGAGGCGAATGAGCCGTTGTGTAATAATTCACGGAGTTTAAATGTCCCGGTGGGTGGAGTGGTTGGGGGGGGGGGGGGGGGGGTATTGGGCGGGAAACGAGCCGGCCGGTCTCCGAGGGCGCCTCCCGCCTCGGAATTCGGGTTGAATCGACGAGCGGGCTGCTACTACACTCGTAGGCCGCGAGGGAGGGGCGCGCGTAGTGAGTGGCCTTCGCCGCCGCCACATGCCTCCTCAAAGTAGTCCCCGGTTTTCTCGGCGGATCTCTGACGATACTCGATGTCACCTCCGAGGAACCACCGAATCCTCCGAGAAACCGCCTTCGACGGATCGGAGAAGCGGTTTTCCGCCGCCGGAGCGAGCGGATTCGTTTTTCCCGAGGGTTTAACGAGCGGAGTTGAATGGGAAGGCGCGGCGGGGTATTGCGGCGGCTGAGTTTGACAACCGTTCGGGGCTCTGTCGGCGGGTGCTCGCCGGGTCCCGCGCTCTCCAGTTCTGCCAACCTCCAACGTAAAGTCGTCAACCTTCCAACTTCCGACATTCCTTCTCAATCTACCGTCAAAATTTTACAATCAAAGATCCATTTTTTGGAAAATATTCAATTTCGCACTGAATAATACTAATTTACATAATTGGTACCTCAAAATTATTACACAATGGTTTATTATTTTACTGTGTAGATCCCGCCTGTAATAACATCGCTACAGTACACAAAAATTCCAAGTCAAATTAATCCTGTCGCAAAAATTAACTCAGTGAAAATTTTTGCGAATTGCAGGCGTTGTAGAAAAACGTGTGAAGTTAGCTGTAGAATGGGGAATTTGCCTCAATTTTTGATTCTGGAATTTCAAGTCAAATCCTATAATAGGGCCCTGGAGTAACGTTTAACACCAGGAATAACCAAGGGAAAAAACGTCTGCCAAGTGGGTGTGGCACATAGCTTCCTCGTATCCATAACCCGATTGTATAGATGATCCGATGCATAGTAGTTAATCTCAAAACACCAATCTCTAAGTACCTTCCACTACCCTCATAGGGGACCATCTACACGCTAATCCGGACAATCCTAGAAAATTTCATCAAATTCGGATGAAAAATGTAAGTGAGTAGATGTATGTGATTGGATCAAAAAAATGCTTAGCCTCGGCTGGGATTCGAACCCGGGACCCCTGGGGGTCAGTTCTATGCGCTACCTCTGAGCTATTGAGGCCTAGTGATGCAATGAATAGGATTTGATATTCTCACAGGGGACCATCCCTCTATGAAAAACCATTCTCTATGATCTTCATTTGAGACCATTTACAACCTAATCCGCACAATCCCTGAAAATTTCATTGAAATCGGATGGAAAATGTAGAAGTTATGGCCGTTACAAGGAATTCATGACAGACACACAGACAGACAGACAGACACAAAACCAAAATTGTTCAGAAAGGTCTGAAACGTAAAACGCGAGTGAAAATTTTGATTTTGGAGAACTTTTTTTTTCATCCTTGAAAAGTGAAAACAAAGCTTCCGCTACCTTGGTAGACTCGGAAGCAAAATTACCTTAAGCTGGCCCCACACAATCAAACATGCTTGACAAGCATGGTTTGCCAACCTCGCTTGTCAAGCAGATTTGATAGTGTGGGGGGTCATGTTTGAAGGTTTGAAGGTTTGACAGCACGCTTGACGGTTTTCAGTCACTGTCAGAAAATTTGCTGTCAAACATGAGGTTTGACAACCAAGTTTGATCGTGTGGGTGAGCGTCAAACCATCAAACCTTCAAACCATCAAGAAAAAAGGGTGGTAGGGGGTAATTTTACTGTGAATCACAGAGTTAGTTTCCGTGAATCACCGAGTTGGCGTCTGTGAATCACAGTCTCCATTAGGGATGCAAAACGATTATCGATAATATCGATATTCTGCCTCCGATTATAGATGCTTTTTTATCGATATGGACTACTCCGATATTTATACTCATATTTATACTCCGTTATTAACCAAATTATCGTTCTCATCTCTGAAGATCCCCTTATTGAGGTAAAATCTCTGATTTTGATTATTTTTTACTAAGAAAAGCTGTTCTAAAAAATTGTAATCTAAATCGATTATCGATATTATGTCGTCAATGTTGCATCCCTAGTCTCCATTGCGTGAATCACAGTTTGCGTACAGTTCGCGTGAATCACAGTTTGCATAAACTGCATCTACCAACGCTACTGAAGCTTGGTGGATGCGGTTGAAACAGTTGGTTTGAACGTGTGGGTGCGGCGTCAAACGTCAAACATGCTTGACAAGCGCAGCTTGTCAAACCATGCTTGTCAAGCATGTTTGATCGTGTGGGGCCCGCTTTAGAAGAAAACGCCTGAACAACTGAATCAGTGTCAAAAAACACCGCGAAAATCGAGGAAAACTGATTACGTCACTCCCCAGGGTTCCTCATGCAAAACTGTGCTCTGGCGAAGTGTTAAAAGGAGTTCCAGCAAATAGTGCCAGAGAATGTCAACAGGTAGAGTTGTAGGCACCCTCGTCACCACGTGAAACCATCGAATCAAATAACGTGATTCAAATATTAAAACTAACTAATATATAAACTAAATAAGAGAAGGTGAAGACTAATAATGCTTGATAAACTAATAGGTAGAATTGTATCATAAAAAAGAGTCAGTAAAATTTCTTCTTTTCGTCACTTTCGTGTTTAGGTTTTTCTGCCAGTTTGCGGCGCACTTGCGTGTTCGATCATGTCAGCTAGTTGTTTCATGTGTGCTATCAGAGGTAGCGCTGCTGTCGTAAGGGGAAACTCGTCACGTCACAGACCCCCAGTACATTTTAAATTTCCATCTTTCTTAATACTCTATATTTTTTGGATGCGTTTTCGAGCAGCACTCGATGGTTTTCTTCAGCAGAGTCTAGCCCCCAGAAAGTGATGTCGGGTTTCAGCGCTACCTACCGCCACTTCAGCGAACTACCATTATAATGTCTGTACTAGTGACCACTCTATCGCGAGTTGTACCACTGACGACACTACACACTTACAGGAAATATCGCACGTTAAACTTAAACAGAAAATACAAACTTTTCCGCCAAGAAACTTTTACGAGAATATATTTTTAATAATTTTACACAGATGACTTTCAAAAAACATATCGAAAATGGATTTAGAAATCATGTGGCCAAGAGTTGAAATTTAGGTATTAATTTAATTCATCGCTGAAGCGAACATCCTCCCCCACGCTGATAGCTGTCATTGGTCAGCTTGAGAGGGCACAGCTTTCTAGCTGGTCTCCGCCATGTCCCTCTATTTTCCACTCGGACCTCTGCCACTCGAATTTGCCGATCGCGGCCAGGATACAATGCCACGATGATTCCTTTCGGCCATTCTCCTCGTTGATTCTTGCTGTCCACGATGACCACAACATGGCCGACTTGGAGACCATCACTCATGGTATGTTTCCATTTAGTTCGTGGAACCAGCGTGGGAATATATTCCGCTTCAATTTTGTCGTCCCAAGGTGAGTCCTCTTTCCAGATGTCTTGGAACAGAATCCGTCCAGGTAATGTAACATTCACTACCATACCTAAAGGATCAAAAAGAGACATGATCAGTCTCAATACCTCTCTTTTAGAAGGCCCTCTCTTCTCTTGGCTTGGAAATGTGTGGTTTCCAGTGCACAAATGAGAAATTATCCTCAACATGATTCCAGGTCATCCCCAAAATCTTGCAAGTATTTGACCCTGATGTATCACGCAGCTCTGGCGGAATCGTCTCGCACAATTGTGTCGAATTAGAAATCCAATTGCACACAACAAACCCTCCTCGAGCATGCACTTCAATAACGTTGTTGACAATTTTGTGGGCTTGCTCTTCTGATGTCGCACAATCAACATAATCATCCATATAATGCTTGCTCTTGATGACATGATAAGCTTTGGGAAATTCTTCTTGAAACACCTCCGCATTCCTGGACCGTATTTCTTGTGCAGCATACTGTGAATAAATTGCCCCAATTTTGCCGATCACGTATTCTGTCCTTCCAAACCTTCTCTGTAGGATCTCCATGATTTTATCAACTCCGTCGGGAAGAGCTAACAAGGCATAAACAGCTTTTTTAGCTTCTCCCGTCAAGCACCTCTGCAGCCTACTTATATTTCCTTCACTTGAATAGCCATAGAGACGGGTTGTCCTCCGGAACTGGCTTATGAAATTTGGCCATTCCATTGGGTCCCCGCTGAACATAGGTAATAGCTTTCCTTCACTCTGTCTAGCTACAAAATAACCCAGATCGTGATTTGGGTACTTACAAGAGTCCTGCGGTACCTGGTGTCGCTCACTGAAGTGGCTCTGCATTGGCTGAGGTTGCTCGGGATGAAGGGGTTCCACTTGGGCTTGAACGGTCATCGTTTTCAGTTTCAGTCGATCGTCTTCTGGTCTTGAAGTTTCAGACTTCCTGGATGCTCTTGAGCTTCGACTCCCAGTTTTCAGATCTAGTAGCAACTTCTCCCTCAGCTCCTGCATACTATCCTCTTGAGCTCGCAGCCGCGCTCGGGCCTCTTCCTGTTGTTTGTCAAGAGCTCTTAACATTTCAATTTTCGACAACATGCTAGTCTTGCTCGATGAAGTACGCGCACTACCGCCAGAACGCACCGATATCCGATTGGCATCACCTCCTCCTTCTTCTTTCCGCGGTGGAAGAACTTGTGAGTTTCTCAATCTCATTCCATCCATTTTACGTCTTTCGAAAAAAAAGAGTCCTCGGTCGAAATGGCTTTCGGCACCAACAAATATAATGACCGTACTAGTGACCACTCTATCGCGAGTTGTACCACTGACGACACTACACACTTACAGGAAATATCGCACGTTAAACTTAAACAGAAAATACAAACTTTTCCGCCAAGAAACTTTTACGAGAATATATTTTTAATAATTTTACACAGATGACTTTCAAAAAACATATCGAAAATGGATTTAGAAATCATGTGGCCAAGAGTTGAAATTTAGGTATTAATTTAATTCATCGCTGAAGCGAACAACCATCCTTTTTCAGCTTGATGTGAGCGTGGTCAAGCGGCATTTCTGAAAAGTAGGCTTACCTCGATTTTACCGCTCATTTCTAAGTTTGGCGGCTCTACTTCCCTGCCTTTTTAAATTGCGAGGAAAAGGAACTTGTTATTGCATTTTCGTGTTTTGAAGTGACGAATCAAGCAGAATGCATTATTATAAGTAGTGGAGATAACTGCAGCTTTATAATCTTGGGATAACTGCAAGTTAGAGGAGCGACGGTAATGCGGTCACAAGCGTGATCACCTGATAAGATATCAGAAATGGTATTTCATAGAAGTGGCGGTAGGTAGCGCTGAAACCCGACAACACTTTCTGGGGGCTAGACTCTCCTGTTTTCTTCCATATCAGTGAGAACCCTCTTTCGAAAAAAAATTTAAAAATTGTGAGGCAAATTCCCCATTTACGATTTGAAGGCTCACGAAGATGAGGCTGATGCGTATTCCTTCATAATAAGTTTCTAATTCCCCTTTATTTATTTGAGATTTACTCATCAGCTTCATCTTCGGGAGCCTCTGAAGATTTCAAGCAGAAGCATCGCAAATTCTTCGCATTCTACAGCTAAAAACTTCCCAAGTTTTTCTACAACGCCTGCATTTCAATCTTCTCCAAGCTAATTTTTACGAAAGGATTAATTTGATTTGGAAAAAGTTTAATTTGGTTTGGAAAAGGATTAATTTGACTTGGAAATGCTGTGTTGTGGGTGCCTTCAATTCGAAATTTGGTTGCTAAGGAATCCCAACTCGACAGGACGTGGAAACTCTATTGAAAGAAACGAATACCAACCGGCTAATGGGGTATTTCGGTGGGTCGGAAATTCAGGTTTTTGACCTCAAATTTGGATTCAGCACCCTTGAAAACCTATAAACTCCAACTTTTAGCCCAATGATACTATAACATGTGGTAGAAAAATTAATTAAATAGATCGCACGTTTGAAAAAAAGGCGGGCCGCCATAAATGCACACACACTACGCCGCGAGCGTGTGTTAGTAGTATTTTGTAGTATCCAAGAGGTCCTCCAAGGGTTTCATCTCTTCTCTGTGCATGGATCCTTTTTTCAAAGACAGTTTCCTTAGCTTCTATGATTTTTAAAAAACATTTTCTCGACGAACAGACCCGATTACCGTTATTCCTGAGCCACTCTTTTGAAAAAAAAAAAAAATTTAAAAATTGACTGAAATACCCCATTCTATTCAGAGAATTTGAGCAGCCGAAATTTGGACGGATTTCTGGCGTATTTCCGTCAATGGACGATTTTCTTTTTTTCCCACCAACCAAAGTCGCATTTTCATTTTGGAGACTTTTATTGATGAAAACTGCAAATATAGCAGCGATGATTTACCTACGCGTCCGCAGACGGATTCCACGATATTGCGCAACCTGGGACAATGGGCGGGCGCCGCGCAGGGGAACGACGACCGGCTTCCTCCGGGGAGGCCATTTAACCTCCTGTGGGGGGGGGGGGGGGCTTTAAACCCGAACTGGGGCAACCGGGAACATAACGTGACGTCGGGAACTCGAAACGTAACGTCCGAATCTGAAAGGGCGATCGACGTCTTTCCAAGTTCCGACGAGAAAAACGTTCCTCCGAACGCCGACGGATAAATTCGATTATAAAAGGGCGGACAGGCGAGCGCGCGACAGGGTTGCCAACAACCAATAAAGTTTGTAGATCCAAAGGGGTAAAAGTTGTAGACAGTTGGAACTTGGAGAGCTTTTCATGGAACGCTCTCCGACACCTCAAACTGAACTACGCAAATCACGTTAAATTCGAGGTTTCAAATAACAAATCGCCGGGGTTTTTAATTTACTAAACATCACTTTCACCAAACATTGTTCTAACGACGTTTAGCTGAACTCATTTATAGTTAACCGAGACAGTTAAACCGGGCGACAGGGCGGGCGTCTTTCACCAACTGATACCATCGTTAAACTCCGTTACAAACAACGGAGTTTAGTTAATCTTCAAATGTTGAGCGGAATGAACATTGGACAATGAAAATTGGACATCAAGACGTGTTGAGACAATAGAAGCGTTGAACAATAACCACCACCGCGCTTGTTATTAGTAGATTCCTGCCTCTTATCTTGAAGAGAGGCCTGATCTTCGATTGTTGTGGAGTTTTTTTCGCACCCGCGGGCAGTGATTTTGGTGGAGTTTTTCCGGATATTAACACAGAATGTGTTTTTGCGATGACCTACCGAAAAAAATCGTCACGAAAAAGCGACAGAAAAAACCGTTACGCGCCTTTTATAATGATTTTCACGTGCAACCAAGCCGTTGGTAAGGAAATAGAACTCCCGCAGTGTTCATTGCACAGAAATTGTTCACCATTCGTTGGAAAGCTCTCAATTTATATAGTATTTTTCTTGTAGTTACATATTTATTTATATAATATTTATAGGGTTTTAACCAAATAAAATGTCTAACAATTATTTATTTTATTATTGCCAAAGACTCCACATTTATTATTGTTGTTTTTTATTTAACGGATGACTAGCATCGCAAAAACACATTCTGTGTTCCTATGATTTCATACAGAGTATGGAAAAAGAAATAAACCGGGGGGTGCAGGGGGCGGAGCCCCCGCCGAGGCGCAAAGCGCCGAGTTTTTATTGCTTTTTTCTTGCTCCGGTTTGTGGTAAGTAATACTTCTTTTTATTACCTTTGTTAAGCATCATCACATTGAGCTGCTACGAGCGCATTACTTGAATCATGATGAATCCTAGTGAAACACAATGACTGCCGCCTTGTTGTTGACAGTAGGCATGTAAAAATACTTCGATATTTTAAATTATTGCAGATGGATACAAAGAAGAGAGCCCCCAATTTTACGGCCACAGAAAAACTAATTTTGGCGGAGCTCGTGGGAAGGGAATCTTGTATATTAGAGTCCAAAATCATTTGTCGAAAATAATTTGCAATGGCAAATTCATTTGGTAAACACTCGAGAAACAACATCACGTCAAATAAAAAACTAATATCACTTGGTATCAGTGCGCGGCCATATTGAATATGAATTTAACGGAGATTAACTAGTTTATTTGGGCGATTTTCGACCGTTTAAACGCGAACCCCCCGAGATGGCGTTTAAACTCGTAAATCGCTCTGGTGAAAGACGTGGATGGCTTAACGGCGGTTACCTCTTATCTTATCTCGCCTCTTTTGGTTTAAACGTGTTTCAAAGTTTTGGTGAAAGTGGGCCTAAGTTAGTAAATTCATATAAATTTACTAAATGTAATTTAGTAAATTTATGTGTCACATTTATGTGTTAGTACCTAATACTAACACATAAATGTGACCGTCCAAGTGAGATGTAAAACCTAACTTTTCAACAGAGCTGTTTTTTTTTTTAATTTTATTTTTTTTTTATTGTTTTACGGTACAGACGACGCGTCTGCCGGAAAGCGTTTTTGGTTTATTATTTTCGATATAATAAATATGATAAGTGAGTCGTGGTTGTGGACTTTCTCGTATATTCAACTAAGCAGGGTTGTTATAAACCATGAAAGTCTTTTGTCGTTTCCGATCACTTTTATTCGTAGAGAGCTTTCGACAACCCCCTGGTTATCATTGTGGAACTAGCAGCAAGAGGAAGAGATTTCTGTGTAGAGCACAAGTAGGCACTGAGTAGAGCAAGAGTGTATGCACAAGAGTAGAGTAGAGGACAAGTAGTGTAGAGTAGAGCACAATTGTAGAGGAGAAGGGTAGAGTAGAGCACTACAGAGTTGAGCACAAGTATAGAGTAGAACACAAGTGAGTAGAGCACAAGTGTAGAGTACAGACTAGAGCATGAGTGTATGCACAAGAGTAGAGCACAAGTGTAGAGTAGAGCACAATTGTAGAGCAAAAGTGTAGAGTAGAGCACTACAGAGTTGAGCACAAGTATAGAGTAGAACACAAGTGAGTAGAGCACTACTGAGTAGAGCACAATTGTAGAGTTGAGGAAAAGTGAGTAAAGTACAAGTGTAGAGTAGTGGAAGAGTGAGTAGAGCACAAGTGTAGAGTAGAGGAAGAGTGAGTAGAGCACAAGTGTAGAGTAGAGGAAGAGTGAGTAGAGCATAAGTGTAGAGTAGAGGAAGAGTGAGTAGAGCACAAGTGTAGAGTAGAGGAAGAGTGAGTAGAGCACAAGTTTAGAGTAGAGGAAGAGTGAGTAGAGCACAAGTGTAGAGTAGAGGAAGAGTGAGTAGAGCATAAGTGTAGAGTAGAGGAAGAGTGAGTAGAGCACAAGTGTAGAGTAGAGCACAATTGTAGAGCAAAAGTGTAGAGTAGAGCACTACAGAGTTGAGCACAAGTATAGAGTAGAACACAAGTGAGTAGAGCACTACTGAGTAGAGCACAATTGTAGAGTTGAGGAAAAGTGAGTAAAGTACAAGTGTAGAGTAGTGGAAGAGTGAGTAGAGCACAAGTGTAGAGTAGAGGAAGAGTGAGTAGAGCACAAGTGTAGAGTAGAGGAAGAGTGAGTAGAGCATAAGTGTAGAGTAGAGGAAGAGTGAGTAGAGCACAAGTGTAGAGTAGAGGAAGAGTGAGTAGAGCAAGTGTAGAGTAGAGCACTACAGAGTTGAGCACAAGTATAGAGTAGAACACAAGTGAGTAGAGCACTACTAAGTAGAGCACAAGTGTAGAGTACAGACTAGAGCATGAGTGTATGCACAAGAGTAGTGTAGAGGACGAGTAGTGTAGAGTAGAGCACAATTGTGGAGCAAAAGTGTAGAGCAGAGCACTACAGAGTTGAGCACAAGTGTAGAGTAGAACACAAGTGAGTAGAGCACTACTGAGTAGAGCACAAGTGTAGAGTTGAGGAAAAGTGAGTAAAGTAGTAGAGGAAGAGTGAGTAGATCACAAGTGTAGAGTAGAAGAAGAGTGAGTAAAGTACAAGTGTAGAGTAGAGGAAGAGTCAGTAGAGCACAAGTGTAGAGTAGATCACAAGTGTAGAGTAGGACAAGTGTAGAGCACAAGTGTAGAGCACAAGTGTAGAGTAGAGGAAGAGTGAGTAGAGCACAAGTGTAGAGTAGATCACAAGTGTAGAGTAGGTCAAGTGTAGAGCACAAGTGTAGAGTAGAGGAAGAGTGAGTAGAGCACAAGTGTAGAGTAGAGGAAGAGTGAGTAGAGCACAAGTGTAGAGTAGATCACAAGTGTAGAGTAGGTCAAGTGTAGATCACGAGTGTAGAGTAGAGGAAGAGTGAGTAGAGCACAAGTGTAGAGTAGAGCAAGTGTAGAGCACAAGTAGCCATTGTGATTCTGATTTATTAGAAGTCCAACCCTCTCTTAGGGAGCGAACGGTTGGTCCTACAGAGCTCTGGGTGGTCTCATTCGATTCTAAAATTTTAATTATTCATATAAAATTGACGAAAAAAACAATACCTTTACTTTGAGTCATCAAGCTTCTTAAGTTTGAGTCATGTTTTGCAAATTATAGTTCTATCGATTGTGTGGTTGTAATTCGCATTACGCCATTTCTTGCAAATATTCAAAGAGGGAAGGAAGTTTGTGGTTTGGTTGGGGGGGGGGGGGGGGAGTTCAAGGGCGAGTTGGAACCCTCAGCGGAATCACCCTCTCTGAGTGGGCGGCGCGAAAATAGGTTTAGGAATTGAGACCGCGTCATCGCGGTTTTCCCGATATCGGGGAGCGATCCTGCTTCACATCGAGTAGGAATACCGACTCACATAATGTAGGAATACCGACTTCCTCTCCCGCCAAACCTATAAACAAGCTTTTTCGTCAAGAACGTCTGTTTCAACGTTCTTGTGTAAATATTTATAGCTTTTCCACTTCGTATTCTACGTTTTCTCGCTTACCTTCTGCGTTTGATTCTACCAGGTATTTCCAACAAAAAATGTCTCAGCCAATCCGTTTTGGTTTATTATTATCAATAATGAAAATTTGGAATCGACCAAGAAAAAAATTGTTTAACACCCCCTCAAAATTTGTTTGTTTACGTTTCAAGGTACGTAGAATCCAAAAATCGAATAAAAATTTGGCCACTTAGCATTTACCGATTGTTTTTCTTCATGTTGGATGGTTGGTGGCTTTGCAGACGAGTGATTAATATAGATAAATGATAAACCATTGTGTAATAATTTGCAGCGTTTTTTTTCAAGTTTTTTTCAATTTAGAGATTTTTTTTGGTGTTTTCGATTTAACATAATTAAAACTGAAATAATTCCTGTTATGTACCAAGTAAATTTAAATTTGCGGATATCGTTGGAATGTTTTGGAAGATTTCCAAGCTGCGTAGAGCAAAATCAAAATCTTTCAGCTAAAAAATATTGTTACAAATTCAAGTCAAGAAGCAAATTTTAAATGTTTTTCTCGAAATTTGACGTTTTTTATCGCAGTTTTTACTTTGAATTCCTGCCTATTTCAATGAGCGCTCTTCGGGAAACAAAACATGTTATCAATTTTTCTTTTTATAATACAAATTGAAAGAGTAAATCGAGTTTGAATGCCAAAAAACGTGAGTTTTACAAGAAAATCGAGTCACCCTCGATCTCAAGATGACTTGACGAGTTGGGTATCATTTGTATGTAATTTTTCACGCTCAATCCAATGGTGATACTTCCGAATAATTCTGACCGCTAGAAATTGAATTTTTCGAAGGAGAGGAAAGGAAAGAACCTCCGAACTCAAGGTATGAATTCAGCAATGTTTTGTCTACTGAACCTTAATGTTGTTTGAGTCTCATATCGATAAAGCACAATTCCATTATTTTCGGAACTGTGTACTGGTGAAGACTTCTTTTGCGTTTTTCTCAACCTACATTTTGGGACAAAGCGCCTTTGTGTTTATCGATATGAGACTCAAACAACATTAAGGTTCAGTAGACAAAACATTGCTGAGTTCATACCTTGAGTTCGGAGGTTCTTTTCCTTTCCTCTCCTTTGAAAAATTCAATTTCTAGCGGTCAGCATTATTCGGAGGTATCACCATTGGATTCAGCGTGAAAAATTACATAAAAATGATACCAAACTCGTCAGGTTAAGATCGAGGGTGACCGCGTAAAACACTCGATTTTCATGTAAAACACACGTTTTTTGGCATTCAAAGTTAGTTTGCTCTTCCAATTTGGATTTTAAGAAGAAAATTTATAGACTGTTGGAAAGCTGACAATTTGAGCATGTTTTTTTTTTCGTGGAGTGCCCTTAGGAATGGGCAGGGATTCAGACTGAAAACATTGATTTAAAAAAAAGCCAAATTTCGAGAAAAAAATTTAAAGTTTGCTTTTTGACTTGAATTTTTAAACTGTTTTATTGATAAAAGATTTTGGTTTTGCTCTAGGTAGCTTAGATATTAACGCTCTTTCCAACGATATCCTCAAATTTTAATTTACATGGTAAATAACAGGAGTTTTGACAGTTTTAATAACAAAAGGTCAAAACACGAAGAAAATCTTCGAAATTACTAGGAAATTTTTTTTGTTGGAAATACTATGAAGAATTGAAACCTGAAGTTATGCCCAACTTAAGTGTAGGCGCCCTAGATTGTACATTTCCTACGTCACAATAAATGTCGAAAAATCGAAAACAGAACCTTGTAGTGGTTTTGTTCGATGACTCATCCTTCCTTGAGATATTCAAGATGAACTTTTGAATGGGTGGAGTGTTCTCTCGATCGGTTAGGTCACTCGGAACTTTATATTCTTTTAATAGCGTTTCGCGAACGACAACAAAAAGAAATTCAAAGAAGGGGGATCGGAGGTTAAAAAAAAGATAAATAGAATGAGTGTGTGAAGAGGGTGAAGAAAAAAAATGCTCCCATTCACATGTCTTGGCAAGGCAAGGTGGCCGAAGAAGGAGAGAGGAGGTGAAGCATCCATCTATCATAATCAGCCTCGCAAGAGTTCACTTCCATGGGACAGGCAGAGCCTAGGCCCACACGACGCAATCTTTTATGCTGTAGTGAGGACGAGGCCAAGATTTCCATCTCCCCTCGAGAGGAAGATTCAGAGTCATCCGGGGTAACGAGGAATATAACGGCCGAAACAGTCGAAACTGGGTCAAAATAATAAGCGTCGCAGCATGAAACCAAATTGTACAGGCTTTGGACCCAATTGGGGTAGGTAGATCATCCCTGATTCATCTTCAGTACCTAGTCGTTCAGGGATAAGTTAACTGAGTGTTGCTTGGCAACTACAGACAAACAATCTCAGATAATGAACTAACGTGTCATTGATTAGTAATAGAGGTGAGAAAGACAAGGTCATTTGGCGGATTCGAATCCCAAACGGTCACTCTTTACAGAGACCAGGTCTTTTGAATCCGTTCATTACGTTCACACACAAGACAAACAACCAACCGGTCAGAAGTCACAAAAACGAACGAGTCGGAATAGGTTACAAGGAGTAGGTGATTTGAATGAATCGAATGAGCTAAAAGACAAAAACGAATGAATTCGAATCGTATGAATCATTCTTTGAGTGTTTTTGGTCTTTCAGTTTTGTCTTTTTAGTCCACAATTCATTCGAACGTAATTCTTCAATTGGATGATGGAAGGTTTTGCTTAGAAAACCACTTCCATCTACTTCTTTCCGTTGATACTTCCATGTCATTTTCACACATTCATGATCCATGTACAATTGATGTGCAATTAATTTGTTTTGTTGGCCTTCTGCCGTTGTTCTCGGAATTTTTCCGGAAAACTTGATTGGGTTGATGAACGAATGACCGTGTTCATTTTGACAACCCGTTCAGTTCAGACAAGGTCGTTTTGAAGATAAGGTATTTTCAATACGTTCACTCCTGACCGACACACCTCTAATTAGTAACTCATTCCATCCAAATACAAGCTATTCCTTCACCATCAGTGTTATTACGCAGAGTGTACAGCGATTCTCCGAAAACAAATTCCCTGAATTTTCCAGGGTCAATATTCGTCTTTTTCTAGGGTTATATTGAACTGAAATATAAATAAATGTGATCTTAATTTCTCCAAATTCAGGTTTTCAAGGATCTTTTGAAATGAAAAAGGACTTGGAAAGTCTGGCAAGTGGGTGCAGCACATAGCTTCCTCGTATCAATAAACCGATTGTATAGAAAGATGATCCGATGCATAGCAGCTAATCTCAAAACACCAATCTCTAAGTACCCACCATTACCCTCTTAAGAGACCATTTACACGCCAAACGCACAATTCCTGAAAAGTTCTTCGCGATCAGGTGGAAATTGTGGCTGTTAAGTGGATTTTATGTTTACGCATGCGCAGAGGCTACTGTCAGTTCATGTGCGATGATTTTCGGGGGACCAATCCGCACAATCCCTGGAAATGTCATCTAAATCGGACGGAAAATGTAGAAGTTATGGCCGTTACAAGGAATTCACGTTGCGCATGCGCAGAGGCTACTATCAGTCCGGGGGTTATGAACACTATTAGCGAATTATCGAGAAAAAAAAATAAAGCAATTGCAATGGCATCTATATTTGAAAAATTATGGTTGAGAAAATTTTTTACGTTTGGAACATCTTTAATTGAATTCAATCTTTTCTCCCTCTGGTTGCCGGAGCTTCCCACAAAAATGTTCGGCGCTCGGGTTCTTTCGGGAGAAAAGTAAGATTCCCTGTGTTTTCCCGCATTTTTTGGCCACCCTGTTATACCTAAATTACGTGAACTTTAGTATTCAAAGAGATACGATAATGGCGACGCGGAATAAAAAACCCTGAAAGAAAATTATTACCCAAAGGTTTATTTTTTTCAGTATAGGTCACTCGTCTGCAAAGAACACGGCTTTGTCATTGCCCTTACCTACCAATCATATATTTTTGCTTCACAATCAAAGTTATTATGAATAAGCTTCACACTCAATTCGGAGAAATAAAGAGTTGTGGAATATGGGAATTTGATTACTGGTTGTTAAGGAAGCAAAACTGAGTACAACTCAAAGATACGAACGATCGAATTTTTGTCAACTAAAATTTGAACGGAGATTAGGCCTCTTTTCCGATTCACAACTCGTGTTTCTGATTAATCGTAAGTCCAACCCCTAAAGTTCCCATGGGGAGCGAACGGTTTGTCCTACAGAGCTCCGGGTGGTCTCTAAAAACTTTAAATACTGACCCAGAACCCCCTTAACCCTTATTAGCCCACGGTATCTTTACGGCACAAGGTGGTTTTGCTAGCGAAGTAAAAGACTCTGATCATTAGGAGGAAAATAGTCATTAGTACAATGCAGGAGGGTGTGATCAATTCAAGTGAACCAATTTATCTCAATGCTATTTATATTCAGTAATATGATGAATTTCCTTTTTTTTTTGAATTTTTGTATTTACGTTTTATAATAAACTGTTCAAATTAATGTTACTATGTTTCTTGCTATAAGGTGAACCCACCGTATCTCAGGGCGTCTTTCTGGAATGAGGAATTTCACCATGTCGGAATTTCCTATTTTTGACCCAAAAATCGGATTCAGCACCTCGAAAAACCCCCAAATTCAAACTTTCAGCCCGAACTTCCTAATTTACGAATAAACAAAACAGTGTAGAAAGTATGAAAATTCAAAAAAACCGGGAAAATGACGTCATCCTGGAATAGTTCATTTATGGCCGCTTGAAGCGCTGATATCGAGAAATCTATAGTCCCCAGATGCAAAATTTCACGAAACAGTAAAGTTTGAAGTCGAAAAACTGAAGAAAAAAACGCTGCAAATCATTGCTCAAAGGTTTATTATTTTCTGTATAGATCACCCTTCTGTATAGATCACTGGTTCTCCATCAATAGCACCTACCACCATCTGTATTCTCCCTTGACCTTCCCTCTCAAATTTCAACTTCCTGCGTTCAATAGGATTGAAAATGGCTTCGGAGCTCACTCAGCTGATCAATGCTCTTCCCGGCGTCTCCAGCATTCGAGAAGATCTTCTTCACTCATCAGATCACTGATCAGCTGAGTAAGCTTTGAGCAATGGCTTCGGAGCTCACTCAGCTGATCAGTGATCTGAGGAGTGAAGAAGATCTCCTCGAATGCTGGAGACGCCTGGAAGAGCACTTCCATTCAATAGGGTTGAAAATGGCTTTGGAGCTCACTCAGCTGATCAGTGATCTGAGGAGTGAAGAAGATCTCCTCGAATGCTGGAGACGCCTGGAAGAGCACTTCCATTCAATAGGATTGAAAATGGCTTCGGAGCTCACTCAGCTGATCAGTGATCTGAAGAGTGAAGAAATGATTTGCAGCGTTTTTTACCCACCAACATTTTTTTACCTACCAACTTTTTGTTACCTACCAGCTAGGTACTACCTACCACACCATACTCGCTTCACACCTTCACAATCAAGTTTATTAGAAAGAACTAAACGCTTCACACTCGATTGGAAAAATAGAAAGCTTCATATGGAGATTTGATTACTGGTTACGCAGAAGGCAAAAATGTATACAAATCGAAGAAATGAACAGCGATCGCATTTTAGTCCGATAAATTTTGAATGGAGATTAGACCTCTTTTGCGATTCACACTCATGATTCTGTTTTATCGAAGGAAAACCTTCAAGTACTCGTAGGGACCGAACGGTTTGTCCTACAGAGCTCCGGGTGGTCTCAAAAATTTTTAAAAATTCAATACTATTTAAAATTGGTGAAAAAACGATACCTTTATTTCGAGACTTTTCGAGCTAGGGCACTCTTGAAAATTTCAACCCTTAATTTTCACCCCTTAGAAGTGACCTACATCAACCAAAAGCTTCGCGGCACAACTAGACCCCAAATGGAGCCCATATACCAAATTTGAACCAAATCGGTCCAGTGTTGCTAAGAAAAGTGCCGCGTACGGCGTACGGCGTACGGCGGACGGACGGAAATTTTTTTATTCGATTTTCGTATTCTACGTACCTTGAAACGTAAAACATCAAATTTTGAGGGGGGGTTAAAATTTTTTTTTTCTTGCTCGATTCCAAAGGCTTATTATTGAAAATAATAAACCAAAATAGAAAAAGCAAGATGGGGAAAATTAGGTTTCCCCTGTTTTTGTTTGATAACTTTTCTCTTAGAAAACACAATTTCGTCGTCCCAATGGGCAACACTGGGAGGAGACGGCGATCCGAACAGCCCAATCAGCGAGCGTTCCCGCTGCACGTCCGTTTTCCCGGTTAGTTTTGAAATCAAACATTTTGATTGTCTCCCAAAAATAACAGGAGACTTATTTTTCGAAATCAGCCCGATTTTCATCTATCCCACACCATTAACTATTCAGGAAAAATGCAAACAGAATTCGGTGAAATTCCTCATTAATCAAAGAACGGCATTGACCCCCACATGTTCATGATATCCAAAAAGATGCAGTTTTGTTTTTCAAGATTACGGGTCCTGTATGGGTCCAATATTTTTTACGTATATTAAGCACCACAGAGTACCGGAGACAGGTTAAACACTAAAATATAACAAAATATCAACAAGAAATTTGCGGGAGAGAATTTTTCTTGGGCTAATAAGGGTCAACGATCTTTATTTTGAAATGGAAGATCTTTATTTTGAAATGTAAAAACCTTTATTTTGAAATGGAAGATATTTATTTTGAAATGTAAAATTCTTTATTTTGAAATGGAGGATATTTATTTTGAGATGGAAAACCTTTATTTTGACGGCTAAAAGCTATCCATGGCAACCAATACAATTGCTGAAGATGTCATCGAATTTGGGAAGAAAATTCAAAAGTTACCGAAGGGTAACTTTGAATGATTTTTTAAAGGATTTTTCGTTTGCGCATGCGCAGTCTCATCAACCCGAGGGCCATGATTTTCACAGGGGACCAACTACACGCCGATCTGAACTATCCCTTAATATTTCATTAAATTCGGATGAAAAATGTAGAGGTTATGGCTGTTACAAGAATTTTACGTTTGCGCATCCGCAGTGTCTACTATTGATCCGGGGTAGGTAGATGATTTTCATAGGGGACCATCTACACACTAACCCGCACAATCCCTGAGAAATTACATCGAAATTGGACAATAACAACGTATAGTTTTTCACGTAACAAGAATTTCATGACAGACAGACAGACAAGGAATTAATATTGTTCATGAAGCCCTAAAAAAAAAGCCCAAAACGTACAACGCGAGTGGAAATTTTGATTTTGGAGAACACTTTTTTTCTGCCTTGAAAATGAAAACGTTGCTTCCACTTCCTTGGTAGACTCGAAATCGACTGCAACCTTGGTCATACAGAAAATGGGAGGCCAACACAACCTTTTCTCACGATTTTCCACAAATTGTAGAATCGCCATCATCTGAGTCGTTAGCAGCATTCTACTACCTTGTACCTAAGTATTCGACTCTTACGGGACTTCTACCAAAGCCTCTGCGAAAAGGGAAGTTTTCCTTGTTTATCTTGCGAGTACATCGACCTGCTGCTTTGAAGTCTCGTCACAATACCGACTTCCAAAACAACCTTTTTTTTTGTCCGCTGCGGAGGGGGTATTTGTGATGGCGTCTTACAGGAATTTCCAAGGGATTTCACGGAAGAAGGGTCATTTACCAAAACGGTCAGTTAATAGATGTTGTGGGGGGGGGTTCTGGATAAAAGGTAGATTGTGAGTTCCGACCACAAAAAGGTTTCGAGCAGCTTACAGGGGAAGATAAGGTAGAAGTTGGAAGTGGAGGAACGAAAATGGGAATAGGGATGTCAGGTCAAGTGACCAACAGGTATGGAAGGGTCTCAACGGAGTTATTTGAGTCTTGCTTCTTGTATTTTCATCAAAATAACTGCCACCGTGATTCATACTGAAAACCATACCCTTAGTAACTACCTTTAGAACTGTACTATCTCATTACTATTAATACACAATAGGATGATTGGTCAAATTTAATATAAAATAGGTATTCCATTCAGAGATGGGCGAATTCTTATTCATAAATACGATTATGAATACAAATCATATCTGCGATTTTATGATTATGAAACGAATACAGGTATGAATATGAATATGAACACGAATACAATCGTATTCCCTCTTTGAATACGATTTTCCCCCGTATTCGAATTTTGAATACGATTTTATAATTTTTTCTACGATTTCCCCAAAAATTGAATTTTTTCAAACGATTTTCCCTGAAAGTCATACTTTTTTAAATGATTTTCTCTTGAACTCTCGAAATATTTATGACCTGACATTGTCAAAATAATCAATCAAAATTCCAAACGCTCACAAATTCTTATAGGATTTTTCCCATTTCGCTACGACCAACCGAATGGAAAGTACGACGAAATTTCCGCAAAAAATTGTATTTTTTAAACGATTAGCACTGGAAATTATTAAAAAATTATGATTTTTACCGGACATTTCGTCGTAGTTTCAATACGGTTGGACGTAGCGACCTGGGGGTGGTCTCATTCGATTCTGCGTAAAAAATCCTATAAGAGTTGGTGAGCGTTTCGAATTTTGATTGATTATTTTGACAATGTCAGGCCATAAATATGTCGAGAGTTCAAGAGAAAATCATTTTAAAAAGTATGCTTTTCAGGGAAAATCGTTTGAAAAAATTCTATTTTTGGGGAAATTGTAGGAAAAATTATAAAATCGTATTCAAAATTCGAATACGGGGGAAAATCGTATTCAAAGTGTGAATACGATTGTATTTGTGTTCATATTCATACCTGTATTCGTATTCATAATCATAAAGTCGCAGATATGATTTGTATTCATAATCGTATTTATGAATAAGAATTCGCCCATCTCTGATTCCATTACCTATTGGTTTATTATTTTCAATAATGAACCATTGGATTCGAACAAGAAAACATTTTAACCCCCCCCCCCCCCTTCAAAATTTGTTCTTTTACGTTTCAAAGTACGTAGAATCCAAAAATCGAATAAAAACTCACTCTTCTCCCGCCAAAAGATTTCACAAATACAAATGAGACATACTAAGTGAGAAAACCAATTCATAACCTTTATTCTAACATGTTCTTGGGGCGTCTTCCAAAACTCCTTGGTTGTTATAAAATACCTACCTAACATGATTATGGTGTAATACATCATAATTATGTATTCTTCACTACACTGAAGAAGTGAAATTTAACCAGGTATTTCTAAGTCAAATTAATCCTTTTCCAAACTAAATTAATCTTTTTTGCTAACCAAATTCAACTTTTTCCAAATCAAATTACTCCTTTTTCACAACATAACAATAATATTGTTTTCCTTGGAAATTTACACGAATTTCAATTGAATTTCCAAGATGATGTTCTGATGATTATTTACTTTACTTACTTTACTTACTTACTTACTTTACTTAATTACTTACTTACTTTAAAGTACCTAATCACACAAAGTAAGTAATCATCAGAACATCATCTTGGAAATTCAATTGAAATTCGTGTAAATTTCCAGGGAAAAAGCAGTAGGTAGCGAAGATTAAAGAGAAATGACATGTGGGAGGAATACCTACTCATTCAGGAGCCTCCGAAGATATCGGAAAGAAGACTCGTAGATTCTTCACAATCTACAGCTAAAAACTTGTCACGTTTTGCTACATCGCTTGCAATTCTCAAACATTTTCATTTTGGAAGTCTATGTGGAAGATAAAGCAGAAGGACTCAGTTTCTCCTTCTTTTATTAATTTTATTCCTTCTTTTTGTTTATTTCTCATTCTAAAATTCTTTTATCAGGCAAGCGCTTTCGTTGTTTATGAATAATTGTTGTGAACATGGAAGAAGAGATTAGTGAGCTTTTAAGCAGCATTACACATTACACTTTTTGAAATAAGTTATTGGCATCACCAAATGGATTTAAAAATCACACCACTCTGTTTTTGATGAGATCTACATGTAGACTTTCAGTTTCATTAGTTTTTTCACGCAAACAATGTTTTCCAAGGCCTAGGAGAAGAATTTTGTAGGCAAAAATGAAATCATTACAGGTGGTGGTAATGAGAATTGAGCTTCTCAAGACAAAAGAAAAGGTATTAATTTCGTATAAAAGTAAATTTTTCAAGGGGTTCTAGTTGGCAGAGGCGGGAATAAACCCAATGAAAAAATTAGAAAAAAAACTAGGACGCACATTTGGAGAAACCCTACCATAACACTATTATTGAGCTTTTTCTGAGAATCACCCTTAACAGGGTTCGAGGAGTGGTGTGTTTTAAAGGTGGAGGTTGAATGCGAATGCAGATTGTAGAATATTGACTTGAAGAAGGGGCCACAGCTTGCCCCGAAAGCGCTTGCCTAGTAAAATAATTGATAAAGAGAAACTGAGTCCTTCTGCTTCATCTTCCACAGACTTCCAAAATGAAAATTCATCTCGTTGCTGGTTGCCACCTCGCAGCAAGCTCGTTTTACGAACCTTTCTAAGGGTTGAAAAATAAGGTTGACATTTTTAAAACGCCCTAACTCAAAAAGTTTGATATAAAGGTAGGTACCTATTGTTTTTCCATCAATTTAAAATAGTATAGAATTTTTTGAGACCAAGCGGAGCCCTGTGGGACAAACCGTTCGCTCCCTACGAGAATTTAAGTGTTGGACGTACGATAATCAGAAACACGAGTGTGAATCGCAAAAGAGGCCTAATCTCCGTTCAAGTGCTGACCGAAATGCAATCGATGTTTTTCTTCAAGTTGGTTGGTGGTAACAATGCAAAGCCGTTTTCTTTGCAGACGAGTGATCTATATAGAAAAATAATAAACATTTGTGTAATAATTTGCAGCGTTTTTCCATGTTGTTTTTATCAAAATATAATATGTTCAAAATTAAAAAAAAAAAATTGATAAGGAGAAACTGAGTCTTTCTGCTTCATCTTCCAATATGAATGCAGCAGAAATACAGAACAACAAAAATGTTCACTTTTCTTTTTTTCAATTTTCATATTTTTACGCGAAAGGATAAATTTGGTTTGGAAAAAGTTTAATTTGGTTTGAAAAAAACATTCATGTGACTTGGAAATGCTCTGCTATTGACTGAAAATCATAAACCAAAACGAAAGATTCCGAGAGTTCAGAGCTTGCTACAAAATCGGCTAGTAAGTAACGGTCTTCCTAAAATTCGCTTACTGCATGAATGGAACTTTAATAGTTATTTCCTAAAGAGCTTTACAACCGGCTTATTATTCAACATGTCTGGCACCTCGGAGGCGCCAGGTGGAGTGCGGGGAAGCGTTTAATTACGAATGCACCTCCTCCGCCTACAAGTCGGAATAATTATAGTCATCTCTCACCAGAACGTTTTTTTTTCGGGGGTTTTCGTTTTCAGATGTTCCCGACTAAGCACTAATTTACTCCTCAGGTAGGAGAGTTGAGTCGAAATAGTTCACTGTCCTGGTCGAACGAATGGCTTTCGGTTTGTTTCGAAAAATACCCGTCATTGAGGAGGAAATAACTCGAACCGTTACCTGAAGGAGTCGTGTTCTTAAATTTCGCGTTTGGAGGAAATGACAAAACACTAAGTACTTGAATTACTCACTAGTAAAACGGGATCGTTTCGTGAAAAAACCACACACAAAAAAAACTGTAAATTATCACACAATAGTCTGTTATTAATATACAAACACCAGGAGTTCTTGCTTTAAGTAGCTGATTTTTTTTAAATTTTTAATCGAAAGTAGACCTCACCTTTAGAATTTCGACACCAACCGTTCTCTTTTTGGATGATTAGATCTTTTTCTATGATTTTTCAAAGTTTCGAATGTTTATGACGTCACGCGCCCCCTATGAGCGGGACCCCCCAGCCCACTGTGACGTCATAAACATTCGAAACTTTGAAAAATCATAGAAAAAGGTCTACTCACGCTAGAAGGTCGTGGTTGGTGTCAAAATTTTCAGAATGAGGTCTAATTTAAATTAAAAATAACGTAAAGTTTTTCCAACCCATGCGCTCACCCCATTAGGTTAAGGCCAATCATCCCCGATTTTAATAAGATTTTTTTTCACCAGATGGCAGCACCGGAGATTGTAGAAAAAGGGGCAATCGTAGTTCTAGTTTATCTCTCCACCAGTTCAAGCGATTTTCATTTTGAAAACGGGAATGTACTCATTATTAGTTTCCAAATGGCGCTCTGCTAAAATTTTCAAAATAAAATTGTAATTTCAATTTTATTCGGAATTTTAAAGTTCAAATTTTGAAAATCATTTCACATTTTTCAAAATCTGCGGTTATAGCGCCAAACCTCTAACTCACCTGAGTACGAAAATATTTTTTTATTTGAAATTTATTGAATATATTGGTCGTAAAGCGTCGGCGGTGAAGAACAAAGGAATTTCTAAGAAGGGGGAGGTGATTAGCAGCTGAGCCCCCTACGCCTCTGGACTTTAAACTTGTTGTCACCTTCCCCTCCGCAACCCTCACAACACGGACCCAGATTCTTGTTAGTTCTTTCTGATTACGATTTTGTGACTTCAAGTCTGCTCGTTTCTTCGCTCTGAATTTCCTCTCACATTGATTGAATTTTGGAACTTCCTGAATAACTTCGGTGTAGGTATGGCAGTTCGTCTGACGGTAATCAGAAGCCTACCTACCTTTTCATGTTATAACTATTTATCTGCGTACTTATTTCCTTCCTACTTGCGAAACTACGAGAATAAATAAAATTGAGATAATAATAATGAAAATATTTTTAAAATAATAATAATAAATAATAATAGAAATAATAAAATAAACTACGAGAATAATAAAAATTGTTTATATTACCAAAAAAAAGAACATATTTTGATTGGAGATTGATGTTAGGTAAGTAAGATATTTCCTTTAGGTAGGTACCTTCCTAAAGTCAAGGTGACTAAAACTGGCATTTCCCTTGGAAATATTCTATGAAACTTTTACTCGTAATCTTAGCCGTACCAACACAGAATATAAAATTAGATGTTTCCGGACCAAATTTGTGGTCATAATATTTTTCATTTAGAACATCAGAAACAAACATTTTCCCTTTCTTTTCGTTTTAGAGCTCATTGAACAACTTTTTATCTGGGTCTATCAATGGTAAACGTCTATCTGTGTCCTCGTTCCGGGCTGAACTATGAGGAAACATGATCCGATATAGATTAAATTAGCACGATTGTTGCGCATCAGCCTCGAGACAATCTTCTTTGAATTCCATCTAGGTAGGAACGGGTGCGCTGTGTACTATTTGCACGATTTTACTCAAATTTAGCTGGTAGTTTGTGAATAGGCCACGGAAGATCACGCTTTTTACAATCTAATCGGCGTGTTTCCAAAATTTGGAACATTTAATGTTTGCCAAGTGGAAGTGGTACATTAGCTTCTTCGTATTCATTTCATGTATGGCTAGGTAGTACGAAACTTTTGTTTAGATGTATCCGAGATTTGAATGCTGGATTTATGTGATAATTTTGACGGAGAAGACATTTATAGCGGAACTTCCGCGGTCCAACCTACACCCATCCCTACTTATCCTACGGAATCCTAAGATATCTGTGGAAGTTATGGGTTCCTACGGCAAGGAATTTACGTTAGCATGCACATAAGGTGCAATCAATTTGGGGGCAATTTGCTAATAATTTGTTACATGAATTTGTTTGCGAACGACAGTGGTTACTAATGATTCGAACTTGATGAAAATCACAGGGTAGGCAACACCTAAACTCACATCATTCTTGAAAAATCATGACAATAACACGTACAAACTCAAGGTAATCCAGCACTACTTAGCGTTTGTACGTACTCCATACTCGCATGAGCGTGGTTTTCTTGGATCCCAATGTTCAGAAAACGTGTGAACCAAATAACCTCTGCAAAGTTGGGTGGTCAGTGGTGTCGCGGAATCGCGTTTTCATTTCATTTTTCTTGCGAGTCTACCAAGGTAGCGGAAGCTTTGTTTTTACTTTTTACCTACGTTTTAGACCTTCCTGAACAATTTATTTTAGTTTCGTACCTGTGTGTCTTTCATGAAATCCTTGTAACGGGCATAACTATACGAAATTATTATCCGATTTCGATGAAACTTTCAGAGATTGTGCGGGTTGGCGTGGAGACGGTTCTCTATGAAAACCATCTCTCACGGACTAATGATAGCCACTGCGCATGCGCAAACGTGAATTTCCTTGACTCACCCGAATTTGATGAATTTCTCAGGTATTGTTCAGATTGACGTGTAGATGACCCCCTTTGAAAATCTTGGCACCCAAATTGATAGTGAGTACCCTCTGCGGATGCGCTACCATCCTTGTAACAGCCATAACGTCTACATTTCTCATTCGATTTCGATGAAATTTTCGGGGGTTTTGTGAGTTAGCGTGTATATGGCCCCCAATGAAAATCATCACCCCCGGATTGATAATAGACGCTGCGCAAGCGCAAACGTGATTTCATTGTAACAGCCATAACTTCCACATTTGCCATCGGATTTCCATGAAATTTTCAGGGATTATGCGGATTAGGTTGTAGATGGTCCCCAATGAAAATCAAGGCCTTAAAATCGACAGTAGCCTCTGCGCATGCGCAATCCTTGTAACAGCCGTAACACTTACATTTTTCATCCGACTTTGATGAAATTTTCTAGGATTGTTCAGATTGGTGTGTAGATGGTCCCCTATGAGGGTATTGCAAGGTACTTTGAGATTGATGTTTTCAGAACTATGCGTCGAATCATCTATAAAATCGGGTAATGGATACGAGGAAGCCCCATGTGCCACACCCACTAGGCAGACGGTTTTTCCTCGAATTCGGTGAAATCTTCAGAGAATGTGCGGTTCGACGTGTAGACGGTCCCATATTAGGGTAGTTCAATGTACTTAGAGATTGATGTTTTGAGATAAGCTACATAAATTATTATCATCGGATCAATACAATCGGGAAGCATACGAGAAAGCTATGCGCCACACCCACTTGGCAGACGATTGTTATTTGAATTTGTTACGACAACGAAATGTTCATCATTTGGCAACAAGTGATAATTTTTGACCTGTTGCGAATTAAAATAAAATTTACTTTCTTGCTCGAAACTGAAAAAAGTGTAAAGAATTTTCTAAAAGATAGAGAGAATTCTAGAAAGAGAAAATAGAACACCGACGCTGCAATCCCGATTTTCAAATCATAAAATTCTGTAGATTTTTTAAAATAGGTACTTCGATTGAGCTCTATGAGCTCACTTTTCCAAATTAACACTTGTATCATCACGAAAAAAAATGTAGTTGAAAATTCTTTTGATTTGGACGAAGAGGTCTAGATGCATTTCCCATTATTATGGATCATAAACTTCGACGCTTATAGCTAATACAAGAAAACATAATAAATTACAGGAAAGAAAGTAGTCAAAAATAGCACTATCAACTGTAAGAACTATCACTGGGTTATTCAGAGATGCCTTGAGCGAAAAAAGTAGATTATGAAGAAAAGGCAATTCATCAAGAAACATTTCGAGTCTGGTGATTCTTCCAAGTAGGTACCGCCCGCCCGCCCCATGTTGTTGTCAACGCACCGGATTAACTTCTGACCCCGAACTCTTCCGTGTTTGGGTCCCTGAAAGCCCTCGCATTCCTCGCCCGCCTTCGATTTTTTTGAAGTCCTGGCTTTCGCCGCCTCGACGCTTTACGATCGCGCTGCACACACTATCTTCAAAATTGCAATTTTTATAGACTCTCACTTAATTGCCGTTGTGCGCTATTATCCCACTTTTTCGAAAAAATTATCCTAAAAGCCCAAAATAAATATTTCAAAATTATAAAATTTCAAAAAATGTACAATTTAAAGAAATTAACAAAAGTTAAGGGTTGAGCGCCATTCACATGTGTGTGCTGAGTGCAATAAAACTTTCAGATTGAAAATTGGATGAACAGGCGAGGAGAAAAATGAGAACTACGTTTGAGTTCATTTTGAAGCGCAACGTGGTGGCTGTTTCTGGAACTATTCCCGGGATGATTGGCCTTAAGGCTGAATATCACGATGTTTTAGTGTGATTCTGAAATAAGAGATGGCAGCACCATCGGGGCCAAATATCGTTTACTCCTCAGTTGAGAACGGATCGAGATATTTTAGTTCCGCAAACGGAATTCTCTTCAAGATCACCGTAGAATTCCGGGTAATTGGTTTAGAAAGTGTACAAAATTATTTTGCACACAGTTCCAACAAACATTTGTGTTTGGAAAACGTCTTGGAATCAGCAACTCACCTTGTCATCATCATCAACTGCATCAACTCCTCACCATTTACCACATTTTTCACCATATCCTTCCTAAAACCTATCAAACTTCCCCAAAATCCTTTTCTAATTCCCTCAGTATCACAAACTCAAAACAAGAAACCACTTATCAATTAAATTATGATCTGCTTCTTCACCTTTATATCATTCACCTTGTAACTTCCATACATTCACTTCCATACTGCTCTTCCATGTAATAAATTATTCAATCTGCCTACATCCATGTTCACATCCATTCAATTCAATTCAATCCATCAATAATTTCTGTTCATTTCATAATTAAAACCCTAACAAAAATTTCTCTTAATTTAATCTATACAATAATCAGTTTTAAAATTATAAGTGTGAGTGAAGTGCATCCATCATCAGCTGTTTTCACCTTCATCACTGCTCTGGAGCCCTTCATCACCATTCATCAGTCAGACAGTCTTAACAAGTCAGCCATCTTATACATTTTGTTCCATCTTGCTCTCACCAAAGAAAAGTTTATCCAAATTCATCCAAAGTAGTACCTGAAGTGGATTCTCAACTGTATGCCAAAAATCAAGTGCAATATCTCACCTTTCTGTTGGATTCCCTTGGACTACCAGGATTTATCATCTACCACTACCAGGATATCCCCCTGTATGCTGACCACCTGCAGCTCAGGGCATCATAAGTAGCTAGCTACCAAAATCAAGGTGAGAGTTACCATAACCCAATTCTTCTGTGATCTACCCATACCTGTGATCTATCTTCTGGCTGTCTTCTTCTACCTACCTACCTGGAGTTTGGGCTTTCTTCTTCTGCACTGGAACTTTGGGGGTTAGCTACCTACCAATTTTGTGATATTTAGTCTTTAGTGGCCACATTTAGGTAGGCATCCACAGTTATTTGTTACCATCATAATTTATATCTTGTTACCTCATTATTGTTTAATAAAAAGTCATAATTATCTAGTCACTGGTTATTTATTATAGTACAACACCCTTTGATATACAGTCCACTTTTTTTTCTTGTTATTTATTTTGCAATCTAGTCAAACTAATAATTAAAAGTCAATAAATAATAAGCTTAGCATCACCATATCAACCATTTTTTGGTCCAATCGACCGAATCTTTTTGGAGCTTGATTGATCCAAGTAATTGGTACAATCAACCCATATTGGTACCAGTTGTACATTGCACTGTGATAAGTAGCCAGTCTGTGATTTTTTTGTGAGGTAACCATCTGTGATATATTTGTGATAGGTATAAGTAAAATAACTGTGATATTAGGTAGGTACATTATTTATTGAATCTTTATATATCTGTGTTCTATTTATTGCATCGTTTGTTTCTATTTATCTCATTGTTATTTATTATCTATTTATCTAATCAATTTTCTAGTCATCAAATATAGTCATGACTAGTCCGGGTGGCAGTCACGTGACCCTTAGGGGTTTGATGAAAGTCAAGGCTGGCATTGATATTGCTGCCAGGGAGATTCAATTTGTTAGGACCAAAGGGTTATCTGCCCTTACAATTGAATCTGATAGGATGGTTTTTAGGGGTATGGCTTCCTGTTTAGATGCCATTATGGATAAGTTCCATAGAAAGTGGTCTGAAGCTGTTGAGTATGCTGAAACTCACAGTGACGCCATATTTCCTACCTCTGAGGATAACAAACTGTTTGAGGATACTAAGCTTCAGTATTATGAAGCCAAAGGTTATGAAATCCACATCCTTTCTATGCAAAACCCTCCTCAACGTTCCTCTCTCTCCTTCCTTGATGCTTCTCAGCTCCCAGGAGGTCCACGTCCGAGGGCCATTCTACCAAAGATACCTATCAAGACCTTCAGCGGTGACATCTCACAGTGGCCATCGTTTAAGCAGCTTTTCACCTCTCTCATCAAAAATGAACTGTCTCTGTCCCCTGTGGAACGCTTTCATTATTTGGTGGGCTACCTACAGGGTCCGGCATTCGATGTCATAAAGCATATACCAGTTGCTGAGGAAAACTTTGAGCAGGCTTGGGAGGCGATGTTGTGATCAGCGACCTCTTCGCATTTCTGTCCATTCGCTTCCTTAGCTCAGTGGTAACGAGCTCCGACTCAGAAGTGTAAATATAGTTTAGTCGGACGATAGGAGATCGATCCCCGGTCGAGGGAAGTTAATTTTTGATGATTCAACAATGTGGCGCAGTCGCACCGGACACGAAACGTCTCCTCAGCATTTCTCAGAGAAACATTAATTCATTTAAAAAAGATTGGGTCATCAAAACAACTCCCTCTCGAGACACGAGTCGAGCCACCGCCTATTCGGACAAACGTTGAGGTCAGCAGATCCCCCGCCCCGTCAATAAGGAAGAATAACAAAAACTCCGAAGCCAGTCAAAAATAGCGCGTTCTCACTGGGTTGGAAAACGCCGGCCAAAGCTGCCCCTCACCTCCCTGACGTAGGTAACGGAGTACCTCAGATTTCCTAATGGGGGGGGAGATGTTGTGATCAGCGACCTCTTCGCATTTCTGTCCATTCGCTTCCTTAGCTCAGTGGTAACGAGCTCCGACTCAGAAGTGTAAATATAGTTTAGTCGGACGATAGGAGATCGATCCCCGGTCGAGGGAAGTTAATTTTTGATGATTCAACAGCTCTACTTAGGGTTTATGATGACAAGCGCAAAATTGCTTCCAATCACCTGGAGCATTTGCTATCTTTCAAACCATCACCTGGGAAACCAACTTATGCTTCACTTCAGTCATATCTGTCTGGAGTGATGGAAAGTATCACATCCTTAAAGAACCTCGGGATTCCCAATCTGAGCAATTACCTTTTGTGCGAGTTGGCTCTTCGAGGGTTGGACCATGTCACCCGTGAGGCCTTTGAGATAGAGCAGATTGGGGAGGAATTTCCTTCCTGTGAGGCATTGGAGGAGTTCATACAGGGCCGGTGTCATGTACTTAGGTTGACTCAGGATCCTGTAAGCAAACCTAGTACTTCGGATGCCAACTCCAAACCAGATTCAAAGTCCCCAAGTGCCGCCTTTAGGTCTCCTAATAAGTTTGGTTCATCATCCAATCGCAAATCTCATCAAGCTCTCCTCGGACACTCATCCAAGCCTAACACCATTCAACAGGTGAGGCCCAGCAAATCCAATAACCCTCAGGATTTGACTTGCTTTGTTTGCAAGGAGTCTCATACAATCCTGTCCTGCAACAAATTTAAAGCTGCTCAGCCCCAGCAACGCTTGGACATGCTCAAGCAATTCCAAGGATGCCGCAACTGCTTACACCCCTTCCATCGTACCAAGGAGTGTCCATCCAAATTTTCATGTAGAGAGTGTGAAGGTCGACATCACACTGAACTCCATCTTCCACGAGTGACTCCCCAGGAACAACCAGTTCCAAGTTCCAGTGCTCAGCCTTCTGGCTTTACTGGTGCAAGCACTTCTGCACAACAGCAAACAGTCTTGCTTGGAACTGTCATTGCCCATATCAAGGACCTGAGTGGCACACTCCATAGCTTCAGAGGTCTGCTTGACCCTGGAAGCATGTTTTCGTTTGTGACGGAACAGTGCGCTAGGCAGTTAGGTCAAACCACCCGACCTTTCCGCCATAATATCTCAGGCGTCAATCATTCTCCACTTAAGAATGTGAAAGGGAAGGTAGCCATCACTTTCTCTGCTCCTTCTGCTGCATCGCCCTTGGAGACTGAAGCTATTGTGGTTCCTTCAATAACCCCACCTTTACCACAAGTCTCATTGGACTCTGACATCTGGCATGATTACAAGTCGTACTCCTTGAGTGACCCGAGTTTCACCACACCTGGTCCCATCTCATTCCTTATAGGTGCTGATCTGTACCCTGACATCGTCACTGGAACGCCAGTAGTTATCCATGAGCACGGACCTCGACTGATGGATACCGTTTTTGGCTACACTGTCCTTGGGAAATATGCTTCTGATGACCATATCACTTCTGGAGTGTCCTTGTTAACCCGTTCTGACATTTCGCACCTGATTGAGCGCTTCTGGGAGGTTGAGGAACCAACATCAGTCCGACCTCATGAGTCACAGGAAGATGCTGACTGTGAAACTCACTTCGTGGAGACCCATCAGCGTACCAGTGATGGGCGCTATGTTGTGGCCTTGCCCTTCAAAACCACTGTTGCTCCTTTATTTCCTGTGGAGTCCAACAAGGTGATAGGCCGTCTCCAATCACTGGAGAGGAAGTTCTCCAAGGACCAGGAACTTCAGGCTGAGTACCATAAGTTCATGGATGAGTACATATCCTTAGGCCACATGTCACTCTCTACATCTGAACCTAAATATTTAATACCACATCATCCTGTATTCAAGATCTGTCCTGATGGTTCCAAGAAACTCCGAGTGGTCTTCGACGCCAGCTTTCGAACACCATGTGGGTCGCTGAATGATTATCTGTTCAGTGGGCCCAAGTTGCAGGCTGATATTTGCGTCATAGTCCTGCATTTCCGTTGTCATAAATATGTTTTGACATGTGATATTGTCAAAATGTTTCGGCAAATTCTGGTGAGACCCGAGGACCATTGCTACCAGCAAATTGCCTGGAGATCTGACCCATCTGATCCAATACAGTATTATGACCTTAAAACTGTAACATATGGTCAACGCTGTTCACCTTACCTTGCACAGCGGGTACTTCATCAACTTGTGGCAGATGAAGGTGATGACTTCCCAGAAGCATCTTCAGCATTGCTGCACCACACATATGTGGATGATATCGCTTACGGAGCTGACACTATCGAGCAGTTGACTGACGTTAAACGACAGTTGATCAGTCTCTTGTCTAAAGGTGGATTTGAGCTGGACAAGTGGCAAACCAACTACCCGTCACTTCTTAATAACACTGCAACAACCCAATCACCGGTGGAGATCCATTCTGAGGAGCCGTCCATAACCAAGATCTTGGGCATGCAATGGAACCCTGCAGACGACACCTTTTCGTACCATGTGACACCTCCATCCAGCACATGTACCAAGCGAAGCATCTCTTCAGTGATCGCCCGCCTGTTTGATCCCCTCGGATATTTGACGCCTGTCATATTCCAGGCTAAATGCATTCTCCAGGAGCTCTGGAAGCTGAAGATTGGATGGGATGAGGAGGTTTCAGATGAAATCAAGGCTACGTGGAATCAGTTCACATCAGAACTTCCAACGTTATCGTCCATTGCAATCCCTCGCATGTTTCCGCACTCCAACCCTACGTATCAGCTGTTGTGTTTCTCTGATGCTTCAGAAAAAGGTTATTGTGGCGTTGTGTACTTGAGAGCTTCTCAAGGTGATTGTGTGTCACTTACCATGCTCAAGGCCAAAACCAAAGTGGCCCCACTGAAATCGCTTACCGTTCCTCGTCTGGAACTCTGTGGAACACTGCTCTCAGCCCGTATCATTCAGTCTCTTCAACGACTAATCCAAACGCTCAGCATCCAGGATGTCTTCTGCTTCACGGACTCCACCATCGTCTTGGCCTGGTTGAAGACACCAACATATCTTCTCCAGACCTTTGTCGCCAACCGTGTGCAGCAAGTTCTGGACATCACCAATCTGAATTCATGGCATCATGTTCGCGGGTCAGACAATCCTGCTGACATTGGATCGAGAGGTCTGTCTCCATTGGCACTTGAATCGAGTTCCCTCTGGTGGTCAGGACCAGCCTGGTGTCATGAGCCAATTGAAAGTTGGCCTATATCTACCGATACATCAACTGTTCATGTCCCTGAGATGAGACAAACTGTTATCTCACTCATGGCTGTGAAGAAAAGTTCTGAATTTCTTCACTTTACTGAGCGGTATTCATCTTTTACCAAGATGGTACGCATATTAGCATATATCAAACGATTTATAATTAACTGTCGTATTCACAAAAGGCATAGATGTGCTAGATCTACTGGTCCATTATCTTCTTTCGAGTTTCATCGTGCCAAACTTCATATCATACAACTTATACAATATTTCTATTATCCTGAACCATTTTCAACTGCAGATCCAAACAACCTACCTCAGGAGCTTCGCCGATTAGCAGTTTTTGTTGACAAGGATGGACTGTTGCGTGTGGGCGGACGTTTATGTAATGCACCATTACCTGAATCCCAACGACAACCGATTCTATTACCATCAAGATCGCACCTCACTACCTTGATCGTTGACTTCTACCATCGTCAAAACCATCATGTGGGACCAACTGCATTGCTTGCTAGCATCAGGCATGATTATTGGATACCTGCTGCAAGGAATTTGGTAAAACTTGTCAAGCATAAATGTGTAACCTGTATAAGGCATTCCAAGCATATCATGTCTCCACTGATGGGAAACCTCCCTGCATCACGTTTCAAGGCAGTGCGTCCCTTCCTTCATACAGGAGTGGACTTTGCGGGTCCCTTCCTGTGCCGTGAGACCCTCCGTCGAAATTCTGGTGTTCGAAAGGCATACCTATGTGTCTACATATGTATGACCAGCAGAGCGGTTCACCTTGAGCTTGCGCTCGGTTTATCTATCGAGGATTTCCTGGATACATTCGATTGGTTTGTATCCCGAAGAGGCTTACCTGCTGTCATGTATTCTGATTGCGGCACTAATTTTGTCGGTGCAGCTGCCTATTTGAAGGAAGTGTTCAAATGGTTCCATGATGAACACACTATCACTGCAATCATCAATAGTACCTCACACCTGTCCATCCAGTGGAAGTTCAACCCCCCACTCTCACCACATTTCGGCGGCAGCTGGGAAGCAGCAGTGAAGGCAGCAAAGTCTTTGATTTTCAAGACTGTTGGTAATCAACCATTCACCTGTTGGGAATTGTCGACCATCTTTGCCAAGGTGGAATGCATCCTCAATTCCAGACCCCTGCAACCTGTATCTGATGCACCTGATGACTTGGAAACCCTCACTCCCGGCCACTTCATACTTGGTCATCCTCTGACAGCCATTCCTGAATATGATCTCACTGATGTCCCAAGCAATCGCCTCAAGCGTTGGGAACTGGTCCGTGAGAGGGTCCAGTTCTTTTGGCATCGTTGGACAGAGGAGTACATGCGAGGAATGCAGGATCGTGGCAAGTGGACGAAGAGGACCCCTAATCTGAGTGTCGGCGACCTGGTCTTCGTTAGCGATTCCAATGTTCCCGCAACTCATTGGCCCATGGCACGGATCATCGAGGTTCACCCTGGCGCAGATAACGTCGTGAGAGTGGTAACACTCAAGACTGCCCATGGGATTTATAAACGACCAGCTGTCAAGCTAATACCTTTACACCTGTCATCATTGTGAGAAGCTGTGCATACTCCAGGCCTACGTTGCTGATTGGGGGGAGTATGTTTGGAAAACGTCTTGGAATCAGCAACTCACCTTGTCATCATCATCAACTGCATCAACTCCTCACCATTTACCACATTTTTCACCATATCCTTCCTAAAACCTATCAAACTTCCCCAAAATCCTTTTCTAATTCCCTCAGTATCACAAACTCAAAACAAGAAACCACTTATCAATTAAATTATGATCTGCTTCTTCACCTTTATATCATTCACCTTGTAACTTCCATACATTCACTTCCATACTGCTCTTCCATGTAATAAATTATTCAATCTGCCTACATCCATGTTCACATCCATTCAATTCAATTCAATCCATCAATAATTTCTGTTCATTTCATAATTAAAACCCTAACAAAAATTTCTCTTAATTTAATCTATACAATAATCAGTTTTAAAATTATAAGTGTGAGTGAAGTGCATCCATCATCAGCTGTTTTCACCTTCATCACTGCTCTGGAGCCCTTCATCACCATTCATCAGTCAGACAGTCTTAACAAGTCAGCCATCTTATACATTTTGTTCCATCTTGCTCTCACCAAAGAAAAGTTTATCCAAATTCATCCAAAGTAGTACCTGAAGTGGATTCTCAACTGTATGCCAAAAATCAAGTGCAATATCTCACCTTTCTGTTGGATTCCCTTGGACTACCAGGATTTATCATCTACCACTACCAGGATATCCCCCTGTATGCTGACCACCTGCAGCTCAGGGCATCATAAGTAGCTAGCTACCAAAATCAAGGTGAGAGTTACCATAACCCAATTCTTCTGTGATCTACCCATACCTGTGATCTATCTTCTGGCTGTCTTCTTCTACCTACCTACCTGGAGTTTGGGCTTTCTTCTTCTGCACTGGAACTTTGGGGGTTAGCTACCTACCAATTTTGTGATATTTAGTCTTTAGTGGCCACATTTAGGTAGGCATCCACAGTTATTTGTTACCATCATAATTTATATCTTGTTACCTCATTATTGTTTAATAAAAAGTCATAATTATCTAGTCACTGGTTATTTATTATAGTACAACACCCTTTGATATACAGTCCACTTTTTTTTCTTGTTATTTATTTTGCAATCTAGTCAAACTAATAATTAAAAGTCAATAAATAATAAGCTTAGCATCACCATATCAACCAATTTGTTCAAATTTTGAAAATTTTCAAAAGTGGCTGTTGATTTAGGCCGAGTTAAATGAAAAAATACGAATTGAGAAACAGGTTTTAATTATACAAAAAGCGAGAGCACGAGACATTAGAGAATAAAACATGGAGGCACAGAGAGAACTACTTACTGGAATCAGAACTTCCCCAGCAGGGGTGGATGAGAGGGGATTGATTAGATCCCTAAATACAGCTTAGTGGATGCTAATAGCTCGATTACATCAACATCCTGCCTTAATCTGGCTATTAGACCAAATACAAAATGTTAAATTGCTCACTCTTAAGTAAAGATATTTCAAGTTTAAATCCGACACATTAAACATTAATATCATAGAATCACGGAATTACAACATTATATTATTTATTAAGACAAAATTCATAAATTTAAACGTTTTAAGTGTTCATTATTTTTCAAGTACTCCCAATTTTTGGCGAAATTCATTAAGCTTGGCATAAGGCAAAGCTTTTGTGAGACAATCAGCTATTTGGTTACAAGTAGGTATGTACTCCAGAATTATGTTACGTTCCATTATATGTTGTCTTACGAAATGAAACTTAACATCTATGTGTTTAGATCTTTTGGTTTCATAATTGCTGGCAATCTTAATACAGGATTGATTATCCTCAAATATCCGTATTTCTGGAATTTTAATACCTAAATTTTCAATTAGTTGCTTTATGAATAGAGTTTCGCAGACGCAATCTGCAAGAGCATAATATTCGCTCTCTGCTGAGCTGAGGGCTATGGTTGCTTGTTTCTTGGAACGCCATGCAACGGTATGACCATTCAGTTTAATAGCATAACCCGTTACACTCTTCCTATCATAATCATTGGCATAATCCGAATCAACATATGCACACATTTTAGGTTCGCATTTGGATTTTTCAAATTTTAGAGTAAAATCTTTGGTTGCTTTTAAATAGCGAATGACATTTCTAAGATACTTCCAGTGTTCCCTACCATATGCATTCTGGAACTGGCTAAAGTATGAAATGCTAAAACTTAGGTCGGGTCTTGAACCCATCATGAGGTACATCATACTTCCTATAAGTTCTTTGTATGGAGCCTTAAAATCCTCTTTTTGAAGTTGACTAGGACTAAGGTGACGTAGGTACAACTTAGGTTGTAATGGAATGGCAGACGGTTTACAATCCTTCATATTGAAGTGGTTTATGATTTTATTGACTAGTTCGGATTGACTAATGTAGAGAGCATTATCCGACCGAGTGATTTCTAATCCTAGAAATTTGAATTGTTTTTCGTTTGATAGATCTTTAATTTTAAATCTTGAACCTAGGTGACTTTTGATCTTAGATAGTTCATCTACATCTGAAGAAATCAAGAGAAGATCATCGATCCATATCAAGATGTAACAATTTCCTCGAAAATAGAGACATGGATCTACATTACTACGTTGAAAGTTAAGTTTAATTAATTCTGCATTTAAACAATCGTTCCATGCTCTAGGGCTCGACCTCAAACCATATACAGCTTTAACAAGTTTGCATACCTGAGTACTATTGCGCTCAACAGGCATACCTTGAGGGGGTTTCATGTAGACTGGTTTCCTCAGATAGGAGTTCAGAAAGGCGGCGTCAAAGTCTATTAGGTTGATGTTGTAGTCCCTCTCAACGGCGATCGAGAAGAGAACTCTGAGAGTTGTCATCCTGGCGACTGGCGAGTATACTTCTTCTTCTAATGAAACTTTTTCGAGAAAGCCTCGAGCTACCAGCCTTGCTTTCTTAACGTTTTTCCCATCGGTAGTCTTCTGTCGAAAAACCCATTTAGAGTCTATAACCTTTTCACCTGGTGGCAATTCAGTAAGTTCCCATGTTTTGTTTCTCAGCATGTTGTGTAGCTCGGCATCGATTGCCTCCTTCCATCCTGGTGACTCTACAGCTTGCTGGTAAGTGGTCGGAACTTCTGAAGGTAGGAGACCACAGGAGAGTGCTGCGAAGTAATCCTCTTCACTGTCAGAACTGAGTTGGTAGTCCTTCAGGTGAGTAGGCAGCTTCCGGATTCGTTTAGGCCGTTCTCGCTCTGATAAATCTTCCTCCGTGTCTATGGGTATATCTGTATCTTCCTCTGTGATAAATTCTTCCTTTGTATCAGTGTCATCGTGTAAAGAAATGGACTCTTCATCATTTGTATCAGTATCATCGTATGAAGAAATAGATTGTTCATCAACTTCTTCAACCTCGATATTTTGACTTGGCTCAACTGTGTGCATGGGTTGTTCTTCCTGTTGTTCAGCAAAGACAACGTTTCGTGATGCTATTACTCGTCTTGCTTGTGGATCCCAAAATCTATATCCGTTTGGACTATAACCAATGAAGTAGGCGAGCTTGCTACGATCATCCAGCTTTCCTCTTCTATCCTCCTTGGGAACATGGACGTAGGCCTTACACCCAAAAGTGCGAATGTTGGAGATGTCGACCTTTCTTTGGTACCATAGATTTGCTGGAGTGTCACCAGAAGGTAACGTAGACGTAGGCAGTCGGTTAATTACATATACAGCAGCTTGCAAGGCATCTCCCCAGAATGATTTTCCCAAACAACTTCCTGAAATCATACAGCGACCCATGTTGAGCACTGTCAAATTAAACTTTTCACTTACTCCATTGTTTTCCGGAGTTCTAGGCATATTATACTGGACCTGTATTCCTTTGGATTCGCAGAAGTTCCTGAATTTCTCTGAACAATATTCCTTGGCATTATCTACACGTAACTTTCCTATGCGCGCTGAAAAATGATTGGTGACCAAGGCCTCATACTTCACGAACATGTCATACACTTCAGACTTATGCTTTATGAGGTAAATATGCGAGAAGTGAGTGTAGTGATCAGTGAATGTTACGTAATATTTCTTACCGCAACGAGTAGCAGGTGTTATTGGACCGCCGACATCCGAGCTTACAACTTCGAGAGGTCGTTTAGGCTTTTTAGCTGAATCGGTTGTGTGAAAAGGTAAGCGCGTTTGCTTTCCACGTAAGCATATTTCACACAAATTCTTGGATGGGTACCTTGATGAGTGTCCCATTCGCCTATGCTGCAGGTCGGGATCCGAAGCAGTGAGGAGTGATTTGTACTGAAGTGGTTTTAGCTTGACTTTGTACAAGTTGTTTGATCGCGTTCCTGTTACTATCACTTTTCCCTTAGCATTCAGTATTTGCACTATACCGTTTTCAAAAACAACTTTCAAACCAGCTTCTTGCAATTTATTCACTGATAAAAGATTGTGTTCCAACTCATCACAAACTAAAACATTTTTCATGTGAATCGGAATCGTACCACTGACTAAATCGAGTGAACCGCGATAGGTAGCGACCAACTGTTCACCTTTCTTTGCAACATCTATTCTAATATTCACTTTTTGCCGATTCATTACAAATTTCCCGGTTTTAGAATTCAAAAGATTGTTTGTAGCACCGGAATCCACGTAAAAATCAATCTCAAAATCGTTTTCGCGATTTTTCTCTTTGTTTACAAGTAGCGAACTGACTTCCTCTTCGATTTCCACTTCCGTTTCAGCTTTGGTGCTGTAGTATGGATGTATTCGTTCATCCATGACGCCAATGAATGCAATTTCATCCTCATCACTTTCAAGGCCTTCGTGATTGTTGGTTCCAGCAGCGAAGTTAGCTTTCCGAGTTTTCCCAGACTCAGATCTGTATGCCCCACTCCGACTGGACTCCCCTCTGCTGGAATTCCGATACTGCGGTGACCTTGAATTCGAACTTGTAAAATTGACGTGATTCGATCTTCCGTTCAATTTTTTATTACATTCTCTCCGCAAATGTCCCGGTTCTCCGCAATTATGGCACTTGAAACTTCGTTCTGAATTTTGGGGGTAATACTCGGTTTGGTATCTCGATCGATTACCTTGATATTGCTTTTTCCCGCGACCGTAGAATGCAGATTCGTGGGCTCCGTTCCCCTTTCGGTCTTGCTGGTAACTTCCAAGTCGGCCTTCCTCTTCCAGGAGTTGGTTTTTCACGAATTCGTAGGTGACATTCTGGGGTTCTTTATTGAAAAGAATATTTATCGCGGACGAAACACCTCCATAGGATCGCGGCATTCCACTCAGAATAGTTGAGATCACTTCATTATTCGATATGGTTCCCCCTGCTGCCCGGTATTCATTCACGAGCCGGTCGTATTCTTCCAAGTATTCAACAAGTGGACCACCTCTATAACGGAGATTCGAAATTTTATTTCTCAAAACTGATTGACAGGTAAGGCCGGTTTGCTCATACGTGTTGATCAGAGCTTCCCATAAATTTTTCGCGCTATCTCGCCTATCCTTTACCGTGTGCAAGACACCATCCCCGAGCCATTGAATTATCACGTTTCGCGCTTTCCGGTCCTTCTTTTTGAAAATTTCGTTGTCGACACCTTCCGGTTTAGCATGTAAGGCTTCCTCGACATCAAGATCCTCGAGCATCGCCTCGATGCGCATCTTCCACGCTTGAAAACCCGTTCCATTAAACTTAACAACTGGGATTGAACCAGGCTGCAGTGATGTGGCCATGTTGGTCGGATTCGTTGTGGCGTAGGTACCCACAGCAAAACTCCACTGTAATTCCGCACTAACTTCCGAAATCGCGACAACACTAATTTCACACTAAGCCTGGGCCCATAACCTGTTGATTTAGGCCGAGTTAAATGAAAAAATACGAATTGAGAAACAGGTTTTAATTATACAAAAAGCGAGAGCACGAGACATTAGAGAATAAAACATGGAGGCACAGAGAGAACTACTTACTGGAATCAGAACTTCCCCAGCAGGGGTGGATGAGAGGGGATTGATTAGATCCCTAAATACAGCTTAGTGGATGCTAATAGCTCGATTACATCAACAGTGGCCATATAGCCACTTGCAGAACTTTCATCAGAATACGAATCCGTTTGCGGAATTAAAATATCTCGATCCGTTCTCAACTGAGGAGTAAACGAAATTTTCTTCATTTTGGTGCTGCCACGTGATGGCAGATTTCAGAACTAAACTCGGGACATTTAGCCTTAAGTTCAGTATCACTGGCCCCTTGGTGTTTATAGGTAACTAAAAAACGCTGCGAATTATTACACAAAGGTTTATTATTTTCTGTATAGATCACTCGCCTGCAAAGAACACAGCTTTGCCATTGTCAGCGACTACCTACTACTCATGCCTACTTCACAATCAAGTTTATTTGAAAGAAATTAACGCTTCACATCCAGTTCGAAGAAACAGGGATTTAAGGTCGTCCTAACTATTAGGAAAGTCGATTACTGGTTGCTAAGGATGCAAAACTGAGTACAACTCGAAGAAACGAACAACGATACCATTTTGGTCAGCTAAAATTTGAACGGAGATTAGCGGACGATTTTGCGATTCACACGCGTGTTTCTGATTAATCGTAAATTCAACCCTTAAGATGGATTTGAAAGTTCCTTTATTAATCAATTAAATAATGAACTTCTTTATAATCTTTGAATTATAACTTTCGTGATGAAAAGCCCCTTTACTTGGGCTTGTTTTAATCATGTGAGAAAATTGCGATTCAATTTAATTCCATCTTCTGACTGGATATCTCTGCATTCAGTTGGTCTTTGCGGGGATGGAAAGCAATTTGATGCTCCTTAATTGATCTTTCCTTTATTAATACTAAATTTATGATATCCTTTATAATCTTTCGATTACAAGTTGCCGGAAAAAATACGACAAAACCCGCCCATTTCATGAAAAAAAAAACTTACTCGTAAATCAAGCCCCTGTACTTGTAAAAATTGAAGTAAGAATCGTGGCAGAACAAAGAACGATAAAACGTGGATAATTACGTGAAAGGAATTTTGTCTCCTTCATATTGTCTTTCTGCTTTGAAAACATCAAAAAGAGTGGGGAAGGTATGAAAATTGAGCCCAGACTCAAAACAAAAACGAACCGCAAGCAAAAATCGCGTGGGGAAGTCGAGAATCGAGTGCACTTGAAAGCGTGAAAGCCGAAGAGGGTGGCAGTGGAATGGGTTCATACAAAACAAACACACTCACACTGACGCACATTTCTCATTACTACACAGCCATACTTGAACTAACTTCGAGGGCGCTTTACATCTGAAACAAGAGCCTTTTCGAGGGGTCGAAAGTACACTTCATTAGAGAATGTGGTTGAATGCACGACACTTCAGAGTCAGAAAGAACATTTGAATCATCTATATTGCTTTCACATTACCAGGAAGCCTTGTTTTCGTGTAGCAGCTCCATAAAATGGAAGCCGCTTCGTATGTTATCCACACATCGCTAGCCGAATTCAAGACCAGCTTCAGTGCAAATTCCCAAATTTTTCAGGGCGTGAGGTTGAAAATTCACTAAGAATTCAATGTCGAATATCTTTGGAGCTATTGGAGCTAGCGATTTGAAACTTGGACCACCAACTCAGTACAGCCGAGGTATACTTACCTGCAAATTTCAGATTTTTCTGCCTATTAATTCAAGAGTTAAGTAGTACCTAGATGAGACAGTCTTATCCTGAATATTTTTGGCTTTTCCGAACATTGATATCGTGCAAGAGCGTCTTGTATACAAAATCTGCTACATTTAATTTGTTTTTTTCATTAAGTATCAAAACTAATGAACCAAAATAAGTACTTTCTGGTAAACATTTCGTACCTTCATAATGTCTGGGTTCTGTCACATCTTGTTCAATGATTTCCACAACCGCCCCTACACATCTTGCATGAAACAATATCGATACCAAGGCGATGCAAAGGCGCTATGTCCTTCCACCTTCCACATTTTTTATTATTTTTATTTCAGAATAACTCAAATTCAACAAAACTTTTATTGAGTTTTCTTGAGATAATAGCTTGAAAATGTATTGAGAAAATTAAAGAGTTTAGTGTAATAAGCCATTATTCTAGGAATTGTGCATTGGTGATAATTTCTTTTGCGTTTTTCTCAAAACTCTATTTTTGGACATAGCTCCTTTGTGCTCTGAGGTATCGATATACTAGTTGATTCGAATTCTCCAAGTTAGACTGACTGAAGTGTAGATAAGACGGTTTTCACTATAATACGAAAATGACCTTACCTTGCCATGAAAGACTGTCGTATTGTCAGTTGTGCCACTATTGTATTGTAGCTTAGGAAAATTGCGTTCAGTGGGAAGCGTCGCAAGTGCGCTCTAGTAGGGATGGAGTAAAGATAGAAATACGCCATATATACCGTTAGAAAGAGCTCAAAAAACTGTGTAACATCGACTCAAAAACAGAAAAACGTGAAATTCGCACTTAAGCCGGTCTTGAATTCAGCTATCGACATATCCGTGGGTACCGACCAATCTCCTCGTATGTTATCTACAAACGTACATGAAACTGTACTGTCTACGCAAGGAAAGTAAGGTTTTGCTTCTGAGTCTACCAAAGTAGCGGAAGCTTTGTTTTCAATTTTTAAGGTTGAAAAAATAGTTATCTAAAATAAGAATGAGGAATTTCTCCATGTTGGAATTTCCTATTTTTGACCCCAAAATCGGATTCAGCACCTTGAAATACTTCCTAATTTTCGAATAAACAAAACAGTGCAGAAAATATGAAGGTTTAAAAAAACCGGGAGGATGACGTCATCCTGGAATATTTCATTTACTACCGCTTGAAGCGCTGAGATTGTGAAATCTCAGTACCCAGATGCGAGATAAAAGAAGAGATAAAAAAATTGAAAAAGCAAGATGGGGATAATTAGGTTTCCCCTGTTTTTGTTTGATAACTTTCCTCTTAGATAACACAATTTCATCGTACCATCGGGCAACACTGGAAGGAGACGGCGATCGGCCAACAGCCAATAAGCGAGCGTTCCCGCTTCACGTTGAAGAAGTCCGTTTTCCCGGTTATTTTTTGAAATCATAAATTTTGATTGTCTCCCAAAAATAACAGGAGACTTATTTTCCGAAATCAACCCGATTTTCATCTATCCCACACCATTAACTATTCAGGAAAAATGCAAACAGAATTCGGTGAAATTCCTCATTTCCACTTGCGTTTTACGTTTCAGACCTTTCTGAACAATTTTGGTTCCGTGTCTGTCTGTGTATCTGTCATGAATTCCTTGCCACAGCCATAACTTCTACATTTCTCATCCGGTTTCTACGGTTTTTACTTCTTACCTGTTTTTTCCATCGAAGTTTGATGTCGTCTGTTTTGTCCATCCAAGGTAGATGTCGTCTGGGAAATTAGGGTGATTTCACATCAACGAACTATCTTTCATATCTTCCCAAAATCGATCGAAAATGTTTTTTGATGCATTGATGGGACGCCACCACTCTTGAATCAGCTTTCGGTCTAATAGGTTGCAGGCACCCCCTGATTTTATGTCGTATTTGACTTTGACTCTTCTCCATGCTGACTCAATGGCCTGGGCATGTGCTCCAATGAAGTTGAACGAGTAATTCACAACTGCATGATCATACCCATGGTTGTTTCCTGCAGGCCTTCCTAGGAATAGTGGATCCTTTTTCCACTTCTCGTTCAATGATGACAAAGTGGCTCTATCCCTCTTCAGTAACGCCATAATTTTATTCACACCATAGTTCAAACACCCACGGATCCTGTACGCGAGACCCATAATCTCTGTTCAGCATCGTCCGCATCCGAATCAGAGGTGTCTGTAGATTCAGCTTCAGAGGGCAGTGGAGGCCTACGATCGCTTTTACAGAGACGGCCACGATTGTATTTCCTCTCACTTCGAAATAAGGACTCACAAATTTGGACCACTATGCCATTTCCTCCCATTTTCGATCGGCGTTCAAAGCAGTCAACACAAATGTCACGACACAGATTGAACCAGTCTGTTACAGTAGACTTAGCTCTACCTGTCAATTTCACAGTACTCACTGCGTTGACACCACAACCAATATCACACTAATTCCACTATTTGACCCTGTAGCAACCTGATGATGGCAACCTGGTTGGTTACTAGTTTCATTATAAACAATAAATTAGGAGCATCTAAGGGGAAAAACGCTGCAAATCATTGCTCAAAGGTTTATTATTTTCTGTATAGATCATCCTTCTGTATAGATCACTGGTTCTCCATCAATAGCACCTACCACCATCTGTATTCTCCCTTGACCTTCCCTCTCAAATTTCAGCTCCTGCGTTCAATAGGATTGAAAATGGCTTCGGAGCTCACTCAGCTGATCAGTGATCAGAAGAGTGAAGAAGATCTCCTCGAATGCTGGAGACGCCTGGAAGAGCACTTCCATTCAATAGGATTGAAAATGGCTTTCGAGCTCACTCAGCTGATCAGTGATGTGAGGAGTGAAGAAGATATCCTCGAATGCTGGAGACGCCTGGAAGAGCACCTCCATTCAATAGGATTGAAAATGGCTTTGGAGCTCACTCAGCTGATCAGTGATGTGAGGAGTGAAGACGATATCCTCGAATGCTGGAGACGCCTGGAAGAGCACTTCCATTCAATAGCATTGAAAATGGCTTCGGAGCTCACTCAGCTGATCAGTGAGCAATGATTTGCAGCGTTTTTTACCTACAAACATTGTTTTACCTACCAACTATTGGTAGGTACTACCTACCACACTATAATGGCTTCACACCTTCACAATCAAGTTTATTAGAAAGAACTAAACGCTTCACACTCGATTCGAAAAATAGAAAGCTTGATATGGAAATTTGATTACTGGTTACGCAGAAGGCAAAACTGTATACAAATCGAAGAAATGAACAGCGATCGCATTTTAGTCAGATAAAATTTGAACGGAGATTAGACCTCTTTTGCGATTTACACTCATGATTCTGTTTTATCGAAGGAAAACCTTCAAATACTCGTAGGGACCGAACGGTTTGTCCTACAGAGCTCCGGGTGGTCTCAAAAATTTTAAAAAATTCTGTACTATTTAAAATTGGTGAAAAAACGATACCTTTATTTCGAGATTTTTGGAGCTAGGGCACTCTTGAAATTTTCAACCCTTAATTTTCACCCCTTAGAAGTGACTGACATCAACCAAAAGCTTCGCGGCACAACTAGACCCCAAATGGAGCCCATATACCAAATTTGAACCAAATCGGTCCAGTGTTGCTAAGAAAAGTGCCGCGTACGGCGGACGGACGGAAATTTTTTTATTCGATTTTCGGATTCTACGTACCTTGAAACGTAAAACATCAAATTTTGAGGGGGGTTAAACTTTTTTTTTTCTTGCTCGATTCCAAAGGCTTATTATTGAAAATAATAAACCAAAAGTGGTGGAACGGCGTGAGCGCAGCCTAGCGGAGAAAAGATGAACCTTCCGGAGCTCAAAAACCTGGGTTACCTCTCATATCAGTTGGCTTGTGTGATGTAGGCATCATGATCTGTGTTCCTAATTCTTTCGTAAATAAAATAAATTAATTTTGTTTACCTACGAGTACATAGATTTTCATTTCAGACTGAATGCCATTTTTATAGATGCCTCAATCAGATTTGATTGTATTTTTTCATTGAGGGCAAATTTCTGGTTTCCTACAGAATAGGCAGGGATCTACAGACGTTACACCAGTCGATAACGGAGGTGCACCCATCTTGCCAAAAAAGAAGAGAAGGTTCATCTAATCGTCGGTAGAGAGCGCTCGGGCCGCTCTACCACTTTCTTTCCCTAGATGCTCCTCAATATATATTTCACTTCTTGTCTGGTACCCGCGTAATTCACCTAATTAGATTTCGATTAGTATAAAACTGTACTAATACGTGAGATACCACAGACACAAACGTAGTCGGCCGTTACTTTTCCCGTTCACATCAACGAAAGTGAAGAATTTATATGTAGATAACATACAAAGCGACCCTTCAGCTTCAGATATCCCCCCAGATAACATATTGGGCGTAGATAACAGACGTTTCGATGATCGGTCTTGCACATAATATCCAAAATCAAAATTGTCACTCGCGTTCAGCGACTCAGGACTTTCTGAACCACCAGGAATTCCAGCGAATTCGAATTTCGCATTATGGAATCCAAATTCGTTTTCAACGTCCCTGAAAGCCTCTAATTTTCTGTTTTACAAATTTACTTGGTATTCGCGCAGCAGATTCAAAACGCTGCAAACTATTACACAATGGTTTATTATTGATCTATATTGATCACCCGTCCGCAAAGCCACCAACCATCCAACATGAAGAAAAACATCGATCGCATTTCGGTCAGCTAAAATTTGAACGGAGATTAGGCCTCTTTTCCGATTCACACTCGTGTTTCTGATTTATCGTACGTCCAACTCTTAAATTCTCGTGGGGAGCGAACGGTTTGTCCTACAGAGCTCCGCGTGGTCTCCAAAAATTCTAAAAATTCTATAGAATCTTAAATTGAAGGAAAAACAATACCTTTATATCAAAATTTTTTGAGTTGGGGCGTTTTCAAAATTTCAAAATTTATTTTTGAACCCTTAGAAGTGACCTAAAAGACCCCAAATGGAGCCTACATACCAAATTTCATCAAAATCGGTCAATGCTAAGTGGGGAAAGTGCCGCGTACGGCGGACGGACGGCCAAATTTTTATTCGATTTTTGAATTCTACGTATCTTGAAACGTAAACCATCAAATTTTGGGGGTGTTAAAAAAAATTTTTCTTGGTCGATTCCAAAGGTTCATTATTGAAAATAATAAACCAAAATTTGGATCCTCCAATATCCAATTTTCACTCGAATTCAGCGTCCCAGGATATCTACAATGAGCAATCAAACACACTAATGGATGTCCTTCATGTGGATGGTCCTGGATGGAAAACAGCACTACGACAAGTAACATCCCAATAAGAACGGGGCAGCAACTCAGCACTTGCACAACATAAAAACTAACTTACCAGAAGATGCCAATCAGCAAAACCAAGCTTGTAATAATGAATACGAACAACGAGAAACGCAGCCTTCAATCCTCCCCTCAACAAACGTATCTTCAGATTGGTTTATGAAAATGACAGAATCGATTAAAAACTACGTTGATCGAAAGAATATACTCGTGTGTGCGAACCGCTGGAGTTTTTGAAGGGAATTCAAACTCATGAGAGAGGCAAGTGTAACTCGCCAGGGGTCAGCGGTAATATTTTGGATTTTTTCTCTCCTTCCTCCCTGACTTATCAATTATCCACAGTGAAAACCCTAACCGTAGGATACGACCGTGGGCTCCGTAATAAAGGGTACACTTCAGGTCAGCACGTGTAGTCAATGAACTCCGGAGAAGAGAAAAAGAGTCGAGCTTCAACCGACCATCAAGTATTCTTCCCCCAAAAATTAATGTCATTTCATACGTTGATTTGACCACACAACAGACAACTCACATACACACAAAACACTCCCTCATAGGTAGGATATGCTCACCGCTAGGCTGAATTCACGTGGAGTTCTCGCACGCTATGATTAAATATTTAAGCAGAACCATCGCATACCCACTGTTTTGCTCCGCATACGTCATCCTTCTCCTACGGTAGGTATATTTGCTGGCCCATGGCACCTGAAAGTTAGGAAATTACATGGCAACCTTTTCATTTATATGTGAGACTCGCTTCGCTAGCTCACGGGAGTATTTCTGCTCATCCAAGTGGTTCAGACTTTTGGTTGTGAAAAGCAGTCCCTAGAAGTTTTAGTAGTTGAAGCTGTTCCCCTCACGGGGTTGTATTTTGCCATCTTTGGCAGTCGTAACAGTCCTTTGATACCAGAGTTTTTAGTTAATGATTACTTTGAGCAATCATTACATTTCAAAATTACTTTTGGTTCATTATTTTCAATAATGGAATCGACCAAACAAACTAAAATTTTAACGCCAACAAAATTTGTTGGTTTTTGTTTCAAGGTACGTAAAATCCAAAAATCAAATACAAATTTTTTTAAAACTTTAATTTTTAAATTTTAAAATTTATTTTTACAAGTAAAAAAACAAATGAAAGAATAAAATATAAATTTTTAAAATTTATTATTTATTCTATTTATTTATTATTTATTTAATATTTATTTTATTATTGAAAACACTTTTAAAATAAGGGCTAAAATTTTGAAAACGCCCTAGCTCAAAATAATTTCGTTATAAAGGTTGTTTTTCCTTCAATTTAAAATATTATAGAATTTTATAATCGAATGAGACCACCCGGAGTTCTGTAGGACAAACCGTTTGCTCCCTATGAGAACTTGAGGGTTGGAGTTACAATTAGTCAGAAACACGAGTGTGAATCTCAAGAGAGGTCTAATCTCCGTTCAAATTCTAGCTGACCAAAATGAGATCGCTGTTCGTTTCTTCGAAGTGTACTCAGTTTTTCGTCCTTAGCAACATTTCCTAATGAAGGCACCCACAACTCTTTATCTCTTCAAATTAAACTTGATTTTGAAGCGAAAATATGGTTGCTAGGTGGTGACAATGTCAAATCTGTGTTCTTTGCAGGCGAGTGACCTATACAGAAAAATGATAAACTGTTGAGTAATAATTTGCAGCGTTTTTAATTGCAACGAAATAAGTACGGTGAGTGTGATTATTATTGATCCCTACTGGGATTTTAAGCGGCGATTATTTCCAAAGTGATTGCAATAACAATTACTCTCCATTTAATGGGATTTCAATTAAGTAATGGGTCCTTACATTGCAGGAAGTACAGGAATTTCACCATTACCATTACAGGAATTTTATGAAATTTTGTATGTTTATTTGGTAGTTTTGAGAAAAGGTCGTAAAGTACCCAAGAGAGGAGGATCGAGATTTCACTTGAGGATTTGAAAAGTTATTGTTTCTAAACCATAAGTACCACCTCCTCCCCTAACTGGCACCTCACATGAGGGATTTCTACTGTGCTTGTGCTTATTACGAGGGCAGCCCGTTACTGCAACACCCTAAGATATTAATGAGTGAAAAATGGGGGTTTTCAAGGTTTACAAGCTTGCCTAGGGTTCAAAAACATCGGTTTTTCGAATCTCCTAGTCAAAAACTTTTATTCGTATATACAGTAAATAATCGGAAATGTCGACCCTCATCTCTTAGGACCCTACTTTACGTACACTTCACAAATCTACCTAACTCAAACAAAATTCCAGAAAATTCCTGTAATGGGGTGGTGAATTGACTCTCATTATCAATTACCTATTCTGTAGCGGGCACCTGATATGAAGGACCCATTACTTTCGAATAACAACTCATGACAATTGGAAAAAACCGTTCCCATTACAGGAAGGGAATAATGGTACTTGCAATTACTTACTCCTAAAAGTAATAAGTAAATTCCATGGGTTGCCATGTGGATGACTCTCAATGACGGTAGTGCAATGCACTTGGAGATTAATGTTTTGAGATTGGCTACTATGGATCGGATCATTCATACAACCATGCTAAGGATACGAGGAAGCTATGTGCCACTCAATTTCGGCAGAATTTTTCTATGGGGAATATAGGAATATATTCTTAACGTGTAAATGAAAGTCATCAAGTTTTGAAGGTACCATACAATGTTTGTTCAGTATGACATCATAGAATTTGGATTTATGGTGTTGGGAAAGAGTTGGGTACCTTGTATGATCCTTTTGTTGAAAAATATGAGCAAGGCTAGATATGGCGGGCTAGATATGGTGGCTAAATATGGTGGGCTAGTCTCGTCCTCTAGTAGTCAAGAGAGCAAAATTCCTAATTAAGCAATGGTTATATTTACAAATTAAACTGTCCACCTAATTTTCCTCAAAATGTTTCTTGAAATCCAGAAATCAGCAATGAAATTTGTATATTTAAAGTTTAAGTCAATACTTGACAAAGGTAGGTTAGGTAGGTATACAGGGTGTCCACACTCAAGACGGGCATAACTTCAGGATTCAATTCTACAAGGTATTTCCAACAAAAAATGTCTTGGCAATTTTTTCTTAACCCTCTCAAAACGCCTTTTGTTCACTTTGAAGTTTTTTCTCGCGTTTTCGACCTTACGTCATTAAAACTGTCATAACTCCTGTTATTTATAGAGTAAATTCAAATTTGAGGATATCGTTGGAGAGAGCGTTAAATTCCCAAGCTACCTAGTGTAAAACTGAAATCTTTCAGCATACAACCATTTCTAAAAAATCAAGTCAAAAAGCAAACTTCAAACTTTTTTCAAAATATGACTTTTTTAATCGAGTTTTCACTTCGAATCTCTGGCTATTTTGATGGGTGGTGCTCTTCGGAAAAAAACATGTTCAAATTGTCAGCGTTCCAACGGTCTGTCAATTTTTCTTTTGAAAATTCTAATTGGAAGAGTAAATTAAGTTTGAATGCCGAAAAACGTGTTTGAGAAAAAAACGCTGCAAATTATTACACAATGGTTTATTATTTTTCTATATAGATCACTCGTCTACAAAATCACCAACCATCCAATATGAAGAGAAGGGGGGAAAAAAAATCAAAAAAAAAAAAAAAAAATCAAAAAAATCAAAATCACCAACCATTGATCGCATTTCGGTCAGCTCTAATTTGAACGGAGATTAGGCCTCTTTTGCGATTCACACTCGTGTTTTGATTTATATATATTTCAATATAAACCCTTAAATTTTCGTAGGGAGAGAACGGTTAGTCCTACAGAGCTCCGCGTGGTCTCAAAAAATTCTAAAAATTCTATAGAATCTTAAATTGAAGGAAAAACAATACCTTTATATCGAAATTTTTTGAGTTAGGGTGTTTTCAAAATTTCAAAATTGATTTTGGAACCCTTAGAAGTGACCTACATCAACCAAAAGCTTCGGGGCACAACTAGACCCCAAATGGAGCCTACATACCAAATTTCATGAAAATCGGTCAATGCTAAGTGGCAAAAGTGCCGCGGACGGCGTACGGCGGACGGACGGCCAAATTTTTATTCGATTTTTGGATTCTACGTACCTTGAAACGTAAACCATCAAATTTTGAGGGGGTGTTAAAATTTTTTTTTTCTTGGTCGATTCCAAAGGTTCATTTTGAAAATAATAAACCAAAATCCAGTGTTGTAAGCGGTTTGTAGTCCCCCTCGATCACAAGATGACTTGACGATTTTGGTATCATTCCCTATGTAATTTTTTACGCTGAATTCAATAGTGATACTTCCAAATAATTCTGACTGCTAGAAAGTGGATTTTTCGAAGAAAACCTTCGTTTTTCGTACATAAAATACGCATTATTATATCTTTCTATTCAATAAAAACATCAAATTTCTAGCTGATTGATGTTTTATTGAGTAGAAAGGTATTACTATCAATTCCATATCGTACTTTACGATCACTTCCATATCTACGAATAATAGATATTTTATGTACGAAAAACGAAGAATTTCTTCGAAAAATCCACTTTTTAGCTGTCAGAATTATTGGGAAATATCACCATTGGATTCAGCGTGAACAATTACATGGGAATGATACCAAACTCGTCAACTCATCTTGTGATAGAACGCCGCGTAAGACACCGGATTTTCTAGTAAAACCCACGTTTTGTTGCATTCGAGCTTGATTTACTCTTCCAATTTGAATTATTTAAAAAAACTTGATAGACCTGACAATTTGAGCATGTTTTTTTCGGAAGAGCGCCCATCGAAATGGGCAGGGATTGTGAGTAAAAACATTAGTCAAAGATAGTCAAGTTTCGAAAAAAATTTAACGTTTGCTTTCTGGCTTGATTTTTTGAAACTATTTTATTGCTGAAAAATTTTGGTTTTGCACTAGGTAGCTTAAGAATTTAATGGTATTTCCATTGGTGCAGTCAGATTTGAATTTGCATGGGAAAGAAGGGGGTTATGACCATGTCAGTGCCGTAAGTCGAAAACGCGAAAAAAAACTTTAAAGTGAAAAAAAAAGAATTTTGAGTGGGTTAAAAGAAAATTGCTAAGAGGCATTTTTTTGTTGAAAATACCTTGTAGACTTGGACTCTGAAGTTATGCCCATCTTAAGTGTAGCCACCCTGTGTACAATACTTTTTTTTTACGCATTTTTAGAAAAGTATTTCTCAAACAATTTGGGTTATTCATGAGAAATCATGAAAGGTAGCGTTTTCCCGACTCCGTTCTACTGCCAATATGAAATGGCGATCCATTATGTTGGCGACCCTCCATGTTTTATGTCGCCTTGTGGCTGGCGGGTGAGTGGATACTCGAGTCGGATGGGGAACTTATTGAATCTTCCTTTTCCCCTAGCCGTTCCGTAATGACTTTTAATTGAGAGACTCGAAAAGTTACGTCCTCGCTTGGCGTGCTTGAGGGGGTCGCAATCGACCCAATGCGGCCGAGTATTGCCCCTAAATCACCCACAGTCTCCCCTCAAAGGACCTACAAGAGCCCGATAAACTTCCTTTCGTTCGGCGATGGACAACTTTAGAAGGAAATTACACAATCAGAAAATTCTATGAATACTCTGGCCGGCTTTATTGACTTGTTGGAATTCAGACAGCTTCGGATGAGGATGGTAGAAATCTTTATGTACTCCACCCTCATAAGATCCACTGGGCCATGTTTATGTCATTCCCGCACTTTGGCCATTCTGCTGCTTTCTACTGTAAGACTGAGCGTCCTAATCCGATTGATCTGGAGTGAAGTAGGACAACACTAAAATCCCTTAAAAATCCTAAATGTCACGAGATTTTAGTGAGATTCTGAGATAAGAGCCGTCTCTTACAGCATCTCTTGGGAGCATCGACTGCGCCAAATATCGTGAACTCCTGATTTGAGAACGAAACTGGATATTTTAATCCTGCAAACGCATTTCTATATTCTCGTACAATTGTGGATATTGTGGAATTGGTTAAAAAGGTGAGTGTTTTTAACACTGTTGCAAAAAAAAGTCCGTGTTTCAAAGCCTCGTACTCCACTCAGGCTTTATATTCCAACGACTTTGAAGGGAACTTCAGGTCTTTCGCCTTGAATATAGATCTACTGACTCCAACAGGTCCAGATCCAACATCACCTGTCATCACTGAGATGCTAACTAAACTCGCTGTGTGTATACTATCATTTCAACGATACGTAAAATGATTAGGAGTAAGATTCAAAACATTATACGATTCTAACTTTTCGACTGCTTGTTTATGAAAATAGCTGTTGAGGCTCTTGTGGTTCAGTCAGATGAATAAAGACACTTTGTTAGGCCGACGTTTCGGTATATTTAAATACCATCTTCAGGGCTTGTAAACGGTGTAAACATACTTCTATTGGCTACTTCAGAACTTCAAAACAGCACTTTTTAAAGTGAAAACTTATGTATAAATATAAGGCAGATACATTATGTATATTCGAGGCAGTTTGTTACTAATACCTTACAAAAAGTATAAGTTTTCACTTTAAAAAGTGCTGTTTTGAAGTTCTGATGTAGCCAATAGAAGTATATTTACACCGTTTACAAGCCCTGAAGATGGTATATAAATATACCGAAACGTCGGCCTAACAAAGTGTCTTTATTCATCTGACTGAAACTCAAGAGCCTCAACACCTATTATCAAAACATTTTCAATCAGTAAACAATTATTTATTTAAAATAACAGAAGATTCACGACTCAAAGAATTTACTCTGGTATCACTTAGAATTGTTAAGTTTGCTGGGATTAATTTTAATCTCACCAGAAAAAGTAATTGAAACAAGATAAATGAATAATAATAATATCTTAAAGGTAATCAAAAAGATGCTCAGGCTGTCTCCACAAGAAATGCCAATCAAATGAGTAGATCTTGAAAATGGTACACATATTTGTAAAACAGAAAGAAATCGTGAATTATCTTGAATATAAAATTAGTCTCTGAAGGAGTGTCCTTCAACGTCTAAAGAGGGCAACTCTCTTCCCTCATTGGTGAACTTCGTTTCGGAGAGTTCATGATATGAACTACTTCGAAGTCAGAGATTAGTTCGGAGAGTCTCAGAAAACATTGGATTAGGAGGCTTCATTTTTATCTGTAATGACTCATACTCTTGGCTATGTTAGTTCTCCAATAAAGGACAAGGGAAACCCTGGGTGACTCATCATGCCAGGTAGGTAAGGTGAGGTACGAGGAACAAACACGTCACTTGACGTCACCTTCCTTCACTCTCCCCTTACCTTGTTTAACCAATATAAAAGGAGGACTCAGGGCTTCCCCTTCATGCATTCGTCTTCTAAAACTCGACTTGATTATTTCTTGCTCTACTTTGCCTTCTCTCAGAAGCCCACAGTTCCTCGGAGGTCTCGATAGGCAATACGCTCATCGCGCCGGCCTCCGCTCCCATTTCACCTAGTCGTTGTCTGCCCCCAACTAGGCCTAGGTAAATGTGCTACCTTCAGTAGGTCCGTAGCTGAGCTGAAGTCTTGAAGCACTCCTGCATGCGGTTGGCGGTAACCCGCACCGGGCAGAAAGTGCTGTCCCATCCTTCACCTTCGTTGAGTAGGGACCAATAGAATTCGACAAGCCGACGTGAAGACAATCGCCTTCACACGCCGACATAACATTATCAAATTGGTCGGATTGGACGTTTGGTCTTTTTCAAAAAGAAGCAATTATGAGCCTGTTAGCTGAAATCTGGGTCATTTGGGTGAAAAATGTTTTCCCAGAATCCTGCTGTAGGAAGCCATTATTTGGGGAAGGAGAAAACGTCGAACATTTCAGGGATTGTTCAGATTGGCGACTGCCTTTTGAAATTTCTGCTTTATTTCTTCGTTTGAGTTTATTCACCTCCCATTTAGGCCGGTTTACCAGTCGCTCCTTCTTCAGATTTGCTCTTCATTTTGTACCAAAAAGTGGTCAGAATCACAATTGGGGCCTCTCTTTACCCTAACATCCAAAACGTTTGAAGCATGGCGCTTTGATACCTAAACATGATCAATTTGGTTTACAATATCAGAACCAGGGGCCCTCCAGGTGCCAAGATGGATCCTCTTATGAGGAAAACATGTACTGCTGATGGTTAACCTGCTGGCCTCTGCAAATTGAGCCAAGAGAATCCCGTTTGGTCTGGTTTCTTTATGCAGAGTATTGCGACCCGCTACGTTTGACATGAAATCTTCCTTTCCAATTTTAGCATTGAAGTCACCCAGAATCATTATGGTGTCATACATCTGCTCTAGTCCAATTTTCCTCGCGAGTAGGTCATAAAAGTCATCCTTCTGTTCTTCCAAAGCCGCCTCCGTGGGTGCATAAACAGAGAAAACTGTGATTGGCGCGTAGATGTTCAAAATCATGGGTCCCGGATTGATAGTAGCCTCTGCGCATGCGCAAAAGTAAAATCCTTCTAAAGGCGGCAACTTTTACATTTTCCTCCTGAATTCGATGAAATTTTCAAAGATTGTGATGGTTGGCGTGTCGATGGTCCCCTATGAGGGTAGTGGAAGGTACTTGGAGATTGATGTTTCGAGAATGCATCGGGTGATCTATACAATAGAGTAATGGATACGAGGAAGCTATGCGCCACTCCCACTTTGCAGCCGTTCTTTATATTATATTCGTGAAACAATACTCGAGCTGTTCTAGAAACCACCCGTCCCTCAGTTCGATCCGAATTTCACGAAAGTAATTCAATGTAGGAATCACTCAACCCTCTCCACGTACCAGTTGGATCCCATCCGAACAATTTTCAGTTGCAGCCTTCCCAGAGCTTGTTACTCATCCTCGGATCTCAATGAGATTTCACGGCCTCAGGCGGTGGGTCCCTTGTTGTCTGAAGATTGAATGCTCTCGACTCCATTTCCACATCGCTCCCTCGAGACCATACGCGGCTTTCCCGGCCAATCTCCGGACTCCCTCGAGTTTGCGATAATATTGCCAACCACTCCGATCCTACAGGTGTTGATTGGGGTTGTAGTAGCGAGATGATCCGTGCGTGATTTCTTACTATGCAGGGTGGTCCCCTGGCGAACTATGAGGTTGGAAATCATGAGTTCAAATGGCTCAAATATATCATCAAATATCACATTTATATGTATCACGGAAATATATTTAAAAAATCTCTGGTATACATAAAATATCTCTGGAATTCATCAAATATCTCTTTAACAGGAATATTTTTTAAAGGTATATATCAAAAATAAGGCATATTCAAGGAATCTATCATATTTATATAAATTTATCAAAATTTTGGCAAACAGAAAATCGCATTTCAAGTAGGTAAATGCCATTCAACGTTATCTCTACATAGAACGTTTTGGAGGGCTGAAACTTTGGCCAAATGATATGAAAATTTGAGGGGTGTAGCGCGATTCTAAGGGCGGAATTCATAGTCATTACTTAAGTCTGAGTGCACCCTCTGGCGGTCACTCATTTGTATTCATAGACAAGATTTGAGGGCGCCCTGAGGGAGCACTCAGTGCGATATCTAAGGGCGCACTCAACGGTATTTATAAACCAAACTCAGCGTTGAGTTGAGGCCCACCCTCGACTCAATGGTGCAAAATCCTGAGTGCTGGCCGGAGGTCTCTTAAGTGCCCCTCAGCCACAGTTATTATCAAATTTTCCTACTGTAAATAGTGTGCAGCAAGTCAACTACCTGTCTATTTTGTCTGTCTAATAAAAATATAGTGATTATACAAGTTTTGCCGTCAAAAATATCCAATGAAGATCATCTCAAACTTGAATTTCCTTGTGAAATTCTTTTCAATATTTTCTCCCCGAACTCGGTGAAATCGTCCAAGATTTCTTGAAGTTCAAACATTCTCGCCTTCGTTCTCAATACTCATTCTTGTTTTACGATCTAGTAAAATGATAAAGTATAAAATACTTGTAGAAAATTATATGGGTTCATAATGAAGTACAATTTGAATTTTAAAAAATCCATATATGTACGAGTTTATTTCGGGCTTTATATTGTTTCACACAGGTAAATAAATAAGTAGGTAGGTAAAGGTTTTGAAGGGTTCCAAACATCATAAATATTCGTATATTTGCTTGTTGATAAACCTTCTTCATTCGGCCGGGAGAAGTTAATTTGTCTGAAACAATCAATGGGTTGATTTTGTTAAATGATGCCTAAGAACACTCATCAAAAGGATACCAAAATGTCTTTTTGTGTTTATTACTTTGGATAGTGGTTCTTTCTTTCGTATCGTACCTACATATAAATACATACTTTTACTGCTAATTAAAGGAAATCATAATTTCTTACTTCTTCAAAGCAATTTAGTCGAGTCCGATGGCAGCAAATTCATTGATGAAATTGCTGAGATAAAAATCAAGTTATAAACTCCGAATGAATGTCAGCACCCTCATATAATTGAACAGACTTTAATTTGATTGATTCACCACTGCTAATAACTCAAAACTAATGGTTCTTGTAGGAAATCGGACAAAATAGAGAAATTAGCTTGCACATCCGCAGTAACGAAAATGCAGTAAGAAACTTTTCATTACTGTTATAACCACAGAGAACCGGTGACAAGGTTATAACTCACGATCAGTGCAGAATACGAGAGGGAAATTTCCCCGTGCTTTTTACCCAAAATATCCTTGAAACAGGGAAATATCCCCACCAAGGCTGCCAACTTAAGATAAAAATGAGTTGAGTATCCCCTGAGCGTCCCCTCAGGCTCAGTCTGCACTCAGGCGTCCACAACACTTAAGTGGGCCGTCTCAATCAACTATGAATACGGACTGTTGAGTCGAAGCCGACCCTCGACTCAGATAATTGAGTGCTCGCTCACATTCAAGCCTTGTCTATGAATTCCGCCCTAAGTACCTCATGGGGTACATTTTGTTGGGAAGGTAATTCAAACTTAGCTCCTTTCTGTTTTTTACGATGTCCCACAGTAAGACTTGGGCATCCTTATGAGATTAATCTGGGGTGAAGAACGAGAACACCCAACGGAGGAAAAAATAACCAAATACAAAGATATTAGATTATTAGATAATTTAGATTATTCTGAATCCACATTCTCGAAAAAAACTCTGCCCTTATTTTGCAAGACCAAAACTTTGTTGGGCGGCTTCACAAATACAACGATTTCTTATTTTTGATGACGAAAAGTGAAAAGATAAGAATATATTTATTGCAATATATAATAGCATGATTCAGTATATAAAAATAAATTCGTCGATATCACTTAGTAATAATAGAACATTTAAATATTAAAATGAACGGTTTCATATGTTGTACGACTCACAATCTGCCGCTCAACAATTAGGTTATTTACTCGTTACGTAAGAGGAACGGAGGTACACAGAAATTGGGGGCAAGGAATCAGGTCGAGCTATGTATAATTAATCACGCAAAACAAATTTGATAGCAGATAGCGACTGGTAAAAATGAGGCCTTTTTGCTGAGATGCCGGTTGGCACCCACAGACTACTCACAGCCAAACAGTGTTGTTGAAAGAGTAATAATTACAAGTACAAAGTATGAGTATTTTGGCTTATTATTTTCAATAATAAGCCTTTGGAATCGAGCAAGAAAAAAAAATTTTAACCCCCCCTCAAAATTTGATGTTTTACGGTTCAAGGTACGTAGATTACGAAAATCGAATAAAAACTCGGCGCTTTGCGCCTCGGCGGGGGGCTCCGCCCCCCTGCACCCCCCGGTTTATTTCTTTTTCCATACTCTGTATGAAATCATAGGAACACAGAATGTGTTTTTGCGATGCTAGTCATCCGTTAAATAAAAAACAACAATAATAAATGTGGAGTCTTTGGCAATAATAAAATAAATAATTGTTAGACATTTAATTTGGTCTAAAACCCTATAAATGTTATATAAATAAATATGTAACTACAAGAAAAATACTATATAAATTGAGAGCTTTCCAACGAATGGTGAACAATTTCTGTGCAATGAACACTGCGGGAGTTCTATTTCCTTACCAACGGCTTGGTTGCACGTGAAAATCATTATAAAAGGCGCGTAACTGTTTTTTCTGTCGCTTTTTCGTGACGATTTTTTTTCGGTAGGTCATCGCAAAAACACATTCTGTGTTAAAAATTTCCGTCCGTCCGCCGTACGCCGTACGCGGCACTTTTCTTAGCAACACTGGACCGATTTGGTTCAAATTTGGTATATGGGCTCCATTTGGGGTCTAGTTGTGCCGCGAAACTTTTGGTTGATGTAGGTCACTTCTAAGGGGTGAAAATTAAGGGTTGAAATTTTCAAGAGTGCCCTAGCCCGAAGACTCTCGAAATAAAGGTATCGTTTTCACAAATTTTAAATAGTATTGAATTTTTAAAATTTTTTGAGACCAACTGTAGCTTTGTAAGACAAACCGTTCGGTCCCTACGAGTACTTGAAGGTTTTCCTTCAATAAAACAGAATCATGAGTGTGAATCGCAAAAGAGATCTAATCTCCATTCAAATTTTATCTGACTAAAATGCGATCGCTGTTCATTTCTTCGATTTGTATACAGTTTTGCCTTCTGCGTAACCAGTAATCAAATTTCCATATGAAGCTTTCTATTTTTCCAATCGAGTGTGAAGCGTTTAGTTCTTTCTAATAAACTTGATTGTGAAGGTGTGAAGCCAGTATGGTATGGTAGGTAGTACCTAGCTGGTAGGTAAAAAACGTCTGCCAAGTTGGGTGGGCAGTATAGCTTCCTCACTCATTGTAACATGGACGTATAGAATCAGTTGGCGAAAAAATTATGATTCAAAGAGTTATTGAATACCAAAATATTGGCGATAATATGCGGGATAGGGTTGCAGGTATTAATGTTTATAATATTTTCATAATTTTTATAAGGTATTATAGTTTATAATATTTTGTATTTTCAACGTAGAATTTTATTTAGCGGTCCACCGTCTAGGACCTAACCCACACAATCCCTGAAAATTTCATCGAAATTGGTTGAATAGTTGCGGAGTTTTGGTTGTAACAATAAATTTAAAGTTCGCGCATGCGCAGCGGCTATTGCTTGACCAATTTGATTGACACTTATAGGGTGTCTCTTAAAAGTTAGTCCCTAACTAACCTCCAAATTTGAGCAAAATCGGTTCATTAGAAACCGAGAAACCGAGGTTCCAGGAAATTCACGTTTGCGCATGCGCACTCGCTCCTATTGGTCTGAAGGTGCTGAAATTGATAGGGGACCGTTTAGTACCTAACCCGCACAGTCCCTGAAAATTTCATCAAAATCGGACCACAGGTTAGTATAGTTTTGCCCGGGACAAGGATTGACCACAGACAGACCGACAGACAGACAGACACGGAACCAAAATTGTTCGGGAAGCTCTAAAACGCAAAAAGCAAGTGGAAATTTTGATTTTGGAGGACATTTTTTTTTCACTTCTTTCACGAATACATAGCTTCCCTACCTTCGGTAGTGAGGAAGCAAAAAAGTTGGTTGGTAAAAAAAACGTTGGTGGGTAAAAAACGCTGCAAATCATCGCTCAAAGGCTTCTTCACTCTTCAGATCACTGATCAGCTGAGTGAGCTCCGAAGCCATTTTCAATCCTATTGAATGGAAGTGCTCTTCCAGGCGTCTCCAGCATTCGAGGAGATCTTCTTCACTCCTCAGATCACTGATCAGCTGAGTGAGCTCCAAAGCCATTTTCAATCGTATTGAATGGAAGTGCTCTTCCAGGCGTCTCCAGCATTCGAGGAAATCTTCTTCACTCCTCAGATCACTGATCAGCTGAGTGAGCTCCAAAGCCATTTTCAATCCTATTGAATGGAAGTGCTCTTCCAGGCGTCTCCAGCATTCGAGGAGATCTTCTTCACTCCTCAGATCACTGATCAGCTGAGTGAGCTCAAAAGCCATTTTCAATCCTATTGAATGGAAGTGCTCTTCCAGGCGTCTCGAGCATCCGAGGAAATCTTCTTCACTCCTCAGATCACTGATCAGCTGAGTGAGCTCCAAAGCCATTTTCAATCCTATTGAATGGAAGTGCTCTTCCAGGCGTCTCCAGCATTCGAGGAGATCTTCTTCACTCCTCAGATCACTGATCAGCTGAGTGAGCTCCGAAGCCATTTTCAATCCTATTGAATGGAAGTGCTCTTCCAGGCGTCTCCAGCATTCGAGGAGATCTTCTTCACTCCTCAGATCACTGATCAGCTGAGTGAGCTCCAAAGCCATTTTCAATCGTATTGAATGGAAGTGCTCTTCCAGGCGTCTCCAGCATTCGAGGAAATCTTCTTCACTCCTCAGATCACTGATCAGCTGAGTGAGCTCCAAAGCCATTTTCAATCCTATTGAATGGAAGTGCTCTTCCAGGCGTCTCCAGCATTCGAGGAGATCTTCTTCACTCCTCAGATCACTGATCAGCTGAGTGAGCTCAAAAGCCATTTTCAATCCTATTGAATGGAAGTGCTCTTCCAGGCGTCTCGAGCATCCGAGGAAATCTTCTTCACTCCTCAGATCACGGATCAGCTGAGTAAGCTCCAAAGCCATTTTCAATCCTATTGAATGGAAGTGCTCTTCCAGGCGTCTCCAGCATTCGAGGAGATCTTCTTCACTCCTCAGATCACTGATCAGCTGAGTGAGCTCCGAAGCCATTTTCAATCCTATTGAATGGAAGTGCTCTTCCAGGCGTCTCCAGCATTCGAGGAAATCTTCTTCACTCCTCAGATCACTGATCAGCTGAGTGAGTTCCAAAGCCATTTTCAATCCTATTGAATGGAAGTGCTCTTCCAGGCGTTTCCAGCATTCGAGGAGATCTTCTTCACTCCTCAGATCACTGATCAGCTGAGTGAGCTCCGAAGCCATTTTCAATCCTATTGAATGGAAGTGCTCTTCCAGGCGTCTCCAGCATTCGAGGAAATCTTCTTCACTACTCAGATCACTGATCAGCTGAGTGAGTTCCAAAGCCATTTTCAATCCTATTGAATGGAAGTGCTCTTCCAGGCGTTTCCAGCATTCGAGGAGATCTTCTTCACTCCTCAGATCACTGATCAGCTGAGTGAGCTCCGAAGTCATTTTCAATCCTATTGAACGCAGGAAGCTGAAATTTGAGAGGGGAGGTCAAGGGAGAATACAGATGGTGGTAGGTGCTATTGATGGAGAACCAGTTATCTATACAGAAGGGTGATCTATACAGAAAATAATAAACCTTTGAGCAATGATTTGCAGCGTTTTTGCTTTCGATTGGGGGGAGCAAATGATGCTTTATTTCGGCTGGCATTTTGTAAAACAGTTCATCCTCCTCTTTTCATTATTCAGTTATTTCTACCCTTGGCTTGAAATGGGTTAAAATACAATTTTGATCAGTTTCCAACCCTTTGGATTTTAATGGTACTCCAAGCATCAACTACAAATCCCTACTTAAAATTATACTTGCAGCTTCGAGTGCCTTTTTGTACTCGCTGTTTTAAAATACTTTTGTATTTCAAATTGCTTTTTCATTCCTATTTTTCTTTTGCTGACGTTTTTTAATTTGAAAAACTATACTTATTCCAGGCTGTTGGAGATACTACTTTCTTACCTTAAGGGGGTCTCAGTCGGTCGCCGTTCGTTCTTAATATTTTCGAAATCGAAGGCCCAAAAACTTGAAAAGTTGTACCTGAATTTGAAATTTTCAAGGATTTTAGAAATGCATTAGTGCACGGCCCTAGGGAATTAAAAAACTGGAATATTGCCGCCGGAATCATCAAAATCGAACAATAATTGCCAGAGAAATATAGGAAAAACTACTCAATAAACGGGTTTTCCCATGTTTTCCCCATATTTCTCTGGCAATTATTGTTAAATTTTGATGATTCCGGCGGCAATATTTCAGTTTTTCAATTCCCTAGGGCCTTGCACTAATAAACTTCTAAAATCCTTTAAAATTTCAAATTTAAGTACAACTTCTTTAGTTTTTGCGCCTTTGATTTCGTGAAATACTAAACCGGAACGAGGAACGAACGTCTGAGACCCCCATAATCACTCCCAACTCTGCAAATAACCAAATTCTTTCAAGGACTGATAATTCATTTTGGGCCACCGTGCTTTGGTTAGGACATTTTTCCTGGAGTTCACATCCTGTTCCTGTAGGTTACTATAAACGACCAGCATCGTTTTGCCGCATATTGTCCATAATTTTACCGCCAAACGCCTGCACCGCAAAATGCGATTAGGAACACCCCTACATGTTACCAACCTACCATCGTAAATTACCCGGCAAACTGATCTACCTGTTCCCCGCTCTAATAGAAAACCCGCGCGAAGTGATTATTTACGATTCCGTCCATGCAGGATATGATGGTCGCGGGATATCGACCCAGTTTGCAGCCTCGGTTCGAGAAAACGCCTCGATAAAGAGGCATAAATCCCAGGAAGGGAAAACGAAGGCTTGTACCGGTCGTAAAGTTTTCAGGTGCACAATGCTTAGCTAAAATCGATAGAGCCTTTGTGGTTGCCGGCTGACAATTACCGGAATTTGCCGGGGGATTTATTTTTGCATTGTTTGGCGATCGCAGCGCTCCGGACGCACCAAATGAGAGGTCTCGAGAGGTCATTTTGAAGCTAATAAACTGCGTTAATAAGAGGTGGCCTGAGGTGCTGTGTTACCGTTAGGACGTTTGATTGAGAGCGGCGTCGACTCGAGAAATAATTGAATATGACTTACGCGGCAAATGCGCCCTGGAAGGTGAACTAAGCTAACAACGCGGTTTGAACAGGTTGAATGAACTCAGTTTGAATGGAGTCAACGAAATGCGGCTGTAAACGCCTTGCGTTGCGTTGGTTTTTCACAAGTTTTATAATTTTTATAATTTTAACCAATAGGGTGGACAGTATCATTCTAACTAAGATAGATAGATAGATAACATGCTTTATTCGTCAAGGTTTAATATTTTTTATGACAGTAATATAGCACTTAGATATGCAACCACTTATATAGACAAAAATATAGCGATTTTTTAAATACTAAATACAGCTATGCTGCTACAGTTAGCATGATAAGGCTGTGGTAAGTTTACCGAGAGCCTGGAGTTCACTCCTATATGTTTAATAATCAGTTGTTAGGTTTTAAGTAGGATTTATATCATATATTAATAAATTACTTAAATTGGATTACTTTTAAAAACAAATTTTTTATATTTATTTATTTTTATTTAGGTATTTATTTATTTTTTTATCAGATTTTTTTACAGATTTTACACAGTGTTCTATAAATTGTAAATGTAAATTGTAAGAGTTTACAAAGTTTTTACCAATATGTCAGGGGGATTCAATTCCTACATTATAGTTGTAGTGGGAAACTAAGATTCTCCGGTAGTCCCAAGCTGCCACCAAGTACCGAGAAAGCGCCTCCCAGTTCCCAGTAGGAGTTTTATCACCTCTTCACGGTCTAGTGTGGACCTTTGGAAGTAAGTGCGCCTATAAGTGGACAAAATCGGACAGCGGCCTACAAAATGGATAACAGTCTCCTCTTCACCCAAGTTGCACAGAGAACAGAGGTTCATATTGCCTTCGATCCATGGCTTATAATTGACATTAAGGGCCTCACACCTAGCTTTAAAGATCATTTTCACGTGTGAGAACTTCCTTTTGTCTGAGATGTAGGGGGTAGTCGCACCTATATGTTGGTAAAATAGGTGAAATTCTGCGGATTCCGCCTGTACCATCCATTCTCTCTTAAATTTTGCCTTGACGAGGTCCTGAAGAGCCTTGAAGTGGCGCGGGAGCTCCGCTACATCTTCAAAATTTAAGGTCAGATGCTCTGCAGCCATTTCTCTCCACCTTTCCGCCCATCCATATCCCTTTGCGATCATTAGGTCCGCTGTAGCCCTAGTAAATCTAGTCGTGGGAAGCTTTAGTGTCTTGGTTAAATAATCTGCGTTCAGCTTTAAGGTGTGGCAAAATACCTAATCGAGCCCTGTCTCGAGATATATCATGTAATTCGGGGTATTAGTGGGTGCATAGAAAAGCTTCTTAACAAAGAAGCGTAGTACTTTTTCTACTTTCTCCTCCCAGTAACATCCCCAAATCTGAGCCCCGTAACAGGTTGTCGACAGCAAAACAGCCCTAAAAACCTCCATCTTCACTGAAATTGGAACCACCTCCGACCCAATCAACTTATTCCAAACGCTCATAATTGCGTATTTAGAAATGGCTAACTTTTCCTCAAAATGCGTTTTCCATGACAAATTAAAGCTCATCCACACCCCCAAATATTTGTATGACTGTACCATCTGCATTGATTGGTTTCCATACGTCCAGTGCTCATCCCGTCTGGTTCTACCACCCTTTGATTTAAATATTACTATTTTGGTCTTGGAAAGATTAACTCTTAGATTCCACTTCAGTGAATATTCCTCCAGGTTATTTAGAGGAGATTTTATCTAACTAAGAGGGAGGGCATACAAAAAAAGTGGGTGTGGCACATAGCTTCCTCGTATCCATAACCCGATTATATAGATGATCCGATGCATAGTAGTTAATCTCAAAACACCAATCTCTATGTACCTTTCACTACCCTCATAGGGGACCATCTACACGCTAATCTGGACAATCCTAGCAAATTTCATCAAATTCGTATGAAAAATGTAAGTGTTATGGCTGTTACAAAGAAATCACGTTCGCGCATGCGCAGTGGCTACTATCAGTCCGAAGGTAGTGATTTTCATTGGGGACCATCTAAATACTAATCTGTAACATCCCTGAAAATGTCATCGAAATCGGGTAGAAAATGTGGAAGTTATGGCTGTTACAGGGAATTCACGTTTGCGCATGCGCAGTCGCTTCTATCAGTCCGGGGATGATGATTTTCATAGGGGACCATCTACACACCAACCCGCACAATCCCTGAAAATTTCATAGAAATCGGACAATAACTTCGTATAGTTTACCCGTTACTAGGACTTGATGACAGACAGACACGGAACCAAAACGCTGCAAATCATTGCTCAAAGGTTTATTATTTTCTGTATAGATCATCCTTCTGTATAGATCACTGGTTCTCCATCAATAGCACCTACCACCATCTGTATTCTCCCTTGACCTTCCCTCTCAAATTTCAGCTCCTGCGATCAATAGGATTGAAAATGGCTTCGGAGCTCACTCAGCTGATCAGTGATCAGAAGAGTGAAGAAGATCTCCTCGAATGCTGGAGACGCCTGGAAGAGCACTTCCATTCAATAGGATTGAAAATGGCTTTCGAGCTCACTCAGCTGATCAGTGATGTGAGGAGTGAAGAAGATCTCCTCGAATGCTGGAGACGCCTGGAAGAGCACTTCCATTCAATAGCATTGAAAATGGCTTCGGAGCTCACTCAGCTGATCAGTGATCTGATCAGTGAGCAATGATTTGCAGCGTTTTTTACCTACAAACATTGTTTTACCTACCAATTTTTTTTTTACCTACCACACCTACCTATTGGTAGGTACCTACTACCTACCACACTATAATGGCTTCACACCTTCACAATCAAGTTTATTAGAAAGAACTAAACGCTTCACACTCGATTCGAAAAATAGAAAGCTTGATATGAAAATTTGATTACTGGTTACGCAGAAGGCAAAACTGTATACAAATCGAAGAAATGAACAGCGATCGCATTTTAGTCAGATAAAATTTGAACGGCGATTAGACCTCTTTTGCGATTCACACTCATGATTCTGTTTTATCGAAGGAAAACCTTCAAATACTCGTAGGGACCGAACGGTTTGTCCTACAGAGCTCCGGGTGGTCTCAAAAATTTTTAAAAATTCTGTACTATTTAAAATTGGTGGAAAAACGATACCTTTATTTCGAGAGTTTTCGAGCTAGGACACTCTTGAAAATTTCAACCCTTAATTTTCACCCCTTAGAAGTGACCTACATCAACCAAAAGCTTCGCGGCACAACTAGACCCCAAATGGAGCCCATATACCAAATTTGAACCAAATCGGTCCAGTGTTGCTAAGAAAAGTGCCGCGTACGGCGGACGGCGTACGGCGTACGGCGGACGGACGGAAATTTTTTTATTCGATTTTCGGATTCTACGTACCTTGAAACGTAAAACATCAAATTTTGAGGGGGGGTTAAAATTTTTTTTTCTTGCTCGATTCCAAAGGCTTATTATTGAAAATAATAAACCAAAATTGTTCAAAAAGGTCTAAAACGCAAAATGCGAGTGAAAATTTTGATTTGGGAGAACTTTTTTTTTTGTCCTTGAAAAGTGAAAACAAAGCTTCCGCTACCTTGGTAGACTCGGAAGCAATAATTAATGAAAGTGTAGTCTGCTGATTGTGTGTGGTACATAATGTACTACTTGAAGTACAATTTTATATTATTAGAATTGAAAATCTCGAAACACGTTTCAAATTCTATATTAAGACTCACCCAAGCAAATTGTTATTAGAACAGCTCTAGAAACGTTTTGAATGGACCCGTTGAAGTCTCGTAGCCTACTATTCATCTTCTACACTTCCATCCATTTCTAGCAACAATTTTATCCGACACTAAATTCACCATTGCACCTGTGTCCAACAAACCCTTAACGTCAACTCCATTCAAAGTTATTGGACAAGTGGCTACTTGAACCATTAGACAAATAAGAAGAGAATACATCCAAAGAAAAGGTTCTGTCTCCATCCACAGCATTACCAAACTTGGTGAGAGTCGATGAATCGATGTCCTCTGTATTTTCAGGGCTAGGGAAATTCGGATTGTCCAGCTGTACTGTTTCAACCTCGTTTAACCCCTGGCGTGTATAAACCCTCTGATGGACTCCAAGTGTATAAAGGGTCTGACAGACACGCAGCAAGTGCAAAGTTGTTTTTGAGACAAATGATAGGGTAATTGATACATTTTTCGTCATACCAACATTTTATTAGTAAAAACAAAGTAATATATACTCCTGCTCAAAATTAGAGCACCACCATCTATTTCTTCGTTTGCCACCTTCTTTTTTCCTTTATCAAGTTTTTATCTATTTGAACACATTGTTTGCAAACACAGAAGGAAAAAGGTAACCAAAAAAGGTACAAATTCGAGAAAAAAAAAATGTTTTTATATGTCTCCTCTAGCTAGGATGAGGGCTTGGAGCTATCGACCGATGCCTCTAATCAAGTTTTGGATACCTTCCTGGGGATATTGGTCCATTCCTCTTTCGCTGCTGTTTCCAGCTGCTGAATATTGTCTGGTGGTGGATCTCTGGCTCGAATTCTTCTTTTCAGCATGTCCCAAACATGCTCTATCGGATTCATGTTTAGGCTCCTTGGTGGCCAGTCCAGGATATAAAATTTATAAGGGAAGAAGGAAGAAGATAAACGAAAAAATGGATGGTGGTGCTCTTATTTTGAGCAGGAGTGTATAATTAGTATTACTAGATATAACTAAGTATAAATAGACTTACTCTCAAGTAGTCTATGGGGTCTCAAGGTGTCTAATTTGAACAGAATTTCAAAAACTATTATCTACGATACCCAACATGCAAATTTGAGTTCACCCCTTCCCCTTCCAATACTCTTGCGTTGCTAGTCTAGGTAGGTAATTCGCAGAACATCACATCCTTGTTCAAGGTGAAACACAAAAACCCACGAAATATGTGGTTTCTGGTGTCTTGGCGCCATGGTGGCACAAAGAATACACAATTCATGAAAATACAGAGCTACGTTGATAATAATGTCCCCTCAATTTCATAGTTTGGGTGCAATTAGTAAACTATAAAGGAGCCGAAATATTAAAAAATCGGATATTTTGTGAATATTATCCCCCCACTCGTCCCCTCCTCACGCTAATTTCGATTTCTGGTCATTCGAACTCTCCGAACAAAAAATAATTTCGCAAATTGGTTGGAAATTGAGGCTAAATTATGCCCAAAAACGTACGTTTTTTGGTTGCCTGTGTACAAAGTGTCTGAGGGACACGGTGGTTTTCAGAAACTAGGGAACAAAGTACTTTTCCTGACGGTTAGATCATAGCTGAAGGTTTGAAATGGAACCTTCTATAAAGGGGGGACAGGATCTGAACGCCTGGGATATTCAAGATGCTCACTGCTGTCGAAATATTTCATTGAAATTTCCCTCGTGTCTGTCAGACACTTAATACACACCAGGGGTTAATGGTCTCAATCGCGCAAGAGACTGTCTAAACTTCTCTTTGGAATCTGGATCGGTACCGTTTCCCATCAATAAATTCTGCATGTCTGCAGGAAGGACATGCAAAATTAATAAATTAAACTCTATCAGGAAGCACCACATCTCATTCTGAAACCTGCAGAGTCAACATCACTCAGCGACTTGTTCCTGATTTGTGGGCACTTTGTAAGTTACCTACACCATGAATGGCAAAAGATGTGGAGTACGAGTTCCGTATATTCAATGTTCAGAGTTTACTGAACCATTCAGAATGCTTTGGTAACACAATGAGAATAACACTACGAGTGGTATTCCAGAAGCTGTCAACCCTCATTAAAATGTCCACCCGATTTTTTTTTTCGTGAATGGGAAGGACAGGAGGGAACGAGTAGAAAAGCACTGAGTTCCGTCAAACAAAATGAATGCACGTTGCCCGATTGAATGAAGGATCGGAACCGGAAACCGGAAACGGAAGCGATGATGACATTCAAGATGCATCGCTCTTGTGCAGCGTTTTCACTCCTTGGGCAACTCGTTGGCGATTGTTTCAAAGAGTACCAGAAACAGCAAATACAAAGATTCCACATATTCGATAGTGAGGTAGTAAATTTTCAAGAAAGGTAAACTTTACTAAAAACCACATTGAAATAGATACTTAGGAATAACTTGGCACTCGAAGATGAATTGAGGGATAAATAAACCAAAATTCTACAAAAGAATTTTTTATTTGGAATTTTTTTTTTTTTTTGGCTTCAGAATAGGATTTTTTACGCACTAAAACCCCTAAAATTTTCAGGTATAAAATTCGAACAGTTTAGAAGAAACCAGCGAGAAAAGAGAAAGACGAAGTGACATTAATAAAAACATTTTCATTAAAAGACATTTTCATTAATAAAAATAATAAACCAAAGTTCTTGATAATTTTAAACTAATGAAAAAACAACACCCGTATATACAAAATTTGCGAGCTAGGTCGTTTTAAAAATTGTTTTTCCCCCCTTTTTTTACCCTTTAGAAGTGACTGACAATAACCTATAAAACTTGATATAAAAAACAAACAACCAAAATCTTCGAGGCACAATTAGTCCTGAAATGGAGCCGACGTATCAAATTTCATCAAAATTGGACGGAAATCTTTTTTAGACAATTTTTTTCTTATTATAAGAGTTACAATGTTTTTTAATTTCTGGAACTACAAGAATTCATAACTATAACGGAGGTACCCTATCGCTAAAAACCTCCTCAAAATATCTCATATCCAATCATTTGTACTATGTATTGTACAAATTGATGAAAAAACTGGGTTTAAATGCAAGAAAATGCAGGATTCAGCTTTTAGAACAATCAGTAATTCTCTTAATTTGAAAGTATTTCGATTTTTCGCTCGTTGAATGTTATTTAAAACTTGTTTAAGAACCTGATTATGACAGGAAATTTAACGTTCTTTCCAACGATGAATTTTATTTTTAGCGTTCTGTTGTAATTCAGGGGAGTTATGGCTATTTAAGAGGTAACAGGTCGTAAAGACAAAACAAATCTTGAAAGTGAAAAACAAAAACAGCGAAATTCGCGCATAAAAACTTGTTGTCGGAAGTTTCTCGTAGATATTGTTATTAGCATATGGGGTAAGTAGGGTCATTTATGAAAGAACAATATAAAATAAATTAACTAGAAAGACTTCACTCGGCAGAAATTCCCATTCACGAAACCTTTCAAGATCCAAGAGTGCTAAAAGTTCCATTTATCATCATCAGCTCCGCTAGGATTCACGCTTAAAGCCCCTCAGGTCGCCGCACGGGCGGTTTTCTCTTACAATGCCTCTCAAGAATGTGTATGTATTCTCAGGGATGACAGCTCATTTTTCAGTAATTCCCTTTTCCCTCTTTTATTTGCCGGGTGACGATTACACATCAGCACATCATGTCTTTCGGAAACCCAAATAATAATACTTCCACGGTGAACAGTTGCGACATTTTTTCTTCTATTTCGTTCCCTTCCAGAACTGATGATAGAAAGATGATGCAGTAGTTGTGAGAGCATGGAAAGAAAACCTTTGTGGAGCTGCAGTTTCGGATGAGGTGCAATTTTCAAAAAAAAAAATGTTCTACTCATTGATTATGTGTGAAAATTCAAGTCATTGACCAAAAAAGTTGGGAAAAATGAAATTGATTTTCCGTCATGTTGAGAGTGAGCGGAAAGTGGGATGGTATTCATGCTGAGAAAAATTCTTTCGTGATGAAACCCTCTGGAAGTCCATCATCCTACGGAGGTTCTTGAAAATTACAGGACGATCCAGCCACTCTGTTAATGAAAATGCAACATTAAAAGGAAAACCATGTTGAATGTGTTAAGCTAATAAAAGTATGAAATGAATAAGAAATAGATGAGAAATCTGAAAACGCAGATAGGTAGGTATGAGCACCCCTTGGAAACTATCGATGGTTTTGTGTAATGAAAAATGTTGAAACGTAAAATTTTTGTGAGATAATGAAAGTATTGAACAGGTGCCTTCTGCCTTACAATTTGTATGATAAAAATTTCAGTGAAACGATAGTTAGTTCAGGCCAACCCCCAAAAATGTGTTGGTTTACATTTCCGCGGCACTTTTCTTAGCAACCATGGACCGATTTTGATGAAATTTATAGGTATTTGGGCTCCAATTGGGGTCTAGTTGTGTCGGGAAGCATTTGGTTGATGTCAGTCACTTCTAAGAGTTGAATAAAAGGGCTGACATTTTCAAAACGCCCTCGCTCAAAAAATTCCGATATAAAGATATTGTTTTTTCACACAAAAGATATTGTTTTTAAAATAGTTCTGCATTTTTAGAATCGAATGAGACCACCCGGAGCTCTGTAGGACCAACCGTTCACTCCCTATGAGAAACGAAGGGTTGGACTTATGATGAATCAGAAACACGAGTATGAATCGCCAAAGAGGCCTAATCCCCGTCGAAATTTTAACTGACCAAAATGCGATTGTTTCTAAGAGTTGTGCTCAATTGGCAGCATTATCAACCAGAAATCAAATTTCCTAAAGAAAATATCTAAAACTTCCTGTTTCTTCGAATTGAGTGAGAAGCTTTTATTTCTTCGAAATAAACTCGATTGTGAAGTAAGTAAGTAGTGCCAATGGTTGGTAGAAAGTGACAATGGCACAGCTGTGTTCTTTACAGACGAGTGATCTGTACAGAAACATAATGAACCTTTGTGTAATCATTTTCTGCGTTTTTCATCTGAAAATACGCTAAAAAAATGTGATTTAACTGAAAATTGAAATTCCCTAGGTATACTTTTGTCGTGTATTAGATATGAAAAGTTTAGAGAACAAAATTCAATAAATTCAAACAAATTCAACATAATTACCTGAGATCAATTCATTATTGAGATAAGAAACAACTGAATATTTTAATTTGATAGGATAACGATAACAGAAAGAATCGACGCTTTCACATTGAAGTAATCGCTTCTGAACCATTTATGGTGAAAATATCAGCTTTAAACCATCGATGGTGAAAACATCGACTATCGGATGCAAAACATCGACAGTTCGATAGTATCGGCCATCGATGCTCATCCCTACAGATAAGGACAAAATGTGAATGCCTCAAAATGTTTGCGTGTGAAGGTCGGATGATGATACGAGTTTTGGGGGGACTTTCAATAGTACAAAACACACAACCCTCGGAAAATGTTTCGATATTGGGGACTCATTTGAATATTTGCTTGTAACAAGGTCACTATTACACGTCCGCAGTGGCGACCGATTCAAATACAATTGCCTCTAGAGTCCCAACTATTTACACAATATCTGAAAATATCGAAGTTATGCTTGTTGAATATGAACCTCCACAAGAAGTCTTCATCTATGTATAGTGTTACCACTCAGAAGTTACTCTCATTGGTTAAGACCTGCTCGGGCTGTGGAGGGAAAAGCTGCAATTGATTACACAATGGTTTATTATTTTTCTGTGTAGATCACACTATTCCATTAGTAGCGTTAACTACCAACCGTATTATGCCACAAGGTCAACAATTAGTTTGATAAAAAGAATCTTCCATGAATAGCATCCTTATCAGAGAGCTGTGGGTGCCTTCATTACGAAGTTTGGTTCTTGGTTGCTAAGGAAGCACAATAAATTAAAAAAATTAAATTAAATTAAGCAACCATTTCAGGTTGAATTTTCGTCCGACTGCCATTCTTGGCGTCGCGGACGTCATCAGCTGTCTCCCTAAGGGGAGATCAGAATTTGTTCTGATGATTTCGCTCATGGCTTCCCAAACATCACCGCCCTGGGTTGGAACGAGAGATTGCCGATCGTCTAATAGACAGAAAACTTTCTGCAACGACCAGACTCGAACGCGCGTCCCCGCTAGACGGTTCTCATCTTATCACTGCAGTCCGGTACACTGTCCACTAGACCACCGACGCCCAGGAAGCACAATTCTATACGAAAACTCGACGCTTTGCGCCTCGGCGGGGGGCTCCGCCCCCCTGCACCCCCCGGTTTATTTCTTTTTCCATACTCTGTATGAAATCATAGGAACACAGAATGTGTTTTTGCGATGCTAGTCATCCGTTAAATAAAAAACAACAATAATAAATGTGGAGTCTTTGGCAATAATAAAATAAATAATTGTTAGACATTTAATTTGGTCTAAAACCCTATAAATGTTATATAAATAAATATGTAACTACAAGAAAAATACTATATAAATTGAGAGCTTTCCAACGAATGGTGAACAATTTCTGTGCAATGAACACTGCGGGAGTTCTATTTCCTTACCAACGGCTTGGTTGCACGTGAAAATCATTATAAAAGGCGCGTAACGGTTTTTTCTGTCGCTTTTTCGTGACGATTTTTTTTTCGGTAGGTCATCGCAAAAACACATTCTGTGTTAAAATTAACAAAGATGGCAGTGGAACAGCGAAAATTCATGTCAGTGAACATTAATTGGCGATTCACACTCGTGTTTCTGATTTACCATTCGTTCCAACTTTAGGACCTTTTAGTGAGCGAACGGTTGGTCCTACAGAGCTCTGGGTGGTCTCATTCGATTCTAAAACGCTGCAAACTATTATATCTGAGTGAAGATCATCCGTCCGCAAATATCGCGTCTGATTAGCTGAAATTTGAGTCATTGAACGTTCCTGTGTGATTCACACTCGTGTTTCTGATTTATCATTCGTCCAACAAACGGACCAATGGAGGCACATCCAAGAACCTCTGCATGAGTGTCCATAAAGACCCTTCTAAGGGCATGTGGTAGGTGGTGGTGATGGGGGGGGGGTGTGTGGATTGTTTGGCCTAGAAACTATCATTAATTGATGAAAAAATAATACCTTTATACCACAGGTTTTAGAGCTAGGGCGTTTTAAAAATGTCAGCAAGCTCTAATTACCCCTTACAAGTGACTGACAATAACGACAAGCTTCGGGGCACAATCAGACTCCAAATGGAGGACTTATACCATATTTAATCAAAATCGGTCCATGGTAATTAAGAAAAGTGCCATTCTCTGGCGTATATTAATAAAAGCAGAACTTCCGGTAGTATACAATACTTACCTATCTACTAGTTTTGGCTTAATTGACCGCGAAACTTGTGCGTGACGGATATATCCACAACTCTTTTCAGTATATATACTGAGAACAGTTCTACTTTTTCAACCAGGACTTATACAACAGAAGAGTTGCGGAGGAGAGGTGGTCGACAGCTTGTAATTCCATTCTCTCCCAACAAAAACACCGCAAGCGACATATGGCCGTCGGTGGGTTTTCTTCTTGCTCAGATCTCCTCTCTCGATAATTTTACGAGCTGAGACGACATACCCTTCGCCCTAGGAAATCGTGCAAGAATTTCGATCATTATACAGTAAATGCTGTGAGAGTAATTTCTCTAAATTGGCCGGGGCCTGGCTGAATCATCTGTTGGAGGATTCTGTAATCGAACTTTGTAGGCTAGTAAAGTGAACTGTTCAGAATTGAATTGAATTGAATTGAAAAATTTTTTATTTGTAAACCGCTCAAAGGCTATACAAAGGTCTGTACAGAAATTAAGATAATTCATCAAGTATAAGTAGTTGAACAAGAAGTTGATAAGTAGATCAATAAGTAGTGGAAATACTAAAACAACTAAAATACTAACAATAAATTGATAAGTAGATCAATAAGTGGAGGAAATACTCCAAATTACTAGGCGATTGGTTGAGTAAACGATTCGAAGAAGTGGTCGTAGTTGTAGGGTGCAAGTTCTATGAGATGTGATCAAATTTTCTTCCTGAATTCAGAAGTTTTCTTTTTCCCACCAAGGACGAGAATTATTTTTCATTAAATAATTGAATTTTTTTCAGGTTTCTTGGTTTATTAGGTTCTAAATAATCACAGAAAAATGTTTTAAAAAAATAATCCGTTCTCCTTTAAGGAGTGGGGGGTGTGACATATATGTCATACTCGTCCTTAGGGGGTCAAAGGGTATGAAAAACTTCATCCAAGGTCAAAATGAAAAAAAAAAAAAAACATTCAATTAAGCATGTTATTGGAAAACCAAGGACATTTATTGATTTAAAAGATAGTCAATGACAGAATGGTATTATTGTTTGAAAACATCGAAGAAAAAACTCAGTAGGAACTATGGGTATTAATTTTTTTGTGTGAAACTGAACATTGCATTTCAAACACAGTCCAACGTTGCATTTGGTGCACATTGACGTGACGACACTTTTGCAACCATCATTAGTACACCTTCTCTTCTTATTTTCTACTTCCCCCAGTAGATGGTCTTTCCGGTCGTAGCGAATATCAGCCAAAACTCTTGATGTCCTGTTTGAAATGGAGCTGTTGGGCCCACAAACATTAGTTTAGTATCTTGTCAGGTATGTGATGGCGATTTCTCTTCTGAATTCGAGTTTGGTGATGTGTCTTCCTGTTCTCTTGTAAATCTGCCAAACGTTATTTATCAATGCATCAATTAGCCACGTCAGTATTGACCAGTACCATTTCTCCTTTCTGAATGAAATACGGTATTGATTTAGTGAGTTTGGCCTCCAATTCGTACTCCATTAGACAAAACTGCCTCAGCTTCACTGCTCAATTGGTTAACTGTCTAATTGTCCAACAAACCTCCTGTGTCCTCGTCGCCACTATCTTCGTCAGTGAGCTCGTTAGCAGGTAGAGGTGGGTTGAAAATATCTTCCACTTCCAAACTGCGTCATCATCGTCAAAGACGCTTAGGATGTCTTCCTCGAGTAGCTGAACTTTCTCAACAACAGTCAAATCACCTTTCAAGCATACATTATCCCTGAAAAAGGATAAAACTGATGAAAATTCCGAATTTTGATACAGTATCTAAAAAAAAAGAAAACTACGAAAGCTGTGGGCAGGCAAAAAAATTATGTGGGGAAGGACGAGTGTGACATATTCGTCACACCGTCCTTTCCACTCACTCACAGCTACTACAAATAACTTTTAATTTGATTAAATAATCCACATCCCCTTCAAAACTATCTAAGAGAATAACATTGAAAGGGTAAAACAATTTATGAGGAAAATAAGCAATAAATTCCACTAACCAATGATTTGGGTCCATCGAAAAAGATGCAGAATTTTCAATTAGCCGAAAAAAATACTAAATCACCTTTCTTGGGCGAAAACACACAATGAACTGACAAAGCAGACTCCCCAGCTACGGGAGAGGGTGAACATGGGCAAAAACATCGACATGCAGTGACATAAATTGGGTTTTGTTGGAACTTGTTTGCTATGCGTCACACTACGCCAATCTTCGGGGACGGTGTTCCACAACTTCATGCACCACCAGTGAGATTAGTTGCGCGATGAACTCAGAGGTAGTAGTACCAGTAAAAGTAGTGATACCGTCAGGTGGGGAGAGTTGGGACCATTTTCACTACATTTTATTCTGCCCTGCCTGGACTGAGTGTTGTAAAACAATATTGAAGGGCGTTTTGAAAAGATAGGACCTCAGCCTATCCCCCATGGTTTCAAAATTGAAAAACCTTCACAGGGGAGGGTGTATATTGCTTCCGAGTCTACCAAGGTAGCGGAAGCTTTGTTTTCACTTTTCGAGTTTCAAAAAAAAAGTTCTCCAAAATCAAAATTTCCACTCATGTTTTACGTTTCAGACCTTCCTGAACAATTTCGGTTTCGTGTCTGTCTGTCTGTGTGTCTGTCTATGTGTCATGAAATCCTTGCCACAGCCAAAACTTCTACAATTCTCATCCGATTTCGATGAAATTTTCAGGGATTGTGCGGGTTGGCGTGTAGTTTGTCCTCTATGAAAATCATTACCCCCGGACTGATTGTAGCCAATGCGCATGCGGAAAAGTATGTTTCCTTGTTACAGCCATAACTTCTACATTTTTCAACAATATTCAGAGATTGTTCAGATTAGCGTGTAGATGGTCCCCTATGAGGCTAGTACAAGGTATTTAGAAATTGGTGTTTTGAGATTAACTACTATGCATCGGATCATCTATACAATCGGGTTATGGATACGAGGAAGCTATGTGCCACACCCACTTGGCAGACTTTTTTTCTAAGGTAGGTCCCAACTCTCCTCATTAGTGGGACCGTATTGAGACTACTTACGTTTTCGGCCTTTTATCAAGTCTAAATGTCATGGAGGAGAGTTAGAACCATTTTATATGTTTAAAAAATAGAAATTGAGTGGCACAGAGTAAAATGAAGGAAATGGAAATGGCACGTATCGTTTAAAATGATCTGTTTTATAGCCCAGACGAATTAGAGAAAATAGGAGAAATAATTCATAGTAAAGAAATTCCTTCACCAGTGTCTTCCTTTACACTTGGTTAATCATATCTCAAAAGTGAGCTCGAGGAGGGGGGATGAATTTTCTCCTATTTTTTCGACTTTTTTTCGGTTTTTTGCATATAGGTACCTCTAAAAGTAAGCGTTCTAGCGGATTTTTCACTATTACTAGAATTACAGTACATGAAATTTCCTATAATTTGCATCACTGACTTGAGTCTCTACGATTACGCCTTCCGCCGCTAGAGCGCGTTGAAAAGTAGGTATCATTTTAAAAAATCAGCAAAAAGGTCTTTTTATGCTCTTTTTACTCGGAAATGTTCAGGAATTGTGCGGGTTGGCGTTTAGATGGTCCCCTATGAAAATCATCCCCCCAGCCACTGCGCATGCGCAAACTTGTATTTCCTTGTTACTGCCATAACTTCTACATATCCCATCTGATTTAATAAAATCTTGACTCACATTCCTGATCACAGGGGTTTCGAGTGTAATGGTAGAAATACGTGGTACGATTACATTGCACAAAGCCGTTGTATCACAAGAAGTCTTGGTTTCTCTAATGGTGAATAATTTTACATTTTTACGCTAAGAAAAACCAATTAAACTGACCCAATCTTAAGAACAACACTCAAGTTGAGACTTAGAAACTCTGGCACCGAGTAAACTAATTTTATTTCACCCGAACAAAATGCAAACTTACGACTTGAAAAACCACCTTGAGAGTTGAAATTTTAAAGAAAAGGAACTCATTGAAAAAAATTAACAATTGGAAAAATGGAATTAAAAAAAAATCGAATTCCATACAACTCCAGCACTTTTTGTAGATTGTCTTCGCTGTAGAAGCCCTACAACCGGTGGGGTCGTTTTTCCCTTTCGGAAGTTTGAGAACTTACGGGTGTACTTCCTCGGCATCTAAAAACCAGAAAAACAACAGAGAAAGTCACAAATCGCCAACTCTCCCCAAAGTGAGGTCTCAACTTTCCCCATTGAACAAAACCAGTGATAACAGTCAAATGATAGAAGGAAACGACGTCAAATTTAGCCTTTGGAATCGAGCAAGAAAAAAAAAATTTTAACCCCCCCTCAAAATTTGATGTTTTACGTTTCAAGGTACGTAGAATACGAAAATCGAATAAAAAAATTTTAGTCCGTCCGCCGTACGCCGTACGCCGTACGCGGCACTTTTCTTAGCAACACTGGACCGATTTGGTTCAAATTTGGTATATGGGCTCCATTTGGGGTCTAGTTGTGCCGCGAAGCTTTTGGTTGATGTAGGTCACTTCTAAGGGATGAAAATTAAGGGTTGAAATTTTCAAGAGTGCCCTAGCTCGAAAACTCTCGAAATAAAGGTATCTTTTTTTCACCAATTTTAAATAGTATTGAATTTTTAAAAATTTTTGAGACCACCCGGAGCTCTGTAGGACAAACCGTTCGGTCCCTACGAGTACTTGGAGGTTTTCCTTCGATAAAACAGAATCATGAGTGTGAATCGCAAAAGAGGTCTAATCTCCGTTGAAATTTTATCGGACTAAAATGCGATCGCTGTTCATTTCTTCGATTTGTATACAGTTTTGCCTTCTGCGTAACCAGTAATCAAATTTCTACATGAAGCTTTCTATTTTTCGAATCGAGTGTGAAGCGTTTAGTTCTTTCTAATAAACTTGATTGTGAAGGTGTGAAGCCAGTATGGTGTGGTAGGTAGTACCTAGCTGGTAGGTAAAAAAAAGTTGGTAGGTAAAAAAGATGTTGGTGGGTAAAAAACGCTGCAAATCATTGCTCAAAGGCTTCTTCACTCTTCAGATCACTGATCAGCTGAGTGAGCTCCGAAGCCATTTTTAATCCTATTGAATGGAAGTTCTCTTCCAGGTGTCTCCTGCATTCGAGGAGATCTTCTTCTTTCTTCAGATCACTGATCAGCTGAGTGAGCTCCGAAGCCATTTTTAATCCTATTGAATGGAAGTGCTCTTCCAGGCGTCTCCAGCATTCGAGGAGATCTTCTTCACTCTTCAGATCACTGATCAGCTGAGTGAGCTCCGAAGCCATTTTCAATCCTATTGAATGGAAGTGCTCTTCCAGGCGTCTCCAGCATTCGAGGAGATCTTCTTCACACCTCAGATCACTGTTCAGCTGAGTGAGCTCCAAAGCCATTTTCAATCCTATTGAATGGAAGTGCTCTTCCAGGCGTCTCCAGCATTCGAGGAGATCTTCTTCACTCCTCAGATCACTGATCAGCTGAGTGAGCTCCGAAGCCATTTTCAATCCTATTGAACGCAGGAAACTGAAATTTGAGAGGGAAGGTCAAGGGAGAATACAGATAGTGGTAGGTGCTATTGATGGAGAACCAGTGATCTATACAGAAGGGTGATCTATACAGAAAATAATAAACCTTTGAGCAATGATTTGCAGCGTTTTTAAAATATGTTAGCTTGTACTACCAAGTGCTTTTCCAAATTTTCAGTTGTAAAAGATTTTCTCAAATCGTACAATTATAGTTTCAAACGGGAGAATGACCGCTCCACATCTGCTGAGTCAATTGGTAGATATTTGAAAGACGCCACTTCTTGAGGATTGTGAGACCAATTGCTGGTGTTGGGTGAGTCGCCTTCCAACACTTTCGCCAACACGACAGTTTTCCAGCCAGGATTTCGTTTGAGTACACACTCTAATTTTTCTCGGACGGTTTCACCTGTTTTTCCGGGCCATGATAACGCCTCCTCATTAGAGGAAATAGCTGACAAAACTGGAAAATGTGGCTTTTGCCAAGAAATGCCCATTATATGCACTTATACCAAAAACTGCGAATAGGGTAAAACCACCAATAGTCGGCACTGTTAAGCCCGATCTTCAACTTCAAAACGCAGTTATAAATCAGTTTTCAGTGCTAATCCATTTTTTTTTTCTTTACGTAGATAAACATCTGTACTTCATTTAAAAAAATACTAGGAAACTTCATAACAACTTTTGAATCGAGTTGTTAGGCAATTCTACACAAACAACAGATTTCCTAGTAGCCGGCACCCATTTTGCCATCAATCGGCACGGCTTTTAACCAATAGTGGGCACCAGTCCACCATTGATGGGCACTGCTCTCTACTACCTAATAGTTGGCACCTGCCAACTGCCAATTCAACGCTGTCATACTAATAGTTGGAACAGGTTTAGATTCTGGTGAGGGATAGAAAAAAACGTAAAATGGTAACGAAAGGTAAAATAACGTTGTTATTTAAATCACTCTTTAAGGTTAACTTTGAGTTACCGAGGTACCGAGCTACTGTGCAGTGAAATACCAGGTTTTCCTCGACAAAATTTGGTGTTGAACACTCTAATTATTTTGACATATCACATAAATTAAGTCCCAAACGATAGAGGTGAACGGATGAGACAAGAAATATCACAAAAGTTTGAATAGGTATAAAAGGAAATCAAACGTTGGTTTCAAACTATAAAGTTAAAATTTAATATTTTATATTAAATGCCAAGTGGGTGTGGCACATAGCTTCCTCGTATCCATAACCCGATTATACAGATGATGCATTGAAGTTAATCTCAAAACACCAATCTCTAAGTACCTTTCACTACCCTCATAGGTCTACATACACGCTTATCTGGACAATCCTAGAAAATTTCATCAAATTCGGATGAAAAATGTAAGTTTATGGCTGTTACAAGGAATTCACGTTTGTGCATGCGCAGTCGCTTCTATCAGTCCGGGGATGATGTTTTCATAGGGGACCGTCTACACACCAACCGCACAATCCCTGAACATTTCATAGAAATCGGACAATAACTTCGTATAGTTATGCCCGTTACAAGGAATTCATGACAGACAGACACGGAACCCATATTGTTCAGCAAGGTCTAAAACGCAAAACGCGAGTGAAAATTTTGATTTTGGAGATCTTTTTTTCATCCTTGAAAAGTGAAAACAAAACTTCCGCTACCTTGGTAGACTCGGAAGCAATTTAAGTCTCAGCACCCTCCCCCCTTCACCCCATCAGGTAGTAGGTAGGTAACCCCCCCCCCCCTTACTCACCTCAGCAAAAAATACCTAGCGATCACCTCCAGTGTTAATACCGGGCACTGCCGACTATTGAGTACTGGGCATGCTGATTACTGGGTTCTACCCTAGTCGGCATGCCAGTTATTGAATGATCGGCACTGCCCATTATTAGTTTTATGGTGTGCCGAAATCTGGATAGAGCTACGGGATAACAATTTAATCTTTAGAAATTATGTTTGGTTACGAAAATTGATCAATTCAGATCAAAAGACTTCATGATGACAAATGCAAGCCGAAATCCAAAGGTGGGCACCCCACGCCAATTATTGAAATTGAGGTTAATTTTTATCCAGAACTGGGCACATCTACAATCCCCAATATAATTCGATAAAACGTATCAAAAAGTAATGCAAATGAAAGCTTTAAGGCTGGAGAATGCAACAGAATCGGAAAAAAGTACGAAAGAATCACTTACCAGCGAGCAGTACCCAAAACAGCACTGTCAGTCCTTAAGAAAAAAATAGCGGGAGGTCTGTTACGAGGACGCGCAATGGGTACTGTCAAAAAAATGTTTTTCCATCTGATTTTACTCCTGCTCACGGCCCACAAACAAGCTGACGAGCTTCGTATTCAGTTGTAGCCCCTGAAAATATTTTTTTAAGCCTCCTAGGTCACTCCCAAGTCTTATTCTTGACCAGAATGTGTTGAGAGTGCCCACTATTAGGGGGGGTGCTGGTTATTGGTGGTTTTACCCTATATGCAAATATATGCACGATAAATTTAAATTTGGAGCGACAAAATGGCTTGAATACGGCATATGGCTCCTTACAGCTTGGGCGTATCGCAGAAAAATATGCAAATATGCAAAATGCCGAGCCCTAGTGATAACTGTCATCTGAAAGGTATAAACATAGAGTTTCTACAAGAACCAGGTGGCTAACTCGACATCAGCTCTCCTGGCGACCCTATTCATAACTTTTTTCGAGAAGTCTCAACTCTCCCCTCAAGTCCCAAGTCTCCCCATCTGACGGTAATAATAATATAGTACTGCTTCAGGTGGTCTTCCACACTCGTCATAACATAACTCGGAATGATGTCTGTCGATAGTGACGATTCGATGTACCTTTCGATGCGATATTTAACATCGGAATAATATCGGAAGGCAGTATCGATATCGATAAAATATCAAAGAAAAATATCGATATCACTAATATCGATAGAATATCGAAAGAAAAATATTGATGTGACATAGTCACTGATATCGAATATGTTTTTGCATCTTTTTTTATCAATATCAGTGATATCGATAGAATATCGAAAGAAACTCGGCGCTTTGCGCCTCGGCGGGGGGCTCCGCCCCCCTGCACCCCCCGGTTTATTTCTTTTTCCATACTCTATATGAAATCATAGGAACACAGAATGTGTTTTTGCGATACTAGTCATCCGTTAAATAAAAAACAACAATAATAAATGTGGAGTTGACATTAACATGACAACCAATAAACATATCACAAGATGTTTTTTCTGTCGCTTTTTCGTGACGATTTTTTTTCGGTAGGTCATCGCAAAAACACATTCTGTGTTAAAATACTGATTTCACCATGGACCTAGTATCCCACAAGGATACTGGAGGATTTCACTAAGATAAAATGTTTTCGGATTTTTTTAATTTTTTTTTTTTTACCAATTTTGAAGATATTAATAGAATATCGAAAGAAAAATACTGATTTCACTGTTACCTATCAAATATGTTTTTGCATCGCTTTTTAAAAATAAATATCAGTGATATCGCTAGAATATCGAAAGAAAAATACTAAATCCACTGATATTGAATATGTTTTTGCATATTTTTAAAATTAATATCAGGATATCGATAAATTATCGAAATAACAATATTGATTTCACTGATATCGAATATGCTTTGCATCTTTTTATCAATATTAGTGATATAGATAGATAATCGAAAGAAAAATATTGATTTCACTGATATCGAATATGTTTTTGCATCTTTTTTAAAATCAATATCAGTGATCACAATAATTTATCGAAAGAAAAATATTGATTTCACTGATATCAATTGTATGTTTTCGCATCGTTTTTAATCGATATAATGCCAGTTCAAATTTTTCTCGCTAAAAGTTGTATCAATTCGTAATATCATACATTCAGCTTCCATTTCTATTCATTTTGGTGTTTTATTATTTTTTATATTTTAGGAGAAATTGATAAATTACAGTAGGAAGGAACCATCACAACCGATAATTTTTTTCTTTCGATGTCAATATTTTCCTTTCGATATTCGATAATATCGCAAGAAAAATATCGATACAAATATCGGAAATATTGAAACAAAATATCGATATCAATAAATATCGAAAGTATCGAATCATCACTATCTGTCGATCCATCGGTGTTGAAACAAAAGGCAACTGAAAACTTATATGAAGACACAAATTAATACGTTCGGCCTTGATTTATGAATGGCTCTCAACCACCTAGTGAAATATTTCGACCCAATGAATAGTAAACAGAAAGGAAAAGTTCCTGACAAACGCGGCAACCTGTTTATACTAGGTAGCAAAAAGATTCGAGAGGGTGGCGCTCATTTGTAGGTTTTTAGACTGGACACATTTTCTCACGCTCGGAACAAGATGGGTGGATGGGGAAGACATAAATATCCTCGAGGGGTAAGGGACGCGATACCTCATTAAAACGGCAGGCGGAAAAAAACACCTCAAAAGTTCCATGCCCACCGAAAGAGAAGGATAGTGGCAAAAAACGAATAGACTATTTCAAAAGGAACGAGCCTGTACTTTCGAAAGGAGCAGATAAGATAAAATTGGTAAAGAGGGTATAAAAAGCGGGGTCCGGCGTAAGCGGGCGTTTTTACTTGTATCGGAAAAGGCGACGATGCGAGGAAATGGCCAGTTTGGAGGTGGAGATCCACCTGGCCGGTCTAAGTCTGATGAGATCCATAGGGCACCTGGGCTTCCTCTGGCCAGTGGCTTTCCCTTTGGAGTGCTAACGGGGTGGGAACCACAATTCCGATAAAAGCCTCCTTCCAGTTACGCCCTGGAAGTAACGAGGCAATCCTGGGTTCTCGTTGTAGAAGGTACGCGAGTGGGGTCCGAGATGTGCAGTAGCGAGTAGTCCAAACGAGATTGAGCCCCGCTGGAAACAACTATTGCCCTCCCTGATTGAATAGAAGACGATTGCATATTGTTCAAAATGGGTTCTCCAAGTTACTTCTTGTGAATCCTTATACAAGTAGTCCTACAAAATCTTCAAAAAAGAACCCCAAATAACCTCAAAATTTAAAATATGCAAAATTTTAAAATATTTACTTACCTGTTTTGGAACTTATTAAAAGCCATCGTGTGTGTAGGGCCTTTCTTCAATGGAAGTTGGTAGGTTGAGGGAGGATTTACTGCGGTGACCAGCATCATCAGGACTCTGTGGAAGAGTAACAGTTCAACACTTGGAAATATTTACAACGGGTTACTAATTCTAATGGGCTTTTTGCTTCCGAGTCTACCAAGGTAGCGGAAGCTTTGTTTTCGCTTTTTAAGGTTGAAAAAAAGTTCTTCAAAATCAAAATTTCCACTCGCGTTTTACGTTTTAGACCTTCCTGAACAATTTTGGTTCCGTGTCTGTCTGCCTGTCTGTGTGTCTGTCATGAATTCCTTGTAACGCGCATAACTTTACGAAGTTATTGTCTGATTTCTATGAAATTGTCAGGGATTGTGCATGTTGGTGTGTAGACGGTCCCCTATGAAAATCATCATCCTCGGACTGATAGAAGCGACTGCGCATGCGCAAACGTGGATTCCTTGTTACAGTCATAACTTCTACATTTTCCATCCGATTTCAATGACATTTTCAGGGATGTTACAAATTAGTATTTAGATGGTCCCCTATGAAAATTATCACCCCCGGACTGATAGCAGCCTCTGCGCATGCGCAAACGTGAATTCCTTGTTACAGCCATAACTTCTACATTTTCCACCCGATTTCGATGAAATTTTTAGGGATTACGTGGATTAGGTTGTAGATGGTCCCCAATGAAAATCAAGGCCGCAAAATTTACAGAAGCCTCTGCGCATGCGCATACATAAAATCCTTGTAACAGCCATAACACTTACATTTTTCATCCGAATTTGATGAAATTTTCTAGGATTGTCCAGATCAGCGTGTAGATGGTCCCCTATGAGGATAGTGAAAGGTACTTAGAATGGTGTTTTGAGATTAACTACTATGCATCGGATCATCTATATAATCGGGTTATGGATACGAGGAAGCTATGTGCCACACTCACTTGGCAGACGTTTTTTGCTTCCGTGTCAACCAAGGAAGCGGAAGCTTTGTTTTCGCTTTTCAAAGTTGCAAAAAAAAATGTTCTTCAAAATCAAAATTTTCACTCGCGTTTTACGTTTTAGACCCTCCTGAACAATTTCGGTTCCGCGTCTGTCTGTCTGTGTGTCATGAAATCCTTGCCGCAGCCTCAACTTCTGCATTTATCACCCAATTTCGATGAAATTTTCAGGGATTGTGCTGGTTGGGGTGTAGATGGTTCCCTATGAAAATCATTACCCCCGGAGTGATATTAACCGCTGCGCATGCGCAAACGTAAAATCCTTGTAACGAAAGTCCTTGTTTTGGAGCATTTTTTGAGAGTCATGTATTCGATGTGTACTGCTCTCAGCAGGAACGGTGAGGATTTAGGATCACTATGCATCTGATCTTCGTCATCAGGTTTATTGGTGTTTCCAGTAAGAAACTGCAAAGAAAGGGTTAGAGATGTGACTCTAGGTAGATGAGTTGGGAGGATTAATAGTTAAGAAAAAAAACTAGGTATTACATGGTTCGTATTCAAATTATTCAAATACCCTCGTTTCGTTTTTAGTATGAGACACTTCCAGTATGGTGACGCTAGGTTAGTTGTAGTGAGCTGGGGTATTCATTTGTTTGTTTATCAGGATCTCTGATACAGCCTGTAAGATTGAGTTAGTGTTATTGTTTGAATTAGGTTGTCCATTATTGTAGGAAGGGTTTATTTTCAATATAATAACATTCGGAAAATAATTTGAAATATGCGTCTGAATTTGATCTTTATTTGAAGAACTTGAGTACATGTGCGGTAGGTGTAAAAGGACTAGGTTAACTGTGATAGAATCTATCTTCCTCTCATTGTCATTTATTCTACCAGGTAAGGAATCGTTGAGGGTGGGCGTCTTAAGCTACTGTAGTATTGCTTTCATTAGGAACATTGGGTGTTGGTTCTACTTGACTAGGTTTGGTAATTTTAAATAGTGGTTCAAATTGTTCGCCTAAGTATGTTAGGTCTTTTTCTTTCTTCATACAGATATCGCAGTTCTTTGCAGACGAATTGTCTATATGAAAAAATGAAAAAACTTTGTGTAATAATTTGCAGCGTTTTTAGCTTCTCGATCAGAGGGATTTCATTCCCTACAGCTCCTTTATGCCCGGGCACCCAGCAAAGGATCACTTTCACACCATTTTCCCGCCACTCGTGCTCAAAAGAATCTTTGTTGTGAATTGCATCTTCAAGTGTCGTGTTGTACTCAGTTATGCATCCTTAGTAACCAAGAATCAAATTTCGTAATGAAAGCATCCTCAATTCTCATAGCTATGTTATTACAAGTAGGTAGCAAGCTGCGTTCGTTTATACAGCAAAATGATAAACCATTGTGTAACAATTTGCAGCGTTTTTGCTTGATAAACAGCACCACACCACAAATCGATGTTGTAAGGCATTTTTAAATCTACGAAATTAACGATTGTCCGGCGCCAGACGTTTGTCGCTTCCTCTCCTTTAATGCATCTTCTCTTGGTAAAAATAAATCCATATCCAAGAATAAGAAAAAACCTTATCAAAATTCGAACCGGAAGCAATCGTATAAGATACTCGTACAAGGGAGTTGCTCAACGCGATAGGTCCCGTTTGAACAGCTTTGAGCGATCGGCCGTCCACCGATAAAATTCCTCCGTCTATCTTCTTTGGGATGCCTGGGAGATTCCATTGATCCGAGCCTGCTCAAGATTACTTATCGAGATGACTCAAAAACTTTTCGGAACGGAGGTTCTCATGAACGCGTGTGAATCGGAATTTTTTTTTATAGGACCTATCGTCTTTACTCATTTCCGCGTTTTTATGAAAGTTGCAGAATGTATTGAAATTTTCCTCCCGCAATTGCCGAATAAATATATCATTAAAGTATAATAAAATAAAAACCTCCTGCCAAAAAAAAAAGACCTCCAAAGTGATGGCAAACTACCTACTAAAAGAGAAAACGATAATGTCAACTTGTTCTGAAAGGTTGGAAGGTATCGCCGCCTTGCCCATTCGCATACACAAACATAATTGGTATATCAGGTAGCTTTTTTTATAGAGAAAATAATTTATTGAACCTTTTAAGACAAAAAAAAAAAAAAAAAAAAATTGGACAAGGACTCCAGTAGCTGTCAAAATGGAAAGGATCGCCAACAGCTCAAATTGGTATGCTAAAAGTACAAATTGAGTTGCCAAAAATTGAAATTGATTAATTAATTTTGAGTTTTTTAAAGGTACCTAGTTGATCATATAATCAAACAATGGTATTTTGGAATACCAACATTCGTAATGGAGATTCACAATTATTGTCATTCTCATAATATCCTCCTTCATACGACAGCAGTGACTTACTAGCCAATAGTTTTGGAACACATATTAACTCAATGATACCTACCCTTATTCCTGTTTTGTATTGCACTATCGACCGCTGTTGTAATACTAACTAGATGGAAGTGGAATCTACTTGCGTATGTTTGTGTCTGCAGAAGGGCACGGCGGCGACTTCAACGCATACCTATCTTTTAACTCATCTGAATTGGTTCCCCCTCAGTTTTTCGATCGGATTCCGTCTGATCGGATCGGATCTGTTACCATACTGTATGTCAGTTTCCGTAAGGCGATAACGCTTTGTGCTTTGTGAACATGAAATGAGCTATGTGCCACACACACTTGGCAGATTACCCTCTTATCACGTAGTTGTTCGATTTTCCCTATAAGTGTTAAGCGAACTTACATACTTGAACATGGATGAACAAATGAACACGTTTGATGAAGCTCATGCAGGTTTTGCGCGAATAACCCGCTATAATTTCCCCTTTCCTCCTCAACGCCACATTATTCGGTCATCGGAACCCCCCTTCTATATCATCTCATTTTAATGCTTATAATCAGACCTTCAATTTGAATGTACACAAATGGTCAGTCAACTACTCAGAGGAGAGTTACAGGGAAAGTTACGCGAATACTGACCAATCTTGTCGACATCTTCTTAAAAATGATGATTTTCATAGAGGACCATTTACATCTCAATCCGCACAATTGTTGGTAATTTCATCGAATTTAGATGAAAAATGTAGAAGCTATGGTTGTTACAAGGAATTCACGTATGAGCATGCGCTGCGGCTATCATTGATTTTCGTAGGGGACCATCTACACCCAAATCTGCACACTCGGAAAATTTCATACAATAACTTCGTTTAGCTTTGCTCGCTACAAGGACTTCAGGACACTCAGACCTACAGACAGACGGACTCGGAACCAAAAGTCTTCTTGAAGGCCTAAAATTTAAAACGCGAATGGAAAATTTTATTTCGGAGATCATTCTTTTTTCAACCTTGAAAAGTGAAAACAAAGCTTCCGCTACCTTGGTAGACAGAAGAATTTACCTCTTAGAAGCTTAAAAATTCAGATTTCACAAATTCGGGATGTCTCCAGATTGGTCTCCAACAAAATATACCTAACATACTTAACACGTTCACTGCGGGTCTGATTTTGTAAACCTTCCCACCAAGCGGAAAACTTTTTTTTCGCCTATCGCCTCAGAATGCTTCAAATATATGTGATATGGCACTAAAAAGTTGTTATTGCTATGATTTCTTAGAAATTTGCTAATGACGCACCATATGCGTCATCCGCCTGGCAGGTGTGATCAGTGGGTTTCCAAGCTGTTTAGTCACTCATTGCCACTTATTGCAATGAATGACTGAACAAAGCTCAATCATATAACACGGAAGATTATATAATTATACTTTATATTTTCAACCCAAACATTCACAAAAAAGAGCAGTCAAAAATGGAACAGCTGGGAAAACAGAGAAATTTGCATACAAGAATAAAAAATTGAACAATTGAACAAAATTTGCATACAAAATAAAAACTTGAACAGTCGAACAAAATAATAATGAGATCAATTCGCCTAATATTTTATAGGTATTTGCTACCTACCTGAAAAATATAAAAGCTGTGAAAAAAATTAACTAACTAAATTGACTAAAAAATTGACTAACCTTGGAACTTTGGAGGATGATGGCCCATCAGTCATCTAGAAATGAATTAGGTAGGCACCAAACGTTACTAAAAATTCAGTAAAAACACTTCACTATAATAACAGATCAAAACCGCGATGAAAGTTAGTTTATTCGTTGAAAATAGTCGAAATGAAACAAGAAATCAAATAAGATAACAACGGGAAGCTGGGCACCGACCGAGTGCACACTGACGGACTACAAAAATCGAGGAATATGAACTTCCTACACATCGAATCATGCTTTTTGAAGTATATATTACAACTTACCTTTATTATTTCACGTTTCCACGCCAAAAATCCACGAAAAACTCACAAAATAAGGTAATAAATTGAGGAAAAACCAAGATCACTTGCAATCGAACCTGCTGTGACTGTAGATGATAAAACAATGTGAAAGCCTCGTTCTTATCACAAACGACGCTTTGTGTGGGTAGTTTGGACCCATTTCTTGCAAGTAAACAAGCTTCGGAATACTTTCCTGCCAGGCGGATTTTAAGAAAACATTCTGAAAACGAAGGGGCTCATGACGCAACGTATGCGTCTCCCGCCTGGTGGCCCCGACTCGCATGACGCAACGTATGCGTCTTCCGCACGGAACGTGTTAAGGAGGTCTCAGTCGGTCGACGTTCTTTCTTCGTTCCGGGTCAGTATTTGGCCAAATCTAAGGTGCAAAAACTTAGAAAATTGTACTTAAATTGGAAAATTTAAAGAATTTTAGAAATTCATTAGTGCACGGCCCTAGGGAATTAAAAAACTGAAATATTGCCGCCGGAATCATCAAAATTGAACTATAATTGCCAGAGAAATATGAGGAAAACATGGAAAAAACCGTTTATTCAGTAGTTTTTCCCATTTTTCTTTGGCAATTATTGTTCGATTTACACGATTCCGGCGGCAATATTTCACTTCGTCAATTCCTTAGGGCCGTGCACTATTGAATTTCTAAATCCTTTAAAATTTCAAATTTAGGTACAACTTTTTAGATTTTTGCGCCTTCATTTTCGCGAAATATTAAAAACAAACTATCAGCTGTAAGCTTCAACGAGCGAGTAAATATTGGAGATCACCAAACAACTTGAGTGCAAACGGAAAATACCATTTATCATGCATGTACATTATGAAACGAAATCACCGTTGAACGAAGGTCTGGAGTCGGGAATTCGAAAAGATTTGGACGAAACAGTGACTATGATTGATACTAGTTTATTCAATAAATATTGAATGACTCGAATTATGATTCAAAAGGTAAAAGCGAAACGAAAGCAGTAAGAGAGTGTAACCAAGCAAAGTCCTAAGACGGTTGGAGACGAAGTGGGAAGATGCAAAGCGGGCAGGAGCGGAAGGCACCTGATCGCATACAATGTTACCAACCACATGATTCGGCTTAAGCTGATCTACAGGGTGTCCAAGTAACTACGCTCCCCCCACTTATTTTCTCTAATAGTGTAAGAAAAAAAATCAACCCAGGGATTGCGCCAAAGTTGAGATGAAGGTAAACCTCAAGTGCGGCACATCACTTAGCACTGTTTTTCTACGCTGAATCGCGTGGTGATATCCCTTTCTTGATTTGATTTTTATTTTACCGAATCTACAGCCGAAAAAGTCACTTTTTGAGAGGAAATCATTGATTTTCTAATAAAGGTTAATGAATCATCCTAATAAAAATTTTATTAGGATGTAAATTTTATTTTACATTTAATGTAAAAAAAAATAAATTTTTAAAATTGTAAACTAACGGGAAACTATCGCAAACGCTATCGATGAAAATTTTTTGCTCAGAGCAGGGGCGTGCATTTCTGAAGGAGGAGCCCAGTTCGAACAGTTTATCGCTTAATTGTTTCAATCATTGTTCATCCAATCATGTTTTTAGAAGACTGAAAATTATTTTGTAAAATTGTGTGCTAATTATGTAAAAGTTTCCCGTTATTTTACAATTTTAAAAATTTAATTTTTTTACATTTTATTAGGATGATTCATGACTCTTCGTAAGAAAATCGATGATTTCCTCCTCAAAAAGTGACTTTTTCGGCTGTAGATACGGTAAAATCAAATCAAATCAAGAAAGGGACATCACCACGCGATTCAGCGTAGAAGAACAGTGCTAAGTATTGTACTTGGACACCATGTATATTGAATTTACATAATTCAAAGCTTATAAGGAAGAACATGTTATTCGTATGGGTACATTGAATTGTATTAATATTTTCTAAATTGAAAATATTCAGAGTCGGATTATACAATATCATAATATGATTATTATGATTATTAATATTCTCATATTATGAGCATGCAATGATCTCCATGTGGTATGAATACTCGGTACATGATTACATGAACCGTATGACGTTGTGAACCGTATGACGTTGACTCTTACCCTGTGGGGTAAGAGTCAATCATTGAAGACATCTTATTTCCACCACAAATGGCGACCGACTGAGACCCCCTTAACAATTAAATGTGTAATTATTACAATTCTCAGTTCATTCTACGTTGCTCGAACAGCGATGTAGACAATTTTGTATTCATTAATTTCCAATTACACGAGTGAATAATACAAATAGCGACTGTAACAACGAATAATAGGCCATTTAACACCCACCTGTCTTCAACATAAACCTACCTATCGTTTATTCCGATAGTTTCCCAGTTCTCCGAAGCAGTTCTCTCCCTAGTTAAAGAGCACAGACGGTTCGCCGATCTTCGGCCGGATCTCATTAAAAAAGTGCGCGAATAAAGGAAGTACCCCCGCTCTTCCCTCGGTGGTTCAGTCTCCTGAATATTGCAGGCGAGAGGGTTTTTAACGGAACCGGTTAATTAGTGAATGAAAAAGATTGCGCAATTAGATTCGCGCCGGGGGTGCCATTAAAAAAGCTTCGGAAGGCCCACCTCACCTCTCTTCGCCTTATCCACCTGAGTTAGGTACCTACCTGTTCTCGGAAGGGGGGTCTGGTTGGATGATTCAGCCGGCTCATTAATAGTAGCGGATAGTGGGCAGGATACATAATCCTTGCAGCTGGCCAGCCTGCAGGCGCCAGGCGCGGCTTATCTCGCGCTCAGAACGTCTGGAACGGTGCAAACAGGAAAACGCGGATGATTTTCTTGAACGATTTTTATAGAAAGACCATAGCGGGTTTTATTTTGTAAAATACGAGTTTTCAACGAATTTTCTAGGAGATATAAGGTGGAAAATCTCAATTTAGTGTATTTTACCTCAACTTTGCGGAACGCTATCTTCGGATCTACTTCTAGTCTGGGCAACGAAGACTAAAAGAGGGCCTGAGGTAGAAAAAAATAGAACCCAAACCAAAATTGGCACAGATGTAGGGAGGGGTATCCTTATTAACATACTAAAAGTCCTGGAGGGTGGGGCACGAGCTCGAGGGGAGGGGGGTCCCTAAAGGTCCCATTTTGGCGTTTTTCGTGAATATCTCGAAAACGGTGCGTTTCTCGATAAAAACATGTCCTATAGTAAATTAAAGCTGATAAAATTCTCTACAACTTTGATTTTATACTTTTTATCGAAACTCCGAACCGTTACCGAGGTCAAAAGATGGAGGAATTTTGAAAATTAAGTTTTTAGCTCACGTTTTCTGGATAACTTTGTTGAATTGCGTCCAAACGGTTGATCTGAGAAAAAAGTCTCTTAGAAAAAGTTGTAGAGCATTAAATTTCCTTGAAGAATATGTGGTTGATTGCCAATTTATCATTTACCAATCAAAAATTATGCCAATTTCAAAATTTTGCCAATGTTTGTCATTTTCACTCAAATGTTGCCAAGCCCCTTTATATGTGAAAAAAACTAAAAAATTTTCAACCTGGACGAGTCATTGTACGAAGTGGTCTTTTTTGGGTGGTAAACGTGAGGGGAAATGAAGCAATCCAGGAAAAACACCGTGAAAATGACAAAAATTGGCAAAATTTTGAAATTGGCATAATTTTTGATTGGTAAATGATAAATTGGCAATCAACCACATATTCTTCAAGGAAATTTAATGCTCTACAACTTTCTATAAGAGACTTTTTTCTCAGATCAACCGTTTGGACGCAATTCAACAAAGTTCCGTGAGCAATCCAGAAAACGTGAGCTAAAAATTGAATTTTCAAAATTCCTCCATTCTTGATGCATATATCTCGGTAACAATAAAACGTATAGAATCAAAGTTGTAGAGAATGTTTACAGCTTTAATTTACTATAGGACATGTTTTATCGAGAAATGCACCGTTTTCGAGATATTCACGAAAAACCTCAAAATCCCCCTCCCCTCGAGCTCGTGCCCCACCCTCCAGGACTTTTAGTATGTTAATAAGGATACCCCTCCCTACATCTGTGCCAATTTTGGTTTGGGTTCTATTTTTTTCTACCTCAAACCCTTCGTTGCCCGGACTATTCACAAACTTCTTAAAACTGTGCAGAATCAACCATGCTTATCATTTTGTGACAGCGTTATCAGAATATTGGTACCTAATCAATTAGTGTTGAAGAAAATTTCAAAGTTTGAATAAATCGATCCTTTTTTGCAACTTGGAAAAATTTCCAGGAGACTCCTCATCAATTTTTTCGTAATTTCCTATGAACCAGAGCTTCAGTGTAATGTTAGTGACACACCATAAAAAGTTCATCCTGGTAGCTTGAGTGGTTTAGGAAAAAACGATCCTGTTACGTCAAAAATGGTGATTTTTCAGGGGAGCGGGTTTTCTAAAACTGACATGTATCGACCTAGGAATCGATCGATTTGTTTATTTGTATAATACACGGGCATATTCATGCCCAGTAACATAGTATGTATACATTCTCAAACAGTTTAACTCATAATATAAAAAATAACAATAACTTATAATTCAACATCTATGGTATTAACAAACTCTCACATAAATAATAAATACTGAAATCAACAAGTTAACATATACCTAATACTATTTCTCCCTGCGTAAAAAGAGTGATTTTAGACTGGATATGTTATGGAAAAAAGGATCATAATTATTGTCGTTACTTACTGAATTTATTACTCTTTGGGCTCTATGGATCGGATTATTTATTAGGTAGTTGGTTGGTGTGAAGGGGATATAAAATGGGGCGTTATTTCGAGTAGCATAGGTAGGGGCGTAAAAGTGTATGTTCTGTAGGAGCTGAGGGTAGTCTATTGTATTGCGGATGAGTTTTATTAGAAAAATAGCATCATTGGTGCGGCGGGGGGTCTCCAATGATTGTAGTCCACATACGTGCAACATGATGTCGTTGTCAAATTCGGGCCATGGAGTTCCCATTTTGAATGAAACATACCTCAAAAACCTACGATGGACTCGCTCAAGCCGATCAGCCGAGTTTGCATAATAAGGAGACCAAACAATAGAGCCGAACTCCAATATAGGGCGAACAAGGGCATTATAGAGCGTCACTAGTGCCCCAATATCCCTGAAATTGGAGGTGTGGCGCTTCAGAAAACCCAAGGCTCGCATACCCCTCGAACATACATCATCAATATGGTCATGAAATGTCAATTTAGTGTCGAATATTACCCCTAAGTCTTTATTTATCCCCGAATCGATCTTAAATCTTCTTTTTCTTCAGTTTTGATGGCTCAAAAAGCTTCTTCCATGTAGACAGCGTTCCTTGGGCTCTTCAAAAAGAAGTGGAAGACGAGTAATTACTGTCTTCTGATAAGATATTGTTTTGATCTTGAGTTTTCACTGTTACCAGCCGTTTGTTCCGGTTCCAACAATATTCAGAGATTGTGCGGGTTGACGTGTAGATGGTCCCCTATGAGGGTAGTACAAAGTGCTTAGAGATTGATGTTTTGAGATTAACTACTATGCGTCGGATCATCTATACAGTCGGGTTATGGATACGAGGAAGCTATGTGCCACACCCACTTGGCAGACTGTTTTTAACTTTGACAGCACAAGAAAAAGCCACATGATTCTCATAACACAGAGCATAATCTATTGTTACCAAGTCTGCAGCAGTGTAGGGAAAGTGAGGTTAGCTAAACTTGTCGTTACAAAGTCGTCACTCCGTTTTGCCAAGAATAGAATATATTTATTTGTCGTTGTACACAGGGTGCATTGACAATTGTCATAATAAAAAAAATCTTAAAAACTTTGGTGAGACGAAACAAAATTAGTACCTAAATAAATTTAAATAACAAATTACACTGAATGTTAGTAATAATATTAAGGTGAAGTAACTCTAAAGTGCAACCCTGCGAATATGAATAAAACGGCCGTAGCCTAAGCCCGTACGTCAATGGCCTAGCCTGGAGAAACACTTACATATAGGTAACATACATACAACACAAAACAGACCAGGACTAAAACAACAACACAAGAATGACTTGAAGAAGAATTTAAAGGGGACTATTTACCAATATCACAGAGTATTTACTTAACAAATTAATCACAGAGTTCCACCTAAGTTAAATCATGAACTAGCACAAGTACTTTTAAACAATATTCCTCGGGTTCAAAAAAAAATCACTTATATAGCTAATACTAAAATTACAAATAAATATATAATATCACGTCGAGTCTAGTTTTTAGAAGGTACCAATTTTACAAAAATATTCATCAAAGTCGAATGGTGCCATAGATACGAGGATTGATTTGCGCATTCTTTTAAAGGGTATGAAATTTGTCAATTTTTTGCCAAGCTCAACAGTCAACAGTTTCCCAATACCGATTCGTTACGGTGAGCTAATCTAACGCAGTCCAACTATGCTGTATAACGGCTTTCATTAAATTAACTAACTCGTCGGTTTGAAGGGAAGATAATGCGAAGGGCAAGGGAAGGATAACGGTTACGAGAGTTTCGCCCTGAAAGCCAAAAGCTATCAATCTCCATTTTAATGAAAAGACGGGAGACTCGAGCATGCGCCACCGCAAGGTCCCCTGATGGTTCCTGGAGTTAAGTGGGTTTTCGTATCATTTCCTCGTAAATCTCTTTCATGCGGTCCTCTCGCCCTCTTTCCCGCCTCGTGATCGTGTGTGGCGTATTGAATCCCCTTGTCTTGCGTCAGAGATTTAGACCTTCCTCCATAACTACTTGTATAAATTCCATGTCGGGAGCCACAGCATGATACTCGTTAGTTATGAGCGCCATACCTCACAAAATCGTTGCGTTGAGACTCTGAAAAATATTATTAAAAATAGCTGAATTTGTGTTTGTCATAAAGGAAAGTAGAAGAAGAAGAAGAAGAAGAAGAAGAAAAAATGTTTATTTTAACGAAAACAAATATTGCCGATGCATCAATTCAACGTTATAGGACTGGGCATTTGCCAACTGTCCGGGTAGTGCTCGGGTCTTAGCTTTACATTAATTCATAAATAATTCAATAACATTAATTCAATAAATAATTCATAATAAATAAATTCATAATAAATAATAATTGTTTTGTACACTATAATAATTAATCCATCAATAACACTAGCTTTCATTATTAGGTTCCTAATTTTATTCATTTTTTCCATTTATATGCCTATAGACAATCACTAAAATCGAAATTACAATAAAAAAATGATCTTAAAGTGCAAACTTCATTTGTAATTATAGTTATTAATCAGGAATTCCCTATAATTCAGAGCTTCTCTCGCAAAATTGTACAGATCTAACCAGTTCGGTCTGTTCAGTATATGCAACATCTCCTGTGGTTCCACAGTTCCTTTGCCAAAAAATGTTATTCTTAATTCCACCATTATCGGGCATGTGCATAGAAAATGATAGGACGTTTCCTCCTGATTCCTGTTACACATCGAGCACTGTGCTTCTCTCGTACCCCGGTTCCACACTTTAGCATTTAACCCCATTTGCTCGCAACGCACCCTTGCAATAAGACGATACACGCGTTGGTTGTTTTTCTTTATGTAGTCCTTACTTTGATTCAGCGCAGCATACAACTGGAAATGACTCGATTCAGAGGCCAGTCTTAGGAATTGTTCGCGATGGGTTTTCTCAATCGCCACTATAAGGTCTCCCGCCAGCGACTTCTATTCAGAGATGGTAGCCTCAAGGAAGCTTACCGAGGCAACCCCATACTTAATGGTCAAATCATCCCACGCCTTACACCAAAACGTCTTACGCTTGATCGTTTCCCGTGCCACCCGGTAAGGTAGACGCTCAGGCTGCATTCCCAGGACTTTATTTATATAATCAGCGTGCAGCTGAAAATACGTCGCATAAAGAGGGCTCACTCCAGTTTCAAGATGGATCATGTAAGTCGGAGTGTTCATGGGTAAATGGAGTGAACTCTTGATGAATCGCCTAAGCACCCTCTCCGCTTCCTCCACATACCGAAAACCCCACACTTGACTCGCATACCCCAGTACTGACTTGGCAGTTGCATCAAACACCCTCATTTTGGATTCAAATGGTATATCATTGCATAGGAGGTTCCTCTTAGTGCTTGCCAGTCCAAACAGAGCAGCTCGTCGTTTTTGTCTGAAGTGTTCATCAAGGTTCAGGCTAGGGGTCAACCACATTCCAAGATATCTATAGGATTTTACTACCTCTATACTGCCCTCCTTAGTAAGAACGTCCTATGTCCATTTTTGCACTTTTTGAGATGAGGACACCGTGTTGTAGCTCTCGATCAGGGGCACCTTTTGAGCTAAGCTAGAACCCCCTATGTCAACAGAAAAGGCTTCAATAATCGATTTGTCCTATGTCCATTTATCAAGTTTCACATACCCATCCTAGGCTAAAACGTCCTAATCAAGTCCTACTAGGCTTAAACGTCCTATGGAGAGGAAAATCAGGGACATAAGACGTTCTAGCTTAGTACACGGCATTAGAAAAGTTGATCGTACTAGGCTAAAATGTCGGTTGTGAGAATATCACGGACATAGGACGTTCTAGCTTGTTCAAGACCAATGAAATGTATACAACAACAACAATACTTATCAGATAAGAATACAAAAGAGCGGCAAGTCATCTTCTCACTAAGGTAAACCTCTGTAGTAAACTAAGTAAACCTTCTCTGTCTTGTGCAAAACGTTATCTAGCGAGTTTTTGTGATTTATTTATCCACGGAATGGATCCTAGTGAGAATGCCAAGTGGGTGTGGCACATAGCTTCCTCGTATCCATAACCCGATTGTATAGATGATTCGATGCATAGCAGTTAATCTCAAAACATCAGTCTCTAAGTACCTTCCACTACCCTCATGGGGGACCATCTACACGCTAATCTGGACAATCCTAGAAAATTTCATCAAATTCGGACGAAAAATATAAGTGCGTAGTGATTGGATCAAAAAAATTTTTAGTGGGAGTCCAGAGCATTGCTCACTGATCTATAAAGGGGTTGGTTGAATGGGATTTGAGATTCTCACGTCACACGCGAGAGCGACAAATGTACGGCTGTTACAAGGATTTTACGTTTGCGCATTCGCAGAGACTACTGTAAATTTTAAGGTCTTGATTTTCATTGGGGACCATCTACAACCTAATCCGCGTAATCCCTGGAAATGTCATCGAAATCGGGTAGAAAATGTGGAAGTTATGGCTGTTACAAGCAATTCACGTTCGCGCATGCGCATCGGCTACTATCAGTCCGGGGGTGATGATTTTCATAGGGGACCATCTAAACACTAATCTGTAACATCCCTGAAAGTTTCATCGAAATCGGATGGAAAATGTGGAAGTTACGGCCGTTACAAGGAATTCACGTTTGTGCATGCGCAGTCGCTTCTATCAGTCCGGGGATGATGATTTTCGTTGGGGACCATCTACAACCTAATCCACATATTCCCTGAAAATTTCATCGAAATCAGGTGAAAAATGTGGAAGTTATGGCTGTTACAAGGACATTCACGTTTGCGCATGCGCAGTGACTACTATCAGTACGAAGGTGATGATTTTCATAGTGGACCATTTAATCACTAATCTGTAACATCCCTGAAAATTTCATTGAAATCGGATGGAAAATGTAGAAGTTAGGGCCGTTACAAGGAATTCACGTTTGCGCATGCGCAGTCGCTTCTATCAGTCCGAGGATGATGATTTTCATAGGGGACCGTCTACACACCAACCCGCACAATCCCTGAAAATTACATAGAAATCGGACAATAACTTCGTATAGTTATGCGCGTTACAAGGAATTCATGACAGACGGACAGACACAGACAGACACAGACACGGAACCAAAATTGTTCAGGAAGGTATAAAACGCAAAACGCGAGTGAAAATTTTGATTTTGGAGAACTTTTTTTTTCGTCCTTGAAAAGTGAAAACAAAGCTTCCGCTACTTCGGTAGACTCGGAAGCAAAAATGTACTTGATACAAGCGACAAAATTATTTAATCTTCAGGTTAACTTCATCTCATATTCATCTATCCAGTTATAATAATTATAACCTAACCTGCTGCAGCTCTAGATCTATTAATTATTAATAGATCTATTAATTATTAATAGATCTAGAGCTGCAGCAGGTTGCTAGTACGTACATATTTTTAATGGATAACCTCAACATCCTTCCTACAGTAAGTAACTCGCATAATATGCGAGGTGATATTATCACCTTCACGTGATATCCTTGATATGGTAGATTCCTCTACCTCTCCTTGGTAGATCCTTCAAAGAAATTGATTGTCGCCAAAAACCTTGAGTTTGAACTAAATTTTTGAAATAATACTCGAAAATCAATGGACATAAGACATTTTAAGCTAGCGTCACACTGTTACAAGCTGTCCTATGTCCATGGGTACTAGGCTAAAACGTCCTATGTCCAAATGTTTTCCATAAATGACCTAATACAGGCCAGGCAACGAGTTTTCAAGATTTGTTCATACACTGGCAAAACAGGGGAATAGATTTGAGAGGTGATGGTCAAAAAACGATATCTCAAGCTTCAATGGTTTGGGTGGCGCAGAAGCCGAAACTAAAACGCGATTTTCTCGAAACTTGAAAAATGGACATAGGACGTTTTAGCTAAGGAGGGCAGTATAGTTTCGCCATATAATTTCCACCATTCATTCTTTGACTTTATCCCACCCCCTCTCTTGAAAATCATAATTTGGATTTTTCCAGGTTTATTAGGAGGTTTCTTTCCATGCTGAATTTTTCTATCACCCTGATCATATTTCTCAGGGACTGTGGATTATCTGCAAGCAGAACCAAATCGTCTGCGTACATCAATATTCATAAAGGAAAGTATTATGTTAACCATTCTGCAGCACATAAACAATACATAATTGATAAATATGATCTGCAAGACTTGTTGGGCGAGGGAAGCTTTGTTTTCACTTTTCAAGGGTGAAAAAAAATGTTCTCCAGAATCAAAATTTTCACTCGCGCTTTACGTTTTAGACCTTCCTGAACAATTTTGGTTTCGTGTCTGTGAGTCTGTAATAAAATCCTTGCCCTAACCATAAATTCTACATTTCTCATCCGATTTCGATGACATTTACGGGGATTATGTGGGTTGGCGTGCAGATGGTCCCCTATGAAAATCATGGCTTCCAAATTGAAAGTATTTTTTGCGCATGCGCAAACCTGAAATCCTTGTAACAGCCATAACGTCAACATTTTCCAACTGATTTCCCTGATATTTTCAGGAATTATGCGAGTTGGGGTGGAGATGGTCCCCTATGAAAATCATGGCTTCCAAATCGAAAGTATTTTGTGCGCTTGCGCAAACGTGAAATCCTTGTAACAGCCATAACTTCTACATTTTCCAACTGATTTCCATGATATTTTCAGGAATTTTGCGATTTGGGGTGGAGATGGTCCCCTATGAAAATCATGGCCCCCAAATTGAAAGTATTTTTTGCGCATGCGCGAACGAGAAATCCTTATAACAACCATTTCTCCTACATTTTTCAACAAAATTCAGAAATTGTGCGGGTTGACGTGTAGAGTCCCGTATGAGGGTAGTACAAAGTGCTTAGAGATTGATGTTTTGAGATTAGCTGTAATGCATTGGATCATCTATACAGTCGGGTTATGGATAAGAGGAAGCTATGTGCCACACCCACTTGGCAGACTTTTTCTTTTTTTTCCTAGTTGAAGTAGCCCTTCAATTAGGAAATTTATTCATCCTGCTCCCATCCCTGAATACTGGCGGTTTACCTCATTAAATATTATAAAATGAACTTCAAATTTACATTTCAAAAAAAAATTTGGTTTCAAAATACACCCCAGAATAGTGCTAATATGTTTCCTCTTCTTTCCTCTATAATATATATATATAATATATTGATAAATCCCTGAATTTCAGAATTTGCATTCAATTTGTGAGCCCTAGCTCTATTCTTGGCAAAGAGACCGCTGGCAAAACATTTTTTTTTCTCTCTGCATCCATGTACGACATTAGAATCCGTGAATTACAGTTGTTGGATTCTTGGCTTCTTGGTACCTTGTGAACAGTATTATCTATCCCGATAGGTATTGTTGGTATTTTCAAATGAGAGCGCTCAGAAAGCCATAATTTGTCGACCCTCGATAATTCACAACACTTGGCCTCGCCCAGAAACACATTGACGGCAGATGTCGATACGAGAGTTCCCATCAATGAAAAACCACCGCTTCTTCGTCGGTTTATCTCCTGTGTGCGGTCAGCTACCCCCAGATCTCGTGCACATGGCTTCCGTACGGTTCTCAAAATGGTCCAACCCTCGTTACAAAATTACCTGTTGCGCTACATCAATTAGGGAAGCACACGAAGCTGTATTTGGTTTACTATTTTCAATAATAAACCTTTGGAATCGAGCTAGAAAAAAAATTTTAACCCCCCCCTCAAAATTTGATGTTTTACGTTTCAAGGTACGTAGAATACGAAAATCGAATAAAACGCTGCAAATCGTTGCTCAAAGGTTTATTATTTTCTGTATAGATCACCCTTCTGTATAGATCACTGGTTCTCCATCAATAGCACCTACCACCATCTGTATTCTCCCTTGACCTTCCCTCTCAAATTTCAGCTTCCTGCGTTCAATAGGATTGAAAATGGCTTCGGAGCTCACACAGCTGATCAGTGGTCTGAGGAGTGAAGAAGATCTCCTCGAATGCTGAAGACGCCTGGAAGAGCACTTCCATTCAATAGGATTGAAAATGGCTTCGGAGCTCACTCAGCTGATCAGTGATCTGAGGAGTGAAGAAACTTTCCTCGAATGCTGGAGACACCTGGAAGAGCACTTCCATTCAATAGGATTGAAAATGGCTTCGGAGCTCACTCAGCTGATCAGTGATCTGAAGAGTGAAGAAGCCTTTGAGCAATGATTTGCAGCGTTTTTTACCCACCAACATTTTTTTGTACCTATCAAATTTTTTTTACTTACCACACCATACTGGCTTCACACCTTCACAATCAAGTTCATTAGAAAGAACTAAACGCTTCTTACGATTGGAAAAATAGAAAGCTTCATATGGAAATTTGATTACTGGTTACGCAGAAGGCAAAACTGTATACAAATCGAAGAAATGAACAGCGATCGCATTTTAGTCCGATAAAATTTGAATGGAGATTAGACCTCGCTTGCGATTCACACTCATGATTCTGTTTTATCGAAGGAAAACCTTCAAGTACTCGTAGGGACCGAACGGTTTGTCCTACAGAGCTCCGGGTGGTCTCATTAATTTTTAAAAATTCAATACTATTTAAAATTGGTGAAGAAACAATACCTTTATTTCGAGAGTTTTCGAGCTAGGGCACTCTTGAAAATTTCAACCCTTAATTTTCACCCCTTAGAAGTGACCTACATCAACCAAAAGCTTCGTGGCACAACTAGACCCCAAATGGAGCCCATATACCAAATTTGAACCAAATCGGTCCAGTGTTGCTAAAAAAAGTGCCGCGTACGGCGGACGGACGGAAATTTTTTTATTCGATTTTCGTATTCTACGTACCTTGAAACGTAAAACATCAAATTTTGAGGGGGGTTAAAATTTTTTTTTCTTGCTCGATTCCAAAGGCTTATTATTGAAAATAATAAACCAAAATTTCCGTCCGTCCGCCGTACGCGGCACTTTTCTTAGCAACACTGGACCAATTTGGTTCAAATTTGGTATATGGGCTCCATTTGGGGTCTAGTTGTGCCGCGAAGCTTTTGGTTGATGTAGGTCACATCTAAGGGGTGAAAATTAAGGGTTGAAATTTTCAAGAGTGCCCTAGCTCGAAAACTCTCGAAATAAAGGTATCGTTTCTTCACCAATTTTAAATAGTATAGAATTTTTAAAAATTAATGAGACCACCCGGAGCTCTGTAGGACAAACCGTTCGGTCCCTACGAGTACTTGAAGGTTTTCCTTCGATAAAACAGAATCATGAGTGTGAATCGCAAAAGAGGTCTAATCTCCGTTCAAATTTTATCGTACTAAAATGCGATCGCTGTTCATTTCTTCGATTTGTATACAGTTTTGCCTTCTGCGTAACCAGTGATCAAATTTCCATATGAAGCTTTCTATTTTTCCAATCGAGTGTGAAGCGTTTAGTTCTTTCTACTAAACTTGATTGTGAAGGTGTGAAGCCAGTATGGTGTGGTAGGTAGTACCTAGCTGTTAGGTAAAAAAAAGTTGGTAGGTAAAAAAAAGTTGGTAGGTAAAAAAATGTTGGTGGGTAAAAAACGCTGCAAATCATTGCTCAAAGGCTTCTTCACTCTTCAGATCACTGATCAGCTGAGTGAGCTCCGAAGCCATTTTCAATCCTATTGAATGAAAGTGCTCTTCCAGGCGTCTCCAGCATTCGAGGAGATCTTCTTCACTCTTCAGATCACTGATCAGCTGAGTGAGCTCCAAAGCCATTTTCTATCCTATTGAATGGAAGTGCTCTTCCAGGCGTCTCCAGCATTCGAGGAGATCTTCTTCACTCTTCAGATCACTGATCAGCTGAGTGAGCTCCGAAGCCATTTTCAATCCTATTGAATGGAAGTGCTCTTCCAGGCGTCTCCAGCATTCGAGGAGATCTTCTTCACTCTTCAGATCATTGATCAGCTGAGTGAGCTCCGAAGCCACTTTCAATCCTATTGAATGGAAGTGCTCTTCCAGGCGTCTCCAGCATTCGAGGAGATCTTCTTCACTCTTCAGATCACTGATCAGCTGAGTGAGCTCCGAAGCCATTTTCAATCCTATTGAATGGAAGTGCTCTTCCAGGCGTCTCCAGCATTCGAGGAGATCTTCTTCACTCTTCAGATCATTGATCAGCTGAGTGAGCTCCGAAGCCATTTTCAATCCTATTGAATGGAAGTGCTCTTCCAGGCGTCTTCAGCATTCGAGGAGATCTTCTTCACTCTTCAGATCATTGATCAGCTGAGTGAGCTCCAAAGCCATTTTTACTCCTATTGAATGGAAGTGCTCTTCCAGGCGTCTCCAGCATTCGAGGAGATCTTCTTCACTCTTCAGATCACTGATCAGCTGAGTGAGCTCCGAAGTCATTTTCAATCCTATTGCACGCAGGAAGCTGAAATTTGAGAGGGAAGGTCAAGGGAGAATACAGATGGTGGTAGGTGCTATTGATGGAGAACCAGTGATCTATACAGAAGGGTGATCTATACAGAAAATAATAAACCTTTGAGCAATGATTTGCAGCGTTTTTTGGTTTTTGATCCTTTTGGTTTATTATTTTCAATAATAAGCCTTTGGAATCGAGCAAGAAAAAAAAAATTTTAACCCCCCCTCAAAATTTGATGTTTTACGTTTCAAGGTACGTAGAATCCGAAAATCGAATAAAAAAATTTCCGTCCGTCCGCCGTACGCCGTACGCCGTCCGCCGTACGCGGCACTTTTCTTAGCAACACTGGACCGATTTGGTTCAAATTTGGTATATGGGCTCCATTTGGGGTCTAGTTGTGCCGCGAAGCTTTTGGTTGATGTAGGTCACTTCTAAGGGGTGAAAATTAAGGGTTGAAATTTTCAAGAGTGCCCTAGCTCGAAAACTCTCGAAATAAAGGTATCGTTTTTTCACCAATTTTAAATAGTACAGAATTTTTAAAAATTTTTGAGACCACCCGGAGCTCTGTAGGACAAACCGTTCGGTCCCTACGGGTATTTGAAGGTTTTCCTTCGATAAAACAGAATCAAGAGTGTGAATCGCAAAAGAGGTCTAATCGCCGTTCAAATTTTATCTGACTAAAATGCGATCGCTGTTCATTTCTTCGATTTGTATACAGTTTTGCCTTCTGCGTAACCAGTAATCAAATTTCCATATCAAGCTTTCTATTTTTCGAATCGAGTGTGAAGCGTTTAGTTCTTTCTAATAAACTTGATTGTGAAGGTGTGAAGCCATTATAGTGTGGTAGGTAGTACCCACCAATAGGTAGGTGTGGTAGGTAAAAAAAAAATTGGTAGGTAAAACAATGTTTGTAGGTAAAAAACGCTGCAAATCATTGCTCACTGATCAGATCACTGATCAGCTGAGTGAGCTCCGAAGCCATTTTCAATGCTATTGAATGGAAGTGCTCTTCCAGGCGTCTCCAGCATTCGAGGATATCTTCTTCACTCCTCACATCACTGATCAGCTGAGTGAGCTCCAAAGCCATTTTCAATCCTATTGAATGGAGGTGCTCTTCCAGGCGTCTCCAGCATTCGAGGAGATCTTCTTCACTCCTCACATCACTCATCAGCTGAGTGAGCTCGAAAGCCATTTTCAATCCTATTGAATGGAGGTGCTCTTCCAGGCGTCTCCAGCATTCGAGGAGATCTTCTTCACTCCTCACATCACTGATCAGCTGAGTGAGCTCCAAAGCCATTTTCAATCCTATTGAATGGAGGTGCTCTTCCAGGCGTCTCCAGCATTCGAGGAGATCTTCTTCACTCCTCACATCACTGATCAGCTGAGTGAGCTCGAAAGCCATTTTCAATCCTATTGAATGGAGGTGCTCTTCCAGGCGTCTCCAGCATTCGAGGAGATCTTCTTCACTCCTCACATCACTGATCAGCTGAGTGAGCTCCAAAGCCATTTTCAATCCTATTGAATGGAGGTGCTCTTCCAGGCGTCTCCAGCATTCGAGGAGATCTTCTTCACTCTTCTGATCACTGATCAGCTGAGTGAGCTCCGAAGCCATTTTCAATCCTATTGATCGCAGGAGCTGAAATTTGAGAGGGAAGGTCAAGGGAGAATACAGATGGTGGTAGGTGCTATTGATGGAGAACCAGTGATCTATACAGAAGGATGATCTATACAGAAAATAATAAACCTTTGAGCAATGATTTGCAGCGTTTTACATCTGAAAATCATTGGTGGGTATATGGAGTGACCATATTGATGATTACGGGTGGAGTCTCTTTTTTAAGGGTTTATTACCTCAAAGGTACATGTTTCGGCGAAACAAAGGCTGATGAAGGCGACGAAGTTTCGCCAAAACACGTACCATTGTAGTAATAAACCCTTAAAAAAGAGACTCCACCCGTAATCATCTGAAAATCAAATTCAAAGTCGCTCAGTTCAAATGCTGCTCACGTGTGTAAGATGACGCGAGTGCTGAAGGGATACTCACTCAATACCGGGAAGAAACGAAGGTAGCTTCTCTGAACTCTCCATGCATATGTGAAACTCTCCAAACCTTATTTTTTCGCTATCCAATTTTCTCGTCAAAAACGCTGCAAATTATTACTGAAAGGAAGCCGAAATAATAAAGAATGCAGCAATACTACGCAACAAGGGAAAACCAACTCACCTAGTTTGGATCCGAGGAATTCGGGGAAATTCAGTTGCCGACGAAAAAGCAAAGGAGGCTACTATGATACCGCAAAGGCTGATAGAACCACCATGTTTCCCTCCCACAGATTTGAACTTAACGTTCGCCCAACACCTTAAATGCAAGTGGGAGAAGTACTATGCTAATTACCCAGCAGGACAAAGGTACATTTCACTATTCCCCCGTCCATCGAAGAAAAGTTGGTATAGAACAGCACCTCCTACAGCAACCACTCATTTCCTGAGATCCATGATGAGATTAAGAACAGGCCACGCGATATGCAAAGCATACTTATTCAAACTGAACGTGGTGGAAAACAATAACTGTGACGAGTGCGGCGATGGTGAAGGGTCTATGGAACATATATTTCTCATATGCCCTTCATACGATGACCAAAGACAGGAGATGATACATAAAATCCCACCCCAAGTTCAAGCTCCCTTCAACCTGGACACTCTACTGCTGTCAGAGAACTGGACAGTTTATATGGCTCTCTACAGTTATCTCCACGTCATCAACCACAAAGTGTGAAATTATTATTTATATTTTCCTGTAGATGAACATTATTTTATTATTTCATTAATCACCTAATTTAATTATGATTTATCATAAGGCCGAATGTATCTACTGAAAGGTTTATAATTTTTCTGTAGATCTCTCGCCAGCAAAAACACAGCTTTGCCATTGTCACCACCAACCAACCATAATCATGCATAATAATCAAGTTTATTTTGAAGAAAAATAAACTCTTGTCACTCGATTTGAAGAAATAAAGAGTTGTGCCTTCATTAGTAAATTTGATAACTGGTTGCTGAGGACGCAAAACTGTCAACAACTCACAGAAACGAACAACGATTGCATTTTGGACAGCTAAAATTGAAACAGAGATTAGGCCTCTTTAGCAATTCACACTTGTGTTTCTGACTATTATTAATCCAACCCTTAAGTTCTCAGAGGGAGCGAACGGTTTTCTATCCAAAGTTTTGTTTGTTTTCATTTTGAGCTTGGGCGTTTTGAAAATATCAGCCCTTATTTTTTACCCCTTAGAAGTGACTGACATCAACCAAAAGCTTCGGGGCACAACTAGACCACAAATGGAGCCCACGTACCAAATTTCAACCAAATCGGTCCATGGTAACTACGGAAATTTTTTATACGATTTTCGGATTCTACGTACCTACCTTGAAACCACAATTCGTGGTTTGACTAAGTAATATAGTTACTTGACATAACTGAACACTGTCAGTTTGCAAACACTTGAGCTGCTATCGAGATGTAGAAGGGAATTCCAAGTCCATAGAGGGTAACTTTACCTATAATTATGACCCAAAATTACTATAATATAGTAATTTTGGGTCATAATTATAGGTAAAGTTACCCTCTATGGACTTGGAATTCCCTTCTACATCTCGATAGCAGCTCAACCTATACATATTATGTATAGGTCTCAGTGCTTGAAAGCATTTTCCCATAACATATAACCTGACCAGGGACTTTTCCATCGTTATACAGGGTGTTACCCTTACGGGCGCACCACCGGGCAGGGTTCGATTCTACTACTAATTTGCAACAAAAAACGTCTCTTAGCAATTTTGTTTTAGAGGCTCCGTTTTCGACTTATTTCACATTTAAGATTTTTTTCGTGTTTTCGACCTTACATCACTAAAATGGCTATAACTCCCTTAATTTATGGAGTAAATTCAAATTTTATTATATCATTGGAAAGAGCGTCAAATTTCCTATCTCCCTGATGGGGTTTTAGAATATTTCAAATAATACGAACGGGTGTAAAATAAACCAAAAGTAAAAATTGGTAAAGTTTCAACAATTTTCACTTTTTTCAAAGTTTGTTTCTCGAAACGTCGTGAACGGAAATATCCATGCTGTAAGCCTAAAAGTTGCATGTGAATCCCAGCTTTCTAACGGTGTAGTCGTTTTTTTAAAAACACCACTTATTCAGTTAGAAAATGACGTTTGTAGGGCAGAAAACGTTCATTTTCGGTTGTAAATCGGCGTTTTTCACCAGAAATGCTTTCCAACTTAATAAATCATTTGACATGAAATTTTACGTACTTTTTGACGCTGAATCGAATGGTAACACTTTCAGATCTCCTCGACAAACAAATAGTACTTTTCAAGCCCTTTCTGTGTTAAACAGGGTACAACTGAGTCCTCGACCCCCAACTTGTTATCTATCGAAAAGATAAAGCTTTCCGCAAATGATCGGGACGATATTTTCAAGACAGAGGGCGAAAATTGGGTAAGTCAACAAAGTGGAAGGAGTGCGACTCATTGATAACCCAGACCTTCCTTAATGACAATTTTGGATAACACGAACAACGAAATTGAGCCCTTCGCCCAACGGAAAGGGGTTGAAAAGTACTATTTGTATGTCGAGGAAATCAGAAAGTGATTCAGCGTCAAAAATTACGTTAAATTTCATGTCAAATGATTCATTAAGTTGGAAAGCATTTCTGGTGAAAACGCAAATTTACACCCGAAAATGATCGTTTTCTGCCCTAAAAACGTCATTTTCTAACTGAATAAGTGGTGTTTTTAAAAGAATGACTACACCGTTAGAAAGCTGGGATTCACATGCAACTTTTAGGCTTACAGCATGGAAATATTCGTTCAAGACGTTTCGAGAAACAAACTTTGAAAAAAGTGAAAATGTTCGAAACTTTACCAATTTTTTACTTTTGTTTTATTTTACACCCGTTCGTTTTATTTAAAATTTTCTAAAACCCCATCAGGGAGATAGGAAATTTGACGCTCTTTCCAATGATATAATAAAATTTGAATTTACTCCATCAATTAAGGGAGTTATAGCCATTTTAGTGATGTAAGGTCGAAAACACGAAAAAAGTCTTAAATGTGAAATAAGTCGAAAACGGAGCCTCTAAAACAAAATTGCAAAGAGACGTTTTTTGTTGCAAATTAGTAGTAGAATCGAACCCTGCCCGGTGGTGCGTCCGTAAGGGTGACACCCTGTATAAGTGGAATATATTCAGGCAAGCTTTGGTAGTGCTGTGTCTGTCTGATACGATCAAACCGTCAGTCCCCACCTACCGGTATCGCAAATATAGCAACCACTCACACTTTTTACCTCTTTTAAGGGGAGTCAGTACTTGGTAGTAATTTAGGGTATTTTCGGTACATTTTCGAACGTAAACCAACTAATTTTGATTCGGGGGGGGGGGGGGGGGGGGGTTGAAAAAATTTTCTTGGTCGATTCCAAAGGTACTACATTATTGAAAATAACAAACCCCACAATATTGTTAGTTCTACTCTACTCTATTTTTCACTCAGAATTGAGTGATAGGTACACATGTTACCACGACATCCATCGACTATCTTCCCCCTCTACGTAGGGCGATTTCAAAGCTAGAGGGGGCGTCCCGCGATCATAAAATGAGGAACAATAACCCAGACGAGGAGATAATGTGACCATCTGTCCAAGTGTAGTTCGCGCCCTTGATTTTTTTTCCCGCAGTACAGGCTGTTCTCATCTTTTCTCGATGTTGTATCCTCCTATAACATATTGGTGATTTTTTTTACCATCGAAAAAGTTCGTCAAGTTGAATGGCTAGTAAGTGTGGATCCTCACGAAGAAAAACATGAACGTATTATATATTGTATTATAAATTTTTTTTTCAAATCGATATATTTTATTAAAATATCAGTAACATAACAACTGAGCATTTGTGCCCATCAAGCATCAAGTATTATAAATTGATATTTACTAAACAGACAGACACGAACATAAGATGTTCCAAAAGGATTAAAATGCTAAATGCGAGTAAAAATTATGATTTTGGAGGACCCAATTGTTTCGACCTGCGCCACAGAGCTCTCCTTTCTTCGACCATTTCTCACCACATCTCGCTTCTCTATTGGTGCTGACACCATTTAAGCTGGACATTCACGGATTTGTTATTACTTACATTACCAACTTAGTAGGAATGCAAAGGATGAAAAAAACACAATTTTTCTCCTAGGGTAAAGGCACCAATCAATGGCCACCCCCCAGTAATTGGCCACCTAGTTTTTCAAGTTAGTTTTTTTACCACACAATTCTCTCTTGGATCATTTTGAATGTTTTCCTCATTTTAAGTGTCTATTCTAGAAGGCAGTTGGATCTTGAAAGTTACAGTGAAGCCCTATATAAACCGCCCAAACTCATTTTAAGTGGTGAAGGTCCAAGAATTGTGATCATCACACCTATTTCTTATGGAAACGATAAGCAGACCTCAACTCATTCTTAAGGGTTTGATGTGGTTATTTTCAAATTTGATGTAGTTTTTCTTGTGTTGCATGGTCACTAGTAAATTATTAGTTAATTTCTGCCACCAGGACATGGAATTTTAACAAAATATGGAAAATATAAGGCTGGCTAATAACTGGATGATAGCAAGGGTAATTCCTCCAGTTATTGGCTTGGTGGCTAATGACTGTAATGATGCGAATTTTTCCTACCCCAATCATTGGCCAGATGGTTTTAACTACCAAGAATGCTTATATAAATTCATATTATGAACCATCTATATACGCACTCTTATATTAATCTCCAGATCTACTATGAATAATTTTTAGTCAAGAAGCTATTATTTCTGGCACTAAAATGATTCCAGGGAAACGTAAGAAAATACGTTTGGTTGGTTACATTCTTCTTAGATCGTGGAATGGTACCTATTAAGCAACTACAAAACTCTTTTTTAACAGATTAAAACATTATTTCTTTCCTCTGTGAAACAAAGGTTTTTTAAGGTTGTATAAAACATGTTTTAATCACCGTTTGAAACCAGGTTTTAAACATATTGTTTAGTAATGCATGCATTCCAGGGGACGTCCCATTGGATAAGCATTAGATCAGTTTAACCAGTTGTTAAGTGATAAAACTGTTTCACTAGATGTAATTTATTTATTACTTTAGGCAAGAAATACTGACCCCCCCCCCCCACCAACATTATCCACCTTAACATTTCTAGCGGCATGGGAGCCTCGAATCTGAAGAGCATTTTTAAATCCATGATCTACGATACCCAACATGCGAATTCGAGTTCACCCCCCCCTCCCCAACCACCCCAACGCCAACAATGGTGCCAGTCTGGCACCAAAGCGGAAATACGTCGTAACATTGAACTTTCATCTGTTAGTTTCGGTAGGCAGTCCGTCGAAGTTCACATCCGTATTCAAGGTGAAACACAAAAAAAAACAAAAAAAAAACAAGAAATAAGCGGTTTATGGCATCATGGCACCATGGTGGCACCACTATTAGTTCCATGGTAGTACAGAGAATAATTCATGAAAATCCGGAGGTATAATGAGAATTTTTCCTCAATTTCAAAGCTTGGGTACAATTAGTAAGCAGTAAAGGAACCGAAATATTGAAAAATCGGATATTTTGTGAATATTATCCCCCCACTCACCCCCTCCCCTTGCGAATTTTGGTACTGTGGTAAAATCATGTACAACTCGGAAGTTATTTGAGTCAAACAAAAAAAGAAACACGCAAATCGGTTGGAAATTGAGGCCTGGGCATTGTTTACAAGATTACGCACGCAAACGCACGTTTTTTAAGCATTAACCCCCCCTTTCCCCCTCTTAAAAAGCAAAATCCAAAATTCCGGCGCCGTAGTGCACAACTAGATAGTATTCCGCGTCAAACGAAAAAAGAACCACGAAAATCGTTTGAGAACTAAGGCCTGGGCAGAGTACACAAGATTATGCCCAAAAACGCACGTTTTTCGAGCATTAACCCCCCCTTTCCCCCCCTTAAAAGGCAAAATTCGAAATTCCGGCGACGTAGTGCACAACTAGATAGTTTTCCGCGTCGAACAAAAAAAGAACCAGGAAAATCGGTTGAGAACTAAGCCCTGTGCAGAGTACACAAGATTTTGTTACACACACACACACACATACACACACACACAGACATACACCTATGTTTTTTTCGCGGATTTGGATTCAGAATGGTCTAAAACGGATTACTGTGTGGTTATTTTTTTTTTCTGTTGAGTGTTGTCCAACTTTACCCCAGATCGATCGTATAAGGACGCCCAAGTCTTACTGTGGGACGTCCTAAAAATCTGCACATAAAGCACTACGGTACCTTTTGTGTACCTACACGAAAAATACCCAAAAAATAGTGCTTGAGGTGGCTAACAGGGCTGAGAAATAAAACACCCAAATTTATTTTTTAAATGGCAGAAATTTTTTATTACAATTTTATTAATAAAAACGTAATTCAATAAAAATCAATTTTGAAAATCCCCGAAAAATCACTTACTACCAAAGTAAAGAGGAAAAAACGTCTGCCTAGTGGATGTGGCACATAGCTTCCTCGTATCCATAACCCTTCCATTACCCTCATAGAAGACCATGTACGCGCTAATCTGAACAATCCTGAGAAATTTCGTCGAAATCGGATGAAAAATGTAAGTGTTATGGCTGTTACAAGGAATTTACGTCCGCGCATGCGCAGCTGCTACTATCAGTCAGAGTTGGGCATTAGCTAACTAATTTATTAGCTATTTAATTATTCAACTAACAGCTTAATTAGCTTATGGCTTTTTTAAATAGCTAAATGATAAATTTAGCTATTAGCTGCTGAGGAACAGCTAAAATTTCCAACTAAATTAGCTATTAGTCGAAAACTTATTGCTAACAAATTTAGCTGCGGTGATGTAGCTGTTCCTCGACAGCTAAATAGCTAAATCTGGTATATGGGCTCCTTTTGGGGTCTAGTTGTGCCCCGAAACTTTTGGTTGATGTCAGTCACTTCTGAGGGTAGAAAAATAAGGGTTGAGCTTTATAAAAGGCCAAATTCATTCGATAAAATGATCCAAAGCTAATTCTGATGCCAGCTAAAACTGAAATGGTTAGATTAGCTACTAGCTGTTCGTGTGGAGAAACAAATTTTTTTTCGGCGTTAGCTATAAGCTATTAGTTGTCAGCTACAGCTAAAGCTATTTATATTCAGCTGTTAGCTTCAGCTAAATCGTAGCTAATTTAGCTGTAGCTTTTAGCTGTTAGCTATAGCTAATTTTTGCCCAACACTGCTATTAGTCCGGGCAGTCGTAATCCTAATTACAATTATGGTTAAGCCCATCTCTGATTTACTACACTCAAGTTCAACCATGAATCAAAACGCTGCAAATTATTACACAACGGTTTATTATTTTTATATAGATCACTCGTCTACAAAACCACCAACCATCCAATATAAAGAAAAAAATCGAAAAAAAAAAAAAAAATCAAAATCATCAACCATTGATCGCATTTCGGTCAGTTCTAATTTGAACGGAGATTAGGCCTCTTTTGCGATTCACACTCGTGTTTGGATTTATATATATATTAATATATTTCAATATAAACCCTTAAATTTTCGTAGGGAGCGAACGGTTTGTCTTACAGAGCTCCGCGTGGTCTCAAAAAATTCTAAAAATTCTATAGAATCTTAATTTGAAGGAAAAACTATACCTTTATATCAAAATTTTTTGAGTTAGGGCGTTTTCAAAATTTCAAAATTGATTTTGGAACCCTTAGGAGTGACCTACATCAACCAAAAGCTTCGGGGCACAACTAGACCCCAAATGGAGCCTACATACCAAATTTCATCAAAATCGTCAATGCTAAGTGGCAAAAGTGCCGCGTACGGCGTACGGACGGCCAAATTTTGGTTTATTATTTTCAATAATGAACCTTTGGAATCGCCCAAGAAAAAAAAAATTCTAACACCCCCTCAAAATTTGATGGTTTACGTTTCAAGGTACGTAGAATCCAAAAATCGAATAAAAATTTGGCCGTCCGTCCGCCGTACGCCGTACGCCGTACGCGGCACTTTTGCCACTTAGCATTGACCGATTTTGATGAAATTTGGTATGTAGGCTCCATTTGGGGTCTAGTTGTGCCCCGAAGCTTTTGGTTGATGTAGGTCACTCCTAAGGGTTCCAAAATCAATTTTGAAATTTTGAAAACACCCTAACTCAAAAAATTTCGATATGAAGGTATTGTTTTTTCTTCAATTTATGATTCTATAGAATTTTTAGAATTTTTTGAGACCACGCGGAGCTCTGTAGGACAAACCGTTCGCTCCCTACGAAAATTTAAGGGTTTATATTGAAATATATATATATATAAATCAAATCACGAGTGTGAATCGCAAAAGAGGCCTAATCTCCGTTCAAATTAGAGCTGACCGAAATGCGATCGATGGTTTGTGATTTTGATTTTTTGATTTTTTTTTTGATTTTTTTTTGATTTTTTTTTTGATTTTTTTTTTTTTTCTCTCTTTATATTGGATGGTTGGTGATTTTGTAGACGAGTGATCTATATAAAAATAATAAACCGTTATGTAATAATTTGCAGCGTTTTTATTCGATTTTTGGATTCTACGTACCTTGAAACGTAAACCATCAAATTTTGAGGGGGTGTTAAAATTTTTTTTTTCTTGGTCGATTCCAAAGGTTCATTATTGAAAATAATAAAACGCCAACCGTACGTACGTACGTACGTACGTATGCACGGAGGGGTCGTGGGAGGCGGGACGAGTCGGAGGGGCGGGAGGGGGGGAATCGGAGGCGGGAGGAGCCGGAGGGAGTGGGATGCGGGGAGAGTCGGAAGAAGCGTTTTGCCTACTTTTAGTAGGCTTTTCAGCTAGTTGAAATTAATAAACCAAAACGCTGCAAATTGTTACACTAAGAACTTTTCCATTAGTGCTACCTAACCCCGAGCCCTCCTTCCTACTTCGATATCCGAGAGTTGTGGTGCCTTCAATACGAAATTTGATGCTTGGTTGCTAAGGAAGCCAAACTGACATGGAACTCTAAGGGACAAGCTGGTTCTAATGCGGATTTATGGCTAAACATTTGATCAGCTGAAGATTTGAACGGATATTAGGCCTATTTCCATCTTATATGATCCACACTCGAGTTTCTGATTTACTTAAGTCCACACGGGGAACGAACGGCTGGTCCTACAGTTCTCTGGGTGGTCTCATTTAATTCTAAAAATTCAATTCCATTTTTAATTGGTGAAAAAACAATAAATTTGTATCGAGAGTTTTCAAACTAGGGCATTTTGAACACCTTAACCCCTGTGACTGACACTCACAAAAAGCTTTACGGCACAACTAAACCCCAAATTGAGCTCATTTACCAAATTTCATCAAAGCCGACCTTCGTGTTGTCCTTCAAAATACCCTCGACTTTTAAGAATCCGACTTCACCCGTTGAAGTCCTCCTAGTTTGTTGATCAGTTGTCAAGGGGGTGGACACGTGGAATGGGGGGGGGGGGGTGGGAGACACGTGACCGCGAGTAACGACATCACGTGCCACAATAGTTCCCTTCATATTAATCCATCGACCTTTTCAGCTTTCATGACATTTCACGGTAATTTCGTTATCTTCCAAAGTGGGAAATGTTTACGTAGGGGAAACAACATAGTTTTCGCATGTTGCGACAACTCCACCGCTTCCCGTGAACTCGATGTGGGTATATTCAATTAGCTTTGATCAGACAGCTTGTTTACTAACTAGGTGAATACTCACTCTTCATAAATATTCACAAATCTAATATCAGTGAGCGCTGAGGTTGGTGTCCGACGAACGCTACTCTATTAATTAAAATCCGGGTTTCGTGTTTATAAATCCTTAATTTTCATTTTGACCAAAGATAGGTTGGTTTTCGTGAAGCAATTCAAAATCATTTTAATAAAGACAAGTTTTTTCTCATTTGACTTTAGTCTATTTTGATCTAATTTCGATCACTTTACCACGGAAGTGCTTTTTATTAAGTGTAATTTTCTATGATCTTTTCACAAAGAATCAAATTGCGACACTTCTGATTTAATTTTGACTGATAAAAATTGATTGATAATTAAAATGCCAATTACTCTCAGCGTGTGAACTTGTTCAAGAACGTTCGAAAAAGTTTACCCTAATTTGAACGTGGTGTCACTAGTGTCACTATGAACTCCTCAGCTCTTCCAAACTGTCACCCGAGGAACCAAAATTAAGTTGCAATGTTAAATTTAATGGACAGCAGAATTTTTTGTAGGTATTGGAAGTCTCAAAATAGGTAGAGTTATGACAAAAGTGTCCAGTGAAATCGATTTTTAAAAAATCTTCAACATTTTTGTCATCATTTTTTGACTTTTTTGACATTTAACATTTTTAAACTTTTTTTGACTATTAATTTTTGAATTACAATTTAAATTTAGTTAAGCTGTTAACACCTTGGGAATTGCGGAATTCTTAAGATGTTTTCGGTGACACTAGTGACACCATGGTCCAATTAGCGTTAATATCCACATCGTATTTAATTAAATTAATAAATCCCTCATTTTTATAGTAACGACTAAAGGTAGCTAGTGTTTTTGTGAAGCAAGTCAAAATAATTTTGGGTTACCAAAATAACAATTTTTTTGCATTTTCAGGATTGTCAACCTTACATTTTGCATCAAAAGTGATGTACTCAACTTCTCTTGCCATTCTCTGGATGGGACAGTTTTACAAGACCCTAAAATGGAGAATTTAAAATGTGGAAAAGGCTTTCTTACCTTTCAAGTTCTACTTTCTCAGCCATTTTATGAAACACTTCAAAAAATATTTAAATGAGCATGTTCTGAACTGGAATCAACCAATTCATTTTTGAACGGTAAAAACGCGAAATGCAAAAAAAATCAGTAAATTACCAACATAAAAAACCGAAAGTAAGTATCAACAAAAAAAAAAAGAAAATGAGCGTTTTTTAAGCAAAGGAATTTTCAATCAAAATTACCCAAAGAATCGATTTTTCAAAGTTTCAGACCTGTTTCCGGGGCACCCTGTATGCCCTACCATTGGACTTATTCATCATCACTTATCATTCAGTGGTGAAAATACTACTGAGAATTCAATTCGAAAACCAGAACAGAAAATAAAGAGAACGACAGAGACAAGGTAGAGTGACCTTGACACGTGCAAAATTTTTATTACTCGGGATCCGAGGCAATAAAAACCAGAGCTCTTCTTCCGTATCAATGTTGTCGGGTTCTCTTGTTTCGAAAATATCTCCCAACTACAACAGGAGACAGAAGTAGTGAGTACCGTCAACTCGGGAGGTAGAAGGTGTGATAGGTTATTAATTAATACATGTTAATGAGTTGGAGGATAATATTACAACAATATCGTCATAAACATTTCATAGGTACCTAAATAAAAATGGAGTTGAGAAGAACGTTGTCTATTTTCACGAAAATGAGTTACAAGTTAAATCGATTTCGACTGTAAGGTCATCATAAGTAACAAACAATACCTTATTGTTTACAATAAGACGAAATAGACAACGTTCTTCACAACTCCGTTTTTATTAATTTAGTTTGCCACAATCTCATCGCGAGTGATTTTATTCATAGTTCATACGTCTCCCACCACTCCTCTGTAAAAATAGTCTGTCCATCACGGTGTCCCATCATTTTTCGGCTTCAATTTTTTTTTTTTTTTTTTTTTTAACGCTGTTTGCGCTTACCTTATTTTTGATCTCACAACATGCATAAATTCACTAAATTTAATTTGTTGTGACCCACATATCAATCAGTAGTTAGTTCTTAAATAAAGAAGCGAACAGGAGGATCCCTGAGTGAGTCATCACTCACTGGGGGAGAAGAGGTACGGGGGATACGCCAACTTAACGTCACCCTTCCACCTCTCTCTCTCCCGAGTAAACTACATGAGTATATAAGCCCACTCAGGGATGCTCCCTTATGCCAATCTAGTTCAGTCAACCGACTTATTCATTTCGCTCTCAACCTTCCCATTGAATAAGGATCTCCTCGAAGTATTAGGCTCAATAGGTAAATATCCTGTCTTCCTGTCGGTAGGTTTCTATGAAACGCCGGGGTTGACGGGCTAGCCGCACTTCCCAGTACTCTGCATGACGGTCTGGTTCCCTGAGCCGCCGATGCGACAGGAAAACAGGATATTTACCTATTGAGCCTAATACTTCGAGGAGATCCTCATTCAGTGAGAAGGTTGAGAGCGAAATGAATAAGTCGGTTGACTGAACTAGATTGGCATAAGGGAGCATCCCTGAGTGGGCTTATATACTCATGTAGTTTACTCGGGAGAGAGAGAGGTGGAAGGGTGACGTTATGTTGGCGTGTCCCCCGTACCTCTTCTCCCTCAGTGGGTGATGACTCACTCAGGGATCCTCCTGTTCGCTTCTTTATTTAAGAACTAACTACTGATTGATATGTGGGTCATATCAAATTAAATTTAGTGAATTTATGCATGTTGTGAGATCAAAAATAAGGTAGGCGCAAACGGCGTTAAAAAAAAAAAAAAAAAATCGAAGCTGAAAAATGAGGGACACCATGATGGAAAGACTATTTTTACAGAGGAGTAGTGGGAGAGGTATGAACTATGAATAAAATCACTCGCGATGAGATTGTGGAAAACTATTTTAATAAAAACATTACACAGGTTAGGATAGGGACTTTTCTCTCTTTGTTGAGTAGGGGTTGAAGGAAACACAAACGCCGCATCGAGAAGGTCATCTCCTTCACTCGACGACACGCAAACATAATATAATTTATAATTATTTATAACTGTTATCCAGGCAGCACATAAAACTGTCACGTTTCATATAAAATTGCATTCTTTCCACATGGTAACTATGTATCCTAATATAGGTATCCTTATACATAGAACCCCAACTGTATTTTTTTTTTTTTTTTTTTTGTACGAAATCCAAACGTGGGAGATCTTGGTTTGATTCCAGGCCGTAACATAAAATTTTTTTCTTTCAATAAATTACGTGTTTATCTACGATTTGTTTTTGCCTGCTTTTTGCAGGCTATTTAGCTAGTTGTTTGTAACCTCTTCTTCTTCTTCTTTCTTGATTTATTTGACGCAGATTCTTCTATGTTGCATCACAGGGAGTTTGATTTTAAATTGATTTATTGTGAGAAGTGAGAGTTTAGATAGCTGACTGTGATTTTGGTTCATAGGGAGTTTTAGATGTGATCAGCGTGGCTGCTATCCGGGTGCAGGTCACGTATGTAGTTGTATATGTGACGCAGCTCCTCACCGTGTAGGGGATGCTTCAGCCAATCCTGGAGGTCGCTGTTTATGTTGATTTGAAGAGTTGAGTACGGGGAGAGACGAGGTTGGATGTGCTTTGAGCAGCGATTGAGAAGATGGTCCGTCTGCAATTTGACCAGTGTTGCAAAAAGAGCAGTGGGGTGTCAGGCGCTTTTTCATGAGGTACCTGAAGAACGGGGTGTTACAATGTCCTATCAGTATCCGGCTAATGGTCGTAAGAAACCTTGGGTCGTTGGGAATGCTGCGGTACCAAGGAGGAGAGGAGGGGACTTCTATGATCGATTTTGTCCAGCGGCCGACCTCCCTTGTCCTGATGATGTTAGATTCTCTTCAGTTGATGATAAGGTCTTTCTTCAGAGCGTTGACCAGTCCTCTCTTTGGTGGTTGACCTGGCTGTCTAGCAACCTGTTTAGCGGTAAAGTCAGCGACAGTGTTTCCATGTATATCGATGTGTACAGGAATCTATTGAAATTGTATGAACGTGGCCCCATCTTTTGTTTATAACCTCAAAATCGTAACATCACAATCTTCTTCTTCTACTTCCGAGTCCTGGCCACAGCCATGCCAGACATAGGCATTTCTTGTATGGATGGTGGTAATTCCTGTGGAATTATTGTTGTTGTTCTGTCATACATCCATGACAAGATTCTCGTTTTATGGAGGATGCATGGATGGAGATGGATAGGTACTTCTTCAGTAAACCATGCTATTCACATTTATTATTGTTATTTCGGGGAAAATATTCATATTTATGATTTATAATTCATTTTTATTATATTATTGCAAATTTGTGTGAATTTTTCTACGCAACAATGGTAGTGATATGAGACTATTTTATAATCACCCATTGCCAGTTAAATTTACTCGAATTCCAGCTACAATTCTCGGAAGCCATGTTGTACGCTTCCCTTCTGAGAGCCCATGTGCCAACTATAAAGTACTTCAAAATCAGCCTTTTCTATCTTTTTCCAAACTTAGAAATATCCAGTGATTTGTTTGCCATCAACATCAAGTTGTGGAGATCTTTGAAGACGAGTGATCTATACAGGAAAATAATAAACTTTTGTAAAATAATTTGCAGTGTCTTTAGAATTTTTAGAGACCACTTAGAGCTCTGCTGCACAAACCGCTTGCTCCCTACGAGAATTTAAGGGTCGTATGATAAATCAGAAACAGGAGGGTGAATCGCAAAAGAGGACTAATCTCCATTCTAATGTTAGCCGACCAAAATGCGATCGCAGTTTTGCGTCCTTAGCACCCAGTAATCAAATTTCCTAATAATTAGGGCATCCTCAGCTCCTGTTTCTTTGAACTGAGAGTGAAGCGTTTATTTCTTCCAAATAAACTTGATTGTGAAGGAGGTACGCGGTAGATAGGAAGTGCCTATGGTTGGTAGGTGGTGACAATGGCAAAGCCGTGTTCTTTGCGGACGAGTGATCTATATAGAAAAATAATAAACCTGTGTAATAATTTGCAGCGTTTTAAAAATTTAATACCATAAAATTTAATCTCCAATAATGGGGAATTTGCCTCAATTTTAGATTCTGGAATTTCAAGTCAAATCCTATAATAGGGCCCTAGAATAACGTTCAACACTAGGAATAACCAAGGGGAAAAAATTACCGTAGGAGAAAATGACTAAACAAGTGAACCTCTGTTACAAAACACCGCGAAAATCGAGGAATATTGTTGACGTCATACGAAAAAAAAAACGACGCGAAAACAACTCCGACAACAGACAGAGTTCTAGCACCGCCACGCAAAACGATCCAGTGAAATGGCTACTCGAATAATGTGATTCAAATCTTGAAACTAAATAAGAGAAGATGAAGACTAACAATGCTTGATAAACTTGTAGGTAGAATCGTATTGTAAAAAAGTGATTAATATTGTTTCTTTTGGTCACTTTTGTGTCTGGGTTCTTCCTGCCAGTTCGCGGCGCACTCTTGTGCGCACTACTTGTAAGCTAAAAGTTCGTGTATGTTCCGCTTCTGTGGTAAGCGCCACAGAACCTCCTTTGAAGTCAGATTGGTAGAATATCCGTTACGTTTAAACATGGCTGCCTCTTACACATTGCCACCACATTTAAAATTTCCATCTTCCTTAAATTCTCTAAATTTTTTGGATACGTTTTCGAGCAGCTCACTATGGTTTTATTCCATAAAAATAAACCCTCATTCGAAAAAAAAAAAAAAAAAAAATGTGAGGCAAATTCTCCATTATGGTGGCATCTCCACCAGCACATTTCAAATCGACGCTCGGAGTAAAACGTCCTTCGAGCCCTGAAGAAGGTAATATATTTACCGAAAGCTCGCCAAAGAAGTGGTGTGCTTTGTTGGGTCGATCTACATAATATTTGCTGTTAAAAAGTAACTAATTGTGGTTTGTTAGGTATTTAATAAAACATTTTTAGGCGAGATAGTGGACGTCGTATACGATGGGGCTCATAAGCCCTGACAGTGCAAGCCAGGGGAAGATTTAAAGTTTTCGCTGCTACCTTCTCCCACAAAACCTCACCATGTGAAACACTATTGTTCTTGGGGATCTGGAGACTCTGATTAATTAGTGAGAATAATTAATCGGTGTCGTATTCAACCCTTAGCGAACTATGCGTTTTGTTAGAATGCCTATTCCTTGTTGGAGATGAAAGATTCAAATTGAATTAGGAAAGATAAATAGATATATAATCCTATAATAAAAGAGGCTTGTATCTATATATGGGGAGTATCAATAGAGTTTACCTATTAGATCTTCGGATTTGAACCACGAGAGACTCAGTAGCTATCCCTGAGTAGTGATTCGATAAAGGGGGAGAATGGGGTGTGCGCCTTGATTTTTTTTTAGATTTTTAATCGAAAGTAGACTACATCCTAAGAATTTAGGCACCAACCAAGACCTTCTAGCGTGAGTAGATCTGTTTCTATGATTTTTCAAAGTTTCGACCGTTTATGACGTCACTCGCCCCTCTCGCCTGGGCGGGACCCCCCAGCCCACTGTGACGTCATAAACGGTCGAAACTTTAAAAATTCATAGGAAAAGATTTACACACGCTAGAAGGTCGCGGTTGGTACCAAAATTCTCAGAATGAGGTCTACCTTAGATTAAAAATAACAATAAACAGTTTTTCCTACCAAGGCGCACACCCTATTGTTCCATTGAATCACGAATCAGATGTCAGAGTAACTGTTGCTCTGTCACACATGGTGACAGGAGGAGTACTGGACAATAATTTTTTGATTTACGAGAGGTAAATTTACAATTTAGTGGGTGGATGACAAGATCTCTATCGCCAGAAGCAGGGGAGTGGTCGGTCTCGAAAGGAGGTTTGGAGCCGTCAGAAAGACGGATGTTGAGTCCCCCAGGGCTAGGCCTGCGAATCTGCTTTCCTCCCTTGATTTACGAGGACCGCTATAAATGTATACCGAGGTTAAGAGGATTCGTATGTACCTGCGTATATTAGTGTATATACTGTGTGTTCAAGTATACAGGGTAGGCAATTCGAGCGTTGTAAGGATCAACAAACCTGAAGGTTGAAAGGTAAACATTCGGTAGCTCCTGCGAATAAGCGCCATCGTGATTGGCTGGAGCCGGCTGGGACCAGATTTTGCGGGCAGGGGGGGGGGGGGGGGTCGACCTATTCAGAATGTATCGAACAATAAAGGTGGATTCAAATAAATCAATTTGAATTTTTGGCAACTCATTTTGAACTCATGGGAAATCCCTTACATTTCGACAAATATTGGAGTCCTTGTCCAACTTTTTTTGTACTTCTAAAATGTTCAATAAATATTTCTTCTCTCTTAAAAAAATAATAAGGGATAATGGTCGATAAGAGACTGTAAAAATTCGGCAGGTGGTGAATCTTTTGATTCCGCGGTAAGTTCCAACTTTTACCTGTGAATACGGAGTAAGTCCAAATCCTTATGAAGCTGAACCGATTCAAGTAGAAAACGCTGCAAATTATTACACAATGGTTTATTATTTTTCTGTATAGATCACTCGTCTGCAAAACCACGAACCATCCAACATGAAGAAAAACATCGATCGCATTTCGGTCAGCTAAAATTTGAACGGAGATTATGCCTCTTTTGCGATTCACACTCGTGTTTCTGATTTATCGTACCTAAAACCTTGAAATTCTCGTGAGGAGCGAACGGTTTGTCCTACAGAGCTTCGCATGGTCTCAAAAAATTCTAAAAATTCTATAAAATCTCAAATTGAAGAAAAAACAATACCTTTATATCAACATTTTTTGAGTTAAGGCGTTTTCAAAATTTCAAAATTCATTTTTGAACCCTTAGAAGTGACCTACATCAACCAAAATTTATTCAAAATCGGCCAATGCTTAGTGGGGAAAATGCCGCGTACGGCGGACGGACGGCCACATTTTGGATTATTATTTTCAATAATGAACCTTTGGAATCGACCAAGAAAAAAATTTTTTAACACCCCCTCAAAATTTTATGGTTTACGTTTCAAAAATCGAATAAAAATTCGATTTGATTTGATGAAATTTGGTATGTAGGCTCCATTTGGGATCTAGTTGTGCCCCGAAGATCTTGGTTGATGTAAGTCACTCCTAAGGGTTCAAAAATGAATTTTGAAATTTTGAAAACGCCCTAACTCTAAAAACTTTGATATAAAGGTATTGTTTTTCCTACAATTTAAGATTCTATAGAATTTTTTGAGACCACCCGGAGCTCTGTAGGACAAACCGTTCGCTCCCTACGAGAATTTAAGGGTTGGACGTACCAAAAATCAACAATACGAGTGTGAATCGCAAAAGAGGCCTAATCTCCGTTCAAATTTTAGCTGACCGAAATGCGATCGATGTTTTTCTTCATGTTGGATGGTTGGTGGCTTTGCAGACGAGTGATCTATAGAAAAATAATAAACCATTGTGTAATAATTTGCAGCGTTTTATTTGTATCTGGACTTGATTATTTGTATAACTTCAATTCGAAATTTTGTCAAAAAAAAAAAAAAAAATGTTTTAATTACTTACCAAGACTCTGCCAGGGTACACAAGTTCGTAAGAACTTTTAGGGCTTGGTGGGCAAAATTTTGAGCTAATTTAATTTCTTTTTTCATAAGACATTGTTTTCTATCCTATTCTCTGTATCTATGATGTATTTTTAATTGCCAAATAAATAAATACTCTTGTGGATCAATTCCGAATATCCAATAGGTAACATCCATTAGATTCTTCTCCTCCCTCCAACATATAGATGAAAACTTCATTTTTTATAGGATAATTCTTTCAAATTTAATTAATTTATTTATTTCTATTACAGATACAAACTAGAAGAAAGAAATTACATTCCTAATCCCTAGCTGAGGGTAAGTGTTTAACACTCATTCCTCAAGTCTTTCAATCAGTCTAATCTTTCGTAAAATGTGGGTTAATGAAAAGTCAGAATTATATGACCCAGCGGTGTAAATAGTTCAGGTAACTCTTAAAAATGTAAACGGCTTTGAAAAAAAAACTTCTCTCCCTACAATTCCATCTCTCTTCCTACAAACCAGCCTCTTCCCAGAAGTTGTAGGGAGAGAGGTTGTAGGGAGAGAGATTTGTGAGGTTATCACTCTCTACTGGCCTAACCATTATTGATTCTGAACGTTAGAAAAAATACATAACACTATAGCATTCATAATTGTAATTTGAGTTTAATTAAACTTAGTTGAACACTTACCCTGATGAGTGAGGTGGTTGCAGGGAGAGAGAAAGTATTTACCTACTCTCAAAGCTTCAACACTTCACAACATAACCCACACAACTGGGAGCTTGGAAATTCAACAAACTTCAGTAACCTCGGAAGCCATCTTGCAGCAGTGTTCACTTTTGTTTTTCATGACACAAAATAATCGTTTTCCAGGAGTGGGCGGGCATTTCAAAAAAATTGTAGGGAGAGAGAATAAAACCTTGTGACAGCATCAAAACATAGCAAAAATCCTTCCAATTCATGGAATTTTCGTTCGTTTCTAATTTATTCCTGAAGAGGAGAGTATTCTGGACCAATAACGTTTTTTACTTAAATTAAAATATGAATATAGAGCTCTCCAAAAATTTTCAAAGTTCCCAACCTACCCTCTGTGACAGGTGTAGGGAGAGAGAATTGGGATCATTAATGATTTTTAATTATCTGAGTTAATTGATTAGTGAAATTCATTCTATGTGATCTTTGTAGACACCAACCTGCTGTATCTCCCTGAACAAATTCTGAATTTCCAAGACAAATAGTGTTCACAAAAGCTGCGTGACAAGAAATAACCCCAAATTTTGAAATGACCCTTATATATATACATATATTATATTATAGTTTATATAATATTGAAGTTTAAGTTGGATTTGATATCCGTCTAGATATAGACATATTTTATATGTATGTCTAGAAGTTACATTATACTACTTGTATCTATTTATCACCCCCTCGTTCTTGGGTTGGATTTCATCAGGCGTAGGTATTCAAGTGAACGTAAAAGTCTATCAGATTTTCCAGTTTATCAACCCGATAGTCCAGATCCCCCCGAACTGTAACGTTTCAGAGTTCATCGGCCATTCAAAAGGCCGGTAAAAGCAGTTAAAATTCGGTGTCACCTACATCCAAGGCAGAGGCAGCCTTAAAAAAACCGACCGGATTGCAATAGGCAGGACCTCCTTGTCAGATGAGTACAATAAGCTGCCAACAAGCAGAAACGCTCTGACAGCAGCAGTAACGCTGAGATTCCGCCAAATCACCTCCGGGAGCCCAGTTGGGAAACAGTCGACGAAGCGGGGTCATTGGTCGCACAAGTGGGAAGTGTCACATCACGTTTTTTTGAGCCTAATACCATTCGATTGTACAGTTACCAGCAATTGAAAGAAACAATCAGCGCAATGCTGCAAAAAGGTGCCCCGAAGCTTTTGGTTGATGTAGGTCACTTGTACGGGTTGAATAAGGGTTGAAATTTTCAAAAAGCCCTTGCTCAAAAAATTTCCATATTCAGGTATTGTTTTTTCTTCAATTTAAAATAGTAGTGAATTTTTAGGATCGAATGAGACCACCCAGAGCTCTGGAGGACCAACCGTTCGCTCCCTATGAGAACTTGAGGGGTGGTCTTACGTTAAATCGCAGTGTGAATCGCAAAGAGGACTAATCTCCGTTCAAATTTTATCTGACCGAAATGCGATCGCTGTCCGTTTCTTTGGCATCCTTAGCAACCAGTAATCGAATTTCCTAATGAAGGCACCCACAACCCCACATTTTTTGAATTCAGTGTGAAACGATTATTTTTTCAAAATAAACTGGATTGTGAAGGTAAAATAGTAGGTAGTGACAATGATATAGCTGTGTTCTTTGCAGACGAATGATTAATATAGAAAAATTAATAAATCGTGTGATAATTTGCAGCGTTTTTGCAAACCGTTTGCATCGGTAAGGAGGTCACTGCTATACACATACCTATCTAGATATTTTTTTTTATTTTTCATTGGTCTGGCCAATTGTCATATTCAAAATGTTTATATTTTGAAATTCGAGTGAGGGGCTAGGTGCCATTCAAGAGAACTTAGAAGGAACTAAAAAAAACAGGTACATCTAAGAAAAGTTTGCACAATTTTATTGAGAAAAACGTTAAAAACACAACTTGGGGAATGTAATCAAGTGGTATATTGGTATAAAATATAATATTATAATAATATTATAATAGGTATAATATTATTATGCAGACATTTTTATTTATTCAACTTTTCTACCAAAAGGGTCTAAGTACCATACAAATTGCACATAAGGTAACTCAAAAAAGCAAGCAGCTAGTAGTGAAAAAATATCATTTTGAACTATAATATTCATATAGATAATGTGTGCATCAATTTATTATTGTTTATTATTAATTTGTAGGGTTATTTCTAGGAATTATGATGGCCAATCGAACTTTAAAATGTAAGCCACTGAAAAAGTCTTAAGATTAATAATGAGCTCAAAGATTTAAAAAAAAATAGAAAAAGATTAAAATGAAAATGAAGCTCATTGGTTTGAATGAATGGGATGATGACAGCCAATCGAACTTTAAAATGTAAGGCACCGAAAAAGTCTTATGATTAATAATGAGCTTTAAGATTTAAAAAAATGAGAAAAAGATTAAAATGAAAATAAAGCTCATTGGTTTGAATGCCTACTTTTCATTGTAGCGATTAGCTCCTGATAGTAAATTTGGTTTTCTTGTTTTACAAAAGGAATCATATTTTCAATGTCTTTTATTTTGGCAGCAGACCAAATTTTGGGCTCACTGACAAGTGCCTGAATATCAACTTGTCGAAAAGTCTCCATGTTGATACCTCTCTTGAATATCTTCACTTTTCGAGCTGGTGCTACATCACTAGGGTACTCTTCACTTCTACAGATCCTTCTTCAAGCAGAACTCGATTGAATTTGAATGAAACAAGCTGTGATATCCCAAGAGTCTTGGTGTCCAATGTGTCCTTGGCCAATGCCATCCAGTTATAGAATGTGTTCATTACCTTGACCATGAAAAAGGGTTCAGTTTGCTTAGAATTCACGATTATTTCAATCAAGTCTTTTGGAACTTCAGGTTTCTTCCCCTTCTTGGCACGCTCTATGACTCCGAAGTCCCTGTCGCAGGATAAAAATGTATGGCCCGACAAAGGGTACCGCTGTTCAAATTCTTCGAAAGTGCCTCTGGCAATAAGGGTTATGTAGAGAGCCAAAACCTTTTGGAAAGTAAACCTACCAGATCAAGTGAAACATGGAGCTATAGAACACCCTCCATGTCATCGGTAATGCAACCTCATGGTACTTAGGCCTGTTTGGTTCGAGATGCTAATTTCAACCACTTGGAAGCACTATCGTCATAATATTCTCAGAGCAACTCCACTGAGGCACATAGGCCCCAAATCAACGAAAAAAGCTCATTGTGAAAAATGGCACTTAGACCCTTTTGCAAGTGGCGCTCTTCATAAATAGATAAATATTATGACTTCGGCTCAATAAATGAATTTCATTGTTATTATTTTTTAACTAGCTGCGTATGTTTTTAATCCACTATTTTTTTGACCTGGAGGTTTAAAATTGGCTTCTTGAGGCCTCATTTACGTACATTCGTTCCTACCTAGTTAGCACCCACTCATTAGATTCTGGAGTAGGTAATCGTAGTATCGAAATACGTTTTAGCTATCGAAAAGTAACGTATGTGCATCTGTACGTATACCTTCGAGTGGTTCCTATCCGACATTACCATAACTATCGGTTGCGTTGAATAGGAATCGTAAGAACATTCCCTCCGGGAACATCCTACACATGAAAAACTCCCGTGTTGACAAGTACCGCACAATACGTCAAACATTCGTCATACGTCCGAAACGGGATTTTTACGATTCGAATGACGACGTATCAAGTTTAACACCTCCTCCGGTGCTCCGTGCCCTATAATCACCCTGTTTCCTTCCCTTTGGGACTTCCTTAGTGAAAAACGAGGATAGGCGATTCTTTTCGAAAAAACCTTTGTTTGTTTGAGGTCCTTTCTGCTCTCTAAGGGGGGCCATGGGGCCCATCTGCTCCTTATACCTTTCGCACACCTGCCCTTAGAAGTCCTCTTTATTCGGTCTTCCCTCGTCCTTCATTCCATTCATTCCAGCTCTTCTTTCTACCTGGCCTCCTTCTCCTGCCTCCTTCTTCTTCATTCCTTGAACCAAATTACATTAGGAGCACTGCATCTTCTATCCCTGTATCCTCCCTTCTACCTGAACCCCATAACATGTTGCATTGGAGCCTCATCGCAGGTTCGTTCGTGTGCGTCATTTCAAAAATCGCATTGTCCTCTTTTTCAAAAGTGTTTGAAGCTACGAGGAAAATCCCCGACCAAAACGAATTTTTCTAAAGGACAAAGATTCAATGTCTCGGGACAAAGGTAGAAAATACTGTGTGCGGAGTTTTGTCAAGGTATTTCGGGTTGGACGCGGTGAAAAATATATGGAATTTCAACATGGAAGACCACCCAAACATACACAACACAAACGCAAACCATTTTCTGATTAATAAACCAGAGTTTATCAAAGAAAATGAGAGAGAAGAGACCAATCTTCTCAGGCTGCGATCCGTAGATAGTCCCAATGAGGTCCACGGTATCTCTAGTGTCACCGAAACTCCACAGCTCCCCCCTAAAGAGTCACCTGAGTAACCAAAAAAATTTCAATTAAAAATTTAATGAGCAGCAGACATTTTTTCTGGGATATTTAAATTCTCAAAATATAGTCGAGTAAAACTTTTTTGTCATAACATACCTTTTGTCATACATAATTTTTTGATAATTTTTTAATAACTTACAAAAAATGGTTTTAAAAATTCAGCTCTGTCCATTCATTTTGGTTTATTATTTTCAATAATGAACCTTTGGAATCGACCGAGAAGAAAAATTGTTAACACCCCCTCAAAATTTGATGGTTTACGTTTCAAGGTACGTAGAATCCAAAAATTGAGTAAAAACGCTGCAAATCATTGCTCAAAGGTTTATTATTTTCTGTGTAGATCACCCTTCTGTATAGATCACTGGTTCTCCATCAATAGCACCTACCACCATCTGTATTCTCCCTTGACCTTCCCTCTCAAATTTCATCTTCCTGCTTTCAATAGGATTGAAAATGGCTTCGGAGCTCACTCAGCTGATCAGTGATCTGAAGAGTGAAGAAGCCTTTGAGCAATGATTTGCAGCGTTTTTTACCCACCAACATTTTTTTTACCTACCACCTTTTTTTTACCTACCAGCTAGGTACTACCTACCACACCATACTGGCTTCACACCTTCACAATCAAGTTTATTAGAAAGAACTAAACGCTTCACACTCGATTGGAAAAATAGAAAGCTTCATATGGAAATTTGATCACTGGTTACGCAGAAGGCAAAACTGTATACAAATCGAAGAAATGAACAGCGATCGCATTTTAGTCAGATAAAATTTGAATGGAGATTAGACCTCTTTTGCGATTCACACTCATGATTCTGTTTTATCGAAGGAAAACCTTCAAGTACTCGTAGGGACCGAACGGTTTGTCCTACAGAGCTCCGGTTGGTCTCAAAAATGTTTAAAAATTCAATACTATTTAAAATTGGTGAAAAAACGATACCTTTATTTCGAGAGTTTTCGAGCTAGGGCACTCTTGAAAATTTCAACCCTTAATTTTCACCCCTTAGAAGTGACTGACATCAACCAATAGCTTCGCGGCACAACTAGACCCCAAATGGAGCCCATATAACAAATTTGAACCAAATCGGTCCAGTGTTGCTAAGAAAAGTGCCGCGTACGGCGTACGGCGGACGGACGGAAATTTTTTTATTCGATTTTCGTATTCTACGTACCTTGAAACGTAAAACATCAAATTTTGAGGGGGGGTTAGAATTTTTTTTTCTTGCTCGATTCCAAAGGCTTATTATTGAATATAATAAACCAAAAAATTTGGCCGTCCGTCCGTCGTACGCGGCACTTTCCCCACTTAGCATTGACCGATTTTGATGAAATTTGGTATGTAGGCTCCATTTGGGGTCTAGTTGTGCCCCGAAGATTTTGGTTGATGTAGGTCACTTCTAGGGGTTCCAAAATCAATTTTGAAATTTTGAAAACGCCCTAACTCAAAAAATTTGGATATAGAGGTATTGTTTTTCCTTCAATTTAAGATTCTATAGAATTTTTTGAGACCACCCGGAGCTCTGTAGGACTAACCGTTCGCTCCCTACGAGAATTTAAAGTTTGGACGTACGATAAATCAGAAACACGAGTGTGAATCGCAAAAGAGGCCTAATCTCCGTTCAAATTAAAGCTGACCGAAATGCGATCGATGTTTTTCTTCATGTTGGATGGTTGGTGGCTTTGCAGACGAGTGATCTATATAGAAAAATAATAAACCATTGTGTAATAATTTGCAGCGTTTTTAAGCTGCAATTTAAATCTAGTTAATCTGGTCACACCTTGGGACAGCTGTAGAGTTCCTGAGATGTTTTCGGTGACAATAGTGACACCATGGTCCAATTAGGGTTAAAAGCTATCGGTAAGCAAAGGGAAAGGCGCCCAATTTGAGGACAGTTCCTAATTTGGGGCATCGACCATTCGTACGTCAACCACGGATATCTACCAGCTAATCCGCGAAATAGATTCAGCCTGAATTCTTGACATCCCATAAAATTCGACGTTGCTTGTGATTTGTTGGCACTGTGATAATTGATTTTGTGAAAGCGATTTTTGATATCCCAAATTAGGTATCATTAAGGTCATATTGTCTTCAATTTTGGTTTATTATTTTCAACAATAAAAAAAATCCCCGAAAATCCCCGACCAAAACGAATTTTTCTAAAGGACAAACATTCAATGTCTCGGGACAAAGGTAGAAAATACTGTGTGCGGAGTTGAACGGTGAAAAATATATGGAATATCAACATGGAAGGACCACCCAAATATACACAACACAAACGCAAACCATTTCCTGATTAATAAACCACAGTTTATCAAAGAAAATGAAAGAGAAGAGACCAATTTTCTCAGGCTGCGATCTCTATACGGTCCCAATAAGGTCCACGGTATCTCTAGTGTCACCGAAAACACCTCGAAACTCCACAGCTCCCTCCCAAAGTGTCACCTGAGTAATAAAAAAAATTGCAAATTAAAATTTAATTGACAGCAGACATTTTTCTGGGCTATTTCAATGCTCAAAATAGAGTCAAATACATTTTTTTTTGTCATAATTGTTAGACTTTTAATTACTTGCAAAAAGTGGTTCAAAAAATTCACTCTGTCCATTAATTTTTAAACTGCAATTTAAATATAGTTAATCTGGGACAGCTGTAGAGTTCCTAGGATGTTTTCGGTGACACTAGTGACACCATTGTCCAATTAGGGTTAAAAGCTAACGTTAAGTCACAAGGTGAGCATAGGGAAGGGCGCCCAATTTAAGGACAGTTCCTAAGTTGAGGCACCGACCGATCTTGTCCATTAAAACCACGGATCCGCGAAATAGATTCAGTCTATATTCTTGACATCCCAAAAAATTCTTCCAACGTTACCAGTAAATACTACATCTTCTTTATTGTAATTGGGCATGTCCCGTTTCTATCATAATAAATAAATAAATAAATAAACGTTGCCAGTGATTTGTTGGCACTGTAGTTGGTTGATTTGGGATTGTGATTTCTGATATCCCAAATTAGGTATGATTATGGTCAATACTATAGTCTTCAATTTTAGTTAATTATTTTCAACAATAAACCTTTTGAATTGAGCAATAAAAAAATTATTCCCCCCCCCCCACCCTAAAAATTTGATGGTTTACGTTTCAATGTACTTACCCAAAAATCGATAAAAACGTAGAAAAAATAATGAAAATAACATCGAAATCGGACAATAAATTTGTACAGTTGTGCCCGTTACAAGGATTTCATGACAAACAGACAGACACACACTGACTTGGAACCAAAATTTTACATAAAAGCCTAAAATGTGAAACGCGAGTGGAAACCTTGAAAAGTGAAAACAATGCTTCAGCTACCTTGGTAGACTTGGAAGCAAAACATCCTTTAAAATCAGAATTTTCCAATCGCTGTTTACGTTTGAGACCTTTCTGAACTGTTTTGGTTCCGTGTCTGTCTGTCTGCCTGCGTGTCCGCAATTTCTTGAACAGCCATAAATACTATAATCAGAAGTTACTGTCCGATTTTGATGACATTTGCTGGGATTGTGCAATATTTCGTGAAGACGGTTCGCCATGAAACTTATCGCCCCCAGATCGATAGTATGTTTCACGCATGCGCATACTAAATCGTTGTAACAACCAAAACGTCTACATTTCGCATCCGAATTTGATGATAATGTTAGGATTGTGTGGATTAGAACCCACAGAATTCCCTATGAACGTACAAATCTTACTTCGATGAATATAAATGTTAATGAAATTTTCAGGGATTGTGGAGGTTGGCGTGTAAATGGTTCCCTATGAAATTCATTTTGATCGGATAAGTATCGAAAACCACCGTGCAAGCGTCAACATAAGATCTTTAATAAGGATAACTTCTACAATAACCATTCGATTTCGTTGGGATTTTCAAGAGTTGTGTAGCTCTGGATGGTTCCCTATAAATTTCATCGTCGTGTGATCATAAATATCGTATTTCTGTACTCCTGCTACAGTCATATCGAAGGTTAATGTGGAAGAGGAAGCTGAAACAACGCAGTTTTTCTTTTGACTCTTTCAAAAGGGGTTACAAATCCTGCTGTTCCTATAAAAATTGCAAAATTATGCTCCGGTCCACCTGTGATCCCTGTAGTTATTAGTTTTTTAAAAATTATTGATTAATCTTTAGTGTGTAGATCCTGCCCGCTGTCTGTGATATTAGGGAATAATTGTTGTGAAGATGGAAGAAGTGAGGAATACATCAAGCTTAGCAGGGTTTGAAGCTTAGTGTATATTGAAGATGAGAAGTAGAATGTGAATAAAAATAAGCATGAGACAATTGGGGTAAAAATTATGTTACATGAAAATACGAGCGTATGAGAAGGAGAACAGCAGCGATGATTAGTTTTGTATTAGTAATAAAATTGTTAATTAGTAATTGACAACAAACATAGACAACAACGACTCCCTACAGTAGCACAGACCTAGATCTAGCGCGCTAGGGATATTGATTGATGTAAGAAGATTATCATAGATACAAGAAGTAATATTATCATTTTCCAAACATGTATTGCTTCCGTGTCTACCAAGGTAGAGGAAGCTTTGTTTTCACTTTTCAAGGTTGAAAAAAACCTTTGTGAACAATTTTGGTTCCGTGTCTGTCTGTCTGTCATGAATTCTTTGCCACAGCCATAACTTCTACAATTCTCGTCCGATTTCGATGAATTTTTCAGGGATTTTACGGGTTGGCATGTAGACGGTCCCCTATAACAATTATCACATGCGGACTGATAGTAGCCGCTGCGCATGCGCGAACGTGAATTCCTTGTAACAACCATAACTTCCACATAGTTTATTAAGAAGTATTCAATTTTGTGTTCAGATAATAATTTATCCACTTTTTTTCGTAATAAGTTTTCATTATTAATATCAATCATATCGATACCTTAAGGCACAAAGCAGCTATGTCCAGAAACGGAGTTTTGAGAAAAGCGCAAAAGAAATTATCACCAATGCACAATTCCTAAAATAATGGCTTATTACACTAAACTCTTTAATTTCCTCAATTAATTCTCAAGCTATTATAACTAGGAAAACTCAATAATAGTTTTGTTGAATTTGAGTTTTTCTGAAATTAAAAAAAATAAATGTGGAAGGTGGATGGACATAGCTCCTTTGTGGTTTAAGGTATCGATATCTGTAATTCTATCAAATTTTTGTTGATTATCTACATACCTTTAAATATCTAGTTGTCATTTGGGCATATTTATTTTTAACTTTCGGCACCTTAACCCATTTCAAGCCAAGGGCAGAAATAACTGAACAATGGAGAGAGGAGGATGAACTGGTTTAGAGAATGCCAGCCGAAATAAAGCATCATTTGCTCACCAATCGAGAGCAAAAATACACGATATTTTATGAATTTTACTTTTTTATGAGATTTGAGTTTTCCAAAGCGATATAATTTATCTAGTTTCATTTATCCCAGAATCGAATTTGAGCCATCATAATCATGCCTTTGTCCAAAAGGCCTCATTTTCAAAAAATTTCCAAAATTGCATTCAGCTCCCGAACGTCAGAGCAATTTTTTTCTGAAAATTTTAGCAACAGCAGGAACGAGAAAAAATTCTTTTGCAAAGATTTTCCACTATTTTCAATATTTAAAAAATCATAAAATATGACGATGCGAAAACGCATCAGTGGCCGGAAATGGGTTAAGTCTGTATGGTTTATCATTTCTTTTCCTAATGTTTGAGAAAAAAGCGCGGTTTTCGTTTTTGATGAATTTAAGCATATTTTTTGCAAATAAGTGGTAAACCGTATCGTAGTGTAGCTCTTGGAATAATTCTTCTGTTGGGTGACGTCTCGTTTTATTAAAAATTACTTTCAGTACATTGACCTTCGATAAAGTCCACAGTGTTGTGGTTGCGCCACACCCACTTGGGAGACTTTTTTTCTGAATAGATCTCACTTTTGTAAAAGTCACACCTTGTCACTGCTCAATGCTGTTAATAATGAACTGCAATGTCCCCGTATCTCATACAGAGGAGAAAGACCTAGTCTATGCCCTTCTTGTAGGGTCGATGAAATATTTGAGGCTTCATTCAAACAATCCAATAGTTAAGCTAAAAGCTTGTTTAGCAAACTGCTTGTTGTAAGCTAAAAGCTTGTTTCCGAAGAGTTTAAGACATTCGTCAAAAGACTGTCAGTCAAAACGTTTCAAATATTCCCACTTTCAGTGGTGATCATTTTGTTTGGTTCTTTGTTTCGATCTTTCGGATCTCTTCAGCTAAGCGTGTGCAAACCTAGCCTCTTCGACTTTGTCAAACGACGGTCAAAGACTTTGTCAAAAGACTTTTTCTCAAAATTCGAGATTTTGTCAAAAGACTTTGTCAGTTTAGCTAAGAAGCTATTTCCGAAGAGTTTAAACATTCGTCAAAAGACGGTCAAAGACTTTGCTAAAGACATCTCAAAATTCGAGACTTTGTCCAGCGGTCCGACTTTGTCAAAAGACTGAAAAACTCAACTTTGTCCTAAGCTAGCGCTTAGCCTGAAAAGGCTAGGTTTGCACACGCTTAGCTGAAGAGATCCGAAAGATCGAAACGAAGTACCAAACTTAACTATCCATTGAAAATGGGAATTTGAAACTTTGCGACTCAACCCAAAAGCATCTTGATGCAGAAGGGGCAGTCAAACATTTGTTTCAGTGATGATGGGATTTTGGTAAACCGTTTTCGTCATATCTCGGTGACTCATCAGCAACGCGAAGAAGCGTTGGAACGATTTGGATTTAAAGCGAAATTGCTTTATTCGACTTTGTCAAAAGACGGTCAAAGGCTTTGTCAAAAGACTTTTTCTCAAAATTCGAGATTTTGTCAAAAGACTTTGTCAGTTTAGCTAAGAAGCTATTTCCGAAGAGTTTAAACATTCGTCAAAAGAAAACGGTTTACCAAAATCCCATCATCACTGAAACAAATGTTTGACTGCCCCTTCTGCATCAAGATGCTTTTGGGTTGAGTCGCAAAGTTTCAAATTCCCATTTTCAATGGATAGTTAAGTTCGGTACTTCGTTTCGATCTTTCGGATCTCTTCAGCTAAGCGTGTGCAAACCTAGCCTCTTCAGGATGAGTGCTAGCTTAGGACAAAGTTGAGTTTACAAGTTGACGAAAGTCGTTTGACTAAAAGTCTTTTGACTAAACGTCGTATTGACAAAGAGTCGTTTGACCGAACGTCGTATGACAACAGTCTTTTGACAAATCCAATAGTTGTATGAATTAACAACCGTTGCATGAGACTTACGCGTTAGTTACCACCTAAAAAAACGCTTCTTCTCTAATTTTACCTCGGTGGCGTGTCCTAATGACTACTAAATACCCAGTAATGAGGCAGCAGTGTTGAATTAATCAGGTTAAACGCGGGCTTCCGCAATCTGTGGGTAGTTGGAGTTGGGGAACAAAATGTCTTTATTCATCACAAAGCGTCCGGTAGGCGCCTGTAATCTGCGGAGGTTTTTCCGGCGGCGTTTTTCCTTGTTTCAACGTGTATGTAATTTCACCTTTCTTTGGGACGTAGGAACAGCTCTTAATACTTTATTATTCATTCAGAATCATCCGTGTAGGTCGAGTTAGCTTTACAACTTATTATTTTCAACGTATTCAGTGACTCCGTTTTCATTTTGCTCCCTCATTCCTATGTGCAAGTCAAAACATAAAAATAATAAACCAAAAAAGTCTGCCAAGTCTGGCACATAGCTTCCTCGTATCCACAATCCGACTGCATGGATGATCCGATGCCTAGTAGTTGATCTCAAAATGATCGATCTCCAGGAGGGAATTCATAGTCATAACTCAAGTCTGAGTGCACCTTCAAATGAGTCGGTGGACACTCAAAGGTATTCATAGACGAGATTTAAGGGCGCACTTAGGGAGCACTCAGTGCGATTTCTAAGGGCGCACTCAACGGTATTCATAAGCTCAGAAGAGAAGAAAGAGCAATGGTGATATACCGTCTTGTGTATGGTAGCTAACCTATTTATTTAGCAAAATTTGCTAAATCTATCTATTTAATCTACTATTTAATAGTAGATAGATACCTGTTTCTGACTAGATAGGTCAAGATCACAGTGTCTGAGATTAGGTAGTTGATATCTTACCTTGGTACTAACCTAGTTAAATGACTAGGGACATATAGGGATGTCCGATTCTTTAAAATTATCGATATAATATCGTATCGATACATCTAAAAAGTATCAAAAAATATCGATACAATACTTTCAAAAAGTATCGATATTTTGAAGTATTGATACTTTCACAAGAATGAGTGAAATTGTCGTTTATGTTTCTCTCCATCTGTGTGACATCTATCCATCCCGAGGGAAATAATTAACATAGAATGAACGAAACAATAAATCATCATTTAGTTATTTAAACTTGTTTTTTTAGGCACTTGTTTTCGTATTGCACTTGTTTGGGTTGACATTTTGGTGGTCCTTCCTCGATTATAGAGGACAGCAGGTTATCATAGAGAGCTGGAGATGGTGGTTCATCATCTCTGTTTAGTATGTTGAAGTTTGTTGGTCTCCCAACAATCTACGTAGAGATAGAGGTACTGTCAAGTAGGTACCTTCATGTCGTAGGTGTTGAAATCGCCACCGATACTGGAAAAAAAGTATCGATACTACGATATATATCAGGGGAAAAAAGTATCGATATGTATCGATACTTTTGAGACATCCCTAGGAACATATAAGCAAGAAAAAACCTATATATGTACCTATTTATTGCACTAGGACAACAATTACTAGAAAAACCAATATTGCACTCTTGACTAGACTCTTGTTCAAATGTAAGGTTAGGAACTACATGCATACTGTTGTTGACTAGCCTGTGGTTGCTGTGGTACTAAAGAAATGATAACAATAACAAATGTGGAAACAATTAGATACCCTTTATTCAAGAAAGAAACAATAAGCTTTGGTGACTAGATGTTGCCCTCTCTTCTCTACTCACTTGGCCAAGATAAGAAATCAAAATAGAGATAAAGATAAAAAGATAAGTTGGACTTGTGAGTTCATGAAATAGATAGGAACTTAACGTAGGAACTTGATGTGGTAGATAATGTTCAGGTGCTTAAGTGAAATCCTGGAAAGTCCTTGCGAGTCCTGGTCCTTGCTCCTCTTCTGAAAGTAGGGTTCTCAGGGTATGGATATCCTCTGGAGGGCAGAATAGGCAGGAACAACCACCAGGCACGGCTACAGGTGGGAAGACCAAGCAGTAGAGTGTCTGCTTCTTCCAAATTGGTCCACAAACTCCAATCAGTCCTTTTATACCTTTACTGGTGTCACTCGTACTGGATTCATTGGCGTTAGAATGGTAGGTGCTGATTATTTTGGGTTTGAATGAATTATGGATACTGACTCAAGAGGAACAAAAAATGGCGATTCAAAAAGGGTAAGCCACACAAAGCAGTACAAAGAGAAGACTGGCACATGTCCCAGGATCGGTTAATCAGCTGAAGTTCTCATGGGAAGGTTGGCAGCCCTTGGCCTGGTTGGCCAAAAACAACTTTAACAAAAACTGAACAATCTAATTTTCTTACGTAATAATAAATAACAATGCAATAATTTACTTAAGAATAATGCCATGGGATTTTTGGATTCTACGTACCTTGAAACGTAAACCAACAAATTTTGAGGGGGGTTAAAATTTTTTTTTTCTTGGTCGATTCCAAAGGTTCACTATTGAAAATAATAAACCAAAACCAGCAAAAAATCACTTTTTTCGCCTTTATTTTATTTTTTTTTTAATTTTCCGTCACGAAATTTTGGTGGCAAACCTCAGATTCGGATTCTGCATCCCACAAAACACGGAATCGAAGAAATCAGAAACCCCCCAAAACTTTCCAGCGAGGGTCCGTTTTAAACACATTTGGTCAGACTAATGACGGGTATTTATTTTTAAAGTTCGGTGACCCATCTTTCTTCCTCTTTTCCTCCTCTTTTCCCCATATAAACCAACCACTAAGGATTCTCTAGCTGGTTGAAATACCACGGATCTTCTCACACAATGAATTGACACGGCAAATCGCATTTTCCACTATTTCATTTTTCGACTGAATCCAATAGAAAGGGCCTATAGGTGTTGTATGATCACATCAGGTCGTGATTGACACTAAACACCCGTGAAGATGACACCCCCACACATTCAATAACCTCGGAGCTACAGGTAGGTACGTGTGAAAAGCCCTTGAAACCGGTTGCTCAACATCGTTTCGACGATTGTCAAAACCATTTTTTTCGTACTCAATAAGAAGGGGGATTTTTTTTTGTTATTCGTTTTCTTCTTCACCGATCTTAAAAATAGGTTTCTGTTGACGTCCGACGGGAGTTGACAATACGTACCTACAGTTCTGCTTTTGACTGCTCAAAGAGAAATGAACACAGTTGAAACGCGAGAACTGTATGTCTGTGTGTCCCTGGGGCCTCCTATTCAGGAACAAGTGCGCCTCTGTAAGGGGTGCGGTGTTTTTCGGAACTTGAAACCTTCGAAAAGAGCTGGAAGGAGGCGTTCCTAGTTTCGGCTTACAAGTTGAAGTGGATTTCCGTAGTCAGGTTGGTGCATGGAACCAGAAATTACTGTAAGTGCTTGAAAATAACTGGTAGTTTTCATGACAAGTTGGGTACCTAACTGTCTTTAACAAAATGATTTTGCTTCCGAGTCTACCAAAGTAGTGGAAGAATTGTTTTCTCTTCCAGGGTTAAACAAATTTTCCAAAATCAAAATTTCCTCTTGTGTTTTACGTTGCAGGCTGTTCTGAACGGATTCTGTCATGCAAAACTATACTTGGTGGTGCCATACTAATAGTGGTGCCACCATGGTACCAGGACACCATAAACCGCATATTGAAAGTTCAACGTTGCGAAGTATTAAATTAATTATTATTATATTAATTAATTGTTATTAATTATTATTAAATTAATTAAGAAAATTTTTCTCTCTTTGGTGCCAGACTGGCACCATTGCCAGGGGGGGGGGGGGGGGGACTCGAATTCCCATGTTGGGTAACGTGGATCATGGATTTTAAAATGCTCTTCAAATTCGACGCTCCCATGCCGCTAGAAATGTTATGGTGGATAAGTGTGAGGGGGGGGGGGGGGGAGAGAAACCACTACCTCTTGCCTAAATTACTAAATAAATTAATCGAGTAAAACAGTTTTATCGCTTACCAACTGGTTTAAATAGACCTAATGCTTATCCATTGGGACGTCCCCTGGAATGCATGCATTAGGTACTAAACAATAATATTGTTGCACATATCCTAGAATAGGGATACATCTCGAAAACGTCTGCCAAGTGGGTGTGGCACATAGCTTCCTCGTATCCATAACCCGATTATATAGATGATTCAATGGATAGTAGTTAATCTCAAAACACCAATCTCTAAGTACCTTTCACTACCCTCATAGGGGACCATCTACACGCTAATCTGGTCAATCCTAGAAAATTTCATCAAATTCGGATGAAAAATGTAAATGTTATGGCTGTTCCAAGGATTTTACGTATGCGCATGCGCAGTGGCTACTATCAGTCCGAAGGTGATGATTTTCATAGGGGACCATCAAAATACTAATCTGTAACATCCCTGAAAATTTCATTTAAATCGGATGGAAAATGTAGAAGTTATGGCCGTTACAAGGAATTCACGTTTGCGCATGCGCAGCAGCTACTATCAGTCCGGGGGTGATGATCTTCATTGGAGACCATCTACAACCTAATCCGCATAATCCCTGAAAATTTCATCAAAATCGGGTAGAAAATCAAGGAAATTGTGGCCGTTACAAGGAAATTCACGTTTGCGCATGCGCAGGTGGCTACTATCAGTCCGAAGGTGATGATTTTCATAGGGGACCATCTAAATACTGAACTGTAACATTCCTGAAAATTTCATTAAAATCGGATGGAGAATGTAGAAGTTATGGCCGTTACAAGGAATTCACGTTTGCGCATGCGCAGTCGCTTCTATCAGTTCGAGGATGATGATTTTCATAGGGGACCGTCTACACACCAACCCGCACAATCTCTGAAAATTTCATCGAAATCAGACTATAACTTCGTATAGTTATGCGCGTTACAAGGAATTCATGACAGACGGACAGACACACAGACAGACAGACACACAGACACACGGACACACAGACACACGACACGGAACCAAAATTGTTCAGAAAGGTCTAAAACGCAAAACGCGAGTGAAAATTTTGATTTTGGAGAACTTTTTTTTCGTCCTTGAAAAGTGAAAACAAAGCTTCCGCTACCTTGGTAGACTCGGAAGCAAAAAGTGATTTTTGGGAAATCGCCTTCAAAGTTTCCCTCTCGAACGAATAGCTTTATTTCCATGGCGATATGTCTGACGTTGGTGATATTTGGGGAAATCGTTCCCGTACTAATGCTTCTACAGCTCATGGACCGAAATTATTCTTTTCGCTAGTGAGGAAAGAGTGGGGGGGGATATTTTTGTCGAATTTCTTCGATTTTTGGAGTTGTTCCCTTTTTTCATGGACAATATTTCTCTATTTCAGAGATGTCACTTTTTTTTCATGGACGATTTTTATTCTTTCCTAAATGATTAATTTGGTTCTAAATGAGAATAATCATAACTTGAGGTGTATGAAACGAGAATTTATTAGATTGGGAGGTGTCGGAAAAATAAAACAGATTGAAAACGGAAGATATTTATAATTCTGTCTCCAAAAATATTCTTAAGTAATTAAAACAGCTTCTTAAAATCTATAATCAAAGATAACCAACGTGCGAATTTGAGTTCAATCCCCCCCTCCCCAGCTCTCACACCATCACAACTTCAGCGGTTTCAGAACAACTTTCATTAGAAGTTTCGGTAGGTAGTCCGTAGGAGAAGACATTCAAGGTGAAACACACCAGTGGCACCACTAATTTGTTCTATGGTGTCAAAATTTATAGTACATGAAAATACAAAGGTTTATTCAAAGCTTGGGTACCATTAGTAAGCCCTACATGAACCAAAATATCGAAAAATCGCAATTTTGTGAATATTATCCCTCCATTTGCCTCTTTCTAATGAGAATTTCATTACTCTGGTGACTTAATGTTAGTTAGTTATCTGAGTCGAAAAAAAGAAACACTCGAATCGGATTGAGCTAGGCTTAAGTTTGTCTTCTAGGGATGAAAAACAGCACTTCCACTACCCTAAACTATTCCTAACTCAAAAATGACATTTTTGGACTTGTATCCCTCTTCTAGGATACGTGCGATATGTTTTACACTTCATTGATATTTTTTTAATTAAAAAAAAATAAATAAATAATAAAATAATAAATTATATTGATCCGGCAGTGAACTGGGTGAAGCTCTTAAGGTTTATTCTTCCCACGGTGTGTAGGGAAAAATGGATCAGGAATGCGGTTTTGTAGGACAACCGCTCGTAGGGCGTACTCGACTCAAAGTTCGAACTAGTTGTGAAATGACACCACCGCGCCCAGGTTAGAGGTCGTATCAGTATTCATGATGAGAGAAAGTACGAGGGGTTGGTGTGTTTATAATAGTGTTTTGCGGTGGGATGCAGCCCGCGTTTCATGTACCAACGGCGTGTAGCCCTGTAGTGGAAGATCGATTTCACGCGTATGCAAATCTCTCAGGAAAACACCGCTCCCACTCGAGTATTCCATTTCATTTGAAAATCTCTGCGAGCAGAAATCGTTTTCGTCTTGTTTGTTGTAATGAATTCTGAGAAAATGATACATCCGCGCACACATTCTGGGTTGGATCTTTCAGAAATCTCATCCGTTGCAGACATGAAAGACTCGAACCTAATGCAGTGGCGGCTCTGATAGATCATTACAGGGTAGGCGACAAACGTAAGCTTAAAAGGGGGGGGGGGGTCGGTAGATGGACTCATGGAACAAGAAAGCTACTGAATCTCAGACAACGATGCAATTTCAATGAACTGACAATAATTTCATGAATTTATTGATCACTAATTTATTTATGTTAATCAATGATACATCTGGTGCTCAGCAAGCCCTTTCAATGTATAAAGGGCCAGTAACCAGGACACGCCCCGGGGAGGCGCACCAGATCCGTGTCCCACCCGATCCACCCCAACCACCCATCCATGTGGATCTTACCAAAAGACAGATTAACCATTTTATAGGAAACTGAAGGAAGGTACGTTTGGTCCCGTCAGTAGCTTACTTGTTTGAAATTAGGTGACTTTGGTAAACTAGGTAATTTGCATTATCACAGCATAATTGTTTTTTTCAGACTGTGTTATCAGACCTCCTTCAGTCTATTGACTTCATTATTATACTTCCAATAACTCAACCACTCTTAAATATTCCTCTTAGTAGGGGTTAAATACCTAATGATCCTATAAGATCAGAGATACCATCGTACATACTAGATATGGCATGCATCTGAATTGGGATCTGATCTAGGTAATATTATAAAAAACAATATATGTGGTAGCACCCATCCTACAAGAGAGGCGTTGTCCTACAGGCTTTGTTAGTAGATGAGTCCAATCTTCCAATCTTTAAGATAGGCATACTTCTCTATAACTACTTCATGACTAGAGTTAGAAGATGAGATCAATCTTTCTGCCTTTAAGATAGGCATACTTCTCTATAACTACTTCATGACTAGAGTTTGAAGATGAGATCTATCTTTCTGTCTTTAAGATTAGCATAATTCTCTATAACTACTTCATGAAGAGCCCCATTCGCTTTTAAATCCATCAATAATCTCTTTTCTATGGAAAACGTCGCCAATGCACTAAGTCTTTCTTGGCCCATCGTATTTCTCAAATACGTTTTTACCCGTTTCAAGCATGAGAAGCTTCGCTCTGCGGACGACGAGGAAGATGGTATTGTTAAAATCAATGAAAAGAATTTGTGACCCTCGCTAAGTACGCCTTGTAAATCCTTTTCAACCAGATATTTCAGAATATTTTGTGGGGACAGTTTGTTCATGTCTTTATCGTGATAGATGAATGATAACTCATTTTTCAATTTAGTTAGATCTAAGAATAAAAAAGGATAGGCAGTGCTAAGTGCTTTCAATGCGTCAGAAGGGAAGTTATCACAGTATTTTGAAAAAGAGGAAGTATCTGCCAATTCAAAAAACTTCAGCTTATTCATATCACCAAACCTTAAAGATATTTGAGAGGTAATAAAATCAATAATTTCAAAATATAAACGTTTTAAATTAAATTTATGCGATTCTGGATTTGACACTCCTCTTTTGCAAGGAATATCTAAGGTTTGAGATATCAGGTCATAGAATTTTTGAAAATGGTCTTCACTTCTCTTAATTTCAATCAAAATTTTGGTTTCATTAATTTTTCTCAAACAGTACGTGACATCCAGAGATTTTTTCTGAAGCACATCAAAAAGAATATCAGTATGGATGAATATGTCATTGAAAATTTGTGCCATAAATGCAAAATCAAAATCATTAAATTTTCCCAAAAATCCATCTGCTCCAAGAGTGGTTTCATTCGTGGAGGACGGATCTTGGATTAATTCCTGAAAAACTAGTATGAAACTTTCCCACTCTGATGTTATCAATGATATGACTCTGGACCTAGAGCACCACCTGGTCGCTCCGACTTGTGGTACTCTCCTGCCAACAATTCTATCAACTACCTGTGTCCTTGTTGACCAACCATGAAAATAAGTGGAAATTCCAGAAAGGGTAGCAAAAAATATACGGCATTCGCGAATTCCTTTACAGCTGTCTTGAAGTACGAGATTAAGTCGATGAGCATAGCAGTGAACAAACAATGCTTGTGGGACAACTTCTTTCACTTTACTCTGCAGACCATTCAGATGACCAGACATCACACTAGCACCGTCGTAACACTGGGCAACAAGCTTATCCTTATAACTGTACTTCGAAAGTTGATTGTTGAGATGTACAAACATACTCTGAGCATCTCGGCCTGTACTAACATCAACGAAGCCCAGAAAATGTTCAACAATTTCACCAATAGGATTAACGAATCTAACAATCATGGTACATTGGCATTTTTGGGTGATATCAGTAGTGTCATCTACTTGAATAGAAAAGAATGGAGCCCCATCAATAGCACATGTTATTGATTCCTGCAAGTCTGTGTTTAAAACTTCAATAATTTCATTCTGTATAGTTTTGGAATTTCCAGAAAAAATGGACTTCATAGAATTGTAATGAATTTTCACATCAGCTGAATTGTGATCAATAAGAGTTTGTAATGTCTCAACGTAATTACCTTTGTTCAAAGATGTTGTTGATTCATCATGACCCCTGAAAGGCTGCTCAGTTTTTCCAAGAAGAATAACTGTGTCTATTATATTTGCCATTACCCTACGATTCAGACTAACTTTATCATTAAATGCAGCCTTGCTGATTTTATGATGGACATCAAGCATTTCGGCAACGGTTGAACAGTTATTTTCGAGTCTTTTCAGACAAACTGTGGCACCTAAATGATCTTTCGAGTCATTGTGTTTTTTTATGGCAGTAGATACATTTTTGAGGTCAGAATAGCCACAAGAATTCCACGGACTTTTACAATTATTCAGCAATAAACACGGCCAACAGAATAATGCATTTTTGGAAGAACTTATACAAATCCATTTGTATTTATCGAGCCAGGATCTAGTGAAAGTACGAGTATAGGTTTTACCTTGTTTGTGGTCGTTACTAGATAAATTAACCTGCGGAATTGGCCGTCCATTTCTCACCAAGATTTGCTTATCTTCTTCTTTCCATCGCGAGAATGGCTGATCAAGCAGGGCTAAAATAACATCCATCACGATATCACGATCACAAACGCGAATGCCACCGAGAAAATTAAAACGGAAGGTAAACAGTCGAAGGCAAAGGGCAAAAAGTTCAGACCGAGTTCTGATAAGAAAGGAGGGGAAGGGTAAATACGAAGAAGGCATGAAGTACAGAGTTGCCAACCCTATGGGTAGATTTCTCCATACTCAAGCCTAATTAACCCTTGAAAAATCCGAGATTAAGAGTGAAAATCCTTACGTTTTATAAATACTATACAAAGCTCGAGAGTTCAAAAATGAATCAAGTCAAAAAATCCCTTGATTTTGATGAAAAATCGGTTATTTGGGATGAGAACCAAAAATTCGTAGATATACGGATTTATCAGTAGGGTTGTCAACTCTGGGAGAAGTTAACACTGGCTTAGAGGGGAGGGCGAAATCGGGAAAGGCGAAACTCCCCTCCAAGCTCCCATCGCCTAACTAGTGGGAGGGGATCGTCTATCTTAGCCTATTCTTTATCAATGGATTCTTTTTCTGATGAATGGCATGTCAGGCGAAAACGCGCTTTCGCCTAAGGAGCCTTTGTTCCTCGCTCTTATGGCGGGGGGAAGGGGGGTGTAGTTCATAGAACGGTTCCTTTCTGCTGGTTCATAGAACGGTTCATAGGACGGTTCCTTTCTGCTGGTTCATTCCACTTTCAAGTTGACTTTATTTCCCATTGAGCAAAGTGAGATTGAGTTCTATAACCATTACTCAGCAACTTCGAAGAATAATTAATTTAATGTAGAAAAGAAAACTCAACTTTTTTTCAAAAATTTTATTTATTTTTATTTTTTTAATTAAAATATTTTTTTTTTCAATTAAGCGTTTTTTAAGTATAGATTGCAGGTTAGGCGGTGCCTACCTTGCCTACCCTGACCAGCCGCCACTGACCTAATGGAGTTCGTAGGAAGCATCTCCTTTGGAGGTTCAAATTCCAAGATTCGAGCTCACGAATTCTAATAAACCTTCCAAGCTACTCACTTACTCAACCCTTTCAGAGGACAAAATTTTTGGGTATTTTTCAGTTCAGAAGACCTTGAGACAGTAAACCTAACTGAATAAACAGTTTTCCCCATTTTCCTCTGGCAATTATTGTTCGAATTTGATCATTCTAGCGGCAACTTTTAGTTTTTCAATTTCCTAGGCCGATGCACTAATGAATTTCGCAAATCCTTGAAAGTTTCAAATTTAGGTACAACTTTTGAAGTTTGAGCCCCTGCAATTTATGGAAATTCTATCCCTGAACGAGGATTTTTTTTTTTAATTTCTTTATTTCTTTCATAACAAGTACAATGAAATATAATACTGGCAAAAGTAATAAAAAATTAAATTAAAATGAAAAAATACTAAAACTAAAATTAAAACAATAAAATACTTCTAGATTGCAGAAACTAATCCCCTATGTGGGCATTGCCCGTGGCAGGGAGATGAGTCTCACCTCTTAGTTAACAAGAGATAATATTAATCATAACACTTCACTTAGAAAACACATTTCAGTTAAATAGTATTGTTATTCGAGTACAGACATTATTATAAACCAATTATTAATTATTAGCTAGTATTTATTTTATTCAAATACACGCATGTACCTACCAAAGATTAGGAAAGCTTAAAGCAGAATAAAACAGGTTAGGATGAATTCAACACAAGTTGCGCTAAGTACCTATAATTTAATGAGATGGTTCTTCAGTTTGTTGCCGATTTTTGAGGTCCCAACAAGAAGCTCAGATCTCGTGGAGTCTGGAAGAGCATTAAACCCCCGTACACCCCTTGCCAGGTATGAGTTGTACCCAAAAGTAGTACGAAAGTAAGCGACCGTCATAAATTTGCTAGAATGGAATCTGGTAGAAATCAAATGTGCCGGCGTGGAAAAACTACTCTCTTTTAAGATTTGTTTAATGCAATTCATCTCGACTAGCAGTCGATTTTAAAATGTTTAAATCTTTAAATAAGGGTTCTGTATGTTCTAAAAATCCCTTCTTAGCGATGATTCGTATTAATTGCTTTTGTGTGGTGACAATGGGTAGAAGATTAGTGGGATACGAGCCACCCCATGCAGGTATACCGTATAAAAGCACAGATTGTACAAGGGCAAAGTATAACATTTCAAAGGTAGTATTTTATTAAGTCTGGCAAAAACATAGATCAATTTTCTAAGTCTCGTGGTAACTAAATCTATTTGTTTCCTCCACTTCACACGACTATCAAAGACAACTCCCAAGTATTTCACCTCCGAAGTTCTCCTGATTTCAGGGCAGGTCCTACAACTAATTGCGTCACATTCAGCACAATGTAAAAGAACCTCCATATTATGTAGTGGTTCGGTCATTGAAGATAAGTGAAAAGGCAGCCATAGAGTTTTACTCGAATTTATGGTTAATTTGTTATTGATAAACCATGTGTTAATTTGTTGCAGACTAAGATTTACACCATTAAAAGTGGTGTTCCTATTATCCGATGAACAATAAATAATCGAGTCATCCGCAAATAGAATTATTTCTCCTGGTATATTGCAAAATCCTATTTCATTCATGTACGTGATAAAATATAGCGGCCCCAATACAGTTCCTTGAGGGATCCCGTAGTTAGGCAATCACTGCAACAATCAACTGACCCAGCTGTGTAAACCTCATTCCATGCTTCAGAGGTGAGTCGCCCAGCCAATTCATCATTATCAATTTTTTTGAAATCCTTGAAATGAACGGCAACTGACTGAGACCCCCTTAATTCCGTCTTTTATCAAAATGATTTTCCACAACTTCGAGTTGAATTCACTACCTAATATGAATATACCTCCTACGTAAATGACAACCAACTAATTTTTCTTCATGCACCACCATATACGTGGCTGCCCACTCTGTAATACCCAGATACCTGCAACTGATAGTATAAGGCTATCCGTATTGGATCTCCATGCGATGCACCCTGGAAGAAGAGGGGGAGTATCTCCCTAGTTACTTCTTCAGTCACCAGTCGGGCTTGGACCGAGCCAGTGAACTGACTAGGGGTGTGTCTGTCCAGGTATTTCCCTGGAACTGTTCCAACGGTTACGGTGACAGAGATGTAACCGTTCCAAATTACCGGTACAGTTCCATTACCGGTACAGGCGATCAAATCCCACTCACATGACATGGATGAAGCAGGCAGTCAAATCCCTATCGTCCTTCTTCCATTCTTATAATCTCAACTTGCAATACAATAGCATAATTTTCCTTGACAATTCGCTAAAAGGAAGGAATTTGAACAAGTGTTATAAAAGAGGCAATTTATTATGAATAATAGTTACCAAACAATTCAAGGAAATGGCGTTGCAGTTTAAGAACTTAACATGACCATAATAAATAATAATACTGGAGACAACTTCCATGCTAACCAGTCCAGAAGATAACTTCCCGCTCAAGAGCCATTCCATGATTCCATGAACTATTCTCAGTCCATGGAAGTAGTAAGGGCGCTTCCAGGTACAACATGGAACAGAACTGAGAACAAGATCCATGCTTACCGGTCCAAAACCCTTCCCGGTCCAGAGCCATTGAACCATTCTCCATGATATCTTACCGGTCCAGTTCCATCCTCACCAATCAGAATGATCTCTTCCCGTTCCAGAGCCATTTCAAGATATCTTATCGGTCCGTGGAACTGGACCGGTAAGGGTCGAGTTTTTGTCACTGCGTGGAACCGTTCCAAGCTGATACTCGGTTCCACAGTCCCGGTACAGCTGTACCGACACACCTCTAGAACTGACTGAAAGAGGACTTGTACTATCTAGAGCTATATGACCGATTTATAATCCGTTTTGAGCCAAGTTATCATAAAATACAGTTGTTTCTTTATACGCGAGTGATTTATGATCCTGACAACCAACTGGAAGGTGAGGAAATCCTGGAGGACGGAATAAGAGTTATCCCATCTCCATCATATAAAATGGAAATAAGTGAATGACGTCATGAATTATAAGTTTCATCAGGTTATTGAGGTGGTGATTCTTATTGCTTCCGAGTCTACCAAGGTAGCGGAAGCTTTGTTTTCACTTTTCAAGGACGAAAAAAAAAGTTCTCCAAAATCAAAATTTTCACTCGCGTTTTGCGTTTTAGACCTTTCTGAACAATTTTGGTTCCGTGTCTGTGTGTGTGTCTGTCTGTCATGAATTCCTTGTAACGCGCATAACTATACGAAGTTATTGTCCGATTTCTATGAAATTTTCAGGGATTGTGCGGGTTGGTGTGTAGACGGTCCCCTATGAAAATCATCATCCCCGGACTGATAGAAGCGACTTCGCATGCTCAAACGTGAATTCCTTGTAACAGCCATAACTTCTACATTTTCCATCCGATTTCAATGAAATCCCTCAATAGCTCAGCGGTAGCGCGTAGAATTATCCCCCAGGGGTCCCGGGTTCGAATCCCAGCCGAGGCTAAGCATTTTTTTGGTCCAATCACATATATCTACTCACTTACATTTTTCATCCGAATTAGATGAAATTTTCTAGGATTGTCCAGATTCGCGTGTAGATGGTCCCCTATGAGGGTAGTGGAAGGTACTTAGAGATTGGTATTTTGAGATTAACTACTATGCATCGGATCATCTATATAATCGGGTTATGGATACGAGGAAGCTATGTGCCACACCCACTTGGCAGACTTTTTTTATCATTAGGTTGTAATAAGCAATGAGCTTCATAAATGGTTCTTCCCCATTGTGGTTTTGATTGTTATTGGTTGTAGGGATTATTATTGATGAAATCCCTCAACCAGCTGATGAAAATAATCAAACCGATTCTCGAATTTTTTTAATCGCTTTTCCGATTCTTCAGGAGGAAAAATAATCGTAAAATATCGATAGTTTTTTCAGATTGAATCGATACGATTTTTTTCGTGATGCTTATTGCCATCCCTATCCTCTTCTGAGTTGTCACTCCATCTCTGCTTCGGCCTTCCTCTTCTTAATTCCAGTGGCGTCAGGTGATAATATTCATCAGGCAAACAGCTTGACTAGTCTTAGAGAAATAAATAATAATTAAAAACGCAGCAAAGTATTACACAAAGGTTTATTATTTTTCTGTATAGATCAAGCGCCAGCAAAGAACACAGCTTTGCCATTGTCACTACCTACCAACCATGTTTTCGCTTCATAGTCGAGTTTATTTAGATGAAATAAACGCTTCACAATCCAGTCGAAGAAATAAATAATTTCTTCATTAAGAGAAATTAGATTACTGGTTGCTAAGGAAGTGTAACCCATGGCTTAGTATCCATGGCCCATCTTCCAATTTTCTCTGCTTTCAAGGCCACAAAACAGCTCCTCGATTGTTTGCCTTGGCTGATGCTGTGGTAGTGGGAGCTAGACCCCGCAGTGACCCCCCCCCCCCCCGCCTATTCACTGATCGTTGCCTGTCGTCCAAAATAGTCCCACAAAATTCATTTTTCTGAAATATTTGCCTTGCATCCCCTGGCCCCGCGCTAGTTTGCGTATCGTAGTTAGGTACTGGTCTCTTCAACTCTAAGGTGTGTCCTAGGCAAAATACTTTGGTAATTATTCCATTCTCCTATTTCATTTAAACTTTCTTGATTATCATGAAATAGTCTCTAAATTTTATTAACAATTTTCCAAAATCGGCTAAACATTACTTGCAAAAAATGGAAATATAGAGAATCTCAACAAAAATTAATTGATTAATTTTGCATATTTTTAGTAAGGCAAACAGTGTTTGCTATGTGTGCCTGGAGGAGACGCCACTGCTTAATTTCTCTCTTGTTCTCAACCTTTTCTTCGTTCTTGATTGCTACTTAGTTGAATTATTAGTTTGTCTATCAACTGATAGTAACCAAATTTAGTACTTTCATAGTACAGTACTCATCTTCCACTCAAACGGCACGACCCATTTTGATGTGAATTTTCGGATCTTGCTCCTTCGTGCTCCAAATTCATCAAGTTCTGAGTAACGTACAACTGTGCCCAATCGTGCTCGACTTTTAAAAGCGATGATAGGAGGATAGAAGCGGGAGGATGCTTTGTGATTTCACGCAGACGGGAAATCGGAACCTCGAGCCAAAAGCGGGTAAAAGGGAGCTGATGATCTTTAATTGGGGGATGACTTAGGGGTTGACTGGCTGACTGAAGCAACAAAAGCACGAGGATAATAGACATTTCTCCCTTTCGTTCGATGCGGAATGAGAGCAAAAGGGAGAAGAAGAAAAAAAAATCAGGGTGTATTGGCTTTCGATGGCCCTTCGATATTTTCCCCTGACCCTAAGGTGTACCGAAGGGCAGATATGGGCTCAGGGGGATAACTCACATCTGTTGCTAGGGCGGATGACAAGGGTGTGAACTTCGGTTCCGCGCCGCTTGCCGCCCTTTTTCCGCTATAAAACCTCAGGTAAACGACCCTTCACGCCCTACTTGTTACTGCAATTGTTACTGAAGCACTCGCAGGATGGTTTACGATTCGGGGTGGCCCTTTTTCGGGCAGAACAGCTTGTCGTCTTATTTATTCTCTGACCTACATGACCGCGTCCAGACGGTTCCCTTGACATCCTTTTCCCATGACCGCCACCAACACTTCTCAAGTACAGAATTAATTACATTAGGCAACAACATTTTATCAACCAAGTAGAAGCCATTAAGTGTAATGTGGGGAAGCCTTTGATCAGTTTTTAAAACAATAATTATCTACCTAATGATTTTATGCTGCAATATCAAATTCGTTTTTTCACGATTTAGCTAACTTTTTCACCATTGCACTTATGTACAATGATTACTCGTCATTTGGCTATTTTGGCTAGTTTACGTTACATCGCTGATCTGCTATTGCGAATGTTTGAGCTGTCTACAAGTCGATCAACTTTCAGTTCTGAACCAAGGAACACGGATTCTGTCTGTCGTGAGACCAATCCTGGGATGGCAGACTTTTTGATATTTCGTTTTGCCTTGTAATGTTTTTTAAAAATATCATTCTGACAATATTTGGATCAACTTGTTGAATAGGATTTGAGCCCTCACAAGAGACTTTCACCGTTTGGTATTCCTTCTCAGTGATTCTTATCACTTTTCGTTATCAATGGGGTGTGCGCCTGATTTTTTTTTTAAATTTTTAATCGAAAGTAAACCTCATCCTGAAAAATGTTGACACCAGCCGTTCTCTTTTTGGATGAGAGATCTTTTTCTATGATTTTTCAAAGTTTCGAATGTTTATGACGTCACGCGCCCCTCCCACCTAGGCGGGAGCCCCCCCCCCCCCCACTGTGACGTCATAAACATTCGAAACTTTAAAAAATCATAGAAAAAGGTCTTCTCAAGCTAGAGGGTCGCGGTTGGTGTCAAAATTCTCAGAATGAGATCTAGTTTAAGTACATTAAAAATAACAATAAACAGTTTTTCCGACCCATGCGCACACCCCATTACCGCCTTCAGCGAGCTCTCTTTCATTCCCGTTCGTAAAAAATCTGAACCAAATAATTTTGTGCAGTTCGTTTTTTATAAAATCTTTGTTGACGAATTCGCTTATAAACCTAATAAAACATCCGGTATTATGTACTTCGTCAGCGCCCGTACGCCTGTACGACAATGAGGAATTTCACCATGTCGGAATTTCCTATTTTTGACCCCAAAATCGGATTCAGCACCTCGAAAAACCTCCTAAGGCTAACTTTCAGCCCGAGATTCCTAATTTACGAATAAGCAAAACAGTGTAGAAAATACGAATGTTTAAAAAAACCGGGAAAATGACGTCATCCCGGAATAGTTCATTTATGGCCGCTTGAAGCGCTGAGATCGAGAAATCTATAGTCCCCAGATGCAAAATTTCACGAAACAGTAAAGTTCGAAATCGAAAAACTGAAAAAAAATATAAAAAGCAAGATGGGGAAAATTAGGTTTCCCCTGTTTTTGTTTGATAACTTTTCTCTTAGAAAACACGATTTCGTCATCCCAACGGGCAACACTGGGAGGAGACGGCGATCCGAACAGCCCAATCAGCGAGCGTTCCCGCTTCAAGTCCGTTTTCCCGGTCAGTTTTGAAATCAAAAATTTTGATTGTCTCCCAAAAATAACAGGAGACTTATTTTCCGAAATCAGCCCGATTTTCATCTATCCCACACCATTATCTATTCAGGAAAAATGCAAACAGAATTCGGTGAAATTCCTCATTATTATGGTAAACGTATCGTGTTAAATTGAATTGAAAAATGCAAAATGCTCTGAACTGCTTTCATCCATCCATGTTTTGAATAAATCATTGCTTCTGAGCTGAAAGTTGTTGTTGTGCTGAAATTTGTAGATGTTCTCCTCAGAATTCGGTTCAGTACCCTCGAAAACCCCTGTACCCATCATATTACACCGTTTTGAAAGGCCCTCTGTTTGAACTTGATATGGAGAAATGAAAAAATGGATTCCTTTTTTGCAGCCGTCGAACTCAATTGTTTTTGAAATCCGATTTAAAAGTTTCGTTCGTTCAATAAGAGGATCAAATTTGGAAAGTTTTAAACAAAAGTCTTCCAGTCCTCCAGTTTGATAATTTGAGATTCGGACATTTTTCTAAAGCAGTGCAAGTGAGTAAGTTTCCTCAAATTAACAAGATTTATTCTTGTTCTGTACTCCTTCTGTAGTCAAATCTAGATCTATGTGGAAGAAGAAGAAGAAGGCATCCAGTTTTCTTAATGACGAAGAGTGATAATTAGTTGGTAAAATGTAACAAAATATTTTTTGACGGGTTGGTACTAGCAGCCGCGATCTTACTGCTTTAATTGTGGTTCAATTGTTGTCTTTATATAAATTGTTTTTATTTTAGCCTTGAGAAAGTGGCTATAGGTTGTCATGAAAGCGCTCGCCTGATTGAAGAAAAGATCAACAGAAATATGATATTATAAAATAAATAAAAACGAGTATCTACACTGCATGCAGATACATCTGTATATGGATATGTCTTATGATGGCAATTTAAACGAATCGAATGTAGCTTCCTGCGTTCAACAGGAGAGAAAAAGGCTTTGGAGCTCACTCAGCTGATCAGTGACCACTCAGGCGCCTTCAGCATTCTCCATTGACCCGCCCTCTCAAATTTCAGGTTCCTGCGTTCAACATGAGAGGAAATGGCCTTGGAGCTCACTCAGCTGATCAGTGACCACTCAGGCGCCTTCAGCATTCTCCATTGACCCTGCCTCCGTAACGCTTCAAAGGGATCTGTTGGATGACGATACCTATTTTCCTCTCACGATCATGTTGACATCTCATTCGTTACTCACGATCATATGATAATATGATCGTAACATATTATGTTACTAAACATGCGCATAATTCAGCTTTTCGTACAGGTACATTCATATTAGGGACCATGTACCATGTTTAATAAATTGAGAGCTTTCCAAAGAGTGGTGAACGATTTTTGTGGGGTGGAAAATGAGGAAGTTAGTTTTCCCTCGGAACGATTGGTTGTACGTGAAAAGCATCAGAAAGAGTGTTATGAATGATTATGGTTGGTTAAGTCCAAGATAATTAGTGTAGTAGTGTAGCCGGCCGGCATCAGATGAAGTAGCCAACACCCAATTGGATCTTTATCCATCTTCGACAAATTGGAGAGAAGCTTGCCGGCTCTTGTAGGGCATAGTGTAGGTTGACATGAGGTGACCGTACGTCCAAATTTGAGATAAAAAAAAACGCTTGCATACGAGTCTGCAACACATTGAAACATTTTCATGCCCCCCCCCCCCCCTGGGATGATCTGGGAGCTCGATTTTCGACTCAGCTGATCTGGGAGCTCGATTTTCGACTCAGCTGATCTGGGAGCTCGATTTTCGACTCAGCTGATCTGGGAGCTCGATTTTCGACTCAGCTGATCTGGGAGCTCGATTTTCGACTCAGCTGATCTGGTAATATCAAACTGTAAAGTACCTACCTAACTGTAAAGTACCTACCTGTAAAGTACCTAACAACTTCACTTCTGATGGTCATAATCATCATTGTGGCGACTTGGGACAATTTTCGTCGCAACAAATTTCGTTAGCAAATTTCGTTAGCGAATTTCGTCGCAACAAATTTCGTCGCAATAAATTTCGTGACGATTTTTTTTTTTTATGTGCCATATGAAAGACATGAAAATGTCAAAAAAAACGTTGCATGAAATCGTTGCATGAAAACGTTGCAATTTTTTGTTGCATTGTTTTGTGTGTCGAAAATTTGGGAATGACCCCCAGAACTAAGACTTATCCATGTCAAAAAATGGGTCCTTACTGCTTCTTCTTCCACATAGACCTAAGATTTATTCTTGTAGGTATGAGGGAATCACGGTCCAAGGCCTATTCCCAGCCGTTTTATTGATTATCGCAATAATTTATCGCCACGGCTCGCGAATAGCGAAAGTAACTAAAACTAAAACAGGAGGCAGGAGCCAAAGAAAATAAACAAGGTCCTCTTTGTTTACGAAATGCCGGAGGAGTCGGAAAAACCTGCCCCAATTCGGTTTGTTCGGCGTTTACGGTAATTTTCTGCATCGGCTGCGTCCTCGAGTGGGGTCTTCGAACTTCTTCTTCGAGGTCTTGCGTAACCTCCCCCTCGTCCTCTTCATCTTGGGGGCCTAACTGGCCGCAAGTCCCGGAGTCGTAACTCCTCCAGGAGCCGCTCTCCTGCCTGCAGGGGATCCCGGGAGTTTGGCCTAGTGGCTGGCTGGAGCCTCGTCTAGGAAGAGCCTCGTCTGGCGGTTGGCGGTTTTTCGGCTCGAGGAGTCACAAAAGGGGACCGCTAAGCTCGGTGACCTTTACGTCATGGAAATGAGTTATGGACGACGCTGCCAGTCTTGACATTCTCTGAGGAATCTCCAAGAGTCTTGGATGTTAAGAGAAGTTTCCAATTCAAACTCACAATAGACTCCGCTCATTAGAGGAATTTATACTTTCCTCAATCGACGTGAAAGGTGAAACGGGAATCTTAAGATTTCCCAAACTAGGGTAAAACCACCAATAACCAGCACCCCCCCTAATAGTCGGCACTCTCAACACATTCTGGTCAAGAATAAGACTTGGGAGTGACCTAGGAGGCTTAAAAAAATATTTTCAGGGGCTACAACTGAATACGAAGCTCGTCAGCTTGTTTGTGGGCCGTGAGCAGGAGTAAAATCAGATGGAAAAACATTTTTTGACATTACCCATTGCGCGTCCTCGTAACAGACCTCCCGCTATTTTTTTCTTAAGGACTGACAGTGCTGTTTTGGGTACTGCTCGCTGGTAAATGATTCTTTCGTACTTTTTTCCGATTCTGTTGCATTCTCCAGCCTTAAAGCTTTCATTTGCATTATTTTTTGATACGTTTTATCGAATTATATTGGGGATCGTAGATGTGCCCAGTTCTGGATAAAAATTAACCTCAATTTCAATAATTGGCGTGGGGTGCCCACTATTGGATTTCGGCTTGCATTTGTCATCATGAAGTCTTTTGATCTGAATTGATCAATTTTCGTAACCAAACATAATTTCTAAAGATTAAATTGTTATCCCGTAGCTCTATCCAGATTTCGGCACACCATAAAACTAATAATGGGCAGTGCCGATCATTCAATAACTGGCATGCCGACTAGGGTAGAACCCAGTAATCAGCATGCCCAGTGCTCAATAGTCGGCAGTGCCCGGTATTAACACTGGAGGTGATCGCTAGGTATTTTTTGCTGAGGTGAGTAAGGGGGGGGGGGTTACCTACCTACTACCTGATGGGGTGCTGAGACTTAAATTGCTTCCGAGTCTACCAAGGTAGCGGAAGTTTTGTTTTCAATTTTCAAGGATGAAAAAAAGATCTCCAAAATCAAAATTTTCACTCGCGTTTTGCGTTTTAGACCTTGCTGAACAATATGGGTTCCGTGTCTGTCTGTCATGAATTCCTTGTAACGGGCATAACTATACGAAGTTATTGTCCGATTTCTATGAAATGTTCAGGGATTGTGCGGTTGGTGTGTAGACGGTCCCCTATGAAAACATCATCCCCGGACTGATAGAAGCGACTGCGCATGCACAAACGTGAATTCCTTGTAACGGCCATAACTTCTACATTTTCCATCCGATTTCAATGCAATTTTCAGGAATGTTACAGATTAGTATTTAGATGGTCCCCTATGAAAATCACAACCTTCGGACTGATAGTAGCCTCTGCGCATGAGCAAACGTGAATTCCTTGTAACAGCCATAATGTCCACATTTTCTACCCGATTTTGATGACATTTTCAGGGATTACGCGAATTAGGTAGTGATGGTCCCCAATGAAAATCAAGGCCTTATAATTTACAGTAGCCTCTGCGCATGCGCAAACGTAAAATCCTTGTAACAGCCATAAACTTACATTTTTCATCCGAATTTGATGAAATTTTCTAGGATTGTCCAGATAAGCGTGTATGTAGCGTGTATGTAGTCTATGAGGGTAGTGAAAGGTACTTAGAGATTGGTGTTTTGAGATTAACTTCAATGCATCGGATCATCTGTATAATCGGGTTATGGATACGAGGAAGCTATGTGCCACACCCACTTGGCATTTAATATAAAATATTAAATTTTAACTTTATAGTTTGAAACCAACGTTTGATTTCCTTTTATACCTATTCAAACTTTTGTGATATTTCTTGTCTCATCCGTTCACCTCTATCGTTTGGGACTTAATTTATGTGATATGTCAAAATAATTAGAGTGTTCAACACCAAATTTTGTCGAGGAAAACCTGGTATTTCACTGCACAGTAGGTCGGTACCTCGGTAACTCAAAGTTAACCTTAAAGAGTGATTTAAATAACAACGTTATTTTACCTTTCGTTACCATTTTACGTTTTTTTCTATCCCTCACCAGAATCTAAACCTGTTCCAACTATTAGTATGACAGCGTTGAATTGGCAGTTGGCAGGTGCCAACTATTAGTAGAGAGCAGTGCCCATCAATGGTGGACTGGTGCCCACTATTGGTTAAAAGCCGTGCCGATTGATGGCAAAATGGGTGCCGGCTACTAGGAAATCTGTTGTTTGTGTAGAATTGCCTAACAACTCGATTCAAAAGTTGTTATGAAGTTTCCTAGTATTTTTTTAAATGAAGTACAGATGTTTATCTACGTAAAGAAAAAAAAAATAATGGATTAGCACTCAAAACTGATTTATAACTGCGTTTTGAAGTTGAAGATCGGGCTTAACAGTGCCGACTATTGGTGGTTTTACCCTATCTCTTTGGAATCAGTTTTTGATTTAGCTTCCGAGTCTGCCGAGGAAGGGGTAACATCGTTTTCGTTTATCAAGATTAAAAACGAAATTTTTCCCAAAATAAAATTTTTTTTGTTACAACTCTTGTAAGGTGCGTCGGGGGAAGTGCAGAGTACAATTTGCATAGTTGAACTTTGGTAGACCCTGAGAAACTCATTTTTAAAGCTAGATTTTTTTCCTTCTTTCATTACACCCCTCGGACTATCCTCTAACCAGTTTTGTTGTTAGTTTAAGGTTTTTTTTTAGTTATACCTAGTGGGTTTCTCGAGCATTACTATAATTTTTGTCCGTACTCTTCACTTACCACGCCTAAATGGGGTAAGTTTAGAGCATCCCTTCATTTCTCACGTCGTTAGAGTTACAAATGCGAAGGGGGAAATGTGTGGAAGAGCTCGTTTCAGGCATTATTTTGCTTTTTGCAAAGTTAAAATCGGACAGAAATTGATGAAGTTACACAGTTTTGAAAAGTTAAAAACGTAGTATAGAAAAACTCACAAAAATCTTGCAAAATTCAAAATTTCGAATCTTTATTAAAAATTGTTTAAATCACTATAGGTCATCAGTCTTATGAATAAGAACGTTTTCTAACTGTCTCTACTACAAATGGTTATCTTAACATTGCAAAAGTTTGCATAAAACTTCGAAATGAAAAAAGTCTACCAAGTGGGTGGCACATAGCTTCCTCGTATACATAACCCGATTGTATAGATGATCCAATGCATACCTAGTAGCTTATCTCAAAACATATATCTCTAAGTACCTTGCACTAACCTTTCAATTTGGGGGGAGGGGGGGGTTGCATGATTTTCATAGGGGCCATCTCCACCACAACTCGCTTAATTCCTGATCATTTAATCGAAATCAGATGGGAAAGGGAAATGTAGAAGTGATGGCTGTAACAAGGAAACATTCTCATAGGGGACCATCTCCATAGCTAGACAAGAGTAAAAAGTTCCCAGTTACCTTAAAAGTGCCCAAGTTCACAACACGAGTAATGAAAAATACATAGTAATATGCTTGAGTGTAGGCTCCATATTTCCTTTGGTCATCCATTTAGGGGGAAGTGCGGAACTCCACACTTGCCCGTTTCTTACTCTGCACTTTCCTCCATAGGAGGAAAAGACGGGGAAAGTGCAGAGGAGGTCTTATTTTCAAAATAACCAAAGTTAGAACAAAATGTCGTATGTACAATGAAACTGCAACATTTAAAGTGTATAATTACCTTGTCAGTCATTAGCAATACCCAAGTAGAGGCAGGTTGAACTCGGGTTGAAAAATAGTTGATCACCTCGACCTCACATAATATGTGGTCATATTATGAAAACACATGTGGTACATCATAACCTCACCGTGAAGGTTACAACCGATATGAGCACACTCTAGTGGTGTTTTGTGAAACTTAACATACTTCTCTACAACCCCATACTTCTCAGCCCTTATGTTTGCTTGTGAAAGGTATATTCCCCCCACTTACCCCATTTCTGCACTTACCCCGACGCACCTTACCTAGTACAATCTCGGTTTCGTCCTGTCTGTGTGCTCGATTTCGATGGAAGATGCAGTCAGATTTTGTTGACGTATTCAGAGATTGTGATGAAGAATTGATTATGATGATTGTGTCGGATTTCTGATGATGACAATTACAGCGATTGTGAGGGTTGGCGTTTAGATGGTCCCCTTTGAAAAGCATATCCCCCAAATGGATAGCAGCCTTTGCGCATGCTCAAAAGTAAAATCTTTCAATGGTATTTTCAGAAATTGAGCTAATTAGCACTTCATTAAACCCTGACCGCGCCTCGATAATTAGAAGAAAATAAATTAATCCTCAGTATCAGCGTAATAATTATAATATCGATACCTTAAATAATTATTATATCGATATAATTAATATCTTTAATATATAACTAATATATAAATATACATATTAAAACTAAATTAAACTCTAATATATAAATATATAACTTTAATAATTATTATATCGATACCTTAAAGCACAAAGGGGCTATGTCCATCCATCTTCCACATTTTGAATGTTTTTTCAACTTCAGAAAAACTCAAATTTAACAAAACTATTATTGACTTTCTTGACGATTATAGCTCGAAAATTTCTTGTAGAAATTAAAGAGTTTGGTGTAATAAGCCATTATTTTAGGAATTGTGCACTGGTGATAACTTCTTTTGCGTTTTTCTCAAAACTCCGTTTTTGGATATAGCCTCTTTGTGCTTTAAGGTATCGATATTATATAAATAATAATAAATTATGAACAATAAATTAATTATAATAATTATATATTTAATTTATATTATAAATCGAGGGTGAAGAACCAACATAGCCTAACTTCTGTCAACTTTTCAGGAAGCTCAAAAAACTGCTTCACGGCATAACCATTGTGTTCCCATACGACTCCAACAAGTAACAAAGCTTTTTTTGGAGAAATTATTGGCTAAATGGAATTACTCGAGATAGGCTATGTTGGGGCAGATTTGTTTTTACTTAAGCTGTTGTGTTACTCTCTCAACCCCTTCCAAAAATGCCCAAGTCAACAAACGAGACAGAACCACTTTAGCTCAAGCCCCAAAACTGAGCAACAAAAGGCTAAGTCACAGAATTGGGTAGAAAAATAATGACCCAAGTCAAGCAAGATTTTCTGGCATCATTTACCTTGGGAAAATGATCGCAATCTATTCCTTTTCAATTTTAATTTGTGGAATGGGTTTAGGGTAGAGTCACCAATTATCGTCAGGCGCAAATATGGAACCAGTGTGAAGTACTCTCAGAATTACATTATTAGGAATAAGAACTATCGAATTCTTGTAAGTCACATCACGGAATAATCTTTTATTGTGTCACTCATAACAACCAACAAACAACTATAACTAATGGCCTGGTAGCTTGCCCAGTTACCTACTACATATCTCCCCCCCCCCCTCAATCAACTTCTCCAGAAATCTTCTTCCTCAGTTGATCGGCATGTTGGCGATGTTGCAGCCCACCGATGTCAACGTTGTAAGACAAGAGTTCTGTCTTCTTGAGGATTATTCCCGCCACTGGTTCCTTTACGTTAGCCGTCTTTACTCTGACTTCCTCTCCCTCAGAAAATTCGGGGAGAGAAATTCCCTCTTCGGTTCTTCTGGCCGGTTGCCTTTGAGCACTCTGAATTTTCATACTCAAATCTTGTCGGCAAAGATCCAATCTGGTGCGACTTTGTCGGGCTAATAGCATTTGGGCCAGACATCTTCTTGCGGTGGTATGAGCTGCCTCTAAATACGAGATGAGAAATTTTCGGAACTTCTGTTCTACGGTTCTTCTGTCTTCTACCGTTGCTTACATCGCTCTTCCTCGGCTCCTCAGTTTGACCCACTCTACAGATACGTGCTCCTTTTGGCATGGGAATCCCAAACGCCAGGGCCCAATCAAATCCGAACAACAGAGTATCATGCGTTTTAACCACGCACAATGATAAGGATTTCTCCTGACCAAATGCATTAACCCTGACTCTCGTGGTACCCAATGTTTCCACGCGCACATTAGTATATGCTCTCAGATCTGCGATTGGAGATAGAGCAGGGGATCCTATTTTCTTCCATACCGTTCTATTAACCACTGTCTGGTCTGTCCCGGGATCATAAAGCATCTCAATTTCAATCCCGTTTATTGAAATGTCTAGTAATGCTTTGCTCCCTTCCACGCCTATCTGTCTAATTTGGCCTGAAGAAGCAACAGTAGACCCAGCTGAGCTACAACTCTCATCCTCTCCTAGTACATGCGTTTTCCTTCGTTCCTTTCTCTGTTTTACTGGCCGGCACATTCTAGCAAAATGATTTTGTTCATCACAGTGGTAACAAACCACTCCCTCTGCTGGACACTTGACACTTGCCTGATGATCAAACCCACATCTCTGACATTGTTTTCCGTTATGTACGACCCGCTCATTCTTCCTGTGAAGTCTATTCGTATATAAACCCGCTTGGTGTGGAGTGGCTAACTCCTTGAGCCGTTTTTGCTGGGTTGTAGCTTTTTCTAGGAGCAATGCTGTTTTCTCCACATCGAGGAACGTAGTCTCTATTTTCTGATGTATCTTTATCAGTTCCTCCTGCCAACTGGGTTCATCTATGCCTAAAATCAGTTGCTCCTGCAACCGTTCCTCCACCGTGGCCCCAAATTCACATGTTTTTGCCAGCTTCTTCAACTCCAATACATACTGGGCAATACTTTCTTCAGCTCTTCTCCATCTTAACGCAAACGCGCGCCTCTCCGCGAACACACATGTTTCCTTGCAGTAAAACCCCTTCAATACTCGCTTCAATTCCTCGTAAACCACAGTTTCAACATCCTGTGGCGAGAAACTATCCACCACTACGCGAAACGGTTCGGGACCTATGGACGACAGCAAAATTATGGCTCGATCCGCACGGTCTACTATTCCTTGCCTACTTAAGGCGATTTCGAATCTCTTTACATAGTACGACCATTCCTCGATCTCTTGGTCGAACCGATCAAACTTAAATTCTCTTAAACTGCTCTTACCCTTGTCCTTTCTTCTTTGGCTCCGTCCATCAGACCGTCTGTACTCAAACCCATCTTCTGAGCTGCTCCCCGCGTCCGTTATTTCTTCACTCTTCTCCTTTTTACTCGCCCTCGTATTTTTCCGTCCTTTAACCATCGTCGCCACTGAAGTACTCTCAGAATTACATTATTAGGAATAAGAACTATCTTGTAAGTCACATCACGGAATAATCTTTTATTGTGTCACTCATAACAACCAACAAACAACTATAACTAATGGCCTGGTAGCTTGCCCAGTTACCTACTACACAGTGTTCGTTTCCTATTACTAGAGCTCAGTTGTACCTAATACCACACTAAACTTCTTTTTTTGTTAATTATATTACCTGACCTTTTCTTGTCATTCCTAGTAAGTTTGAATTTAAGTACATGCTAAGTTAATAATTACCTGCCTATGAGTTAATACAATGAGTTAAATTTATCAAACCTTTTCTGGTCAGTCTTTAACTTAAAATTCGAGTAGGTACCTAGTGCAAGTATGCTCATTGTTTAATAAAAGCCTTGTGATCTAGTAAAGTGTTTATTAATTTTGTTTCAGCACCCGATTGCACTAATTTTGAACGAGATTCTTTACGAATTTTCACGATTGACGTACCTATACTTACAAAAAGAGTTATAATAAGTGAATAATAATATCCTAGGTACCTAAGTATAATATAAGTGAATAGTCATGGATGACGATAACTGGTGCAATTATCTGACGAATACTGGATTCCGCCTGACGATAGCTGGTGCACTGCGGTGACGAACACTGGATTTCTCATGACGATAACTGGTTAAAAAAATCATAATGAGTTTTATTGCTCTAAAAGCATAATTAACAGCTTTTTCAGGAAAAATGGTGGTACAATCGAAGCTTGGATTGGTGGCGATTCAAAAATGTCCCGGAGTTAAACGATTAGGGGTAGAATAAGGAAGAAATAATACCTATTGTACGTAATACTATACTATATAAGTACATAATATTATATAAGTAGCTCTACGTAATTGATAAGTAGTCGTTGAAATAATTTTCTTTTCATCTAGTAGAGCCTAGTAGACAATCCTACTTGCTCATAGGTCACTACTCGTCTTCCCTGTCACGGGTATCACCCATTAGGGAGACTAAATTTCAAAACATGATGTAGATCAAATTTTTTTTGTACTTTTTGTACATTGTACATTGCAGAAATAAATTTCTTTTCATTTCATTTCATTTCATTTCAAATGAGCGAATTAGTGGGGGGAAAAAAATGATAAGGTCTTAAGCATGACGATAATTGGTGACTCTACCCTGCTGACTCCACTAATAATAATTTTCACATGCTCGGAACACAAAATTACTATAAATAACTCACAATTTCATGGAGGGGGCTGGGCGACTATACCCAATGACAGGGAAAACACTGACTTAGGCACTTGTGATATTTCACTTGAGCACTGTTGCCTTAAACGATTTTTCTCCCGTTTCCGTCGTCTAAACTATTTTTCTGACCACACCATTGGATCCAGCAAACTTTTTTCTATAAGTTTATGAGCTTATCTCAAAACCGAAAAAAGTGACTTAGGGTACGTTGGTTCTTCACCCTCGAAATGTTTATTTCACGCCATTTTTTCTCACCAACAATTTTTGAATTGTTTATTTTGCGTTAAAATGAGCATGGTAACGCTTTCTTGAATCGTGACGTGACGTCGGTTGCAAAAACTCTATTTCCGTCGTGACGTGACGGTCGGGAAAATAATGGAAACCTCCTCATTAATAAATTAGGTATTAAAAACAACAGTCACATTCAAGTTCAGATCGACAGTCTCACGTTTCAGATCGAAAAAAGTTCCTTTAATTCGGAGGAAATTTCGACCAGCCATCCGCTATTTCTTGAGAAACCCACTGAAAGGCCAAATAAAACTTATACAGAATTTAAATCAATATCTTTTATGTTCATATCAAAGTGAAATCTTCATAAGAAACTAGTCACATTCATAAATTTCATTTTGCTTCCGAGTCTACCAAGGTAGCGGAAGCTTTGTTTTCACTTTTCAAGGACGAAAAAAAAGTTCTCCAAAATCAAAATTTTCACTCGCGTTTTGCGTTTTATACCTTTCCGAACAATTTTGGTTCCGTGTCTGTCTGTCTGTCTGTCTGTCTGTGTGTCTGTCTGTCTGTGTGTCTGTCTGTCTGTCTGTGTGTCTATCATGAATTCCTTGTAACGCGCATAACTATACGAAGTTATTGTCCGATTTCTATGAAATTCTCAGGGATTGTGCGGGTTAGTGTGTAGACGGTCCCCTATGAAAATCATCATCCCCGGACTGATAGAAGCGACTACGCATGCGCAAACGTGAATTCCTTGTAACGGCCATTACTTCTACATTTTCCATCCGATTTCAATGAAATTTTCAGGGATGTTACAGATTAGTATTTAGATGATCCCCTATGAAAATCACCATCTTCAGACTGATAGTAGCCACTGCGCATGCGCAAACGTGAATTTCCTTGTCACGGCCATAACTTCCACATTTTCCATCCAATTTCGATGAAATTTCCAGGGATGTTACTGAGTAGTGTTTACATGGTCCCCTATGAAAATCATAGAGAATGGTTTTTCATAGAGGGATTCATTCATAGAGGGATGGTCCCCTGTGAGACCCTCAAATCCTATTCATTGCATCACTAGGCCTCAATAGCTCAGAGGTAGCGCATAGAATTATCTCCCAGGGGTGGCGGGTTCGAATCCCAGCCGAGGCTAAGCATTTTTTGATCCAATCACATACATCTACTCACTTATATTTTTCATCCGCATTTCATGAAATATTCTAGGACTGTCCAGATTAGCGTGTAGATGGTCCCCTATGAGGGTAGTGAAAGGTACTTAGAGATTGGTGTTTTGAGATTAACTACTATGCATCGGATCATCTATATCAGCGGTTCCCAACTAAATTTTTCCAAGGACCCCTTCATCAAGGTACTACAATGACGAGGACCCCCACTATCTAAAGTTACCTAAAAAGAACCGAAATATGTGAAAAAATAAATCAAACTAATGCTATAAAACTTAGGATTTATTCGTGAAAATACAGAGAAGGTATTTACTAGGTTCAAGGAGACGCCGACGAGTTGGGTTCAAGAGATACTAGCAAGTTCGGTTCGAGAGTCACTGACTTATTAAATTTAACATCGAAAGTATTTTCTCGTTCTTCGTCTGTATGCCTAAGCCGTTTTAACGATCCAAATCTTAACCAACGGTCCATAACGTACGCGTAATTCACTTTCCGTGAAAAACAAAGCTTTTCGATCACTAAAATGTTGCACAAAATCACACATGTAAACAACTCGGTCAGGGACCGCACTAGCACTAGCAAACTCCACTAGCACTAACTTGTCTCCAGTACTTTGTGAGCACTAGCAATAAATAACTAACAATATAGCAATAACTGACATCTCTGAAATACATAAAGCCAAACTAGAGTGTGCTAGCGTTAGTTGTCATATGAAGCCAGACGCAGAAGTCAACGTTCAGAAACTGCAAATATATATTTAATTTGTATATCCTAAGGACCCCTCAGCCATACCTCGCGGACCCCCGGGGGTCCGCGGACCACCAGTTGGGAACCGCTGATCTATATAATAGGGTTATGGATACGAGGAAGCTATGTGCCACACCCACTTGGCAGACGTTTTTGTTTATTTTCAATAACAAACCCTTGGAATCGACCAAGAAATTTTTTTAATTTTGAAAAAAGTTGATCGAAAAAAGTTTCTTTCATTTGGAGGAAATTTGACTAAACTTTCGACCCGCCGTCCACTCCATTCATTTTTTGAGAAACCCACTGAAAGGCCGCTCTCTCGCGCTTTGTGAAGTCCAATTGTCTAATTTTCTCTTCGACTCCCTATTTTCGAGTTGACTTGATTTAACTATAGGATGCCTCGAGGAGACCCAACTTGATACCTCCTGGATACCACCCGCCTTCCGTCCGTTTTGAGATGAGAGATTGATAAGGTGGGTAGATTAACACGTTTCGCTGCCCTGACAGGAGCATTAAAACAGAATAACGTCGGACGATGATTGCGGGGTTGCAGGAGAATTGGATGAATTAAACCTGACGGACTCGTTCAAATGGACTTGTTCAATTTCCGGCGTTCTCGGTTGCCGTCACCCTCCCGAAAATCCATTTTAGGCTGCGGGTTTTTGAATACTTTTCGAAAAAAGACTTCCCAGCCGATTTATTCAATTTTCTCCTATTGGATTTCTATGTACCTAGGCCTTCGAGAGAACCTACTCTAATCCTACCAATTCCATCATAATTATAACGGAAGGAAAAATTTTGAGAGAGAAATTGAGAATCTTACCAGAGGAGTCTCAAAATTCTTCTCTCCACGATATACATCATCTCTGCACCATCGGCAACAATCGAAAATCAGTCCAACATAATTCTTAGGTAGTTTCCATTATATTTCCACGACGGCTGAAGAGAGATCTACGGGGTTAATATTATTAGCGAATTTTCCTAGTGCCCTCTGTTTTTCGTCTTTTTATCCCCAAATGATTGCCTTAAATTCTTGATTATTCATCAAAACTTCCTCATAGTGGTCAAGCAACAAAATTGTGACATTTTCGATCTCTGTTTTGGTTTATTATTTACAATAATGAACCTTTCGAATCGACCAAAATGTATGTTATTTTACGTTTCAAGGTATATACTTAGAATCCTTTGATATCTTGGACCGATTTTGATGAAATTTGATATATGGGCTCCATTTGGGGTTTAGTTGTGCCCAAAAGCTTTTGGTTGATGTCAGTCACTTCTGAGGGGTGAAAAATAAGGGCTAAAATTTTCAAAACGTCCAAGCTCAAAAAATTTCGATATAAAAGTATTGTTTTTTCATCAATTTAAAATAGTATTGAACTTTTAGAATCTAATGAGACCAACCGTCAGCTCCCTATGAGAACTTAAGGTTTGGACTTACGATAAATCAGAAACACGAGTGTGAATCGCAAAAGAAGCCTAATCTCCGTTCAAATCTTAGCTGACCAAAAGGCGATCGTTGTTAGTTTCTTCGAGTTGAACTCAGTTTTGCGTCGTCAGCATCCAGCAATCAAATTTCTGCACCCACAACACAGTGAAGTAGGTAGGTAGTTCGCTAGTTCCTATGGTTGGTATCATTTGCAAATGATAGGGGTGACAATGGCAAAGCTGTGTTCTTTGCAGACGAGTGTTCTATATAGAAAAATAATAAAGCTTTGTGTAATAATTTGCAGCGTTTTTAGAGTGGCTCTCAGCCATAAATCATATCAGAAGTGGTTCAGGCACACATTTTGAGCGTGAAGGTAACCTGTGTGTTTTGTAAGTGAACTGGAAGGAACTAACGTGAAGTAGGTATTTTGTGCTTCCGAGTCTGTCTAGGTGAGGAAAACATTTTTTTTAAAATAAGTACCTAAACATTTATTCAAAAAATGTTACTAATTATATTACATAAAATAAATAATTACAAATGCTACGACTCTTCATGGGTAAATACTCCAACTAAGAGTCGGAGCCTTAAATTATGTAATCATAATCATCGTGATATTCTGAAATTTATACAAAAAAATAGAAAAGAAAAAGTGTATTCTTAATATAGTAGGACAACTTGTCCACCGAAAATATCTTCATTTTGCCAATAAACTTGCGTAGTTGGTAATCATATAATATATGATTTTAATTTAATATATTATTTTACATATTATGTAAATAAACAAACCATGGACGATACAAACAAAAATTATCTGCCTACCTATTTTTGATTTTTTCAGAGAAATATTTTTTTTACCTCTATTTTAAATTTTTCTAAAGACAGCTGTATCAACTCCCCAGGTGCTACACAGACGCATTCCTGATGTTGTGCTCATTCTTGGTTTCTTTAGGGTAATCCTATCTCCTGATCTTGTTGGGTTCTGAACTCTAAATATTTTTCCCATCAGGAACATTTTGTAGACAAAATTTGTAGTACACTTTTCCGCCAACTCATAAAGGTTCAGCACTGGAAAATTCTCAAAAACTTTGCCCGTTGCATACCTCCTCGGCTTCTTTAATAGTATTTTTATTAATAATTTTTGCATAGTAAATAATGGTCTTATTTTAGTAATAAAAGTCGAACCCCTCGCAACTATGCCATATGTAATCAGCGGCTGTATGATAGCGGTGTAGAATAGTGTTTTAAACTTTTCCTTCATGTACCCCCTTACCTCCACACATATTGGGATCAATGTACGAAGTTTTTACTTAACTCTTTTATATGATGGTCCCATGTTAGACACTCGGCAATAAACACGCCCAAATACTTGGTCTGGGAAACCTGTTCAATGGTAGGGTGAAAGTTCAGCTTTTGGAGTGCTCTCGTCAATTTAGGATGCGATATAGTATCGAAGGCCTTTGATAAGTCCTTAAAAACAATCAACGCATGTTAACCCTATCTAGGTTTTTTACAATTTTGTCTAATAGGCTTTGTCTTCCCTTCGCTCTCTTCCTGTAAAACACACGTTTTTTGGCATTCAAACTTCATTTACTCTTCCAATTTTAATGTTAAAAAGAAAAATTGATAGACCGTTGGAAAGCTGACTATTTGAGCATGTTTTCTCCGAAGAGCGCTCATCGAAATGGGCAGGGATTTAGAGAGAAAACTTTGGTCAAAGAAAGTCAAGTTTCAAAAAATGTGTAAAGTTTACTTTTTGATTCAATTTTTTGATACTATTTTACTGCTGAAAGATTTTGATTTTGCACTAGGTTGCTTGGGAATTTAACGCTCTTTCTTACGGTGTAGTCAGATTTGAATTTTCACGAGAAATAAGGGAGTTATGACCAAATCAGTGCCTTAAGGTCGAAAACGCGAAAAAAAAACTTCAAAGTGAAAAAAAAGGAATTTTGAGTGAGTTAAAAGAAAATTGCCACGAGGCATTTTTTGTTGGAAATGTATTGTAGAATTGAACCCTGAATTTATGCCCATCTTAGGTGTAGACACCCTGTATAGATCACTCGTCTGTAAAGCCACCAACCATCCAACATGAAGGAAAACATTGATCGCATTTCGGACAGCTAAAATTTGAACGGAGATTAGGCCTCTTTTGCAGTTCACTTTCGTGTTTCTGATTTATCGTATATGTCCAACCCTTAAATTCTCGTAGGGAGCGAACGGTTTGTCCTACAGAGCTAAAAAATTCTAAAAATTCTATACTATCTTAAATTGATGGAAAAACAATACCTTTATATCAAATTTTTTTGAGTTAGGTTTTGTCTAATAGGCTTTGTCTTGACCTTCCCATGCTTTGTCTAATTTGGCTTTTGTCTGATAGCATCCTGTGTACTTTAGCCAGCCCTGAAAACTAATTGCCGACCACATTGTTTTCAATTTTAGGATCAAACAAAAATCCTTCAAAATTATGTTGATGCCGTTATTGAACAAATAAATATAATTCGAAATGTTCAATCATATTTGATCGATTTTGTATTTCAATATCTGTTTGTCGAATTAGCTGTGGGTCCACAAATCCCTGTTTCTATTAGGTGTTCACCTAAGGTGGCCCCCCAGTGACTTCATCGTTTATTCTCTCTGTATACTTGGCGAAATTGGAACCTTCCCATTTGAGAATGGACTTTTTGATGAAATGCTGAGGAAGCTTTGTGCCTCACCTACTTGAAAGAGTTAAATGACTGGTGGAAATAACGGAAAGTCTTGTTGGGCGACCAAACATCGAAAACGCCTTGAAGGCACAAGCCGCAGACGTTTGCGGTTCAGACGATCTGCGGTCCAATTTGTTTTTTTTTTCGATGAAGGAAAATCTGGAACTCCTGAGTATTCGGCAGCCATTCAACTGTCTTCCTCGCAGCACGACGAGTACTGCAGGATTTCATATTATGGATGTCCATCGTGAACACTTACAGTCCATGATTGCACTCGTCTCCTTGCAGCTTCATAATTATTGAAAGTTCATCTATAATAATCAAAATGTCTATTAAGGTGCCCCTACGACTTTACGACTTAAAGTATTAGAAGTTCTTATCTCCTCATTTTGTTCCATTGGGCAACCAAGTTACTCCACATAAAATAGGCCCAAAATTCCAATGCCCTTCACCGAACTTTATACAATTCAATACCTATTGACTTAACGATAGAAACCTTCAAAAGTCTATTCATGCAGCATGAATTAATGAGCGAATTTTCCAAAGAAATCTTTCAGTTGAAGGGATGGATATGAAAAGGAGGTGTTGAAATTTCTTTTAGAAAGTTTTTTCCGACGATTCTAGGTTTTTTTCGATTTTTAGTATGCCATACTATCATACTGTATGCACTGCTTTGGAGATGTCAGGAGTCCATATTCATGTTCTACTCGTCTCCCCGAACTCATAGAGTACCCACATGGCTACTGCATTTCTGGGTACAACAAATATACGCACGTTTTGATTGTATATACAGGGTGTTTCACGAAAAGGTTACACCCCCCTTCATTTCCGTAAAATACAACGTAAAAAATTCCGACCAACGCAATTCTTCATAATTTTTTGTGAGGATCTCAGGAAAAATACTTTTGCGCAAAAAACTTGCGCGCAATTGACACTAACTTCATTTTTTCAAATGGAACCCCCCTTTTTTTTATTACAGATTCGAATTCTATTCTAAAAATTTTGAGGCCATTGCAATAGCTTCATTTTTTCTTGATAGTTCGCTAAAAGAACTTAGAAAAGACTAATTTCTAATTTCCGAAACGGATCTATTACGGGTAAAACACCAGTAAGAAACTCATGGTGAGTCGTATTTTTCCTCGGTTATTCTGCCGACAGATAAATGTCCGAAACTCAGCAATGGAAAACGTGGAACATGATTTAGCCCCCAATCTACCATTACTGAATTTAGCTCACCCAGCTGATCAGGGAGGAGCATAGTTTGCCATTCGAACTCAGCAGTCTCAGAGGATCCCTGAGAAATTTCAGCAATTGTAACTCTGGGTCTGTCAGACCCAGTACTTGTATAATAAATTATTATACAAGTACTGGGTCTGACAGACCCAGCTCGGAATTTGCATATTTTGCATATCTTTTATTATGCGGTATATCTTTGTATTTGAAAGTTTTGAAGGTTTCTGAAGGGTATGCGGTGGTTTAAATTTAAATTGAAATTGCATATTTCGGTCATTTTGGGGATTTTTGCATTTTTTGGTCATTTTGGGGATTTTTGCATTTTTTGGTCATTTCGGGGATTTTTGCATTTTTTTGGTCATTTTGGGAATTTTTGCATATTTTACTAGTTTTTTGCGTATTCTGGATTTTTTTTAAAGTCAGTGCTGAAAGTTGACAATATTCGAAATCGAATGTTGGAATGTTTTTTCCCCTCACTCACATCACCCCAGCAGGAGAACAGGTAGATAGCCCATCGTTTGGCCTTTATAAATGCCAACTTTAGTACCATAACCCATTCGATAAACCACCTGGAGACCAGGGGGATGGATCTCTGCTCTGCCGTAGGTGCTTTTCCGACCTGCTCGAAAAAAGCTCCCACTGGCATGGAACAACTGGAAAAGCCGTCAAGGATAAACTGGAGGGGGTCCTATCGAAAAATCCAGGGTGGTCTTCAGTGGTTCAAATCGCGAAAATTCTCAAAGGAGAAGACAAGCTCATGGGACTCTCCCTACTCTCCAAAAGAGATTTCCACTTTTAAATGTTTGCCTCTTGTATCTTGCGATGTAGAGAAATCGTTTTCTGCATTGAAAAAAAATTTTAAGTGACGGGAGACACTGTTTTACACCTGATAATTTGGAGCGTGTAATTGTTGTCCAATATAGTATGTAGTTCATCTTTACATTTTATACCTAGTTCGTATAAATGTATAAAAGTAAATAAAACATGTATAACTGATATTTTGAATAGCTTGTTTACTTTACCTGATGCTTCATAACTTTTTTCTAGGAGAAAAAAGGGCTAAAATAATGTGGAACATCCTTTCTTAAAATGCTGAAATTCCAAAGTCGTATGCAGTTTTAAGGGCAAATGCATATTTTGCATATTTTTCCAGTTTCCGGTGCATATTTTCGGGAAATTTTCGTGCATATTTTCCGAGCTCTAATAATAATATTGCTAACTCGTCACCTAAGTTGAAAATATGAGAACCACCGAAGTGCCAGCTTATTGCGAAAACGCCAACATTTCTCCTGCTTCTCTTCCTGGTCCGACTGAGTCCAACTTTTTACCCGTTATTTGAGAACGTCTGATGAAGCTCTGGTAGGTTCCATAATATATGAAGTGGAAAAAATGTTTAGAGTTCAAAAAACCTAAAAATTCAAACAGTTCTTTGGAAATTCGCTCATTTGCTCTTGTTGCACGAATTGCCTTATGTTTTGTCATCAACAATTCGTCTTATCCTATCAAGCATTTCAAAGACCCACTTTTAATCACAAACCTGTTTGTATTCATATGAATTTCACGTACGTATTTCATTACAAAATTCAAATGCTGTTTACAAGATTTATTTCTGTTCATGTAAAATACCTTGGAAAACAAGCAAGTCAAGGTGCCCTTGAGTGGCGATTCCATCCTGTATCAATGCAATTTTCATGGGTTGGAGCAAAATTTTTTTTTCTGAGGAACGTTTCAGTTATCCTCCTTTACAGGGTAGAGTCCTGGGGAAGCTCCGATTTCTCTGGGATGGGAAGATAGAAAAATAAAGTAGCAGAATAACGGGGAAAAAACAGACAGGCAGGGTTAACCCAATCAAATATGAATCAGAAGGCTCCCTCTCTGTCAGGCCGTGGTCGTCAATTTATCGTCCCTGGATGTTTCGGCCTCCCTTATATTGTCACCCTCAGGGAGACTTCCCCCAGGAGACTTTGTGGTCTTAACTTGGTTTACACAGACTCGAGTCAAAGGGACTCCTGAGCAGATTTGGCTCTTTGAAGGAACGCAAGTAAATCCACTTCTGTATGAGTGAGCCACAATTTCCCCTCCTCTAAGTGGAAGCTGGGTGGTGGAAACATGATTTCGGTGATTAGGTCTATTCAGTCATATTTGCTTCTTCGCTATCTCACTAGAGAAGCTTTGTATTCCTAATCTGAATAAAAAAATTAGAACTCATAACTAATAATTCATGTCACTCTCAAAATTCCTAAAAATGTTTTAAACCACTAGGAATTAAAAAAAAATGATGATACTTTACGTCTTTACTTTGGCACATTGAATCGAAAATCGTTGAGTACCGAAATGCGTAGGTAACTTACTCGTAATTCTTAAAAGACTGTCACGAATTTTCTGCAGAATTCGAATGACAAAACTATTAGCTTCTGGTGACCCCACGAAGCTGAAATTTGCCTCTCTGAGACTCCATAGTTCGAATGACCCCATTGAATAGAAAGAAAACTTCTCTCAACGAGGAAAGGGTGCGAGGGAGGTGCGGGGGGTAAAGTAAATAGATAAAATATCTTTATGTCTTGCAGACTCATTAGAAAGCTCTTACTGAGGCCTTTCAGTTGAACAAAATTCTGAGTAGAACAATAAAAATGATGGAAATTTCGGTGCTACACATAAAAATCGCCCAAATTTCTTAATTAGGTGAAAAATAAACTAACCTTCAAACGAATTAGAGAGGGTCGAGGGTTTGAAAACACTCAAGATTTTCAGTGGATTTTCAAAGAAGATGGAAACATCGAAATCGGTCAAATGCATTGATGGATACATCTTTATTCGTTATCTAGAAGGAAATGAATGCGTCCAATTTACAAAAATAATATATAACGATATTGTTATTGCTTAATGATTTGTATGCTCAAATCCTAATAGATTTACCTACGATTCCACTTTATTAAAGTTCTCCTTGTAAGTTTTTTATCGTTAATGGTTACTCAACTTCTGCTGTGATGGTCTGGTGATCTGGCAGTAGGTAGTAACTCCGCTGGCAGTAGGTTGGTCGGTAGGTTGTTCTTCTTTCTTCGGCTGATGCGATGATGATATCTTTCCTCCTTCTTTGACTTTTCTTCTTTCTACACTTCTAACTTTCACTTCTCCAAAACTCAAATCTGAACAATCCGTTTTAGGGATGTCCCAAAAGTATCGATAATTAAAAGTATCGATACATATCGATACTTTTTTTTCCTGATGTATATCGTAGTATCGATACTTTTATTCCAGTATCAGAGGCGATACTTCTTTATAACACATTTTATCTGTTTCGAAACCTACGACATGAAGGTACCTACTTGCCAGTTCCTCTATCTCTACGTAGATTGTTGGGAGACCAACAAACTTCAACATATTAAACAAAGATGATGTACCACCACATGATGTACCAAATTTCATCAATTATGTAGGCTCCATTTAGGGTCTAGTTGTGCCCCGAAGATTTTGGTTGATGATTTTGTTGTGAACACTTCTAAGGGTTCCAAAATCAATTTTGAAATTTTGAAAACGCCCTAACTCAAAAAATTTTGATATAAAGGTATTGTTTTTCCTTCAATTTAAGATTCTATAGAATTTTTTGAGACCACCCGGAGCTCTGTAGAACAAACCGTTCGCTCACTACGAGAATTTAAAGTTCAAACGTACGATCAGAAACACGAGTGTGAATCGCAAAAGAGGCCTAATCTCCGTTCAAATTAAAGCTGACCGAAATGCGATCGATTTTTTTCTTCATGTTAGATGGTTGGTGGCTTTGCAGACGAGTGATCTATATAGGAAAATAAAAAAATAAAAAACCATTGTGTAATAATTTGCAGAGTGCAAATTATGCACTCTGCTCTTGTGTTTTTGAGTTTTGTGTTTTTGTTGTAGAGTTTTTCTTCCCCATGGTTTTTTACGTACGTCAACCCCAAAAACTGCGCAAAGATTTCAGCTTTCAAATGATATAATTAAAAAATGTTTTACAATACAGTTTAAGAGAGACATTTGCGTTTGAAGGCGGAAAAACGTGCATTTTTTTCAACGAAATCGCGTTTGAAGAGGATGGGGGGGGGGGGGGGGGCTCAGTGCGGCGGTGTAGGACCTGGATCCCCCCCCAACGTTTTTCCGCGTTCAAACTCAAATTTCTTCCCTAAATTGGATAGTAAAATACTTTTTGATTATACCATTGGTAAGCTGAAATATTTGCACAGTGTTCGGTGTTGAGGTACTTGAAAAACCATGGGGAAGAAAAACCCTTACAACAAAAAGGAAAAATAGGAAATTTCGCCGATTTGACAAAAATTAGGTATTTTACGAGTTGAAATTTCACCCATCAGAACTCCGACAATTGTTTTTTGTAGGCTCTGGAAAGATGGGAAATTTGACGCCCTTTCCAACAGCGCCTTTATTTTTCCATGTTTACAGTAAATTAAGGTAGTCATGGTCATTTTAGAGACAAAAAGTCGAAAAATCAAAAAAAAAAAAAAAAAAATAGGAAGAACTTGGAGTAACAAGGGGTTGAAACAAAACTGCTGAGAGACATTTTCTCACTTAAATTAGTTGTAGAATCGACTCCCAAAGTTTTCCGATCCTCCGGTCACATCTTTCACATATTGAGCTTGGAATTTTGTTCGACATTTCGATTCGAGGTTCGAAAACATTTAGTGGAAATCTCTGGAAAAATTAGTTGGGAAATCTTGATTAGGCTGTAGCAATCACATCACATGATACTGCCTCCTAAATGAAGGAAGGCAGCAGATAACAAGCAAAAAAATTGTTGATGCAGATGTCAGATCCGAGATGGGAACGAGACGAGAATCTGATATAGCAGTAGGTACTGTACGCTATCATCACATCTGCCACTGACTCACGAGGTGTAAAAACGCGTTTTATGGTTCTGTTCTTGTTCCGATGTCGCGTGTTGATGGTTTTTTCGAAAAATGCAAATACTCGGCAGAGAACGGTAATGATAGTATGAGTGTACAGGATGTATCATAGACTGGCTATGGGGTCCCCGATCCGTTCAGTGGAAAATTACGGTGCCGCATCGGACCAGTCGTTTCATACCAACGTAATTCGAATACTGCACGCAATTTATAGCAGACGTGATAGCAACCCCTTCTCATTAGCACTGCAGAGAGATGGGCAGGTTCAATAATATGGAGATAGGTAGGTGCGGGTACAACATCCTTGGAAGAGGCCGCTGTTTCAGACTTAACCGATTCATTTATTTGTAGTACATTAACAAAGTCTGTCAAGTGGGTGTGGCACATAGCTTCCTCGTATGACCCGATTTCATAGATGATCGGATGCATTCTAGTTAATCTCAAACATCAATCTCTTGAGTATCTTGCACTACTCTCATAGGGGACCATCCATTCTCCAATCCATATGGACCTGGAAAATACCGTAGAGATCGGATGGAAAATGTCGAAGTTATGGTTGTTGTGAGGAATTCACGTTTGTGCATGCGCAGTGGCTACTATAAATCTGGAAACGATGATTATCTTAGGGGACCATCTACACACCAACCCGCACACTCCCTGAAAATTTCATATTAGGTTACTAAAGTCTAAGGCCTTGTCCTACGTGGACGACCAAAGAGTGCGACCGAGCGACCCGCGAGTGTGAGCGACCTCCAGTCGCGCGCGCGCGCCGCTATAGTGTACACAGTAGGCGTCCACATCACGCGTCTGAAATCCTTCCTTGCGAGGTTATCTTAGCTTCTTAGCTTCGTACTGAGTTGTGTGACGATCCTACTTTTGGTTTATTATTTTCAATAATGAACCTTTGGAATCGACCAAGAAAAAAAAAATTTTAACACCCCCTCAAAATTTGATGGTTTACGTTTCAAGGTATGTAAAATCCAAAAATCGAATAAAAATTTGGCCGTCCGTCCGCCGTACGCCGTCCGCCGTACGCCGTACGCGGCACTTTTGCCACTTAGCATTGACCGATTTTGATGAAATTTGGTATGTAGGCTCCATTTGGGGTCTAGTTGTGCCCCGAAGCTTTTGGTTGATGTAGGTCACTCCTAAGGGTTCCAAAATCAATTTTGAAATTTTGAAAACGCCCTAACTCAAAAAATTTTGATATAAAGGTATTGTTTTTCCTTCAAATTAAGATTCTATAGAATTTTTAGAATTTTTTGAGACCACTCGGAGCTCTGTAGGACAAACCGTTCGCTCCCTACGAAAATTTAAGGGTTTATATTGAAATATATATATATATATATATAAATCAAAACACGAGTGTGAATCGCAAAAGAGGCCTAATCTCCGTTCAAATTAGAGCTGACCGAAATGCAATCGATGGTTGGTGATTTTGATTTTTTTTTTGATTTTTTTGATTTTTTTTGGATTTTTTTATTTTTTGATTTTATTTTAATTTTTTTATTTTTCTCTTCATATTGGATGGTTGGTGATTTTGTAGACGAGTGATCTATATAAAAATAATAAACCGTTGTGTAATAATTTGCAGCGTTTTTTATAAGGGACAAACCGATTTGGTTTGTTCCCAATTTGTTGGAGCTACGCCTTTAGGGATATCCGATTCATAGAGATATGAATCGATATTCTCTTCAGGCCGGCAGATTAATCTAATCACTGGTTTGAAGGGATAGGGTTGTCACACCCTCCTCTGTCTCATATATGGGCAATTAGGTGTATTTCTCATTTGCTGTACAGATGGAAATTCAACCTATATTGTTACATGGTAGCAGACCGTGGTTTGGTGGAAATGCACTGAATTTATTTCATCATTTCCCCTCCACTTTTTCTTGAGTGTTCCAGAAGGAATTACTCAAAGAGATATCCAGAAGGAATCTCTGTATTAAATTCATACCCTTATTATATTTCGCCAATCCGGCAATTAAATTCATTCATTAATATTCGCCAATCCGACAATTAAATTCAGTCTCTTGTTAGGCTTTGCCAATCTGGCATTTTATTAATTTCAATTACGTTTTTCTTTTATATAAGCCTTTTCTGCATTTGCCTTTTCTATAATTACACTTGAATGTTTCGTCGTTCGTATTCTTTATTTAGTTTGCTTTCTCCTCAGTTCCATTGATTTATTCTTTTATGTATAAATGGCCCATTCGTGGCATAAATGACCCATTCGTGGCATACTTCTTCTTCTTCTTCTTTTGCAATAGTACCCTTACGATGGAGGAATTCCCTTGAAGCTTCCAGACGTCCTTTCCTGGGCTTCATACTATTTTCAGTCCCTTTGACTTGTTTTCAAACATACTTCTGTTTGAAACCCAGAAGTATGTTTTAGGGAGAGGAGTGTGACGATCCTACTTTTTTATAAGGGACAAACCAATTTGGTTTGTTCCCGATTTGTTGGAGCTACGCCTTTAGGGATATCCGATTCATAGAGATATGGATCGATATTCTCTTCAGGCCGGCTGATTAATCTAATCACTGGTTTGAAGGGGTAGGGTCGTCACACCCTCCTCTGTCTCATATATGGGCAATTAGGTGTATTTCTCATTTGTTGTACTGATGGAAATTCAACCTATATTGTTACAGTTGTAAAATCTTTCTCTACTTGTACATTTTCTGTTTTTCTCGATAGTATGAATGGCATATTTTATTCGAATAATGCAGCATTGCTTTATTAATTTACGGCAAAGAATTCGTTGAGACGGAGGCTAATTTCCGCAATTTTTTAATGAGGGAACCAAGCGGTGAATTTGAATCGTTCAAACACGAATTTCTCCCCTAAATTCGATTGTGAAGGGACCAGTTTTTACAGTAGAGATACTGAGAAAAACAACCCAGAAATGAAGCACAGCCGGTGTAAATCTTGCGGACCTAACCGCATGCTCAGGCAAAAGTTGGGTTCGACATCTGGGGGAAACAAAATTTAACGCCGTTTCCTTGAAGAACAACAGTTGTTCTGTGTGTTCTGTGGTCAGTTACTGACCACATTATATGATACACCCTTTGTATTCAATTCTATTTGTTTTGGTCCACAGCGGGTTTCTTCGATTTTGGATAATACCTAGGTACATGTCTTGAAACCTATACCAAAACATATAATTTCAAGATGGGTTACAAAAGTATTTTTCTATTCAACTCTTCTTCTCTTCTTCTTTGTTGAATAAACCTTATTAATTAGATTTCAAGTAAGTTGCAAAATTTAGTTACAGTAGATTAGCTCAACTTTTTGCCAAAAATTGTGTATCGAATTCCCACTTTCGTATTTCAAAATGATATTGTTTTCATGTACACCAGAAATGTCTTCTTTTACACTTTACTTCTTTCCATAACGGTTCCCTTTTCTGAATTTCGCTGATAAGAAGATAATCTAATGTAACAAATAATTATTACAGCCATTTCCAGGGAAAACATGAGTAGAACACGGGCAAAAAGAAACAGTGAAATAGAAAATGATAACCTCCCGGCAAAGCGACCAGGCGAGCGCGCGACCAGAAACAAATTACCTAGTTTGAAAATCAAACCCGAGCGTGCGACTTCGGGCGGTGGCACGTAGGACACTCCGTTCGGTTCAACTTGTTTGATATCAGCTGGTCGCGCGATTTGGTCGTCCACCAAGGACACGGCGTAAAACGTAAAACGCGAGTGGAAATTTTGGAGAATTGCTTTTTCAACCTTGAAAAGTGAAAATTTTAGTCAAGTTTAAAGACTTGGATCAACAGAACTCGGAATAGAGTGGTTAAATAGGGAGCGAAACTGACGGAAAACCAGAGTTAATTCCCACTAGAACAATAAAATTGCAAGAATTATATAATGTTTTATTTCCAGTAACTAGAAGAAAAAGAAACAACGCCTTCCAAGTCGGTGGGGCGCATAGCTTGCTCGTATCCAAACATGACTGATTTCATCACTTATGCCACATATTTAAAACCAAAGTATTCCACCCTCTGACCGAATAAATTGTTGTCTGCCATGTCAAAGCCAATGGACTACACAACGGCGGCCATGTTAAGTACAACCGATATGAAGGAATCTGACAGACTTCAAAATACAGGAGATTCAATATTCTCAAATTGGATCGCCTGTTAAGACCTGTTGACTGCTGCCATGTTACTCATGGGATCTTTTTTCCACAGGGGGTGAGGAAATCTTTAAGATCCAGCGGTGGAAATTGGATCTCGTAAGATACCCGAGGGAACCGCTCGTACGGGTTATATGGGATTCAAACCCACTAAAACCTCACCTCCTTATCCCACGTTAGAACTCAGCCTGGAACTGTTCATCACATTACTTCAGGCTGAGGGGCCGGTCCATGGTTCCCCTTCGCTGCCTCTCCCGTTCTTGAAGGAGTTTTTTTTGTTCATTATTTTCTCCACATAATCTGACACTGGAGTCCAGTTTTTTCTCGCTTTCCAGCATCTTTCCTATGACCTGAGGTTGTGTCGTCTGCTGCGAGATGCAACTTCTTTAGACAGTTCCTCTCCCCTGTCCATCGTATGCATTCAAAGAATGTATGGAATGCGTCATCGTCCTTGTTCTCCTGGCAGTTGGTTTTGTGGACCTCACCTTCCCATGTAGGTAGGCCAAAAGTTCGTGCCCTGAAAGGAACTGGGTTAGGAAGAAATTTAACTCTCCATGCTTCATCTGTAGCCATGTCTTGATTTGAGGAATCAGCCTCGCAGTCCATCTGCCTCTGGTTTCTCCTGTCCATATATCCTGCCATCTTCCCATGGTGAGCTCTTTCTCCTTTTTGTCAATACGCTTTCCTTGATCTCTCATGTTGAACATTCTCTTTCTTTCTGTGGCCATGATAGAAGGGGGATCACTCCTGCAAGGACTCGTATGGCTGGTTATGAGACTGTTCTGTAGGCACAGGCGATGCGAAGTGCTCCTCGACGTTGAACTGCGACCATTCGCTGTCGGAGATATCCTACCTCCATTGATTGCACAAGTCGTCATCAGTCGTCTCTTGCATGGTTTGGAACCATTTATGTTTATCATAAGGTGGCACAGGGCAACTGTTACCTATGGGAAAATGACTGATTACTCATGAAACTTGGTTCTTCTGAAACGGGGATGAATATAGAGAGCTTTGAAGGTTGTCCGCCGCCGTATAATCTATGAAGTCTATGCGGCAGACAGGACATTTAACTTTCGGGCTTCCTACGCAGGGACTTAGGCGGGAATAGATTTTAGTTACTCCGTGTGTCCTAGTCCAACTCCGCATGTGTGACCAGGGTACTGAAGGACGAATATTCGGTACTGGGCGAGTATACATAAGTATACTAGGTACTTGGCGAGTGTTCGGTACTCGCCGAGTACCCTATGTGAATAAATGAATGAACGAATGAATGAATGACATGTTTATTTTTACAATTTGTACAATACATGACATTGGGTCATCAAGAACCGTCAGCAGAGGTTCCGTTGGTATTCCTTACGCAAATTATTGATTTATCATAAATAATACATACCACCCAATATCTTTTTTTTAACGTTGAAGGAAGGAATGGAGGTATATTTTATCATTTTACTTGTGCTAACAAATTATTATATTATATTTATTTATTTATTCCTGCTCTTATTTACTATTTCATCATTATTAACATTATTGTTATTATTTACATCATTATTTATTCTTATGATCATTGCCTTTTACCATTTTTTAAATCTATTTAAATTCTGTTACCAGGAATTGCCTGTATCTCCATGCATTTCGTACAAACTGGCAGAGTGGAGATCAATCAGGTCCATTTAACCAGTCAAGGAATTCTCCCCTGGTCAATGACAGGCGCCCAAAACATTCCAGCCGAGCATACGCTAGAATTGGACATTCAGCCACGAAATGCTCCATGGACTGATTAGCTGCCAGGTTACACTGCGAGCAAAGGAAGGTACGTACTGCGGTTCCTTAACCATGGCTGCCAATTGACATTGAGCAGTTCTCCTCGGCACCTAGCTCGTATTATCATGGCATCCACGTAGATGTCGGTAAATCAGGTGGTATTGGGCCTGGTATTTGCCTCTCTGAGGGACTGCTAGAAGGCTGCCCGCCGCCTACATAGCACTTCCTTCATTAAACCCTTCAAGTGCTTTGGATCGAAGGCTGCAGTAGTGGTCATCGTTGATACCTCAGAGAGCATCTCACTCCATACCCTCGCCTAATCAATATTCCTTCTTATCACTGTTACTCATTCTTACTGTTCTTATCAGAGCTGTTACTCGGGTGAATCGGTTGTCTGGCTGTCGCGACACTTTTAATAAATATTTTCCATTGATCTCCAGGGTGTGTTGTTGTGTTGTGTCTTGCTTGGTTTCGTTGTAAAGGGTATAGTTCGGGGAGTTCATGGGTAGTCGAAGGAGTTCAGTACCGCATGTGTATCCGCACCTGACGCTACTGAACATTTTGGAGGAGATTTTTCTCAACATTGCTTCTACTCCCTCGATAGACTCGGGAGTAGAGAAGAAAATGCGGTTCTGGCCCACCACTCCCGGAGCCAATTTGACCTTGAAGCCAGCAATGCGGGTTTTGCATTTTTGAGGTGGTAGGAAGCCATGTAATCGGCATTGTAGTTAGATTTAGGCAGTTGGTTAGATGATTAGTAGAAAAACAGGCAGAGAAAGACTAAATAGCAATAGGAGAAGAAGTTACTATATGTGTTAATTTAAATATTCTATTCATTTTTTTAATTTACAATATCTCTCATGGTTCAACAGTCTTTCAAAAGCTGTCTCAAGCCTTCTCACCGCGGCAAGGTGGAGATATATCGAGAAGGGAAAGATAATTTTTGAACTTAACAACAATGTTATGACTGGAATAGCTGTAATTGATTGAGTGTAGGTATTGGGGTAAAACAACTGTTTGGAAGTTATTATATCAACAGAGATTAGATTATTGATGTTGCTTTACATCCGGTAAATAGGTAGGCATGTGTATAAAGACCTCACCTAGGTTGATGAAAAATATTGGAGAGTGAGGGGGGGGAGGTTGGGTTGCCGTGTTTCCGGTTGATTAAGAGAAAACCAACCATTTTGGGCGATAATTGTAGCTTCTTGGTATACTTACCTTCACTTCAGGCTGTTACATAAATATATTTTTGAGAGGTCTATTAGTGTGAGGTAATAAAGCCGTGTTTCCGGTGTATATCTCTCCAAGATTAGCCACACCATTTTGGGCTTCATATTGACGTCTAGAATGATTATTGCCGTGTTTCCGGTAAGTTAATTTAAAACCATACCATTTTGGGCGTTTTGTACATTTTTTTGAGTAGTGGGAGGAAAAGAAGAGCTATTCCAGTCATAACATTGTTGTTAAGGCTTGAGACAGCTTTTGAAAGATTGTTGAACTAAGAGAGATACCTATTGCAAATTAAAAAAATGAATAGAATATTTAAATTAACACATATAGTAACTTCTTCTCCTATTGCTATTTAGTCTTTCTCTGCCTGTTTTTCTACTAATCATCTAACCAACTGCCTAAATCTAACTACAATGCCGATTACATGACGTCCTACCATCTCAAAAAAAAATTTCAAAAATTTCAACTTGTCAATAGTAGGTATAGTACCTAGTTCGGTACCTACGAATCGACGATGAACAGTTTCAAGAACAATGAAGGAGTCAACGCACTCGGTAACGTAGGCGTATCGGCCAAATGTTATGTATCTTTTGGCAATGAAGAAGCCGGGAATCGATAGCGCTCAGTGCGTAGAAGGGGAGAACAAAGCTCGCTACGCACTCGCCACGTGTGCTGAAGGCCAGGAACGGCTGATCTCGGGGTGGTTTTCGGATGAGGCCTAGGAGCTGCACGAGGCCTTGGCGATTGCCTAGGAAGGAAGAGAAACGGACTTTCGAGCAAGGACATCTTTCCAGGTGACTCCCGGTGGATACAATAATGAATAATTCTTCTCGAGATTACACCGCTAATCGAGTTTGCCTAAGCGTGTCAAGCAAGTCTTGTCTGTCCTCGAGCGTTCCAAGCGCGCAACAAATTCTGATGAGCCGAATCTTACTGAGGAACAGCTCGTATTTCGCTACACCTTCCACGTGTCTCAGAAGTATAGATTACCTCCACGTGTATCCAAATAACGTATCACACATTGTTATTGCGAAATTGATCTTGATACTAAAGCTGAATTTTTGGTCCAACACAACCATTTTTTGTGTTTTCAAAATTTGAGATCTACGTGATCTACAGGGTGTCACCCTTTCGGGCGCACCACCGGGCAGGGTTCGATTCTACAACTAATTTGCAACAAAAAATGTCTCATAGCAATTTATTCTTAGAGGCTTCGTTTTCGAGTTATTTCACTTTTAAGATTTTTTTCGTGTTTTCGACCTTACATCACTAAAATGGCTGTAACTCCCTCGACCGATGAAGTAAATTGAGATTTTATTATATCAGTCGAAAGAGCGTCAAATTTCCTATCTCCCTGATGGGGTTTTAGATAATTTCAAATGAAACGAACGGGTGTAAAATAAGCCAAAAGTAAAAAATTGGTAAAGTTTCGAAAATGTTCACTTTTTTCAAAGTTTGTTTCTCGAAACGTCGTGAACGGAAATTTCCATGCTGTAGGCCTAAAAGTTGCATGTGAATCCCAGCTTTCTAACGGCGTTGTCATTTTTTTTAAAACACCACTTATTCAGTTAGAAAACGACGTTTTTAGGGCAGAAAACGTTCATTTTTGGGTGTAAATCGGCGTTTTTCACCAGAAATGCTTCCCAACTTAATAAATCATTTGACATAAAATTTTACGTACTTTTTGACGCTAAAAATGACGCGGAAAATGAATTTCTGCCTCTTCGAAACCCCGTCTTTAAAGAAAAGGTGCTCGTTTGAAATTTGCGAAAATTTTGACTCATTTAGTTGATGGCTGGGCTATTAATTCACTTGCAAGAACTAATGATTCGAATATTTAATATTTCGATCAGAGGAAATGGCCCTAACAACCGATAATTGTTATTTATTATTACCTATTGAAAGTTAATAAATTGTAGAATGTATTACTGAAGTATTGCTGATTGCTCCACACCACCATCTTCACCAAAACACCAAATAATTGCTACTTCCATTTGTGGAAATAGGTTTAATAGATTTGTCATAAATTGTTGTGTAACGAATAAAGTCACTCGCGTTGAGATTGTGGAAAACCATTTTAATAAAAACGGAGTTGAGTAGAACGTTGTCTATTTCCACGAAAATAATGAGTTACAAGTTAAATCGATTTCGACGGTTAGGTCATCATCAGTAACAAACAATAACTCTTAATAAGGTTATTGTTTGTTACTGATGATGACCTAACCGTCGAAATCGATTTAACTTGTAACTCATTATTTTCGTGGAAATAGACAACGTTCTACTCAACTCCGTTTTTATTGTTGTGTAATTATTTGCAATTTTTTTGCGTATCGTTGTGTCCAGCTGTGGAGGTCTAGAAATTGTGTCCCCTCAAACATTGTTATCTGGACAAAGGCAATCAAACTTGTAGATCGAAGAAGGTTTCATTATACTCGTAGAAGGTTCTTTTGAACTCGAATCTTTTCACTGAAGATTCGTAGGAAATTTCTCTCCAGGAGTGAAATCGCGAACATGACCTTTGCGAGCTCAGCCTGATCCGTTTTCAGCGTGCGGCGCTGACAAAGGGGCTTCTATCATGACTACGGTGTTTTGTGTGACCGCGTGTATGAGTGTAACCAATGGTGATATATGAGAGTAGTGCAGAGCCGGGAATCATGAGTGCCCATAAATGGAGAACCCCTTTTTAAAAGCTTCATTAGCATCTCGGGAGTCGGTGTCTCGCCCCATTGATACCCCTCGGGGGAAGAGGTGGGTAAGTCGTGACGTCACGACCTTACGGTCCTGTGGGAACCCGAGGAAGCCCCTTTGCGAGTCCCCCAAAACAAGAACTGAACTGGGATTGGCGGTCATGAACATGAATGGAAAACAACGAGGACAGTACAGCCCCCACTGATGAGACGTCCTCTTATATTCCTTCCTTTTCCTTGGTTTCATATAAGTAGGGAAACACCAAATTCCCACCAGGTCATTCAGTAGACTTCCAGGTAACTTAGTTACTGTTTCAAAGACCCATCAAGATTTGTTTTCAAGACTACCAAGGTAGCTTAATTATTCTCTGTACCACTATGGAACTAATAGTAGTGCCACCATGGTGCCAGGTCACCATAAAACGCATATTTCGAACCTCGACGTAGTGCCTAACGAAAGTAACTACAGATGAAAGTTCAACGTTACGATATTTCCGCTTTGGTGTCAGACTGGCACCATTGGTGGTGGTGGGGGGGGGGGGGGGGTTGAACTCGAATTAGCATGCTGGGAATCGTAGATCATGGATTTCAAAATGCTCTTCAAATTCGAGGCTCCCATGCCGCTAGAAATGTTATAGTGGATAATGGTGAGGGAGAGGGAGCGAGAGACCACTTTTCTTGGCTAAATTACTAAATAAATTACATCGATTGAAACAGTTTTATTGTGAAGGTTTAGTGGTGACCTACAACTGTTTTAATTTAGTAATTTATAAATCTGACTCCAATAATATGTGCAAAATTGCCGGAAATATTTGAGAGAGAAAATATATTTTTGTAACGCAATTTGAAAATTAGAACTGACAACTTTTTGAATTTTGAATCTTGAAACTTGACTTTTGACTGACTGACAACAAAATTTCTTGAATTCAAAAACAGTAACCAAAAATCCAACAGGTGTAAAAACACAAAAATAAACTGTAGTAACCGTTACAGGAGTCCCCCTCCAGCAAAAACGACTTTTTTTGCGACGGGCAGCAGGAGTACACGGCTGAGATCTGGTGTCATCAGTACTTGAAGATATCTCCGAACTTTTACCGAGAGTAAATGCTGGCTTGAGGCGGTCGACTGATATGGCTGTGTCTTTTCCATTGATGCGAACACGGAAAATCTTCTCACCGCGTTCCAGTACAAGGTATGGGCCATCGTATGGAGGTTGAAGCGGGCGTCTAACGGGGTCATGGCGTGCAAATACATGGCTAGCAGAAGACAAATCTTTATGGACAAAGGTGTGATTGGAACCATGACACGTTACTGGTACCGAGCGAAGCTGGTCCATGCTCTGAGCAAGGCGACCAACTAGGTTGGCTGGATCTTCTGGTTGTAGTGGAAGAGACTCTACAAATTGTCCAGGAAGCCTGAGGATTGTTCTATACACGAATTCCGCAGCAGAATGCTGTAAATCTTCATTGACTGCTGATCGTAGCCCTAGCAGAATAACTGGAAGGATGTCTACCCAGTGCTCCGTAGCATGACACCGAATGGCTGCCTTGAGACTACGGTTCCATCGTTCCACCATACCATTCGAAGAAGGATGAAAAGAGGTGGTATGGATTCGTCGAGCTCCCAAGATTTGCGTCAACTCTCGAAACATGGAAGACACAAACTGTCGACCTTGATCAGTGGTTATTCGCAAAGGCACGCCAAAACGACTGATCCAGCTCATGCAAAACAGTAATGTCGCTAACAGGAATGCATTCAGGCCATCGCGTGTAACGGTAGATGCATGTTACGCAGTAACGATAACCCTGACTAGGCGGAAGAGGTCCAACAATGCCCAAATGGACGTGAGAAAATCTTTCATCGGGTACCATGAAGGAACCTGGTGGACTAATGTTATGTCGATTTACCTTACTTTTCTGGCACTGGAGACACGCACGAACCCATGTGTTGCAGTCCTTGGCCATTGACGGCCACAAGAAACGTGCCTTGAGGAGCTTCAGGGTACCTCTCATGCCAAGATGTGCTAAACCGTGAATGAGGTTAAATGCATCTCGTCGAAAAGTTGGCGTTATGTATGGACGAACCATGCCCGTTGAAGTGTCACAATATATGGGTACATCTGAATCAAACATGCATATTTTAGAGAATTGAAATGAATTATTTTTAGCAGCTATAGGATCTTGGAGTTCTTCATCACTCTCCTGATCAGTAGCCAATTTCTCCCAATCAATATTCAGAACAGATTTGACTTCTTCCATGCGTGACAGGGCATCAGCGACCATGTTGTCTTTGCCATTGTTGTCTTACCCACTGGTTTAAATTGATCCAATGCTTATCCAATGGGACGTGCCCTGGAATGCATGCATTACTCAACAATATGTTTTGATGCAACCGCTTCCTGTACGAGGAAGCAACGTGCCTCAACTCGTAGAAGTTTCAAATACACCTACAACAGGGGTGGGTTCTGAAGAGCTTATATCGCCAAAGAGAGGGAAGTCAATTGAATTATTGAGGGATACTTTGCGGTGGACCAGAGTAGAAAGGACCCCCCACCGAGCTTCTGTTTCCATCGGCCACAAGGCTCCCCGAGGCAACAAGTATTTTCCGTTTCATCAAAACCCACGAGAAGAAGAAAAAAACCATTCAATTTCCCTAAAGACTCCCCGCGACGATATTTTGAATACCTTCAAGCCCTTCTCAGCGGGGGTTCGCCGGCATAAAGAGACAAGTCGCTTATAAAGAGGTATTGGAGGCATAAGCCTCAGCCAGAAATATTGGGCAACACCTACTTATTAAGTGGTCGCATTCGAGTCAAATAATAAACCTAAATTGACCTTTGATTGAGGGGTGCTCGCTCGCTCAAAGAAATCGCTTAGCGCGGCTTGCATAATCGTGTTCTCGTGGGAATCAACAGTTTGTCGTCCTTTTTATGCTTCTTGGACCTTCAAAATGGGTCCTACGTGCGCAAGAATGGGACGCAAGTTATCTTGCGAACACGATCATGAAACAAATCCTTTAATAGTAGAAAATTTATAATGAAATTAGAAAACATCTCGAGTAAGTAACAAATAACAAGGTATACGAAATAGATTATATTATAAACAAAGACTGAATAAAGGTAGGTGTATACTGTGAATAGTAGGTATATAATGGGGGGTGCGCCTGATTTTTAAAAAAATTTCTAATTGAAAGTAGAGAATTCATTCTGAGAATTTTGACACCAGCCGTTCTCTTTTTGGATGAGTAAATCTCTTTCTGTGATTTTTCAAAGTTTCGAATGTTTATGACGTCACGCGCCCCTCCCGCCTGAGCCCACTCTGACGTCCCACCTCCCTCCCAGCCCACTGTGACGTTATAAACATTTGAAACTTTGAAAAATCATAGAAAAAGGTCTTCTTAAGCTAGAAGGTCGCGGTTGGTGTCAAAATTTTCAGAATGAGGTCTAGTTTAGATTAAAATAACAATAAACAGTTTTTGCGACCCATGCGCACACCCCATTTAATTCCAGTAACTACACTACCAAAATTAAATTAATAATATAAAACGTATGTCAAGTTGGCACATAGGGTAACGGGACCAGTGATGGACAGGGGTCCAGACAGACCTAATAAACCTTTGTGTAATAATTTGCAGCGTTTTTTACATATAGTGAACTTCCTCGTGTTTTGTCCGTTTCAAGGATTTGCGGTCACAGACTGACTGGAAGACACCGACAGACAGACCTAATATACCTTTGTGTAATAATTTGCAGTGTTTTTTACATATAGTGAACTTCCTCTTGTTTTGTCCGTTTCTATGATTTGCGGCCACAGACTGACTGGAAGACACTGACAGACAGACCTAATATACCTTTGTGTAATAATTTGCAGTGTTTTTTACTTATAGTGAACTTCCTCATGTTTTGCCCGTTTCAAGGATTTGCGGCCGCAGACTGACTGGAAGACACCGACAGACAGACCTAATATACCTTTGTGTAATAATTTGCAGTGTTTTTTACATATAGTGAACTTCCTCTTGTTTTGTCCGTTTCTATGATTTGCGGCCACAGACTGACTGGAAGACACTGACAGACAGACCTAATATACCTTTGTGTAATAATTTGCAGTGTTTTTTACTTATAGTGAACTTCCTCATGTTTTGCCCGTTTCAAGGATTTGCGGCCGCAGACTGACTGGAAGACACCGACAGACAGACCTAATATACCTTTGTGTAATAATTTGCAGTGTTTTTTACATAATATGTAAACTTTATAGTGAACTTCCTCTTGTTTTGTCCGTTTCTATGATTTGCGGCCGCAGACTGACTGGAAGACACCGACAGACAGACCTAATATACCTTTGTGTAATAATTTGCAGTGTTTTTTACATATAGTGAACTTCCTCTTGTTTTGTCCGTTTCAAGGATTTGCGGCCACAGACTGACTGGAAGACACTGACAGACAGACCTAATAAACCTTTGTGTAATAATTTGCGGCGTTTTGTAACTATATCGGCTCGAACTGGTCTACTCTGGACTTACCTACTTCCTGCCGACCCAGATATCACTACGTTCGTTCCCATAGACGATCCAGCTCTTCACCCATAAATCACCGGATTCGACCTCGCACAGCCGGTACAGGCGAACAGAAATGAGAACGCGACAACTTATTTTTATTTATTTATTCTCTCATTTGACATTTCCTTTTATCGGCTTAGCTTTTTTCTTTTAAACCGGGCAGTCTCAAGGCTTCCTGTCATTCATTGGAACGACCATTATCACATCTGTTTACAAGCTAATAACATTGAAATTTATGGTAATAGCTTCACCCCTGGTCGGCGGTCGCCATTGCGAAAGGACGCACTTTTGTGTTTCCATTCGCCTTCTCAAGTCGGTTTGACTTTATCGCGAAGACCGAAGATGCCGTAGGAGTGATTTTTATGTCTGTTCCCGGCTCGTTTATGACTCGGGATTTACTACCGTGTGAAGCTACTTTGGAAAGAAAGAGAATCACGTTCTGAAAGAAACATTCAACGATTGTAAATAGGCTCAGTGATTGTGTCACTATCTACGCTGATTTTGCTTTCTATCTAAAGGGAACGACACTCTAGTACGATTCTCAGATAAGAGAAGGCGCTGGCATCGCATGCCTTTTCCCTGATTTTATCAGTTAGAACAGAAACCTTTTTTCAATTGGAAAAACGGGGATTCACTCAGAATAAGTAGTAGTAGAATTTGGACTACAGAAATTTGTCCTTCTAAATGAAAAAAACGCTGCAAATTATTACACAAAGGTTTATTATTTTTCTGTATTATATTTCTGGCACACAGCTTTGCCATTGTCACCACCAACCATATTTTACTATCAAAATCGAGTTTATTTTGAAGAAATTAATGCTTCACACTCAATGCGAAGAAAAAGGTAGGTAGTTGTGGGTGTCTTCATTAGGAAATGTGAATACTGGCTGCTAAGGACGCAAAACTGAGTACAACTCGAAGAAACGAACAACGATCGCATTTCGGTCAGCTAAAATTTGAACGGAGATTAGGCCTCTTTTGCAATTCACACTCGTGTTTTTTTGTGGTTAATTCATTAGTCCTTCCAGGCTTGAGAGACATGAAAAATGCCGGATGTCAATACTTATGAAACTTGGTTCTTCTGAAACGGGAGTCAATATACAGGGTGTCCCAGAAGTTAAAGTCCACCCTCCGGCATTTCCGTATTTAATTACGTAATAAAATGGGCCCAACGCCATTTTTCATATTTTTTTTTGTAAAAAAATCAGGAAAAATACTTTTGCGCAAAAAAAATGCGCGTAATTGTGCGCAATTGACACTAACTTTGTTTTTTAAAATTGGAACCCCCATTTTTTATTGCAGATTCAGATTCTACGTCAAAGTTCGTGAGAAATTCATACCCGAACCGATTTTTTTCATTGCGTGCAACTGGTACTTTTCGCGCGCAAAGTGACCAGGGTGCGCAAAAGTGATTTTTTTAACCCCAGTGTGGCACTTTTTTTTTCGTTAATTTTGACGCTGAATCACGTGGTGAGGTCCTTTCTTCGATTTCATCGTTATTTGTCCAAATTTAGAAGAAAAATAATGTTTTTGGACTTTATTTTCCCTCCCCCTTCCGCAACACGGGCTCTGGCCCGGCTATGGCAGGATTAAAAATAAATTCCTCTCTTCTAAATTTAAAAAAATGTTGGAAAGTAGGTACCTAGATACTATTCTACTACTTTAATGTAAAAAAAATCAAAAAGCTTCTCATCTAAAAACCTTTGAAAAAAATTAAAAGTTACTTGTTACTTGTCTGCAGGCAAAAGGAGGTAATTTCGAGCAGTTGCTGTGATTTTTTAATTTCATTATTATTATCTTAGTTTTCAATTACTACTTTTTTTCGGAGATTTTGTAACTTTTAATTTTTTTTTTAAATTTTGAGATGAGAAGTTTTTTGATTTTTTTTTTACATTAAAGTAGGTAAGTACCTACCTACTTTCCAATATTTTTTTTTTAAATTTAGAAGTGAGGAATTTATTTTTAATCTAGCCAGGTCCCACCCAGCCCGTATTGCGAAAGGGTGAGGGAAAATAAAGTCCAAAAACATTATTTTTCCTTCTAAATTTGGAAAAATAACGATGAAATCGAAGAAAGGACCTCACCACGCGATTCAGCGTCAAAAATCATGAAAAAAATTTGCCACACTTGGGGTTAAAAAAAAGTCTGCCAAGTTGGGTGGGCAGTATAGCTTCCTCACTCATTGTAACATGGACGTATAGAATCAGTTGGCGAAAAAATTATGATTCAAAGAGTTATTGAATACCAAAATATTGGCGATAATATGCGGGATAGGGTTGCAGGTATTAATGTTTATAATAGTGTTGTAAATAGTTGTGTTATATAAACCACTGAAATAAAAGAACGAAAGAGTGTAGGTATAAAATAAAACTACGAAGTTATGACGATAATGATTATTATTATTCAATACTAAAACTATAATAGGTGTACGCATTAGGATTATGGGTAAGTACTATATACCACAACTATTTACAACACTATTATAAACATTAATAGAGTACTATCGAGTACTATCTACTCTGTCGGTAGAGCAGTATTTTGTGCTGAAAATTTCATCGAAATTGGTTGAATAGTTGCGGAGTTTTGGTTGTAACAATAAATTTAAAGTTCGCGCATGCGCAGCGGCTATTGCTTGACCAATTTGATTGAAACTTATAACCTCCAAATTTGAGCAAAATCGGTTCATTAGAAACCGAGAAACCGAGGTTCCAGGAAATTCACGTTTGCGCATGCGCACTCGCTCCTATTGGTCCGAAGGTGCTGAAATTGATAGGGAACCGTCTAGGACCTAACCCGCACAATCCCTGAAAATTTCATCAAAATCGGACCACAGGTTAGTATAGTAACTATACTAACCTGTGGTCCGATTTTGATGAAATTTTCATCAAAACTGTTTTATCCGGGACAAGGATTGACCACAGACAGACCGACAGACAGACAGACACGGAACCAAAATTGTTCGGGAAGCTCTAAAACGCAAAAAGCAAGTGGAAATTTTGATTTTGGAGGACATTTTTTTTCACTTCTTTCACGAATACAAAGCTTCCCTACCTTCGGTGGTGAGGAAGCAAAAATTCACTTTTGCGCACCCTGGTCTCTTTGCGCGCGAAAAGTACCAGTTGCACGCATGAATTTCTCATGAAATTTGACGTAAAATCTAAAACTGCAATAAAAACTGGGCAAAAGCAGCCAAATGGAACCCTTATACCAAATTTCATCAAAATCGGTCCATGGGAACTAAGGAAAGTGCAGCTTACGGCTAACGAACGGCCAAATTTTTATTCGATTTTTGGATTCTACGTACCTTGAAACGTAAACCAACAAATTTTGAGGGGGGGTTAAAGAAATTTTGGTCGGATGATCGCAGGTGGTTCTTCTAATAAAATGAATCACGAGGATATTACCGAAATCTATCCCCCCCCCCTCTACATAACCACTTCAACTCAGATCTCAAGCAAGGAAGTGTGCTCTTACCTGCTCTCTTCATCGTTGCCATGATGCGAGGCTTGGTCGGAAGCTGCGACTGTCAATGCAAGACCGCTCAGAGGACGAAGCTGTTCAATTTGGAGAGTATTGCAGTGAAGATTACAGTGAAGAAAATAAACTAACGAAAGACCGAGGAAATGAGAGTAAACCCTCAAGTAATCGATGCGTTGAAATGGCTCTCAGAAACCCAATGAAGCATTTTTGTCTAATTGTAGTCAGTTTGGAAGATCGGAAATATTCTCAGACGAACAAACATGTCGTACGAGTCTCATGCCACGCGGAATGAATCTAGTTTCCTTTTGAATATTGGAAAAGGCGATGGAGTAATCAACACTCAGTTCTGTGATGCTCTTAGCTTTGCCACTATATTTTAACAGCCAAATTGAATTCACAAAAACAACAACTCAGGTTTACAAGGAGGAAAATAAATTTTAAACCTGACGATGGGAGGCAATCCCACGGATGACGTACCTTCGGGAGAAGCGGGTATGCAAAAAACCGCATGACCGATCAGTCTTGAAGGTAAGAAATTTCTTCGGTCGCGCCGTCCCATTCGGTTACCCTTCTGAAATGAAAGAATCGTAGCTAAGTTATACGAGGTATTGAATGTATTGCATTTTCCATTCCATATTGAAATATCCAAAATTCACAAAATATACTGATCACTTGCCGGCTGATGGTGAGAAACACGGTAGTGAATCGTTCCTTCGAAATGAATTTTGGACGCCAAATTACCTACCCAGTAAGTGGGTAAATTGGGTCTGAAAATAAATAATAAAAATAAATTTTTAAAATGAGTGGGTGAACAAATTTGCGAGGAATAATTTTGTAACAGACCTAATGTTCTTTACATTAAAATCTAATTCAAATTATTAAAATTAGGATAAAATAATTATAAAGTTTTCAACGAGCTACCAGCTCCAACACTTGAATGTATAATTCCTTTCGATCCATTCTCCAATATTTTGTTTCCCGTAGCTTCGAGGAACAATGATAACTTGGGAAGAAACATGTTAAAAAGACGAGAATCCTGTTACATTTGTCTCAAACTTTTAGGCATTTCTGTTAATTATTTTCAATGATAAACCTTTGGAATAGACCAAGAAAATTATGGTCCCTTCATTTCCATTTGGTTGGTGGTTGGGGTTGAAATTTTCAAAAATGCCCTAGTAGGTAGTAGGTACCTACGGTTGGTAGGGAGGGATCTACACAGAAGGGTGATCTATAGCATTTTCCAGTTGAATTAAACCTTTGTCCGAAAGAATTAAACCTTTTTCCAAAAGAATTAAACCTTTTTCCAAATGAATTAAACCTTTCCACAATACAATTAAACTTTTTTTCCAAAACAATTAAACCTTTTTCCGAAACTATTAAACCTCTAAAAAGAAGAGGATGTAATAGAAAATAAATACTTAAACGACGTAGCGACCAGTGAAATGTCAGTGAGCATGAAGATGACACCACCGTTGAATCCCTTCCGAGTGATATCACTGCTGCTTTTCCATTATCAGTACCGAGCATGTCATCACCTAACCTTCACTGTAAACTTTATTTTGAAAGAAAGTACCTACCAGTAAAACATGGTTGTATCTGAACAATTGTTCAGTATGATTGTTCCAGTTATTTTTATAAGAACCTAAGGTAATGCGTCAGAAGTCACGTTAAAGGAAGTTTGAACTTTCAGCTTACGTTTCATGTAGGGAATTAGTTTATTCTCATTGCAAACCTGAACATTGTGTACCCAAGATCCTTCCCTAAAAGACCTGGCAGCGGGAAATATTATTCAACATGGTTTGTAATGGGAAAATGAGTTTTGTAAAAAATCCCAATGCTCTAGTGGTCGACACCAGTGAAAAACATTTTCTTCAGTAGTCGACATGGTTTTGCACTAGTAGTCGACCTACATGTGTCAGAAGTCGACAGTACCTCTTGAGTCAGTAGTCGACAGGATTCGTCATTCCATTGTTTTCACGACAGAAAACGACACAGAAATTTAAAAGATATTATTAAATGTCAGGTGATAAGAATGGACTACACTCACATTTCCAGTCCGTCCTTAGCCAAAACGCCAACAATCAGCATAGAAACGTAGTCAAACGAACGATGGCAACTTTGAGCGATCAAGCGCCCTTCAAACCTGCGTGTTTCTAAGGCAACCTTATCTTTCTACATGGAAAAGACATAGTATAATTGGAAGTAACAATTAAAACCCTCAAACCATGTTCTTATTATTAGCTTTTGCCCACTTTTGAAGAGGGTGTCGACTATTAGTGCAGTGTCGACTTCTGACGCATTACCTTACCTAGTTCTTAAAATAGTTTCTAGCTTATTAAAAAAAATAAAAAATAAATATTTGTAACTAGAATAATTCCGTTCATCGACCGTAAATCTGACATTTTTCCATGAAAAGTCCCATTCTTGCAGCACGAGTGGATGAGCGATTTTCGATTTTTTTAAGTTTTAAAACCTCGTAAACATTGAGGAATGTGATTACTGGTTGCTTAGGAGGACTGAGTACAGCTCGGAGGTTAGGTCGTCATTAATAACAAACTAAACGTTATTTTTGTTAAGTTATTGCTATCGAAATCGATTTAACTTGTATCTCATTATTTTCGTGGAAATAGACAACGTACTTCTCAACTCCGTTTTTGGTTTATTATTTTGAATAATGAACCTTAGGAATCGACCGGAAAAAAGTTTAACCCCCCTCCCACGGCAGACGGACTCCAATGTTGTATTACATTGTCGAATAATAATTAAATTTGTGTTTTAAGCATAGTTACATATTTTCAAGTCGTAATTTATTTACGAAACAATATGAAATCGCTATAAAATGTAT